>CM066031.1:468456282-469874803 GCA_033557465.1 Ichthyophis bannanicus | reverse complement strand
TAAAGCATCAGAGATTCAAGACATCTGATTTCTTTCTTGTTTTGAAGCAGCATTAAAATAAAATTGAAAATGACTGATGGTGGCTTTTATATCACCCTACCTAGCAATGCCTCAGCAGCTGTGTTTTCCCCACACAACAATAAACAGCTCTAATTTTACCATACAACTATCAAGGCCTTTGGACTTACGAAGGACAGTGGGAAGTGGGGCTCGGGAAAATACAATACCCCAACACCTGGGAGAATATGAAGGAAGACCAGAAGTATGTTCCGTTTCCGCAGCAGGAAATAGCAAGCACCTTATAGTCAGGAAAGGACATTAACCGACCATGCAGCGTTTAGTGGAATCCATGAATCAGGACATTAGCAACATCTATAAATCGGCGGCAACCCCTAATCATTTATGAGCCCCATGCGCGAAGAAGTCCGGATAAAATCGGAAGATAGTTCTACTATTTATTCGTATTTGTTATTTTGGCCACCATTTTGGGAATATAAGCATACGTTAATACACAACGTTCCCATTTTCCAACGGATATCACGGACCGTTTTTAATACCCTCTACCTGGACACAGATCTGTAGAGCACTCAGTTGGTAGGTGACCATTTTGTGCCACTGCTTCGCTTGGTTCGCAACTAAAGGGGTTAGGAATTAGTTTATCACGTTAACTTATGATAAGCCGCACCTATGTCCCTTTGAACAAACAGCATATTGATACCATCACATTTGAAATAAAGACGGATCAGGACAAGTACGTCTCCTTTCGTTACGTGAAGGTGATCCTTAAGCTTTCATCTGCGACCCCGGAGGGTGACTGTTTGTTAAAATGGTTGTGGCTAAAAGACTACGGAGACCCCAAAGCAAGACAGGCAGTATTATAACAACCACAAGCCTGCTATTGGCTGTCAGGATATTATAGGAATACCGGTCATGGAGGGGGCCGGTGTAGGTGGTGTTTTTTCCGCAGCCTCTTTAGAAAATCTATACCGTTTTTTGAGAAGGGGTTGTGAAATTCTTAAACCACACGTGAACGGCCGCCGCAAAAAACATAGCCAATGATGTCCATGAGCCCTGTCACAACGGCCGTCTCTAAATAAAATGCACCCGCTACCGACCAGGCAGGATCAGGACTGGGTGTGATTAGAAGAGCTGTTAAAAGAAAGAGAACCGAGTCTCGGGAGTTACCACAAGGACCGCCCAAACCTTTTGAAAAGAAAGAAACCCGTGGGTGGCAGGTCTCAGAAGCTTAACCGCCGGTCTAAGAAGAGAAGCGCTAGCTCTAGGCAGCGATATATATTCTAAAAAGCACCATGGCTTTTGTACAGCCCGGCTCTGAAGCGTGTTTTACATCGGAACTGGTCCTGGTTCTACTAGCAACGACTCAAACAAGGATCGAAAAAAGTATTTATGTGGATTTTGCGCCATTATCGGCTTTGTCGGAAACAGCCCCTTTGGACTTCTATATCGCAGGTCATGGTGAAGACTACATTGATTTAAATAGTACACTTTTGCACCTGACCTGTAAAATTGTGGACAGAAGATGGCTCGAACATCGACCCGGCAGACAAAGTAAGCTCGGGTTGAACTACCCAATCGCAGCTCTGTTTTAGGCCAGCTGGATTGTTACACTGGGTGGACCAAAACAAACCTCATTAGCCATAGCAACAACTGCTACCCCTACAGAGCCCTCATAGAGCTGCTTCTCAATTATGGCCGAAGGATCCCTACAAGAGATAGCACAGTTATAACACAGCGAAATCTGTTTTTATAAAGACACCATGCCGGGCAGCAATTCAAAGTGAGAGATGTATAAGGAATCTCGCACACGAAATCCGGCTTGTACATGAAAGTAGGCAACTCAATTTACGGTCTCTAGCAACGAACGGTAGAGCTCAGATTGGGGCATTTACATAGCGATCTATTTTTTCAAGAAAAGCTATTGATTAATGGCGTGGATCTCAAAATCAAATTGACCCGCAACCAAAACTCTTTCTGTTTAATGAGTGGTGATGCCGAAGAAAGTTATAAAATCCTTATCCTAAACGCTGCGCTCTTTGTAAAGAGAGTTAAGTTTCCCCCGGATGTGCGCCTGGGACATGCGGAAGCTCTGCTGAAAGCTAATGTCAAGTATGCTATTGACCGTGTGGGGCTGAAGGTGTTTAGCATACCAGCCGGTGCCCGTGTGACTAACCAGGAAAATCTCTTTTTGGGGCAGCTACCAAAATCAGTGTGCTGGGATTTGTGGATAATGATGCTTTCAGCGGTAATTATGCTAAAAACCCCTTCAATTTTAAACATTATGATATTAATTTTGCCGCTCTATATGTGGATGGGTTGAACAAGTACCCGGGAAACCTCTTCAACCTGACTTTCAAAATGGATGTTGTGTAAGAGAATATGCAACTGATACAAGCAAGTGGTAAACATCTGAAAGATACAGCATTGCTGGTTGACCGTCAGGAGTTTTACAAAGGTTATACCCTTTGGCATTTGACCTTTCACCGGATCAGGAGTGTGCAGACCATTACTCGCTGATTAAAACTGGTAACCTGCGGGCTGAAATACGTTTTGCCAGCGCCTTACCCCATACAGTTAACATGATTGTTTATGGGGTTTTTGACAATGTGATAGAAATTAATCATAGAAGGAATGTTCTTTTTGATCATTCGTGAAAATGAACACCCTGCAGATCTTCCGTATTTTAAAAAAGGACTCCTGTGTTGCAGATTTCTTTTTAGATGTGCTACCCAGCGATTGGTTAGCGGATGTACAATATCAAGGAAGCCAGTGTGTTTGGTGGTAAATACACACCCTCATAACCTACCTGGAGAACACTGGTTAGCCATCTATATATGTGGAGATGGAACAGGGGAAATTTTTTGATTCTTATGGACAACCACCTGATAGCTTATTCTTTCCTACCAGCATTATGAGCTTTTTCAACAAGCATTGTAAACTGTTTTATACCACAACAGACAATTACAGCACCCAATGTCTACGGCTTGTGGATATCACTGTGTATTTTTCTTGCACCACCGCTGTAAAGGGGTGCCTTTTGAAAATATTTTAGAAATGTATTCTGAAGATTTAATGCAAAATGATGATATGGTGTTACATTTTGTAAAACGCAACAAACAACTTTGTGTAGATCTTTTAGAAATCCGTTCCATAATCAGCAAGTGTGTGTTTCCTATCGTGAATGTTTTGATGCTTCTAAATAAAAAGTAACCCATCTAAGGAGGTTTTTTGAAAAGAAACCACTGTCTAGTCTTTTATTTTTGTTTTTAAACATTTTATTGAAAATACATTTTTTTTACACACTCAACCACCGGTATCTGTGGGATAATTTACGTTTTTTGTGAGGGAGTAGCTCTTTGCTCTTTATCGGACCCGTGTACATTTTAGTAGGCCTTCACAGATGGGTTCTCTTTGAGGCGTGCCAGTACATCTCTGTTGGCTGCATTACCCATTACCGTAGAGGGCATATTTAATTCGGCTAGGGTTTGCATGAACTCCTCCCAGCCCCTGGGTATTCTTCGTTGTGAAAGAGCGTTGGGGCTGCGTAGCCCCACGAACGAGGTCGAGTAGGTTAGAGCCATTGACGGGGTTTCCCCGGATACAAATGTTTCCATTTCCCTCCCAGGATGCCACATTCTTGTTTTTTAACAGTTTATTAAGCAGCAACTCAGCATTTTTCCTATAGAGCATATTGATGCTGTTTAACACTTCTTGTATTACAGGGTCTGGAGGTATAATATTTTCTAGAGATGCTGCCGTTGATGTCTCATCTTGTGCCTGTAGATACAAGTTTATTTTTTCTTTTTCCATATCCCTCTGTCTGTTAAGCACGAGATAGCGCTGTAGCACTTCTGAGTAACATTTAGCCTTTTCGTGGGCAGACATACCGACGCTTTTGCAGGATGTTTTTCATTTCTTCATCTAACTTATGGATGGTCGTGGTTCTAATATTTTCATCATCCCGATCTGGCGGTTTTCTCAAGCGCTCAAGTTGTTGACTAGGGACTATGTACATTTTTTCAGCGTGATGCATTAGAGGTTTGTCAGAAGCCCCGTTATCAACGGTAATGCAAAACTTAGCAGGGGCCCGATAAAGCCACCCGACTGTCTCACCAATTGCTTCTTTTTTTTAATGGGTAGTCTTTTATCGCACAGACTCTTTATGGCATGACGCTTCCCTTTTAAAACCTTTATCTGTTGTTAAGAAAGAGGAATGTTACCTTTTAGGGTGTTGAGAGCGATTTCAACTATAGCTGCTACCAAATCATTAGAAGCTGTATTCAGGATGGCTCTTCTGTGCTGCGGAGAGGCTTGAACCAAAAGTTTTAAAAGGGGCAGGTTTCTCTTTACACGGCGAGACATGTTGTCTGAGACACACAGAGGCATGTATGAAGGGGTTGGTTACATATTCATTTCTTTTTATGTGAGATTTGTGGTTTTTCACAGTATACCGTGGTCCAATCTGGCGGGAAGATATCCGTCCTCAGTCTGTAAGCCTCAGGCGTTGTGTTATTTAAATCCACGACGAGATACCCAAACGGCTTTCTGGTTGCATCTTCAAAGACTTCTAAAAAGAATTTTGATTTTCCAGGGTACATCTGCCTGGCTAGAATGGCAATCTGTAACTTATCTCTAGGATTCTTAAAGAGCACCATGTATTTGGTATTTAAAGTTATAGTTCGGCTTGCTTTACCTTGGCAGAAAACATTTTGAACAATATATATGATGCTCAGGTTTCTGTGATGCACATACTTGGTAAAGGCTTTCTCTATTTCATCACTTTTACAGGCAGAATCCATTAGGTCATCAACAATAACCAAGTTTACTTTATTGATTGGAAACATCCGTTCATCATTAAAAGTATCAGGCAAAGTGTCCATAAATGTAATAAAAGGATATTTATTTAACATTTCTTTATACAGAGGTTGCCAGCAACTGTAACACCACACAATATTGTTAGGCATGACAGTCAATACACGACCAGCATGTTCTAACATCTTTTTAACAAAGAAGCTCTTGCCTGAATTGGACGGCCCCGCTAAAATACAAGAAAAAGGATGTGACCAGCGCACATCCACCACGCTAGTATCCATAGGGTAATGTGCTAAAGCCATCCTCCAACTTCACCCTTTTGTCATACACAACCTTTTGTGTTTTTTTAATCACACCAGTCTCTATTGTCCAACCCTTTTTGTTTCTTATAATACCAGGTTGTTGTACTCCTATCTTTTTCTGGGATAAATCTGCTGTCCCAGGCTTGTAGTCCAAAACTAGATCTTTCAAACTAGTGAAATTGATTTTCTGGCAGTTTTCTACGTTTAACGTAATCCCTTTTACTTTCATACAGGTCTTCCCGCTTGACAGCTTGTAGCCGTATGTTTTAGGCCCCGCTGATACAAACTCTGTGATATGTTCATCTGAGGGTATCTCGCTTGTGAGCTCACCTAAATAATCGCCCAAGATGGGTTCCAATCACCCTCTCGACTTAGAAATATCACAGAATCTGTATCATGGTACAGACAGCGCTCTTGCAAACTATCTAGAAGGTTGTACAACTCCAGGCGTGCATAAGCCGTTGTAAAACAGGCAATGAAAACGTTTGGTGCTACCTGACAATATACACTGGTCTTTTGAGTGCCTCCAAGACACACAGGCTGTTTCATCATCAATAAAATCGCATGATGAAACCTCGAATTCAGGAGAAAACAGATATTTAAAGAGATCATCAGGTTCTTTCACAATGCTTGTGGTAGGCAGGTTTGTTCTTTGACCAAATTTACCCCACAGGGAATTTAAGAAAAGTTTTGCTATTTGACGCTTAGCATGGTTTACATTAATCTGGTCTGTACGCAAACACACCCCCTCTTTTCTAAAGAAATCAGCTATGTACACATTTTGTTTTTCAGTATCATTGCACCATCAAGGGTAGCCAGAAGCCTCTTGTTTTTGACGGAGGTGCATTTTGATGTATTCGGAAAAGAGATGATCAGATTTTTGCTCGAAATGCCAGATTTCATAGATTTCAACAACCACATACCCTTTTGCAATGGCTAAATTCATCTCCACCGTACACCAAGTCCCCACAAAAGCTCTCTCCTCATCCGTGTGGGCACACATTTCCTGTTGCCGTGTGTCAGCACACGTGTGACACAGCGGAAACATAAGCTTACCGCCCAACCGTATGGGTAACACTGGGAAAAAGAGCTTTCGTGGGGGATATACTTTTGCTTTTATAAAACCAAAGTACTTTGTAGGGGGGCCAAATTTGTCATAAATGATTTTTGGATGGCCTATTGGATATTCCTTTGTTTTATTGACAAAAGGGTATAGGCTGGTAAAATCATAGTAGTGTATTTTTTTCCCCAGGCCTTGTTTTGTGGTACAGACAAATGGCATTTGTTCTACCCCCGAAAAGGGCATCTCGTGGAATCAGAGGTTGCGGTAATGCGGAGTCAGCCAGGAAATCTGCGCAGCCCCCATCATTTTCTTTTACCATCCGCTTCCACTCGTGCTCCCATAGACTTATGACCTTGAACCCACGGCTTTCCAGGAATGCAGCTTTTAGCTGTGTTTTGTAATAAAGAAAACCATAGGTCGTGGCTGCTATAGGATTCTGGTCTTTATCGTTATAACAGCTCGGACAGCCGTGGTGAAAACAACCATTAAATTCAAAAGCTGTTTCTACCCCACCGATCACGGCATAGCCATCAAGAAAATAAGCCCCCACCTTTTTTTCACCACCACCTTTCAGAGCATGTGTGATCTGTATATTTTCTTTGGCCTCCACATACATCAGCCATTGAATAGAGGGGGTTGAATATCTCTTTGTCTGCCGGTGATAGTTATCTGGTGGGATGAGTGCCACAGTCTTGGGTTCTAAAAACATGAATCTGAACATAGCCATACATACAGATGCAAGGGTTATATATTGGAAAGGGTCTAAACACCTTGTTTGAATTTCTGAGATGTCACCCTGCTCTACAAACACTTCTTTCTCTGTCATTTTCATGATTTCAGCTCGGTAGAGAACACAGGCCTGTCGCAAAATAGATACATCCTGCTGGCAGTAATAAGCCAGCTCTTTTTGCAAATTAAAAGTTTTATGCCGATTGTCCTTGTACCATTGTAAAAATTCATCTTTTTCTTCAGGCAACATGTTACTCACACCGTAATGTTCAACACCCGGCATGGGACCCACATAATTTTGATTTTCCAGCGTATTAAAAAAGTGTGGAAAGTACCCCTTGCTGCCTGTAAAACCCATGGCTTGTGGAAGTTTGCTAAGTTTCATAGGCAGGAAATTTAGAGAGTCTATAAAACGGATAGTCAGAGGTTCAACGGTAATTTGTAAAAGTTTAGCACCTTGAACCAACAGCCTCGTGTCCATCTTTTCCTTAAGCAGTTGTTTAAGAACAAAATATCCGTCATAACCTTTGGAATTATGGGCTATGAAGGTGTAACCTTTAAATTTTTTGTCACAAAAAATCTGTATAAAGGCAGAAATACATTCGAGACCCTTGAATTCCCAGTTTCTTTCATCATTTAAGTCCGTCGCATATATGTAATTAGGGACATGCCAGCCTGTTTCTTGCATACATTCACAGTCATAAAAAATATACTTTTCAGATGTTTCAGTTTTACCAATAGGGGTCATAAAACATAAGTGGACGCCATCCCCGGTTAGGGGCTCGCGACATAGTTTACAATGACGGCCCTTGCACTTATGTTTCTTGTCCACATAAGACTCACATTTCTGGCACAGTATCTTAGATAAACACGCCACTTCTTTTTTCAGAGCCAGATCCGCGTGTCTATCTAAACACTCTTTAGAACGGCAAAAGAGTTTGCAATTAGGGCATCTCTGTTGTACACCAACATTATTCGTACACGTTAGTGTCAAACAAAGACGGCACCATAATGTGCAATTATGATCGTGACTGTACGGTTTCTGACAGTAACTACAGAAGTTGCGCTCCCCATAGAATTTTTTGACATCGGTTATACCATAGAAATGGTCATCGTGTAGCAACAAGAACACAGTCTTAGGGAACACAGGTCTGTCTGATGTCTTAAAACAAACCCATGATTTTGTGTAAAGCACAACGCGTTTGTTTATCTTTAAATGCTGTTCAAATATTGCTACATCATCGAGCATGACTTTTCTATGTACCGGCCACCCCAATTCGTTATGTAGTTTTTTAGCACCTTCTAACAATTCGACATCTGTCATTTTTACCTGTGACATGAGGGCTGTGAGGCTACCTGCAAAACACAGGCTATTATCAGTGTTGTTCAAGTCTATCAAATACATCCTTTTCTTATGAATAATATGGCTAAACGGTATGGTCTTTAAGACCCTACGAGCACCCCCACCCCGATTTCTTATGACAAGTACAACAACCCGGAATATATCACAAACCTGGATTTCTCTGTGACTCTGAAGGAGTTTAGCGATCTGATTTAAGAAATCATCAGCGTCTAATGCCTCGGGTTTAACTTACCAGAATATAAGGAATTGTGGAAAAGAGATGAGTGTAGATGCACCTGTACATAATCACCGGGTGAAACCCGGCTGCTAACCTCATCCAGAATATGTTGAATACCTTGCCGAATGGCGAATTGAGCCTCAGATAATGATGTTATCCTGTCTAAATTAATAAACCGAAATTCCTCTGAATAAATTACACCATTAAACTTGTCCAATTTACGATCCCACCTTTTCACAAACTGAACATAGCTAACTGGTTCTGATTCTTCAGCGAGGCCTAATGCATGATTGTTTGCGCTGTCCTCTGAAACACTGTGATCAAAGACACGGCTTTCACCACGCCCTCCGTATTCTGTACCGGCGTGTGTAGATTCACCGTCAGAAAAACTATCGCTGCGTGATCTTTTCCTGTTAGACTTCTCTCCCATAGCCGCTGATTTTCTAACATTTTCTCGGTCTGAAAAAGAAAACGTGGGGGCTAATACTTTTACAGAGACCTTAAAATCTAGGTGCTGGATAAAACTGGAATACTCACGATTCTGTTTGTCTTTTGGCTTTCTGTAAGGTACCGTCTGTTGGTTAGACTGGCCATCTTGTTTTGTAGCATCTTCTTGGTCTAAAATAAAAAAGATTACAGGTTGAGGCTGTCCTCTGAAACACATTATAAAGAACATAGCTGTTAGAAAATTAAAACAACACAGGACATACCTTTTAAATTTCTTTGCCGCCTTCTTTTTGTAAGAGAAAGTTTATTTGTAACCCCCTTTTTCTGCTCCTATTTTTTAAAGACAATCATAAGAGACAGAAACATTACATAGCCAACAATATTTTTAAAAAAGACTCATATCTACTCACCATGTCTGAAGAAAAAGTTGCAAATGATACAAGCTATAGAGACTGTGTGATCTTTTCTGGCTGCTGAAATATACTGAATCTCATAAGCTTATCATACGACCTGGCTAATTCACAATGCCTTTTTTTCGCAGACAGCACAGTGTAATAGATGCTATATATCTGTGTATGTGGCTAATACACATTCCCACCCATTTCCCAGACGTCTTAAGTGGATTTTAGTTACACGACAGTTCTGCACATTCTTATCTTATGGCCTATTGTTTAGGACACACCTGGAGGCCCCATTTTTTTCCAGACAAACCATTGTAGGTTTAATTAACTAATCATTCCTAAAACACACCACACATAGGTTCAAAATATTTTATTTCAAATAAAATGTTTTCATCTTGTGAAATTCATTTGAGCATTACAAGTTTTAAAAAAATAAAAGGCATACATATAATTTTTGTTCATCTGTATGTTCAACTAATAGATTCTGGAAATACATACATTTTCATAAAAAGTCAATTTTTACAGAACTTGGTGTTTTTAAAGAACGATCTATAATCTCTGTCACAGATTAAGCCTTCCACTATTTCTTTTTCGCTGTCTGCCACAGAATTAAGCAAAATATTGAGCAGTTGTCCTGGGTTTCTACTGTTGTTAAAATCTCTGACGAGTTCAAACAAAAAATTCAAATTTTCATAAACTAGGACAGTTGCTTTCATTTTATGACCCGCAATCATGGCAACATTTTAAAATAGGTCCTAGACACAACCTGTTACAAGCTTTATGGATTTTCTGATGTATTTCATTGCGTTCCCACTTTAAACAGTCATGGTGTCTTTGGCCTGGAGCATGTATTACACACGCTGCACAGTCTCTATGCATAATGCCCTGCCAGCATTTCTTGATAATACAGGCCACCGTTGTTTGTATAACAGATTTAAATCTGTTTATTTCATCAGGTTTTGTACAATCCCTTTGACTGGCTATGACATCAAATGCCTCCCTTTGATATGTACAGAGAAAGCACAAACAGCGTAGATTGGCAGTCTGTATGTGCCCCTGTAGGAGCAGAGATTCGTCACTTCCCTACAAAAAAAAACCAAAATAATGTCAGTGTGAACTGCTGTTTCTTCTATAACACTTTTCTAAATAAAAAAACTTCTCTTACCTCTGCTGATCCTAGGTCTTCCAATAAACAGTTTGTTTCTGCATCTACAGTGGCGTGATATAATTCTATATCCTCCAGGTCCATTGTGTTGTCAGATGTTAAGCCAAGTTCTGTGCCAGAATCGTAGGGTTCTTGAGAGTTGAAAAATATTTGGGCATCTGGATAATCCACAAAAGCTGCTATTTCTGGCGGAGGATCTGCCAGACTCTCCTGTAGTTCAAATGGATTTTCAATCGGTGGATACCCCTCTGCAACAGCATCATGATCCTTAAGGAAGTAATTAATGTTGTGTGCCCTGCTGGAAATTCTGCTTGGTGTTCCAAAAAGAGCCATTTTTTCCTTTCTGAAAGTCTGTGTTAAAATGCTCCCCTTACAGCAGGAGCATGCTCAGAACACCTGGAGCATGCTCAGAACAGACCTCTTGTTTCAACCAATCACGTGTTACCACACCCTAGAGAGACATGTCCAGGCTTGTCTCTCTGTATTGGTTTTTTCAAAGCCACTAAAAAATAGCTGTATTTGGATTTGAACTCGGCTCTCTCAAAAAAAAATAGCTGTATTAGGGGGATTTGAACTCAGGTCTCTCTGTATTTCAGTCTGAACTCTACAGGTCTGCCAGAATATTTCTAACAGTGAGGTCTTAAAAGTAAAATTCTATCACATGGACCGCACTAGTTTTTCTAACAATTGCATTTGTAATTGCATTTGTAAAGAAAATTGTGTCTCTCTGTGCTGTGAATCTTTTTGTGAGAAATAAGAACTGGTGCAGTGGGAGAGAGAAAAGCATTTTATTTTTCCAGGGTTCCTGCTTTTTTTTTTTGCAGGTGTAAACATTAACCAGAAGCAAAAAAAAAAACACATTTCCGGAGTCAGTCACACTGCTCCCCGCTGATGTCAGCACAAAGGGACAGTCCATTTCCGATGATGTAGGCAGGGGCGTGGTTGAGGGTGAGAGGGTGATCCCTCTAACAAAGATGTGCTAATTGCATTTTGGAAAGAAAAAAGATTCTAGCTTGCCTGTCTCTCTGTGCTAGGAATCAGTTTTTGTGTGAGAAAGAAACAACTGAGTCTGTGTGGGAGAGAGAGAGACAGAGAGAAAAGCATTTTTGTTTTTCAGTATTAAGCAGAAGCAAAAACACATTTCCGGAGTCAGCCATACTGTTTCCGCTGATGTCAGCAAAAAAGGGACAGTCCCTCTTCTGATGACGCCCTGTTTCCGGTGATGTCATTTCCGATGATGTAGGCAGGGGGCGTGGAGGAGGGTGGGAGGCTGTGGGCGTAGCACAAACCCCGGAAGTGGGTGCTGATTGGCTAATGCCATATTGTGGGGCGTGGCATGGGTGTGACACCCCCCCCGGAAGTGTATGCTGATTGGATGATGTCATCCTTGGGGCGGGGGCAGGGGTGTGTCAAGTGGGGGCGGTGGCCACGCCTGGGGCGGGACTGGGCGGGGCTAACTCACCATTCACTTCTATGGGAGGGGGCGTGGCCTAAGGCGGGACATACACCGGAAGTGGGCGCTGATTGGTGCCTGTCAACATTTTGGGGGCGGGGGTGGGCGGGGCTGGGCGGGGCTAACTCTCCATTCACTTCTATGGGAGGGGGCGTGGCCTAAGGCGGGACATACACCGGAAGTGGGCGCTGATTGGTACCTGTCAACATTTTGGGGGCGGGAGTGGGCGGGGCTAGCTCACCATTCACTTCTATGGGAGGGGGTGTGGCCTAAGGCGGGACATAGACCGGAAGTGAACGCTGATTGGCTCCTGTCATCCTTATCTCACCTGTCAATCAGTTTGACGAGTAGTGTACCCATTATACTACTGCTGTACATTGCTGACAGAAATGGTTTCTCTTCCCTTTAAATCTGCTCTAACGCCAGGGTTTCACTGGCGTTAGTTTTCAGCCTCATATTTCACAGCGTTAGTGTGCGGGGAGCCTCTCCCCTCCCACTCTCCACCCATTGACCTCTTCTCTCCTCCCCTGGGGAGCCTTCCTCCGCCCTTCGGGAGCTTTTCCCCACCTTCAGCGCTCGTTTGCGCCATTGTGCACGTTATCGCACGATAAGGTACCTGTGCGCCTGATAAAGCGCCATTATCGCGCGATAAGGTACCTTATCACGCGATAACGTCACAGAGCGCACATTAAGACGGTTTAGTAAACATACCCCTTAATGGCATGAGATAGTATTTCATTTCTCTTATATTCTTCCCTTTTCTCAAAGAATGTCATTTTCTAAAATACCCATAGTTTATATACTGCAAAATTCATAAAAAATATTGTCAGTCATACTACAGTCGGATCATATATCTTCATATTGCACTTATCTAATAGACCACAATCCAATGCTGGAAAAGGAACTTGTTTTGCAAGCAAACAAACTTGTAGTATCAGTTCTGGTCACCGTATCTTAAAAAGAATATAGTGGAATTAGAAAAGGTATAGAGGAAAGTGACAAATGGAGTTGGAAGGGATGGAAGCCAAACAGCCTTGCAGCACCAGCGATTTAAGGTAAGCCTTGTAGGATTGTTTGAGGCCATTGCTGCAGCTCCAACAGGCAGCAGCAAAGTAGTGCTCTCAAAGAAATCTCAAAGTCCCGCCAAGTGGTGGTTCTCACTTTGACACTATCACTTTTGACTGTTGAAACTGCCAATGTCAGCTCAGGGATTGAGTCATGCCTCTTAGTGCTCATCTCGGCTTCCATGGTGCTTACACCCAGGGATAGCAGTGGCTTTCCTCAGGTCTGTCGTAATAACAGTCTATTGACTTTTTCTCCAGGAACTTGTCCTAAACCTTTTTGAAACCCAGCTACACTAACTGCTTCAATCACCTCCTCCTGGTTTATAAAAGAGCTCCACAACCGTGCATGCAAAGAGAGAATGGCAGTAGTGTCTGTAGCAACAGTATCAGGTAGCAGAAGAGACGAAAAGCTAGGTGGTTGTAAGTTTTGTAGACCTTTTTGGGGTTAAATAAATAAATATGTTGATTTGGTTTGCTTTGATCACATTAACACTTTTACTATCACAGCCTGTTTATACAATGTCAAATATTTACTCCTCAGTACTTGTTTTTATTCCATTTATGCATTTGCTGCATCACTGCAATTTTCTTATTGCAATACTTGATTTGAAGGGGAAATACTAGCATCATGTGAACAGCATTCACAAAAGTGTTTTGGGAAGAGTGGGTGTAGCCTATCATCAATAATAATGAGGGAGGGGGGCACAACGTACAGGTTGCAGGGGGGATGCCAGAGACCCTAGCACCGGCACTGAAATTACACACATACTTTGCAACTCTGCCTCCATTCTGTCCAAACTATGCCCAGGAATGTCTATATGCATATGTCCAGGTACATACTTATTGCATATGTTTGCAGTCACGCAGTTTGATGAAAATCCCTTTTCTGTGTGTAAAACAGGAATTGTGTACTTATTTGCATGCCACCTGTAGGTATTCCCAGACGAAGTAGAAGCAGAGTTGCAATGTGCATGTGTATTTTCTAAACTATATGACCACATGTGTAGAGTACACACATTTACACCTGTTTCAGAGCACTGAAATTTATCCACTACTGGGGCTTGTTCTTGGAGCCTATTTTAAGGAGGCCCAGAGGCTTTTTCGACTTCTTGCATAGGTGCCCTGTTATAAAATAAGGCCCATCTGCAAACTCTGTGGGTAAAATGCACCCACAGTGTTTGCACCAATGCAGTTTGATTAACGCTCTATTATGGATATTCAGTTCTAGATCACTGCAAAGAATTGGTTCAATATTCAGCCATGGCAGTCGCTTTCTTTTTTTTAAACTTAAGCTGCTATGGCTAAAAAATAAAAATCCAGATATTCGGAGCCAGGATCTGGACAGTGGCAATGGTGAATATCTGAATAGAGCGGTGAGCACTGCCGTTGGCTGGATAGGAGCAATATTCAGTCCGATAGCCAATCTGCATAGCTTTGGGACTGCTTGTTTGCTGCCTTTAGTTTTGCAGGCTGAATGTCGCTGCTATCTGGATAACTTAAAGGTCCGACCAAGCTCCACCTGGACACTATCTGGGCAGTGCCAAAGCAGTTTGATAGGATATTTGGCAGCACGATCCACAGAGCAGGAGTTGCTATCGTGTTAATTGCTGCTAAATATTGATCCACATATATTCTTTTCAAGGTTAAGGCATACTAAATTCATAGAAAAATATCTTATTTCAGGCACTTCGACTGAAGTTAAAACCTACTGCTTAACTAGAATGGAAAGAACCTTTGATTTGCTAAGCTCCTTTGTACAAGTTTTACCTTTGCTGTCATAAGGAATAGAAGGAAATTCACAATGAAGAATAGCTTCTATTGAATGACTTCATAGTTCCGAAGACTGTCTACTCTCCAGTGGTCTGGAAAAAACATACAAAATCGAAGTTCTTTCATTGCTTCAGAGCACAGTAATCCCACATGAAATCTTACAATGGCCTTAACATACTGCAGGGGGTACAGCAAAGCTTCACTTGAGCTCTGTGCCGCTTTTCATGAGAGACATATTTAATGTTCCCTTAAAACACGCATTCCTGTTATACAGGGTCCTGAGAAAAGATTCATCCTTTCGAAAGCAAAGGAGCCACAGTTCCCAAGACTCCTGCAACTCGTGCACTCATTATTTTACCTTGCGTTTTATACATATGCCAGAAGTATTGTCAGACTGCAGTCGGATATTCAGTTAATAAAAATGCATATAAAGAATTTGTCTTTTTTATTGTTTACTTTATAGCATGGTACTGAGAAACTCTTTATATGTGAATTAATTTCTGCACATTTTGTTATTTATGATCTGCCCAACACATGATAATGCAATCAGGCAGGAGCGAGAAGATCTGAATCAGGGGAATGGGTGTGTATTGGGGTGAGAGACTTGCTCTATGCTATTGAGGAGGATTGGTTGGTTGGTGGGTGGGTAGGTTTGGCACCTGCTCTAGCCCCGTCCCCACTTCTTTCAAATATAGTAGGCCCAACTTGGGGCCCACTATCTTTATACTACAGTAATGGAAACTAAAATTTATGGATGGAGCACATTAGTGACTCCTGTAGCGAATTTCATTGTGGCAAATTACCACATCTTATTGTGAAATGATTAGTCTCCGGTACTGAGTTAGTGACTCCGTGATAAATTTTGCTTTGGTAAATTAGTGCATTTAATTTATTTATTTAAAATCGATTTAGAGGCTGCTACAACTGATTAAAATCATCCTGAGTGGCGTACAGTACTACACCTTAGTAGCTCTCTCTCTCTGAATTCGTATGGGCACATTTTATACCACTTGTACTTTCAGAGAATACAAGGATTTCCTGTTCCTAAAGGTTCCTGCCCTTTCACAAAACAGTCTAAGCACTATGAAGTTAATTTTATAAGGGGCGCCTACTTAAAGCGCTTTTTAAGGTGCCTATGTTAAGTCTATTTTATAAAACAAGTAGACTCGCTTGTTTTTATAAAATATTAGCCTAAGTCAGGAATGAAACCCACAAGTTAGTGTAAACGTCTGCACATAAATGATGATATTTTGTGCTTCGCCTATCCTCCTCCCAAATTCTGCTCATCTGCCAGCCTGCCAGCAAAGTTCATGCCATCAAGCAATGTGGGTGGTTGGTGAAAGAAGTCATTAATCTGCATTCATTACTAAAGTAATTCACTGTTAGGCACATAGTGGGTACCTAGAAGTATGAACCCCCTTATAAATTGCCTTCTATATGCACACATTCATAAGAACTTAAGATATGCCATAGTGGATCAGACCAAACTTTCATCAAGCCCGGGAGCCTGTCCTTGCTAGTGGCCAGTCCATGTCACAAGTACCTGGTAGGACACTAAGGAGGGGATTCATTCATCCTTCTTCACTCCCATCAGTAGTGATTTTTCCAAGTGTGCATTGCAAGACAGTGCAGAGATCTCTGGAGGAAGGAGTTATGCCTTATTTCCTGTGGTGTTCAATTATTACTGCTTTATTAAAAAAAATCTGATTTGAACGTCATACAGTCTGCTAACTTCACACCAAAAATGTAACTAATCTTTTAAGGAGAAACTAAGGATTATGGTAACTAAGATTATTGTCAGACAGATTTCCGTCCTAGAAACAGCGCAGAGATTTTGAGGGTCTTTTACTAAAGGGCGCTAGCTAGCAGCATCTGCTAAAGGCATGCACTGGATATGTGTTACCAGCTAGGGCATGGCTAGTGCATGGCTAGTGATTCCCATGCTGACTGTGCAGCCCGCTTTAGGGTTATGAGTGGGTGGTAAAGGGGAGAAGAGTGGATGTGGTGCTGGGGTCACTCAGTGAATGAAGTGCGCCCACGCTAATGTAGCCACATTAGGGGAAGGGATCTGTGTGAACTGCCAGGGAAATGCCTTCCACACCCCTGACAGTTACCGTGGTGGTTTTGTACCTAATGTGCCATAGTTTTGGAGCTATTGGCACATTAGGTACAATATCCTAGTGCCATTTAGTAAAAGGGTCCCTTAATTAGTGACTGTTCAAGATAAAATGTTGTGTCATTTAAATCATGAGAAATTTTTTATTTTTTTAATTTGGTTGGCTGTCTTTAGAACATAAGAACATAAGATATGCCATACTGGGTCAGACCAAGGTCCATCAAGCCCAGTATTCTGTTTCCAACAGTGGCCAATCTAGGTCATATGTACCTAGCCATTTCCCCAACGGACACAGGTTCCACAATGCTTGTATTGATTCAAGCTTTGATATCCTGGGTCCCTTCTTAATAATGGTTTATGGACCTTTCCTCCAGGAACTTGTCCAAACCTTTTTTAAACCCAGCTACACTAACAGCCTTTACTACATCCTCCGGTAACAAATTCCAGAGTTTGATTACACGTTGAGTGAAAAAATATTTTCTTTGATTAGTCTTAAATAGGCTACCCTGTAGCTTCATTGCATGTCCCTAGTCTTTCTATATTCTGATAAGGTAAACAATCGATCTACCTTTACCCGTTCCACTCCGTTCATTAATTTATAGACTTCTATCATATCTCCCCTCAGCCGTCTCTTTTCCAGGTTAAAGAGCCCTAACCTTTTTAGCCTTTCTTCATAGGAGTATCCTTCCATCCCCTTTACCATTTTGGTGGCTCTTCTCTGAACCTTTTCTAAAATCGCTATATACAATATTCAAGGTGCGGTTTCACCATGGAACGATATAGAGGCATTATAATATCATTTGTTTTATTTTCCATTCCTTTCCTTATCATACCTAGCATTCTATTTGCATCTCACCTGTAATGATCTCAGCCTGGCAAGAGCTGTTCATAACTGACTAACATTTTTCCTGTCAGACCAAATGGCTGCATCAAAGTCAGTATCACTTTTCTTTCTGGTCCATTGTGGGGTTCCTCAACTTTCGCCCCTGCTATTTGGTATCTTTTGGCAACCACTGGGAGAACTGCTGTGTTCCCTTGAATTTACAGCTAATCTTTCCTACAAGAAAGGACTGTGGGCAGATGAGTGCTGCCCTTAACAAAGAGATATGTAAAGTTTTTACAGTGGTTCACTAAAAACAAACTGCTTTTAAATACTACTATGGGGTATGTTTACTAAACGGCACTAACGGCGCAGCTGCGAAGTTATCACGCAATGCATGACGTTATCGCATGATAATGGCACTTTACCATGCAAGAACATCACGTATTGCACGATATTGTCTGCAGCGGCGTTAAGGTGTGCAGAGGGTGGAGTAAGGCTCCACAGAGGGCATAGTAAAGCTCCCCAGGGGCGGAGATGAGGGGTCAATGGGCAGAGAGTGGGCGGGGAGAGGCCCCATGCACACTAACGCCGTTAAATGAAGGTCTGAAAATTAGCGCCAGTGAAAACCTCATGCTAGAGGCACATTTGCAGGAGAGAGAAACCATTTCAGTCAGCAATGTACAGCAAAGCCAGGGAAACCCAGAAAAGTGATAGTAGTGATACATGTTCAGGAACCAAAAAGGCAAATAAACATACTAAATGACCAGATCCACATTGAAATCCCCATAACCAAGCTGGCCAATAGTGCTACTAATGATAAACATAAAGCAACACTACTGACAAAGCGTAAAAAGGAAGATATCATGTTTGGAAGGAGCTATGCTCTGTCCCCCTACAAAGTGAATGATCCCACAGTGAAATAGCGGTGATCAGGGTTTTGTCGTTTATATTGGGCAGTTTTGTTATGCTGTAGTCCAGCTGGGGCACAGTGCAGACTAGGCAGATGCCTAGGTGGCACATAGGAATGCCGAAACTGTAAAGCAGCAAGACAGCAACTGACGAGGGTTCAACATAGGCACGAGTGTGTGTCCCACAGTGTCACAGGGGATATTACCCAGCAGGTACCCCCAAGGGCACATAACATTGGCAGGTGGTGCCAGGGGGAAGAGTGCATGTCCATGTAGGCACCCCTAGCCAAGAACCTCCACCATAGGTAGCTGCCTACCGACACACTGGATGGCTTGGGATTGCGCACCACCAGCACCACTGCCATAAGGGCATGTCAGCATAGTGGCGGAGGGTTGCTGGTGCTGGAGGGGGCAGTGGCATCTGTCCACAGCAGACAAGGCCAAGCCCTGTTTAGGTGGGTGCCGTGCGGTATAACTGACAAGGTCTGTCTAACGAACACTAATGGTAGCCCCAGGGAATGACCTGCTTCAGTGGCAACAGTTTGGTGCAGTACACGCAGCTGGTGTGTTCTGGGGCAGAGGTTCACAGGTTCAAGTCCCAGCTGTGGCTCCTGCAAACCATGTCCCTATATTTTACTGAGTACTAAACCGTGATAATAAAGATGGAACTGTTATTGCAGATTAAATAAACAAGCCATAAACGCCTACATTTTACCCTACAGGGCACAGACACCATAAACATGTGGAATCCCTAAAGCAGAGTTTCCCAACTGCAGTCCTGGAGGGCCAAACACCATTTGGGTGTCATGCTGTCCCTAATAAATATGCCTGTGCTTCAATTGTATGCAATGCCCTCATTGTCTGCAAATGTATCTCTTGCATATTCATTAGGGACAGCATGAAAACCTGAACCGTGTTTGGCCCACCAGGACCGGAGTTGGGAAACTCAGCCCTAGAGCAACGGCCAACAGGGGTATAAACACCCACACCCACGTGATCCACTATCCAAAGCCTCATGAAGAGTCAGGCTGTTGGGCCCTGCATGGAGCAGCATCTCACAATACTAGCACTTGCATACCTAAACTTGGGAACACGTTACACATATATCAAAAGGTTGCTATGAGTAATGGCAGATAACAAATCCTAAGTTAAACACAATTTGTTGACAGAGCTGCATCATAGCAACCTTTCTGATATCTGTGGAGTGTGTTTCAGTTTTGGTTTCTGACAGCGTTTACCACCCCGGGGAGTGACCCCAACAGAATTGCATACCATAGCCATGCCTGCAGTGTGTCCAGGACTGGTGTGGTGGCCAGGGCTGCCAAAAACCTCTATATTTGCACAATGCTGGCATAGGTGTGGGAGTGTGTGTATGTCTATCCAGTGTGTTGTTGTTGCCTACACCTTACTGAGCCCACACTGCTTGCACTGTTTCCAGTGTTAGACTGCCAATGTGCATAATGAGGAGCAAGGTACTGTGGGTATGGCCTGGACAGGGTGGCCTGGGTAGGATGCATCTGCACAGGGCATAGGGCAATGGCTGGGACATTGTAGTGCCCAACCACCACGTGCATGGACAGGATGGCCACAGCATGTCATGCTGGAAGGTCACTCTCACCCTGACTGAGCAGTAACCATGGCATGGCTAGGTTCCCCCACAGTACTGTACAGTAGTTCTTTCAAGTGAAATTTATGGGTTCTCTTGTCTGGGGCCCAATTGCTGACATACTTGTTTGGTGTGTGTGCTGGTTTCCCATTTTTGGGTGCACACAGTTCCTCCAGGAACATGCACTATGTACTAGCTAGCAGACTGTCTGCATTTAGTATGTGTATGGCTGGAACACCTTGCAGGGTGCTGCGGGTGGAGACTGACTGTGCCCTCTGCTGGTGAATGTCAGGTTGTGGTGGTGGTTGGCAGCTGAGCTTTTCCAGCATTCTGCCATTGCCTTATTGATGTTTAGAGATCCGCATTGACTGCCCTGTAGGTTGCCTGTTCCCCCAGCAGGACTGGGGTTGATGGTTCCCTCTACTGCCACCCTTGCAGAGATGTACAATGTGGATCTGTTGGTGGGAGATCCTCTCCCCCATCCTGAGCCACAGAGAGCAGGTTGGGTGGTGCTACATAATCTGCTTTGGGGTCCAAACACCCACCCCTTTTCACTTATAACATGTGACCATGGCACCCACACAGGATATGCACTAATCTGGGTACACCCTAGTTCACAAGGGCTATATGTGACTAGGAAATACTAATGGACACAAGTGAATCTGCAAAGACTACCTATCACACAATGACACTGATAGCAACTTGCAGCATAGCCTATCTCAGCAAAGTCAGTTGCTGCAGACCTGGTGCTGGGTGCCCCATCTCAGCCTCAGGGTGAGCACAGGACCCTCACAATGTCACGGTCTGTTCCAGTAACACACACGGTCAGTTCCCACTACCAGGCCGAGGTGCTCTGGGTGTGCACACGGTCAGTTCCCCCTACCAGGTCGAGGTGCTGTGGGGGTGCATACCCAATCTTGTGATCAGCTGTAGACTGCTGATCTGCATTTGCTGTGCATCATGGGTTTGGGTGGGTTTACCCTATCCTGGTAACCACAACAGACAGTTTGTGTGGTGACCTGCAGTCTTTCTGTAGCCAGCCAGCAGTGTGGCAGTTGCTATAGAGATGTAGCCTATTGGTTACTTCAATGACTGTGGAGGCAGAGGTCATAGGTTCAATCCCACAGTGGTGTAGCCCAAAAAGGCTGTCTGAGGTATTTCCTTTTCATTTCAATCAGTGCTGCCAGCAGAAACACCCTCACAGTGCTGTAGCCTAAGGTGCCTCATAGGTGCCTTGGCAGACAGGGCACTTTATAATTTGACCTATAGGGCACCTTATGAGGCACCTTAGGTTACGACACTGTGAGGGTGTTTTTGCTGGCAGCACTGATTTAAATTAAAAGAAAATGCCTCAGACAGCCTTTTTAGATTACACCACTGCAGGATCAAACCCATGACCTCTGCCTCCACAGTCATTGCAGAAACCAGTGGGCTACATCGTTATATCTTCTAACACTGTGCTGGCATGTACTTAGGGTTAACGCGCATTAACATGCACGGCGCCTACTATCGTGCGATACAGATTCTTGTTACCTTAGGACTGGAACGCCCACTCCTTATATGGCATTCTTCACATTATCGCTGCAACTAGCACCGGTAACATTAGGACGGTTTAGTAAAAATACCCCTAAGTTGTAAAGAGCATGCTAAAAGCTTTGCAGATAGGCGTGTTTCACTGAGCGGGTGGGTGGGACATATATGAGTGAGTCTGCAATTGCATAGGTAGTAAATTGGTGGTGGAGAGTGTTTGAGTGGGTGTTGTGCATGTACAGTATGTGGGATTGGGTTGTGTGTAGGAGGAGATTGGTGCAATCTTTCATTCATGCTTTGGATGATCTCTGGCTCCTCCCCCCCTAGTGTTTTCTAGCACCATTGCCCCTCCATTCTCGTGCTCCCCCTCATCCCCAGTCCCCTCCCCTCACACTCACTCTCCTCCTGCAGTCATTCTACCTCTTTTCTCACCTAGTCAGTCCTCTATTCCCACACCCTCTTTCCTCCAGTCTCTCTTCTACCCTATCTCCCTCTCTTGGTCTCTCCATCACTCTTTCTCATGCTCCCCTGCAACCACTCATTCTCCCTTCCCTTCCCCTCTCCTCCATCCTTTCCCCAATAAAGCTTTATACTTGACTTATGTGAACTGGCACCTCCACCACTTGCAGAGCTCCTGCTCATTCGGCAAGGATTGGGATTTCTGCCTACTGCTGCTTTTTTCTCACAAGCCAAGTGCTCTTCCTGTGTCCGCTCGTGAGGTTCGGATCCCTGCCAGCATATTTATAGTTTTCACTGCTGCCACAAAGAGCTTTTCATTTTCTAGTCAGCCTGCTTGTCTTTGCGTTGCAACAGATTTTACTTCTGTTTTCGTGCTGCAGGGGTTTGCATCTCTGTTGCATCAATTATCCTCTTGCCACACTGATGCTTCCTACATCAGGTCAATACACAGGGTCTATATGCACATGCACAAACAAACCCATGTGTAGGAACAAAGAGACAGCCAGTCGATGAACAGACCCTCCTTAATAGGCACTATTTCTCTAGCGAAACATAACTAAAAAGACTGAGATTCTCCACCATTGACTATAAAGTGCTGTTAACCTATCCCTTTAGATTTTAGCATGGAGGAAATTTGGTGATCAGCTGTAGACAGCTATTCAGCATGTGCATTGCATCATGGGTACTGGTGGGATTACCCTATCCTGGCACTAAGAGCAGACAGTTTGTGTGGTGAACTGCAGTCCTTCTGTACCCAGCCATTGCTGTGAGATACACCATGGAGGTATAGCCTACTGGTTAGTGAAATTCCGTTCTCAGCAGTATTCATGGGTTTAATTCCTCATTGTTCCCTCCTTTCATGCCTGTCCTACTCAAATAGTTTGCATGCCTATAACAGTCACATTTTTGCAGAACTGTGCTGCCAGCTCATAATACCCTCGCCACAGTTGCCAACCATCCTTCAGTCCGTCTATCTGTGTCTGTCAGCTGTGTAGAGTCCTGTCTGCCTGTGCAGGCTGCCACCCCATGTCCTGCACTGCTACCCTTTCCTGCATTGTGCCTCTTCATGCTTGCCTTGCCTGTGCCTGATCTGCATGGCACCACCACTCCTCTGTCCACCCATCATTGTAACTATCCTGCCACCTTCGCCTCCACTAGGGGACATGTATTCCCATCGTCTGCCACCCACTGTCTTTCCAGTACTTTACATTGCCAACACCCTGTGCTGTGGTACAGGTGCCCCCACCATGTTTGTCAGCAGTACTGGCAGCCACATGGGATGCCTGCAGATATGGCCGGTCAAGCAGCTTCCAGCTCTCCCTCCTTCACTCACCTGTTCATTGCCTTTCCTCAGTGCTCTAATCTAGTGTTAGGGCTACATCTGTCTCTATGCCTCACAGGTCATGCATGTCATCCTGAAGCATCTTGCAGCCATTAGGATACACTGACCTAGGGCACCGTAACCTTGCTAGGCCACCTTAACCTATGGCTTCGTAACCCAGGGTGCCTTCTAAGGTGCCTTGTCCAGGTGTGCCTAATATGGCGCTTAGCCTAAGGAGCCCTATAGGGCACCTTATAAGGCGCCTAACAAGGCACGTTATAGGGCCCCTTACTTATAAGGCACCTTACAAGGTGTCTAACAAGGCACCTTACTTATAAGGCACCTTACAAGGCGCTTTGTAAGGTGCCTTATGAGTAAGGTGCCTTATAAGGTGCCTTGTAACGCGCGTTAATCTAAGGCGCCTTGTAACGCGCGTTAGCTGATATGGCTTGCCATAACAATGCACCGCCCACGCCTTTATATGGGCATCTGTACCATTACCGCGGAGCCTAATGCGGGTAACATTACCGTGGTTTAGTAAACATACCCCTTTGTTATGATATTGAGAGGCCTTCCTATTTGAGGGAAATACTTGTTTGGCATGTGCCAGAGTATTCAATGAGGTCAGTGGATTATGCTGGGAACGAGATTTATCACTCAAGGGCGTTCTTTGTTATTGCTCTGGTTTTGTAGAATAAGCTGCCTGCTGAGGTTTGGGGTGAAGTTAACTCCCTGAGTTTTAGGAAGAAAGTAAAGGCATGACTGTTCCCATAAGATGTTAATAACAGTGACACTGATATTTGATTACAAGATTTTTCTCTGTTTTATACATGTTCATTTGTATTTGTTATTGGGTTTTTTTATTCTTTGTGCACCACATGGGCAGTATTGTAGTCTATACATTTTAAAATAAATTGTTTTATTGACTTTTCCTCCAAGAACTAATCTAAAAACTTTGTTAAAACCCTACTGTGCTAACTGCCTTGACCACAGCTTAATCGTGTGCTGAGTGAAAAAATACTTTCTTGATTTGTTTTAAATGTTCTGCCTACTAATTTCATAGACTATCCCCTAGTAGCAATGTTATTGAACAAGAAAAAACCTCTGTTCCTTATCTATCTGTTCCACTCCAGTTGTGATTTAGAAACCTCTATCATATCCCCCCTCAATCATCTCTTCTCCTGGCTGAAAAGTCATAACCTCTTAGCCTTTCTTTTGAGGAAAGCTTTTCCATCCCCTTGATCGTTTAGGTTGCCTTTCTCTGCAATTTGTAACAAAAATCTCTTTTGGAATTCAGCATGTCACTCCAATTAGGACATTGAATATGCATCATCTCTTATCTGTGTGCAGCAATGGAAACATCTAAAAAAGTGCTTTGCTCCATCCCACACACTGTAGCTGCTGTGGTTTGAAAAGACCAAGAGGTGAGATAATTTATTATGTTCACAAGTTTGACAAGTTCAGGTGTGATATGAGACTTGGCTGTCTAAGGGCCAGTGTTAGAGGCATTAACTCCACATATAGGACGTTGATGACCTCTGGGTTTAAATGATTGATTACCCCTTCCTCTGGCAGACCCAGTTGCATAATCCTGGACCTAGACCAAAGGATTAATGTACATGGCTTCCTCCTTTCTATAGTCTGCTCCTGCTGACTTCTTTTTTCTGTTTTTGGCCCACACGTCTCTCTCCCTCTCGCCTCTCTGTCCTCCTCTATCAGTTTTATTGTTTTAGACAGAAAAGCTTTCCTTATATGCATATATCTATGTTGGAGGTTAAAACCTCTGTACCTATAATAACTTGAGAATGAATCACTGATAATGAATAAAACAAACCCCATGCGGTAACATAATTACATATTGAAGCTGCAGTAGAAACTTGATAATATCACAGTAGTAGAGTAGGAGAAAGAATAATCTCATTATGGGCAATCAATGTAACAGTAGAAAAATGACCTCTCAAAAACACTAAGGGGTATGTTTACTAAACTGCGGTAACGGTAAATGCGTTATGATGCGTTAACGATCGTTAACGTTACATAACGCGCGTTAACCTAAATTAACGATCGTAAAGTTCCGCGGCGCGGTAAAACACCGCAGAAGGTGGAGAGAGGGCGAAGAGTGGGCGGGGAGAGGCTCCCCTCACACTAACGCGCTGATCTGAAGAGCTGAATCCTAACGCGATTGAAAACCTGCCGTTAGATGGGAGGGGAGAGAAACAATTTCAGTGTCAGCAATGTACAGCATAGGCAGGGAAACCTAAAAAAAGCGATGTGTGATACATGTGCCCAGAACAAAAGGGCACAGAAACATTGAAAATGACCCCAACAAACTGGAAAAAAACCATAACCAAGCTGGCCAATAGTGATATTAATGGTAAACATCAACCCCCCCCCCTGAGAAAGCTCCACAAAAAAGATATTACTCGTGGAAGGGTCTATGCTCCGTCCCCATACAAGGTGAATGAGCCCACAGTGAAATAGCGCTGTTCAGGGTTTTCCCCTCCATCGGACTGGGTTCCTATGGCGTGCACATGTCCCGCAACATCAGGGCGGGCATGTCGGAACGGCAACTGGACAGATGCCGGAAAAGGGGATACAGAGGGCCGCAGGCGGCACATGCTGTGGTGCAGCTGGGCCACAGTGCAGACTAGGTTGATGCCTAGGTGGCCCATACGAATGCTGAAACAGCAGAGCAGACAGACAGCAACTGCTGAAGGCCCAACATGGGCATGAGTGTGTTTCCCACAGTGTCACAGGGGATAGTACCCAACAGCTTCCCCCAAGGGCACGGAACATTGGCAGGCGGGGCTGGGGGGGAGCGTGGACGTCTATGCAGGCACCCCTATCCCAGAACCCGCACCATAGGCAGCCGCCTACCTGCACACTGGATGGCCTGAGACTGTGCACCACCAGCACCACCAGCAGAAGGGCATGTCAGCATGGTGGCAGAGGGATACTGGTGGTGGAGGGGGCAGTGGCAGCTGCCCAGAGCAGACCGTGGCCTAGCCCTGTGTAGGTGGGTGCCGTGTACTGCAACAGACAGGCCCTGTCTGACGAACAGTCATGGTATCACCAGGAAATACACTGACTCTGTGACAACAAGGTGGTGCAGTGCACAAAACCAGTGTATTCAGAAGCAGAAGGTCACAGGTTCAAGTCCCAGCTGTGGTTCCTGCCAACCCAGGCCCCATATTTTACCCACCACTACAACGTGCTAATACAGACAGCACCTTTATTGCAGATGACGTAAACATGCCCAAGACACCTACATTTTACCCTACAGAGCACAGACACCATAAACATGTGCATTACCTAGAGCAGAGTCTCCCAAATGCAGTCCTGGAGGGCCAAACACCATTCCGGTTCCATGCTGCCTCTAATAAAGATGCCTGTGCTGCATTTCTATGCACCACCCCCCATGGTATGCAGATGTATCTCATGCATATTCATGAGGGACAGCATGAAAACCCGAACAGTGTTTTGCACCGCAGGACTGGAGTTGGGAACCTCTGCCGTAAAGCAGCAGCCAACAGGGGCAGAAACACCCGCAGCCACAGGCTCCATTATCCAATGCCTCCTGGAGAGGCAGGATGTTGGGCCCTGCGTGCATCTCCCAATACTAGCACTTGCATACCTTAGCAATGCCACCCTAAACCTGGGAATACAGTACACAGCTATCAAAAGGTTGCTATGATCACTGGCAGATAGCAATTCCTAAGTAAAGCTCAATTCGCTGATTGAGCTGCATCATAGCAACCTTTCTGATGTCTGTGGAGTGCGCCTCAGGTCTTGAGTCTGACAGAGTGACCCCAACAGTATTGCGTACCATAGCCATGCCTGCACTGTGCCCAGGACTGCTGTGGTGGCCTGGGCTGCCAAACACCTCTATAGTTGCACACTGCTGGCATAGGTGTGGGAAGTGTGTGTCTGTCTATCCAGTGTGAGGTGGCTGCCAACGCCCTCCACAGCCCACACTGCTTGCACTGTTGCCAGTATTGGCCTGCCAATGTGCATAATGAGGAGCATGGTACCGTGAGAATAGCCTGGATAGGGTGGCCTGGCCTGGATGCATCTGCACAGGGCATAGGGAAATGGCTCGGGCATTGTAGTGCCACCACCTGCACGAACAGGGTGGCCACAGCATGTCCTGCTGGGAGGTCACTCTTACCCTGACTGAGCAGTGATCATGGCATGGCTAGGTTCCCCCATAGTGCTATATAGTATTTCTCTCGTGATATTTATGGGTTTTCTTTTGGGGCCCAATCACTGACTTATCTGTTTGGTGTGTATGCTGACATCCCCATTCTGGGTACATGCATCTCCTCCAGGACCATGCACTATGGACTAGCTGGCAGACTGTCTGCAGCTAGTATGTGTCTTGCTGGAACACCTTGCAGGGTGCAGCGGCTGGAGGCTTGCTGCTGGAGAATGTCAGATAATGGTGGGGGGCAGCTGAGCATTTCCAGGCCTACTGTCTGTCTGCTGTTGCGTTATGGATGTGTACCGCTCTGTCTGTTTCCCCAGCAGGACTGGGGTTGATGGTCCCCTCTACTGCTACCATTGCAGGGAGGTAGAATGTGGATCTATTGGGGGGGGGGGGTGATCCTGTTTCCCACCTTGAGCCCCAGAGGGTGGGTTTTGTGGTGGTACATAATCTGCCTATGGGTCCAAACACCCCCCCCCCTCCTCCTCCTCTTCCTCCTCTTCACCTACAGCAGGTAACCATGGCACCCACACAAGATATGCACTATTCTGGGTGCATCATTGCCCATAAGGGCTATACATGACTGAGAAATACAGAAGGACACAGATGTATCCTAGGTGTGTCTAAAGGAACTACCTATCACACACTGATGGGGACCTGCAGCATGGCGTATTTCAGCCATGAAAGGTGCTGTGGACCTGGTGCTGGGCGCCCCACCTCAACCTCAGGGTGAGCACAGTACCCGCACAATGTGACTGTCTGTGGCTACTCTGTGCCAGTACCACACACGGTCTGTTCCCCCTACCAGGCCGAGGTGCTGTGGGGATGCATACCCCATCTTGTGCCCATCTGTCGACTGCTGATTTGCATGTGCAGTGCATCATGGGTACGGGTGGGTTAACCCTATCCGGGTAACCACAGCAGACAGTTTGTGTGGTGACGTGCAGTCCTTCTGCAGCCAGCCAGGGCTTTGTTCACAGCCTTATAAGGTGTCCTATAGGGGACATTATAGGGTGCCTTGGCGGACAGTACACTTTATAATGTGCCCTATGGAGTGCGTTATGGGGTGCCTTATGCGGCACCTTAGGTTATGCCACCGTGAGGGTGTGTTTGCTGGCAGCACTAATTAAAATACAGGTCAAATGCCTCAACAATCACTACTTACATGTAAAAGGTGATGCCTCAGCCAGCCTTATACATTAGGCCCACTGGGGAATTGAACCCATGACCCCTGTACCATCAGTCAGTGTAGTAACCATTGTGCTACACCTCTGTTGCTGTGCTTGCATGCCTGCGCGCCTTCTTAAGATTAACGCGCGGTAATGTGCCATGTAGCGCTCGTTAATTTATGGCGCCTTGTAACGCGCGTTATCGGTAACGATGTACCGCCCATGTCCTTATATGGGATTTCTGCTTCTACCGCGGATCCTAACGCGAATCACATTACGGCAGTTTAGTAAACATCCCCCTAAGTATGTTATCATTATTTATTACAATCAATAGCTTTAGAGGAAGAATCTTATGCTATATTTGGTTTCAGTCTTTCCATGAATTTCTGAAGGAAAAATGTGTAGAGAATGAAGTAAAGAAAAAGCCAGAGAGCATGATTTTGTAATGGGTCATCTAGTTTTGGATATCGAGAAGGCGCCTATTTGTAACCTATTTTATAAAGAAACATAGGCATTTGTGTCTTTATTAAATACTAGGGGCAAATCAGCAGACAACACAGCAGGTCTACATACTGGCACGCAAAGTAGGCGCATACAAGCATATTTTATAAATATAGGTATGTAGCAGCAGAGCGCAGACAAACCAATGATACCAGGAGTCTGTTCAGAAGGTCCAAATCATTTATTTGTGCACAAGTCTCAAGCAAAGTCAATTTCAAAATGGCTGAGCGAAGTTTTCTGGCAATACAACAACTTTTATAGACTTTAGCTCTATTCTAGGTATAGCAAGACATTTCATTGGTCCCGGTAACCTCCCGTACCTCCCATACCCCTTCTATTGGTCCCGGTACTGATATGATTATCCAATTATGTTCTTTCAGTGGGCTCAGCACCTGCTTACCCCCCTTCTAGTCCCAATTACAATGGCCTGTTCACCAACTTGTTACTTTCCTACTTTCAAGGCCATTGAGCCAGTTCGTACGTGTAGGGAGCAGGGCTCTGTAACTCATCTGTCAGCAGTCTTAATTAAATCCCTCACAACTGTATTCTCTTTATCAGTGACTTTTAAACATATTTTTCTGTATTTTTCCATCTTTCAGTTCTGCTTGTCTAAGCTAATCCGATACTTTTACTAAGTTCCAGTTCTACAGGAGCATATTGGGGGATGTGCAATTCCTATGGGCCTCTTCACTAGCTTCATTTACAGGTCAAGCTAGCTAGGCTTGCTTACTTATATCAGACAATGTGGATCACAGGCCTTCACCTGCCACATTCCCCCCTTTGATTAATCTCACCCTATTACTTAATAAGGTGTGAGAATTAAATCACTTCAAGATAATTATACTAGGGTCATGGGATTCCGACTATATGCAGGAGGTTTTGGTTGGTACAGGGCCATAATCTTAGTTGCGGTCTTCCGCTCTACGGTACTTTCAATAGCACTATGAATAGAACGCAAACAACATGGGATTAGACATGGTAATAACAAAATAACAGCAACAAGTATTAGTACTAATATAAGGAAAGTTTTAAGTCCTCCCAGCCATGAGAAAAGGTTAGCAAACCAGTTAGGGAATTACAGTGAGTCTGTACTGGCACATAAGCATGTCTCTGCATATCCTTAGCAATTTCTTCAACTACTTGACCCTTATCATCTATTTTTAAACAACAATTGGTTAAATTCAGCTTACCACATACTCCTCCTTCAGCTGCTAACAAATAATCAAGTGCTAAGCGATTCTGATATATAGCAGTGCGCATCTGAGTACTTTGTCTAGCTAAAAGTGTAAGAGCTTGGCTAGTTTCATTGGTTATTATTTCAACTACTGCTTGTAAGCGAATAATACGATTAATCATATAGACTGGGGTTCGATAACCATACATACCATCATCATTCCAAGTGGCAGGTCCATAATACTCAATAATTCTCTCTGGTGGCCAATCATCACCCTTCCACTTCTCCCACTTGCCTGCTTGGAGGGGTGATCTCTTCTGTCGCAGTGCTCTTTTGTGTCTGTGGGTAGTGTATACTGGGTATCCTAATTGTTCTCCATGTTCAGTGTTTAACAGGAAGAAAGAAGGTCTGATGGTCCCTAAGACACATGCTCCTCCCCATTGTGGCGGGAGTCGAGCATACGCTCTGTTTCCACAGATCCAATATAGGCCAGGTGGGGCTTGCCAAGCATGGGTTTTGGCAAGATTAGTCCATAAATCAGCAAGTTCAGGAAATCTGGCTAATGGGTTAGGAGGTTCAGGGTGCTTACTTCCTGACCACCATGACGTCTTTTTGGTAGTGGCATTATAGAATTTCTGGCTAAGACAGACCAGCTGTCCTACCTGTTGGGTGAACTGAAGTCCAGTTCTGGTATAGCAAAGACGTCCAACAATTGAGTGTGCTAACACCCATTCGCTAGTAGTCTTGTGTAGTTCAGTCTGATTATAAGTCAGAGAATAATTTAATTCTTGAGCTTCCCATGGCCACTGGTCACCCATTTGGGTTCCGCCACAGAAATAACAATCTGAGATTTTGAGACTAGATACTACTGCTCCGGCTAATTCTAAGAATAAATTCTGAGAAGGATGAGGGATCTCGAACTTATTTACATGCATGGCCTCATAGAAGGTGTTATGGATGTGATATTTAGATGACTTGTGGGCCTGGGTATTCAATCTTACATACACAATGGTCCCTGGATCTGATCCAGTACCTGCGATACGTAGACCAAATTTGTATCCTTGTTTCCATACACTAGGGTTGCGTATCCGCAAGTGTAAGGGGTTACAAGCATCTTTCTGACATTTGTCATCTGTTGTTGACTTGGTTAGAGTGGCCATTCGTTTATCTATCTTTTCGTCAACTATACCATCATTCCATGTAGCATAAAAAACACATTCCCAATTTGGGCAGTAGTAATCTGCTTCTGGGGCAGTACTATAGCCTGGTTCCTTTTTACCTGTACACTTTCTCCATCCTGTGGCACCTTCTGGGCACATATACTTATGGTCATTTCGATACGCTTTTTCCCAGGTACCGCAGTTGGAGCGACTATCTCTATTTATAACATTACAGGCATCGAAATTCAAAACAACAGGTCTACTAGTATCTTTAAGTGGTTGTGTAGCAGTTATTATGGGTCCATCTGCATCCTTCCATCGTATTTCCAATGTATAATAGGATGGATTCTGATGCGGATTATAGCATACTCTAGATTTACCATTAGTGCAAACATTTAGTTCAGTGGTGTTATATATACACCGAGTCACTTTACCAGTGCAGGTATAATAAGAATGGTAAATCAAAGTCTGAGTTACTTTTAGTCCAGTTCGAGTAGAAGTAATGCAGGCAGTGCATGGAGGTAAGGCATAAGTCAGTTCAAAGCCTCCAAAACAGGCAACCAGGGCCAAGCAAAGGTAAAGATACATGTTGGTTGGAGTTCTTCTGAATCCTCAGCTTGCAGATCTTTTTTTTTTTTTTTTTTATAATATTTTCAGCAACTTACAAAAGCAAGTACAAAGAAAACAAGAGCCTTACAATCACCCAACACCAAATCATTCCAAGAAAACATAATACCATAACTAAATACATCCAGTAAGCACTCTACCTAGCCCACAACAAGGAAGCTTGCAGATCTTGACCACGACGTTCTTTTCTTCGTCCCGTTCGCTAATGAAGCAATTCAACGGGTGCTAAGTGTTGATTGAAGATCCTTAAGTTGTCCATCACACATTAACCAACTTAGCAGTTTCAGTTGGCTTTTGAAATATGGTTAATCAATGTAGTATCAAAGTAGTGTGCAAAATCACACGCAGATTGGGTTCGTTGAAACAAAACTGTTGCTGCATGGAAAACAGCAATCCTCTTCGAAAGACTTGGCTACTGCAGGGCACTTGTAGCAAAGTGTTCAAACTGCTGGTTGCTGTCTCAGAGTAACTCGCAAAGGTGCATCAAGATGCCGTTCCGCGGTCCACTGCTCAGGCTCAGGAGCTGCTGCGGGCTTGACTCTGCTGTGGTGGATCCAGGCGTCTATCTCCGCTACCTTTACTGCAGTTGGGGTAGACAGGATGATGGTGTATGGTCCCTTCCAATGGGGTTCCAGCGGTGTCTTCTTCCAATCTTTGATCCACACCGAGGTACCAGGCTGGTAGGGATGCAGGGGTTCAGTCAAGTTGATAGGCAACTGGTCTTGGATCCACGCATGGAGAGTCTGCAGAACAAAACTAAGAGCTAGGAGTTCTTGCCTGGTTATTTCTGAACCAATTTGGGCTAGACTCCCTTTAATTCCCTGCACTATTGCTGGGGGTTTACCATACAGAACTTCAAAAGGGGAAAAACCATTGACGTGCTACTGAAGCTGATATGGTTGTCAACAGAGTAATGTAGAAATGTGGTCTGAGTGCTTTTTCCATAGCACTTTTCCCATAGTGGGTGGCTTCGTGAAAGGCTTTGACAAAGGATGGTCCTAACAGTTCGGGAATTACTATTCGTCCAGGGGGTTGACTGCCCTCTGCTGGTGGCAGCTCAATCCATCCATCTTTCAGTACTCCATCTTCCTTGTTACAGTAGTAATCTAACTCTTTGGTGGTATATCATGGTGTCCATAAGTTTAAAGGTACATGAAACAATGCTGCTTGCATTGGCATGGCTTGGGGTGTAATTTGTCCTGTCATAGCGGCTTGTCGTGCTGAGGCATTTGCAAACCTATTCCCTCGGGCAACTTCTCCTTTTCCTGCTTGATGTCCTGTACAATGCATGACAGCTACACGAGTTGGGGCCCATACTGCATCAAGTAACATCAGTATCTCGGGGCCATACTTGACTGATTTTCCTCCGGATGTGATGAGCCCTCGTTCCTTATAGAGAGCTCCATGGGCATGTAGGGTAGTAAAGGCATATTTGGAATCTGTATATACATTTAACAGAAGTTTTGCTCCTAATAATAATGCTCGGGTGAGTGCTATCAATTCGGCTTTCTGGGCTGATGTGCCTGAGGCTAGAGCGGATGACTCAACTACTTCATGTTGAGTGACAACTGCATATCCGGCACAGCGTCGTCCATTGAGGATGACACTGCTCTCATCAACATAATAAATTTGGTCAGGATTGTCTATGGGCACATCTGTCAGGTCAGGTCGGCTGGAGAATACAGTGTCCATGACTTCAATACAGTCATGTTCTGGGAGTTCTTCACTAATGGGTATCAAGGTGGCTGGATTCAAGGCATGACTCACTTCTAGTTGTATCTGTGGGTTTTCACATAACATGCTCTGATATTTCAACATTCGGGAATTGGTGAGCCAGTAATTTGCTTTTTGTTCCATGAGGGCAAGGACTGCATGTGGCACAGTGACTCGCATATTCTGTCCTAATGTGAGCTTGTCTGCTTCACTCACTAATAATGCTGTAGCTGCGACTGCTCTCAGGCAAGGTGGCCATCCCTTGGCCACAGTGTCCAATTGTTTCGATAGGTATGCTACAGGTCGCTCCCAATTTCTGAGTCAACATGCCCAAGGCATTTCCCTGTGCTTCATGTACAAACAAGTGGAAAGGCTTGTGAACATCTGGTAGTCCAAGTGCTGGCGATGACATTAATTCTTCCTTTAACTTCTTGAAGACTGTATCCTGCTCAAGTCCCCACTCCAGCGGCGACTTTTCTTCTCCTTTTGTGGCTTCATACAGTGGTTTGGCAATTTGGGCAAAGTTGGGTATCCAGATTCGGCAATATCCTGCCGCTCCCAGAAAGGCTCTGACTTGCTTTCTGGTTGTCGGGGTTGGAATTCTGCATACTGCTTCTTTTCTCTCTCTGCCTAATGTTCGGCTTCCTTGGGTTATACGAAAACCCAAGTATTTCACTTCTTTTTGGCATAGTTGTGCTTTTGCTCTGGAAACTTTGTATCCAGCTTCATCTAGTAACTGCAAGAGATCTTTGGTGGCTTGTATACATTCGCTTTCTGATACGGCAGCTATCAGCAGATCGTCCACATATTGGAGAAGCACTCTCTTCCCCGGGGCCACTGGATAGCTGGAAAGGTCTTGATTCAGTGCAGCACTAAAGATGGTAGGCGAATTCTTGAATCCTTGGGGTAATCGTGTCCATGTGAGTTGGCCCCCTCTTCCAGAGATGGGGGTCCTGCCATTCAAATGCAAACAATATTTGACTTACAGGGGCTAATCTTATGCAAAAGAATGCATCTTTTAGATCTAATACAGTAAAGTGGGTAGCTTCAGCAGGTATCAGTCCTAGAAGAGTGTAAGGATTGGGTACAACTGGATGTATAGTTTCAACTGCTTCATTCACTCTCCTTAGATCTTGCACTGGGCGATAATCATCTGTTCCAGGTTTCTTTACTGGCAAAAGTGGAGTGTTCCATGGGGATTGACATACTTTTAGTAGGCCATATTCGAGTAATCTTTGCAAGTGGCGATGAATGTCTTCAATTGCAGTTCTTGGGAGAGGGTACTGTTTGACATGTACTGGTGTAGCACTAGGCTTAAGGGTTACAATTACCGGAGCTATATGTTTGGCTAGGCCTGGAGGACTGCCTTCTGCCCATACTCCAGGTGGTGCATGGATGTTCTTTAAAGTTTGTTCGAAATAAGTGTCTTGGACAGAATCATCAATGTAATATCTCCATTCTTCTTCTCGGGGAACTGTCAGCAGCATTATTCCTGCTGGTTTGACTTGGGGATTTACTGTCATCTGCATTTCTCCTTTTTCAGAGAAAGATATTTGCGCTTGTAGCTTGGCTAACATATCTCGTCCCAGTAGTGGCACTGGACATTCGGGCATGTAAAGGAATTGATGAGTTATTTGCTGTCCTCCTAGACTGCATATACGATTTTGAAGAAAAGATTTCGTAGCTTTGGCACCAGTTGCTCCTATAATGGTAACTGCTTTTGTAGAAAATGGGGCTATCTTTTTGTCTACTACTGAATGTTCTGCTCCAGTATCAACCATAAAGTTCATAACTTGGTCTCCTATTTGTATTCCGACCATAGGCTCCTGGAGACCTAAAGCAAACTTGGAGCCCGGTCTGTCCTAATCCACGTCATCTTCATCATGGGCTGTCGTAGTCAATGCTTGTATGGCTCCTCCTCTTTCTCGCTGGAATTGTTCTCGATTGGCTCCTCTGCGGTTTCGGGGACGGCCTCGTCTCTCTTCTCTCCACTGATGATTGTTTTCGTCATCTTGCTGGGCGTCTTCGAGTTGCGGGCATGCATCTCTCCAATGTCCTTCCTCTCTGCAATAGGCGCATTGGTTTACGCCTAGTTGGGGCCGACTTCCACTTCGGCCCCGCCCCCTTCCTCTGCTCCGTCGACTAGGGGTACCTCCCCTTTTCTGTTCAACTATGGCCGCAGCCAAAAAAATCAGCTTTCTTCTTCATCTTTCGATCACATTCTCTCTGCCTTTCATTATCACGATTCACATACACTTTATTATTTAAAGTCTCTTCTTTATGAGCGACTTCCAGTAACTGAGTTGTATTCATGCCCGCAAACCCTTCTAATTTTTGTAATTTACGTCTAATGTCTGGCTGAGACTGATTTACAAAAGCAGAATTCACCATACATAAACTTCCTGGTGCCTCGGGATCATAGGGAGTATACATTCTGTATGCTTCAGTTAATCTTTCATGAAATTCTGCTGGGCTCTCATCTATACCTTGGATAACTCCCGCAACTTTGGAAAGGTTCATAGCTTTCTGGCCCCCCCTTTTCAGACCTTGTAAAAAACCTTGGCGAAAACGGGCTAGGGCTCTGGATCCTAGCTCTGTATTTGGATCCCATCGGGGGTCTTCATTCGGGAATTCTCTCTGGGCCGCTTCCCGATTGTCTATTCTTTCCGTCCCTGGTCCCGGAGCTACAGGGTTATCCGCCAGCCAATCAATAGCTGCTTTTCTAATTCGTGCCCGCTCCTCTGTCGTGAATAGAGTGGTCAGGAGTTGGCGGCAATAGGTACATGTGCAAATCGTCACCTCCCAGCATTTCTCCCAAGCTACCTGCACCCAGATCATGTAAAAGAACACATGTTATCACCATGCAGTCTGGAACTAAATTCAAGGTACTTATTGAGGGCATTTCAAAGTACTGCATACAACTCTCCCCACAAAACCCTTTAACGTGCTAATACCCATGTACGAGCCCAGTTGCTTTACTCTCACAATCACGGGCATCTCTTTATCTTTTCACCTTCTCAGGCACAACTTGCATTGACACAAAACTCAGCTTTTTATATCGTAGACCCCTTGTTGTGGAACTCTCTAACAAAATATCTCAGACTTGAAACTTTTTTGCTAAAATTCAGATCTGGTCCATATGCCTTTTTCTTTTCTCTGGTATTTCTGGACTAGCAATCCACTCCTGGTCATAGCTGTTATTTGCAGAATGACCCTCCACTCTGTTTTTTTACACTCTTTTATAATTCTCATTTCTTTGCTTTCTCCCGTCTTCATTTTCCCACCATTATATCTTAGTTATTATAAACCACTGTGATGTCACAGGTATATTAAGAACCTAAATTGCAAGGGCTAAATTCAAAACAATCATGAACATCTTCAAAATCTTCCACCACCGCTCCACAGATGCGCTCCAGGATATAATAACCAGAAATGTCAGCAACAGATCAAGAAGAACCAAGAATGGCAACAGGATCAGCACACCCGCAGGTTATCACAGGACTAAGCAGGCAACATCTAAGAGAGCTCCCTTGCTACTGGCGCCTGCATTGTGGAACTCCCTCCCTATGGACTTAAAGACCCTAAATGACACCAAAGACTTCCGCAAGGCACTCAAGACCCTCCTCTTTACCGAGGCCTATGAGCAACCACCTTAAGTTGCCAAACACTAGATACCACCTAAGTGGTCCAACATCTACTTACACCACTTGGCCCCAACTACCCATACCCATTTGGACCTATAGGCACATAGTATTTACGTTTGTGAGTCATATCCCCTCCTGTTAAATGTATACCTCCTATTGTGTTGTGACCACTTTGAAGGATAAGGTGGTATACAAAACTGTCTAAATAAATAAATAAACCAAAATGTAAATATATATTTACATGTGTAATCCTTGGGATAATTTTATAAAATTCCTTTTGCACACATATAACAGGATTTTACCTGTGGGAAAGGTTACAAACAATTACCCTCAGAGGTAAAATCCTGTTATATGTGTGCAAAAGGAATTAAGAATGTCTCAGGTAGACAACTGTAATGCACTTTATTATGGGCTTATATTTGCAGTTAGTACTAAATAGTGCCCCAAGGATGTTAGTGAGGGTTATGAACTATGATTCCATCACTTCAGTTTAGTACAGGTTATACTGGTTAGTTGTTGGGAGAACAGCTCATGTGAAAATTAATGTTGACTTTTAAGGGATTGTATTTCAGCTAACTGGCCTACCCAGGGAACATGTCAGAGTCGGATTTATCTTACCCATAGGCAAAAGGGAAGGAGGTGCTCCGTGTTCCTTGACCCTCCAAACCTGCCTCCTGCCCTCTGCCAGTGTGGCAGGGGAGGGTGTGTGTGCTGCATGCTCTTCCTCCCTTCTTCTCCCATCTTCTTCCTAAGAAGCAGAAGTAGCAGCGAAACGATGCAGTTCAGAACAGGGAAGGCAAGTCTTAATTTACTCACCAAAGAGGTCAGACTAACTGGCCTTAGTTCTTAACCTCATCATTTTTTCCACTTTTGTATAAAGGAACTACATGAGCTTTCTCCAGTCCTCTGGGACCACTGACAACTCTAAAGCATTGAAAAGGTCCAACAGTGGAGCCACTAAAACTTCCACAAGTTCCTTCACTACTCTGGGATCTACCTCATCAGGCCCATTGCTTTGTCTACTTTTTGTTTAGCTAGTTCCTCATGAACACAGTCTTCTGAAAATCCTTTAAGATCCCCTTCATTCCTTTTCCTATTTGTGGATGATTTCTGAGGTCCTGCTCCTGGCCCTTCATCTGTGAACACAGAACAAAAAGTTTTGTTAAGCAATTCTGCTTTATCCTCATCAACTTCTACATATTCCTCCCCTTCACCATTAAGTCTGACAATACCACTTTTGCACTTCCTTTTCTCACTAGCATATCTGAAAAATGTCTTGTCCCCCCATTTTACTGAATTGACAATTTTTTCTTCTATTTGTTTCTTTGCTTTCCTGACTACTTTCCTAGTTTCTTTAAGTTTTTCTAAATATTGATGCTTGTCTTCCTCTCTCATGATATCTTGTATTTTATGAAGGCAACCCTCTTTTTCTTCACTTTTTCAGCTACTTCTTTCCATTACCATTGCAAACTCCTTTTCCTTTTATATTTATTTATTTTACTAGCAAAACGTTTGTTGTCCATAAAATGACCCCTTTCAGTTTTTCCCATTGCTTTTCTACATTCCCTAGCTGTTCCCATCCTTCTAAGAACTCTATGAAGTATTGTCCCATCTTGGCAAAGTTAGTTTTCCTAAAGTCTAGGACCCTCACTTTTGAATGGACTGTATCAGCCCTAGTTCTAATACTGAACCACATCATCTGGTGATCATTGCATCCGAGATAATCCCCCACTATAACATCAGAAACACTTTACCCATTGGTAAGCAGTATGGCCCCTTCATGGGTGGGTTCTGTTACTAGTTGCTGGAATAATTCTCCTTGTAGAGAATCCAGGATCTCCTTACTTCTAGATGACACCACATCAGGGATGTGCCAATCAACATCCAGCATATCGAAATGACCTATCAGTGGTGCTTTTCCTTTCATGGCAATACTTTGAATGTCTTCAATTAAATCTCTGTCCACTTCTTTTGCCTGTGAAGGAGATCTGTATATCACACCAATGCAAATGGATTCCCCATTTCTTCTTTCTAGTTTAACCCACAGTGTCTTCTCCTTCCCTTGTAAGCCCTGTAATTCTGTAGCTTTAATATGATGCTTTATTTATAGTGCTGGTGCTGTTCTGTATGTGCACACATCAGGAAGACGGCACGTACTTTCCGAGTGGGCGAACACAGGGGCAGAGTTTGGGCTGAGTGTGGGCAAAGCTTAAATTTATGCAAGTAAGTTATAAGATATCATCTACACTATTTATTTATTTAGCCATATTTATATACTGCCTTTCGCTGGGTCAAAGCAGTTACAACCAACACGTGGAGAGTACATTGAACAGATACAAGTGAGGGGGGATACCATTGCCCGAGGGGGGGGAGATAGCATATTTACAATGATGTTATGTTATTTACATTCTTTTACATTATTGTCCTTCTCTTCAGTCATATTTGCATTTCAGTACTATTTACATTTCAGGTTCTCTCTGTTATTTCAGCCTGTTTTGTGTAGCTTTGTTCTGTGTTGTCCCAAGATGCTCCCTGAAGAGGAAAGGTTTTTATCTGCTTTCTGAATGCAGGGAGATCCTTGTTGTTGCGGATTAACTTTGGGAGGGCATTCCATAGTGAGGGTGCATAAAGACTGAATGCACGGTTACAGGTTTGAGTATTAAATTTTGCTCTGTCATGAGAAACAACGAGAGTATTGTTTGAGGTCTGCCGAGTAGGCCTTCCAGAGTTCATCTGGGATAGCAGGGTTTGCAGGTGAGATGATGGCTGTTGGTGGATTGTTTTATGTATGAGGGTCAGTGCTATATATTTTATGCATGCTTCTAGTGGAAGGATGTGCAGATATCTTAGAACACGGGGTTATGTGCTCGTGTTTCTTTGTCCTTTGTATGATCCATGCTGTGATGTTAAGGGCAGTCCGTAGTGGATTGATGGTGGCTGTGGTGAGTCCTTGGTATTTTGTATTGTAGTAGTCTAAGGGGTATGTTTACTAAACCGTCTTAGTGTGCGCTCTGCGACGTTATCGTGCAATAAGGTACCTTATCGCGCGATGATGGCGCTTTTTAAGGCGCACAGGTACCATATCACGCGATAACGCGCGCTGCGGCGCAAATGAGCGCTGAAGGCGGGGAAAGGCGGAGGAAGGCGGAGGAAGGCTCCCCAGGGGCGGAGAGAAGGGGTCAGTGGGTGGAGAGTGGGAGGGGAGAGGCTCCCTACACACCAACGCTGTGAAATCCGAGGCTCAAAACTAACGCCAGTGAAACCTTGGTGTTAGAGCTGATTTAAAGGGAAAAGAAACCATTTCCGTCGGCAATGTACAGCAAAACCAGAGAAACCTACAAAAAGTGATAAGTGTGATACATGTGCACGGAACAAAAGGGCAAATAAACATTGAAAATGAACAGAAGTAAATGTAAAAAAAACATAACCAAGCCGGGCAATAGTGATAGCAATGGGAAACATCAAAAAACACTCCCAAGAAAGCTCCAAAACAAAGATATGAATTTTGGAAGGGTCTATGCTCTGTCCCCATACAAGGTGAATGAGCCAACAGTGACATTGCGCTGCGCAGGGTTTCCGACCCCATTGGCCAGGTGTCCTATGGCGTGCACATTTTCTGCAACAGTAGGGCGGGCATGTCGGAATGGGAAACTGGACAGATGCTGGAAAAGGGGACACAGAGGGCCTCAGGCGGCAAATGCGGCGGTGCAGCTGGCCCACAGTGCGGACTAGGGTGATGCCTAGCTGGCCCATAGGAATGCTGAAACAGTAGAGCAGCCAGACAGCAACTGCTGAGGGCCCAACATGGGCACAAGTGTGCTTCCCACTGTGTCACAGGGGATAGTACCCAGCAGGTCCCGCCAATGGCACAGGACATTGGCAGGCGGTGCTGGGGGGAAGCGTGGACAGCTATGCAGGCACCCCTACCCCAGAACCCGCACCATAGGCAGCCGCCTACCCGCACACTGTATGGCCTGAGACTGCGCTCCACCAGCACCACCAGCAGAAGGGCATGTCAGCATGGTGGCAGAGGGATACTGGTGGTGGAGGGGGCAGTGGCAGCTGCCCAGAGCAGACTGTGGCCTAGCCCTGTGTAGGTGGGTGCCATGGACTGCAACAGACAGGCCCTGTCTGACGAACAGTCATGGCATCAGCAGGGAATGCACTGCTTCTGTGGCAACACAGTGGTGCAGTGCACCCAGCCAGTGTGTTCAGAAGCAGAAGGGCACAGGTTCAAGTCCCAGCTGTGGTTCCTGCCAACTCAGTCCCCATATTTTACCCACTACTAAAACGTGCTATTACAGACAGCATCTTTATTGCAGATGACGTAAACATGCCCAAGACACCTACATTTTACCCTACAGGACACAGACACCATATACATGCACATACCCTAGAGCAGAGTCTCCCAAATACAGTCCTGGAGGGTCAAACACCATTCAGGTTCCATGCTGCCTCTAATAAAGATGCCTGTGCTGCATTTCTACGCGCCGCCCCCATGGTATGCAGATGTATCTCATGCATATTCATGAGGGACAGCATGAAAACCCGAACAGTGTTTGGCACACCAGGACTGGAGTTGGGAACCTCTGCCGTAAAGCAGCAGCCAACAAGGGCAGACACACCCGCACCCATGAGCTCCATTATCCAATGCCTCCTGGAGAGGCAGGACATTGGGCCCTGCGTGCATCTCCCAATACTAGCACTTGCATACCTTAGCAATGCCATCCTAAACCTGGGAATACGGTACACAGCTATCAAAAGGTTGCTATGAATACTGACAGATAGCAATTCCGATGTAAAGTACAATTGTCTGATTGAGCTGCATCATGGCAACCTTTCTGATGTCTGTGAAGTGTGCTACAGGTCTTGTGTCTGACAGTGTTTACCACCCTGGGGGGGTGACCCCAACAGTATTACATGCCATAGCCATGCCTGCACTGTGCCCAGGACTGGAGCGGTGGCCAGAGCTGCCAAACACCTCTATAGTTGTACAATGCTGGCATAGGTGTGGGAGTGTGTGTCTGTCTATCCAGTGTGTGGTGGCTACAAACACCCTCCACAGCCCACACTGCCAGCACTGTTGCCAGTATTGGCCTGCCAATGTGCATAATGAGGAGCAAGGTACCATGGGTATAGCCCGGACAGGGTGGCCTGGCCAGGATGCATCTGCACAGGGCATAGGGCAATGGCTGGGACATTGTAGTGCCTGGCCACCACCTGCATTGACAGGGTGGCCACAGCATGTCCTGCTGGGAGTTCACTCTCACCCTGATTGAGCAGTGACCACAGCATGGCTAGGTTCCCCCATAGTGCCCTATACTATCTTTTTCATGTGATATTTATGGGTTCCCTTTTAGGGCCCAATCACTGACTTATCTGCTTGGTGTGTATGCTGACATTCCAGTTCTGGGTGCATGCATCTCTTCCAGGCACATGCTCTATGGACTAGCTAGCAGACAGTCTGTAGCTAGTATGTGTCTTGCTGGAACACCTTGCAGGGTACAGTGGCTGCAGGAGAATATCAGATAGTGGTGGTGTGCAGCTGAGTATTTCTGGGTCTAATGTCTGTCTGCTATTGCTTTATAGATGTGTACAGAGCTGCATTGACTGCCCTGTAGGGTGTCTGTTCCCCATAATGTCCCCTATAGAAACATAGAAACATGATGACAGAAAAAGACCACATGGCCTATCTAGTCTGTCCTTCCATAACAATAACTACAACAGTTCACTTTTTACCTTTAGAGATCCTCTGTGTTGGTCCCATGCTTTTTTGAATTCAGTTACTGTCCTCATCTCTACCACCTCCACTGGGAGACTATTCCATGGATCCACTACTCTTTCTGTAAAGAAATATTTCCGCATATCACTCCTGAATCTATCTCCCTTCACCCTCATCCCATGTCCCCTCGTAGCAGAACTTGCATTGAAAGAGGCTCTCTCCCTGAACATTTATGCCACGGAGGTATTTAAACATCTCAATCATATCACCTCTATCCCGCCTTTCCTCTAAGGTGTACATATTAAGATCCTTAAGTCTGTCCTCATATGCTTTATAATGAAGCCCATTAATCATTTTAGTAGCAACCCTCTGCACCGACTCCATCCTGTTCACATCCTTTTGAAGGTGCGGTCTCCAGAATTGCACACCATACTCCAAATGAGGTCACACCAAAAACTTATACAGAGGCATTATCACCTCCTTTTTTCTGCTAGCCATTCCTCTCCGTATGCACCCAAGCATCCTTCTAGCTTTTGCCGTCGCCTTTTCTACCTGTTTAGTTACTTTAAGATCATCAGACACAACCACGCCTAGGTCCCGCTCTTCTTTAGTGGACAAAAGTACTTCACCTCCTATACTGTATTGCTCCCTTGGATTGCTGCAGCCCAAATGCATGACCTTACATTTTTTAACATTAAATCCCAGCTGCCAAATTCTAGACCATTCTTCAAGCTTAGCTAGATCCCTCCTCATGTTATCTACACCTTCCTGGGTGTCTACTCTATTGCAGATTTTGGTATCATCTGCAAAGAGGCAAACCTTACCCGACAGCCCTTCCGCTATATCACTAACAAAGATGTTAAAAAGAATCGGACCAAGGACAGATCCCTGGGGCACACCACTGGTAACATCCTTCTCCTCAGAGTGAGCTCCATTTACTTGTACTCTTTGTCGCCTCCCTCCCAACCAATTTCTAACCCAAGCAGTAACTTTAGGTCCATCCCTAGGGTGCTCAGTTTGTTTATAAGTCGCCTGTGAGGAACAGTGTCAAAGGCTTTACTGAAATCTAAATACACCACATCTAGAGCTCTCCCTCGGTCCAACTCCCTGGTCACCCAGTTAAAGAAATCAATCAGATTTGTCTGACAAGACCCTATAAGTCGCTCCATAGGATACCGTATAGTGCACCTTATATGGATGGTAACCATAAGGTGCCTCAGAAGGTGCCTTATAGGGCGCCCTATAAAGCGCCCTCTGAGGCACCTTATGGATACAGTACAGGACATTATAGGGTGCCGTGGTGGACAGTGCACTTTATAATGTGCCCTATGGAGTGCCTTATAGGGTGCCTTATGCGGCACCTTAGGTTACGGCACGTGAGGGTGTGTTTGCTGGCAGCAATTAATAAAATACAAATAAAGTGCCTCAGGAAACAATACTTACATGTCAAAGCTGATACCTCAGCTAGCCTTAAGTATTAGGCACACTGGGGGATCGAACTCATGACCCCTGTATTATCAGTCAGTGTATTAACCATTGTGCTACACCTCTGTTTCAATGTTTGCGTCTCTGGGCACCTACTTAGGATTACCGCGCATTAATGCGCTTAGCGGTGCTTTGCACTATAATGTGCGCAGCAGCGCACGTTATCGTGCGATACTCCCGTTTTGCTGCTTTAAGACTGAAACGCCCACGCCTTTTATGGCAGCTTGCACACTATCACCAGGCGCACATTAAGACGGTTTAGTAAACATACCCCTAAGTGAGGTAGTGTCATTGCCTGCATAACTGTACAGAAGTCTTGTGGTTCAATGAGTGTTCTGAGTCTCTGTACCATTTTGCTTTGAAGTAGACAGCTCTTGTGGTTTTTGCAACCTGCTGCTTATATGATAGTGTCTTGTCAAGGATGATTCCTAGATATTTTATGTGCAGTTGTACTGCTATTTTAGCTGTGCCTAGCTTGAGGGAGTGAAGGACTGGTCCTTTGTCATGAACAGTGCTTCTGTTTTTTTAAAATTTATGGTAAGATTGTTTTCTTGTAGCCATCTTGAGACATCATTAAAGCATTCAATTAGTTTCGGGTTATTTGGATCAGTTGTTTTAAATGGTCTGTACAGCATGATATCATCTGCATAAACAGTAGGTGGTAGTTAGTTTGATTGTAGCTTTGCTACAAATCTAGGCGCAGGCATTTACTCCAAGTCTAGAGTTAGTGTAAGTTGTCGTGCCTGGATTTGGCATGCGTATCCTACACTTATGCCCCTATTTAATGAAACAAAAGATGTGCGTGCTTTACTTTAGAAAATAGCTGCAAAATATGCTTGTCACAGTGCAGATTAAACAAAGTAGCCCTTCTAAACTGAACTTCAAATGGAAAAAACACATGCCTACTGACTATAGAAAAAGGGTAAGGGACAATAATAAAAGAAACAGAGATTTGATGGCATAAATATCTTTCTGAACTGATGCTAGTGGTGGTGGAGACTGAGTGGCTTGGTGATCATAGATAGGATTGTTTCCATTGTTAGATTTATATAGTGTTATGTTTATTATTACATTTTTACATATTGTAACTCACTCCAAGCTTAAATTATGAAGCTATGCTACTATATTACTATGAAGCATGAAATAAACTTGAAAGAAATAAATGCTAATAGCTTTTAGCTTGCATGCGAAATAGTGAATTAGTCACTAATAATTGTTCCTGGTTGATATGCAGTGAATCACAGCTAAGTGGCACTTTTGTATTTCACAGTGGAGTTGACAGAAGTACGTGGTTTTCTTCCTACCATCGACGACTTGGAGGCATCTTGGTGCAGGGTGAGTTGGAAGGCATGGGAATGGGAGATCAGAGGTTTTCTGTTGTATTTAGGGTTTAGAGGTAGCCTCTCCATATTAACCAGTCATTGCACTTTGGGTTGATTAGTACAGAGGATTGAAAGATGTACTGTAGAGGATATACATGGTAGAAGGCCTGTACTCCATTTAATGTGGGACCTTTGCTGTGTACTTGCATAGCATCTCATTGGCTTCCTGGTTAATTATTCTAGCATTCGTGCTAATTTTTTTGGCTGACTCTTTAGTGACTTAGCTGCATTTGACCACATATTCAAAAAAAGCAGATTTCTTAAATTTAGGATCCTAAGTTAGGTGACTGAATTTGTTCCTTATTTGCAGTTACCTAAATGTAGGAGCTTAAAAATTATAGGGCCAAATTTCAATGGCAGCAGTTAGCCCTTTTTAAAGTGGCCATCAGCATTTTAACTTAAACCTGGCTATGCAATGCCAGAATCATATCTGACCACCGGCATTGACTATCCGGGTTACCCACTTAGCAGCTTAGATCACTGGTATCTGCGATACTCAGTAGATAATCCGTTATTCTTTAACCAGGTAAAGTTAGGCCAGTCTTTTATCTTTCTAACTTTAACCAGTTGAGGATAACCAGTGATTGACTAATTATCCCAGATAACCACTTCTCTTTGGGTGCCGCACTGCTCTGTCGCCGGAATACCTTAATGCTAACTGGGTAGTGTTTAGATGGGCCAGGACGGGCTATTCAATGGCACCAGCAGGTACGTGCCACGAAATATCTCATTGAGTGGCATTTATGCAGTTTGCAGGTCATCCACAAATTGAAATTTAAACTTTACAGTTGATTTTAGTTGAAATGCTGACTGTGATGGTTGAAATGAAACATGCATTTTCAGTGCTGCTCTCTGAATAAGTGAGTGGTGCTGAATATGTAGTGTGATCAGCACTGACGTTATTTGGAGAGGGGTGATGTTCAGTATGCTATCTGGTTAGCGGTCTGAATATCACCATTTTCTGGATAACTCAGTGCTCTATCCACACATGACGCCGGGGGTAAATGTATGTGCACATACTGTATGTAGCCTGTTATAAAATTCGGAAACAATGGGGCATGTTTCCTAAAGCACACTGCCAGCTTGTGCTACGTGCATTACGGTAAAAGGTACCATGTGCTAAAAGTGTAGCTTTCCTAAAGCTACCACGCTACTCAAGTGGCACAGGTTGGGGCAGAAACAGGCGGTTGTGTGGCGCAGGGTGCACATCATGAGTAGTGCAGGAGGTTTCGGCACAGGCTCACCAGTGATGTTGTACTTAGGACAGATGTAATTACTGCCACCTCAGTGAGGGTCATTAAATGCACCAATGCTGACTGCGTCAAACACTGCCATTTTATAGCGCAGGTCAAGCGCCACCCCTTGCTTATTTTTGGGGCTGAACATGAGCATCAGCATGAATCTTGGCAAATATGCCCCTGTGTGCATCAGTATAATACTTTGCCAGTAGGAATGGAGTTTGGGCACAGCATGGTCTAAGCATGTAAGTGTGCACGCGGATTAGAAAATCCACTAATCCTGTATTGTAGGAGCAAGTTCTGCAATTTATGCTAGTATTTTATCAAGACACATAGCTATTTATGTGTCTTTATTAAATAAGCTTAGAATAGTTGCCTACTTGCTCTCCTAAACTAGGTGCCTCCTGATAACATTGATAGTGCCAAGGCGTTCTGGAAGGGATTTTCAATGGCACTAAATGCATGGTGCCGCTGCAGGTCTATGGAGAGTGCCACCTAAGCAAATTATCTGGATAATGTCTGTGTTTATCCTCATAATTCCCTTTGAATGTTGACTAGCTGCTTTTTGGCTGCTAAATATAGGTGTTTAGTGAAATTTGAACATAAATTTATGTACTGCACTAGTAAATTTTTAGAAGCCAATTGAGGAGCCTAACTCTCAAAGTTTGAATCAGGGTCAGCTCATCTATTGTGCGGGAATGTTGCCTGCGCATGGCCCTGCACCTCAGGGGGGGCTCTGCAAATGACCAGCTGAACAGTTGGCATGCCCCTTTTTGATCTCCTAGCACTTAGCACACCAGCAGATTCCTCTTTATCACAGCCGCGGGGGAAAGGACAAACACTTTTCTTTACTTCCACGGCTGTTCAGAGGTGAGCCGGGGTTTTTGGTGTGTGGTGGGGGAAAGAGAGAACTGGGGTCTAGAATGGAAACAGGGACTGGGGGCTAGAACAGGAATGGGGGGGGCGGCAGGACTGGAAATGGGGTTGGGGGAGTGGGAACGGGGAACTGTGACCAGCAGGGAGCGTATGCTGGGAGGGAATGGAAGAGAACTGATATTGGGAGATTACGACTGGAAATGGGCGGATGCTGAAAAACAAGGGATCACAATTTAGAAATAAAAAGACAACAATTAAACTGGGAACTACAAAATACAAACTTGGAATGTACAACAACACTGGAGAAAAAAAACTATAAATTAATTTCCTCTTGTATTAAACAAAACGCAAAGACGTTAACAATGCCCATTTCACAGAGCTGACATATTACATTTAATAAATTCAAAATAAAAATATGTTTTTCTACCTTTTGTTGTTTGTGCATTTTAATTTTCAGTTGCAATTGCTGCAGTCACTTTCTTCTGGTTTCTTCATGTCTTCAGCTAACTCTCCATTGTCTGCTGTCCAGTTGTCCTTTCTTTTCTCTTCTAGTTTTTTCCATTCTCTCTACATCTGCTTTACCATTCTGATCTTTCCCTTTTGCTCTTTCCTCCATTTCTTTCTTTATTCCTTTTTCATCCACTCAAATTTCACCCCTCCATCCTCAGTCCCCACTTACACTCCCAATACCTGGCCAATTGTAGATTTTTCTTCCCTCCCACAAAAAACATCTTTTCTCCAGGACCAAGCAGGAAGTCAGTCCTCACATATGGGTGACGTCGGCGCCGACGGAGCCCTCGCGGAGCAATTTTCCCCAGCTTTCACAGAAAGCCTTTGGGAATTGCAGCGCGCATGCGCGGTCACCTTCCCGCCCAAGGGTGCCATCTTAGCCAGTCTTCTTTTTTCCGCGGAGCCCTACAGACGTACCCGTCGTGTCCCCGCTAAAAAAGTTGATTTTCGTGAGTTTTACTCGTTTTTCAATTCGGTTCGACGCCGGTCGTTTTCCTGCCCGGACTCGCAACGCCGTTGCGAGTCCTCCCCTTATTTTTCGGTTTTTCTGATTTTTGGTCAGTTTCGTTTTCGGTTTTTCACTGGCAGCCCGGTCCTTTGACCTTGCAGGGGCCCTTTTTCCCCCGATGGCTGCCAGTGGTTTCAAGCGGTGTGGTCAGTGTGACAGAAATATGTCACTCACTGACACACACGATAATTGCCTCCACTGCCTGGGCCCGGATCATGAAGAAATGATCTGTGGAGCCTGTGGCAAAATGTCCTCCAAAGCGTTGAGGAGCCGGCGGCATCAGCGGGATAGAATCTTCGCTGACCCCAGCCGTACCCGGACCTCGTCGGAGGCCTCGGCATCCAGAGGCTCCAGCTCTGAACATCGCCGAAGCTCCTCCGACAGGGGTTCTCCCTCCGGAGACCATCGACGGAAGACAAAACCCGCGAGGTCGGCGTCGGTGGACGCTCCTGGCTCCGCGAGGGCCAGGTCGCATAGCCCCGACAGCCGTCCTGGGTCTTTGGAGAAGGAGCACCTCCCGAAGCGACCTCGCCTGGAGTCGGAGTTGCCTGCTCGGGTAAGTCCTGTGGTCCTTCTGGACTCGCCTCCGAGAGGTCCGACGTCGGGCCCGACGCCGTCGGGGCCCGAGTCGGGGACTGCTGGGTCACCTGAGGTCGGACTCAGGTTGACGGCCTTGGAGAGCAGACTATCTGCCTTCATGGACCAGCAGCGGGCACTGATCGCTAGCCTCGCTGGCGCCGCTGCCCCGACCGCCGGGACGTCGACGTCTAAGTCGACCCCGGAGACCGAGCCGATCCTCGAGTCCATGCGAACTCGAGTCGATCCTCGGTCGAGGTCACCCTCGGCCTCCCGTTCGGGACCGAGGTCGTCGCCGCCGACTCCCTTGGCGTCGGGGCGGCCGACGCCTCCGCCTGCCCGAGCCGACCCCACTGATTCCTCCTCGGAGTCGGTCTGGGAGTCTGAAGAGGAGGAGTCACCTGATTCCTTTCGGACTCGGTGTGTCCCCTCGGACTCACCTGAGTCCGAACCTCGGAAACAGTCCCCTCCGGAGGATGCCCGGTTCTCGGACTTCGTCAGGGATATGGCCAAGGCTTTGGCCTTCCTGCGGATCCCGAGGAGGAGCCTCGAGCCGAAGAGCTCGACGCCCTTCAGTACGACTCTCCCGCCCGGGAGCACTTTACTGTACCGGTGCCTCCCATGCTGGAACGACTACTCTTCCGCATGTGGGAGAGTCCGGCCTCGTCGCCGGTATTAAGCAAGCGGGTCGATTCCATCTATCGAGTCCGCAAGAGTCCTGGCTTCCAAAAAGCACAGCTGCCACACCATTCCATGGTAGTGGAATCGGCCATGCATAGGCTTAAGAGCCAAAAGATGCACTCCTCGGTGCCTCCTGGCAGGGAGGCCCGTAACCTGGATGGCCTTGGTAAGAAGTGTTTCCAGGGCTCTATGCTTGCTTGTCGTGTCCAGACCTACCAGCTATACAAGGGCATGTATCTCCGAGACCTGGCTAAAGAGCTAGCCGGATTCTCTGCTGGACTGTCCGAGGAACCTTTGCGGAGGTTCCTAGCCTTAACATCTGGTATTCGGGAATGCTCCAAATTCATGTCCCGAGCAGCCTATGATGGCTTTGAAGCATCAGCTCGTGTGGCCGCAGCCGGCATCGGTGCCCGCCGACAGGCTTGGCTTCAGTCGTCTGACCTTGAGCCTTGGGTGCAGGACAAGTTGGTCGATGTCCCCTGCAGAGGTGAGAACCTCTTTGGCAAGCCCATGGCTGAAAAGGCTGCACAAATCGAGACGGAGACTCTCACCAGGACCAGGCTTTCTAGGAAGACATCCGCCCCTTCCCAGAAAAAGAAGGGCTCGGGAAAAAAGTCCTTTTACCCGAGAAAGGCGGCTGCCTACAAACACTACCCCCAATATCAGGCCCCTCCAGCTCCCCAACAGGGTCAGCAGGCCAAGGGACGGGGTAACGGGTCCCGTAGGCAGCAAGCCCCCAAGCCTGCACCACCAGCCCCTGCTCAGCAGGGTGGGGGTTTTTGACTTCCTCAGCATAGCCTCTCCCCCTCAGCTGGTTCCTCCCAGCACCGGAGGCCGGCTGGTTCACTTCGCCCACAGGTGGTCCAACATCACTTCAGATGCCTGGGTGCTTCAAGTCGTGCGAGAAGGATATCTTCTCCACTTCCATCAGGTCCCTCCCTCTTATTTTCCGGGGGAACCTCCGCGACTCCCTCTGCACAGGGACTTACTCCTTCAGGAGTTAGCAAGTCTTCTTCAGGACCAGGCTGTGGAACCGGTGCCCCACCACCTGAGAGGTCAAGGCTTTTATTCCAGGTATTTCCTAATACCAAAAAGGACAGGAGGCCTAAGACTCATCCTGGACTTGCGCAACCTCAACAAGTTCCTTGTGCGGGAAAAGTTCAAGATGCTTACCCTTGGAATCCTTCTGCCCTACCTCCAGCAGGGAGATTGGCTATGCTCCTTGGATCTAAAGGATGCCTACATGCACATCCTCATCCACCCAAGCCACCGCCAATACCTAAGGTTTGTGGTGGCAGGAAATCACTACCAGTACAGAGTACTGCCCTTTGGCCTGTCCTCCGCACCGCGAGTCTTCACAAAATGTCTCGCGGTGGTGGCGGCCTATCTCAGGCTTCCTGGCCTCTATGTCTTTCCGTACCTCGACGACTGGCTCATCAGAGCGTCGTCCCCCCCGGCAGTCACCAATGCCACACACCGCACGGTGACTCTTCTGCAGTACTTGGGCTTTGTCATAAACTTCGCAAAGTCCACTTTGCTCCCCTCACAGGATCTCGACTTCATCGGCGCAAGACTGCACACTCCTCAGGCTTGAGCTTTCCTGCCTCTCGACAGGGCTCAACGGCTCATGGACCTAGCCGGCCGCTTTCGCAGCCAGTCCCTGGTCTCCGCCAGGTGCTTCCTGAGACTACTCGGCCATATGGCTTCCACTGTCCACGTGACCCCCAATGCTCGCCTGAATATGCGGCCGGCTCAATGGTGCCTTCGCAAGCGGTGGCAACAAGCCACCGGCGGGCTAGCCGACTTAGTGCGCCTCTCCAGACCGCTGGCCTCTTCCCTACAGTGGTGGCTTCATCGGCCGAACCTGGTGCTCGGAATGCCTTTTCAGTCGCCTCAGCCGACTCAAGTGCTGACGACCGATGCTTCCCTCCTGGGCTGGGGAGCTCATTGCCAGGGGGCGTGTACTCAAGGTCTCTGGACCGCGTGGGAATCTGCTCAACAGATCAACTTCCTGGAGCTCAGAGCTATTCGTCTGGCGCTCAAGGCTTTCTCCCACCTGACCTCTCACCAGTCCGTCCTTGTCCAGACGGACAATCAAGTTGCCATGTTCTACGTGAACAAGCAGGGCGGCACGGGCTCCTTCCTTCTCTGCCGAGAAGCTCAGAAGCTCTGCTCGTGGGCCATCAGTCACGGCATTCTTCTCAAAGCAGTTTATCTCCCAGGCGAGGAGAATTGCCTGGCCGACAAACTCAGCAGGATACTCCAGCCGCACGAGTGGCGTCTGGATCCCTTGGTAGTCCAGAAACTCTTTCTGAAGTGGGGCCTCCCCACGATGGATCTCTTTGCCAGTCCTCTCAACCGGCAACTTCCTCGCTTCTGCTCGCGTCAGCCACATCCCCTTCGGGTAGCGGCAGATGCATTTCTGCTCTCATGGTCGGAAAACCTTCTCTATGCTTTTCCTCCCATCCCGCTAATCTCCCGAACTCTGTTCAAGGTTCTCCGGGACAAAGCGTCCATGATCCTGGTGGCTCCTCGCTGGCCCAGACAGCCTTGGTTTCCACTCCTGTTGCAATTAGCGGTAGAGGATCCGTTCCCTCTGGGGTCTCAACCGGATCTCCTAACACAGGATCAGGGGTCTCTGCTCCACCCCAACCTCCGATCGCTCAACCTAATGGCCTGGCGGCTGAAAGGGTAGTCCTTGCTCCCCTTCTCCTGCCGGCAGAGGTGGAGGAGGTCGTCCTAGCTTCTCGGCGACCTTCTACCCGCAAATGCTACGCCCTAAAATGGCGTCGCTTTTCCGTTTGGTGTGTACAGCAGTCTCAGGATCCCTTCTCCTGCCCGGTGTCGGTGATCTTGCAGTACCTGCTCTACCTCTCTAATCTGGGACTTACGTCCAACTCCGTCAAAGTCCACCTCAGTGCTCTTTCAGCACACCATGTGCCGGTGGACGGCAGACCTCTTTCCAGCGACCCTCTTGTAGCACGGTTTCTCCGAGGTCTCCTTCTACTAAAACCACCTCTGCGCCCGCCAGCACCTGACTGGGATCTGAATGTGGTTTTACAGCGGATCACCTGTCCGCCTTTTGAACCGATGGCTACCTGTTCTCTGCGTTTTCTTTCGTGGAAAACCTTATTCCTGATAGCCCTCACTTCCGCTAGATGCGTAAGTGAATTGCAGGCCCTCGTGTCTGATCCTCCATTCACTCGGTTCTACAAAAATAGGGTAGTCCTACGGACTCACCCAAAATTTCTTCCAAAAGTTGTCTCCCCTTTTCACATCAATCAGGAGGTGGTACTTCCAACCTTCTTTCCCAGGCCTCACTCCAGCCAAGCTGAACGAGTCCTGCATACCCTGGACTGTAGAAGGGCATTGAACTTCTACCTTGACCGTACGCGGGAGCACCGTAAAGCTGCTCAGCTTTTTGTGTCTTTTGACCCCAATAAATTGGGGCTCCCGGTCTCCAAGCGTACCCTGTCCATCTGGGTTGCTGACTGTATCGCTTGGGCTTATGGGGCAGCCGGACTCTCCTTAGAAAGTCGAGTCACGGCTCATTGTGTTCGGGCGAAGGCTACGTCAGTGGCTTACCTCCGCTCTGTTCCGCTGGCAGACATCTGCCAGGCCGCTACTTGGTCTTCGAGCCAGACTTTTGCGGTCCATTACTGTCTCGAGAGGGAGTCCCGCAGGGACAGTGCTTTCGGACAGGCAGTCCTCCGAAATCTCTTCGAGGTTTGAGCAACTCCTACCCTCCATCCCGGATGGGGGCTACCGGTGGGTAATAATTCAGCGAAGATTCCTTCCTTCTGTACTGCCGAGCTAGAGGGAGCTCATTTTTGTGCTTGGGGTCTCCGGTAGCCTTAAGCTTGGGAGTCCCATATGTGAGGACTGACTTCCTGCTTGGTCCTGGAGAAAGCGTAGTTACTCACCTGTAACAGGTGTTCTCCAGGAGCAGCAGGAATCAGTCCTCACAACCCTCCCTCCTCCCCGTGGAGTTGCAATCATCTGCTTAAGTTTTTTTGCAAATTTTTATGCTGTCTTTTAGCTATGTCATCAGACTGGCTAAGATGGCACCTTTGGGCGGGAAGGCGACCGCGCATGCGCGCTGCAATTCCCAAAGGCTTTCTGTGAAAGCTGGGGAAAATTGCTCCGCGAGGGCTCCGTCGGCGCAGACGTCACCCATATGTGAGGACTGATTCCTGCTGCTCCTGGAGAACACCTGTTACAGGTGAGTAACTACGCTTTCCCCTCTCCATCCTCACTCCCCCAGCCCCACCCCCCTTCTAGTCCTTCCCCAACATCAGCTCCCTTCTAGTTCCATTTTCCCATGCCCTTGCATCAGCCCATTTCCAATCCTAGTCCCCCAATCATTCAAACCTTGTAAAATAAATTAGTTTTTAATACTTCCCTCCAGATGTCCACCAACATAACATCCACCACACCAACATCTGAGATCATAAGGAGATTCTCAGGACAATTAATTGCCTTTATTTCCTCTGGAAGATCTACAAGAGAGGCCTGCAGTAGATCACCCAGTAAGTACCTCATTTGCTGTTCAAGCTTTACTCCAGCATCCTAGTGGTGTGCTATCTAATTGATTCAGTGTTGATTCAGTGGTCACAGTCCCCTGAAGAAGGCTTCTGCTGAAACACGTGTAGAGCTGACCCTTACGACTACAAATAAAAGCTCTGTCTACCAGTGGTGTGGCTCTGCCTGCTCCCTTTTGTTTGAACCAGGAAGCATAGACACATGTCAATCCATAGGCCCAGAAATGACTTTGGGCATTTGATGATGACGTCCCATGTTTTATCCAAGTTCTCTGTCCTTGTTCTCTGTAAAACCAAACAGTTTGTTGTTCTGGTCTGTTGTTATATTGTGAACCGCGCTGATGCTGAATAGAGTGGTATATAAGAGCCTGTAATAAATAATAAATAAATAAATAATGTTATTGTGGACTTCTTTTTCAACAACTTGATTTTCCTCTTTCCCCCACCATGGGGCATCTCCTTCGACTAGGGCCCTCAGGCCCCAAAAGGGCACCAAAGGGGCGTACCCCTTTGGTCACACATCCATTCAGGCATGTAGCATCCTGGGACACCCAGAAATTATGTCAGCAACAGGGCCGCCCATCCAAGGAAGCCTCTCACAAAGAGTAGCACTGGCTCCTGCAACACCAGCACAGTTATGCTCCGAAACCAGAGAAATTTACTCCCTAACATATACATTTTAAAATAAAATAAATTAAATGTATGCAAATGAGGTCCAGTAGCTATGCAAATGAGGCTCCACAATGAGTCTTCGTACATGGCCCCGCCTTACCTTTCGGCCGCCCCTGCTTTGACTATCAGCTTTATTATTTCCTAACAATTTCTATGGTAATAATTATTACTATTTCATTTTAACATCAGACATTTATTTTCATCACTGCACATGGCATGCTTTCTATTCTGGTGCCTTCTTCAGTTTTGATTAGCTCTCTAAGGGGCATGTTTGTTGAACAACAGTAACCGCTAGCACAGGGTTTAGCATGAGGAAAATGCTGTGCTAAATGTTAGCAGGTTAGTGTGCATTTTGGAGGAGATAAGGTGGGTTGGAGCAGAATGTGGGCACCAATGACATATTATGGTTGGCAGAACCATAGTGGGTGCACACTAACCGTGATTATACTATTAGCATGGGTACACTTAAAGTCACCTCAGTGGGTGGAAATAGGTTCAACCCCTATGCTTGCTGACCACACTGTCACGCATTCTCAACACGCCAGTGGCAGAGTGATGGACACACGTGTCCCTTGAAATCACTGTGGGGGCTGCTCAGGTTTCACGGCCCAAACATGTGCTGCCGGTGCATTCCTTAGTAAACATGCCCCTAAGAGCGCTACGTTTTCTGCTGAGGAGCTTCCAGCAATTTTATTGGAGGATCTATGTAATTTTTCTGGAGACCTGAATTTATTATATCATTTCCCTTGGGCTGTAAGTGCTAGAAATGCCTGTAAAATACAGAATGCATAAAGCAGAAATTATATATATTACAGAAAAATGTTTGAAACTTCCAACTCAGACTCTATTCAAGGTTGACCCTATCATTTTACAACTGCTTTCTTCTTTCCTATATTTCCACCATAACATCAGTTGGGCCACTGTCATTATGACCTGTCAACTATAGATATGAAATTTCATCTTTCTCCTGAATAATTCCAAAATAAGCAAGTGAATCAGCAAACTGAAAGGTCTTCCAAAGTCTGCCTAGAGAGACACACACTACTTTCTGTTCACTGTACTATATTAGATTGCTACTTCCTTCTGAATTTTCGTTTTCAATTTCTATCCCATAATGTTTATACCAAACTTTTTTCATTTTCCAGGAGACAGCAAAGGCACAACAAAGTTGAAATATAAACAGAAAATGATTAGAAAAGTTTAAGTAGAACAGATTTTTAATTTCCAATGCATGGCACTGAGGATAATGGGTTGAGCTACCTTTTTTCTGTGCTTTGATTCATCTGAAAGTGGGAAGAGAAATGGTCACATCCAGTAAGGTGACCTGCAGTCCAGCCCACATCAACCCTCCAGGCTTATTCCCTTCTGATGCCACCGGCCACACAGTCACCTTTTCTGCATGACTGTGTGGCCACTTCTGGCTATTTCCCACATGACCTCATCTCCAAGCATCCCCACGGCTGACCCAACCATCCCTTGTCATTGGCCAACTGTAGTCTGACATCTTAGAATGGGAAGGAAAGACTAAAAGATTTAAAAAGGGAAGAAAACCCTTCAACTTTCTGTCCCATCCCCAGGACCCACTTCTCACCCTCTCTCCCAAATTCTAACCCCTCCATAGCAACTTTTATTATATATTGTAATTAGATTCCTGTGATTGATATTCATATGTAAATCTTACTCATTATCTTCTGAGTGCTTGATGTTATAGCATTTCTGTTATGTTCCATTAAAACTGGCTACATATTTGCTGTCATGCCAAGATATCCAGTTCTGCTTTCCGTGATACCCCCGTTATTGTAGGATGCTCAAATCTGAGGGAAAGGAACAGGGGATTACTCCAGACTGGTCACAATGTTTTGGTTTTGGCTAGTGCCTTGACCGATATATACTATAGTGTGGTATGCAAACATTAAGACAGCCCTAATCAAATTGCATGTTTCAGTGAATTCCTAAGTGAACATGATCTGGCATAACCTTTACATGGCCACTGAAAAACACACAGAAAAAAAGAGGCAAAGCCACTGCGCAGTCACTACAGAGTGTAATACAAAGCAGAGGCATACTGAACCAGCTAATGAAATAATAACAACAGACTTTACTCATACAGTTCTAAAAATATTGTTAACAGCCAAGCAGTCCTATTTGAAAATGGTTAATTGCAGAACCAGCGTAGTTTAATCACTCAGCAGAGCCCAACATGTTTCAGCGGAATAGCCTTCTAGTTGATTCATTAAAAGTTGTTGATGATGGGGGCGGAGCCTGATGTCCAGCGGGGTAGACGCTTCGTGCTGAAGCTCCCGAGGGGCCTACTCAGAATCCTGACTTAATATCTACATAAACTTAATATTTTACTCCGAACTCACCGGGGTGCCTTGGGGGGAATGGCGGCCCACAAGCCAGTGCGCTTGGACTTTGGGTCTCCCTCTTCTTCACATGGAAAACGCTCCAAAACAGAGTTGTCTTCCCCACTAAAGATGGTTCCACTTCGGGTAAGCCCCGAAATGCAGCAGGAGATCTTGGAGGAAATACGTGGTGTGAAGGAACTGGTGCAGTCCAACGGAGAAGCGCTCCGAGCCATGCGAGAAGATTTCGGTATGCTTCAGGATCGGCTTGAAGGTCTTTCACTACGGCTGGACAACATGGCGGGGGTCCTCGATTCGCACGCGGAGCGCTTGGTGAACTTGGACAAGGCTGAGCGGCAGATACAGAATCTTCAAAAAGAGTTAGAGGATTGCAATAATCGAGCCCGTCGCAACAATGTCAGGCTCATAGGAGTACCAGAGGGTGCGGAAGCAGGAGATCTTAGAGAATTTCTGGTTAAAACTCTCCCCTCCTTGCTGAAGATTACCTTTTACGGAGCTCTGGAAATTGACCGCGCATATCGTGCTCCCACCAACATCGCACTTAATTGGACGACCCCCCGGCCCATTATCTTTCGATTACTGAGGTATCAGCAAGTTGAGCAAATTTTCGAAGCCGCCCGGGTGATTCAACATCTGCAGTTTGAAGATCATAAGGTCTCCTTCTTCCCCGACTTGGCAAAGGCCACAGCTGACCGGCGGAAGGGACTCCTTGCTTTTCGACCTAGACTTCAACAGTTACAGGCTCGCTTTGGCCTCCTATATCCGGCGAAGCTCAGAGTGACTCTCCATAACCAAACTAGCACCTTCGAAGATCCTGCTCTGCTAGCAACATTTTTAGATTCCAAAGAGGCAGACCAGATGCGCTAAATCAGCAACTCGGATAGACTCCGCTGGAACTGCCCGTCATTTTGAATGACCCGACGTGGTGATCATTGTCTAGAATAGAGACTGCCTGGACCTTTCTTTCTTTAATATCTACCTTTCTCGGTCTCCTTTTCCTCCATGATGTGCACCTCGGTTGGATTCAGAGCACGCACAGCTATACCGCTTCTCTGTCTCAATTAGGCCTTCTCTGGGGTTTCACCCCGCAGACATCAGGTCGCCAGTAATTTCTGGGGTTTTGCTTCTTCTCTAAGGCACTTCGGTGCTTCTCCTGTTATATAGGGCGCTTTATGATTTTATTGGTTTATTTTTATCAGATCGTGTGTATAGTCATTTATAGTTGATATGAGGGACATTGCGCAACTCGGTGCGCCATCATGTTTCTTTCTCAGAATGTTTGACTTTGTTGTATGGCCTTCTGTATACTCTTGTCATTGAACGGAAGAGGCATTAATGGTTCAATCAAAAGAATGACCGTTCTTGTTATTTTAATCATGACCATACTGATGTAGTGTTTCTTCCGGAACCCCATTTCACCTTCGTTGCACCACTGAAACTCACTGCCACACCTTATATGATGGCTGCCTTTCTCCCGCTGTTTCTAAGCGGTGCGGGGTAGCCATCTTGGTTGAGAAATCTTTGCCACCCACTGTACTGGATACTAGTTTTGATGGGGAGGGTAGTTGGGCCTGTGTATATTCTAGGTTGGAGATTGTGAATTCCGTGTATTTGTATTTATGTTCCGAATGTGGATGACCCTGTTACTGTTACCCGGTGGTGACTTTTGCCAAGTATTTGATCCTTTGATAGATAGATTGTTGCCTAGAACGCGAGGTCCACCCAAGAGTCTCTACACCCTGCCAGCTCTGATGAAAGATCTTGTGCGAGTAGATATATGGAAGCTGCTTTGCCCATCTGACTTAGAGCTCACCTTTTCTCAGCCCCCCCATCACTCATAATCTAGATCTGATTTTTTTTTTCTTCTTTCCTCAGTACTACTTTTCCAAGTGGACATATACTCCTGATAGGTCAGCTAATCGGAAAGCCATCCAGAGCACTTGATGCTGGACATGCCATTTGCCTTTGGTCTATTAAATTCCTGTTAAGTATGATTGTCCCGCATCACAGTATTACTGGAGTCTGGTCTGGGGTCGTCTTCATTCTGTTTTATATTTTCCGGAACTCCTCTTTGGGGAGATTGTGGGACTCCGCTCAGCTGCGGGGATCCCCTCTCTTCCTAACTTGGCTTACTTCCTTTTAGCCTTTATGCTGGGCCTTGCTATTTCCTGGTTCCTCACTCACGAAATATTGGGAAAACAGCTCTTTTCTGAGCTCTAATGAACGGTAATCATATCTGTTTTCATTGCAAATTTGTGCAAATACCTTATATGTTGGCCTCTTCCGTTCAAACCACTCATTATTGGTCTTGCTAGAAGACGCTCCACGATTATGTTCAAACTATTCAATGCTCTCAGTTGACTGTTTGATTCTGTATTAATCTCTGTCACATGCTCATCCGGTATCATAGACTCTACTTCTGTTTGTTTGATGTACAATAATTGTTGTATGTAAGCGCTTATATGATGATTCTTATCAGCTTAGAGAAGAAGCATTGGGGAGGGGGGTAATTGGGGTTGCTTTCTTTATCGTATGTGTGTATTTGTTTCTTTTGGTGTGTTGTTACTTTTGTTTGTTGCAAAATGAAAATAAAAGTTTAAAAAAAAAAAAAAAGTTGTTGATGACACACAAAGGGGCCATTTAACTAAAGGGTGCTAGGGTGTTGCACCTAACATGTCAACAAGCACCCAAACTATAGTATATTAGGTGAAACACTACCATGTTAACTGTCGGGGGTGTGAAAAGCATGTCCTAGTAGTTAACATAGAACACATTCCCCAAACGTGTGCCACATAAGCACAGCTGCACTTAAGTCCACCTACTGAGTTGGCATTAAGTGAACCCACACTAATCATGCAGGACACAGCATGCGGTATAAACCCAGTACTAATTGTGCTAAGCTCACCATCCCTAACTCACCCAATTGTGACCCTAATGCGGGTTGCACAGTTAGCATGGGAATCGCCCCTCGCTGTCATGGACCTGTGCTAGGCTAGCAATGCGTGTCCCAGCATGCTGTCAGTATACACCAGAACATGTGCTGCCAGCTAGTGCCATTTAGTAAAAGACCCCCAAAGGGTTTAATGCTGCATTAGTCAGGAGACGGCAATTCTATGTTGAAAAATTCTGACCCTTCTACTCTTAGCATGCAATTGTTCTTCTGTCTACTTTCAACAACCATGTGCTAGTTTAAGGTGTCTGAACACTTGAAAATGAAGATAATTCACTTTTACAAAGCAGGGAAAGGCTATAAAACATCTCTAAATGCTCCCGGCTAGCAATTTCAACAAACATTATTAGGAAACAGAAATTACATAGAGCCGTTAAAGTCAAGATCTGGAAGATGAAGAAAAATCTCTGTTTGAACTACCTAAAAACTGGTCAGATCTGCAAAACAAAATCCACAGATCACTGCCAATGACTGGGGTAGTTCTCCATAGATCCACAGTACAGTACACTTATGTTTGAACTGGCAGTCTGTACGACTGCTGAGTTCATTCTGGCTACTGATGAAGAATAAGTAATTAACAGGTCCTGCTTGCATATTTATTGTTTTGTTCTGTGATGCCTGCTCCACGTAAACCGTTTCTTCTTGTTCTGTGTAAACCGCGCCGATTTCGAAAGAGTGCGGTATATAAAATCAAATAAATAAATAAATATTTATAAAGCCATTCAAAATCATGGCAAAATCAATTATCAATTTAATTTAGATTGATTCAGCAAGTTTCTGTAAATTATAGTCTAAATGATCGTGACATTTTAATGCCTCACTGATAAAACTGTGCAGTTGCTTCTAATGTTGCTGATCTGATAACACCAAACTTACAAGAAGAAAGTAGAAGAAACATTATGGGCAAACTGGACTGCAGCGATATAAAGTGCCTTCTGTAAAGTCAAACAGATAACATTTGTGGAGGAGATTTAGACATGGCTTAGTTTTGCTCATACCATTCACCGGAAGTTGGCATCGGGCGTCAGAGAGTGGCGGAAGCAAACAACCCCGTGGCGCAGAAGCTTGATAGTAAGCACCGTGGGCTATTTGCAGCTATTGCTGCCTCTGTCTGTCCCAGAGAGGGGGCAGCATCAGTGGCGGCAATGGGCACCGAGGGGAGGGGGAGCACAAGGTATGAGGTTTGCCAAGGGGGCCTCATCTCCTTGCGCCGGTCCTGGTTAGGATTGACAACCGTTTGGCTTTTTTCATGATTGTACTGATTTTAACATCAAGGTCTGAAAGCTAGAAGGAAGGCTAACAACTGAAAATGTTTCAGAGTTTAAAACCTTTATCTTCAGTTCTCTAAACTTCTACCCTGTGTGAGTAAGTCTGCCCTACTTGCTTCCACTGTGACTAGCTATAGAGACTGTGGATGGGATTCAGAGTATTGGAAGTCTGCGTAGATGGAGCACTGGAATGCTGCTCTAGTCATAGAAAGGGAGGAGGTGAGCTGGGGAACTTCCTCTGTTGTATAAGTTTTGTTTCTGCGTATGGTGGGAGATGACAGAGAAATTAAGCCAAAGCCACACTCCCCAAAAATATGCATCAATTCATTTCTAAAGGAAAAGCAGTTCCAATAGCTGCACTATACAAACACTAAATCACAGTAACAAAGCGATTACAGAAGTGCACCTACAGAAGTGCTCCCTCTCCTCTCCCTATCACAGACACATAGATCATACTCACACACACACACATACTAACATGACTGCACATGCACAGACGTACACATCCAAGCTTTCACATATACACTTACAAGCATGCATGAAGTGGCAGACAAACACAGGTAGATTCATGCAGCCTTGCACATACAGCTGTGGTCAACATTATTGGCAACCTTGCATTTTAACTATGTTGTGTACAATTTATTTTTTTATTTATTTATTTTATTTATTTATATTTCTTATATACCGCGCTATTATAATCAGTGCGGTTTACATTTGAAACAGAACATACAAGAATGTAAGCAAGTTGCATCAAGTTTTTTACATTGAACAGGGAATGTAAAACATGGAGTAAAAACGAGGGAGGAACTATGTACATATTATAAACAAATATAATGCTCTTACGGTAAATAAAAATATGACCTTTGTCTAGAGGGTTGGCTAGATGGTCGAGGAGGTCAGTGGGAGAGATAGTGGTTAGCCATTATCTACAGGAAGATGATCTGAGGGACGGGTTAGGCAGGGAGGTGAGGTGGGGGCATTGTAAATGTCGGGAATGCTGTCAGGGTAATATTGTAGGAACAGGTGATGTTTGAGGGCTTTACGGAATAGTGCCAAATTTGGGATGGCCCGGATTTCTGCTGGGAGGGCGTTCCATGCCATAGGTGCAGCAATGGAGAAGGCTCTACTTGCTGTTGATTTCTTACATTTTACCAACACTTTTGGGACTTCAAGTTTATTCAACGAAGTAGATCTTCTAGTTCTATTATCTGGTGTGCTGTTGAGGAGATCGCTGATGGGTGTATGAGTAAGATTCTTACATGACTTGAACGTCATGACAAGAACCTTGAATTGGACTCTGGCCCGTAGCGGGAGCCAGTGTAGGTTCTTTAGAACTGGCGTTATGTGGTCAGACCTTGAAAGCCCGGACAGTGCCCTTGCAGCTGAGTTCATGGCAAGGCGTAACGGGTTAAGAGTCGATTGTGGGAGTCCCAGTAGGATAATGTTGGCGAAGTCAAGGTGTGGGATGACTAAGGCTTGGAAAATTGAGCGGTAGTCAGGGAAGTCAAGCAGTGGGCGGAGATGGCGTAGTGATCGGATCTTGTGATAGATTGCTTTAACTGTGTTTGTAACATGTGCTGACATGTCAAGTCGCTGGTCGAGGATGATGCCCAGGTAGCGAATTGTAGCTTTGGACTTTAGTTCAATGTTATTGACTAGAAGAGAGGGAGGTGGCGTGAACTTCTGGTTCCGTGAGATGAATAGTACATCTGTTTTGCTATGGTTAATGCGGAGATTTTGAGAGAGGAGCCAATCTGCTACAGCTTCAAAACATCTTATAATTGGATTGAAATCTGGTTGATCGATTTTAAATTGAAGGTACATTAAGATGTCGTCTGCATATGCAAGGCATTGGACATTGAAGGAGCGGATTAAGGCGCAAATGGGCTGCATGTATATATTAAACATTAATGCCGAGAGGGAGGAACCCTGGGGTACACCTTGCTTTAGTGAGAATGGTTCGGAGGTTTTGGAACCTGCTCTGACTTGTTGTGATCTGTTACATAAATAGGATTCGCACCATGCTAGCGCTGAGCCTTGCAGACCTTTATCTTTGAGGCGATCTAGAAGTGTTTCATGGTTCACTGAATCAAATGCAGCTGCTATGTCTAAAAAAATGAGGACGAATCCATGGTTGGTATTGTCAGTTCCTGTGATTAGGTTGTTGAAGAGGGTTGTGAGGATGGTGTCCACTCCGTGAGCTTCCCTGAAGCCGTGTTGGGATGGGTCCAGTGGTGCGACTGTATCAACATGGTGTTGGATTTGCCGTTGGACTACCTTCTCCATGATTTTGGCAAGCAGTGGGATGCTCGAGATTGGCCGGAATGACTCAACTTTAGATGGATCAAGTTTACTATTCTTTAGCAGAGGGCGGATTGAAGTGTTTTTTAAGCTTTGAGGGAAGGATCCTGTTATGAATGATTGATTCAAAATTCTGCATATAAATGGACTGAGGTCATGGCGCAATTCTTTAATCCAACTAGCAGGACAGGGATCATTGGGGGCAGTAGTGAGGTTGATAGATGTGATGATATCTGCAATTTCTTTGTTGGATACCTTGGAGAATGATAGTAATGGGGTTGGTTGTGGAAGTCCGTGGGAGGTATGAAATATGGATGTATTCGTGTTGTCCTTGGTTTGTATCATCTTAGATTGAAGGTAGGTAGAATAGTCTTGCGGCTGGGGCAAGGTTGTTTGGGCTAGTGCTGGATCGCCAGTTAGTGACTTCACTATGTTAAATAGGTCATGAGGTTTGTTAAGTGATCGCTTTAGTAGTTCTGAGTAATACAACTTTCTTTTTTCCATGGTTTTTCTTCGGTGGTCTTGCAGGTGTGTGGAGTATGCACCAAGTGCCTCAGGAGTCCGATTGTGGCGCCACTGTCTTTCTAGTTTACGTAGCTGGATGAGCGATGTTCGTAGATCCAGAGAGTACCATGGTGCGTGATCGCGTTTCGCTTGGTTTTTGTTGACGGATGATAGGCAGGAGGCAGCTCTGAGGGTGTCGTCCCAATTGGAAACCAATTCATCTGGATCAAGAGAATTGTTGGTGAGTAGAGGTAGGATCTTCTCGAGAGCTGTATCCTTAACAAGTGGTCGAAAGTGTGTTGTCACGGTTCTAGTGGGAGCGTGTGTTTTGGTGCTGGAAATGCCAAGATTGTTGGTGGGTATGTGAAATAGGAGTAAATGATGGTCGGACCAGGGTACCGGAGTTATGGAGAGTAACAAACTCTGGGAGGTGTTGATAGCGGTCTGTGGTAGCTTAGCTTGAGAAATAGTTTGAAATATCCCAACTGTAGGTGGAGGAGTAGCCTAGTGGTTAGCACACTAGCTTGGTAACCAAGCAACCAGAGTTCAATTCCCACTAGCACTCCTTGTGGCCTTGGGCAAGCCACTTAACCCTCCATTGCCTTGGGAAGAAAGGCCTGCCACTCTGCTTCTGGTGACATTGCTAAGAAAACCCAGGAGCTTCTGGGTCACCAGGAGTCAGGACTGACTCAAAAGCACACATTGCATTGCATGTCATCATAATATTTCCACAGTATCTTCAAAGGTATACAACAAAAAAAAAAGATGTCTGTGCAACTTAGGTGTAGTAGTTTCTGAAAAAAATAACAAAATATGACCTGGACAGGATTAATGACACCCTTCACTAATATTTGGTTGCACAACCCTCAGTAGTGATGACAGCCTCCAAACATTTCTTGTAGCCATCTATAAGTTTCATACATCTGTCTGCTGGTAGTTTCTCCCACTCTTCAACTGCAATTTGTTCCAGCTCATGAATGTTTCCAGAATTCCTTTTACCAATGGCAGATTTCAGTTCTTTCCAAATGTTCTCATTTGGATTGATATCAGGACTCATTGCTGGTCAGTTTAACAGTCCATTTTTTTCCTTTTTAACCATCCTTTTGTTCTTTTGGATGCATGTTTTAGGTCATTTTCCTGCTGGAGGACCAATGACCTTCGACCCAGACCTAGCTTTCTGACACTAGGTAGCATATGTCACTCCAAAATACCTTGGTTATCCCCTGACTTCATGATTCCTTTAATACATTCCGGGCCTCAAGTTTCTGAGGCAGCAAAACAGCCCCACAACATTATGGAACCTCCACCATATTTAACTGTAGAAAGGGTGTTTTTTTCCTTATAAGCTTCATTTCCTCACCTGTAAATATTTTTTGTTTTTTCTTTTTACGTTGAAAGCAGAATGAGGTGACAGCCAATTGGCTGTTTTGGGGGCATGTTTTGCCTACCCCAAAACATTTCCGCCTGAGGCTGCCATCTCACTCTGCTGGTCTGCATTGCCAAAAGTTCAACTTTAGTTTCATCTGTACATAGAACATTTTCCCAAAAGGACTGTAGTTTCTCAAGGTGGGTTTGGGCAAAGATCAGGCATATCTTTTTATTTCTGTCTTTGAACAGTGGGGTCCTTCTTCGCCTTTTCCCATGAAGTCCTTTTTTGTGTAGTACACAGGATATGGTGCGGGTTGAAACCACCACTCCAGATTGCTCCAGGTCACCTTAAGCTCTTTGGATGTTGTATGTAGTATTTTTCCAATAGTTTGCACTAACCTTCGAAGACTCCTTGGATTAATTTTCCTCTTCCTACCACCTCCTAGGAGGTTGTTGACAGTTCCATGAGCAGAAAACTTCTTAATAACATTGCAAACTGAAGACACGGGAATCCCAAGGTCTTTGGAAATGGCCTTGTACTCCTTTGAAGTTTGATGTTTGGTGATAATTGCTTTTCTGATGTTCTCAGGCAGCTCTCTTGTCTTCATAATTGTGAAAATGGAACAGGGAGTGAATGTGGCCATATGAGTACTGACAATCGATCACACGTGCATCTAAATTTAGTGCAATGGGAATGTAGGTCTTCTGTTCAAACTGATTTGAATTGTTTATAAGGATGCTAATAAGCATGTCCGGGGGGTGAGGGCAAGATGGCCAACACGCGTTAGTCTCTGCGGGCTGTGTCTTTCTTATATTACCTGTTTGTTGAAATGCCGCGTAAACGAAAGGCCAAAAGCTGGATTTTGCCTGCGACTACAGCTGCGGCGGCTAAGGGTCCTCTTGATGTTTTCTTGAGGCCCACTGGTGCGGTAGATTCTCCGGTGCTTGGCTCGTTGGGGGCATTGGAAGTGGAAGGAGGCTTGCTGCGCCTCTCTGAGCTTTAGGTCACGCTCAGCCCGGAGACGCGGACTCCTCCGATTAAACCTGCAGTGCTCGCCGTTGGAGCGCGGAGATGGAATCTTGCGATATTGGGGGATCCATTTTGGACTCGTCAACACCAACTGCAATGCCGAGCAGCTCCGCGGTGGCTGTTCTCTTGGCTGCAGAGCCAACGGGCTTAGTGGAGAGTCCAGCTGCGTTTGGAGCTCGTTTGTCTGCAGAGTTTGGAGCCGGCTCGGAGGTACCTTCTATTGCATCTACCGGTATGGCGTAAGTAATTCCTGCAAAGTCTGTTCTTTCTCACCCAGCAGCAGTAACTTTGGATTCTCTCTGGGAAGGGCTTCAGGCTCTGGAGCATTCTTTTTCATCACAGTTTGGAACCCTCCAAAGTGCACTAGCCTTAATGATCCAGTCTGCTGACCATCAGAAGCAGGAGGTTGCCAGTATATCTTCTAAAGTAGCCCAGTTGGAAGTTAAAGTGGAGGGCACAGCAACCTTCTCAGGTACTGTTTCTTATCTACTTGCTATCCATGGAAAGATTGAGATGTTAGAGAACTCTGTTTGAAAGCGAAACCTGCACTTGTTGAATTTTCCCCGAGTTCCTGCTGTATCGCCAAAGAATTTAATTCATATATTACAACTATATTGAAGCTTCCTTTGAAATCTGTTCCTCCTTTGGCTAGGATTTATTATTTGCCAACTGCCAAGCACAAGGACCATGGAGTTTCTTCACCAGCACATTCTCCTCCGTTGGACTCTTTGGATTTAACAGGGTTCCTGGAAACTACAGATCCGGGTTTTATCCCGAGGGCTACCCTGCTTCTTACTGTGGCCTTGGAGCCAGACCATGATTTGCTTATGAGATTATATTTTAAGGCTAGAAATGAGTCCTTTATGGGGGGGGGGGGGACAATAAGAATGTTTCTGGATGTCTCTAAAGCCACTCAGAAGCGTAGGCAGCAGTTTCTTTTGCTGCGGCCTTGGCTTTTGCAGTTGGGTGGATTGTTCTTTCTACACTATCCATGTAGATGTTTAATTAAATATCAGGGTGTTAGTTATACTTTCTTTGAGCCGGTACATTTAACCCAGTTTGTAGCTAGTAGGGATGTGTCTCCATTGTAGTAGGTGGGCCACCTCACGTACCTCCCCTAGGTTTGGGGGAATGGGGATTTAGGCCTGTGAATAACCAATTTTGCACCAGGTTTTGTGTCTATTTCCTTTGAATTTCTTTTTGAATTGTGTCTTGCCCTACACCTAATTTGTTGGCTAGTGAATCTTAATACCGCTTGTATTGGGATTCAGGATAGGGGAGGTTCTTCCCTATTCTTTGTTTTTGTTTTCCTTTTGTATTGTATTCTTTTCTGTAACAAGTAATTATTCTTGTGTAAAATTGAAACTGCATAAATAAATAATATAAAAACAAAAAAATAATAATAATCATGTCCTGGCAATGTCCCAGTTTTATACTATTTCCTTTTTTAATTGGTCTTGTTTTATTTGATTATTTTATGTGTCAGATATGTGTGCATATATAGTCCAAAGCCATTTCACTGGCCACTTTTTTTAGGAAATATTAAACATTAAGAGGTTGAACCGCAAGGATTCCAATAATGTTGACCACAACTATACCAGCCCACAAAGACATACACACCACCCCCACACACACATAAAATAGAGATACACACACACAAAATTTAAAAAAAGACGACAAAGTTGTTAAATTATAAGAGGATTGTGAAAAACTTCCAAGGAGCTTTAAGAAATTGAAAGAATGGGCATCCAGATGGCAGATTAAATTTAATCTGGACAAGTGAAAATTTAATGGTTATAGTTTAGATTTATTTGATATACCGCTTTTAAGAAGACCACAGTGAGAAACAGAAAAGGAACTTCATTTTATTAAGAGACAGAAAGAGGGACAAATATAACATGAAAATTAAAAGGCCAGGAGGCTGAAACCAGCAGGACCCAGTGCCCTGGACCCTAAACCATACTCAAAAGAAACGTTTTCAAAGCTGTTTTGAAACTCTTTAAGGAAGGTTTGAGGTATAGATAAGGGGGTTGTTGTTGCAGTTAAGTGCTGTCAAGTCAGTGTTGATTCCTGGTGACCCTCTGATAGTTGACCTAAACTTTTCTTGGTCTTCAGCCAAGTGGTTCATTGTTGATAGAGTGGTATCCATAGCTGCTATTATTGTATTGACCCATCTCATTGCCGGCCTTCCTCTTTTAACTTCTACCTTGCCAAGCGTTATGTCTTTCTCCAATAATCTCTCTTTTCGCATGATGTGTCCAAAGTATGAAAGTCGAAATCTTGTCATCTGAGCTTCTAAGGAAAGCTTAGGTTTGATCTCCTCTAGTACTGGCTGGTTTGTTCTTCAGGCAGTCCATGATATACACAGTATTTGTCGCCAGCACCATAATTCAAAGACATCAATTTTCTTCCTGTCTTTTTCACTGTCCAACCTTTGCAGCCATATGACGTTATTGTATGATTTAGCGTTGATAAATTGTTAGGAAATTATTTGATACATTACTTCACTTTTTCAGAACCCTTTTGGGAATGATCCCCTGAAGACATTTAAGTAAACACTTTTGAGGAATAATCCCCTGAAGAAACTCAAGCGAGTGAAACACAATGAGGCGCCGATAGAAGGCACTGGGAAGAAGAAGAAGTGGGAAGAAGATATAGAAATGGGAAGAGGATATATAAAATATTAAGATAAGCATTTTCTCACACGGGAATGTACTAGACCAGAAAGGGAATAACATTTGATTGGTCATTGATGCAAACAGTCACTGATAGTTCTGACGGATTAAAAGTCAATAAAAATAGTGCCGAGGAGTCTGAGACCATTCTATAATATTTTTTAAGTGATTTCTTCATAATTATTGAAAGTGAAGTTGGTTTATTATTTTAATCATTGTTACCCATCATGATAGATAGAGGTTTGATACTTATAGGGTGAATTGGCTATCTAGCTGAGACAGTATACCTCAATCTGCAAAAAACACCCATTTGGACTGTATATGACATTATTGAACATACCATGGCCTGGACAAATTGAATCTTTTTGTGGAGAGAGATATCTCTGCTCTTGGAATTGTGTCTAGGTCCTTCACAGCCATTCTATCAAGATCAATACGTTGTCAGATTTCATGACTGCTAGTGCTTTCTTTATTGATTGTTGATCCAAGTAAGTTAAATTTGTCAACTATTTCAATTTCTTCTCTATCAGTGATGGACTTATTGATTTTGCCAGTTGTCAGTGACATGAGAGCAAATACCGGACAACAGGGAGGAGGGACAGGAGGGCAAATGCTGGACATTGTGGGGGAGAGGGACAGGAGAGCAAATGCAGGGACAGAAGGGCAAATGTTGGGCAATGGGAGAAGGGACAGGAGGGTAAATTCTGGACACCAGGGGGTAGGGGCACGAGATCAAATGCTGGACAATGGAAGGGGGAGGGACAGGAAGGCAAATGCTGGACAATGGGGGGAGGGACAGGAGGACAAATGCTGGACAACACAGGGGATGGATAGGAGGGAAAAAGCTGGACAATGGGGGGCAGGGACATGCAGGCAAATGCTGGAGGGCAAATGTTGGACAATGGGGGAAGGGACAACAGGGAGGACAACAGGGAGGAGGGACATGAGGGCAAATGCTGGACAACATGGGGAGGGACAAGAAGGCAAATACTGGACAATGGGGGGCAGGGGCATGAGGGAAATGTTGGACAACAGGGGGGAGGGACAGGAGGGAAAATGCTGGACATGAGGGGGGGAAGCAGGAAGAGAAATGCTGGACGCCGGGGAAAGGGGAAGACAAATTCTGGACAACAGAGAGGAAAGTAAGAAGACAAATGCTTGACTGAAGCAGAGGAGAAGCAGGTAGACAAATGCTGGACACGTGAGCGGAGGAACAGGAGGAGATGCAGGACAATGGGGAGGGGGGAGGAAGCATGAAGACAAATGCTGGACCAGTGCCGGCACTCCCAGTGACCTGGATTAGGATGGCAGCGGGCCTGGACATCAGAAGGGTTCCGTCACTAGCCACCTGCCCCCCAGGACAGGAGGGAAAAAGCTGGACAATTGGGGTCAGGGACATGAGGGCAAATGCTGGAGGGCAAATGTTGGACAACGGGGGAAAAGGACAGGAGGGAAAATGCAGGACAAGACAGAGGAGGGACAGGATTGCCTGCGGAGCAGTGTCGACCCAGTGGAGAGCCTGCCCACAGGACATGCTACTCCCATGGGCAGAAAGCTGCAATCACTACTCATTGTCATGTGCCCCATGGGCAGGCTCTCCACTAGGCTGCTGGCACTCCACAGATCATCCTGAATGGGGAGTATGGGTGGGCAACCAATGACAGTGCCCTTCTGACATCTGCTGCTGTGGACAAACTCTGTTTCTCTGGGCCACAGTCATGGCTTGTACAGTCCCTGCCCGCCGGACATGCTGCTCCCACGGGCAGTGGTGTGGGAGGAAGTGATCGTGGCTCAGAGAAGCAGAACCTGCCCACAGGATCAGCATGTCCTACAGGCAGGGGCTGTGCAAAGCCAATTCTGCACTACCTCTCAGGGCTGGGATCACGGCTTGCACAGCCCCTACCTATAGGACATGTTGCTCTATGTGCAGGCTCTGCCCCTTGTACATACAAGGGGTAGACATGAGAGGGCATTGAAAGGGGGAAGTGAACATGAGGGGGCATTGGGAGGTGGATGTTAATGGGCACAGGGATTTAGAAGGGAGATGCTGGGTGCAGGGGGGAATAGGAAGGCAGCGGGGAGAAAATTGATGTGGGGGGCTAGGGAGATAGAGATACTGGACATGGAAAGGGGCATAGGGAAAAGCAAGGAGGGGAGATGGAGTGGTGATGTTGGCCAGAGGGTTATAAATTTTGTGATTGAACTTTACACTATGTTTATATTTTATACAATATGGGGAACCGCATCTCTTTATTTATCTGATATTGCACTGCATGCGGAGTCTGGCTTCTTGGAGATTCATTTTAATTTTTGTGTATATATTTTTATTATTACTTTAGAGTGTGGTCACTTATTCTGCACTTGGAGAGGGTCAGGTCAGGTGTTCTGTTAACATGGAGTTTGTATGTAGGGATCAGTACTGTAGTAATTGAATTGTTTAGCTTTTCAAATAAGTGCTTGGATGTTTCCAGGGCCCAATGCAGTATTTACAGTGCTGCTTTTTTCTGGGTAGGCTCCTTATGTGAGTTTTGGAATTTGGTGCTCGTATGATATGGTAGATTTGCACTATAGATCCTCAGTGACTTTGTTGTAGGGTTTTGTATTCATAATATATCTGGTACCGGAGAATGTTTGTTGTTCTTAGTGAGATTGCCAGAATCATATATATATATATTTTTTTTTTTTAGATATTGAGTTCTGTGGTTGAATGTTCTAGTTCCACTCTTCACAATTGTTGAGGGAGGGAATTCCTGTGAATTCACTTAACCTAACCGGACGCTCGAGTCCACTATACAATGCACTTAAATCCCCCTATAATTGCACTGCCTATATGTCTAAATGTTGTCAAGGACCCACATGGAGGGAGGAGTGGCCTAGTGGCTAGGACAAGGTACCTCAGGCCAGAGGGCTGGGGGTTCAATTCCCACCTGGGGACAGCAATCTCAGGCCGGAGGGACTGGGGTTTCTAGTCCCATAGGCACTCCTTGTGGCCTTGGTAAGCCACTTAACCCTCCATTGCCTCAGGTACACATAGATTGTGAGTCCTTTGGGGACAAGGGAATGTAGCCAGTACCTGCTTCTAGTGATTGTAAACCGCTCTGATGCCCTTCAGCCTGGGCAGTATATCAAGAAATTGCATAAACATAAACATGTTGTACTGTCTAAATGTTGTTAAGTACCCACATGGTAAATGTTGTTAAGCACCCACATGTTAAATGTAACCCACCAATTGTTATGTAATGTGACCACTTTGATTGAAGGATAAGGTGGTATACAAATCTGTCTAAATAAATATGTTCAAAAAGAAAAAGCAAGAACTATAACAAAGTAAAAATGAGTTATAATTTGGTATTATAAATTGTGCTGTGGTTCTCATTCTTTCATTTAGCTCCTTGATGTGCAAACATCTTGCATTTCCCGCACATGACCTAATCGACTTTTTGGTTTGATTCAGTCCCTGACTAGAGTTTTGAGAAGGCCCCCCCACCCTGCTTGAGGGGGGGGGGGGTGCCATATTATCGCTCGCCTCAGGTAGTAGATTTCCTTGAGCTGCTCCTACCCGTGGACACCACGCTCCTCAGCAAAATCATGTATCACCTAGGCTGCCCATTACAGACAATAGTGTGCTGATGCACACTAAACCTAAATACCAATGAGAAATGACAGCTGCTGCAATCTAGACCAAATACCAGTCCCTCTCATGCCCTGAGAAGTGTTAGGTATGCCCAGTGTACCCCAAAATGGTATACCAGAATGTAAACAGCCACAGTGATTCCTGCCCTGGTCATCTCTACAAACACGTCTTAAATTGCTAAGGATGGACCCTCACCAGGTCCACAAAACCCTGAACTAACCTTGCAGGCCAGTAAAGGATGCATAATGTTGCTGAGCAACAATTGTATGCCCTTGTCGTGCCTCTGGCCTATAAGTGCACTCATTCTATCTGCACTACCATTCTCTGCCTATCTCTCCCCACACCACTCCCCGTGAACACCACTCTTCGGTAAGATTGCTTCTATCTGTGCCCTTCTCTTCTACTGACAGATCTAGATGTCACTTCCTTCACCTTGCTGCTCTGCAAGCCTGCAACAAACTACCTAAATCTGTACGTCAGACTTCATCCCTGGCCTCTCTCAAATCCAGGCTGAGCACTCACGTCATCGGTGCCGCTGTTGGATCAGATCCACCTAAGTTCCCTTATGTTTCCTGACTATTACTCCTGGATGTATCCTGTTCACAGCTGCTGTGTTATCTGATCTGATTAGATTGTAAGCTCCGCTGAGCAGGGACCATCTGTTATATGTGTCTGTGCAGCACTGTGTATGCCTTGTAGCGCAACACATAATCTAATGGGGTATCAGGACTACACATATGATCTCCATTTCTCACCCACAACGGAATGCTTTCCCTTCTCTCACCCATACTATCCCTGCATCAGCAATCCCATTTTTCTGAACATGGTAAATGTTAGGGTCCCATAGGGTCCCACCGCCTTGACCCGGTGAAAAGCAGGATATAAATACAGCTAAATAAATAAAATAAATAAATTAACTCCTTTAGTACAAACAGCACATTAGTGCATAGCCTGAATAAACATTGGTGCTCTTCTTAATGTTTCTGTCAGGGTGTTTCTTAATGTGTCTGTAACTTACAGTATTCCCTCACCTCTGTTCCCTGTACCTTAAGACTGAATCTTGTGTTTTTCCAGACTGCAGTTACCCCAGTTCAAAATATACTTGTCACAACCATTCTTCAGTGTGGGCCACATTGCAGAGAAGAGCGGAATATTTCTTCTAAGTCCTGGCCTTATTCCACATTTCATCAGGAATAACGTGGACGTTTCCGAGAAACACTTAACATGTGCAGGGGCTTTCTACGTCTCCATGGCTGACCACGCCACCTTTTCGTCCTCTCCCACCCACATTCTGAGATCCCTGTGCTAGCGTCATAGATGTGCATTTTAGCAGTGTTTCAGAATATGGTCAGGGACGTTTTTGGCACATAAACAACCCCACCGAACGTACAGATCCCTTATTCGTATTCCAGAATGATCCCATACTGCCTCTAAATGTCCCTCTTGCTGGGACATCTGGTTAGGTCTGCAAACCTAAGACATTTTAAATATCAGGCCTTCATATTTAAACAGTGATGAAGAAGTTCATGCAGGAGGGTTCCTTCTCTAGCCCTATTCAAATCCAGGCTAGAAACCCACCTCTTCGAGAATCCTGATGCCTCTCACTCTCTTGTTCACTACGTATGTGTATCTTACCATACTTTAGTTCCCAATTTTATGATGCCTTTCGTCTTGATTAGATTGTAAGCTCTGATGAGCAGGGATTGTGTCTTACATCTATATATACAGTCTTGTAGTGAAGACAAATGATAAGTTGTAGTACAGTAGTGATAGAGATTGCAAACTTTTACTGCCCTCGTATTTTACCTGCTGAAAGGAACTAAATCTGTCAGTTAAATCGTACTTGAATTCAGTTTGCATCAGTTACTCAGTGATATTGGTTTATATATCAGCTTATTAAAAATAACATGTTTGCATGTCTAATTCTTCTATTGCATATTGACTCAGCTTGATCTCTAGTTTTGTGGTAAACTTTATATACATAATTTTCTCATCCAAAACTCCTGAGAATCTTATCATGTAATCTTTAAAATAAGTCATCATGGATTGTATTATACCACATTACATTACAGAACAGATAATTATTCAATTTATATTCAATGGAGATGTCTCACATCCTATGAAATTTATATTTTTTTCAGTTTGAGCCAAGTCTAACACAGTATATGTAATTCAATCTAATAATTGCATCTTCAGTACAAAATATATGCAATATCCATATGTAAATTTATTTCTCTATTAAATATTAGGGGCTGCAATCACTAAGACTTTTCTCCTATTCTGTCTACAGGCAAAAGAGCTTACTGAACCAGCATAAATTGGAGCTTAGATATAATGCCACAGTTTATATTGACAATTATATTTATTCATCTTGATGAAGTACCTGCTGTTAATATACAAGAAAGCAGTGTTTACAGTACAATAAAAAAAGAGAGAAAGAAGAAAAAAATTGCTAAAAGCCCACACAAAAATTATAAAAAGCTGCACAAGAATGCTTGGGTCATTTGAAAACTGACCTAGACAGCTCTTCAAATTTTTGTTGATTGGAATAATATGATAATGTAGGCATTGACCTAATGAGTGTATCATTTGTCACTCGTTTTATTGGAAACATTTCTGAGATCCATAAGGAATCTGCAAACACTATGGGGTATGTTTACTAAATCCACATAGGTCCTGCTGTATCTTCATGGGGTATTACCAGTGTTTCAACCATGGAGAAAATGCAGGCCTTGTGAGGGGACAGCTTTGCAGATGTAGCTATCACCACCCATTGAGGTAGAGACAGCTGCATCCATGAAGCCTTCAAACTTTGGCGATTACCACTAGGACTACCAACAGACTGGTTTTAGGCCGGCCTAGCTGGTTGTATGTGCTGGAGGTTGGCAGCCAGACGGAATCCTAAAACCGGTCAGTTAAGGACCGGTTTTCTGCCAACCGACGATTCTTCTATCCAGTGTCTGTCCAAGGGTAACTAAACTCCCATGAGCAGAATTTCTGAGACACTCACCATCGTGGTCAGGAGAGCCAGTTACTACCCGCGGGGATCCCAACCCCCATGGGCAGCAGAGGTGCTGTGATCGCAGCCAGGAGAGCTGGTGACTGCACAGCCTGCCAGAAAAATAAAAGATTAATAAGTTTGCTGCACAGATGACTGAACGGAGCAGTAGATTATTGCCCCTTTAATTTATTCTGCCGTCTGTGCATCAAACCTAGTTACCTTTATTTTTTTGTGGCAGGCTGTGCAGTCACCGGTTCTCCCAGCTGCCTCGGCACTTTTTTGAATGGAGGGCAGGGATGAATGCAAGGGGGGAGATTGAAGGCGAGAATCCAGAGGTGGGGGAGGAACATCAGGAGAGGGGTTGGAGTGGGGAGGAAAGGGATGAATGCATGGGAAGTAAGTAAAGGGTACAATGTGTATGTACAAAAGGCACATCCCCACCTCCATACCACACACCTCCACATCCCCACCTCCAAAGCACACATGCAGGCACCACCACCTCACACACACACAGCACCCCACCTACTACCAAAGGTTTCTGTGTTCATTGATACCCTTTAAATATTTAAAGGACATCAATGACATGGGGGAGTAGCCTAATGGTTGGAGCACTAGCTTAGCACCACAAGATCAGTGTTCAGTTCCCACTAGCACACCTTGGGCAAGTCACTTAACCTTCCATTGCCTCAGAAAAAAAATCCAAGTTATGAATGTCCCTGTTTAATGTACATTACCAAACATAAGTTACAATGTAAACCACTTTGACTAAATGATAAAGCTATATAAAAAACCTAATAAATGTAAAAGTCTGTGTCATATGTCCTCCTCTCCTGTAGGGTATTCAAATTTAGATCTTCAAGTCTCTTCTCATACGTCTTCTGGCACAGGTTCTGAATCATTTTAGTTGTTTTCCTCTGAACCGTTTCAAGTCTTTTTATGTCCTTTGTGAGATATGGTCTCCAAAACTGAGCACAATACTCCAAGTGAGCCCTCACGAGCGACTTGTAGAGGGGCATTAATACCTCCTCCTTTCTGGTGGTTATTCTTCTTTGTATGCAACGCAGCATCCTTCTGGCTTTGGCTACTGCCTTGTCGCCTTGTTTTACCACCTTGAGATCCCCAGACACTAGCACTCCGAGGTCCTTCTCCTGGTCCGGGCACACCAACCTCAACCATAGGTCCAACACTGAGGCATACAGCTGAGCTAAGAGGAAGTATTCAGCGGCATAAACAGTGTGTGTGCCGCCGAATGCCCTTCTCAGCATGATTGATGCGGTTAAGTGTATTAATCCTTTTGAATATGTTCCCCCTAAGGATCTTCTCATGTTCTCTCTCAGGTTCGGTATCTGATTTCTTTGGTCCTTGGTTCAGCTCCCAGAGGCAACGGGATAAGTAAAATAAAGCCAAGTGAAATAGGAGAAACTATTAAATGCCCAATTTGATGCTAAGGATGTCCTCCAAATAGAAATCAAAGTCCTATATTTAATACAAAGAACCTAAATTTATAATCAGCTTGCCAAAGTGTTTTTCTAATGGTAAATCTCATTCATGGCTATTTATATATCTCCCTACCTGTGTGTCATCTCAGTCAACTACTCCTTTTCTAATGAGCAATTCTGTTCTCATGAAAGCACACATTTCTGAAACAAGAAATGTGTTTCCATAATTGTTGACCAAGGACATTTCTTTGTATTTATACAGCATGAATGAATACATTTCAGAAATTACCACCTAGCCATTGCTCAGGCTTGTGCTTTCTGATGCTAACAGGCCTAGCTTCACTATTTTGTATGAAAATAACTCCTACTTTCACTACTGCCACCACCACCACCTCACTATCCTACTCTTTATACTTCATTTTTATCTCTAGTCAGTGCTTCATTTACCGCCTTTCAATGCAACATCAAAGCGGGTCATAATAAAATTAAATAGGAGTTAGCAGAAAAGAACACCATTATTGAAAAGCAAAACAGTCAAAAGTTAGGAAGAGTAAACCCCCCCCCCCCATAAAAATTCATTGCAAAGGCAAGTTTACTCATTGTAAACTATGCTATAATAGTTTCACAATTGGATTACTGCAGTGCAGTGTATAATTGATTGGCAGCAAAAGGGTTACACTGGTTTCAAATAATCCAGAATACTGAAGCATAAATGTTAGAGGACTGCGAACCTTAACATCATATCCCCCCCACACACACACTTATGCAAAATATATACTAGTTATGAGTGATTTATAGGGCTGAATTTAAAATTCCAACTTTGGTTTCCAAGGCTCTAAGATGAATTGAGGCAGCATTTCTCAGAGATGGCTGTCTTTTTATACTTATTCTAGGCCTCCAATGCTCATTCAGGGATCCTGCATTCTCACTCTTCCATGGAAAGAAATCAATAGTCTAAAAGTGATCAGTGTATTTTTATAGGAGAAAGTTCTTACCCTCTAGAATTCTTTTCCATTAGAATTATGCTTAACCTGGTATAGAGGTCCCCTACTGGAGAAATCAGAGTGCCATCAAGCTGTGGTTTGATGAGATCAGAGAAAGTTGCCATGCTACTGGTTCTTAGACACTCCCCAATGAGAGGTGTTTTTAAAAGAGTGGTCATTTAGAAAAGTCTCAAATCCATTAAACTCGTGTTCTTTCTTTTTCCGTTCCTGACCCAAGAAGGTGGTTGGGATCCAAGTTTTGGGTGTTCAAACCTTCAGGATCAGGAGACTAACTTGGAGTCCTGGTGTGGACTGCTGATATTTAGATGCATCTAAAGGTGATCTTTTGAAAAAGAGGGGACTGTTCTCCACCTTGAGAGATCCGTTCAGCTAATTGGAAGAAGTGCGGTCTCGCTGCAGAGAAGAGTTGGCCAGTGACCGAGTTACTTCTTACTTGACTAGTCAGAAGAGACTCGTGTATTTCTGTCAAGGTTTGTCACACTCACCTGCAGAATTTCAAGGAACTGAATCTGAAACCATTTATCAACAAAGTGTGTCAAGGCTAATGGGTATTGATGAAGAATCTCTTAAATTATGCAGATTTCCTGCACATGACTGTTCTGTAAACGTTTCAACTGTTTTGTCTATTAATTTACTATGTTGAATGGATTAAATGCTCTGTGTGTAAAATCATTCAATTGTATAAAGTACTCCAGCAAGAGGACAGTTCATAACCCTAGAGACTTTGCCCTATTAATATAGAATCAGGGAGCATGATGTGTCTGCTAGCCCCAGAACTGACCTAAGCACCCATTGTCCAACTAGCGTGCACTGCAAGGGTTTTCCCAGGATTAGTTTTACTTCAGGAAGGAGGTAAAAGCCTCCCTCTTTTGTCAAAGTTTTGACTGAGCTGCCAGTTCCCTGTCTCAGGTATCCAGTCTGTTGCTAGTACTATATGTAGGGTTAAATTTAAGATTTCATTGTTGGATTTCAAGACACTTCAGTCTGGTCTTCCTCATTACTGTATCTCTCTAATTTACTTATGTCCTACATTCTAAAGCATACACTCAGCTCTCAAGCAGATAATCTCCTTGTTTTTCCTGCACCTAGTTAAGCTAGACTTGAGGCCACTCTTTATTCTGCTTTTTATTTTTAGATCCCTCCCCTCTGGAATGTATTGCCCCAACATATTCACCTTGAACTTCACCACAAAAATTGAAATCATCCTTGAAGGTGCTTTTCTTCTCCCAAGTTTTCCAGATAACTAAGCTTTTTCCAGGTCCATGGGCTACCTACACTACTCACCTTTTTTTTATCCATTTCTTTCTCTCCTTTGGCTAGGTTTTCAACTTTTTCTCTTCTTTTTCTCTCTCTAGTTTATTCTATTTGTCCTTTCCTCCTAAACCTCTTTCCATGTATTAGTTGTCATTGTTGCTGTAAACCGCCTTGATTCCCTGCAAAGAACAATATAGTAAATTTGCAAATAATCATTAAACAAGTAAGCCCCACTTGGCCAATCCTTCCACCCTGCACTTAAACATCCCCCCTGGCCCAAAAGCTTGGCCCATCCTTTCGGCATCCTGCTTAGAAAGCTAAAAATCACTAAGGTGAGACCCTCACTTCAGACCCTGCTTCCCCATTGAGACCCCCCCAAAAGAAGATCCAGCCTATAATCAGGGCCAGTGTTAGACGTACAGGGACCCAAGGCAGAAACTGATGAGCAGGCTCCAAAATCCACCTGCAGGCTTTGCCTCCTTCTGCTTGAGGCAGATGCAGGACTCCCTGTGGCATGGGGGCCCCATGACAATTGCCCTGTTGGCCCCCCCATAATGCCATCCCTGCCAGTAAGGACCTTCATCCCAAAAACTAAGTTCCCCGATTACCACAGACCCATCACCCCACCCAATTCACCCTAGGACTTACCTAAGATATTCTCTGGTATCTAATGGGCTGAAGCAGAAGCAATCTTCTCCCCTCCTTCCCTGGCTACCATCACTTTCAAAATGGTTGCTTTCGCCCTTAGTGGTAGTCTTACAATTTGAGGGGGGGGGGTCTTCTTATTATTTATTTAACAGCCATTTTTATACCGCGATTTTCACATGATCAAACACGGTTTACAAAAAACAAATTCTGAATAGATCAATGAACAATTGTCATTCAGTTACATGGAACATTGAACAGTTTTAACTATTTACATAGGAGTGTATACTTGGAAGAATTTTATTTACATATCGATGTGTTCATTTAACAGAGGGCTTAAATAGGCCAAATTTAACTATTTACAGATTATAGGCAAAATATTTTTCCAGGGGGAGGCCTGATGCAAAGGGGAGGTCTCCTATGGGATTTTCACCTTACTGATATGTAGCTTTCCATTGGAGGGTGCTGAAAGAGTGGGCAGAGCTTTTAGGTCAGGGAGATTTTTGAGTGTGGGTGGAGGGATTGAAAAAGGAGGGGGTTATGTCAATGTTTTAAGGAGGGGATAGGAACTGGGGAGGATTATATTTTTACAGTTGAGGATGCAGTCAGAGAGGGGGCCATGGTAAATGCGGCCAACATTTACTTAAAAAGAGCATGTCAGCTGCCATGCTACCAGACTTCCAGTAGTGTAGCTTCCCTTATTGCTGCCTCTTCAGGCAGCATTAGTTGCAGTTGTGACTGCCAGTGCATGGTGCCATCCTGTGTGCTAACCATTGCCCACCGCCATGCCTATTCTCTGCCGCAAAACTGTTCTAATTCCACTCCATCACACTCAAAGCAGTTAGCATGGGATGTTCACAGTGCTCGCTACTTTTGACATTTCGAAAAGGTTACCATGACTTTGCACTTAGGGTTAGCAAGTGCTAAAATATTTGTTAACGGTTAGCATTCTTTAGTAAACATGTCCCTATATGCGCTAATGTGTAGGTTTACATATATCAATTCAATTTTGCATGTAAAATTAAACCATATATGTACAATTAATGCATCTTGGGTATGTAACATGGGCTTTATTATGTGTGTGTTGACTGTTTTTGTCTTTATATCTGTTCTGAGCTACAGACTTGGAGGCTTTTGTATCTAAGTTATTTATCATGCATTACTGTTTGTTTAAGTCCATGCTTGCTATTTAGTATGCAGTTTATTGCTTTGGGTGGTATTCTTTTGAAATTGTGGACAATATAATTTAATAAATAAATACAACTATTAAAAAGCTTCAGAGAATATCTGTAAAAGTTTATGCTGTTTTACTGAACTAAAAATTGATAAATAAAAAGAAAGCATGTCATGGTGTTACCTTTTTATTGGACTAACTTAATACGTTTCTTGACTAGCTTTTGAAAACTAAACCCCTCTTTCTCAAGTCAGGACAAAATCAACAAAATATGTCAATACAGACTGCCTTACCCAAATGACGAGTTGGTGTCAAAACAACAACCTCGCAATAAACTACAACAAGACCGAAGCTTTAATCATCACTCGGAACCAAAGCTTCATACACCCACCAAATATAAAGATACAAAGCACTACTATACCAATAAGATCAGAAGTAAGATACCTCGGAGTTACTCTGGACAATAAACTCAACCTCAAGCCACAAATAGACAAAACAATCCAAAAAGCCTACTACAAGATGCGAATCATCAGGAGACTGAAACCACTCCTCGCCCCAGATCACTTCCGTACCGTCTGTCAAGCACTGATAACCCCACTACTGGACTTCTGCAATCCGATATACCTTGGACTACCGAAACAAGCCCTCAAACCACTCCAACTGGCACAAAACACTGCAGCACGAATCATATCCGGAACTGCAAGACAAGAGCACATCACACCTACCTTAAAGGACTTACACTGGCTTCCAATCGGTGCACGCATCAGATACAAAACTATCATAAACCTATTTAAGATAAAACAGCACACATTAGCCAACAGCCTGCACACCCTCATACAACCAGACACCAGCACACGTCCTAGAAGAAAACAAACACACAACCGAGTCAGTACCCCAAGTGAATACAAACACACACGCAAGGACACAACAGACAGAGCACTCTCAATGGCTGCTCCAACAATATGGAACAAACTACCGGACGACTTGAGGGCAACTACAGACCTCAAAGACTTTAGAAAACAGCTGAAAACCATGCTGTTCATAGAACACTATGGACACATCACATAACCTCAGAGAATGTATAACAGCACATGATACCGCCTAAACAATGTATGTATGGAAAATGTTTTTAGCACCACTGTATATAGCCCACCTTGTACATAGCTCAAACCAATCTAGCACACATTACAACACACATTGTACATAGCTCAAACCAATCTAGCACACAATACAACACACATTGTACATAGCGCAAACCAATCTAGCACACAATACAACACACATTGTACATAGCTCAAACCAATCTAGCACACAATACAACACACACTCAACTAAATTTCACCCTCACTGCATGTATAACACACTCACACTACCAGATTGTTTGCTGTGATACCACCTTGATTATTAAGATAAGGCGGTTTAGAAATACTGTTAAATAAATAAATAAAATAAATACAAAACAATATAAGTTAATCAGGAAAAGCATTCCCATTATAGTCTGAAGGGGAGTAAAGAGATGGATGGGTAATTAGAAGGTCATCTCAGAGTATGCCAGAACGTAAAGGTGGTTCTTTTTTTCTATTTGGCTGTATATAGCATTTCTCATTGTTTTACATGATTCAGTTATATCTTCTAATATTTTATTCATGCTACCCTGACCTAAAGAAGGGAGTTTTAGCTTCTTAAAGTAGAGAATAAATATATTAATTTAGTCCAATAACAAGGTATCACCTTATATATCAACAGAGAGGATTATTTTGGAAGCTCTCGTATGCTTTGCACATCTGAAAATGGGCTCCAGAGCTATTTTAGAAGCCTTATCGGTGGACATCCAAGTCTGAATAGAGGCACGGGGAGGCATATCTGGGGCATTCCCAGGAACCTGGATGTTGCTGTCTGATCTCAGAAATGTCTTGCACATTGGGAGTCTTGTCTAAGTTTAGACCTACTTCAGGGACAATAAGTATCTGGAAAGTGTTCACTTTAGGTGGAAAACATTCAGAAGGTGTAGAGAAAATAACACTCCTTCATCCCCAATACAAACTCACTGACAACAGTAGTGGTCTTAGTCACTAGATAGTCAGGTTTGAAGATACTATCCTGGGGATGTCTATGTAGAAACTCCCATAGCCATCCATACCAGGCATGTGCACATTTGTGAAACCGTGTTTACACCTGGATGTGCCTGCATTTTTCAGACATTCTGGCTTAGACATCCCAGATTACACTTGGACGCCCCTTCTAAAATTCCCTCCAAGTGATTTTATCTAGCAAAAAAGGTGCCAGTACTTCTATTCAAGACTCTTTCATTAATACATGAGAATAATGGGTCAGTTTTAGCAAGCAAGTGCCGGTACTCAGTACCACCGAGTATCCCCTCAAAAAAAGCCCTATAGTAACCGGGTAGCCGGACCCGGCACCCCCTCTCTCCTTACCTCCACCCTTATTCTACCCCCAACCCCCCTCACACCCCTTCAGCTTCAAATAACCACAGACAGCAATTCTTGGTGACAACTGGTCGCAGCTTTATTTCAAACAACTCATTAACATTAAACAGAAATACTGATCCAACCAACCCCCGCGGATTGATGCACCGCCAGCCATACAACTAGCAAAGCGGCCACGCCTCCGCTCCAGCCGTGGTCCCCACCAACGGCCAAGTTCTGCCACTCCTATCCGACTTTGCCATGTTACTAGCAAAAGTCTTCCAGGGGTTGTCCGGGTCGAGGGCACCCCGCCCCCTCCCCAAGTCACCTAAGGCTCCGGACCCCGGACCTCCGGGATCCCGCCACCGGCACAGGAGACAACATCTACCTGTGCCGCCCCCCCCATAGCCCCAAGCTGCGACCAGTGTGGCCTCTCTTGCACAACCTTCTCCAGCGCCTCCTGCCAATCGTTCAGGAGCAAATCCATTCCCACTGGAGATAAATGCACCCCGTCGTCCCTGTACAATCCAGAGCAGGCCACCTCCACCCAGGGATGCTGAACCTGTAACCCACCTTGCTCGCAAACCCATCTCCCAATCTGCCTATTAATCTTGGTCAGACCACGAGACCAGCGCCGCTGACCCCAGCACGCCGGCCTCGGGATGATGTCCGACCATATTAACAACACACCCGCAAACATACGAAATAATACAGCAAAGTCCTTCTTGGCGGTCCTGATCAGCTGCTTACAAGACCAAGCTGCCATATCATTACCCCCCAAGTGCACCAACAATATCGCCGGCTGGCCCCTGATGCGCTCATGATGACGAAGCAAAGGCAGCAGCTGCGTCCACTGCAGTCCCCGCTCGCCCAGCCATGACACTGCCACCACCGCAGGATCCAAACTCAAGTTCGCTCCACAAGGTCGCTGCGCTGCCCACTGGCCAGCCCAATAGACGAAGGAGTGCCCCAACATCCAACAGCACCGCACACTCATACCCCCATCTGAAACAGAAAAGAACAGCATTAGCGACCCCCGGCCCCCCCCAGCTGACTATTCATAATCGCACATAGCCCTCAAACGCCTTCGAGCGCCACCTGCCAATGCTCTGTATCCGCTCTCCCGACAAGCCCGCCGCCGCCGCACTGGTCGCCGCCCCGATCCGAAAAGAGTGCGACGAAAAAAGACGAGGGTCTTCCCCAATCCGCCGCAAAACCAAGCGCAAGACTGCTGTGACTTGAAAACGCGTAAGCGGGGCGGCGTCCCCGTGCACAAACAAACCACTTACACACTCCGGGCGAATGGCCAAGTACTCTCGCATGGCGGAGACAGGGCATGTAAGCCCGCCCATCGCCCTAAGGACCACCCATAACCCTTTACCCTTCTGGTCCGTTTTGGGCTTTGCTAACAAAACCCGCATTCGCTCATTATCAATCCATACATGCCGCCGACGCAAACTATTCCCACTATCCACTCTTCCCGAAGCCGCCGCCAACTCGCTGACCCTGAAGGCCCCGAAAAAGGCCAAACAGAACACCGCCCGGAAGAGCACATATTCGTAGGGTGCCCTCGCCACCCGCACCAACTCCCGGCACACCCTCTCCAGTAACTCGTGCGTTATCGGCCTTCGGTGATCCCGCAGAGCCGGCTGAGACCGCTCCCAACCTTGGAGTAACCGCCGAGCTAGTAAGCCTCTGCCTCCGAAGTCCCACCCAACCGCCCTGGCGAAGAATCCAAACCCCGCCATATGACTTCGCACTGCCGACCGCGTGACCCCGTGCTCCTTCGCCCACACTACGTACTGCCCGAGCCCCATGTCAGGCACTCCCCCACCCTACCAGCCCATCTCACGCAAAAAATTCTGCACTCGCGCACAACCCCGCTGATAAACTTCCCAGGTGTTAGCAGCCACTGAGCTCTTCAAGAGGTGCCTCATCGCTGCAGGCCAAAGCTCCACAAGCTCAAGGGGACCCCGCGCACCACCTCGTCCGCCTCCGGCGCCAGCTTCCGAAAACGCTCCATCTGTAAACGGGAAAGAGCATCAGCAATTTCATTAACCTGCCCTGGAATATGCCGCGCTTTCAAATCAATATTCAGATGCATACAGGTTAATACCACCCGTCGCATAAGCGAAGCCACACGACTACAGCGAGGCAAATAACGATTGATGACATTGACCACCGCCTCGTTATCACACAACCACAGAACCCTGCGGTTAACCAGCCTGTCCGGCCACAACTCTAACACAACCAATATCGGAAAGAGCTCCAAGAAAGCAATATTACTCAACAATCCTTCGTCAGCCCACGCCTGCGGCCATCTGTCAGCACACCAAGCCCCGGCGAAATAGATTCCCAAACCAACTCCCCCTGCGGCGTCAGTGTACAGCTGTAAGTCGCTACTGGAGATCTCCGCCTCGCGCAGCACGGACGTCCCGTTGAAGTCCCGCAAGAAAGCATCCCAGACCCGCAGATCATCACGCATAACCTGAGACACACGAATGCGATGATGCGGCTTTTTCACTCCGGACGTCGCTGCTGCCAAGCGCCTACTGAACACCCGTCCCATAGGAATGACCTTACAGGCAAAATTAAGGGACCCTAACAGTGCCTGTAGCTCTTTTAATGTCACTTTCGGCGAGGCCAAGACATTGGCCACTAAGACCCTGAGCTTCACCACCTTCTCTTGCGGCAACCACGCCACCATGTTCAGCGAATCCAGTTCAACACCTAGAAAAGTAAGCTGTGTGGTCAGGCCCACCATCTTACCCTCAGCCAGTGGAACCCCCAACTCCCTTGCCACCCCAACAAAACCCTCCAACAGGTTTCTACAGTTCTCCGACTCAGCCCCACCGACGAAGAGGAAATCATCTAGATAGTGCACAACCTCTGAGTCACCCACTCTCTGCACCACCATCCAATGTAGGAAGCTACTAAACATCTCAAAGTAGGCGCAAGATATCGCACAACCCATTGGCAGACACTTGTCATAGTAAAAGGCACCCTCAAAATGGAAACCCAGCAACCGAAACGCCGACGGATGGACCGGCAACAAGCGAAATGCCGATTCTATATCAACCTTCGCCATCAGCGCCCCGCAACTGGCTTTTGATACCAACTCAACCGCCTTATCAAAAGAGGCATACCGGACCGTACAGAACTCACGCGGGATAGAATCATTAACGGAAGTTCCGGATGGCGAAGACAAGTTGTGGATCAGTCTAAATTTACCCGGCTCCTTCTTGGGGATAACACCTAAAGGGGAAATAATGAAATTCGGAAACGGCGGGTTGCTGAATGGCCCCGCTATCCTCCCCATGTGCAATTCAGCAGCCAACTTCTTACGCGCTACCGCCGCCCAGCGCCGAATACTCGAAGAATTCCTAACTGCTCCCGCAACCACCTCGCCTCGAAGTGGAATAACAAAATCAAACTTAAATCCTAATTGCAACGCTAAACTATCTTTCTTCTTCGGATACAGGAGAAGCCAGCTACAAAGCACCTGTATCCGAATTAGGGAGGGGGCTAATTCCTTAAGAGCGCACTCACTTGGCTCCCGGAACTGAAGGAGGCACGGCCCCTTTTTTAACACATTTTGCCGCTGAATGGGGACCCCCGCAGACCGAGCATGCGTGCCGGAACTTACAGTCCGGAAAGGGACAAGTGGCCCTATTATACCTCCAACACAGGTCAGCCCCGCTCCAGGGGCCAACTTCGTCTGCCCTGTGGGGGGCACTCCGCGAAAGGAACGACTCGTCCCACCCGAAACCCCTTGCCCCATCTTAACGCCAGCTGCCCCCCCCCGACCCAGCCTTGACCGACATCTGTGTCAACCACAGATTAATGTCTTGTGTCCCCCAGGTTAAGAGCTTATTTTCTTCCATTTTATCTCGAAATTTTTCGTCATAATTAAGCCACGAACATCCTTCGTGCGCTTGTGACGCTCCCAGAATAGAGTCAGCGTACGACAGCAAGCTGCCATACTGCTTGGGAAAATGATGACCCCAAACACTCACCAGTCTCAAGAACGACTGGACCCAATTAACTACGTTGCACGATATTGAATGAACCCGCCCAGCCTTCTCATCTTCCTTCCGTTTCTTTTTGCTATCCCCGGAGCGCTTCCGACCTTCGAGCAAATGAAAAATGTCAATATACTTTCGTTTTACGATTTTTCGTCGCAACGTTTTCGGGACGCCTTCCCATAATTCGGCCACGGCCGCAAAAGAAGCCAAACCTACCCCCACCCACCCAGAAGCCCCCCCGTCCCCCGACACTGCCCTCCTACTCGCCTCATCCGAATAAGAATCAGAACCATCCGACGACGAAGAAGACGAAGAGTCAGAGCTATGCCGCTGCCGACAGGCATGCTTCCTCTTCTTACGCGCCTTCCCAGATTGCTCTACTCGCAACCCCTGCCCCCCCCCACTCACACCTACCGCCCGCCCTGGTGACTCACCCGCCATGCCTCCAAAAGCTGCTCCGTCGGAAACCACTGGCAGCCCGTCACGAGGGTCCTCCGCCCGCTGCTGCGCATGTGCTTCCTGCGCCCGCTCATCCACACTCGTCGCCAATCCTGTCACACCGCTTCCAGACTCCATACTCCTCACTCGCGCTGAATCCCTCACAGGCGGCACACCTCTCGGTGAAGAAAGAAATGGTACCTGTGGAGATAGAAAGGGGGGACACAGCGGGGAGAAAACCGAAGACCACGACAGCTGCCAAGCCCCCACCCAATCCATCCCTGATGAACCCTGCCCACCAACCAGCCACCTATCCCAATTGGTTTGCTGCCCATGAGGACCCAAACCACCCGGCGACAGCATATAACCACGATGGGAAGCCCTGCCGCTGCTCCCACCGCGCAAAGTATCGGCCATTAGGCTGCTCCAAGCCCAAGGACCACAGGCACCTAATCCCCCACCCCCCCGAGGTTCCCCACAATATCACCCCCCTCCCCAGAGATGCTAGCAGCCTCATCATCCCTTAGCCCCATCCCCCCAGTAGCAGGCTCAGGAGACATCCCTACAGACCCACCCATTCGCCCCGGAGTCTGCGCCCCCCCGGGACCGAGTTGAGCGCCCTCGACTAGACCCTCTCCAAACCTCAGGAGCTATAGCAGAACCTGACGGGCTCCGAGCAGCACCTGCAGCTCGCCCTGACCCCATACCCCGCTGCCTCGATCTCCCCACTCTGTCAGCCCCCCTCTCCTGTTGCGCTGCAGCCCTCCCCACTAAAGCTACCCTACCAGCCCCCCAACCCCCCACAGATCTCTTAGCCCCCATCCCGGAGAGCCCCGCAGCCCTTCCAAGAAAAAGAAACTTTGAAGCCAACAGTGGGGAGAAACCCTTTTTGTCTGCCTTTCCTTTATTTATTTATTTTTTTGAAAACGATCAGCCCCAACCGGCCAACCTTCTCCCCCCCCCCCTCCCCCCCCTTGCTCCCCTATATTTTTTTTTTTTTAATATGCACCGCACCACCTACTCGCCTGCAAAAGCTCACTGCCGAGCACCGTCGACTCCGCAGCCCGACCAGGCTCGCACTGCTCTCCGAGCGTCTTCTAAACTGCCCCAAGGCCTGGCCGCCAGACATCACGACGCCGCCGATGCTGCCTGCCGGTTGGGCGCCCGATCGCATGTGCTCCGGGCACGCCACGAGCTCTGGAGCACATGCCTCACCCTCTGCCCTGATTGGCTCCGCTCATTACGCCTCGAGCGGAGCCAATCATTTTGAAAGATGCGCGCAGCATACTAACGCTGACGCGCGCCGCCTTCTTCTTCCTGCACGAGCAGGGTCCCGCGCCGGGCCGCGCACCCGGTTACGGGCGGGCGCCGGGACCCTGCCCGCGCCCTGTTACATAGGTAGATAGAGAGAAATTCAGACAGACAAGATGGTGGCCAAATCTAGAAGGATGCTGGCCTGCATTAGAGAGATATAATCAACAGAAAGGAGAAGGGATTAATGCCCATTTTTAAGTGAGTGTAATATTGTGTTCAGTTTTGGAGACCATACTTCACAAAGGATATAAAAAGACTTGAAATGGTTAAGAGGAAAATGATTAAAATGATATGGGACATGCACCAGAAGACATATAAAAAGAGACTTGAAGGTCTGAATATGTATGCCCTGTAGGAGAGGAGGGAAGGGGGAGATATAATACAGACCTTTAAATACTTAAAAGCTATTAATGAACAAACGAAACATTTTCAAAGACAGGGAAGCTGTAGAACTAGGGGACATGAAATGAAGCTGCAACATCAGGAAACAGTTTTTCACATAAAGGGTGGTGGATGGCTAGAATGCCCTCCAAATGGAGGTAGTGGGGACAAAAACAGTGATGTAATTCCAAAAGACATGGGACAGACATGGAAGATCCCTTTATAGCAAGAGGATGGAATCAAAGCAAATTTAAATAACTGTTTTTACACTTCAAAGAGCAAGCCACTCATGAATGTAGCAAAATATGACTTTGGGAATATACCACCCGAATTTAAAGACTACCTGCAAAATTGATTTGCTGCTTTAGATACAAATGACAGAGCTCCAGAAGAGTTATGGGATGACATCAAGAAGGTTGTGTTGGAAGAAAGCGAGAAGTCTCTACAAAAGGTGAAAAAGCAAAAACAGCCAAAATGGATGACAGAAGAAACTCTGAAAATTCCCCAGAAACAGAGAGAAGCTAAAGCCAGAGGAGAAAGAGAGGCAATTGCAGAATGCAACAGAGATTTCCAATGTGCAGCAAGACAGGACAAGGAAAAGTACTACAATGACACATGCAAGGAAATAGAAGCAGAAACTATTAGAGGAAGAACAAGATTGGCTTTCCTAAAGCTACAAGAGTTAAAGAAACACTTCCAGCCTCAAATTGGAATGTTACAAGGCGCTCAGGTTTCTATGTTGAATGCAGCTGAGAAGATCAAGAAAAGTTGAAAAGAATATACAGAGTTTTTATATGATAAAGATCAAGTGGACCAACAGCCGTTTCAACCTGTACCATATGATCCGGAACCATTGGTGATGAAAGAAGAAGTCTAATCAGAATTGAAGGCCTTATCAAAGAACTAAGACCGGGCATTGATGGTATTCCCATTGAAGTATTACAGCAATCTGATGCAGCTGTTACCATACTTACAAGGCTCTGCCAGGAAATTTGGAAGACAACATCATGGCCAACTGACTGGAAAAGATCTGTGTTTATATCAATACTAAAGAAAGGTGATCCAACTGACTGTGGAAATTATCGTACAATTGCTCTGATCCCATATGCCAGCAATATTCTACTGAAGATTATTCAAAAGAGACTAAAGCCATACCTGGAACAAGAACTACCTGAAGTGCAAGCAGGTTTCAGGAAAGGGCAAGGAACGAGAGACATCATCGCGGATGTGAGATTAATCCTTCAAAAAAACTAAAGAATACCAAAAGGATATTTATTTGTGCTTTGTTGATTACAGCAAGGCTTTTAACTGTGTAAACCATGAGAAACTCTGGGCCACTTTAAGAAGCATAGGTATACCAGAGCACTTGATCGTTCTCTTGCACAATCTATACATTGATCAAGAAGCAACAGTTCGAACGGAACAAGGAGAAACAGAATGGTTTAAAATAAGCAAAGGTGTACGACAAGGCTACATACTTTCACCCTACCTGTTTAATTTATATGCAGAACAAATCATCAGAGAAGCAAGACTATATGAAGACAACAGAGGTATGAAGATTGGTGGAAGACTCATCAACAACCTTTGCTAAGCTGATTATACCACATTACTGGCTGAAAGTGAAGAAGATCTGAAATATTTGCTTCTCACAATCAAGGAACATAGCGGCATGTTTACTAAACATTCCTAATGTGCGGGGCCGCGGTAGTGTGCCTGTGCCATATAAGGAGTGGGCGGTTCAGGCCGAAAAAGGAAAAAAAACGACCGTACGTGTGCGCGTCGCGTTAATGTGTGGGGCCCACATTAGCGCGTGGGAAGGCTAAGTGGGGCGCAGCTGGGCACATATAGGAACAGAGCCGTAGCGCAATGGTGAAGACAATAACCAATGGTGCAGGCGCCACGAGTTCAATCCCCCACTGTGTGCAACCCAAAAAGGCTGGCTGAGGCACCACCTTGAATGTGGAAAAGTGTGTCAAGAGGCAAAGTAATTTTGTACGGCATAAGGCGGCGCACTGTTAATTGTGGGCAGCAGGATGCGGCATGCTGATGGGCACAAGGCGGCGCGCTGATGCTAAAGCAAAGGAACACAGCCACAGCACAATGGTTAGCACACTGACCAATGGTGCAGGGACCAGGGGTTCAATCCCTCACAATGCCCAGTGAAAAAGGCTAGCTGAGGCAGTATGTTTTATGTTGTGGAGTGCTGTAGGAGGCTTTTAAATTTTATTTTGTGATAACTACTAGCAAACGCACTCTCACAGCATGTTAACATAAGGCGGCCCATAAGGCACATGTTACAGTGCACCGTCCGCCAAGGCACCCTAGAATGTCCCCTATAGGGCAGCATGTATGTTGCGACACAGGATAATGTATAGTGCACCCTATATGGATGCCAACCATAAAGTGCCCTATAGGGCGCCCCATAAAGCACCCTCAGAGGCACCTTATGGGTACAGTACGCTGAGGGTGTTATTGCAGGCAGCAACATATGTACAGTAAATTAAAACAATGCTTTGGACAACCCTATCACAGAAACCCACTGTGGGTTTGAACCCATGACCTCTAGCTGCACAGGCAGTGACGTAACCATTGGGCTACAGCTCTATAGCTGTAAACAAGCCCCTGCCTGGCTGCAGATAGCCTGCACGTCACATCACAGACAGTCCGCTGGTGTAAACAGGATAGGGTTAGGCCACCCGTACCCATGATGCACTGCACATGCAAATCAGCTGTCCACAGATGCACACAAGGTGGGAACTGCACCCCTAAAGCTCCCCGGCCTGGTAGGGGGAGGTGTCCGTGTGCACCCACACAGCACCTCGGCCTGGTAGGGTGTCCTGAGTGGGTGGACAAACGGCAAAGAGTAGCTAAACACCATCACATTGTGTGGTTACTGTGCTCACCCTGAGTTTGTGATGTTGCGCCCAGGACCAGGTCCACAACACCTTCCATGGCTGAATGCGGCCATGCCAGAGCTCCAAAGCAGCAATAACCTGTGAAATAGGTAGGTGCTGCATAAACATCTTGGAGAGCTCTGTCTGCCTCAGTCAGTGGACCCCCCCCCCCCCCCCCCCCCCCCCCCGGATGGACAAAACAGCTTCCCACCAACCAATTCCCATCCCACTCCCACCTGCACTGATGGCAGTAGAGTGGACCATCAACCCTGGCCCTGCTGGGGAACAGACACCCTACAGGGCAGTCCAAGCAGCTCCACACCCATCCATAACACAATAACAGACAGACATTAGGCCTGGATATTCACAGATGCACCCCACCACTATCTGATATTCTCCTGCAACAAGCCATCAGCCACTGCAAGGCACTCCATCAAGACACATACCATCTGTGCACAGTCTGCTGGTTGGTCCTGATGGAAATGCATGCACCCACAACTGGGGTGGCAGCACACACAAGCAGATAAGTCAGTGAAGAGGCCCCAACAGGGAACCCATATATATCACATGAGAAAAACACAATACAGCACTATGGGTGTGCCTAGCCATGCTGCCGTCACTAAACACTCAGGGTGAGAGTGATCCCCCAGCAGCACATACAGAGGTCACCCTGTCTGTGTAGGTGGTGGCCGGGCACTACCATGTCCCTGTCAGTGCCCTATGCCCTGTGCAGCTGCATCCTGGTCAGCCCACCCTGTCTGAGATGTACCCATGGTCCCTTGCTACTCATTATGCACATTGGCAGGCCAATACTGGCAACAGTGCTGGCAGTGTGGGCTGTGGAAGGGGCTTGCAGCCAACACCCCCTGTATAGACAGACACACACTTCCACACCTATGCCATCATGGTGCTACTATTGAGGCGGTAATTAGCCTTGCCCACCAAACCGGTCCTGGGCACGGCAAGGCATGGATATGGTACGCAGTGGTAAACACCATCAGAGGCCAGGCCTGGAGCACGCCCCGCAAACACCTAACAGATTGTTCTGATGGGGTCATCTAGCAGTATGTGCGTAACGTATGGATATCTATCTGCCAGTACTCCTAGCAAACGTCTCAGAGCTTTGTACCGTATAGCTCAGGTGTAGGGTGACATTGCTAAGGTATGCAGGTGCTAGTATTGGGAGATGCACACAGGGGCCACTGTTCTGCCTCTCCAGGAGACATTGGCCAATGGGGCCTGTGGGTGTGGGTGTGGGTGTGTCTGGCCCTGTTGGCTGCTGCTTTACAGCAGAGATTCCCAACTCCAGTCCAGGTTTGCATCACACTGTTCGGGTTTTCCTGCTGTCCCTCATGAATATGCATGAGCTACATCTACATGCCATGGGGGTGGTGCATAGATATACAGCACAGGCATTTGTATGAGTGGCAGCATGGAACCTGACTGGTGTGTGGCCCACCAGAACTGCATTTGGAAGATTCTGCTCTAGGTACTGCCCCTGTTCATGGTGTCTGTGCTCAGTGGGGTAAAACATAGACGTAGTACCATTGCATAAGTCCTCGCCACGAAAGGTGTGTCCTTACTATCACTGTTTAGTTGTGGGAAAAATATGTGGGCAGGATTGGTGGTAGCCCCAGCTGGGCTTTGATCCTGTGACCTTCTGTTTACGTTTACGTTTACGTTTATTAAAACTTTTTATACCGCCCAACACTAATAGTACCTGAGCGGTTTACACTGTCTGTGTGCACTGCACCACCGTGTAGCCACAGATTGGCTGGATTCCCTGGAACATCCATGACTGTGGATCCGGTAGGGCCTGTCTATTGCAGTGGACTGTGCCAGCGTGCACATGGCTAGGCCTCTGTCTTCTGTGGCTAGCAGCCACTGCCCCCTGCACCACATGTACTCGTCCGCAAACATGCTGGCATGAGCTTCTCTCAGAAAAAGCAGATGACATGATTGCAATGTGGCAGTACGGGACTGCATTTGGGGGACTTGGCTGTAGGTAATGCCCATTGTTGTGGTGTGTGTGCGGTGTTGGGTAAAATATGGGTGTTTTCCCCATGCTTATGTTCCCTGCAATACAGGGGTGTCTGCGCTATCTTTGTTTAGTGGTGGGTAAAATATAGGGACTGGGCTGGCAAGTGCCCCAGCTGGGATTTGAACCTCTGACCCTCTGGTCCTAGAGATACTGGCTCTGTCTGCTGCACCACACTCTGCCCACAGAAGCAGTGCAGCCCCTGGAGGTAGTAAACCTGGCAGGATGGAGTCGCAAACCCTGCTCTACGCATTTTTACTGTGGGCACATGCACCCTGTCTGGTGACAAAAGTGCACATAAACCCCGGAAATGACCACGGAAAATGGGGGACACAATATCACCATGCTGGGCAACAGAGATATTAATGGGCAACCATAGAAACCACTCCCAGGAAAGCTCCAACAAAAAGGAAATGTTTTTTGGAAGAGTCTCCGCTCCGTACACCTTTCCAATAATCATTTCTTTTTGTTGGAGCTATCCTGGGTGTGTTTTTTAGTTTTGCCCACTACTATAACTGTTCCCCAGATGAATTCCTATTTTTACCATTTTTTGTTGTGGTCCTTTTCTATTTTTAATTCCACTTTTGGGCTGTGCACATGTATCACACTGCTCACGTTTTTCAGGTTTCCCCGGTTTTGCTGTACATTGCTGACGGAAATGGTTTCTCTTCCCTTTAAATGCATTCTACCGCGAGTGATTCACTCGCGCTATTTTTCCTTTGAAATTCAGCCCCGATAATGTGCGGGGCGCCTCTCCCCTCCCCTTCCCCGCCCATTAACCCCCTTCTCTCCGCCCCTCCGGGGCCTTCCTCCGCCCTCCGTTAGCCTTTCCACGCCTCTATCGGACATTTGCGGGCCCGTACTTGTGCGGGGCCCATTATTGTGCCGCGCACCTGTGCGGGGGTGACACGCACGATTGCGGGGCGTTTAAGCGCTCTTACGTACCGCTTTTAGTGCGCTATTTTGCGGCGCGCAAATTAGCGGTTTTTAGTAAACATGCCCCATAGTCTTAAAATGGGCCTTCACCTTAATGTAAAGAAGACAAAGATCATGACAATTGGCAAAATCAATAAGTTCATCATTGAAGGAGAAGAAATTGAAATCATGGACAACTTTAATCTACTTGGATCAACTATCAATAAAGAAGCAACAAGCAGTCAAGAAATTTGACGATGCATTGCTCTTGGCAGAATGGCTATGAAAGACCTAGACAAGAGTCTCAAGAGCAGAGATGTCTCTCTCCATACAAAGATTTGACTCATTCAGACTATGGTATTTTCAATAACATCATATGGATGAGAAAGTTGGACAGTGAAAAAGATAGGAAGAAAATTGATGCCTTTGAATTATGGTGCTGGCGGCGAATACTGTGTATACCATGGACTGCCTGAAGAACAAGCCAGTCAGTACTAGAGGAGATCAAACCTAAGCTTTCTTTAGCAGCTCAGATGACAAGACTTTGACTTTCATACTTTGAACACATCATGCGAAAAGAGAGATCATTAGAGAAAGACATCATGCTTGGCAAGATAGAAAGTCAATGCAAAAGAGGAAGACCAGCAATAAGATGGATCGATACAATAACAGCAGCTATGGGTGCCATTCTGTCAACAATGAGCCGCCTGACTGAAGACTGAACACAATTTAGGACAACTATCCAGAGAGTCGCCATGAGTCGACACTGATTCAATGGCACGTAACAACAACAACACTTCAAAAAATAAAGGTGGGTAACTACACAGAGTGGTGGGTACAACTCTTAACAAAGGCATAGAGGGGGATAATCTGCATGGAGTGGGAGATTACAACACTAGCCACCTTACTGGGAATGCTAGGTGGACCATGATTGTGTTTATTTGCCATCATTAACTATGTACTTGGGGCTCATTTTAAAAGCCTCAGTCACGATTTGGATGTCTGAAAACATTCATGCGGCTGTCCATATTACATAATGTCCCTGGAGCCATTTTACAAATGGCTTTTAAAGATGTCTTTAGTTTGGAGATGACCAAATAGGCAGGGGGCACGGCAGAAGCGTGTCTGGGGCACTTGATTTCAGAAATGTTATGGAAGTCTGCAACCCCATCCAAGTTTAGATCTGCTCCAGGCAGAAATAGGCATCAGGAAAATGCTCATTTTGGCAGTAAAACATCCACAGGATGGCATTGCAGAGCAGCACCCCCCCCCCCCCCCACCCCCACCACCATACTCTCCACAATCAGAAAAATGTCAGCAGTGGAATTTGAACCCTGGCTTCCCTAGTACTAGCCCAGTACTCTAACCATTAGGCTATTCCTAGACATTTCTGGCTGTGTATATTATTCTTGGGACATCTCAGGTACGTCCATATAATGCACATTCCCATTTGTGAAATTGTGCCTGAACATGGACATAACTGTTTTCTTTTTTTTTTCCGATGTTCTGGCTTGGACATCCCAGATTGCTCTTGGATATCATTTATAAAATGTGCCTTTATATTAAAATGCAACTCCTCTGAGTTGTATTTTCTCCAAGCTGAAGAGTCCTTAGTCATTTATTTATTTATTTATTTACTACACATTTATATACCGCTACTTCCAGCGATCAGCAGCGGTTTGATTAATCTTTGTGGGGTAGTCAATCAAGACTTGGGGGGGGGGGGGTATATACATAGATCTGAGGTCACAGCACACATGATTGGCGTCTTCGGGGACGAATCATACGTTTTTACATTTATATATACATATTTACATATTTAAAACATATTTAAACATATATCAGTTTTTACAAATCACTAGCAGTAGAAGGTTATATTTGATTGTAATGACATCGGAATAAGTGTGTTTTTAGCTCTTTTCTGAATTTGGTGATGTCCTTGGTTAGGCGCAGCTCACAGGGGAGTTGATTCCAGATAGTTGGTGCAGAGAAAGAGAAGGCTCTATGACTCGTAGTTGTTTTCACTGTCCTGATGTTGATGGGGACTTGCAGGGTTCCTGAGTTGATGGTTCTTCTGTCCCTATTTGTGGGTTGCATGCTGATAAGTGAGGATAGGAATGATGGGGATAAGTTGTTTATTAGCTTGAAGGTGGTCATTAATATCTTGTATTGAATCCTGGCTGCAATTGGTAGCCAGTGTAGCTCTATTAAAATGGGGGTAATGTGTTCAGCAATGCTTGTTCCCATTATGATCCTGGCTGTTACGTTCTGGGCCATCTGCAGGATATTTAGAGATTTTTTAGGCAGCCCTTGTAAGATGGCATTACAGTAATCTAAGTGCGGTATAATGAGAGCTTGTGCTACCGACCGAAAATCACCGGGTTCTATTATTTTCCTTAGTGGTTGTAACACTCTTAGTTTATGGAAGATGGCTTTATTCGTTTTGCGTAGGTGTGTCTCCATTTTCAGGTTGCAGTCGAGTGTGACTCCCAGATATTTTATTTCATTTTTCGTGCTGTACGTGTTATTGCACAGTGTGATTGTAGGGGGGGGGGGGTTGAAGTTTGGTTTGCTGGATATGTACATGACTTCTGTTTTCTTATGGTTTATTGTCATGTTGTTTTTCTGTAGCCAGCCTAACATCTCATCCAGGCATTTTTCGAGTAGTGTATATTGAGGGTCGGCCGCATCTAGTTGCGTATAAAGCATAATATCATCCGCATAGATGTGGTATTTAATATTATGTCTTTTGAAGATGTCGCAGAGGGGTCGCATGTATATGTTGAACAGAAGTGCCGAGAGGGCAGAACCCTGGGGTATGCCCTGCGTTTGAGCGAAAGGTTCAGCTTTTTCGCCATTAAATTGTACTTGCGGCCTTCTGTTCGTTATGTAGGAGGAGAACCATTTGAGGGGGGTTCCCACAATTCCTATATCTTCTAGTTTGTTGAGGAGGATCTTATAGTGTACTGTGTCGAAGGCGGCAGAGATGTCAATGAAAATGAGTATAAACATTTTCTCTCTGTTCTCTAGGCCTTGGATGAGGTTGTTCATTAGTGCTATCAAAAGCGTCTCAACTCCATGATTTCTTCTGAACCCGTATTGCTGTTTATCTAGGGTATCACAGTCCTCGAGATGCTCTTGAAGCTGTATTAGCACAGCTTTTTCAATGATCTTTGCAAGGAATTTAGTTCTTCCTACGGGAGGTGTTCTATTGCCTTTATCATTTTTAGAGTGGAGGAGTGGCCTAGTGGTTGGGGCAAGGTACTTCAGGTCAGGGGTTAAAATCCCACTAGAGGACAGCAACCTTGGGCCAGAAGGACTGGAGTTTCTAGTCCCACAGGTGCTCCTTGTGGTCTTGGGCAAGCCACTTAACCCTCCATAGCCCATGTTCCCTGTAAAATAGCTATCTCCAAGTTATAATGCCCTGTTCAATATAATTTCAGTTTGTTCAATGTAAACCACACTGATGCAGAATAGCACGGTATATAAGAGAATGTAAATAAATTTTTGTCACCCTTTTCATGTTCTGCTATATTGTTTTTTGAGAGAGGACAATTAGACGTGCACACAACACTTAGGGGCTTGTTTACAAAGCCGCGATAGAGGTTTCCGATCATTATCGGAGCCGCGGCCCCATTGAAATCAATGAGGCCACAGCTCCGATAAAGATCGGAAACCGCTACCGCGGCTTTGTAAACAAGCCCCTTAGGGTGAAGTCACACCAGAGACCTGTACAGAGGTCTCAGTTTTGTTCTCCATTCCATTTTGACTGAATTATCCTCAATATTATATCTGTTTTTTTTAGTAGACAGAGCACATTGGGATGAAAAATTCAATGTCTTGTCAATAACGACTCTAATATCTTTTTCTTGGGTGGTAATTTTGAACTAGGAACCCGACATCTTGTACCTGTAACAGGGATTATTTCTCCTTACATAAGAACATAACATATGCCATACAGGGTCAGACCAAGGTCCATCAAGCCCAGTATCCTGTTTCCAATAGTGGCCAATCTAGGTCATAAGTACCTAGCAGTCTCCCCAAAAGACACAGGTTCCTCAATGCCTGTATTGGGACAAACAGTGATATCCCGGGTCCCTTTTAATAACGGTTTATGGACCTTTCCTCCAGGAACTTGTCCAAAACTTTTTTAAACCCAGCTATACTAACAGCTTTTACTACATCCTCCGGTAACAAATTCCAGAGTTTGATTACACGTTGAGTGAAAAAATATTTTCTCTTATTACTTTTATCCTTTAGCTTCATTGCATGTCCCCTGGTCTTCCTATATTCTGATGACATAAACAATCGATCTACGTTTACCCGTTCCACTCCATTCATTAATTTATAGACCTGTATCTCCCCTCATCTGTCTCTTTTTCAGTTCGAAGAGCCCTAACCTTTTTAGCCTCTCTTTTTAGGGGTATCCTTCCATCCCCTTTACCATTTTGGTGGCTCTTCTCTGTACCTTTTCTAATAACGCTATAGCCTTTTTAAGATATGGTGACCAGAACTGCACACAATATTCAAGGTGCTGTCGCACCATGGAATGATACAGAGGCATTATAATGTCCTTTGTTTTATTTTCCATTCCTTTCTTTATGATACCTAGCATTCTATTTGCTCTCTTGGCCGCTGCTGCACACTGGGCAGAGGGTTTTAACATGTTATCCAAGATGACACCTAAATCTTTTTCCTGAGTGGTAGTTCCTAATGTGGAACCTTGCATTGTCTAACCATGATTTGGGTTGTGTTTTCCTAGGTACATAACTTTGCACTTGTCCACATTAAATTTCATCTGCCATTTGGATACCAAGTCTTCCAATTTATCAAGATCCTTTTGCAATTTTCCACAATCCTCATAGGTTTTAACAACTTTAAATAGTTTTGTGTCAACTGCAAATTTGATAACCTCACTCGTTATTCCCTTTTCCAGGTCATTTATGAATATGTCAAAAAGCAGCGGACCCAGTACAGATCCCAGGGGTACTCCACTATTCACCTTTCTCCATTGGGAAAATTGGCCATTTAGCCCTACCCTGTACTTTCTTTTAACCAGTTCCTGATCCACAATAGTACACTGCCTCCCATCTCATGACTTTTTAGTTTTGCCAAAATTCTCTGATGAGGGGGACCTTATCACAGGCTTTCTGAAAGTCCATATACACTATTTCAACTGACTCTCCTTTGTCTTCCTGTTTATTCACACCTTCAATAAAACATAACAGATTAATATGACAAGATCTTCCTTGTCTAAAGCCATGTTGGCTGCCTCTCATTAAGCCATGACTATCTTCATGTTCAGTAATTTTGTTCTTTATGATGGTTTCTACCATTTTTCCTGGTACTAACGTCAGGCTCAGCAGTCTGTAATTTCCTGGATCACCCCTGGAACCCTTTTTAAAAATTGGCATTACACTGGCCATCCTCCAATCTTCAGGTATTACAGATGATTTTAATGATAGTTCACAGATTACTAATAGCAGGTCTGCAATCTCATATTTCAGTTCTTTCAACACCCTTGGATGTATACCATCCGGTCCAGATGATTTTCCACTTTGAATCACTTTGCATTTATACACATTAAATTACATCTACCATTTAGATGTCTAGTCTTCTAGTTTCACAAGATACTTCTGCAAATCCTTGCGATCCTTTCCTCTTTTAATGGCTGAATATATTTGTGACATTTCAGAATGTAATTACTTTACTTGTCACTTCTATCCTCCAGATCATTTATGAATAAATTAAACAACATATGTCCCAGTACAAACTCTTGGGGCATTCTACTATTGACCTTTCTCCTTATGGATAACTTATTGTTTTAGTCTAATCTCTGTTTCTTGTCTTTTAGCCAGTTTGCGTCCAGAAAAGAGCATTGCCTCCTATCCTATGACTCATTAATTTCCTAAGGAGTCTATTATGAGCGACTTGTTTAAATGCCTTCTAAAAATCCAAATACACTATGGGGGTCATTATACGTAGAAGCCCGATTCATTATTTTCACATCTGGAAATGCCCATTCAAACATGGAAATTACATGGATGCCCCCAGAGCCATTATAGAAAGGCACAAATTTACACATGCCCAGTGCATTCCTGCAAATATGTACGTCTGTATTTTAGAATGGCGCTGCACATCTGAAATCACCGGCAGACATGACCAAGGCTATACCTGCTCCTGAGCACAAAAATGCTCGTTTTGACAATATCTCTTGCCAGAAGAGGAAAAAGCCCTTTTATTCATCCAATACCTTTTGCTACTAAAAGAAATTGCAGATAGATAAAGAGACCATTTTCTTGGTAGATGTGCTGCTTTATGTCTCCATTTGCAAAATGGCAGGCCAGGACGTATTTGTGGCATGGGATAAATGCGCCTGTTCTGAAATACCATCAGCAGATCTATGTTTTCTAGATAATCAGTGTCCATATTAGATATACAGGTTTCTAAAATTGGTTGACAACTTGCATATATCTGTCCCATTATTCAGCATGTCCCCATTTCTTTACATTTTGACACAGACATTTATCTTTTAGGATAGAAACAGGTCTATTTTAGAAGGCACTTCCATATGCCCACCTTCATTGCTGCCCTTCACATGGAATTTCAGATGTTGTGACTTGGGCGTTCCAGATTTCACCTACACAGCCAAATGTGCCTTCACATCATGTGGTTCACTTGTTTGTTTATATCTTCGGCAAAATCTAATAAATTGGTAAGGCAAGACTTACTTTTCCTAAACCCTTGCAAACTCATCTGCATTAAGACATATGGTCAATAATATTGATTTTTAGTATAGCTTCAGTTATTTTGCCTGGCACTGATATCAAGCTCATCAATTTATAGTATCCCAGATTATCTCTGGAACCTTTCTAAAATGGTGTAACACTGGCCACCTTCAAATCCTTAAAAATTGCAGCCATCAGTTAGCAAAATTATGTTTGAGATCTTTCAGAACTCTGGCATTGAACCATCCAGCTATGTAGTTGCTTTTGAGTTTGCCAATTTGATCTACTACATCTTCTAGATTTACAGGTGTGCTTTAGTTGCTCTGAATCATCATCATCATCATCGAAGAAGGTTTTTACTGAAGGTATGTTCCTACATCCTTCTCAGTAAAGACCTTTTTGAAAATTAAGTGCTACATCAGCAGTTGCAAAATCATCTTTCTTCTAATTATGACAAATTAAATCATATTGGGGATTATTCTGAGGCATGAATAGTGTGAATGGACATTCCAATGGGACGTCCATCCCCGCTATTCGTGCCAGCTGCATCCCCCGACTAACTTCCCTGCTGGTTGTGTGGGGAAGTTAGTCGGAGGCAGGGAAGAGGCGGCCTGGGGGCTGAGAGTGGGCGGGCACCGGCCCTGGACATACAGGGCTGATTCTAATGTCGACCCAGTACATCCAGGGCCGATAAAATGGCTGGGGACGATATTCCACCCCCAGGGTGGAATAACTTCCATGGACATTTCTTTTTGTCAGATTCTGGGCACAGAAGGGACTGGGGGGGGGGGGGCAACGTTAATATCCTGCAGACCGACCATGGTGCCATGGCAACAAGAAGCCATGGCGCCACGGCTGCATTTAAAAGCCCTGGCTTAATTAGCCGGGCTATAGCTGTACATGCAGGTTGGGACTGAATCGCAGTCCTGACCTGCATGTACAGGCCTCTTCACAATTCTGATCCCGCGGGGCTAGACATGACCTGCAGGATCAGAATCACGATCTCCTTTGTACATCCGGCTGAGCCCAGATGTTCAAAGAAGTTGGACATCGGGATCAAAATTGGGCCCATTCTGATCACTATTCTATGGTGGCCCCAACATTTGCATCAGGGTCTCTGTACCAATAAGGACTAGATCTCATGTTGTTTCCCCTCTGATCTGTTCCTAGACCAGCTGCTCCAGAAAGCAGCAATGTATGGCATCTAGAAACTTTGCCTCTCTTGCATGTTCCATTGAGACAATTACCTGATCAGTACTGGGGTAACTGAAATCTCCCATTATTATAGGAATAATGTTATAAAGGATTTTTTGTACATATACAGCTTACCCATGTAAAAAGCTTCTTATAAAATTACCTCATACTGAAGGGGTTTACCCTGTGCTTTAGTTAAAGTTTCTTTTTATTCTGCCCTCATTCCTCTAACTGTTACCCACCCTTCTCCCCACTCGCATATGCCCCGTGCAAAACGGAGCATATCCTCAGGAGCAAGCCCATGGGGTGCTGAAACTGCAGAAGAGGCCATCCAGACCTCCTATGCGCATATTAATACTACTTATCCGCTTACCAAGAACCGCTTAGATGCCCTTAGTTGTACTGCTTGGATCCCGTTTGCTCCCCCTGCCCTTACGACTGAGCTTGGCATGGCAATTCGACGACTACAATGCTTATTGCATATCCAAATGAAAGCTGTTACTGAATCTATCTCACGCCTTACTGAATCCTTAGAACAGAACACACAGATGACTTTGCAGAATAGGAGAGTTTTGGATCTATTATTAGCTGCAGAAGGCGGAGCTTGTGAGTTTATCAATGAAACCAATTGTTGCATGGTAATTGCTAATCATACAGTGTTTGTTCTAAAAGCTATGGAGAAGATTAGGCGCCTGTCTGAATTACATCTTGATGATTTTCAGGGTGGACTTCAGCTTGACAATATTTGGGGTGGTATTGCTTCATGGTTTGCTAGTTTAGGAGTAGGACTTAAAGCCTTCTTTATTACGCTTTTAAGTATAGCTTGTTTTGCAATCATTGCCTGTGTGTATTATCCATTTTGCTTGCCTGCTGTAAACAAATGATATTGCAAAGCACTAAAACCATGTACATTGTATCTATGGAACAGTATGAGAAGTTGCCTCTTGATGATCCCTCTCTGTCTCAAATGGTTGTTATCCATTCCCCTTAATGGGATTACTTTTACCTCGCTCCAAGAGAAAAGAAAAAGAAAAAGTGGGGAATGAAGGGATAATTGGCTCAGGTCTGCTTTCTATGTTTGCTTTATATGACTGCACCCTTGCCTGATGGAAATACACACAGCAACATATGGCTGGCACAGAAGAAAAGCATGTGGGCTACAAGACAGAGTATATGCGGCCTACTATGAAAGAGTCTGGGTAACCATACTTTGGACAGGAGTGTGCAGAGTTTGGGCCCAGCAAGAAAAATACAGGCCAAGCTAGAAACAAAGAGCACACATACTCTGAGCCTTGAAGATTGCAAATAATGCCAAGAGCTGGGATAACATGTACAGAACATAGGAAGAAGCAGAGAGGGCTGCGGTCAACTGCACAGATAAGCAGACCTTGAAACTTCAGCTATGAGACCTGATAAACATGGGAGGGTCCTGGGAAGAGAACTTTGCAGAAAGCTGCAAATGACATAAGAATTTATGCAGAACTTTCTGGAACTTTGGGACAGAGAGGTATATATAATAAAAGCAACTATAGAGCATGGGGGGCAGCCTTCTCTCCCCCACTGTTGTGTAGGAAGAGAATGTTGCCTGCACTCAGATCCCTCAGACAGACACTTGTATATCTGTGCTTGCAGCTTTTTGGCTTGTACCAAATAAAAGAGTTTTGCTGACAAGTGACTGTGATCTGAGTTTTTATTTTCCTGGTGTACGGCTCCCATGTGCCCAGGCAATATTGGTGACAATTGGGGGTGCTTTGTAGGTGGACCCTGCAAACAAAACGTAAAACTGTGTTTGGTGCAATTAGGTGGTAATTGTACATGACTTTACAGTATGTATTTTCAGGAGAAGAGTTTGGGCAGAGCATGGGCAGAGTCATATACAACTTCTTACCAAATGGCAGATAATCATACACATGGCACTCATTGCAAAAGACTAGATAGCCTCCACCTCACTGCTGAACTACTGTCTTCATCTTAGTATTGGTGAAATGTTTAATTCTTTAATGTTACTAAGGAAATAGATATGCTTAAACTACTACAGAGTCCCTTAAGTTTATTACATATATTTTATACTGTTATTTGTGTTTGGTCCTCAATGAACTGAAAAGAACATAGAATTAATGTATTCCTAAGAGTTAATCACTTGCTGATGAAAATCCCCAATTCAGTGCAATGGTGAAACATTTCTGTCTTCTTACTTGGCTTAAAAGCCTATCAAGTAAACACTGAGCATGGGGTGGGTGAGATTTGGTGGTGGGTGGATGGGAATCAAACACAAACAGAAAGCTTTTGCCTAGGCTATGCCTTAGCTTTCTTTTTTAATAGACACAAAGAGAAAATTTGTTCTTAGCTTTTTGCTTAGGTTTCTTGTTTTTAACAGACAAACTAAACGCTTGCACATTGCCCAGCTAGTTCTTGGTGTGCCTTAGCTTACTTTTAAATAAGCACAACATTTATCAGTTTAATCCACAGTCTCTCTCCTTTTTTCTAACTACAATGCAGTGTGTGCCTTTGAATCAATGCTGACTCTTGGTGACCCAGGATCTCCTGGGTTTTCTTGGCAGCGTGACTGGAAGTATATTGGCAGCCTTTCCTTCTGAGGCAATGGAGGGTTAAGTGACTTACCCAAAGCCTGCTGCTGGGAATTGAATTCTTGTCTTTTAATTCCTAAGCTTGTGCTCTAACCATTAGGCTACTTCTCTACTTTTTCCACTATTAAGACACAATTTAACAGATAAATACTCACATACAGATTCTTTAAAAGTAATGGCAGATCTTGTCTCAGCACTTCTTCAGGATTATTGCTCTTTATTCCTGTACGTGCAAGTAGAATAAGAGTCCCCAGACTACTTTATTTAAATGTCATAGAAATCTCTTTCAAAATGTAATAAATTCAAGTAAAAAGTGCAATATCATGGATGCCAGGGATGTCTGGCACTCCCAGGAAGGAAACAGAGGCATCCAAGATTACTCTGAAGCAATGTTCCCTCTAATTATCTGTAGGCTGTGTGCGCATAAAATATCAGTTGTGCAGTTTTTGAAGGAAGGTTAAATTTTTGTGTGCCACATAATGACAATCGGAGTTATATACTTTAAAATTTGACTACACGTCAGAATACAGTATGTACACCACATTGATTGCACTAGAAAATATTGTAGAACTTATGAAAACCATAAATACACAACAAATTTTAAATTTTAAGATGTCTGTGTTGTTTTCTATCAGAATCAGAACCGTAATTTTTGTGCGCTCTGTTGTAAAGTATGTGCGCTCACTCGGCGAGGTGTGTGCGCGCGCACACGCGCACAGCTTAGAGGGAACAGTGCTCTGAAGTTATGAGCTGAGGGAACTGGAAGGCTAGGAACTGCATCCACAGACAAAAAAGAGGGAAGAGGGGAAATGGGTTTGAGAGGAATGTAAGGCATTCCATCTTGTCCATTACTTTTCCTTTTACCTCTTCCATTATACTTTCAGTGTTTTCTCTGGTGGTTCTTCCTTCACCGCTATTCTGTTTTTGGTTCTTTCTCCCTACACTTGTTCCCTCAGTATTATGATCTCTGTTCATGTCATGCCTCAGATCTACTTCTCTACATCAGAAATGTCATCAGGAATCCAGTCTCAAATTTCATCCTGATTCTTATCATGGTCTACCCAGGTAATAATATCGCCAGAGAGGCTAGGCCCAGAGCAAAGTAGTATAGGCACCAGGGAGGTTCAAGAACCATGTATAGATCAGGGGTAAAGAATCTTTAGCGGGGAATCAAATTGAAGCAGGAACAAGGCAATGGGTCAGGAGCCATAAGTTTTGGCAGTGAGCAAGAGCAAAAAAACAGGCAAAGGTTCAGAAGCAAACTCTCCACTGGAGAAGCAAAGGGAGGTAGATTAACAGTAAACATAGGACAAGCCCACCAAAAACTATTGAAGCAGCAAGGAAGTGTCTGCCTTGCTCCCCTTAAATATAGTCGCAAATAGAACACACTCCTTGCTGGTCCAATGTTTATGTTTATGTTTATGTTTTATTACACTTGATAAAAACCGCCTTTCATGGAAAGCAAAGCGGTGTACATTTAAAATTCAATAAAAGGAGGCCAAGGCCAACGGAAAAGGAAAAGAAATACAATGGTTGACAGGACAGCTAAAATCAAGAGAGACAGGACAAGACATAGACAAGGAGTAAGCTGGGAGGAACGAAGGAGGGCAGAGGTATCATACAAAAGGAGAGGGAACATTAAACGCCAAGGAGAACAGATGTGTTTTTAACTGTTGTTTGAAGCTGGTAAATTGTGGATCAAGACGGAGGGCGGGAGGGAGGGCATTCCACAGGGCAGGAGCGGCAAAAAAGAAAGCGGAGGAGCGGGTAGATTGCAAGTGAGCACGAGAGGGTGCAGGAAGGGTAAGACGGTTGAGGTGAAAGGAACGGGGAGTGTATTTAGGAGAGTGAAAGAAAAGAAGGTCTGTTAGATATTGAGGAGTGCTAGTGTGAAAAGCTTTGTGAGTCAGTATCAGAAGCTTGAAAGTAAACCGGAAAGGTATAGGCAACCAGTGAAGGTGAAAAAGCAAAGGAGTTATGTGATCCCGGGGAGAGGAACAAGTGACCAAGCGTGCAGCAGTGTTCTGGATACGACGGAGACGGGTAAGTTGAGATTTTGGAAGACCGATAAAGAGGGAGTTAGCAAAGTCCACCCGAGACATGACTAAGGATAGAACCAAGGTGACGAGAGCTGAGGGGGAGAGAAAAGGACGAATAGAACGGATCTGACGAAGAAAAAAGAAAGATGTGGTAGTGACATGTGATATGTGAGAGTGAGAGGGCTCCTCCAGGGGATGGGTTTCTTTTTCCATTGCCTCTAGGTATTTTTTTATTTTTTATTTTAACTACAGGCTGAGTGGCCTCCGTGGCTCTAACTGCAAGCTAACAGCCTCTAGTCCCCATGGTCACAAGCTTGTTTCCCAGTTGGCCTGATAGAATAGCTCTTCCTGAGTCTTTAAGGCCTGGTGTTCCCTATGGAACCAAGCCAACAGGGTCTTGTATTGAACATTGATGACTGCCTGCCAGCTGTGTTCTTCCAGGCTATAACCCTTCCAGTCCACCAGATCCAAACATTTATTGGGAGCTGCATTCAAAATGGTGCTAGATTCACTTGTTTCTGAATTACAAAGGGTTCCATGAACTTCTGGTAGAGCTTACCACTGGGTCAATTACTCTTCAGATGTCTTATGGAGACCCAGATTTTATCCCCAACAGTGAAATAGAAATTCTCTCACTTGTCTGCATACTTTTTCTGGACTTCTTTTGCCTTTTTCAGTTATGTCACACTTGTGTATGTGGTTCACTCAGGGCTTTAGCCAAGTCTGCTGCTACTGAAACACGTGAATCTCAGACATCACCAGAATGAAGGAGAGGATGAATACCATTATTTGTAAAAATTGGTGAAGACTTGGTTGATACATGTTCTAAATTGTTATATGCAAACTCTTCCACTGGAAATAGTTGGGTACAATTGTTTTGATGGTAATTGCAGAAGCATTGTAGGTACTGTTCAAAGGTCTGGTTCACACATTCTCTTTGTCCATTGGATTTTGGCAGTAAGCCAAAGACAAATGGACTTGGATCTAAGTCTCTCAAATTGACTGCTAACACTTGCCATAGTACTTCCATTGTGTCAAAAAAACCCTCAGTCACGAGTTCATAATATGTAACATATATAGTCTAATTTATCAAGGTGCACTTGACAATTCCATTTACTTCAGGCTGCGAGGCCTCTGTGGCTTCAACTACAAGCTACTGGCCTCCAGTCCTCATGGTGATGTCTTGATTCCCAGTTGGCCTGACAAGTTGGTGCCTATTTAGCTGTGAAGGAGGTAATTTTATAAAGTCATTGCTGCATATATGCGGCCACATATATACGTAAATGGCCTCTTATAAAATACTGTCCCACATAAAAGTATGCATTTTGACATGAAGGTATACACTTTTCTAGCAGGCATAACTTGGGGTGTAGTTTGGCTTGGCGTAGAGGCAAAGTCCACACATACTGGTGTATATAGTACAATACCTTATATAGAAACATAGAAACATAGAAACATGATGACAGAAAAAGACCACAAGGCCCATCTAGTCTGTCCTTCCATAACAACAACTACAACAGTCCACTTTTTACCTTTAGAGATCCTCTGTGTTGGTCCCATGCTTTTTTGAATTCAGTTACTGTCCTCATCTCTACCACCTCCACTGGGAGACTATTCCACGGATCCACTACTCTTTCCGTAAAGAAATATTTCCGCATATCACTCCTGAATCTATCTCCCTTCACCCTCATCCCATGTCCCCTCATCGCAGAACTTGCTTTCAATTGAAAGAGGCTCTCTCCCTGAACATTTATGCCACGGAGGTATTTAAACATCTCAATCATATCACCTCTATCCCGCCTTTCCTCTAAGGTGTACATATTAAGATCCTTAAGTCTGTCCTCATATGCTTTATAATGAAGACTACTAATCATCTTAGTAGCAACCCTCTGCACCGACTCCATCCTGTTCACATCCTTTTGAAGGTGCGGTCTCCAGAATTGCACACCATACTCCAAATGAGGTCGCACCAAAGACTTATACAGAGGCATTATCACCTCCTTTTTTCTGCTAGCCATTCCTCTCCGTATGCACCCAAGCATCCTTCTAGCTTTTGCCGTCGCCTTTTCTACCTGTTTAGCTACTTTAAGATCATCGGACACAACTACGCCTAGGTCCCGCTCTTCTTTAGTGGACAAAAGTACTTCACCTCCTATGCTGTATTGCTCCCTTGGATTGCTGCAGCCCAAATGCATGACCTTACATTTTTTAACATTAAATCCCAGCTGCCAAATTCTAGACCATTCTTCAAGCTTAGCTAGATCCCTCCTCATGTTATCTACACCTTCCTGGGTGTCTACTTTATTGCAGATTTTGGTATCATCCGCAGAGAGGCAAACCTTACCAGACAGCCCTTCCGCTATATCACTAACAAAGATGTTAAAAAGAATCGGACCAAGGACAGATCCCTGGGGCACACCACTAGTAACATCCTTCTCCTCAGAGTGAGCTCCATTTACTTGTACTCTTTGTCGCCTCCCACCCAACCAATTTCTAACCCAAGCAGTAACTTTAGGGTCCATCCCTAGGGTGCTCAGTTTGTTTATAAGTCGCCTGTGAGGAACAGTGTCAAAGGCTTTACTGAAATCTAAATACACCACATCTAGAGCTCTCCCTCGGTCCAACTCCCTGGTCACCCAGTCAAAGAAATCAATCAGATTTGTCTGACAAGACCTGCCTCTGGTGAATCCATGCTGCCTCGGATCCTGTAATCCGCTGGACTCCAGAAACCTCACTATTTTCTCTTTCAACAGCGTTTCCATTAATTTACTCACCACCGAAGTTAAACTAACCGGCCTGTAGTTTTCAACCACATCCTTACTTCCGCTTTTGTGTAAAGGCACCACATGAGCCTCTCTCCAGTCCTTTGGCACCACTCCCGACTCCAACGAGGCATTGAAAAGGTCAGTCAGTGGAGTTGCTAGAACGTCCCCAAGTTCCCTCAGTATTCTAGGGTGTATCCCATCCGGTCCCATCGCTTTGTCTACTTTAAGTTGAGCTAGTTTCTCTTGAACACAGTCTTCTGAAAATTGTTCAAGATGTCCCTCGCTTCTGTTCTTATTTGTGGGTGATTTCTGAGGTCCTGCTCCTGGTTCTTCATCTGTGAACACAGAACAAAAATATTTGTTAAGCAATTCCGCTTTATCCTTATCAGCTTCTACATATTCCCCCCCTGTACCCTTGAGTCTGACAATACCACTTTTGCCCTTCCTCTTCTCACTAATATATCTGAAAAATGTCTTATCTCCCCATTTTATTGCATTGGCTATTTCCTCCTCCTTTTGAATCTTTGCCTTCTTGACTACTTTGCTAGCTTCTCTAAGTTGTTCCAAATACAGATGCCTGTCTTCCTTTCTCTGTGATCTCTTGTATTTCATGAAGGCCTCCCTCTTTTTCTTCACTTTTTCAGCTACTTCCTTCGAAAACCATAGCGGTCTCCTGTTCCTTTTGCCTTTATTTACCATTTTAACAAAAAGGTTGGTTGCCTTTAAAATACCCCCTTTCAGTTTTGCCCACTGTTGTTCTACATCCCCCAGCTGTTCCCATCCCACTAACGACTCCCTGAGGTATTGGCCCATCTTCGCAAAGTTAGTCTTCCTAAAGTCTAAGATCTTCACCTTGGAATGGATTCTAACAGCCCTAGTCCTAATACTGAACCACACCATCTGGTGATCACTGGATGCAAAATGATCTCCCACTACAACATCAGAAACACTTTCACCATTGGTAAGCACCAAGTCCAGTATGGCCCCTTCACGTGTGGGGTCTGTTACCAATTGCCTGAATAGTTCTCCCTGTAGAGAATCCAGGATCTCCTTACTCCTAGATGATACTGCAGCAGGAAAGTGCCAATCAACATCTGGCATATTGAAATCTCCTAGCAGTAGCACTTCCCCTTTCCTAGCAATGCTACGTATGTCTTCAATTAACTCTCTGTCCACCTCTTCCTCTTGTGAGGGAGGTCTGTATATCACACCAATGCAAATAGATTTCTCTTTCCCTCTTTCTAGTTTAACCCACAATGCCTCCTCTCTCCCTTTTAAGCTCTGTAATTCCAAAGCTTTAATAGTAGTTTTTACATATAGTGCTACTCCTCCTCCCCTTCTTCCTACCCTGTCCTTTCTGAATAAAGTATAGCCAGGTATAGTTACATCCCAGTCATGGTTTTCTGTGAACCATGTTTCTGTAACTGCCACTAAATCTAAGTCAGCCACTCCCACCAAAGCTTCAACTTCAGAGATCTTATTTCCCATGCTACGGGCATTAATACACACTGCTTTCCATATGTTACCCCTGTTACCCATTTCCATAAAGGTATTTAATGTATCACTTACCTGGGGGCTTTCACTTACCTGGGGGCTTTCTTCACCCATCCCCAACGAATCTAGTTTAAAGCCCTCTTCAGTAGATTAGCCAGTCTACTACCAAAGATGTGTTGACCTTTCTTGGACAGATGGATGCCATCTCTGCTCTGCAACCCTTGGAACAGCATCCCATGGTCTGTGTGTATGTGCTAGTTTTTGAAAAGAGAAATAGATACCTACTCTGGTTCCTCTGTAGGCACCTACCTATGGTACCCTGGGTTATAAAATTGCCATCTGTGTGTCTTTATAAAAATATTAGTATAAGTGGCAAAAAATTGTTCCTTGAATGTAAGCACAGACATTTTACATTTGCTCTCAAAGAAGTTTAATGTTCACGCATAAAGTTTGGAAGTATGCACATAAATTAAGATAAGTGGGAGGAGTGTCCTAGTGGTTAGGACAAGATAAATTAAGTGGGAGGAGTGTCCTAGTGGTTAGGACAAGGTACTTCAGGCCGGAGGGCCAGGGGTTCAAGTCCCACCTGGGGACAGCAATCTCAGACCGGAGGGACTGAGATTTCTAGTCCTATAGGCACTCCTTGTGGTCTTGGGCAAGCCACTTAACCCTCCATTGCCCATGTTCCCTGTAAGTATTAGCATATGTGTGTCATATCCCCTCGTGTTAAATGTATCTCCCAATTGACCGCTTTGACCCGGTGAAAAGCGGGATATAAATACAGCTAAATAAAATTAAAATAAAATAAAATTTATGAGACAGTTTGTACTTGTGAACTCTGCCCATGCTCTGCCCAGACCAAGTCCCAGCTACACATACTGTATTGACAAAATGTGTACCTTTATGACAAAGCATGCACATGTAAGCCAGCTGGTATTTTATAAAGGCTTTTTTATGCATCCATGTGGTCAGTTAGTGCATAGTACAACAAGCAAACGTTCTGTTAAGTTAAAATCAGAGCATACTATATAGCAAGCAAACTCAGTTAAATTAAAGTTGTTTAGGGCACAGTGTAACAGGAAATTTTAAGTCTGTATTTATTTTCCACCCACCCTAGCAAAAAACCTGGACTAGATGGTATCGCAATCACTGTGAAAAGCTCTTATTCAATCACTCACCCACAGAAGGAAAACTCTCAGACAGGCTGGAATGCAAACAGGAACTTTTAATGTGCACACAGGATCAGACAGAGATACCAGCAACCTCCACAAGAGTCTGAGCCCCGAGGGACGGCCTACAATGCCTTATATACAGTACAGTTTTAAACTCATTCTACAATCCCATTTGCCACAGGTATTTCCTGCCCACCAATCAGCAGCCCCTGGGGAGGTACCTGGGTGACCTGTCCAAACCGGTATGCTCTGGTCTGTTGGTTTCTGGGCTAGGGGATACTGTGCTCAGACCTGGAGTGGGGGGAAGGGTGCCTACTGAAATCTCAATGCCTTTTCTCTTAGCAGGCTGATTACCTCATGGCTTGCGGGGGAAGGGTCAGGCTGATCAGAGCCTCATGGCTTGCCGCATGGCTGGGGGGAAGGGCTACCTACAGCTAAACCTCATGACTGCCTCATTCCCCCCTTTTTAAGTGAGACCTCAACCGAGTGGAGGAGTGGAGTGGAGGAGTGGCCTAGTGGTTGGGGCAAGGTACTTCAGGCCGGAAGGTCGGTGGTTCAAATCCCACTAGAGGACAGCAACCTTGGGCCAGAAGGACTGGGGTTTCTAGTCCCACAGGTGCTCCTTGTGGTCTTGGGCAAGCCACTTAACCCTCCATAGCCCATGTTCCCTGTAAAATAGTTAACTCCAAGTTATAATGCCCTGTTCAATGTAATTTCAGTTTGTTCAATGTAAACTGCACTGATGCAGAATAGCGTGGTATATAAGAGAATGTAAATAAAATAAAATAAATAAAATAAGTACATCCCAGTGTGCTCAAAGAACTAAAAAAATGAGATTGCAAACCTACTATTAGTAATCTGTGAACTACTACTACTACTACTATTCAGCACTTATAAAGCGCCACGCACGCAGCGCTGCACAGCTAACCTATAAAAGGTAGCCAACATACAAGAGACAGTCCCTGCCCATCAGAGTCATGCTCATCGGAGCTTACAATCTAGTTAGAACAGTACATTAGTTAAGACAGTACAAAGCATTAATCAGTTGTACGCAGGGTACGGTGTGGTGCAATTTGGTCTGTAGTTTGGTCATAAACGTTGACGGGGGTAGGGTAAGATGAGGAAGGAGTCAGAATCTGAATACAACGGTGAAGAGGTGGGTCTTCAACCTGGATTTGAAGAGGGCCAGGGAGGATGCCTGTTGCACAGACGCAGGTAGGCTGTTCCAGGCGTAAGGTGCAGCAAGGTGAAAGAAGCGCAGTCGGGAGTTCGCGGTGCGGGTGAAAGGCATTGAAAGAAGTGATTTGTTAGCAGAGCATAAATTTTGAGAGGACATGTAAGGGAAGATAAGGGATAAGAGGTATTGAGGGGCCATAGAGTGAATGCATTTATAGGTCAGCAGGAGAAACTTGAATTGGATGCGGAACTAGACAGGGAGCCAGTGAAGTGACTTGAGAAGAGGAGTAATATGGGCATGGCGAGGCATGGCAAGGGAGGTGAGAAGATTAGTCGATCAGCGTGATTTTGTATAGATTGAAGGGGAAGGAGGTGGCTCACGGGAAGACCAGCGAGGAGTAGGTTACAGTAATCAAGGCGAGAGGAGATTAAGGAGTGGATAAGCATTTTGGTAGTGTGTTCAGAGAGGAAGTGGCAGATTTTGCTGATGTTGTAGAGAAAGAAGCGGCAGGTCTTAGCTACAAGCTGGATATGAGCGGAGAAGGAGAGAGATGTGTCAAAGCTAACCCCTAGATTGCGGGCCGAGGGAACAGGAAGGATAGTAGATCCATCAATATGGATTGAGAGAGGGGGAAGTGGGGGGGGAGGAGTTAGGTGGAAAGACAAGGAGTTCAGTCTTGGCCATGTTCAATTTCAATCATCGATGGGACATCCAGGCAGTGATGTCCGAAAGACAGGCAGAGATCTTGGACTGGGTTGCCGGAGAAATAGTAGGTGTAGAGAGGTAGATTTGGGAGTCATCGGCATAGAGATGGTACTGAAAGCCATGGGAGGAGATAAGCGCGCCAAGGTCTTGGGTATAGAGAGAAAAGAGGAGGAGGCCCAAGACAGAACCCTGGGGTACACCTACATGGAGCGGGGTAGGGAAAGAGGAGGCGCCACCATAGCATACACTGAATGAGCGATGGGAGAGGTAGGAGGAGAACCAGGATAGTACGGAGTCCTTGAAGCCAAGCGAGGAGAGGGTGATGAGGAGAAGGTCGTGGTCAACAGTGTCAAAGGCAGCAGAAAGGTCAGAAGGATGAGGATAGAATAGAGGCCCTTGGAATTAGCCAGGAACAGGTCGTTTGTGACTTTTGTGAGTTCCGTTTCAGTGGAGTGTAGGGGACAGAAGCCGGATTGAAGTGGGACGAGGAGGGCCTGGGAGGTGAGGAAGTCGAGGCAGTGATGGTGGCCTGCACATTCTAATAGTTTGGATATGAAGGGAAGGAGGGAGATGGGTCGATAGTTAGAGGGGCATGTGGGATCAAGTGAGGGTTTCTTGAGGAGGGGTGTGGCTACAGCATGTTTGAAGTCAACGGGGACAGTTGCAATGGAGAGTGAGAGGTTGAGGATATGAGTGATAGAGGGGGCAATGTTGAGAGGGATGGAACGTAGGAGATGGGTGGGGATAGGGTCTGATGAACAGGTAGTGGGTTTGGAGGAGGACAGAAGGAGTGCAGTTTCTTCCTCAGAGATCGGAGGGAAGGAAGAGAGGGTGGCAGAGGGAGTGTGGATGGGGAGAATTGGGGAGGTAGATGGGGGGGTAGGGAATTGGAGGATAATCTTGTGGATTTTCTCGTGGAAGTAGTCGGCTAGGGTTTGGGCAGAAAGGGAGGGTGGGATCGGGGGCAGGGGGGGGACCTTGAGGAGAGAGTTGAGGGTATTAAAGAGATTGTGAGGATCAGAAGCAAGGGAGTTGGTCAGATGGATGTAGTAATCTTGTTTGGCAAGTGCTAACACTGACTGGAAGGAGCCAAGCATGAATTTGAAGTGTAGAAGGTCTTATGGGGAGTGGGATTTGGACCAAGCTTGTTCGGCAGAACGGGCACAGATGCGTAGGTAATGGATTGTGGGTGAAAGCCAGGGTTGGGGAGTAGATCGTTTGACAAGATGTGGGATGGGAGGGGCAAGAGTGTCAAGGGCTGAGGATAATGTAGCTATCATTAAAATCATCAGTAGTGCCTGAAAATTGGAGTGTGGCCAATTTAACGCCAGTTTGTAAAAAAGATTCCGAGGTGATCTCGGAAATTACAAACTGGTGATCCTGATGTCAGTACTGGGCAAAATGGTAGACACCGTTATAAAGAACAAACTTACTGAACATAGAGATAAACTTGATTCATGTAGGGGCACGTCCAAGCCGTCCGGACAGCCCCGAGGAAGATAGGTTAGTTAGGACCCAATTCTGGACCACGGGAACAAAACCTTTCTGCGGTGCACAGAACTGGGCCCCTGGATGGCCTGTCGTGCCCCTGCCGCCTGTGGGGATGTCCTCCCCACAGGCGTCCCTGACTCACACGGATTCAGCCCCCCACTTCCCCATTGCCTGACCCATGGATGGCCTGCCGGGGCCTGGATCGGGCGGCAAGGATCCCCTGGCACCCAGCTCCAGCCCTGGGTGGGGATCCCCATGCACGATCGCTAGGTCAGTGCTGCTTATTTCACCTTTGAGGTGGAATAAGCAACTCATCCTCTTTTGCCCAGCAGGACGTACAGGGCTGTGACTTGAATCGGCCCTGTACGTCCTGCCAGGCTGTCTCCGCCCCCGCTCCTCCCAGATCCCACCCCCTCCCACACGCCACCAGCTCTCCCCGTTCTGCTGCTCAGGACATATGGGGAGAGCCAGAGGGGAAATTGGGCCCAGATGGTTTGCGGGGCTGCACGTCCCGCCAGGACATGCAGCCCCATAACCAGCATCCCAGAATTGGGCCCATAGTCATGGTTTAATAGGACAAAGCCAACATGGATTTAGCCAAGGAAAGTTGTGTTTCTGATCTGCTATATGTTTTTAAAGGTGTGAATAAAGAAGTAGCTAAAGATGAGCCAGTTGATACAGTATATCAGGATTTTCAAAAAGCCTTTGGCAAGGTCCCACATTAGAGACTCTTGAGGGAATCAAAATGTTATGGAATAGGAGACAATGCATTAATGTGGAATGGGAACAGATTAAAAGAAAATGGAGAGTAAGGCTAAATGGCCAATTTTCTCAAAGGAAAAGGGTGAATAGTGAAGTAACCCAAAGATCTGTGATGGGTCTGCTGCTTTTTAACATATTCATAGATGACCTGCAAGTGGGAACAATAAGTGAGGTTATCAAATTTGCAGATGACACCAAAAAATTGCATGAGTAACTTGAGAAATTGGGAAACTGGTCATACAATTGGCAGATGAAATTGAATGTAGACAAGTGCAAAGTTATGCATTTAGGATAGAAGAACCCAAAGTAAGATTACACAATGCAAGTTTCCACACTAAGAATCACCACCCTGAGAAAGGATGTATGCCTCATCATGGATAATATCTTGAAACCCTCTGCTCAGTCTGCAGCATCAACCCAAAAATTAAATAGAATGCTAGAAATGATAAGGAAAGGAATGGCAAATAAAACCAAACATATTATAATGCCTCTGTATCTCTCCATGAATATAGTGGAATTAGAAAAGGTACAGAGAAGAGTGACCAAAATGATAAAAAAGATGGAAGGAATGGAATAATTAAAAGCTCATTTAATTCCTAATAAATTGCTAACTACAGGTTGCTGTTAGAAGCCTGATATAACTGTCAGGCGTGTGCGTGTACATGCTTGAAGGTAATGCAAGGCAAAAGCAGAAACATATATGTCTGTTAGACCATGGCAGACCTTGCTAGAGGCAACAAGAAGTGTTGGACATTGGTCAAGAGTCCATAAACGTTTGCTTGGTCATGGTGATTGGGCATAAGCTCTATGAACTAGCCAATAAGTATAAGAACAGAGATGTTGCTAGCTAGAGAGATAGAAGCAGTCTTGCTAAAAATATTTATTTTATTTATTTAAAGGGTATTTCTATCCCGCCTTATCCTTTAATCAAGGCAGTGTACACAGCAAACAATCAGTGTCATTGGTGTTTGTGTTGGTGTGTTTATGTACATTGAGGTGTATGAGTGTGGGTGGGCTGATTAGCGTGAGCTATTTACAACATGGGTTTTTACAGTTATATACATATATCTCTATATGCATATATATATATGCATGGGTTTTTACAGTTATATACATATCCATATATACGTGAGCTATTTACAACATGAGATTTTTACAGTTATATACATGGGTTTTGCTGTCTCTGCAGCGTACTGTGGTTGATCTTGAGACCGAGTCTGATGTTCCGTTATGGGCTTGGTCCTGGTCTGTAGAGACTGGCTATCTGCTTGGACTGTAGTGCTCAGTGAAGAGCAATGTCTTTAGGTGTTTTCGGAAGTCCTTTGGATCTTCAGTTGACCGTAGCTCATATATTTCTAGATTAGACTTGAGAAAGTATCAGGATGGAACACCTGCTCCTGGTGCTTTTTAGTTCCATTTTCTTAGCATCTGTAAATCTAAGTTTCGATCCTGTGAAGTTCCGGTTATTGGCTTATGAAAGATCTAAGAGATCAATGCTAGTTAGAGACTTGTATTTCATGCTAGAATCCTTGCATGCTGTCAACTTTCTCATTTGGGCAATTTATATAATAAAAACTTTTTCCAATTATGCAGAGTACTTTATTTCAAAAAATCACAACAGAAGGATACCTCTACTAGGAAAGGTTAAGGCTCTTCAGCTTGAAAAAGAGATGGTGGAGGGGAGATACGATAGAAGTTTATAAACTAATGAGATAAGTGGAATGGGTAAATGTAGATCTGTTGTTTTATTTCTTCAAAAAGTAGAAAGACTAGGGGACATGCAATGAAGCAACTATGTAGCATATTTATGACTAATCAGAGAAAATATTTTTTCACTCTGTGAGTAATCAGGTTTGAGATTCGTTAACAGAGGATTTTGTAAAAGCTGTTAGTGTACGAGGTTTAAAAGTGGTTTGGACAAGTTTCTGGAGGAAAAGTCCAGAACCCATTATTAAAATGGACTGGGGAAATCCACTGCTTACCCTAGAATAAGCAACAAGGAATCTGTCTACCTTTTGGGAACCTGACAGCTATTTATGACCTTGAGTGGCCACTATTGGAACTAGGATACTGGGCTTCATAGGCCTTTCCTCTGATTGAGTATGGCATATCTTATCTGTATGTTCTTATATATTTGCAAAAAAAATATTTAGGTGTTATACTGGATTTGGAATTTCATTTTTGACTTTGGGTTACAAGTCTGAGGAATTTTTTTTTTCCATTTGCAGTTCCTTTGTAAACTAAAACATTTATGATTTCAGTGAATTTTAGAATAATATTACAGGCATTATTGTTTCCAGTGTGGGATTACAGTAATTCAATTTATTTCAGCCTGCTGTTTGTGGTGACAAATTGAGGCAAATGATCATAAATGTAGCACTAGATTAACTATAGGTCGACCATTCACTGACCATATTACTCTATTGCTGTTTGCATTGGCTCCTACTACTCCTACTACTATTAATCATTTATATAGCGCTACAAGGCATACGCAGCACTGTAGAAACACACAGAAAAGACAGTTCCTGCTCATAGAACTTACAATCTAGTTAAAACAGACAGTGCAATACGAGAGAAATAAGAGATTCAATAGGAAGAGGAGACATAAGGGAAACAAGAGATTAGGATCCAAAAGAGGCCTCAAGGAGGTAAGCCTTTAGCAATGATTTGAAGAGGGAGAGAGATGAGACTTGATGTAAAATACAGGAAGTTTGTTCCAGGCATAAGGAGCAGCAAAGTGAGAAGATCAAAGTCTGGAGTTAGCAGTGGAAGAAAAGGATAAAGAGAAAGAAAACCAGAGGAGGAGTGGAGTTCATGAGGAGAGGTATAGGGAGAGAGGAAAGGTATTGAGGGGCAATAGGGAGAATGCATTTATAGGTTAGAAGGAGAAGTTTGAAGTGGATACAGAAACAGAAGGGGAGCCAGTGAAGTGATTTCAGAAGAGGGGTTATGTGAGTGTATCAGGGATGGCGGAAGATGAGCTGTGTAGCAGAGTTCTGAATAGACTGAAGACTCTGAGGGAGACCAGCAAGGAGGAGGTTGCAATAATCAAGGCAGAAAGTAACTAAAGAGTGGACCAGAGTTTTAGTTGTCTGTTCAGAGAGGAAGGAGCAAATTTTGTTAATGTTATAGAGAAAGAAACAGGCTCCCTATGAAATTCCAGGAACAACTGAAAAAACTACATTTTCTTTCTGTGCTGCAATGGTGTAATCCAAGTTGTCCTTTGTGTTCTAGTGATTAAGAATTATTAGCTTGCCCTACTGTCAGTACATATCATTTGGTTTCTATTCATTCTCAAATTGTTTTCAGTAATAGGATGTAACCCTTAGAACCAATTACATTTAGATATACGAGGTATGACAAAAAAGAAACGAGACTGTCCCATAAATGTTTTATTACAAAATCTACAGAGAAATTACGCATTGTCCCCTTCAAAGTAATCCCCTCCAGAGTTAGTGCATTCGCTTCTGCCACGTACGGAAGCACTCGGTAAAGTCCTCCCCCTTGAGGTCCCCCAGCTCCCTCATTACAGTGGCCTTGATCTCTTCTATAGAGGTAAAATGAGTTCTTTTGAGCACAGTCTTCAGCCTGGGGAAGAGCCAGAAGTCGCACAGTGTGAGATCTGGGGAATAAGGAGAGCTGTGATCTGTTTGTTGTCCAAGAACTACCTCACATTGAGCGCGGTGTGTGCGGGCACGTTGTCATGGTGGAGTAGCCATGACTTGTTTCTACACAGATCCTGCCTGCTGTGCCGAACCCGGTCATGGAGGCAATTGAGGACCTGTTGGTAGAAGTGCTGGTTGACTGTCTGACCCTCAGGCACAAACTCATGATGGATCATTCCCTTCTGGTTGAAGAATGCAATCAGCATGACCTTGATTCTTGATTTGGACATGTGTGCCTTCTTGGGTCTGGGTGACAGTCAAATCTTCCACTGCAGGCTCTGTCTCTTGCTTTCAGGGTCGTACTGGAAGACCCAACTCTCGTCTCCTGTGATGACTCGGCCAACGAATTCTGGATCTTCTCCGATCTTCTCTAGCAAGTTTCAACAAACATTGACTCGGTGCTCCTTCTGGTCATCCAATAAAAGCTTGGGCACCATTTTGGCGCACACCTTCCGCATCCCCAGCTCCTGCACTAAGATGGTCCGCACTGACTCCCTGTTCAGGCTGAGCTCCTCAGCTTTCATCTGCACCGTCAATCTGCGATCACTCCGCACCAGCTAGTTCACTCTGTTAATGTTCTCAGCCGTCTTTGTCGTGGAAGGCCGTCTTGACTTGGGGTCATCCTCCACCTTCTCGCGGCCAGTCTTGAAGCATTTGTGCCACTCGAAGACTCATGGGGGCTTTTACCGAGGCACCTGCCAGGCTTCCTAGGGCTTTTCTTCTGGATTTACTTCGTCTTGTGTTAACAAGGAATTACTTCGTTTTTCAAGGTCAATTCTACCAGCAGTGCCATGGAGTAGCCATGGGGGCGACGGTGGCCCCCTCCATTGCCACCTTATATCTAGCGGATATGGAGGAACGTTTGATTTATCCATCCCCAGAATTTCGACATGTTCGATTATGGCTCCGATTTTTGGACGACATATTTTTGCTCTGGTCATCTTCAGCTGAGCAATTGGACCATTTTGTGGGCTGGTTGAATGGCCTCAAACCTAACATCCAATTTACGTCTAGGGTGGATGCTGATCAGTTAGAATTTCTAGATGTTCTTATCCGGAAGCAAGGTGACTTGTTGACCACTTCTTTGTTTCGCAAACCCATTCAGCGAAACAATTTATTGTGTTACCATAGTCATCATCCTCGTTCTTTGCGCAGAAGTCTCCCCATTGGCCAATTTTTACGGCTTCGCCGGGTGTGCTCATCATTACAGGATTTTAAGGCTCATGCCCGTGACTTACGCCGCCGTCTCCTTGACCGGGGTTATCCCTCTGATGTGATTCATCGTGCTTACCTCCGGGCCCGGTTTTCTCATCGGGAGTGGATTTTGGGTGACTCTGCCCATCGACCCGCCTCTCCTTCAGTTTCAGCTCGGGAAGTGGATGAGGCGGTGATTACCGGGATTCTCCCTTTTACACAACATACTGCGACAGTGACGGCTCTGTTGAAACAACATTGGAGTGTTCTGGGTATACATACCTGTTTCTGTAAACCTCTTCGGCTGGCCTACACCAGGGGCAGGAACATCCGAGACCGTGTGGTTCATGCACAGTTGGTTACTCCCATTCCCCCTCCATCTTCTTTAGCTCCACCAATGGGACATTGGCCCTGTCAACATTGCAAACATTGCATTAACACTGAGGAGGGGGTTTGTTGGACATACCGTTCTTCAGGGGCCTCTTTTTCATTTTTGGGCTCTTCCACATGTGTGACCCCTTATGTGGTATACATCATCACCTGTCCTTGTAACCTTTCCTATGTCGGTAGAACTATCCGCCCGGTCCGGATACGTTTGAATGAACATGCGTCTCGTCCTGCCAATAAAATTCTTTCAGCCCCCATTGTGGATCATTGCATTCAACAGCAACATCTTTTTACAGATCTACGATGGAGGGTCATTGATTCGGTGCCCTTGGACTCGCGAGGGGGTGATCGCGAACATCAACTGCAGCACCGTGAGCAACGTTGGATTTATCAACTCAATACAGTGTCCCCCTCAGGCTTAAATTTGGAATGTGACTGGTGGAGCTTACTTTAATTGCTCTGCATCAGCAGACTTTGTCCTTCTTCTCTTACTGTCATCAGTCTGACGTAACGCTTACGTCTGCGTCGGCAGCCATTTGACCTGCGCTTAGGTATTTAAACAGCCGGAAGTGTTCAGCGTTTTTTTCAGGGCGTGCACATTTTGAAACCAGCTTGATACAGAGCCTTGGCGGCTCGAAACATGCATGTCGCTGTCTGGAGTTTTGCTGCCCGTTTGGTTTTTGTCAGATAAGTGATTTTCACTACTGAGTTCATTTGTTTAGGTTTTTGATAAAATAAATAAAAGGCCTCTGCTGACACTGAGCGGGGGGTTCCTCCTCTCCCCAGCTCTTGTCTGCGGATCCCGACATTAAAAAATTTATATATTCTATCATGATTTTTTGGTTTTTGTTAGGTTATTGCGGTTTCATATGCTGATTTTCTGGCTTTTTCTGTTTTGACTTTTTGATATTGATTGACTCGAAGACTCATGGCCTTGACATTGTATCTTCTCCATAAGCCTTTTGGAGAAGTTGGAGAAGTTCAGTTGGGCCAGTTGCGTGACAAAATGATGGAGCAGTGTGCTACAAAAAAACCTGAAAAAGAAAAACAGAGTGAGAGAGATTGAAAATATTATAGCAGAATAGTGGTGAGATGTTGCACAACACAGTGACATAAGTGGTTAGCTAATTGGCATTGAGTCATGGGCATGGCTGCAACAGTCTCGTTTCTTTTTAGTCACACCTCGTATAGTAGGAAGGAAGCTTTTCTTCTTTACAAAAAAGGTAAAAACTTACAGGTTTAGAAAAGCTTTCTCTTTTTGAAACTTTGGTTTGTAAGCAGATAGAGAACAGGAACTGTGAAAGGATAAGAGGCAGTAACGTGATGTTACGTGTGATTCTATGATGCAGCATGTTAACTATAATGTGGTACATTGTGGTACTTTGTTGTACTAAGAGAAAAAAGTAGAGTGCGGTAAGTGCAAAGGCTGAGCACTAACTCTTGGTGCATGCCCAGTATGTTCCCCTATGTTTATCACGCTGAAAAAAGTCACGCCAGAACTTCATTAACATTTAATGTGGATGCACTTAACACTACCCACTGAGGTGGCATTAAGTCATGGCTGGCTTAAGAGTTGAGCCAGTAAGACACTGGCTCAGGACACACCACAGTAAGGGCATAGGAAGCCTGGCTCACGTCCAGCCTGCCCATTGCCTCCCCAGCTCCAGCAATTGTATTAATGCTCAGCAGAGCCGCAGGAACATTTGGTTTTGCTCCCCTGGCTGTGCTATACTCAAGTTGTCAACTTTTGCCAACATCTCCAATGACTTCTCCCTTGCCAAATCCAAGGGCTTTTACTCGATCCTCATCTTTCTTGACCTTTCTATTGCTTTTGACACTGTTGATTACCACATTTTCCTCGATTCCTCACTTAAATTTAGGGGTTCTGTCCTGTCCTGGTTTTCTTCCTATCTCTCCCACTGCAGTTTTAGTGTATGTTCTGTTGTATCCTCCTCTACTGTTATCTCACTTTTAGTCAATGTACCCCAGGGCTCTGTCTCCTTTTTTTCTCTCTATACTCAGTCTCTTGGTGCACTCATCTCCTCCCATGGTTTTCAGTACCATCTCTACTCTGATGATGCTCAGATCTACCTCTCTATACCTGAAATCTCTCCAGGAATCCAAGTTTGGATCTCTGCCTGCTTATCTGACATTAGTGCCTGGATTTCTCAACACCATCTGAAATTGAACATGGCCAAAACTGAGCTCCTTATCTTTCATCCCTAAGCCCACCTCCCCCTTCCTCCTTTCTCTGTTTCTGTGACTAACACTCTACTCCTCCCTGTTTCCTCAACTTGCAATCTTGGAGTCATCTTTGACTCCTCCATTTCCTTCTCCACACACATCCAACAGAGCTAAAACCTGCCATTTTTTTCTTTATAATATTGGCAAAATGTGTCCCTTCCTTCCTGAACACACTACTAAAACCCTTATCCATTCTCTAGTCCCATCCCGTCTAGACTCTTTCAACTGCCTCTTGGCTGGTCTTCCTCTGAATCATCTCTCCTCACTTCAATCTGTTCAAAACTCAACTGCACAGCTAATCTTCTGTCATTGTCGCTATGCTCGTGTCACCCCTCTTCTCAAGTCACTTCATTGGCTTCCTATCCATTTCTGTATCCAGTTCAAACTTCTACTACTGACCTATTAGTGCACTCATTCTGCTGCTCCTCACTACCTTTCTTCTCTTATCTCTACCTACACCCCTCCTCAGGAACTCCGCTCTTCTGACAGATCCCTTCTATCTGTGCCCTTCTCTTCCACTGCCAACTCCGGACTTTCATTTTTCTACCCTGCTGCCCCTTATGCTTGAAACATACTAGTCGAGTCAGTGTGTCAGGTTCCATCTCCTGTCCTGTTCAAATCCAGGCTAAAAACTCCTGATCCCCCAAGTCTCCTGTTCACCTCCTATGTATTTCCTTACAATTCCCCTAGATATATCGCAGTCCATAATTGTGTTGTCTGTCTTAACTAGATTGTCAGCTCTTAGGAGCAGGGACTGTCGCTTAAATGTCTCTGTATAGCACTGTGTATGCCTTGTAGCGCTATTTACAGTGAATGATAAATAGTAGAAGTAAGTAGTAGTAGTAGTAGTATTAAGACTGAGTGAGAAAACAGAAGAAGACTTTAAGACAGGATGGGTATTCGGATTTTAAGTGGAGACTTGGGACTGGGATGGGATTGTAAATTGGAATTTGGAGTTGCTTGGGGAGATAGTGGAGACTAAGAAATTGACTAGAGATTAAGAAGGCAATGTGGAAAAGGTGCTCGAGTGAGGGGTATGAATAGGGCTTTGAGATCTAGTGCAGAAATATGGGGAGGGGAAAAGGTTAGAAGGACCTGGAGGAATTTGGGACAGTTGAAAAGGATAGAGTGTTATGGAGTGGATAAGAGCAATAGGAAGGGACAAGTCTTCCTTGAAGCAAGTGAAAGAGGGTAGAAATGAGAGTAGTGAAAGGGAAAATGGTTGCCTGGAAGGGGGTAAGACAAGAGAAAGGGCCTGGAAGTGGAGAGATAAGTGTTAGGGAATGAATTGGCGCTGGTAAAGGAATGTGAATAGAAGGTGATAAAAGAGACTGGGGAGAAGATGAGTACAGAGGGAGGAAATGGCAAACTAGAATGTGGAAAACTGGGGGGAGGGAGGAGGATAGGATGATGGCAAAGGCATGAGACAAATGTGGAATGGAAGGACTAGGGAAGTAAGATTAGGAAATAGAAAGTTGGTAAGTAGATGAATTGTAAAAGAGAAAGACTGAAGATTGTAGGAAGGAGAAACAGGGATGGAATGAAGCTATAGTTAGGTAAAAGGCAAATGAGAGAAACAAAGATCAATGTTAGAGAGAGATGTAGTGAAGGAAAGGATGAAGAAGACAAGAAGTGTGAAGAAACAGAAAATGGAAATGGGATCTTAGAAAGGGACTTAGAAGAAAACCAACAAGAGGAAGTAGAAAAGAGCAACTGGGACCACATCCAACTGGAAAAATAAGATGCCTGGAAGGGGGTAAGACAAGAGAAAGGGAGTGGAAGAGTGGCCTAGTGTTTGGGGCAAGGTACTTCAGGCTGGAAGGTCAGGGGTTCAAATCCCACTAGAAGACAGCAGCCTTGGGCCGGAAGGACTGAGGTTTCTAGTCCCACAGGTGCTCCTTGTGGTCTTGGGCAAGCCACTTAACCCTCCATAGTCCATGTTTCGTGTAAATAGTTAATATGGTTATCCAAGTTGAGATCCCTGTTATTTGTAATTACAGTGTAGTTCCCCACCATAAAATACCTTGATGTTCCATGTAAACCACACTGATATCAAATAGCACAGTATATAAGAGAAATAAATAAAATAAAATGATCAGAAAAGAAAGATGCAAAAGAGTGTCAGTTGTCAGTGAATAAAATGTAAGGTTTGAAAATGTGCAGGAGGAAATACATTTCTGTTCCTCTTTCTTCCATGTTTCACAGCTTGGTGTTTCATTTTAAGGTTTTCCATTTCAATTTTTTCTTTTATAGTTTGTTCAGTGTTTTCCATGTGCAGGCGAGCTAAGGGATTGTGTTAACATTTGGAGCCCGAACCCATAATGTGCATGTCTGGCCTGAGGACATGTCTGTATTAATCATGGGCCCCATTTGGACCTAATTCCACATCTGTGGGTCTTGATGTGCTTGCGGGTCCGGAATCGGGGAGATACATGTGTTCGGCTCGGCATGGGCAAGCACTATTCAGCCAGTCCATGCATGCATCCGGAGAGCGGCCTGGGCCAAGCAATATAATGGAGAAACACATTGATATTAGCGGACGCAGGTAAATATTTTAGACATCTCTGCTGCCACTGTATTCTGAAAAGTTACACGTATCGGATTCTGCCCGTCCCCGCGATGTACCCATGATGCCACACCCCTTGGGAAAAACGTGCATCTCCTAAGCTGCTCATCACAGACAGTAGTTTGCTGATGCAAACTAGACATAAATACCAATGACAAATGACAACTGCTGCAACCTAGACATATACCAGTCCTCTTCATGCCCTGAAAAGTGCTTGGTAATCCCACTGCAACCAAATATGGTATATGAGAATGTAAATTTGAACATGTATGTCAGGACATACCTTGCATCAAATGATGCGTGGGATTAGGAACTGGCCCCAGTGATTCCTGCCCTGGTCATCTCCCCAAACACACTTTCAACTGTTAGGTATGGGCCCTTTTCAAGTGCACAAAACACAGAACTAACATTGCAGTTCCCCAAAGGATGCATAATATTGCTGAGCAACAAATGTATTATAAATCAAAAAAGTCATCAGTGATATTGTCCCTGCCACCTAATCAATATACTAATAATGTCGGGCAAAACAGACTGGAACAGCCAGAGTGAGTAACTCCCTGTTCAATAGTGCGAAATGCCCATTTTTTGAAAGAATTTTTTTGTTAATGCAAATAAAAACTTCTCAATCCACGGCAGTTGTGAAGCTGATCCATGAACACACTGCCTTAAAACTGCACACAACATGCATGTTTTGGGTCCCCAAGTGACCCTGTATCAAGTGTTCTGCCACTGTGATGTGGACATGGGGAGGACTCTCCCCGAAACATACATGTCATGTGAAGTTGTCATGCCCGTACAACAAGGTCCTACAAGGTATGCTGTACGAAATGTTGATGGCCCTCTCACAGCATTCCACTTGTTCATGAGGAAGAACTTATTGAATGAAATCATGATGTGGACGAGCAAACAAGAATGACACATTTACGACGACACCTGGAAAGATTTGACAGACGGAGAATTTCAACGTTTTCTTGGACTTCTGATCCTCTCAGGCGTGTACAAGTCACGAAATGAATCCATAGTTCAGTTGTGGAACCTTGAAGATGGTTTTTGTTTTTTCAGCAAAAATATGGCCCGTAACCTTTTTCAGCAAATTTCTTGTGTTCTCAGATTTGATGATGCAACCACGCCTCGTTGTTCACATCTGTTGGTTGCAGTTTCTCCGATGCAGTGCAAATAGTAAAGAAAGTGTTGAAAAAATAAAACAAAGGGAGGGTACATACAGCAAGCCATTTCGAATGAGAACCTTGTGCAAGGAATTAACAAACCTTACAGCTAATACTCAAAGGGAAACCACCTGGGCAGTTTCCCTATGAACATTCGCAGGAGGATTTCTGTAAAAGTAGCACATGTGCTTTTTACTGGCTAAAAGGCCACAAACTGTTTATAGGTCAGAACAATTTTTCAGTAAAAGCATCTTACCAAAGCAGGTGAAATTGCATCTAAAATAAAGCAGAGGATATTTAGTCAGCTTGGAAGCAGGTGTAAATGGTTGCATGTACTGTACTTGTGCACATGTCTACTTTATACAGTCTGCATGGAAAATGTGTCTTCTCTTTGCTCCGCTTAAACTCCTCTCCTTGAGGTAATTTTATAAGAGGTGTTTTACCTGCAAAACACATGCAAAAGCCTTTATAAAATGACCTCCATAGAGAGTAATTTTACAGCCATTCTTGTTGCTGGGGGAACAGTCTGAGGAGAGCATGGGCAAAGTTTGCACATATGCAGAATAATATGCGGAAATATTTCTTTACAGAAAGAGTGGTCGATGCATGGAATGGTCTCCCAGTGGAGGTAGTAGAGACCAGGCCAGTATCTGAATTTAAGAAAGCATGAGACAAACATAGAAGATCCCTCAAGGAAAAAAGGAGACTATAGTATTTGATATGGAAGGGCAGACTAGAAAGGTCATGTAGTCTTTTTCTGTCATCATGTTTCTATGTTTCTGTGTGTGTGGATTATAAAGGTGCATGTTCACTAAAGTGTGCTAATGGTTAGCACAGAGTTTACCGCATGCTAACTGCACGGCATGAGGCAGTGGGTCCCATACTAACTGCTTAACATGAGACAGGACCTGTTGGGGTGGAGTGTGGGCACTGACAGCACATCATGGCAAGTGCAGATATCACTAGCACAAGCTAACCAAGATTCTTGCCATTAGCACTGGTGCCTCCCCAATAGATGACGGTAGATATGTGTGCAGTTAGTGAGGTGGGGTGTGCTCCACACAATAACTGCAGGGGGTCTATGCTGCCTCTCACGCTAATTTTAGGGGCTTGCCATGTGTTAACATAGCACATTTTAGTAAACATGCCCAAAAATACCTTAATCTGTGCAAATATGCATGAACATTTGCACCTGCTTATGAGCAAATATAAGTGATCATGCCTGCATTCAAGTTGCCTACATAGACACTTAGGCAGATGCCTTTTCATGGTACCCTGTGATAAAATTACTCTCTCAAGTGTGTTGATGACCATTCAGGGGCAAAACCGCAAGCAAACACATTTTAAAATGCAAATGCATGCCTGCTGCTCACTCCACCGACCAAGCCTTCCTTCCCCTCCCTCCACCACCAGCAAGCACACATATCCATGGGGAAAGCTTCTTTTTAATCCAGCTAAAGGTATGAGCACTGTAAAACTGGAACTACTGAGAGGAGGAAAACTTTAATCGAAGGCAACCTACCCAAATAAATCACTCTGGAAATTGTTCTCCCAAATATTGACGTTACTGAAGGAAAAATCATTGAAAATATTTAAAGGCCAACACTAAAACATTTCAACATAGCATGCCTTATGTCCTTTGAAGAGTTGTCAATCCTTTGAGATGTTTGGCTTGATTCCTAAAATGGCCATCATGTATGCATTAATGACTTCAGGGCACGTATGATTTTTCTCATGAGAACAGCTATCAGATAGTGGAGGTTTTATGGCTAGGTCTTCACAACTTAATTTTCACAATAAATTGAATCTGTTGAAAGATCAATGTAAGACAAAGATGCAATTGCACTAGAGTATTTGACAGATCATCATTAAGATACATAGCTCCTCTCTGGTTATGCCTTTATTAAAGATTTCATTGATTATTTTATATCTAAATAAAGTACATGATTTAAACAGTTGACTATAATAATGTGCAGTTATCATGAAGTACATTTTAAGTTACACTTAAGTTACTGTATGGATTCAGGTATTAGTCATGTTATTGATTAAGGTAATAGCAGTAGCATTGAACACTTTTCTTGGCAAGTGCTGTATACAGCAGTCATTTCCAAACCACTTATTTATGTCTTCCTGAGCTACTTCACTTATTCTAACATGTCATTCTGAGTTCTAACCCTGTCCTATGGAAGTGTAGTGAGCTATATTCACGTACAGTAGATATTACTCTGTCCTCAGAGGGCTTACAATCAAAGTCTGTAGCTGAGGCAATGGAGGGTTAGGCAGGGTCAGCCCAATCATCAGGCAAACTAGACGGTCAACTAGGGCTACAGCTTCTGGGGGAGGGGGGTGCTGGTGTGCCAAAGAACAAGTCATTCAGTTAAACAATAGATTCTGATAGCCATGGGGGCAATAAGACTTAAGGTTTGTCTAGAACATCTACACCTTGAACCAACTCTGGAACCAAGTGACTTGCCCAAGATCACAAGGAGTAGCAATGGGATTCATTGGGTTTGAGCCCACTGTTCTAACCATTGGGCTACTCCTCAACTCCTACTTATTTCTTTGGACTGTTTCATGCCTCTTCTTCTCACCACATAGATAAATGGAAAGTTGAAGTTGCATGAGACCATGCAGATGCCATAAACGTAGAAACAGTGAGGAATACCATAGCACAAAATATCCAAACCTCACTATTCTTCTTTGTGGAGATTATATTAGAAGCCTTATTTGCTATTTACACATGTAAATGTGACTATTTACATGTGCAAATTACATCCATGTGCCAATGGTCATGTTAGAAAAGACTCATTTTACACGTTGCTGTCCATACCATGTTGAAATTGCAAAGGGGCATATCAGGGGTGTGTGGGGAGCATGGCCTGCCACTGCCAGCTCCAGACTGTGTCCATTCCGTCCTACTGCTCCTTATGCCTGGACATAAAGTGCCCACCCAGGCTGGATGCCCTAGGCGGCCGCCTAGCTTGCCTACTGGATGGGTCAGCCTTGGGAAATCGTCAGTCAATGCATTCAGTATGTTTTTATTAAACAATGACCACCATGGCAAAAGAAAATTCACATATTCAGAGCTGGTATCTGGATTGTGGCCGGTGCTGAATATCAGGATTATTCATTTATTCAAGGATTGAGCCCATATACTTGCAAGAGCTAAAATATTTTTTTTTTGTCGGACCGTTTTAAATCACTTGATAGCAGCCTACCATGACCTGTTTACCAAGTAAACCCTTTAGGTCCTTTTTAATGAAATTCAAAAGTTAAAATCATCCATGTCTATTTTTTTATATGTTCAACATGAATATCCCATTGAACTTGATGAAATCCAATTTCAGATGCTAATCCTATTTCACGATGGCATACAGGACACCCAAACATATCAGTATTTTCTGTTCTGCCTCAGGAGTTAGAAAACATGGTTTAATTTGTATGCATTTATCTGAGCAGTTTTTTCTGTGCCGGTCGAAGTATCAGGGAACTCCTTAGCGTCCTTTAGTATCTTGCTCAATGTTCTGGCATCTCAAGCAGATCACCACCTTGGCAGTTACCTCACCGACTTCTGGTAGCTACATAGCACTAAGCTAATGCTCTAATTAATGACTTATTACCATTCCCAAATTCACAGCAATGAATACCATTCCGCTTTGGTATTCATCCCTTTGGGCTGTACTGCATTTAACTTATAGATCCAAAATCGCTTATGATAGTTCAAAAGGATATGATCTGTTATTCTCCATTTTATAGATCAAAAATCATCCTATGCTTCCACACAGTGAGTCATTAAAGGGGCTGTCGAAGTTTGTGTCTTCAAATGAGACTTATGTTCACTCAGTCCTCTTTTAGAAGGTCTGCTGGTCCAACCCACATATACTTTAGAGCAGGGACAAATTATAATATACACAACAAACTCGGAGGCTTAGGTAGTGCAGTGTTTTGCTGTATATTCAAACTATGATTGAAGATCTCTCCATTTAACTCCTTCTTTAGTCTGAGGACAGAAAATACAATTCTGGCTTTTATAATTTCCCTTTAACAGGATTTCTTTTTGAGCGTTTTGATTCTCCTGTGCTGATCTTATGACCTGATAGGCTATGTTTCTACCATGGGTGAAAGCTACTATAGGCTGTTCTTTGAACACCCAATGCTTAGTAATTAAGGGCCTGATTTTTTAAGGCATTTGCATGGTTAACAGCCCATGTTAACTGTGTTAATGCCTTAATCGGAGATTTTCAAAGGCAACTACATGACTAGTGCCTTTGAAAATCCCAGATTAAGTCCCCTACATGCCCCAATGCTATCCAGTTAGCATTGGGTTGTGTTGGGGGCGTTCCAGGGTGGAGCAGAGGTGGGAAATGGCGCTAACTGGATAGCAGCAATTTTGGAAGCTGCCTGGTTAGTGTTTTGCACCTTAAAGATAGGAGAGGAAAACCCTCACCTATCTTTAAGGCGCCGGGGCTAACCGGGCAGCATCCAAAATTGCTGCTGCCTGGTTAGGCTCAGCAGCTTTCTGGTTGTACGGCAAATGCATCCATAATCAATTGTTTTATATCCTTCTGCAACTGAGTAGTAGGATCCATTGATAACTTCATATAATACTTTAAATCACTCAATTGCCACAAATTTTCCTCATGATATTGTTTATAGGATTGGACAACTATTGCCCCTCCTTTATCTGCTTTCTCAATCACCAAATCTTGATTTTCCATGAATTCATTTAATGCTTGTTTCTCCTCACAGGTTATGTTGCAGTAATTATGATTACCTTTTTTTTCTATTTTCTTCAATATTTGGATTGAATGGTGACCAGCATTGCTATCTAGTTAGTGCAAGCCCAGGCACACTTGAAAGGAGGCTGGCCCATAACTCGGGCTGCGGATGAGGGAAGGAGTAAGGAAAGGGTGGGTGGGCAGAGCAGATATAAGAAGTGGTGGCAGAGGGCACACCCCCCTCTTTGCCCCTGGAAGCAAGCAAGCAGCAGAAGCAATCACGCAAGCACAAGTAGTCCAGAGGCAACCGAGAAGGCCTGTGGCGTACGCTGCAGCTCACCACAATGACACAAGAACAACCTGGTGAAAGGTCAGCCACTGCAGGGCAGGAGATTGGCAGGACTAGCGAGTGCCGAGAGCGCTAGAAGGCCTAACTGCTAGGAAAGCCTACCTCACCCCCCCCTCACACTCACGAGTAAGAAAGTCAACTCGATCATTGGGAGGAAGGCAACTCACCTTGGCAGCACTCCAGTGGTCTCAGCAGCTCTCAATCATTTTAAGAAAGGGAGCAGGAAGAGGTTATCTGGGAACAAGCAGCCAGAGGGACCCGTGCAAACCGCTGTGTGGAGCAGGTCGTGGGAAAGGACTTCCACTTCTGGACAGCAACAGGGCTTGAGTGAGCTTCAAACTGGCATTCTCTGATCCTGCCGGGGACCTCACAGTTGCCAGAATTTTCAGTGGCTTTGCTGAGTCTTCCAGGGGACCGTGAACAGCATTAAATTCATTGCGGTCAAACAGCAGCTGCAATGCTTTAAAAATTTGGACTTTCTCTGCTTCAAGCAGCCACATAATCACCAAGAATCATTGCTGAGGCATAGTTCCTTCACAGCAGAGACACAGTTCACAGCAGAGATACAGTCTAGGTGCCAGAGCAAAAGATTGAAGCAAGGGACAGCGCCTTGAGAAAGGACCACCAGAGACTGAGTGGGCTGACACCGACCCAGCATGGCAGAGAAGTAGTCACACAGGGACAATAAAGAGCATTAGCAGCCAGTCCAGAAAGTAAGCAAAACATAGCAGCTGCTCACGGTGGGCAAAAGGAAGGACACAGGGAAGAAGGCAAAGGGGCCATCACAGAAGAACAGAGGACATCAAGGACACCGCTGGCAGACCAGGTGAACCGCACTGAATTCCTGCACAGCACTGCTTGTGCAGGCAGGCAGAGGCAGTCATACAGTGGTAGAGGGACAGCAACTGGTGTGGGCCATCTGGAAGAGCGACAGATATTGCCAAACACCTCAGAAATATATAGCACAGAGCAAGGCATGTGCAACCTCGTGAACACAGTGAGAGCCCTGGCCACGGTCCACAGAGAAGGATGGGTTTGGTCTCTCCTAAGTTCACTGGAGAGCCCATCACAGTAGCAGACAGGGCCGACAGAACACCAGATGCCACCCGGGCAGCGGGGTGAGAACTCACAATTTTTAAGTTATTGGAGGGGAGAGCGGGACATGTGGGTGGAGAAAGGGGGATGGGGTTTCAAGGGTGGTACAGTTGTTGAGGGATGGGAGGAGCATAGTGATGTAGCAGCACACAATGGGCTGTCTGACAACTCAGTGGGGGGACACCCCCTGCCCCCTGCAGAACAGCCGGGGAAGCGGGAGTGGCAGCGGCCTAAGTATGGGGACAAGGGGGGGCTGGGTGAGTATGCAGAGAAGGGGGCTGGGGGAGGAGTCGGTCAAGTGGATATTCGAGGTTTGTTGCAAATGCTGGTATCCATGGTGGCCAAGGCCAGCCAGCCTTCTGATGGAGGGCAGGCTACTTTGGGTGGCACGACATAAACTGTGGCTCCTGTGGTGGAGAGTATATCTGAGGCGGTGCAGAACATGGCTACGATGGTGCCTTCCATACCTGCTGCAGTACCTGCAGTGGCCCCGGCAGTGGCATCCTTGCCCATGAGCACAACTGGCATGGTCCTGGGCAAACACACAGGTGGTAGCAACATTGTGTCAGCATCACAGGAAGGCAATGGGGTTCTGGTATCCAAGGCAAGACCGTCCGAGTATACTTGTCTCACCAGTGCAGTCGACGTTCACATATTGTTGGCCCAAAGAGAGAAGATATGGAGAGACGACTATATCAATATATTCTCCTTGCTGGTCAGGCAGAGTGATATTCACTGTGACTACATGGGTTGCTGTAGTAAATATAGGCTGGCTAGCCAGAAGGTGGATAGTCTGCCATGGACAATAGCGAACTGGTGTACTGCTTTCCATATATTAGCTAGCGTGATAGGTGAGAAACACCCAGAACAGTGCAGGGGCTTGTTTAAGTACCTGGCATGGATTTGTGAGGCATACAGAGTTTATGAAGGAAATGCATGGCTAGAGTATGATGAACAATTCCATAGGAACATGATGGGAAACAAGGGGCTTAGCTGGGAGATGAAAGACATAGACCTCTGGATCTGGCTGATGACACAAGTTCAGAAGGTTGGCCAGGTCAGCCCGATCACACCGCAGCAGTGGCCGAGTAGAAGCATGGGGCTACCGCAGCCCTTTCAGGGGGAGAACAAGTTTACTGCTGGAAAGAGTACCCCCCCTTGCACGCAGCAGGCACATGCGGAGGGGGGAAGGAAGATTGCATAATGGGGGGGCATGCAGATTTGGCAACACCTGCAGATACAGGCACGCATGCGCAATATGCAGCGAAAGGCAACCACAAAGCAGGTGCAGCAAGAGGATGGGTGAGAGATGCAGCGAGGGCATTGAGGCGGGGATACTTGTCTGGGCCCCTACACTGGTCAAGGTGGATGCCCTGCGGTAGAAGCTAGTGGGTTATGCCAGAAGATGACTTGGTTGGTTCACGGTTTTAAGGAGGGTTTCATTATTCCCTATAATGGGCCATCTGGGCCACGTTCGGCCGGGAATTTGAGATCTGCAGTGGAAATGGGGGGGACAGTGCAGCAAAAAATAGATAAAAAGAGGGCATTAGGGAGGGTAGTGGGTCCTTTCATGGTTAGGCCTATCCCCAACCTCATTGTATCACCCTTGGGCCTGGTCCCAAAGAAAGAGCCGGGCCAGTTCAGGCTCATACGTCACCTGTCATACCCAGATGGGAATTCGGTGAAGGACCACCTAGAGCAGGCGGTTTGCTTGGTAAAATAAGCATCAGTGCATCAGGCCCTGTACCTCCTGAGGCATGGCTGGCCAAAACTGTTGTGGAGCATGGCTGGCCAAGGCTGACATGGCTGGCCAAGACTGACGTGGAGGCAGCCTTCTGGCTGCTGTCGATCCACCCCTCAGGTTTTCTCTTGCTGAGTTTTCATTTTGTGGGTTGTTATTACTTCAACAAGTGCCTCCTGTGGGATGCTCTGTGTCCTGCTCTTTCTTTGAAGAATTCAGCTCAGCTCTGCAATGGATAGTGGAGCAGGAAATTAGGGGAGGGAGGTAATGTCATTCAGTACCTGGATGACTTCTTACTCCTAGCTAGTGACGAAATGTCCAGCGCCAAGAACCTACTGGTCTTTCATCAGATAGTGGAGGAACTGGGGGTCCCATTATCGGCAACTAAGACTGAGGGCCTGGTGAGGGATTGAGGTCAACATGGTGGCTATGGTGACCCAGCTGCCAGCCGAGAAGCTAAAGGACTTGAAGGCTGCAGCGCATATGACCGCTGCAGCCAAAAAGGTCACACTGAGGCAGTTGCAGTCCCTGATGGGGCTCTTAAACTTCGCTTACAGGATTATGCCCATGGGCAGGGGATTCATCTGGTGATTGGTGGACTCCACAAAAGGCATCCACAAGGGACCTGAAGGTGTGGTAGGTGTTCCTAGTGAAGTATAACAGTAGAAATATATGGAGGGTACCCTCGCTTTACAATAAGGACTTGGAGCTATTCACTGACTCTTCTGGCAGCATTGGTTTTGGGATATATTTTAAGAGACATTGGTGCCAAGAGAAGTGGCCTGAGGAGTGGCACGGGGGGGGGGGGGGGGGGTGACCAGGGACATCATGTTTCTTGAAATGTTTCCCATAGTGGTAGCGCTGGTACTTTGGGACCCATACCTGGAAAACAAGAGAATTGTCTTCTGATCCGATAATGCAGCGATGAACAAACAATCAGCTACAGTAGGTCCCCAAGTGTCATGGGGCTACTCAGAAAATTGGTGTTGTTAACTCTGAAGCTTAATGCATACATTACAGCCAGTTATGTGCCAGGTGAAACTGACAAGATTGCTGACGCTCTTTCTCACTTTCAGCTTCACCGCTTCAGGCACCTTGTCCCAGCGGCATCTCAACAGTGAGCTACATGCCAGCAGAGATGTGGAGTTTTGGATGCATAACAACAGCAGAATATTGAGGGCATCCTTGTGCGACAGCACCTGGAAGGCATATTGGCGAGCCTAGGCTTGGTTCCAGATCTTCTCAGAACAGTGGGTTTGGCCCACTTACTCGAATTCACAGTGGACTTGAGGGAAGAGGGTGCCTCATTGTGGCATGCCAGGCTAATGCTGTTGGGGATATCTTTCTTTTTGAAGCTTGGAGAGTGGAAGGATACCACAAAAGAGTTCATGGTGAAGAAGATGATGGAGAGCTGGTGCCGCGAAGCTACACCACAGCCGGATAGGCGTAGACCTTTCACACTGCACATGACTGAGGGAAGTCATCTGGAAGGTGCCAGAGATAGTAAGGGATGGTTTTGAAGAGAAGCTATTTAAGGTGACCCTGCAATCAAACCGGAATGTTAGCAAGATGGTGAAAAAATAAGGCTTCTAAAATGTATGTTATAATGCACTCGGGGACCAAAAATCTGGCTAGAAACAGCATTGGCGTAGTGCAGAGATTTCCAAAATTTTCACAAGGGGCTTAAGTACATAGGGGCTATTTTTCAGTGGCAGCAACAAGGGAAAAATTAATTTAAATTAATTACATTTGTGGTAAACATTATCAACACCTTTGCATTTTATATATGTTAAGAACATAAGATATGCCATACTGGGTCAGACCAAGGTCCATCAAGCCCAGTATCCTGTTTCCAACAGTGGCCAATCTAGGTCATACGTACCTAGCAGTTTCCCCAAAAGACACAGGTTCCACAATGCTTGTATTGGTTCAAGCATTGATATCCTGGGTCCCTTCTTAATAATGGTTTATGGACCTTTTCTCCAGGAACTTGTCCAAACCTTTTTTAAACCCAGCTACACTAACAGCCTTTATTACATCCTCCAGTAACAAATTCCAGAGTTTGATTACACGTTGAGTGAAAAAATATTTTCTCTTATTGGTCTTAAATAGTTTATCTTTATTTATCTTTATCTTTATTTTCACATTTAATATACCGCTCTTTACTGATGGCACCAGAGCAGTGTACAATAATAAAATATATAGGCTGCTGAAAAAGAAAAGGAACGCCAAAAAATTTAAGAGACAGGATAGGGTGGAGAGATAGAGTAAAGCAACAGATAATGCAATGGGAGACGAGACAGAGAACTAAATACATTCAGGTTCAGCGGGGTTGGGGAGAAAGGGGAGCAGGTGGACGAGAAAGGTTAAAAGCGGTACAAAAAAGATGGGTCTTCAGCCTAGCCTTAAACGTTTTATAGGAGGGTTCTAAATGGAGAGCGACGGGAAGCTTCATTGCATGTCCCCTAGTCTTTCTATATTCTGATAATGTAAACAATCGATCTACATTTACCCGTTCCACTCCATTCATTAATTTATAGACCTCTATCATATCTCCCCTCAGCCGTCTCTTTTCCAGGTTAAAGAGCCCTAACCTTTTTAGCCTCTCTTCATAGGAGTATCCTTCCATCCCCTTTACCATTTTGGTGGCTCTTCTCTGTACCTTTTCTAATAAAGCTATATCCTTTTTAAGATATGGCAACCAGAATTGCACACAATATTCAAGGTGCGGTTGCACCATGGAACGATACAGAGGCATTATAATATCCTTTGTTTTATTTCCCATTCCTTTCCTTATGTTGCGTACAATAACGAGAGAAATAATTGGAAATATTCCAAACTGTGTGTCATCATAATATTTTTACAATGTGTTCAAAGGTATACAACAAAAAAAAAAAGATGTCTGTGCAACTTAGACGTAGTAATTTCTGAGAAAAAAAATATGACCTTGACAGGATTAATAGCATCCTTAACTAATATTTGGTTGTACAACCCTTGGCAGTGATGACAGCCTCTAAATGTTTTTGTAGCCACCTATAAGTTTCGTACATCTGTCTGCTGGTAATTTCTCCCACTCTTCAACTGTGATTTGTTCCAGCTCATGAATATTTCTAGGATTCCTTTAATCAATGGCAGATTTCAGCTCTTTCCAAAGGTTTTCGATTGGTTTGAGATTAGGACTCATTGCTGGCCAGTTTAAAACAATACATTTTTTCCTTAACCATACTTTTGTACTTTTGGATGTATGTTTTGGGTCATTGTCCTGCTGGAGGACCCATGACCTTCGACCCATACCTAACTTTCTGAAACCAGCTAATACATTTCACTCCAAAATACCTTGGTTGTCCTCTGACTTCTTGATTACTTTAATATGTTCTAGGTCTACATTTCCTGAGGCAACAAAAACTGTCCCACAACATTATGGATCCTCCAACATATTGAACTGTAGGAAGGGTGTATTTTCCTTATAGGCTCCATTTCTTCACCTGTAAATGTATCGCTGGTCTGCATTGTCAAGTTTTGTTTCATCTTTTCACAGAACATTTTCCCAGAAGGATTGTATTTCTCAAGGTGGATTTGGGCAAAGATCAGGCATGCTTTTTTATGTCTGTCTTGGACCAATGGGGTCCTCCTTGGCCTTTGCCAATGAAATCCTTCTTTATTTAGTGCACAGTATATGGTGTGGGTTTAAACCACCAGTCCAGATTGCTCCAGTTCAGCCCTAAACTCTTTGGATGTTGTATGTGATGATTTTCCACCAGTTCACACTAACCTTTGAAGGTTTCTTGGATTAATTTTCCTCTTCCCACCATGTCCTGGAAGGTTCTTGACAATTCCATGAGCAGAAAACTTCTTAATAACATTGTAAACTGTAGACACAAGAATCCCAAGGTTTTTGGAGATGGCCTTGTACCCCTTTGAAGTTTGATGCTTGGTGATAAGGGTTTTTCTGACAGTCTCAGGCAGCTTTATTGTTTTCACCATTGTGAAAATGGAACAAGGAGTGAACGTGTCCATTTTAAACATTAGAGCTATCATTCATTGGTTGATTTAAGTCATGTAAGTATTGATAATTGGTCAGAGGTGTGTCTAATCTTACCACAGTGGGAATGTGGTTCTTCTGTTCAAACTGATTTGAGTTGTTTATAAAGGAGCCAATAATCATGTTCTGACAATGTTGCAGTTTTTATACTATTTCCTACTATTGCCTTTTTTAATTGGTCTTGTTTTAATTGATTCTTTTATGTGTCAAATATGTGTGCATATATAGTCCAAAGCCATTTCACTGGCGTCTTTCGTTTAGGAGATATAGGACATTAAGGGGTTGAAATGCAAGGGTGCCAATAATGTTGACCACAACTATATATATATTTTTTTTATGCCACTGTTGGGGTTAGTTTAGAAGACTTGTTCACAATTTCCACATGAAAAATTCAGCATTTACACATGGAAATGCCATTTACCTGTAAATAGTGATTTTAGAAAGGTCAAAATGTATCTAGAAATTTAAGCAACATGCTGGGATGTGGTTAGGGCATAGCTTAGGTTGGTCAAATATTTGCATGTGTATTTCCCATTTCATTTAGGTCATGCACATGTATGACCAAAATTGTCCTCGTCAGGATTTATGGCTGCTCCTTGGCCTGTATAGGTTTTTAAAAAGCACTTGTTTAGGCCAGCCACTTAAAGGGGATTTGCGGATGTTATTCTCCTTGTTTATTTCTACCCCCTCCATACAGTTTTTAATTAAATAAAGATAGTGATGTTTACAGTTAATTGGTAGAATTTGGATCTCTGTATGTTTGCAAAATGGCCCACAGACACATGCATGTGCTGACAGACTTGTAAAGTGACTCATCCGACTCCACATACGGACAACTACTGTACACATGTACTCCGGTACATCTGTATACGCTTTTTAGAAAAGGCTCCATGTTTGGCAGAGCGTTTTGTAAAATACCCCTGGAGTTGTATATGTCCCAGCCTCAACATCTCAATTACCCTCTCCACGTACTAAAATTTGCCTTCAAATGTATAGTCAGCTGCACTGGATATATGTATAATGTGGTCAGTTCTGCTGCTGCTGTTGCTCGTCAGTTCTAACTGAAAGTATCCTTGTAGATGGTAATTTCACAGCAGGCCACCTATATGTGAAGGCCTATTTCGAGTCTATAAGTCCCCAACTATCTATGTAACAGCAACCCACCCCATCAGCAGAACTTGTTGCTAACATAAATCCGTAGACTCTAAACATAGTGTGGAGCAGGTGAAAATATCTGCATGGAAGTATTTGAACATTCTGAATCACATAAAAGTGCGCGTATTCTTAAGAACATAAATGCCATGCAGGCTCAGACCAAGGTCCATCAAGCCCATTATCCTGTTTCCAACAGTGGCCAATCCAGGTCACAAGTACCTGGCAGGTACCCAATGTCCATAGCTTTTACAATTTTCAACCTGGGGTAAGCAGTGGATTTCCCGAGTCCTCTTTAATAATGGTTTATGGACCTTTCCTCTAGGAACTTGTCCAAATATTTTTTAAACCCAGCTACACTAACAGCTTTTACTAGATCCTCTGGTAACGAAATCCAGAGTTTGATTATGTGTTGAGTGAAAAAATATTTTCTCTTATTAGTCTTAAATGGGTTACAATATAGCTTCATTGCATGTCCCCTAGTCTTCTACTTTTTGATGGTGTAAACAACTGATGGTGTAACCCATTCCACTCCATTCATTCATTTATAGACTTTTATTATATCTCCTCTCAGTCTTCTCTTTTCCATGTTGAAGAGCCCTAATGTTTTAAGCCTTTCCTTATAGGGGTATCCTTCCATCCCCTTTACCATTTTGGTGGCTCTTCTCTGTACCTTTTCTAATTATGCTATATCCTTTTTAAGATACGGCGACCAGAGCAGCACAAAATATTCAAGGTACGGTCGAACCATGAAACAATACAGAGGCATTATAATATCTTTTGTTTTATTCTCCATTCCTTTCCTTATGATTCCTAGCATTCTATTAGCTTTCTTGGCTGCCGCTGTACACTGGAAGGAGGGTTTCAACACATTATTCATGACAATGCCTACATTTTTTTCCTGGATGGTGGTTTCTAAGGTGATATTGTATTGTGCAAGTTTGGGTTGTTCTTTCCACTTGTCCACATTGAATTTCACCTGCCATTTGGAAGCCCAGTCTTCCAATTTATCAAGGTTCTCTTGCAATTTTTCACAATCCTCTAGGGTTTTAACAAGTTTGAATAATTTTGTGTCATCTGCAAATTTGATCCCCTCTCCCGCTATTCCCATTTCCAGGTCATTTATGTATATGTTAAAAAGCAGATTCCTGGGGTACTCAACTATTTTCTCCACTGGGAAAATTGGCCATTTAGCCCTACTCTCTGCCTTCTATCTTTTAACCAGTTTCTGATCCACAATACTACACTGACTCCAATCCCATGACTTTTTAATTTTGCCAAGAGTCTCTCATGAGGGACCTTGTCATCGCATATACTTTTACGCAGGGGTAATTTCACACATGGCATTTTACACACATAAACTGGCATATACCATGAGAAAGCCTTATAAAAATCTCCCATTGTGACTAAATATTACCACTATATGGATAATTTCTCTCTCCACCATTCCACTATACAGATAATATCAGGGTGATTAGATGTATTTCAGCCCAAACCTGTCCATATAGTGGTTGAAAACACATGGATAGGGAAGTTATACACTTAGAGAGGCATTTTAGAAGAGACATCCAAGTGCAATCTGGGACGTCTAAGCCAGAACATCTGAAAAAGAAAGCAAGTATGTACAGATGCAGATGTGATTTCATAAATGAGGACATGCCCGATATGGACATCTGCAGGGGCGTCTAATAGACCTTCCTAGAATAGTATTTCAGGATGTGGATGTCTAGGGATAGTCTAATGGTTAGAGTAGTGCACTAGAACCAGGGAAGGCAGGGTAGAAATCTGGCTGCTGCTATCATTGTGATTGTGCTGAGTACTGGGGATGTTGGAGTGCTATCTTTTCTATACCCTCTGGATGCTTTTCAGCCAAAAGGAGCACTTTCCCAATGCTTATTCATTCCTGGAGCAGGTCTAAACTTAGACACAACTCCAGACGTCCAGGACATTTCTGAGATTAGGCAGGGATGTCCATGTTCTTGGGTATGCCATGCCTCCACTATGCCCCAGTTTAGACCTGGATGTCCACGGACCCGACTACTATAATGACTCCGGAGACGTCTCTGTGCTTTTGACATCTCTGCCCATTTTCAGACATCCAAAGCTTGAAAAGGGCTTCTAAAATAACTCCTGTGAAGCCCAATTCACGAAGGGGCACATCTGGGTCATCCGGACGGCCCTGAGCAAGATGGGCCCATTAGAACTCGATTCTGGACAGCGGGAACAAAATGTTCCCGCGGTTCACAGAATCAGGCCCGAGAAGGCACAGCGTGCCCCTGCCTGCCTGCAGGGACATCCTCCCTGCAGGTACCCTTAGCTCACGTGGCTAAGACCACCCTCTTTCCTGCCATCCAACCCAAGGCTGAACAGCCGGGGCCTAGATCGGGCAGCAGGAAGCCCCCATGTCCACCGGTGCTGATTATTCCACCTTCGAGTTGGAATAATCAGCACGTCCCCTCTAACCCGGCAGGACTTGCAGAGACATGACCTAAATCAGCCCTGTAGTCCTGCCGGCTCGGCTCGCCCACGTTCTGCCTAGATCCCGCCCACTCCTGCCCCCCGCCAGCTCTCCCCATCCTGCGACTCTAACCATGCGGGGAGAGCAGGAGGCGGAATAGAGTCCAGCTGTCATGCGGGGCTGCACGTCCTGCCGGGACGTACAATCCTGCAATCCGTGACTCAGAATTGGGCCCTTATTGTCTACAGGTAAAAATTGACCCCATATCTTATTCAGAGGTATCTGTGGAAATAAAATAAGACTGTGCATTCAGTTCATTAGTTTGCCTTCAAAAACGTAAGGAAAGGGGCATCTATGCTCTGGACTCTAGCAATATCTGTTATTACCTCAGCTATCTTATCTGCTTGTATCTGCTCACCAAATTTCAGTGATATAACTCTTGAAATATATTGCAGGAGATTAATTCCTGGGATCATGCTGCATTTAATTTAGAAGCTCCTGTTACTGTGTATAGCTTGGAGTGGAATTTAAGTTGTCACTAATATATACTGTAGATCCCTGAACTGTATAGGTGCCTCTCACTTGAAGAGACTTTTTCAGCTTTATTCTTCAGTGCACTGACGTCTCAGCTGAGCCTCTTACCTGATCCAGTTTTCTCTGATGTTTGATAAGTGATACTAAAAATAGAGCAGTGAGATTTTTCTGTTCACAAATTATTGATTGCTGTTCTACAGGAGATTAGATCAGATCCTAATTATAATGCTGAGAAAAAGTCTATGAATCCCCTAGAATGGGCTGTATTTTAACATGAATTGCACTCGGAACTTCATTAGTTCTAAATCTAAATGCTGATAAGACAGAAAGTTTTCCAAGCTGAATAACTCAACAGAAAAGATCTATTTTGGTCAACCAAAAATTCAACAATAAATTTCCTTCTGTGAAAAAGTATTTTTCTGTAAAATTTAAATTACTAATGTCACCTTCTTGAACAGCAATAACTTCAGCTAAACATTTCTAGGGATACTCTTGCAATTTTTCACAATCCTCTAGGATTTTAACAAGTTTGAATAATTTTGTGTCATCTGCAAGTTTGTCCTCAGTAACTGATATGAGCCCGCAAGACCTCCTCTGCTTCCCTCCACTGTTTCATATTTGAGCTTCCTTAAGATTTCCCAAGAATGATGATGTTGAAGGAGTAGCCTAATAGAGGCGAAAAGACAATAATTTTTGTTTTGTTTCGTTTCCTTTGTAATTTGCAGATTTTATTTATTTACTTTATATTTTTGGAAAATTCATTTCAAGGGGAAATGTCATTAATAGCATGCATTATCACTTTATAATGCACATTCTTTACTTCTGTTTTGGTTAGCAAAGGACATGAAATGATACAGGAAATGGCATCGACATCTGGTATGTCATTTCAAATGGTTGCAGCAGTGGGCAAAGATCCAGGAAGCCAGCTTTAAAATACCATTGATGCTCTGTTGCCTCAGCTACAACCTTGGAATGTACTCGTAATTTACCTTTAACAACTATTGAAAGGTGTCAGATCAATCCAAATAAAATACTGTAATCTTCCTCATAAAGCATATGGGGACAGAATGAAAGATCTAAATCTGTTTACTTTGGAAGAAAGGCAAGAGAGGGGGGTTATGATAGAGACAACAAATTACCTCTGTGGTAAATGCACAGGAGATGGGCCTCTTTCACTTGAAAGGAAGACGTGGAACGAGACGGACAAGATGATGGTGAAAGGAAATAGACTCAGGAGAGGCAGTAGAGACAAGCTTTATATCTGAATTCAAGAGAATATTTATTTTATTTTATTTATTTATTTACAGTCTGTTTTATACAACGCTATTCGACATCAGTGCGGTTTACATGAAACAGATACAATATGGGACAAACACAGACGATCTCTTAGAAAGAGATCGTAGATCTTAATATGTATGGGCGATGGTCTTAATCTGCTGACATTTTCTATCTTTCTGTGCTCTATGACTCTTAATTTTTTTTCAAGGTTCCCTTTTAATTAAAGTGTGTCAAGCAGTTACCGGGGGAATTAGCGCTTGCTAACTGTTGGCACACACACATGCTGTTAATGCAGCAGCTTGATACTTTGATAAAGTGAGGTCATGCTTTTACATCTGCCAAGTGGCATATGTCAAAATGCCATACAGTAGGTGCAAAGCCTGTGTGGTAAATGCAGGGGGAGTGGCCAGTGTCTGCCCTGCGTTTATCACACTGGGCTACGTTCCCTGAATGGGCAGCTTGCGTGGGTACTGCCGCACTGCCTGCTGATGCAGGGAACGTGGGCTAAAGAGAAGGAGCCGGGGGAGGACAGAGCAAGATGTCGCTGAGTACTAAGGATGATGGAGCGCTTTCTCCTTTACACCTTCTGGCTGTTTGTGCCTGGAGCGGGTCTAAGTGTAGACGCAACTGTGGATATTTCTGAGATCAGGTGGGAATGTCCAGGTTGCTGGGAACACACCAGCCACATCTCTGCTATGCCACTATTCAGACTTGGATGTCCACAGACCCGGCTTCTAAAATAGCTCTGGAGACGTCTCTATACCCATTTTCAGATGTGCAAAGCGCGAATAGGGCTTCCAAAAGGACCCCCATAGGGTTTCATTTACAACATCCCTCACAAGATTCACACGCTGAAACAGCATCAAGCATTCATAAACCTGGACTTGCTCCTTCAGGGACACTAGGTAAACTCACTTCAGTCCTGATTTTACTAGCAGCTGTTTCCAGGCTAAAGCTCTGCAGTTTTGCCTGTTCAGATAGCGGAAGCAGCCCCCCGCCCTGGACCACTCACGGCAAGATAACGTTCAGCTCTGTATCCCCAGCTCATCTACATGAGCTGGTTTCCTAAACTCTCTCATTCTACTTGCAGGGTTAATCTTCCTGAAGCATTAACCATTCTCAGGGAATCTGCCTTTTCCCATCAGACTTCCCTAAACCAAAACCCTTTTCCAACAACAGCAACTCTGCCTCAGCTGGGTTTGCATTAATATCCCTGTAGGGCTACCTCCCAGCAGTACGCTGACTGAGTAAGTGCAGATGCAGGTTTACCTTCAGTGTCATCCTTCCTCAAGCACCCCAATAGTCTGAAAGGGTTTTCCCTTCACACCAGGAATTCCTGGCCATGTCCTGGGTTCTTGCCAGTTATCCCTTCCCGCATCCCCAGACGGGGCTTCTCTCGTCATTCCTCATCACATCTTGGAGTCTCACCAACTATCCCTTAGGCTAAGCACCAAGGCTCCCTGCATCCAGGATGCCAGGGGTTCTCACTTACCCCCGGCACTCATGGCCACCCCTGACTCTCATCAGTTTTTCCCAAGACTAAGAACTAAGACTTCCTATGCCACCCGGCATGGTATTTCCTGCCATAGAAACTGGAGGTTTTGTTAAACACACAGACCAAAATGTCCATTTTCTGTTCTAAATATCCTAAATTTTGACTTATGACTATTACATTCAGAGGCTGAAATGTGATGCTGAAAATATGTTTTTAGACACCCCTCACATCCCAAACTACTTCCTTTTATTATATCCATAACTTTGAACATATAGAGCCTGATTCAGAGAGGGGAATGTCCATGCCACCCAGACGTCCCTGAGGAAGATGGGCCTGTTAGGACCCAATTCTGGACGGCAGCAACAAAACGTTCCCGCAGTACACAGAATTGGGCCCATGGATGGCCCGGTGTGCCCCTGCTGCCTGCAGGTGTCCCTGACTCCAGCAGCTTAGGACCCACTCTTCCCCGCTGTCCAACCCATGGCTGACCTGCCGGGGCCTGGATCAGGCAGCGGGGACCTCCCCTGCACTCAGTCCTGACCCAGGAACAGTATCCCAGTGCCCAATCCATCTTCGGAGTGGAAGAAGCAGCATGTTCCCTTTGACCTGGAAGGATGTACAGGGCTGTGACCTGAATCGACCCTGTACGTCCTGCCAGGCTGGCCTGCCCCCGCTCCACCCAGATCCTGCCCCCCCCCCCCTCCGGCTCTCCCCATCCTGCTGCTCAGGATGTACAGGGAGAGCTGGAGGGAGAATCAAGGCCGGGCAGCTTGCGGGGCTGTATGTCCCACCGGGACATGCAGCCCCACAACCTGTGTCCCAGAATCAGGCCCATAGAGGGTAATATTATAAACTCTCATGGAGTCTGCATATGTATTTGAGGACTATTTTATAGTAACATAGTTAATGATGGCAAATAAAGACAATTATGGTCCATCTAGCCTGCCCAGTAAGGTGACTAGAGTAGGTGCACCTGTCGCTCCAGGAAGGTCACCCCCCTCTATGTCTTAGTTTAGGGTTGTACCCGACGCTCTTTGCAGGTCACCTCTCTCTGTTTGTTGAAGTATAAAAGAATAGTTACGTTTATTTTGATTTTATCCTCTTGCTATAAAGGGATCCACTATGTCTGTCCCATGCCATTTTGAATTCCATCACTGTATTTGCCCTACCACTTCCATCAGGAGGGCATTCCAAGCATCCACCACCCCTTCAGTGAAAAAGTATTTCCTGACGTTGCTTTTGAGTTTACCATCTTGCAGCTTCATTTTATGCCATCTAGTATTAGAGCTTCCCCTTCTTTGAAAAAGCTTTGTTTGTTTATTAATACCCTGTAAGTATTAGCTTTGTTTGTTTATTAATACCCTGTAAGTATTTAAAGGTTTGTATCATATCTCCCCTGTCCCTCCTCTCCTCTAGGTTATACATATTTAGATCTTCAAGTTTCTTCTCATACGTCTTCTGGTGCAGGCTCCAAATCATTTTGGTTGCCTTCCTCGAACCATTTCAAGCCTTTCTATATACTTTTTAAAGATATGATCTCAAAAACTGAACAGTATACTCCAAGTAAGCCTCACCAATGACTTGTACAGAGACATTAATACCTTCTTTCTGCTGGTTATTCCTCTCTGTATGCAACCCAGCATTCTTCTGGCTTTGGCCACCATCTTGTCCCATTGTTCCGCTATCTTGAGATCTTCACAAACAATCACTCTGCAGTACTTCTCCTAGTCCATGCACACCAACCTCTTGCTTCCTATCGCATACAGTTCCCTTGGATTTCTGCTTGACTCTGCACTTCTTCACATTAAATTTTAACCGCCAAGCATCAGACCATTCTTCCAGCTGTTGGCGCACACACATATCAAAATTAACCTTAGTCAGTCGGAGATACCATTGCTTTATCTAATAAAAAGAATCCCCTGCTGTCAAATTAATGTGGACTAAAACAGAAGGACTCAATATAATTTGAATAAAGAAAAACCTAAAGGAGTACATGATGTATACTTCTGAAATTACTATAGTGCCGTAATATGGACTCAGAAAGGGGGACAAAGCAATTGCTCGAAATTATGTCAATTGACAGTATTGTTGAAAAAAAGTCGAAATAAGTACATGTCTACATAGTAACATAATATATGCTAGCATCATGAAAGGGATTGGGTTATAATTGTTTTTAAGATCACGTAAAAGGGAAGGTTTTCACTGATCAGTCAGGTAAGAGGGAGGGTGATCATTTTTCTGGACAAAGGCAAGCAATGATAAGTAGAAGCATACAGACTCTGTCACAGCAAAAATATTTTTTTTCCAAAAGTCAGTTGCTGCTGCAACAGGTTTCCTTAGAGCAGGGGTCCTCAACCCAGTCCTCGAGACACATCTAGCCAGCATGTTTTCAGGATGGCCACAATGAATATGTATGAGAGGGATTTGGAAACAGTGTGTGCAAATCTCTCTCAAGCATATTTACTGTGGTTATCTTGAAAACCTGATTGACTAAGGCGTATGTCTACTAACCCAGACATACAGTTAACCCAGGCTATCTGCAACTAGGTCCCATTGAATAAAATGCATCCTAGATGCAGATAGCCCAGGTTAACTGTTAGCCCAGCTTAGCAGACATACCCCTAGGTGTGTTCTGAGGACTGGGCTAAGGATCACTGTCTTAGAGGGGTCTGAATTCATACAGCTGAAGGTTCTGTCTGTTTTAAGCTCGGTGCTTTCACAGGAATCTTGGTGAGGAATCTCTCTTCCACACCAAGCATATAATTCCAGAAGAGGAAAAATCTATTTCTCAGCAAATACTTCTCAGTCCAAAGCAAAATTTCTCTGATATCAAAAGCAGCTCTTTCAAAATAATTATCACTGCAACCAATGTGTCTATAGACACAAGAACCTGTCCATTTAGGTTCTTTTGCACTCACAGCAGCCAATTTCTCAAGTCTCACAAGCCAAAGTAGACATAAATAGGATGCAGGTTCATTTATCTCCTCTATAATTTGTGAATAATTGCTCTGCTACCTCTCCAGGATTAACATACCCTCGCTAAAACAGATCTAGATAGACATTTGATTCTCTAATATCTGATCTAATCAATGTGTGTTACCTCTTGATGCTTATCCTTCCTAGAACCGTACAGTTAACTAAAATGGAAAAGCCTAATCTAATCTACTGCACCTCCTTCCTTCTACTAATCACTCCGCTGACCAATACTCTCCATACAACTTCAAATCAAAAATGCAATGTGTGCCTTCGAGTCAGTCCTGACTCCTGTAGCGACCCAGAAGCTCCTGGGTTTTCATGGCAGTGTCACCGGAAGTAGATTGCCAGGCCTTTCTTCCAAGGCAGTGGAGGGTTAAGTGACTTGCCCAAGGCCACAAGGAGTGCTAGTGGGAATCGAACCCTGGTCAGCACTACCAAAATCCCATCATACAATACCAACATAGACTCAGTCCCTCATTCACTCATTACCCCTCTCCCCAAGACTACCGCAAACCCCATCAAAGACTATTATATATAAACCCTCTAAATAATCATGCCATCAACTGTCCACATTGTATCCTACTGAATACTAGATCTATCAGAAACAAAATCCCAATAATTTTGGATCTTATTAGCGACACCCAGCCAGACCTCCTATGCTTAACTGCAATATGGTTATCTGACTCAGATTCAGTTTTAACTAGCCAAATTGCTTCCTCTGAATATAAACTATTCCAATGTACAAGAGCTGATAAACGTGGAGGCTGTGTACTAATATTAGCAAAAAAGGACCTAAAAACCACTCTCCGCATGAGTAAAAACATAGAAGGCATGGATATCCTATCTATAGAAAATAAAAACATAACAATCAGCCTTATTTACAGACCCCCTTCATCCAACCCAGATAACCTTTCATCAATACTAGAAACAGCATGTACTTCTACCTTAAACAAATCCCACATTATTCATGGTGACTTTAACCTTACAGCCATAAACAGCTCACATGCTTCCCATTTCATAAATGCCATGTCAGATATGGACTTCTAGCAAATAGTACACATATCAACCCACAGAAAAAGGAAAAATGCTGGACCTCGTTTTTCTCCCAAAAAACATCCTACAGGATTCCCCAAAATCACTCCCTCTTCCATGGACAGGCCACTTCCTACTGGAATTCACACTACCTTCAACTCCCTCACCCCCTGATACTGATGAACCTACTTAAATCAAAAGGAAATTCAGATCATTGGATAAAGAAACATTTTTGAAAAATTCCTTCCCTCATTTAAACTCAACACTCATTGCTCTAGATGAAATCATTCTGAACTGGAACTCCACAATTGCTAAAGCTGCTCAAGTTCCACTCTCAATCAACAGAAGTATGCCGAAAGACTCTAAAATATGGTATACATGTGAATTAAGGAAACTAAAACAAAAACTGAGAAAACTAGAATGTAAATGGAGATATAAAAGGTCTGAAAGTGATAATAGACTATACATGGACACACTCAAAGAATACAAAGAAGCAATCAACTGCAGAAAGGAAGAGTATCACACAACTCTGAATATGAAATCCGTCAATAAACCTAGAGAGTTATTTTCTATTGTCAAATCACTAACAAAAACATCTAATCCTGACTTAGAATGACCTACCATCAAACCACAAACACTAGCTATCCACTACATGGAAAAACTTAAGCCATCAAATAAAGATGATATATCCTTCAAATCCCTCATCCAACAACCCAATGACCTTAATCCACTTAATCACGTTAAATGGACATTGTTTCACTTTATAGACCTAAAACAACTCAAGAACATAACAAACATTAATACCATAACCTCTGCCTCTGGCCCCTGCATGGATTAAAGCCATAAAAGATGAGCTCACTCCTGCAATCTTAGGAATAGTAAACCAACCCCTGCGACAAGGACAAATGCCATCTGAATTAAAACAAGCTATAATTTGACCAATTTTAAAAACAAACTCTGCTGACAAAGACCATCCTAACTCTTATAGGCACATTTCAAGCCTGCCTTTCTTAGCAAAGATCATTGAAAAAGTAGTTCAGCTCCAACTGCAAAACTACATTGATTTAAATGCGCCCCTTGATGAGCAACAACATGGCTTTACCCAGCATCATAGTATTGAAACTCTTATGCTTACGCTTATGGACAAATTCTTACATGGCATAAATAACAGTAAACAAGCATTTATATTAATTTTATTCAACGTTGCCTCTGCCTTTGACAGCATTAGCCATAGAATACTCATCTCAAGGCTATATCAGATTAGCCTACATGGTACAGTGATACAATGGTTCAAGTCCTACTTGACCAACCGCACTCAACAGAAACAGATCGGTCAATCAACATCTTCAACCTTCAAGCAGGAAGAAGGCATTCCTCAGGGATCTTCCCTCTCTGCCCTCCTCTTTAATCTTTATATTCAGCCAATTTTTTCCATCTTTAGAAAGCATAAAATTAACTATCATCTCTATGCGGATGACATAATGATGTATCATTCCATAGATATCACTAACAATTCCTGTTCCCAGATCCAAACATGCCTAAATGATGTTATTGATTGATTGGCTAAAATCACACAACTTAAACATTAATGTCAAAAAAACTGAGGTGCTATATGTAACTCGAAATCAAACCCCTATAAAATCCACATAAATAATTTGGAGCTGGAGGTCAAAAAATAAGTTAAATATCTTGGTATCATCCTTGATCAGTCTCTCAACATGGTCCCAAATATCAAATCTATTACAAAAACTAAATACTTTACGTTATGAGTCATCCAACACCTCAGACCCCTCCTAGAGCCCCACAATTTCAGAACAGTCCTTCAAGCCCTAGTATTCTGCAAGGGCTGCCCAATAAATTTATCTATCAACACAGATGACACAAAACCTAGCCGCACGCTTAGTTCATAAGGCCCAACAATCCGATCACATCACCCCAATTCTCCATAAGCTTCACTGGTTGCCTATTGCAACAAGAATAATATATAAGTATATTATGATAGTTTTCAAACTACATAATAAATTCGCTCCATCATACCTCTCCTCATTACTCAGCTTACCTGAAATCTTAAGAACCAGAAAGCACTGTTCCCAAAACACCTATGTAATGTGTGGTGATCCTATTAGCTTTCTTGGCTGCTGCTGAACACCAAACATAAGATTTCAACATAACTCCAAATGTGGATCCCTGCATCATGTAACTGTATTTGGGGTTATTCTTCCATAAATGCATAACTTTGCACATGTCCACATCAAATCTTCCATTTGGATGCCCGTATCCCAACTTCTCAAGGTCCTCTTGTAACTTTTCATAATCCTCGTGATTTAACAACTTTGAATAGTTTTGTGTTGTCTGCAAATTTGATTACCTCACTTATTGTTCCCAATTCCATGTCATCCCAACATCCGTCCAATTCCTGACCTATTCCAGTTTAGGAAGGCCTTGAAGCACCACCTCTTCCTCCTGCACTACCCGATAAACAATGCCATACCAGCCTCATTCACAGGTATAACACAAAACTCCCATGACTAGACAAAATGATGCGAACCCCACCTCTTTGCAAGATTGTAAATAGTTACCCCCTGTTATCCAAGTTTTAAACTCCTGTTCATTGTAAACACAGAGTACCCAAGGAAATGTGTAATTCTATGTTCATTGTAAACCGCACTGATGTTGAATAGCACGGTATAAAAGAGACTGGAAATAAATAAAAATAAATAAATAAATTTAAAAATATGCTAAGAAGTAGTGGGTCCAGCACAGATCTCAGAAACCTTTTTTTTTTTTTTAAGCACTGTCAAGTTAGTGCTGACCCCTGGAAACCCAGCAGCCACTGGAGTTTCTTAGCAAGATATGACCTGAAGTAGATTTGTCAGACCTTTCTGTTCTGAGGCAATGGAGGTTAAAGGGACTTGCCCAAGGTGTACCAGTGGGAAATGAATCCAGATCTCATGGGTAGTAGACTGTTGCTCTAACCGCTAGTCTACTCCTCCACACCATCTCCATCCCTGAGATACTCCGCTATTTATATTTAGAAAACTGACCATTTATCCCTACTCTGTTTTCTGTCTTTTAACCAATTCGTAATCCACAATAGGACATCGCCTCTTATCCCATGACTATTTAATTTCCTCAAGTCTCTCATGAGGGATCTTGTTAAAGTCTCTCTGAAAATTCAGATAGACCATATCAACTGGCTCACCTTTATCTATGGGGTCTATCCTGACCCAGGTTTTGTGGGGCTGGATGTCCAATCCGGCCGTCCAGCCCCGCTAAATGCCAGAGTTGCGATTCTGAACAAAGAGCTCCCCGCACGTAGATCTGAGATGTACGTGGAGCTCTGTTCCTGGGCAGGAGGGGGCAGGCCGGAGGAGGAATGAGGGCAGGAAGTGGGTGAGAACCTGACCCCTCACGTACAGGGCCTATTCCTGTATGTCCGGGGTCAGCGGATTGGATGGGGGGACGTATTCCACCTCAGAGGTGGAATAAGTCCCCTTAGAGGGAGTCAGATGATGCAACCAGGCCTGGAAAGGAAGGTGAGGGGAAGCGGGGGGTTGGGCGGCTGGGAAAGGAAATTCATGAGGCTGCCAAGGATCGTGACTCCTGTATGTCCTGGGGCCCAGAATCGGGGCATGGCTGACCCGTCCAGCTGCACCTGATTCTGATCCTGCGGGGACATCTAGCCCCCACAGGATCAAAATCAAGTGCAACCCTGGGCAGCCCAGGGACGCACAGAACTGAATTGGCCTCCACTTGTTTATTTACATCTTCAAAAAAACATAGATTGGTGAGGCAAGATCTTCCTTGGATAAATCCATGTTGGCTTTGTCCCATGAAACCATGTCTATCTACATGTTCCCTGTAAAAAATAGTTATCTCCAAGTTATAATGCCCTGTTCAATGTAATTTCAGTTTGTTCAATGTAAACCGCACTGATGCAGAATAGCACAGTATATAAGAGAATGTAAATAAATAAAATAAACAAATGTACAGTAATTTTGTTCTTTATAGGAGTTTTGGTCATTTTGCCTGACACTAACATCACAATACGGTCTGCTAGCAGAGCGAATTCAACATATCACTAAAAGATATTCCTACACTCTAACAATCTATTGTCATCAACAAGTTGAAATTTAATGCAAGGGATTTTGCTTGTTTCTTTTCTCGGGTCTCAGACTTCACAGTGGCATTATATTCTGGGTGTTTTTAAATTCCCAGTGTTATGCCTGTTAGCATCAATGACCCAACATTTTGCAAAATTCTTCCCTTTATCGCATGTGTCTTCAAGCAACTATTGTTGGTATTTTAACTTAATTTCTACTTAGCTCATGTTGTTTTAACTCTCTGTAAAAGTTGCTTGATTCAAGTTCCTTATCTTGAAGTCCCAACGCTGTAATTGAAGCACCCCCGCGTTTCACTATTCAGGTTCTTCAGGGGACCAGAAATCCAACTATAATTTATTTATTTATTTATTATTTATTACAATTTCTTATATACCGAACTATTCGGTATCAGCGCGGTTTACATTATAACACAATTACCATAACAACAAGCTGTTTGGTTTTACATAGAACAGGAGTACAAACTTGGATAACAGGGGTGAACTATATACATGAAATAATTACACGGCACAAGATTGGAGTAACACTAACATGAGGAAGAATATGTGGTTATTTCTTAGATGGGGATATCTAGATTTCGTTGTTGACTGAATAATATTGGAGGAAAAGGTGGTATTTGAGTGCCTTCCTGAACTGAGTTAGGTCTATAATGGCCCGAATGTCGGATGGTAGCGCATTCCAGCATTTGGGGACGTAGAAACTGAAAGCTCTGTTTGACGTTGTCATGTTGCATTTTGTCGATGCCTTTGGGGTTATTAGTAGGTTTACAGCTGTTGCTCTTCTGGATCTGTTGGGGGGCACTGAGTGGATAAGTTCTGTGAGTGTGGAAGATGAAATACCATTGATTGCCTTGAATGAGAGTAGTAGGGTTTTAAAGATGATCCTTCCATGGATCGGGAGCCAGTGCAGCTGCTTGAGAATAGGAGTCACGTGGTCACTTCTGGAGGCTCCGTAGAGGACCCTTGCTGCAGCATTCATGGCCAGCTGTAATGGGCTCAGTGTAGATTGAGGGAGACCTTGTAAGATGGCATTTGCAAAGTCGAAGTGTGGTAGGATTAGCGCTTGATATATAGTCCGGAAATCGTCTGGGTCCAATAGGGAGCGCAAATGTCTGAGTGAACGGATTTTGAAATATACAGCTTTGACTATATTGCTTATGTGATGTTTCATATCTAGACGTTGATCCAAGGTGACTCCAAGGTATTTTATTGTTTCTTTCATTTGTAAGTCAGCTTCCTTGACCGTTACATGGGACGGAGGAATAAAGTTGGGGTCTCTGGCGATGAAAAGCACCTCCGTTTTCTTGTGTTGAATGCGGATGTTTTGAGATTGGAGCCATTCTGAGACTGCATTGAAACAATCTATCAGTGGTGTCAGGTCCAATTGAACTGTAGAGAATGGCATGTATAGAAGTATGTCATCAGCATATATCAAACAATTCACGTTAAAAGACCTAATGATATTGCATATGGGTTGCATGTATATATTGAATAGGAGAGAAGACAACGAGGACCCTTGAGGCACCCCTTGTTTTTGATGGAAGCGTTTTGATTCCTCTGATCCGGATTTCACATATTGCCATCTTCCATCCAGATAAGACTTGCACCATTCAAGCACAGTGTTGCAGATGCCCTTCTTTTTCAGTCGGCCGAGGAGGAGTTCGTGACTCACCGAGTCGAACGCCGCGGCGATGTCCAAGAAGATGAGCACAAAACCTTGTCGGATGTTATCAATGCCTGTGATGATATTGTTGAAAAGGCTAGTGAGGAGGTCTCGACTCCATGATATTCTCTGAACCTATGTTGGCAGTGATCTAGGGGAGCTGCAGAATCTATATGATCCTGAATTTGCCTTTGTACCTCTTTCTCAATTATCTTAGCTGGGAGGGGACTACTAGCTATTGGCCTATAAGAATCGACCCGTTGGGGGTCTAGTTTGGGGTTCTTCAATAGCGGCCTAATGGAAGTCTGTTTGAGTGCTGTGAGGAAGGAACCAGTTGTGAAGGAGAGGTTCATCAGATTTGCGATGAAAGGGCTGAACTCACTGCGTAGCTCCTTAATCCAAAAAGCTGGGCAAGGGTCAGTCTGCGCTGTGGAGGTATTGAGAGATGCTATTGTATCCTCAATACATTTGATGGATGGAGTAGAAAATTCATTTAGAGGGGTTAGGCCGGTTGGTTCTTGATACGAGTCTGCAGAAACTTTGTCAGTCTGTACGATCTTGAATTGCAAGTATAATAAGTATAATATTATAATAAGTATAATAATAAGTATAATAAGTATAATATTATAATAAGTATAATAATAAACAACAAACACACACCACTTATCTAAAATCCAACCCAAATTGAAACTCACAATTTCTGCCTTCTTGAAACTATTTGTAAAAACTGGCCACTCAATGAGGAAAATACAAATAGATTACCTGACATAACGATGCTGCCCACGTCTTACTACCAGACCGATATTCTCTCAGGAACCTCTAACGGTCTCAAAATGCCGCGCATGCGGACTATAGTTTTTTTCTCTTTAAATGGATCTCTTAAACTCCGCCCACCTCTCAAAGAAAAACACCCAGAATATAATGCCACTGGGAAGTCTGAGACCCGAGAAAAGAAACAAGCAAAATCCCTTGCATTAAATTTCAACTTGTTGATGACAATAGAAGAGTGTAGGAATATCTTTTAGTGACACTAACATCAGGCTTACAAGTCTGTAGTTTCCTGAATGACCCCTGTAAGCCTTTTTTTTAAATTTCATTTTCAACTTTTATCAAACAAATAAAAACCTCACCTCACATAAGACTCCTGAAGAAGCAATTGACATTACTTCATGCCTATGCTAATACAAACAGATTATGCAGCTTCTCCCTACCAAATGCCCCCATACCTCCCCCCCCTCTACCCCAAGTTAACTGTTAACATAGCAGCTAATGTGGCACAGTTAATACCACCCAAGTAGGCAGGGCCAGCTCAAGAGGGTAGCACACAGGGCAATTGCCCCAGGCACCCATACAACAGGGGGCCCCCAAGTCTGTCTCAAGCTGAAGCAGGCAAAGCTTGCAGGCAAGCTTTGGGGCCCCCTCATTAGTTTCTGCCTTGGGTCCCTGGATGTCTAACACGGCCCTGTGAGTAGGTGAAACTAACTGCTTTGCGTTATCTATAATGCACTTCACATGCATTAAAAAAACCCTTTTGCTATGTTAATTGACTGAGAAACTGCACAGAATGCCTCGCCAGTAGTGCAGAGGTTTTTTCAGTTAGAACATATTACTTTTGGCAGTTAATGTGTAATATAGTTGTGGTCAACATTATTGGCACCCTTACATTTTAGGTATGCTGCATACAATTTTTGAGAAGTAATTGGAAATATTCCAACTGTATTCCATCATAATATTTTAATAATATGTTCAAAGGCATACAAAAAAATGTCTGTGTAATTTAGACATAGTAATTTCTGAGAAAAAAAACCAAAATATGGCCTTGACAGGATTAAAGGCACCCTTCACTGATATTTGGTTACGCGATCCTTGGCAGTGATGACAGCCTCCAAACATTTCTTGTAGCCATCTATAAGTTTCGTATATCTATCTGCTGATAGTTTCTCCCACTCTTCAACTGCGATTTGTTCCAACTCATGAATGTTTCCAGGATTCCTTTTACCAATGGCAGATTTCAGCTCTTTCCAAAGGTTCTCTAATGTTTTGAGATCAGGACTCATTGCTGGCCAGTTTAAAACAGTCCATTTTATCCTTTTTACCCATTCTTTTGTACTTTTGGATATATGTTTAGGGGCATTGTGTTGCTGGAGTACCTATGACCTTCGATCCAGACCTAACTTTCTGACACTAGGAAGCACATTTCACTCCAAAATACCTCTGACTTTATGATTCCTTTAATACGTTCCAGGTCTCAAGTTCCTGAGACAGCAAAACAGCCCCACAACATTATAGAACCTCCACCATATTTAACTGTAGACTGGGTGTTTTTTTTCCTTATAAGCTTCATTTCTTCACCTGTAAATGCATCTCTGCTCTTCATTGCCAAAGAGCTCAACTTTGGTCTCACCTGTCCACGGAACATTTTCCCAGAAGGATTTTGGCTTCTCAAGATGGGTTTGGGCAAAGATCAGGCATACCTTTTTATGTCTATCTTTGAGCAGCGGAGTCCTCCTTGGTCTTCGCCCATGAAGTTATTTGTTTAGTGTGCGGCGTACAGTGCAGATTGAAACCAGCACTCCATATTGCTCCAGGTCAGCCTTAAGAACTTTGGATATTGTACGTGGTGTTTTTACAACAGTTTGCACTAATATTCAAAGACTTCTTGGATTAATTTTCCTGTTCCCACCACATTCTGGGAGTTTCTTGACAGTTCCATGAGCAGAAAACTTCTTAATAACATTGTGTACTGTAGACACAGGAATCCCAAGGTCTTTGGAGATGGCCTTGTACCCCTTTGAAGTTTGATGTTTGGTGTTTTTCTGACAGTCTCCGGCAGATATCTTGTCTTCACCATTGTGAAATTCGAACAGTGAGTTAATGTGGCCATTTTAAACATTAGAACCATCATTCATTGGTTGATTCAAGTCATGTGAGTACTGACAGTTGATCACAGGTATGATTGGGAATGTGGTTCTTCTGTTCAAACAGATTTGAATTGTTTATAAGGGAGATAACAATCATGCCCTAGCAATGTCCCAGTTTTTATACTATTTCCTACCATTTTCTTGTTTTAATTGGTTTTGTTTAATTTGATTCTTTTATGAGCCATTTCGCTGACCACTTTTTTTTTAGTAGATACTAGACATTAAGGGGTTGAACTGCAAGGGTGCCAATAATGTTGACCACAACTTTAACTGCAAAATCTGACTACACGTTAGTAAATAGGAGCCTAAATGCTGCCTGTCTAAGCTCCACTGCGGGAACGCCTCAGCAACAGGAGCATAAACCTATGCACACAGCAGCTCCATGCGTCCAAATTTGCACACATAAATTCCATGCTGTTTCTACACAAAACCTCTGTTTTACATGTGGAGAAAGCTTATAAAATTACTCCCTTTAGACATTTTTTTAAACATTTTTTTTCCACAGAGATGAACTTTCAAATTTCACCATTTCTGTTTTCGTTCTGCTCACATTTTTGCAGGTCTCAAGTTTCAAAGTCTGAAGAGGCTTAAAAAAGCAATCTGAAACTGTCAGTTTTAGCATCTTAAATAAGTTGTAAAAGCTTAGACAACACTATCGATTGAAGGTGTTAAAAGCATTGCTTGAGTCTTCCATAATTGGGCGGTGTTATTAAAAATGAAATGCATTTTAGTGTGGTTGCTGTCAGTGTGCTGGACAGACTAAGGTGCTGGTTGATGTATTTCATGGAGACATTAAAACTTTACATTTTAATCCAACTAATTAGTTTTATTGGCTGTTGAAGTCCCTCAATATTAAAATATCTAGGGTCTAAATCAGGGGTCTCAAATCCACAGTCTATGGGCCATATATAGTCTCAAAAATGCCTCAGGTTGTCTGCATGCTTATGAACCCTGTCGCAGCCTAAGAAAGGGCAAAACTGAGTGGCAGCAAGCAGTGACAGTGAGGATGCAGGAGGCCCAAGGAGCAGAGAGACACAAGGAGAAGGCACTGGCTTTCCAGAGCACTGTTATTTCTCCTCTCCTCTCACAGCGCACAATTTTGCCTTTGCGAGGCAGTGCATATGAACCGAGAGAGAGGAGGAGGAAGAGATGGCATGCTGTTCTAGCGGACAGTGAGAACAAACTTTTCCTTACTGCCACTCCAGTGTGGTTCCTTATTATTGCTCCTGAGGAAAGACATGTAAGCCAGGAGGGGACTGAATGTTAGTGTCTGCGGCTAGCATTTAAAAAATTATGACCACCGCAGCTGAAAATAGCCCCCTATATTTGAGTGGAGACGTAGCCTAGTGGTTAAAGCAAGTGACTAGGGTTCAGTTCCCCCTGGTACTCCTTGTGACCTTGGGCAAGTCACTTAACCCTCCATTGCTTGGAAGAAGGGCCTGGCAATCTACTTCTGGCCACATTACCAAGAAAGCCCAGGAGCTGCTAGGTTGCCAGGAGTCAGCATTGACTCAAGGGCACACATCGTATTGCAAGAAATTATAATCATATATTGAACATAATTTTCTTCCTTTATTTTTCTTCTCATTGCGCTCTTCCTTCCTTTTTTCTTCAGCCACTCATTCTTTGCCATCTCTCCCTAACACCTATTTGTTTTCGTGTCGCTCCTCTGCAGCGGGCTGTAGCAAGCAGACAGAGCTAAAGAAGGGAAGAAGCAATCAGTCAAAATTCAGTAGAAGGGACCTAATAGAACCACGACTGAAGGGAAGACAGTAAAATACCTTGATTCCAATGAATATTGAATATCTTAGAGGGGTTATTACTAAGGTGCTGTAAATTTTCACAGTGAAATTTACTGCAGGAAAACCAGCAGTAACTCTGTATTGCAGGTTATTGACTCCCGTGGTAAACAACATTCATTTATCGCAGTGAAATTTACAACAGGAGTCTTTAACCTGCTGCTGCGATAAATTAAAGTTGATGTTGCTGATGCTGGGAACATTGGGGATTCCTGCCTGTAGCAAAACAGAGATGGAAGCTGAGCCCGTTATCTCTTTAAGAGGCTCGAGTGAGCTGAAACACCCCTGATGCCCATATTGGTTTACCCCAAGATTTTCCCAATAAATCCCCCATCCAAACAACCCCCCACCCCATCCAGAGCCTCTCCAAAGTATACCTTCACTCTCGAAACAGACCCCCTCCTGCCCCAGTGGGATATCATCTAGAGGTAGTGGCTTTCACCTCTGCAGCTCTCAGAACTAGACCTTTTTCTTTTTGTTAAGTAAGATTCAAATGTAGCGTTGGAAATATGAGCTGTTCTTGGCTTTTTGACTGAGAGTGAGAACCCATAACATTCAGAGGTTTAATACCTCTGGAGGCAAAGTGAAGTAAAATATCATAGTGACGTAAAGGCTCTCCGAAAAGTCACAGGAATGATTATTTGTTCCTGTTTCTTCCAGTCTGCCCTGTAGGAAATATTATAGAGGAGCTGATAGAGAACACATTCTATTTTACTAATCGACAAATGGATTGATACTCCAGGTAGGACGGAGAATGAGAAAAAAAGTTGAGCGGTAGTTCAGAATTTAGCAAGACAGATCTAATGTAAAAAAAACCTGTAGCTATTCATTTGGTTTATACAGACACAAAAAGTTGGATTACCATGAATTTGAAAATTGTAATAGCACCTTGAAGGTAGAACAGGGGCACACGAGTTAGGTCCTTGAGGACCGCAAACCAGCCAGTTTTTTCAGCATACCTCTAATAAATTTGCATGAGATAAATTTGCATATAATGGGGTAGTGTGTATGCAGCTCTACCTCATGCATATTCATTAGGGATGTCTTAAAAACCTGGCCTGTGTGTGGTCGTCAAGGACTAAACTCGTGCACCCCTGGTGTAGAATGTATACAGAGGCATGTAGCAGCATTCATTACACAGGAGAAGCGTCTGAAGGTGATCATATCTGATGATTTCAGGGTTGCCAAACAATATCGCAGCGGGAGTCAGTGGAATTACAATTCTTCTTTTGACATGTTCTTGACATTTTGATTGTTCCTGATATTATGATTCTGACTTTGGATGTCCAAAAAGGGACAGCAAGGCTCATATATATTTATTTAACAGGTTTTTTTATACGGCTTTATCATTTGGTCAAAGTGGCTTACATTGTAACTTAAACTTGGTAATGTACATTAAATAGGGACATTGAGAACTTGGATTTTTATGAGGCAATGGAGGATTAAGTGACTTTCCCAAGGTCACAAGGAGTGCTAGTGGGAACCAAACCTGGTTGCTCGGTTCCCAAGCCGTGCTCTATTAGGCTACACCTCTTGTTAATGTGCTATACACTAGATATTTGTCATCCATCAAAAAGCCGATATAAAGATGATTTTTAGGTTCTATGAGAGGCAGAAACTCTTGATTGCCTCTTTCAAATTCAGATGTAGGCTATGATTATTTTTTTTGTCTGAGACACTGAAGAATTTTTTCTAAATCCCAAAAGGAAGCAAATAAAACACAATAAAGTTTAATATTATTAAGAAAAGGCCATGCAGCCCTTAAAAGCTGATACAATGCATAAAGATTCTCTTCATTCCCTAAACATCTGCAACTATACTAAGCTGAAGTCTAATGTATGCACTGGTCAGGCAATATAGTCCTTATCAACGGTCTTTGATAGTGTGCACCATGACCTTCTGTACAATGACGCTAAGTTCCCCTAGATCATTTCGTTCACACCTTTCTGTTTCACAGATTAGAGACAAAAATAGCCATGCACAAGTACATCTGCTGAAAAAAATTAACACTGTATGCAGATTACTGAAAGTGAATTTCTATTTCTGCCCTCCTCTACTTCCTCCCCTCCCTTCCCTGAAATATCAGCATGGCAAAAAGCACTGGGTGTCCTTATATTCTAGCAAAATCGCAAACCAAATATATGTCAATTTTGTTGTTGTTGTTCTGTGGTTGATGTTGCCATCTTCAACAACTTTTTATATGTTTTTAAATACATTTAGTGAAATTTGCTGCATTTTTTTATGTCAGCAGTGTACATTCCAATAAGATTAAAAGTCCTAGAGATTTTTAGGTTGTGAAGTAAAAGTGGGCAAACATCAGATAAAGTGGCCTGACTGAAAAGTAGTCTCCTCAGATATGGCTAAAAATATGTGTTGGCGCCACAGAGCTGTTCCTAAATTTCTTATTAAATTTTATTTGTAATCAATTTTCAATGCTACTTTTACTTTTTCTTGAGAGAAAAATAAAACATGTTCAAAAAAAGATGTTCTGTGGGGGAGGAGGCAAGATGGCGGCGGTGATCAACCTTGGGTAATTTGGCCCTCTCGGAGGCATTCGACTCCTGGCAGTTGTGTTCCTTCAGTGGAGGAAACATAAGCAGGCTCCACCACCCTCGGAGGAGCCCCTTACTGGAGCTGCATCTTCAGTGGGTCTGGCGTTGTCTTCGGATCTGAGCAGGGGCGGCCCAAGGGGGGTGCGGGGCCATGTGCGGAGACTCGGTGCGGGGCCTCATTTGCATAAGTGGCCTCATTTGCATAAATATTTGCATAATGTTACCATACACTAACTTTTAGTAAACATGCCTCTTCATGAGTGTATGGATAAAAAAAGACAAAGATTTCTACATTACTATAATCCAGTGCCAACCGCCAGGCACATTAGGAACTACTACAAACACTGCCCATTTAGAACCCATAGCAAAACCGCCGTATCCTAACAGCACTACCAGGATTCACAAAGCGCCAAACCCTACCTATTAAAAGACAACACTGCAAATATTAAACCAATACATTTCAGAGAATAACAATACATGACCTACTGGGGAAAGAGAACAAGTGACAATGTCAAATAGGAATTACATAAACAGAATACCTCAGCTCAGTTACACATGCAGAACATAGACTATCACCAAACAAGGAATCACAATTTAAAAACAGGAAGACAATAATTAAACTGGGAACCCTAAAAATCAAACTTGGAATGTACAACAACAATGTAGAAATAAAACCATAAATTAATTTCCTCTTGTACTAAACAAAGCACAGACATTAATGATGCACATTTCCCAGAGCTGACATATTCCAGTTAATAAATTCAAAATAAAGAGATATCTTTGTACCTTTTGTGCATTTTTTTTTTCAGTTGCAATTGTTCCAGCCACTTTCTTCTGGTATGTGTCTTCTACTATCTCTCCATCGTCTGCTGTCCATTTGTCCTTTCTTCTCTTCTAGTTTTTTCCATTCTCTCTCTACATCTGCTTTAACATAATAATCTTTCTCCTTTTGCTCTTTCCTCATTCCTATTTCATCCACTCAAATTTTACCCCTCCATCCTCAATCCCCACTTAGTCTCCCAATACCCGGCCAATTGTACATTTTTCTTCCCTCCCACACAAAATATTTTTCCTCTCTCCATTTCATTCTCCCAGCCCCATCCCCTTCTAATCTCCCCCAACATCAGCTCCCTTTTAGTTCCAGCCCCACCCAGTATCCGCTCCCTTCTAGTCCCCACATCAGCCCATTTCCAGTCCTGGCCCCTCATCAGTCCATTTCCAGTCCTAGCTCCCCCATCCATTTCCAGTCCTATCCGAGTCCCTTCATCAGCTCATTTCCAATACCAGCCTCCCATCAGCCCATTTCTAGTCCTTTCCTAGCCCCACCATCAGCCCATGTCAAATCCTAGCTCCCCTCCACTCAGCCCATCTCTAAACCAAGCCCCCCATGAGCCTACTTCCAGTTCTAGCCCCTCCATGAGTCCATTTCAATCCAAGCCCCCACCACAGCCCATTTCCAATCTTAGCTCCCCCCAACACCCAATTCTCAGTTCTATCCTAGCCCATCCATCAGCCCAGTTCCTGTCCTAGCTCCCTCCCCTAAGAGCCCATTCCAAGCCCCCCTTCCCATCAGCTATTTGCAGTTCAAGCCCCCTTCGACTCAGCCCATTTCCATTCCAAGTCCCCCTCCCCATCAGCTATTTGCAGTTCAAGCCCCCCACTTCCCCTCAGCCCATTTCCATTCCAAGCCCCATCCCCAACAGCTATTTGCAGTTCAAGCCCCCTTCCACTCAGCCCATTACCAGTCCTAGCCCCCCCATAGCCCACTCCCAATCCCACCAGCCCATTTCCAGTCCTAATCCCCCATCACCCAATTTTCAGTTTAAGCCCCCCCATAGCCCATTACCAGTCCTAACCTCCCCATCAGCCCACTCCCAGTCCTAATCACCCATCACTCAATTTTTAGTTTAAGCCCTCCCATAGCCCATTACCAGTCTTAACCCCCCCATCAACCCACTTTCAGTCCTAATCCCACCAGCCCATTTCCAGTCCTAATCCCCCATCACCCAATTTTTAGTTTAAGCCCCGCCAGTGCCCATCACCACTCCTAACCCCTCCCCAGCGCCCATCACCACTCCTAACCCCCCCAGCCCAGCACCCAGCACCACTCCTAACCCCCCCAGCCAGCCCAGTGTCCATCACCACTCCTAACCCCCCCAGCCAGCCCAGTGCCCATCACCACTCCTAACCCCCCCAGCCAGCCCAGTGCCCATCACCACTCCTAACCCCCCCCAGCCAGCCCAGTGCCATTCACCACTCATACCCCCCCAGCCTGCCCAGTGCCCATCACCACTCCTAACCCCCCCCAGCCAGCCCAGTGTCCATCACCACTCCTAACCCCCCCCAGCCAGCCCAGCCCATCACGACTCCTAACACCCCCCCAGCCCAGCCCATCACAACTCCTAACCCCCCCCAGCCCAGCCCAGCCCATCACATCTCCTATCCCCCCCCCAGCCCAGCCCAGACCATCACAACTCCTAACCCCCCCCCAGCCCAGCCCATCACAACTCCTAACCCACCCCAGCCCAGCACTACTCCTAACACCCCCCCCAGCCCAGCACCACTCTTAACCCGCCCAGCACAGCACCACTCCTAGCCCAGCCCAGCACCACTCTTAACCCCCCCCCAGCCCCTCCCATCACCACTCTTAACCCCCCCAGCCATCCCAGCACAGCATCACTCCTATCCCCCCCACCCCTGCCCAGCACCACTCCTATCCCCCACCCACCCAGCCCAGCACCACTCCTAACCCCCCCACCCAGCCCAGCCCAGCCAGCACCACTCCTAACCCCCCCCAGCCCAGCACCATTCTTAACCCCCCCAGCTCAGCCCAGCCCAGCACCACTCCTAACCCCCCCCCAGCCCAGCACAGCACCGCACCACTCCTAACCCCCCCCCAGCCCAGCACAGCACAGCACCGCACCACTCCTAACCCCCCCCCCCCCCCCAGCCCAGCCCAGCCCAGCCCAGCCCAGCCCAGGGAAAGTTAAAAAAAATGAAAGAACCTGTCTCCTGCCGATGTCGGGGCCGCCGCGGCAGAATCGAGCGTGCCGCGGGGCCCCCCTGTACCCGGCACAGCCTCTTCTCCCCGTAGCAGCTCTCTCTTCTGAGCTGCAGTCAACGCGCCGGCTTGCAGAGCGCGAGGGAAGAGTTTTTCCCTCGCTGCTCTGTTAAGCCCGCGGGGGCTGATGGGAAGTTCCCATCAGCCCCCGCGGGCTTAACAGAGTCGCGAAAGGGAAACTCTTCCCTCGCGCTCTGCAAGCCGGCGCGTTGACTGCAGCTCCACAGTGAGAGCTGCTACGGGGAGAAGAGGCTGTGCCGGGTACAGGGGGGCCCCGCGGCACGCTCGATTCTGCCGCGGCAGCCCCGACATCGGCAGGAGACAGGTTCTTTCATTTTTTTTTTATTTTACTTTTACAAAAGAATGTTTTTTGCGCGGGGCCCCCTGAAACGCGGGGCCCTGTGCAAAAAACATTCTCGCTCAATGGACGGGCCGGCCCTGGATCTGAGCACTTCAGGGGTAGTACTTTCCCCTGAACAGCAGGCCCCCCTGCCCTGCCCCAGAAGTGTTGCTGCCCGAGTGATACCCTTTTTAGAACATCTCAGCTATGTGATCAATCAGGAAAAAAGCAAGCTGTTGCCTTCCCAGTCCTTAAGTTACTGAGAGCATGTTTCAACACTCAAGCTGGCAGAATTTTCCTTCCAGGGAAGAAAGTCAAAAGAATACTGCCTGGCTACAAAAATTGAGGAAAATGCCCAAAATGTACTGAAAATAAAATGAAAAATTTTGTTATGCAGATTCCTGTTAGCTTCTATTGAAGAAATATTTACATTGGGTAAAATGTCAATTATTTTGACACCAACTCAATCTTTCCTGCAGGATTTCTCTGAGAGGAAGAATCACACTCTACTCCTGAGAGCACATTATGTTATCCTGTCTCATCCTCTATATGTAAAAATAAATAAATAAAATCAGGTTTTTACTCACAAAATTATGTCCCACATCTGATACCAATCTGCTGCTAATTTGGCCTTTTCCTTTTGATGGGATTCCTACTTGTATGGACTGAAATTGAAGAGATCACTTACGCAAAATAAATTTATGCAGTTAACTTTGGAGTTAGCTACATAATTCATGTATATTTAAAATTTGGGGGCTGTCATTCCATATCCTTTTGCCAAACATCTCAACAGTCAGTCAAAAGTTATCCTTTAAGAAGGAAGAGGGCCAGGAGGCATTTCGAAGACCTGATTCGAAGGTTATCCTGATAGCTTCAGTGATATCCAGATAAATATCCTATCAAGTGGGACAGCACAAGGCTGGCTTATCTTATACAACTTATCCATTTCAGTTTAGGACCACTTATTCTGTAGTCCGACCTAAAAGGGCAACATGATTGACCTCCAAGTTGCTTACCTGTAATAGGTGTATTTACCTATCATGCAGATATTATCAGGATGGTATTATAGACTGCAATTTTAGCGAGCGTCATCATATTCATTTCAAAGCAACCTCAATGGCGCAGAATCAACTGAAACACCTTCTGACTCAACTCCCATTCTCTAGGATTTAGATAGTGCCAGCTGAGGAAGTCCGCTTCCACAATGTCCACCCCAGCAATGTGCTGGCCCGACAAGGTTAGGAAATTCTTCTCTGCCCAGGCAAAAAGGAGATCCATCTCCAGTGCCACCCCAGTGCACCTTGTGCCTCCTTGCTGATTGACATAAGCCACAGCTGTGGCACTGTCCAAAAAAATTCAAACTGCCTGGCCCATGACCAGGACCAGAAATACAGAAGAGCTAACCTGATGGCCCTCTCCTCAAGGTGGTTAATGGACCACACCTCTTCCCTTCTGTTTAAACAGATTGGGGCTATACAGTCTTGGCAATGGGCTCCCCAGCCCGAAAGACTGACATCCATCGTCAGCAAGATCCAGGAGCAATCATCCAGCAGTATGCCCTTCTTCAGATGACAGGGCTGTCATCACCACCATAGGCTGAAGAAGGGGCACCTGTTTTCTTCATAGATCCCTTGAACTTGTCTTCTGGGAGGTGGTAAGATTTTGTCTTGCCTAGGTCCTTCACCAGCTTCTCCAAACCATTTCCAAACAGAAGCTTCCCCTTAAAGGGCAATTGAGCCAATTGGGCTTTGGAGGACCTTTGCAATTATGCTTTGGGAGGAGGGAGGGGGGCCTAGCCCAACTGGCCAGCTGGCACACTTTGAACATCTGGAGATGCACTGATTCTCTATCGGCAGCTCCCAGTGGGGATCGGGAGCTGTCCATGGAGGATCGGTGCTGTGGGGGGTCCCACACTTTTATTTTTTATATTATCATGTCATGGATTGCAGCACCACGGTACTGACAATGTTGTGTATGTGGGGGGGGGGGCAAATCATGGCACTTGCCTGATCTGCTGCAGGACAGAGCCCATGTTATCAGTTCCTCTTGAGGTGGCACTATCTGCTACCATGATCACGCCTGAGTTTGGCAGGCATCACAATGTTTTTTTTCACCCCTAGGGACATCCACCATGCAAAAATCAGATATCGTGAAAAATTGTCTGCAATATCAGATTTTTTTCACAGGTCAGCTGCTACCATGGGGCGTTAAGCCTGCATTACCTCCACGGTAGCAACTAGTGCCCTTTAATAGACATACGCCTTAGTTTAAGGTGGATATATCGTTAGTATCAAGTATTCAGTGACTTTAATATACTCTGCCTAGGTCAGCTACAGTATTAGCTGTAAGAATCAATGTGTGAAGATCAAGTTAGCACCTGTTTTAAGCCTATTTTATAAAGACTCAGACATCCATGTGCCCTTATAAAATACCAGGGCCAACGTGGCAGAAATTGCACCTAGACTGAAGTTGTGGACATTTATATCTGCTTGGGAGCAAGCATAAATATTTTTGCACACATGCGTATTTTATAGAAAATACATGTAAATCTTGATTTCAGCCATGCTCCACCTAAACTCTGACCCTGAACATGCCTACACACAGATCATGTAAAAATGTGTGCCTTCTAGACACTATGTATACTTTTACGCACACCCTAGAACCTTCTCAACGCCTAATGGACTATTAAATTATGAGATAAAAATGGTATTTAACAAAACTCTATATTTTTATTTGTATATGATCTGGGAGTCACCAACTCATGTGTTAGGAGGGAACATACTGTTGGGGGGGGGGGGGCAGTTTGGGAGTTTGTGTTCTGGAAGCAGCAATGCTTTCTGCTCTAGTAATTTTCCATGAGAGTTGCTGGTAAGCTCAACCCACAGGAGGGGTCAGAAGGTTATGTTTAGATTAATTTATGAGGGAAAGGTACCCTTTTTCTGAATCTGGAAAAGTACCCTATCTACCACACCTAGGGATGCCAACTGGCTCCAGATGTGCCCGACGGGATTGATCCAGTCTTGCGTTTACCCCATCACATGCAGGGACATGAAGTCTTGCTTTTGTATGAAGTGCAATGGAGAAATCAGAACTGCATGTCCCTGCATGCAATGGGGTAAACACAGGACTGGATCAAGACTGTTGGGTGCATTTGGAGCCATTTGGCAACCCTACCACACCTAATTAGCAGAGGCCTAGAAGGGAAAGCAGCTCTATCACAACAAAGGGAAATAGCTGCAAAGTGGCCACTTACTTCTGTGAGCTGCCCTGGACCCTGGCCTGGCTCTTGCAACTGGTCAATATCACCTCATGTACAGTGGGGTCTTCAAGCTGACAGGGAGCAGGAAGCAAAAGAAGAATGGCAGGTGGGGTCTGCAAAGCATTCCCTGAACCTAAGAAATAAGTAATCGTAAAAATAAGTGGGAAGTTCCCCAGGAAATATTTCAGCTACCCTCTGAGCAGATGATCCACCAAACCAATAGTTCTCAAACCTATTCTGGGGGACTGCCAGTTAGTTGGGTATTCAGGATATCCACAATGAATACACATGAGAGAGATTTGCATATAATGGAAGTAATAGGCATGCAAATCTTTCTCATGCATATTCATTGTGGATATCCTGAAAACCCAAATGACTGGTGGTCCCCAGCATAGGATTGAGAACCATTGCACTAAACACTATCGCAACAAAGGTCCTGGTATTCACCCTGTTGTACTCATGCTATGGAGATAATGAAGTGAGAGGGCAACGAATGTCTACTTACCGTAGAAGGGGAACGTAACTCTGTGGTGAAGAGAAGAACCTATCACTAGCTCCTTTTCCATTGACATCATCATAAAGCACACTGGTCAACACTGAAATCATTACAGACTTTAAAAGGCCCTAATCTGTAGTATCTTGGTGAGCTGAACACGAATATAACATTAAAAAAAAAATATTGGCTCTCGTTTTGAAGATATTGCATGTAGTTCATTTTTGACGTTTCACTGTGTAAATTTATGCAGTAAGACATCAACAACATCCCAAATAAGCCTTGAATGATGTAATATTGCATCACATTGCATAATACCAACATGCACACATCATCCAGAGTTGATTGCATTATTTTCTGATGCAATGCAATACTACTGCCAGACGGCTGCTGAAGCCATCTGACATCAGCAGTGTACTATACGCAGTCGGAAAGGAAAGTAATCTGGTATTCTGTTCCGATATTGAAAGCCTCATGAATGCCTTAAAAATCACTCATGACCCACAAGACTGGAGACTATTTATAGACTCTTCGAAACTGAGTCTGAAGGCTGTGCTTTTGAACAATGGAAATCGTCTTCCATCTATTCCAGTAGCGCATGCCGTCCACATGAGAGACATATGATAACTTAAAGCATATATTGACTTCCATTAATACGAGGGTTGCTATTTATATTTCTGGCCTAATAATGAAAAAACAAATATTTATGATCAAAATTGGTTTTATTGTTTTTCAAAATATTCTCCATGAAGATCAATACACTTTTGCATGCGTTTGAACCAATTTTCGAAGCACTTTTTCCACTCCGATTGAGGTAACTCCAAAACATGCGTTTTGAATGCATCAACCGCATCTTCGGGTGTTGAAAATCGTTGACCACGTAATTTGTTTTTGATGTGCGGGAATAAAAAGAAGTCATTGGGTGCAAAATCAGGGCTGTACAGTGGATGACCCATCAATTCGATGTTTTGACCGGTCAAAAATTCCTTTGTTTGAGCCGATGTGTGAGAGCTCGCATTGTCATGATGAAGAATTATTCGCCTCTTCTTCGACTTTTTCTGAATTTCTCCGAAGACTTCTGGTAAACAAATGGTCGTGTACCATTCAGAATTGACCGTCCTACTTTGCTGTAACGGCACTGTCGCCACGTGACCGGTAATACCGAAGAAACAGGCAACCATTTGCTTCAATGTGCTTCTTCCGCGAACAACTTTTGTTGGATTTGGCTCGTCTTGGAAGACCCATACAGTCGATTGCTGTTTTGTTTCGGGCTCAAATGCATAGATCCATGATTTGTCACCTGTATAGATGTTATACACAGTCTTTGATGCACCTTGAACGTATTTTTTCAACATTTCCGTGCACCAATCGACACGAGCCTTCTTTTGAGCGTTTGTCAGATTATGCGGGATCCAACGGGAACAAATCTTTTTTACGGCCAAATGATCATGCAATATCTTATTGATGCTTGTCATACTAATGCCCATAGATGCCTCAATCTCACGGTATGTCACATGATGATCTTGCTTTATCAGTTCACACACAGCATCGATATTTTCTGGCACAACAACCGATTTTGGACGACCCTAACAGAATTTGTCCTGGAGTGAACGTCGGCCACAATTGAATTTGTTATACCAGTTTTTTACATTGCTGTAGGATGGTGCTTTATCGCCGTATAAAAAATTAAGTTCATTCCATTTTTCGCCCGAGATGAATTTTTCAAGTTACTGTAAACAACAAATCGCGCTCAAATGATAAAATGTTATGAATAAGGTTATGTTCAACAATGTCAGTGTTCCAATGGAACCATTGGGTGGTGCCTGGCAACACTTACTGTTGCTAAGGCCAGAAATATAAATAGCAACCCAACAAGTACAGCTGGCACCTCTGTGGTGCCCTGAAGATAATAATTGCCCTTTTAATGGGACTGCAGCAGGGATATATAAAATACATGTGTTTCTTATGTGAGTGGGATAGCCGAGCAAGGGATTGGCACTACTTGCGGAAGGAATGGAATCGCAGACAAAATGTAACAGTTGGAGAGAAGAATATCCAGCACCCAGCTCTGGTTGAGGCTCACAAAATCCTGCTACCACCCCTTCACATCAAACTAGGTTTGATGAAAAACTTTGTGAAAGCCATAGACCGCACTTCGCCAGCTTTCTGATACCTGCATGAAAAATTCCCTCGACTCAGCGAAGCAAAGATTAAAGAGGGAGTTTTTGTGGGTCCTCAGATTCGAGAGCTCTTCAAAGATGACCGGTTCAACAACTTGCTGCAGGGTGATGCGAAACAAGCATGGAATGCTTTTCGCCTAGTGTCAAACTTTCTCGGAAATGTTAGGGCAGGAACTAGTAGAAGACATGCTAATGCAGTATCACAAACTTGGCTGCAATATGTCTCTAAAGATCCATTTCCTTGATTCCCATCTTGATTTCTTTCCTGACAACTATGGTATGGTTAGTGATAACGGCGAACTTTTTCACCAGGATATTGCAACAATGGAGCAAAGATACCAGGGAAAATGGTCCACTACAATGCTGGCTGACTACTGCTGGACACTCCCCAGAGAAACTCTCGAACAGCTGTACAAGAGACAGGTGAAAAAATCTAAGAAGTAGTCTATGACTTGGTTTTTTACAGGTATTAACTGAAGGCCTATTATATTTATTATTGACATGCATTTTGTGATGTAAACATTAATTCTTGTAGATTACAAAAAACTAGAGCCAACTTTGCAATTTCACCATCATATTTGTGTTCAGCATATAAAAATTGATAAGAAATGACTATTTTTATTTCAGTAACATGACTTTTGTAATAAATTGTTGACCAGTGGCATATGGACGTATGCACTCTTTCATGTTGTTAACTCCTGTTGGGTCATTATTAAATTTGAGTTAATCATTAATTGCAAGGGTGCAGAGGAGATATTTTAGTGCCCAATTCTCCTAGATGGGGGAAACAAGTCATAAACAGAGGCCAGGTTATCTGACGAGAGCAAGGGCCTTGCAGAGATTCTCTCTCCGAGTCCCTCAAGACGCATTTCCTAATCATTTATGTAACCCCAGAGGGTCCCATCAAACAGGTGTCCATCTTGGGACTCCTTACATATTATTTAAGCATTTACAAAAATAATTAAGATACTGTATATATAAAAACAGAATTATCATCTATAAAGGTGCAAATACCCAGAAAAAAATGTGAAGATAGCAGAAGACCTGAATATCCCTCTGAACCTTTTTTAAATCACTAACCGAGGTATCCGGATGCCCGTCCCTTGCTTCGCCACAAGCCTTCTGGACCATCCCACACCTCTGGCATCCACAACCAAACTTGCTCGATGCCTACACCCCTCCCCTCCCCCACACTCCCCCACCCGGCACGCCTGAACAGAACGCACAGACACCGGATCTTGGTGAACAATTGCTTGGTCACAGCTTTATTAACAATATTGTAACACCAGCCCAACATGGGCCAACTCAACATTGGTAAATCCAACAAATGCCCCCCCCCACCCCCCTTTTTCGGATGATGCCCCCCACCAGCCATTTATAGCAAAGTGGTGCATCATCCTCCCCCCATTCCCCCTACTGCCAGCCTTGCCATGTTATATAGCAACGGCCAGCTCAAGTTGCCTTCCACCGGGCAGAGACCCCAGCCGGGACGTCTCTCCCAACCTAAGGAGCACTGCCACTCCCGTGCAAAGCGGCATTAGCCTCAAATGCCCCGCCAGGTCGGCGAGCGCCAGCTCGCTACCCCATACGGACTAGACATGGCAGATGAACCCCCTCCCCCAGCTGCGACGCCCACCACCCAACCCACCAAATACAAGGGAGGGTGGGTAGGGACACCTTTCTTCGGGGCGAGCCGGCAGAAAGAGGGAGACCGCATTCCGCCGATCTCCCTCGCACCCTGCCGTCCCGCCCCAGCCAGCTCCTGAGCCAATCATCATGCCCCACGTCACCGACGTGGGGCTGCCGGAACCAGCCCACACCTTCCTCCTCCGATCTCGGACCCCCCCGCGTACCCAAATGAAGCGCGCCAGGGATTCGGGACCCGGGGACCTGGTTACTACACCGGCCTCGGGACCCAGCCCTGCGGCGCGGCAGGATTAACCGAGGTATCTGGATGCCCGTCCCTTGCTTCACCACAAGCCCTCTGGACCAACCCACACCTCTGGCATCCACACCCAAACTTGCTCGATGCCTACACCTCTCCACCCCCACCCAGCACGCCTGAACAGAACACGCAGACACCAGATCTTGGTGAACAATTGCTTGGTCACAGCTTTTTTAACAACATTGTAACACCGGCCCAACATGGGCCAACTCAACATTGGTAAATCCAACAAATGCCCCCCACCCCCCCCTTTTCCGGATGATGCCCCCCACCAGCCGTTTATAGCAAAGTGGTGCATCATCCTCCCCCCATTCCCCCTACCGCCCGCCTTGCCATGTTATATAGCAATGTCCGGCTCAAGGTGCCTTCCACCGGGCAGAGACCCCAGCCGGGACGTCTCTCGCAACCTAAGGAGCACTGCCGCTCCCGTGCAAAGCGGCATCAGCCTCAAATGCCCCGCCGGGTCGGCGAGCACCAGCTCGCTACCCCACCACCGGCACAAGGTAGACCACTAACCTTCTGCCGCCCCCACCAAAGAAAGCTGCAACCAGCACCAACCCTCTAAGGCTTCCTGCCAGTCGTTCAACAGCAGGTCTTGACCCACCGGGGCAAGGTGAACCCCATCCAATCGATACAAGCCCGCACACCTGACATCCACCCAAGGGTGCAACACCTGAATCCCACCTGTCTGCTGAACCCAACGCCCAATCTGCCTGTTAATCTTGACCAGGCCCCGCGACCAGCGCCGCTGAGTCCAGCACGCGGGGCATGGAATGATGTCTGACCATATGATGGCCACATCCGAGAGTAACTCCTGCACCAGACCGATGTCCCTCTGCACAGTTCTGATGATCTGCCGGCATGACCAGCTCGCCAAGTCATTGCCACCCAAATGGATTAGCAGCCCGACTGGCCGCTGCCACTGACCGATCTTCGTCTGGACGCAGGCCAGAAGTTGCTACCATCTCATGCCTCATTGACCCATCCAACACAGCCGAACTCCTGAATCTGCGAGACTTAGGTGGGGGCCTAATGGCCACACTGCCGCCCGGCGCTCAGCCCAGTAGACGAATGAATGACCGATGATCCACCAGTCTCCGGAGCACGCGCCATCTGAAAGGAGAAAATCGGACTGCCACCAGCAGGCAACTCTGCAATAGGAAGGAAAATGTTAGTACCCCCCAACCCCCCCCAAGTTGACCTCTGTTGCCGGACCCGCCCCACGGCCAACAGGCCGTGCACAGGACCTACGAGTGAACGTACCCTCATATGCTCCCGAACGCCACCTACCGATGCGCTGTATGACCCGTGCTTCAAGACCTGCTGCAGCCGCACTCGTAGCCGAATCCTGAATGAATGCGAAGCATAGCTCCTGTTGTCATAACCCAGGAACCGCAACGCCAGGCGCAGCACCGCCGTGAACTGAAACTGCGTTACTGGCCTGCCATCTTTGTGGATGAAATAATAGCCCCGCGCCGCTGACCGCAACCGCAGGTAGTTCTGTAGAGCATGCACCGGGCAGGATAGCAAGGGAAAGATGGCGCTCAGTACCACCCAGCCACCTTTTCCCACCTGGTCCGTTTTGGAGCGCGGTATGTAGATACGTACCTGGGACGCTTCTACCATGACGTGCTCAAAATCGAGCCCGCCAAACGCGCCCCGCCTTGCAGACCTGGGCACGAGCTCACACATGCAGAATGCACCAAAAATGCTGTCGCAAACAGCGCATGGAACAAAACGGACTCAAAACTTGAGGCCGCGATGCGTGGTAGCGCCTCACATATCTGAAGTAAGAGGTCGTGGGAAACCGGGAGCCGCCAATCCCGTGACCTAGAATGCACCCTGGCCCAACCGGCCAGTAGGCGCTTAACCAAAAAGGATACCCTAGGGTTGCCCCATCCAGCCGCCTTACAAAAGAAGGAAAACCCAGCCAGCGCAGACGCGACCGCCGACCGAGCCCAGCCCTCCTTCTTTTCCCACAAAACAAATTGGCCCACCAGCCCATCAGGCACACTCCCCCAAGACTAATCCCTCGCACTCAAAAACACACTCACCTGGGAGTATCCTCGCCAATACAGCACCCAAGTGCCACGCGCCACCAAAACAGCCAGCAATGCCATCAAGTCGGGGTCCCAACCCTCCAGAGATGCTCTGGGACCCGTGAGGCTGACTCTTCCACCTCTGGAGCCAATCGCCGAAACTGTGCTCACTGAAAATGGGACAGAGCATCAGCAATGGAATTCTGGGAGCCCGGCACATGACGCGAACTGGCGGTGACATTCAGTCATAAGCAAGCCAACACAAATACCCTCATCAAGGAAGCTACTCTCGGGCACCGAGGCGTGTGCCGGTTGAAAACCTCAACCACTGCTGCATTATCGCACCAAAACACTACCCGCCGATCGCGCAGACACTCAGGCCAAACCCAAAAGCTACAACTATGGGAAACAGCTCTATAAAAGGTAATGTTATGGGTCAAGCTGGACTGCACCCATTCCTTAGGCCAAGGCTCCGCACACCAAGCCCCTTGGCAATAAGCCCCAAAACCGGAACTGCCCACCGCATCCGTAAACAAATGCAGATCCAGATTTGAAAGCTCTGGTAGCTGTAACACCGAGCAGCCATTGAAATTCGTTAGGAAAGCATCCCACACCCACAGATCTTCGCGCATTCCCGCAGACACCCGAATCCGATGATGCGGGAGCTGGACTCCCGCCATTGCCAGCGATAACTGCCACGCAAAGGGGCGCCCGATGGGCAGAACCCTGCAGGCAAAATTGAGGTGCCGAACCAACGACTGCATGACCTGTAGGGTGGTCTTGGACGATAATCCCACGAGCGCAACCAACTCCCTGAGCCACTCGATCTTCTGCGCGGGCAAACGCACAACCATACCCTCCGTATCAATCTCGATCCCTAAAAAGGTGAGACGGGTAACCGGACCCATGGTTTTGTTGGCCGCTACGGGAATGTCAACGTCACCAGCCAAGCGCAGAAACGTCTCCAGCAGAGTGACGCAGGTTCGCGCCTGACCAGGCCCGACAAATAGGAAATCATCTAGGTAATGCACTATATTAGCGACACCCGTCTGCCTCTCTAACAACCAATGCAAGAATGTACTGAAGGCTTCGAAGTATGCGCAGGATATCGCACAGCCCATGGGCATGCACTTATCGAAATAAAACAACGAATCGAAACGGAAACCCAACAATGGAAAAGCCGAAGGGTGAACAGGCAACAACCGAAAGGCAGATTCAATGTCTACCTTTGCCAACAAAGTGCCCCCCCCCCGCCCAACACTGGCGCACTAGAAGCACGGCTGCATCGAAGGAAGCGTAGCGCACCGTGCACTGCTCCCGCGGAATGTGATCATTCACAGAATCTCCAGGAGGGCAAGATAGGTTATGTATCAACCTGAACTTACCCGGCTCTTTTTTGGGCACCACTCCCAATGGGGAAACTGTGAACGGAGAAAACGGGGGCTCGCTATAGGGCCCTGCTACGCTACCCAATGCACATTCCTCCACAATCTTCCTCAGCAGCACCTCGGCCTGCGCTCTCACTGAACTAGCATTCCGCGACCCGCCCCTCGCTGGTGAACCCTGGAACGGAATCCTAAAACCCTCCGAAAAACCTTTCAATAGCAAACTCGCTGCCCCCCCACGTCGAGACTACCCGTACCTCACTAACCACGGGCACATAGCGTCAACTCTCACAGGCATAGGGGGCCAACGCCCTGCGAGGTTCCTCATTTATCCCCCGCTGGGGCTCCCGCCACTCCTCTTCGACTACATTTAGTGGTCGCATGCCCACTCCCGCACAGAGAGCAGACATGCTTAAATTTACAGTCAGGGAATGGGCACGACGCCTTGTTGAAACGCCAACAGACGTCTCCCCCATGGCACCTCCTCTCGATTGGGACCCAATGGGAGCTGAGGCCCGAAAAGACCACGAACCCACTTCCACAGTTGACGGCCCCACTTTCCGCCTCCTGCGCCCCCGACCAGACTCCTCGAGGACATTTGCGTTAGCCATAGATTGATGTCCTTCGTCCCCCATGATAGCTGCCCATTCTCCTCCATCATGTCCCTGAACTCCTCATCATAATTTAACCAAGCCCACCCCTCATGCGCCTGTGACGCTGCTAGAATTGTATCCGCATAAGACAGCAACGCCCCGTAGTGTTCCGGGAAATAATGGCCCCATACACTAGCTAAGCACAAAAAAGTGCGAGTCCAGTTGAGGGTACTGTGGGATGCCTTCCGCACCCTACCCGCTTTCTCGTCCTCTTTGCACTTCTTTTTGCTTTAACCAGAACATTTTCTGCCATTGAGCAGGCGGAAAATGTCAATATACTTGCGTCGCTTGATCCAATGGCGCAGCTTCTGTGGCACAATCCCACAATTCGGCACAGTGTACCACTGTGGGTCCCCCGCCCTCCCCCTTCTCACCCACAGCTAATACAGAGTCGCCCGAGGAAACTGAAGACGACGTCAAGGAGGAAGAAGAAGAAGATGAACGCTGACAACAGCGCCCCCATCTGCGCTTAGTTTTTGCCTTCTTTGCCACAACGAGCCCCACACTCGGGGTTTGCGCTCCTCCCACCGCCTCGCCCGCATCCCCCGCATACTCACCAACCTCATGGGGGGAAGCCAACGGAGCACCAACGGTCTCCACCCCCGTCGCCGTACTGGTCAGCTCCTCTGAGGGACTTGCGGGACCTGCACCAACATCCCAAGCTGGGTCGGCCATGCTTGTCCTGGGCATCGAGTTCTGTGGGACCTGCAGGGGAAGAGAAGGAGAAAAGCCAGCAGCAACAGCCCCCGGAGTGCTTGGTGCTGCACTCGGCCCGCCGCCCCAACCCCATGCCGAGGAACCGAGACCGCCAGCATCCCAAGCAGCTGGACCCCTGCCCGGGATACTACCGGCCCCCCCATACCCAGCCCCAAACCAGTCGCCCCAACCACCACCCCAGTGCCCTATACCCCCCCATGGACCCACCCCACATGCCCACGGACCCAGAGGCCCAAAGAATCTCGGGTGTGTGAAGCGCCCAGTCCCCGATGTAGGGGGAGAGATCACACCCATAGACCCGCCCACCATGGCATCCACTAGTAGCCCTTCAGCCTGTGTCACTGCTGGCCCTGCACCCCCAACAGCTGGGTGGCAAATGGCGCCAGCCTCCTCGACTGCATCCCTCACTTCCCCGCCACCCCCTGCCACCAACAGGGGCCCCGGCTCCCCCTGCCCCGAGCCCTCTGGCCCAACCGCCCTGCACCGGCCCGAGGGGCCTCACCTAATGCACCCCTGATGCTTGCCCCCCTGGACTTCCCTTTTCTGCGCCCTTGTCGGGCACCGCGAAGCACTCCGGCCGCTGAAGCGTCCCTGTCAGCCACCCTTCCCCTACTTGGTGACGTGCGCCCACGCCTCACTAATCCCTGCCCTCTGGCCATCCCCTCCGCGCCCTCCCGGCCTTTTCCCCGCTCCTCTCCCTCTAGGCCGACGAGCCATATTACCCCCCCTTGCCCGTTCGCTGCTCTCAACACACAAGCCCCATTGTCTGTATCCCCAAAGCCCCCCACCCCTTAATCTTACTATTACCCTTTTTTTTTTTAACAATACTGTTTTGTAATTCTCTTTTCTTTTTTTTTTTTAAGACCCCCAAACAGCGCACAGCTCTAGCAGCACAGCTGGAGGGGAATTTAAACCCCTTCTTTTTTTTTTTTCTGCAGCAAGCCATCTGGAATTAAAACTACTCCCTTTCGTGCCCGTAAGGGAAGAAAAGCTGACTGCACTGAGCCAGTGGAACCCCAGCTACCAGCGGAGCTAAGCCTCCCCACTTGCAGTAGGCCGACCGCGCACACTCTCCCAGAGTGCCGGCCAGGTCCCCATTTCTTTTTCTTTTTTTTTTTGAAAAAGAGAAAAAAAACCCCGCCCACTACCGCACCCGACTACCGACGCCTCCTGACCCCTAACAAACGTAAGAAGCCACCCCCCGCCACAAAGCTTTGTGGTAAACACGAAGGAGAAGACCCAGATGGAACCCCGCAGCAACACACCTTTCTTCGGGGCGAGCCGGCAGGAAGAGGGAGACCGTACGCCGCCCATCTCCCTCGCACCCTGCTGCCCCGCCCCTGAACCAATCATCATGCCCCACATCACCAACATGGGGCTGCTGTAACCAGTCCACACCTTCCTCCTCCAATCTTGCCCCCCCCTCCCCCCGCGTACCCAAACGAAGCACGCCAGGAATTTGGGACCCGGTTACTACACCGGCCTCGGGACCCAGCCCTGCGGTGCGGCAGGGTTTTAGAAATATCTGGAAACTCCCTAATATGATAATTCAAAAACCAAGAATCCTTTGCTTTAACAAAAACATTTTTATAGTAATTAATTCCTATCAGGATCCTCACCAAGGTAGAAAATATTACCTGGCCAGTATTTGATTGCTCCAGACAGCAAGATGTATGTTTACTAAACCGGGCTAACAGTTAACCCAGGCTATCTGCAAATAGATCCCATGTAATTCAGTTGACCTATTTGCAGATAGCCCAGGTTAACCATTAGCCCAGTTTAATGAATATACCCCCAATTTTTAATTGGGTTTTAATTATAGTTTTGCTTTATAAGTTCAATGTTAAATGTAACTATGTAAAATTGTTTTTGTTAAATGTAAACCGCTATGATGTAAGATAAGGCAGTCTATAAAAAAAAACAAATAAATAAGTAGAATCCAAGATATCAAAGGACAACTGAAAGATTTGCCCCTACCCCTCAGTCTCCCTTTTCCTAAACAGTGGCAGGTAAAAGACTGTATTGATTGAGGGGCTGGTGAAAATGAGAAATTGTATATCTCTGAAACATTTCAGCAACAGAAATTGCTGGCACACTAGGAAAATTTTGAAGGCATGAATTATCTCTCCTTATTGAACCGTTGAATCCTTTTATTATGACCCATGATTGAGTCTTTAGCAAAAGTCCTGTTTAACCTTATCATCCAGTAAAATACATATTGTTTAGCATGTGTAAGCTCCACCTCCAATACACAATTTCTCCATAGGGAATCTCATTTTCAGGGACAAAACTTGCATTTGTCCAAAGACTTTCTATTTTACAAATGTCCTTCTAGTGTTTCCAAGTTAAATAAAGTTGGTCTCACCAAATGTAGTTGAACATGCTGATGGGAGGGACTCTCCTTCTCCAGACAGCCCTGAACACGCCCCCAAAGACGCACCGCCAATCATTGCAGCAGACAACTCTGTGCCACGCTCAGCAGATTTAGAGGGGCGTTACTAATGTGCACTAAAAGAATGAGGCACCATAGTTGCCATGCAACAGGCATAACATGCACGTTAGTTTAAGGCCATGCAAGTTAAGCAAGATGCAAAGCATGCAAACTACCTCCATTGAGCAAATCACATCATGCAGCTTGCATTGAACGCCGCAAAGATGTTTTATTCCTGAAAAAACAATACTAGCTCAAAGATGATATTTTTTCCTTGGCAACACTGGCCCACTAACACATGGCCTTATGCTGAGGGGAGCTTTCTTATAGGGACTGGAGTAAAAGTTCTATATACCTTGCTAGCAAAACTTCCTACCCTTCCCCTGCCAGACCCGTTATTTTTCCAGTAAGATCCCCAACCCCCTGACTCCTCACCCTGCATAAATCCCTACCAGGACCTACAGGAGCTCCCTGGTGTCTAGGGACTGGTCAGGAGCTATCCCCAGTCACTTCTGGTCCATCTGCCTCCAGGTTCAAAATGGCCACTGGTGACCCCTATCAGTAGTCTGTGGGGGGGGGGGGAGGGGGTTGAGGGAATGCTGTGGGTCAATGTGCCATTTCCCTAGCCCTGTCCACTTTAAGAAGACTCCTCAGGATTATCGGGCTGCACATTATGAGCCTGATGCTGCAGTGGGGAAAAATAATACAGTCTGCAAGGCTGATCGCAGTTGCATTATTCATAGACTGCAGGAGTTACTGCCACTTAGCGACTCCTACAGTAAATTAAGCTCCAGTAAAATATGATATTTCATTGCAGCTTAGTAACTAGCCCTCTTCGATATTACTTCAGACATTAGGACATAGCTCAAGCCACTACTAAGTCCGTCTGCATCCAGGAACCTGTGCTGCTTTAAAATCATCAGATCACATCCCTAGCAGCAGAAGATTGTCCCCAGGGTTCTGTACCTGTGGGGGGAGGGGGGAGGTCCTCTGAACCCAGAGTGGACAGGAAGCTTCCTTTTGCTGCTGCCGTCCTCAAAGACTCTCCAAGTGCTGTCGCCACGGAGCTGAGCGAGGAAACAAAACTATTAATTGACCTTGAATAATTAATTTGAGGCAAGGATGGCTGATAGCAAACCTGAATGGCCCTTCGAAAGGCACAAGTGGAAAAAGAGGTAATACGCGGGCATCAGGCTTCTGCATCTCAAATTTCCCCAACACAATGTATCATTTGTTCTCATATATATTTATTTATTTTATTATTTATTTATTTAACATCTCTTATATACCGCGCTATTAAAATCAGCGCGGTGTACATCGAACAAAATATACTGCAATGTGTACAGGTAACATCGAGTTTACAGAGAACAGGGGAATATAAAACATGGAATAACAGGGATAACTATGTACAATAAACAATATACTATTTATATGCTTTAATTATGTACCATATTTAAACTCGAGTGAATATTGAACATGTATTCATGGGTAGGATGAGTCTATAGTAGTAAGGTCGATTTTCGTGGGGACTACCCGTTTTCTGGTTGGATTAAAGTGCTAGGGTGTTTGGTGTGAGTGGGAGGCCTGTTGGCTGTGTGGGTGTCCATGGACACTTCTGGGTAGTATTTTGTGAATAAGTGATGCTTTACGGCTTTGCGGAATTGTAATAGACTTTTGATGCCGCGGATTTCGTGGGGAAGTTTATTCCAATTCCTGGGTGCAAACAATGAAAAAGCTCTGTTTGATGTGGCTTTAGTACATGAAGTCATCATCTTAGGAACTATTAAAGTGTTCATAGTTGTAGTCCTTCTGTTTCTATTTTCAGGGGTGTTGTGGATTAGTTTTCTGATTGGTGTTGGTGGGTAGATATTCATGGCTTTGAAGGTCAAAACTAGTGACTTGTATGAGAGTCTGGCTTGTAGTGGTAGCCAGTGTAGGTCTTTCATGATAGGTGTTATATGAGCAGACCTTGGTGACCCAGAAAGGACTCTAGCAGCTGTATTCATAGCCAGACGTAGTGGGTTTAAGGTTGATTGAGGGAGCCCGTGAAGGATGATGTTTGCGAAATCTAGATGTGGCAGGACTAGTGCCTGGAAGGTTGACCGGTAATCAGTATAGTCTAGTAATATAGCATCTACATTTTAAAAAACCTGTCAAATACACGTTTCCATAAATAGAACTCTCAGTATTTTGGTTAAGAAATGTTAAAGCTTTTCTAGGGTTTAATGGAATTCAATTACACTGCAAAAGCAGGAGGATTCAGAATTCAGCAATCCATATTTAGCCCCCTTTTCCTGGTGATACTGATGAAACCCCAGATCAGTAATGAGATACTGTCTTATTTTTCCTTCTAATGATGATAGGAATTTTAATACCATTTGACTAAAATAGTATGTCTTGGTTTCGTCCTGATTAAAATATGGCTGGGTATTACAGTAATTAGATGTAATGAAAATTAAATTGAATTTCCAGCTGCCTTGGTGTGTACCTGTTTGTTTAAGCGAGAGTGTCTAATCCGTATCTGTTTTCCAGACGATAGCGAAACAAGGTCAGAAAGCACCCGATCTCATTTTTGTCTTTATTCTGAATCTCATACTTTCCAAATGTATTATTTAGTGAAGCAATGATTTGTGAAGACTTGCTGGAAAGTTATTTAAGGCATGAATAGAAACAGATTTTTGAACAGCTTGTTAAAAATGCAACAATTTTTCTTGAAACTTTCAAGTTCACAAAGCTTTTTTTTTTAACAGAACTCCGTGTATGTTCTATCTTCTTGCGGTCAAGGAACACATCAGTGTTATGTTACATGTCTATTGAGCTATAGCTGGAGCTTCTAAGATTCTTTTCCTGGAAAATAGTATATTATGTCCGTCTGTATGGTCGTACAAATGTGAAATTGAATCTGATATGCAGCAGCACACTTTATATGTACACATCCAGGTCTGTTTTTAGTTAGCTGTCCAAGGCAGACCATATTCATCTTTGAATCATTCCTCTGCCATGTCCTTCTTCTTCTCAGATATGTCTGTTTCTCTCACTGGATTACCATGAGCTGTTAAAAATCATAGCAAGGTTGGAATCAATAGGCCTCTGGTGTTCTAAAAATCTAATCAGTTATGTAGATTCATCTTGAGGAAATTTCTTTCCACGAGCCCAGGCTTAATTTTCCAAGAGAGTATGCAGCATAGATAAAGCAAATTGAGCTTACTTCAGCAGTCGAGAAGGATATCCAATAGACATCGACTAGGTCTAATCTGGGTCAAAATAACTACAAGCTGATCACTTATCTTCTTATCAAATTCACCTAAACAGGTGGCCCAAAAGGTCCAGCTGAGGACTGCTATCCATTTCTGCATTCATTTAAACAGATTGTTGAGTTTTGGAGGAACGAGTGAGTCATTTACCATATGGCTCTGAAACACATTTTACACATAAAAAGGGCACATTCCAGACAAAGGAGCTAATTTTTTAAGGAGCCACATAAAGATATATGCTATCAATGCACACAGATCATCTATTTTCAGTTAATCTATGTGCGATAATGGGCTTTTAAGCACATACTTTAGCTGGTTGCACATCAGGCCGATGTCACACACATTCCCTGTGGGCGTGCACAGGGGCGGAGCGTTGGCAAAGCATAGACAAATCACAAATCTACATGCGGAAGGTGTAAAATACTATAACTTCAGCACATTCCTTAACAATCTCGATATAAGCATTTCTAGCAGTCCTAGGGTTGGTATAACTGCTTGCACCTAAATTTGCTGCACGTATCCCACCGGTTTTATAAGGTTAAGTATGTGCATACTTCACTTTATAAAATAGGCACAATAGATGCACACAAAAACGTGTGTTAACTAGCACAACTTTATAAAATTGCCCTCAAGGGTGACAGTATATGCAGATGAAATAGCTGTTACCCAAGGCATACAAGTACAGGCACATTTCCGGCAGGCATTGGCAGGGGTGCTGTCTGGGTGGAGTCTATGCACATGCTCGCATACTTTAATATGAGCAGTTGTGAATGCCCATGACCGCAATTTAGCTGCAATTGCTGCATAATTTGTACTAATATGTTGTGAAAATAGATAGGCGCCTATGTGTCTTTATAAAATTGGGCCAAAAATAATGAGCATTTTTGCCTTCTAAACTTATGTGACCTCTTATTAAAATTACCCTCAAAACGTTTCCCAAGCCTGCACATAATTTGCCATTTCTGTATCTGAAATAGTTGCATTTGTGAAGCAGTTCATGGCCTCATACATTGGCCTTCATACTTGTCTGTCTGTCTGTCCAAAGTCCTTCATATAATTCGGAAAAATAATGCTTGCCCTTACTTGTTAAACTGGTAGGCATTAGTTGGATCTCAATATTTCAAAAGGTCAAAATATCTATTTATAATAGTTTGGCAATGGGTCCAGATTTGAACTCAACAGTGCTGGTTTTACTCCCCCACCAAAAGCCCAGTTGCCTTGCTCCCTATCTGGCAAATCAACAGCAGATATGTGATCGGAGGGGATGACACATATACATTCTTCGAGTCCCTTCTCTGACATGCTGGAACTGGACCAGCAAACACTGGGAAGAAGCAGTGAGGTGTGTGATGCTCCCCAGGAGCTGCAGTCAGAAAAGGCCAGCGGAGACAGGACTGTGGGGCTCATGGTACACTCTAGCTACAGAGGAGAGAGTGAAGGCCAGACTGACGGGAGGCTGCTACTCACTATCACTCTGCCACTTTTCTGCTTGCACCATGAGCTATGAATTTGTGCACAGTGCAGGCAGAGCATACGTGGAGCAGCGATACAGGCTCAGGCTGCTCAGGATAGCTGAGGGTGAAAGGCTGGAGGAAAGGGAGGGGGAGAAGAAGCAGGGGCACATTCTAGAAGGGAGAGGGAGATGCAAGGGGCAGATGCTAGAGGGAGGGGTTAGGTGGTGAGGCTGGAAAATGAAGGGAAGGGAGGGCAAATAGAGGGCAAATAGAAGGTGGACGGATGGAAGGAAAGCAGGGACATAGAGACAAGGACAGGCAGGAAGCAGATGCTGTGGGGTAGAGGGAGGGGGGAGGAGGGAATAAGGTAGGGTTATAGTGCAAAGAGAGGAGAAACTGGGGACAGATACTCTGGAGGGACAGAAAACTGCTGGCAGATATTGGGGGGTGGGAGGGGGGAGAAAGGGGATAGGGACAGAAAATTTCCCAGGCCATACCAACCAAAGAAACAGAACCAGAGACTGGAATACTGGGGCTGGTGAAGTTCCCAAACTCCACCGACTGAATAAACAGAACTGGAGCCAGGAAGGACTGTAGCAGCTAGCCAGGCATTCTGAAACAGCTGCAACAAGGTCAGTGGTGGGATTCAACCGGTTCGCCCCGGTTCTCCCAAACCCATTCCTAAAATTTCCTGAGTTCACTGAACTGGTGCACTGGTAGCTCAGCAGCCTCAATTCCCCCACCCGACAGTATTTTAATGGCATTGGGGACAATTGTGGCATTGGGAAAAACCCATGATGCCATCAAAATACTGTCAGAAGCCAATGCCCCAATAGTTCGTGAATCCCTGATAGCCTAGTGGTCCAGACTGCATCCAAGAACGCACCACGTGGGACCAAGTGCCGCCATTTTTGAAGATGGCAGAACATGAGTAGGGGTGCATAGGCAGTGCTCCTGCTCATTTAAAAATTTCAGAAGGGAAGTTCAGGGGGTCACTAGGCCAACAGGTCTATTTGTTGTTTAGTTGGGGGGGGGGGGGTTAGAGAGTTCAAGGGACCACTAGGCCACCAGGTCTATTTTCTTTTTAAGGGAGGGGGTTCCGTACCGCTAAGCCACCAGGGATTCAATATCTGTCATGGCACCGGCCCCCGACAGTATTTTGATGGCATTGGGGGCATTTCCCAATGCCACGATTGCCCCCAATGCCATCAAAATACTGTCAGTTGGGGAGATCAGGGTGCTGCATCCCGCTCGTACTGACCTGATAGAGAACCGGTTCCTAAGATTTATGAATCCCACCACTGAACAAGGTGAGGGAGAGTGTGAGAATGATGAGGAAGGCTGGAAGAGAGTCTAATTGGTGAGATTTTTATCTGTTTAGACTACAGTATTAATTGGCAATGATGCATTGATGCAAAAGTATTTGCAAACACAAATTATATTGGCAAAAGCAATGCAAAATGGTCTTCTCCATCCAGTCCTCCTGTAGCTTGATGGGTGGAGTACTCATCCTAGTTGGGGGTGAGTGTCCTGTTTTTCAAACACTCTGAATTGGCCATCACATATAATTTCTTAGTAAGAATGAAAACCTAATGTTTTGGCACAGATATGCCTCTTTAGGACCAGACGATATTATATAAAATCATGCCATTTAAAATAACAAAAAGAAAAGCACACATTTTAGAAAGGCGCAGCCTCCTTTATACAGTACTGCAGTTTCAAGTTTCTCCCTTTTTTCACCACCTATTTTCCTGCCCACCTATCTGTTTAACGCTCCTGAAGCACCATGTCACACAACATCTTTAATGACAGCAACAACATTTCCTAGGAGAGGTCTGAGAGCAGTTTTGCACACATTATTGATGTATTTACTGTTCTCTTTTGCAAAATTTCTTTTCGTACTGTATCTCTAAGGATCCTTTGAAAAACAAGGGCCTTGGGCCATCCATGTGCTCTTATATATTTAAAGGTTCTAGCCTAATACCATTTCAGATTCTTCTTATTTATTCCTGTAGGTGCTCTTACATAAACAGAGGTCGGTGGTTGACCACATAAGCTATTCATTTGCAGTTAAGGAAAACACTTTTAGTGACTCGTTTTGAATATAGGGTTTCCTAATGTCTTTATTTTTGAAACAATAATGATAGTAATTTGGATGTATGCTTCATCTTTTATTCAGACTGGATCCCAATGCACTTGCATATTTGGAACAGGAGCACCCAGCTCTGAGGTAGATAGCCTGGCAGCACATTTCTGTAAGCTTCCAGAGGACTGAATAAAAACAAATACGCTTGTAAATTAATTTTAATTAGTTACAGTGAAACCAAAGCACAGGAAATTTTCCCAAGGTGACACTGACAGAGTTTTACAGGGGATTTGCATTTATTCAAAAAAAGTTTCCAAGTTGTAGTGTGATCCCATTTTCTTCAGTTTTCCAACACATAAAAATGAATCACATCTGATGATATGGTATGGTATAGCCGTTGAGTCCCATAGATTGCTTTAGTTAAAGCACACATTTCATAAACACATACTGTAAGTTTAACTGTTTAGATTTATGAAACATTACACAATATAATGGTAATTTTGTAATAGGGCACCTAAGTTAACGCAGCCAAAACATGCTGGTCTCAAGCCTGTTCCATAAAGACAAGTAGATTTTATTTTATTTATTTAACACTTTTTATATACTGCTTTTCTGGGTAGTCAAAGACAAGGTGAACTCAGTTGGGTTCAAAATGTAAAGAACTAGGTAGGTGCAAAGCTCATAAGGGTATGGTGGGGTGGGATGTTTGGAGTGGGTAAGGAGTGGAGGAGGATTGACCTTGTATTGCCTCTAATATTGCAGGGTGCATTATTATGTTTAATCATTGGTGTCGTACCCATAGTGCTCGGTGAATATGTATGTTTTAAGTATTTTCCTAAAATTCTGAAGTGATTCAGCTGATCACAGAGGTTCAGACAGCAAGTTCCAAATCAAGGGGGCAAAGAGGGTAAAGACCCTGTTACATGTCTGTTGGTTGGATTTCGTTCTGAGTGCCTGCATCATGAGTAGGTTTTGGTTGCAGGATTTTCGTGCTCTGGATTCGGGGGCTCTATTTATTTAATCATTTGAGACTGTTGGCTGACAGGTCTTGCAGTATTTTGAAGACTGTTATGATGACTTTATATTTCACTCTTGAGACTATAGGTAGCCAGTGTAGATTCATGAGTATTGGGGTGATGTGATCATGTCCTGATGTACCAGAAATCATTCAGCAGCCATAATTTGAGCAATTTGTAGGGGGTATAGAACATGTTTTGGGAGGCCTTGGTAGATTATATTGCAGAAATCTAGGTGGGGCATTATAATGGCTTGGGATACAGATCTGAAGTCACTGATGTCAAGTAGTGGGTGGAGGTTTTGAAGAATTCTCATTTTGTGGTAGACCATGTTCATTGTGCTTTTTATGTGGGACAGCATGTTTAAATTCTGATCAATTCTGATGCCCAGATACTTGACATTGGATTTCACAGTAAGTTGTACGTCTTTTGTACTTATCCTGGCTGGGGGGAGGGGGGATGAAGTTTGGGTCTTTCGTGATGTGCAGTACTTCTGTTTTGGTAGAGTTTACTGAGAGATTTGTGTATGATAGGCACTGAGTGACATCATTGAAGCAGGTGGTGATGGTTGAGCAATCTGGGGATCTTGTAGAGAATGGAGTATATATCATGATATCATCTGTGTATATGTGATAAGAAATGCGGTGTGATTTTATAACTTTACAGATGGTTTGTATGTAGATATTGAAGAGCAGGGCTGACAAGGCAGAGCCCTGTGCAACCCCTTCTCATTGTGTGAATGGGAGAGAAGCTAGGATGCAAATTCTAAGAGCGTGCCATATAGTAAGAGCGTGCCATATAGATTTCTTGTAGTCTTGTAAGGAGTGTGTGATGGTTTATGGAATGGAAGGCAGAGGAAATGTCTAGGAAAATCATTATGTATCCTTGTCCTGACTTTGAGATTCCTCTGATTATGGTATCAATTAGAGATGTTAGTAATGTTTCCACGCTGTGCTATGGCACAAAGCCATGTTGTTGGTTGTCAAGAGGTGCATGGGTGTTTATGTGATTGTGGAGCTGTTGTTGCACCACTTTTTCAACTATCTTGGCTATGAGTGGGATGCTGGTGAAGGGTCTGTATGAACTAGGTGCAGAAGGGTAAAGTGACGTCTTTTTTTAGTATTGATCGAATTGAAGAGTTCTTCATAGCAGGTGGCATGTGGCCTTGTGAGAGGGAGCTATTTGCAATTGCTTGTATTATTGGGGATAATTCAGCTCTGGTGTTTTTAATCCATGATGCTGGACATGGGTCAAACAGGGAGGTGGTGGTATTGATGGCTGAGATGGTGCTATCAAGTTCTTGTGATCATTCTGATGGAAGTCAAATTGTGAGTATGATTTGAGGTTATAGCAGTGTTGGAGATATTCATGTTGTTTGACTGGGTTGAGTTGTATTTAGCACTGAGGTAGTTCACCATAGTCTGGGGACTAAGTCAGAAGATGTTTCATGCTTCATTTTCTTACTTGGGGTCTTTGGTTATCAAGTTAGCGAAGAGGAAGAGCTCTCTTCGGTGGTTGAGGGATTTTAGAAGGATGTTTGTGTGGTATTCTCTTCGGTACTTGTTTAGTAATAAACTATATTCCTTCTCTTTGATTAAGCATGTATCCATAAGGGTGTTGTCCTTTGTTTTTCTCCAGCTCCTTTCAATGTGCCTGAGTTTAATCTCTAGTTCTTTTGCCTTGTTGGAGTACTGTGATGTGCAGCATTGTGTGGTGGGGATTTTTTTGTTCATTTGTTGTGGGACCTTGGTGGAGGAAGATATCATGCTGCTCCAAGTGTATAGTAGGTGATCTAGATCTCTTTGCTCAACCTTCAATAGAGGAGATATCTTTTTTAGGAAGGATTCTTTATCAAATTGTTTGAAACTTTGCTTACAGTTGTAATCCAAGAGGGTCTTGTGTGTGTGGAGACCTAGGGGTAAGATGAGGGTGATCATGGCATGATCAGACCATGGTACTGGTGAATTGTCTGGTTTCAGGTTGGAGAGTTCTGATAACATATGGGTGGGAGCAAAAATAGGATCTAGGGTACCACCTTTGTCGTGCATGGGTTCCTGTATTATTTATTTTAGTTGGAGTGCTTCCATTGCATCAGTAAAGGATGTAGCTTTTCTAGGAGCTATGGAGGTGAGGTTCAGATCATCTAGCAAGAAGTAAGGTTTGTTTGATGCTACACAAATTCAAGCTTCTTCTAGCAGGGTGGGGAGATCACCAGCACTTGCCGAGGTTGTTCTGTATGTTAGGCTCAGAGTAAAGTTTGCATTTGATGTAAGTAGGTCAAGAGTGTCTGTGGAGCTGCATGTGAAAATGGAGAGGTTGAGATGTCCTTTGGCTATTATGAGTACTCTACCTCCCCTCCTTGATGATCTTAGGCAGTTGTATGTTTAATAGCTGTTGGTTTAATAGTACGTTGTCCGTTGTTGTAAGCCAAGATTCAGTGATGCACATTATATTTGCGTTGTTGTCATTTATGAAGTCAATAATGGTGTGTATCTTTCTTTTGGATGATCGTACATTGATAAGGGCACACTTAATTGTTCTGTGATGCTGTCGATGTGTCTGCTGGTTGCTAGGCATCATGTGCAGTCCTGAAGTATATATTTGAATGATTCAGCACTGCATTCTGTCAAGGGAGGGGTCTAAGTGTCCTTAGGTCAGTTACCATTTGCCGGAGGCTGTGTAATATAGGGATTGAGCCATGAGGGTCAGCAGAGGTGGAGTGTGTCAGTAGGAGCAGAATTAGTGTTAGTGCTAAGTACAAGAGGGGTTTCATTTTTTAATGAAGCTGATATCGGTCCATGGATAGATGAATGATTGCCAGACTTTGAATTAAAAGAGACCCTGTATGTATATACATTGCTATTGTTTTCCTGTCTCAGATGCTGATGGCCACTTGCATGACCGTATGGAGGCACATTCTGACATGTGCATCTCTGGGCTGTTTGGACGTTCAGATGTCCAGATGGCCCAGACATGCACCTGATTCCGCTCCGGCAGGAGCTAGATGTCCCAGCGGGAGCAGAATCTCATCATCAGCAGTCTGGGAGGTGCCCAAATTCAGGCACCCCAGACGTCCAGCCACTTCTCCGCCTAGCTCATCCAGGCTCCTTCATGAAGCCAAAGTGCCATGGCATCTCGTCACCATGGTACCGCGGCTCCATGCAGGAGCCACAATCCCTGGCAGCGGTATCTGGCCTGTTCCCCACAGCCTAATCCCTGATCGGGCCTCCCATGACCATGGTCAGGCTATGGGGAACCCCCTGCATCCCTTCACCTCCTTGTCGCCCCTCGGCACCACCGTCCCCTGATGTCTAGGAGGACTTATTCCACCTCCAAGGTGGAATAATTCCTCCGTCTAACTGGCCAACCCACACACATTCAGGGCCAACCTTAATATCAGCCCTGTACATCTGGGGTCACATTCCCACCCACCCACCCTCGCACCTCCCTCGGTCCACCCCCTCCCACCCACGAACAGAGGTCCCCGCACACGTTGGCTATACATGAACATAAGATCATAAGATATGCCATACTGGGTCAGAGCAATGTCCATCAAGCCCAGTATCCTGTTTCCAACAGTGGCCAATCTAGGTCATAAGTACCAAGCAGTTTCCCCAAAAAACACAGGTTCCACAATGCTTGTATTGTGTCAAGCAGTGTTATCACGGGTCCCTTTTAATAATGGTTTATGGCCTTTCCTCCAGGAACTTGTCCAATCCTTTTTTAAACCAGGCTACACTAACAGCTTTTACTACATCCTCCGGTAACAAATTCCAGAATTTGATTACACGTTGAGTGAAAAAATATTTTCTCTGATTAATCTTAAACAGGTTACCCTGTAGCTTCATTGCATGTCCCCTAGTCTTTCTATATTCTGATGACATAAACAATCAATCTACATTTCCCCGTTCCACTCCATTCATTAATTTGTAGATTTCTATCATATCTCCCCTCAACCGTCTCTTTTCCAGGTTGAAGAGCCCTAACCTTTTTAGCCTCTCTTCATAGGGATATCCTTCCAACCCCTTTACCATTTTGGTGGCTCTTCTCTGTACCTTTTCTAATAATGCTATATCCTTTTTAAGATACAGTGACCAGAACTGCACACAATATTCAAAGTGTGATTGCACCATGGAATGATACAGAGGCATTATAATATCCTTTGTTTTATTTTCCATTCCTTTCCTTTCCTTATGATACCTAGCATTCACTTTGCTCTCTTGGCCGCCGCTGCACACTGTGCAGAGGGTTTTAACATGTTATCCATGATGATGCCTAAATCGTTTTCCTGGGTGGTGGTTCCTAATGTGGAACCTTGCATCATGTAACCATAGATTGGGTTTTTCTTTTGTAGGTGCATAACTTTTCAGTTGTCCACATTAAATTTCATCTGCCATTTGGATGCCCAACCTTCCAATTTATGAAGATCCTCTTTCAATTTTCCACAATCCTCATGAGTTTTAACAACTTTAAATAGTTTTGTATCATCTGCAGATTTGATAACCTCACTCACTATTCCCATTTACAGGTCATTTATGAATATGTTAAAAAGTATTGGACCCAGCACAGGTCCCTGAGGTACTCCACTATTCACCTTTCTCCATTGGGAAAATTGGCCATTTAGCCCTCCCCTCTGCTTTCTATCTTTTAACCAGTTCCTGACCCACAATAGTACACTGCCTCCTATCCCATGAATTTTTAGTTTTGCCAAAGGCTTTCTGAAAGTCCAGATACAATATATCAACCGACTCACCTTTCTCTACCTGTTTATTCTAACCTTCAAAAAAACATAACATATTAGTAAGACAAGATCTTCCTTGTTTAAAGCCAAGTTGGCTGTCTCGTATTATGCCATGACTATCTACATGTTGAATAATTTTGCTCTTTATGACGGTTTCTACCATTTTTCCTGGTACTGACGTCAGGCTCACCAGTCTGTAGTTTCTCGGATTACACCTGGAACCCTTTTTAAAAATCGGTATTACATTGGCCATCCTGCAATCTTCAGGTATTACAGATGATTTTAATGTTAGTTCACAGATTACAGGTCTACAATATCATATTTCAGTTCTTTCAACACCCTTGTATGTATACCATTCGGTCCAGGTGATTTGCTACTCTTCAGTTTATTCCCGGTGTATTGATATTTCTTTTGATTCTTCTGAAGTATCACCTTCAAATGCCCTACATCTTCCTCAGTAAAGACTGAAACAAAGAATTCATTCAGTCTCTCCGCTATGGCCTTGTCCCCTCTTAATGCCCCTTCTACCCGTCTATCATCTAATGGTCCAACTGATTCTCTCACAGGTATTTTGCTACGAATGTACTTGAAAAAGTCTTTATTATGCATTTTTGCTTCCACAGCAAGCTTCTTCTCAAATTCTCTCTTTGTCTGCCTTATCAGTGCTTTGCATCTAACTTGCCAGTGCTTGTGCTGTTTCCAGTTTTCGTCATTTGGCTCTTTTTTCCATTTCTTGAAAGATGCTTTTTTGGCATCAACAGCCTCCCTAACCTCACCTTTAAACCATGCTGGCAGTTTCTTGGATTTCCTTCCACTTTTCTTAAAGCATAGAATACAGCTGGTCTGGGCTTCCAGTATAGTATTTTTAAACAACACCCAAGCTTGATGTAAGTCTTTAACTTTTGCAACTGCTCCTTTTAGCTTTTTCTTAACTATTTTCCTCATTTTATCATAGTCTCCTTTTCGAAAGTTAAAAGGTAGTACTGTTGATTTCCTTATCATCCCTCCTTCATTAATTAAATCAAATGCAATCAAGCTATGATCACTATTGCCAAGTGGCCCCATACCCTTATCTCTTGCACCAGATCTGGTGTTCCACTAAGAACTAGATCCAAAATGGCTTCCTCTATGGTCAGTTCATGAACCAGTTGCTCTAAAAAGCAGTCATTTATTTCATCTAGAAACTTTATCTCCCTAGCATGTTTTGCTGTGACACTGACCCAGTCAATACCTGGGTAATTGAAATCACCCATTATTATTACTGTGCTGTAACTTTTGTTAGCTTCCCTGATTTCTTTGAGCATTTCATCATTCATTTGTTCGTTCTGACCAGGCGGTCAATAGTACTGCCCCACTGCCATCGCCTTCCCCTTTTTACATGGAATTTCAATCCATAGAGATTCTACAGCAAATTTTGTTTCCTGCAAAACTTTAATCCTTTGTGACTCAGCGCTCTCTCTAACATAGAGCGCAATCCCTCCACCAATATGATTATCTCTATCATTATGATATAATTTGTACCCAGGTATCATACTGTCCCACTGGTTGTCCTCCTTCCACCATGTCTCTGAGTTACCAATCATATCTAACCTCTCATTTAGTGCTATATATTCTAACTCTCCCATCTTATTTTTTAGACTTCTAGCATTTGCATACAAGTATTTCAGAGACTGTATTTTATTCATATTAATCTGGCTATTGGTAGGCAGGGGTAATTTGAAATCTTTAAGTTCTGTCTGCTCTGTACTCAAGGACATTTGGGTTACTTTTGTCTTTATTGGAACCTCTCTGCTGATGTGCCCTAACTTCATTTTTTGGTAGTATCCTTCAAGGATACATTGTTCCGAACCACGTACTCTTGGGTGGCTGTCGGCTCTCCCCTATTATCTATTTTAAAAGCTGCTCTATCTCCTTTATAATGGTTAATGTGGAGAACTCTGTGGCCTCCAGTGCAATCCGGTTGTTTAGCAGGTCTGGACATCCAAATTGGACATCCATACCTGCTAAACGAGGATTAGAATGACTCTCATAGTGTTTTTTTAGTTGTAGCAGGTCTCGTTGGTGTGTATGAATGCACCTCCTATGAATTGGTCATCTCCGTGTGGTTGTGTGGTCTCTCCTGTGTTCACTCCAAGGGCCATGTCTATGGATCCTTTGCTGTGGCTCTTAAGTGTGGATTCTTCCAGGCACAGGCGTGCCTGAATGTGGCCTTTATTTGGAATAGCTAGAGGTGGTCAGATTTGTGGTGGTGGGGAGTGGGAAGAGCTCAACATCCCACTTCCTGCTGCTGCTACTGCGTCAAGGGCCTTTGGCCATCCATGTGCTGTCATATATTCAAAAGCTCTAGCCTAATACCATTTCAAATTATTCTTATTTATTCCCCATGCATGAACCAGTGAGGACAACCTCTTGTAGATGCTCTTCCATAAACAGAGGTCAGTGGTTGACCTCATAAGCTATATATATGCAGTTAAGAAAAACACTAGGGGCTTGATGCAGAGATGCAAATAATGGGGAGGACATCCTGGAAGGACATGCAACCCCTGTTCTGGCCCAGCACTCAATCCTGAGTTCAGTCTTCCCTGCACATACTGAAAGGTAGCGCAGGGAGGGCTGGACAGGGGCAGGAAGGGGAGGACGCAGAGGCAAGGAATAGGCAGAACGGGGGCGGGCTGAAGCACCTGGACATACATGGCCTATTCATGTCATGGCCCTGTATGTCCAGCAGGGGAGAGATAGATGTGGGGCTTATTCGACCCTGGAGGTGGAATAAGTCCCACCAACTATGGGGTTTGGGCCAGGCAGCCCAACAAACTGGCTGGGCAGATGCAAAGGTGTCCCTGCCACCTGATCCTAGCCCTGGTTGCCCACACTGAGGGTCGGGTGTGGGGAAATAAGAGTTTCCTCCCTTGTGGCATTTCTGCGCTCCTGCTGGCCATCCTGGTGCCATGGTGACAGGACACCATGGCACCAGCATACCAGCAGGAGCATAGCGTGTGCTGTACAGGATGTAGGGAGATGTCCTGTGCTGCTGAATCAGGGACCGTCTAGCTCCCACAGATGTAGAATCAGGTGCATTTTGGGGCATTCCATTTTTTGGATGTCTGGACGGCTCAGTCATGCCCCTATAGGCAGCGGGCTCCATATTACTGACTTGTTTTGAATAGGTACTGTATATAGGGTTTCCTAATGTCTTTATTTTTGAAACAATAATGATAGTAATTTGGATTTATGCTTCATCTTTTATTCAGACTGGATCCCAATGCACTTGCATATTTGGAACATGAGCACCCAGCTCTGAGGTAGATAGCCTGGCAGCACATTTCTGTAAGCTTCCAGAGGACTGAATAAAAACAAATACGCTTGTAAATTAATTTTAATTAGTTACAGTGAAACCAAAGCACAGGAAATTTTCCCAAGGTGATACTGACAGAGTTTTACAGGGGATTTGCATTTATTCAAAAAAGTTTCCAAGTTGTAGTGTGATCCCATTTTCTTCAGTTTTCCAACACAAAAATGATTTCTTTAATTAAGGCACACATTTCATAAACACGTAAGTTTAACTGTTTAGATTTATGAAACATTACACAGTAATGGTAATTTTGTAACAGGGCACCTAAGTTAACGCAGCCAAAACATGCTGGTCTTAAGCCTGTTCCATAAAGACAAGTAGCTGTAAGTGGCAGAGATTGCACTTAAAATTCAGGCATGGACAATTACTCCTACTCTTTAGTAAGATGTGTATAAAGTCTGCAAGTGCATGTGTAGATTAAGGTATTTTATCATGAACTCATGTACTTGCGATCTCTACCTGTGCTCCATTCAGACTTCCTCCGTCTTCACCTACTAGCAAATTATATGCATTCATGCCAAACCACAAATTTTTATGCTGGTCATTCTATTATACGAAACCATTAATGCATGTAAACTGCCTTGTGCCAACATTTATGGCTTTAGAAAAGTACCTCGTACATGGGCCAGCCCAGCGTCTTATGTGGTTAAGTGTGCATTGCCTGTCTTGATTCCAGAGTTGACTCTTCCACTCCTGAATCAGCTAGGGTTGGGGATGCTGCAGACACAATGTTCACAAATCCCTGGGTAGGTGGGGGGGGGGGGGGGAGGATAGATTTAAGCATATGGTAGCCAAATTCACATCTTTATACACATCATTGATTCATGGCCCCCAACCCAGTGCCATCAACACATGCAGAAACTAGGACAGGCAGTGAACATAAAACAAGGGAAGATCCACTGCAAACGAAGGCTCAGGGCACCAAAGCACAACCCTGGTTCCAAATAAGCTTACACTGCACAAGAGCAGGAGAAAACAGCTGGAAAAAATGTGTATATATTTCTAATTCTTCAGTTCACGGACACCTTTTGTTTCCTTTTCTCCTCCCTGCAAATGATCCATGCTAGGTACGTATGACCTAGATTGGCCACTGTTGGAAACAGAATACTGGGCTTGATGGACTTTGGTCTGACCCAGTATGGCATATCTTATGATCTTATGTTCTTATGGCCCTATTTCTTTCTTTCCTGAATATCCGTGCTATTTTACTCCTTATCGACCCCAAGCTCTTCTATCTCCTTACCACCCCATCACCCTCCTCCCCTTTAAAGTCACTTTGCCTTTACGCTGGACTATGCTTGCATTTCTAGCTACCATCCAAGTTCACTCATCCCATTTATCTGTAAACTCTGCTTTTCACTTTTGCTGCTTCTTGATCTCTTCCCATCTGACCTCTATAGAGTAGTACACTTTGCGAAATATTGCAGCTCTCGCTAAAGCACTTTTTGATCCCCTCATTATAGCACAGAATTACATTTCTATTTTCATAATCTCTGAACTGCACTTGACATCATTTCTCTCTTTTGCACCCTCTAGCTCTGTTTTTTCTTGGGTTTCTTTGAACTTCTACACTTATTTGTCCTTTTCTAGCCCCCTCTTCTCTTACTACTCTCCTTCTTTCTCTTGTGATTTCTTGACTATTGCCATATAATCTATCTTGGCCTTCCCTAGTACCAACTACATTGTCTTCAACTCATCCAAAATACTGCTGTTCGTATCCTTGCCCATGCTTCCTGTTATGATCATGTTTCTCCACTTCTGACACAATACCACTGGTTCCCCATTGAACAACATCTTAAATACAAACTCTTAACACTGGTTCATCAGGCACTTCACACTGGTTACCTCTGCTGTCTTTCTGATCTTCTTCTCCTTCATTACTCACATCGTCCACTTCATAATATCCATGCAAACTGTATCCACCTCTCTATAGTAACTCAAGCCCATCTCAAAATCACTTACTCCTCTGCCTTTTATTTCTCACACCCACTTCCTGGAACACAGTTCCCCCAGCCCTCCACTTGGAACAATCATATGCCATATTTAAAACACTACTGAAAACATACCTGTTCAATATAGCCCATAACCTCCCACCCTCCTAGTTATCCTGTTCCCTGTTTCCCGCTCTCTTTCTCCTTTTGCTTTTTTCTGTTATTTTTTTACCCTTCCTATGTTTGAATGATTTTTAAATGCCCCCCTTTCCTGTTTTTATTGGAGTTCCTTTCATATCTTTTTATTTTGTTTTGGTTTGGTACACTGCTGTGTTGTCCCCACAAAGGACAGTCAGTCAAATAAAAATAACCATAACCATAATCATTCTTTAGTGCCTGTTCCACTGGATGCTCTTTCTCTCGACTATGACTGTCCTATGGAATGCCCTAAGACTGAACGTTGTGCTGTAATTCATTAAAGGGCATGTATGTCAAAGGCCAAGCTGGTAGGAGGCAATTGCAACATGGTATCAGCACGAAGGCCTTTGGTAATGTTTATGGTCATGTGCCTCCACCGCCCATGCTGATAGCTCGTTGCAGTCATGAGGCATTGTGCTAACTGGTGTATAACGCACTTAACATTACCTATTGAGATGGTGTTAAGTAAACCCATACTAACAGCAATAGTTGTGGTTGGCATGTGCCATGCCACATGGCCCTTCCTAATCCTGTCTCCACCCACTAATGTGTTAGCGTGGCGTCATTTTTGCAGTGCTCTGTGCCAAATATCAAAAAGGCACAGTTGGTGCATACTGAGCCCCATACTACCCGGTAGCGCACTTTAGTAAACATGCCCCAAAGTCACCTCACATATCACCTGTATGATGATGATCAATAAATCACCATCACTTTGCTATTTCTTTGTGGACAAATCACTGTTACCTTCATATCAGCAGGTGAATGCTGACTAATCGGTGAAAATATTTTTTCATTCAATTCATAATCAAATTCTAGAATTTGTTACCAGAGGATGTAGTAAAAGCTGCTAGTGTAGCTGGATTTAAAAGAGGTTTGGACAAATTCCTGGAGAAAAAGTCCATAAATCACTATTAAAGTGGACTGAAGAAATCTACTGCTTACCCCTGGGACAAGCAACATGGAATTTGTGTGCCTTCTGAGAACTTGACAGGTTCTTGTGACCTCCATTGGCCACTGTTGGAAACAGGATACTGGGCATGATGGACCTTGGTCTGACCCAGTATGTCATTTCTTATGTTCTTATGACTTCTTCATATTCACATCTCTTCTTTTCCTCCTCACTTTCCCTCATCATAGTACATGGCTGAACCTTACTCCCAGAATCTCAGGTCACCATTGACTCCTTCCATTTTTTTAATTTCCACAGTATCTCTTTATAAATTTGTTTCCACTGTTGTTTCCACAATATAATCTCGTCTTCTTCTCTTCATCACTCTCCATATTTCTCTTTTAGAATGCACTTTACCACAAATGTGTTTCTGCCTTTCCTCTCCTTGAGTGTATTCACTGCTTCTCTATCCTCTTTATAAATTAAAATTTCTTCTGTCTGTGCGGCTCATCTTCTATCTACATCTCAGCCATAATTTGCTGTATTTATAATCTTTGGTTTAACAGTTTTCTCCTGGCCTGTTGGGTTTCCAAATTAATCAAAGTAAGCCTATGGGATTATTATTTATTATTTCAACTTGATTTCAAGTTTCATCACATGCAATCAAATAATGCAATATACATTCTTTAACTCCTCCTCTTCTACCTCTTCATCCCCATCTTTCCCTCATTCACTTTCCTTTATTTATGATGCTATGTCTTTATTCTCAATCACTTGAAATTTTGCTTCCAATTTTAATTTTCTTTTACTTTCTACTACCACAGCTATTATTGTGACACTTTGTAATCAAGAACCATAGACCCGGGTTCCTTCCTGAACCAAGATATATATATAAAACCCTGAGTCTAGTCCTAAGGTTTTAGGAATGTGCAGTCATCTGAAACTATATAAGATATGTCACTGTCCAGTCGGTTCATATTGTTTTCAAAATGGAACCATAGAACCCCACCACCAAATGGTCAATAGCGTGCATACCTCTATGCCGCATGCTATTTTATGAGGCCATATGTGACCATATATGGGTGCTAATGACCTAAATACCATGATTTATGCACATACCTATCTACTTAATAAAGGGTGCACTTCCTTAAAAAACTTACGTCCTAGGGGTGTACCTAGTCAAAAAATGTTTGGTTCAGTTTTTAAGTTTTGGAAATGTTTCAGTGGGTTTTTTATTTCATTTCACACATTCAGTTTAATAAAAAGATGTTTACTTTCTAATGCCTGCAAATACATTGTGGGTGCATTAAGTCTAGAAAGCTAATTCTGCACTAATAAATTTACATTCCTAAATCTCTGTGTTGTCTCCAAGAATCTGCACTAATAAATTTACATTCCTAAATCTCTGTGTTGTCTCCAAGAATCTGAAGATGGTGATAGGCTTCTATTAGCACTACAGCATTTTTCAGGATTACTTTGGAATATGTCATACCCAACCTGAATGATAAGACTAGTCATTTATGAATTTTTCCAGCATTACGAACTTAGCAATTGTTCCATTCACTCCTCCTATGCTAATAATGCTAATAATTTTGCTGTTATTGCCATATATGTGCAAAACAATGCAAACACACTGGAAGACATAAACTCAAAACACAACAAATAGCCTTCAGGGACTATCCCAATTCTAGGAGTGGTTGTACAGGCACAGCATACCTAATGCACTTCTTTTAAGCAATATAATGCAATGTGTGCCTTTGAGTCACTGCTGACTCAAAAGCTCCTGGGTTTTCTTGGCAGTGTCACCAGAAGCAGATTGCCAGGCCTTTCTTCTGAGGCAATGGAGGGTTAAGTGACTTGCCCAAGGCCACAAGGAGTGCTAGTGGGAATTGAACCCTGGTTGCTTGGTTACCAAGCCAGTGCTCTAACCACTAGGCTACTCCTCCACTCCTTCGTTTAAGAAAACATATACTTTAAAAAAAATGTTAAAACTGAGGAGAGACCATCACATAGGGCCATTTATTATGAGTTCTCCTTATCAGTCATCGGTCTCTATCACTCAAAAAGTCCATATACAGTTCATACTCTTCATTAAACTTTCAGTACTTTCAAAATTTTTGTTGAATTGTTTTTAATATTTCTCTAAAAATTCTATGTGCCCCCACAACTCACTTCCAGAAAGACAGTCACATATTGCAGTACATAAAAATTTATAGAACTTCACTGTCTCTTGTAAAATTGTATTTATCTGTATGCGATGAAATGATTCCTCCATTGGAACATTAACAACTGCAGGCAATCACAATAGCTCCATTTGCCTTCTCAGTCTGACCTTAACTTGGCCAAAAGGTTTCAACTCCTTCTTCAGGGGTTTGCAAATCGCTAAACCAACATCCTACATTTAGCAAAAGAGTGCAGTGGTGGCAGCCTTAACAGCAGAAGTTAAATGCCGGTATTTAAAAAAGCCATACTGTCATGCTAACCGCTGTAATGATATCAAGCCTGCTCAACTTTATTGAAAAGACAAAAAGCAATTAAATTATGGTATTCAATTCCAGTTCCTCATTCAACACATATGGTTTCACAAACTGTAGATCATATATCTAGATTTCTTCATGATAAGATAGCTTTGTCCCCTGATCCCTACCCCAGACAGAAGCTTGTACCAAATTGACAACAGTCCAACTGAGTTGTTCAAAAGTATTCATTTATATTTATTTATTTAACAATTTTTCTATACCGCCTTTTAATTTAATCGAGGCGGTTTACATTAACTTCAAACTTTTACAAAGAACTTGCAATTGTAAACAGTAACAACAAAACTTTAAAACTTAAACAGTTTCTTGTAACATCATACTTCGAGACTTAAATAATCTCATAAGAGTTTTTATGTAGAACCAAGGGGAGGGTCAGATGGGAGTTCAGAAACTAAACTTATATAGTTTATATAAAAGTATGACTAAATGTCTGACAATGTGAAGCTATAGGAGCCGTAAGAGTGGCTATCATCAACCTATTTTGTGCTCACTTAAACATGTTTTGACAGAACATGTTTTTCCTACATACACCATTTGACATAAGCACACGAGAAGAAACACTACAAATGAAATTTGTAACACTTCTTGGTGATAGCATGAATCCATTGGTTTCCAGCCATAGTGAGTGCACACATCTGGAAAAGTCGGCACGGTGTATGGCAAAGGGTTTCAGATGATACCAGCCTTAAGATGTCCTTATGGACCACTTTTTTTCCATGGACACGAAGTAAGTCCCCACATACAGATGATGTCACTGATGGAGCCCACGCGGAATGCTTCCCAGCTTCCATTGGAAGCTTTTTGGGAGATGCACCCCACATATGCGCCTGCCTTCCCACCTGCCGTGGTGCCATCTTCTCCAGTCTCCCTTTTTCACATAGCCCATAGGACTTGTCCTGCACCAGTGGAAAAAAACTTTTATCTTCTACCCACGGCGGTATTTTTTTCTTAGTAATTTTCACTATCACTGGTTAGTCAGTTCTCAGGCAAAATTGTTTTCTTTTCTTTTTTGTTTTTGCAATTTTTGGTGCTCTTCCCTTCCGGGCCTTTTTCCTGCCATCACAATCGAGGACTTCAACCTCGCTTACATAATCTTCCTGGACATGTCTAAGCCAGTAAATGGCTTTAAGAGGTGTACAAAATAAGGCACGGATAGGCACAACTGGTGCCTGCAATGCCTGGGGCCCGATCACCAGCCCACTTCCTGCAACCTTTGGCTGCAGATGACGAGGAGGGCCCTGAAGGGCTAGGAAAAGCAGAAGTCCCCCTTTGGAATACCAGATTTAGCATCTTCGGTTACAGCATCAGTGACTCCGTTGTAGAGTTCCACTGAGGCATCAACTGGGCAGGATGCCTGGGCATATTCAGAACTGAGGGGTCAAGACACTGAGTGGAGACCCTCCCTCAATTGAGGAGGAATCAAGGAAGGACCTGACACCGATCCCGTCAATGTCAAAAGGGACACCTGAGCACCAGGTCAAGCCCAAGGTGCATTGGCACCACAGCCCTTTGCGGCATGATGTGGACAGTGAGGATCGGCAGCAGCCCACCAAGATTCTCTGGCAGGAGGAATCGAATACCAGATTGGAGAAATTGACCTCCACAACCCAGAAGAGCATCCGTATGTCTTCTGATGAGCTTGTCATCATGGAGTCCCCACCTAAGGTTGCAATTCTGGCCCCAGTCCCCTCCGAGCTGGCGGCACTGGAGGAACACTCGAGGGTCCTTGAGGCTCACATGGTGGCAGTTTCAGCTTTGCAGCATGCAGGCTCATCAATGGCTTCAGCGTCATTACTGAATTCTGTCCAGCCCATCCCGGAGACCCATGCACTGCTAGCAGAAGCAGACGCATCCGGCGGGAGATTAGAAGCAATGCTGGTTCCCATGGAGATCTCCTTGTTGAGTGTATTGGGTTCTGATGTTCCAGGACACCCCCACTCTCGCTCCAGATGCTATGAGTCCCACCACCACCCACCATCTTCACATGACCAGTATAAGAAGTGTGAGGAAACACACCTTTTCCTTGATTCCTCTTGGAGTCCAAGTCTGAGGACTGGGAAACCAAACAGGGCTCTGCCATCTCAGACAGGAGATCTCTAATCTGTCTCCTCCATATGAGTGATGCAAATCTTCCAGGTCTTTGTGAGAGACATAGCCAAGGCAGAGGACGAGCCATGGGCGAAGGAGCTTGAGATGAGTCAGCTTTGAAGCACATGAAGAGCACCAAGACTCACTCCTCGGTGCCCACAGGATGGGAGACCGCGACCATGGACTCCTTCAGAAGGAGGTGCTACCAGGCCTCCATGCTGGTGGCTCAGATCCTTTCCTACCAGCTACAATATATATGGGTATATTCCTAAAGGACATCATGTTGGACCTGGCGGAGTTTACCGCCTATGTCCCTCCTGACCACCTCGACTCCTTCTGTGCCTTAATAGGCCATAGTAAGGATTGCTCAAAGTATTCTGTGCAAGCCATGTATGATGCCTTCAAGTCCACCTGCAGAGTGGCAGCAGTGGGCATCAGCACCTGACTTCTGACCTGGCTTCAGTCCGCCAACCTAGAGAAATGGGTTCAGGATAAGCTGGCCAATGTTCCCTGTAGCAGGGAAAACCTTTTCGGGAAGCCGGTCGAAGAAAAAGTGGGTGAGCTCGAGAAGGAGCACATGACGCTCTCCAGGCTCTCGAGAAAAACTGCAGATCCTTCACATAAAAAGTACCAGCGTAAGAAGACCTTCTACCTGTGCCCATACCGGTACTATCTGGTACCCCAGAGTATTAAACCAGAGTTGCATGCCCCTTGCCCACAGAAACGGGAGAAGCCTCAGAAGGCCCAGCCAGTCATGCAGCCTAGCCGGGGGCAGGCTTTTTAATGATTCCTCAGGAGCATAGCCCACCGTCCTGTACCTGCCAGAGTTCCCCTGCAGGTATGGGGGTAGCTTGTCCATTTCATCCACAGGCGGCCCCTTATCACCTCAGATGCCTGGATGCTGTGGCTCATCCAGAAGGGCTACTGGCTGTATTACGCCCAGTTGCTGCTTCCCTTCATCCAAGGGGAGTATCCCATGAACCTGTGAAGCCTGTGGTGGGGGAGGTCTCCTTTCTGTTGGTTGACCTCGCCATCGAGCCAGTCCCACTAACTCAGGTCAGAAAGGGGTTCTACTCCAGGTACTTTCTGGTCCTCAAAAATACAGGAGGGTTCCGACCCATTCTGGACCTCCGGAACCTCAACCAATTTCTTGGGTGTTTGCAGTTCAAGATAGTCTTGCTGGAGATGCTGCTCCCTTACCTTTTAAAGGATGGCTGGCTATGCTCCTTGGATCTCAAAGATGCATACATACATACACATCCTGATCCACCCAAGTTACAGAAAATACCTCAGGTTTGTAGTGGGAGACCAGCACTACCAGTACCGGGTGCTCCCCTTCAGGCTTGCTTCAGCACCTTGTGTCTTCACCAAGTGTCTCGCAGTAGTGGCCGCTTACCTTTGAACCGTGGGAGTCTTCATCTTCTGCTATCTGGACGATTGGCTCATCGAAGGTTCCACTCCAGTCCACTCACCTCACCATTCAGGTCCTTGTGCAGCTGTGGTTCATCATTAACTACCCAAAGTCCCATCTCCAGCCCATGCAGTGGCTGGATTTCTTTGTAGCCCTCCTCAATACCACACTAGCCTGGGCATTTCTACCACTGGACCGCATGCAGTGGTTGATGGATATGGTCAGTAGCATGCAGCGTTGGCACTACACCACAGCCCGAGGGATGCTAAAGGTGCTCAGGCACACAGCTTCCACTGTACACATTACCCCCTTGGCCCACCTCTCCAGGCAGAAAGAACAATGGACCCTCTGCATGCAATGAAAGCAGGCCACTTCCCCTGGTGCAGTCCCTTGGCTGGTGGTTGGAACCACTGGACCTGTCAGGGCCTCCCATTCCAAGTGAAGCTCACCCTACAGGATGCTGATAACCAACACGTACAAGCTTGGGTGGGGGGCTCATCAGAACAGCCTGCAGATGGCAGATCCTTTCACCCAAACAGGAAAGCCTGCACCAGATCAACTTTCTAGAGTTGAGTGCCATAGTGAATGCCCTTCGTGCCTTCAAGATGCATGGTGAAGCAGGTGGCAATGTTCTATGTGAACAAACAGGGCAGCATGGGCTCGTACCTCCTCTTTTGGGAAGTGGTCAAGCTGTGGTGGTTTGCCTTGGCTCATGGGATGGAGTTCAGTGCGACCTACCTGCCTTTTGAGCTCAGCACCCTGACGGATCAGCTGAGCAGAGTCCTTCAGCCACAAGAGTGGATCCTCCACAGAGGGGTGGTGGAGTGGATCTGCAGGGAGTGGGGTACCCCTACAATTGACATCTTTACCACATTGCAGAACACTCAGATGAACCGGTTCTGCTCCAGGAGGCCGTCCAGTGACTTGCTGTCCACAGAAGCTTTTCTTCTTCATTACGGCATGGGTATGCTCTATGCTTTTCCCCTGATCCTGCTTGTAGTGAAAACACTGCTGAAACTTCAGACCGACAAGAGCACCATGATCGTCATTGCCCCATACTGGCCCCAGCAGCCATGGTTCCCCCTGCTGCTTCAGCTCTCTCAGATGGAGCTGCTCCGCCTAGGCTCTGGTATGGATCTTCTCTCCCAAGATGAGGGAACTCTGATGCATCCTAGCATCCATTCCTTGCCCCTCATGGCCTGGAGGCTGAATGGGTAGTCGTCTTGGAGCTCAATTTACCTCACAACATCACGGATATCCACTTGGTATCACACAAGGATTCGATGCATCAGGCTTATGTGTTCAAGTGGCGGAGGTTTGCCTCTTGATGCGTGAGTCAGGCACTGGATAGCTTCTCCTACATGGAGGATCAGTTGCTGGAATACCTTCTGCACCTCCGTTCAGGTCCACTCAGTACAATCGACGCCTACCATCATGACTCAAGGTGCAGGCCCATCTTGGCTCACCCTTTGGTGACTCACTTCATGTGGGTCTTGATTCTCTCGAGTCCTCTCATCAAGCCCCCTGTAGAGGCTTGGGATCTCAATGTGGTCCTTACACAGCTCATGCATGTTCCCTTTGAGCCATTTGATGCTTGCCTCTGAAGTACTTGACCTGGAAGGTACTGTTTTTGGTGGTGCCGTGTCAGTGAACTCCAAGCTCTGGTGTTGCATCCATATTACGCTAGCTTCCACCAGATTTGGGTGATCTTGTGGACACACCCACGCTTTCTGCTGAAGGTGGTCTTTGAGTTCCACCTCAACCAGATGATTGTTTTACCGACTTTCTTCCCAAGACCGCATGCCAACTGGGAAGAAGCAGCATTGAACACGCTAGACTGTTAGCATGCCTTGGCCTTCTACATCGAGCATACCTAGGTTCGCCAGTGGTCCACCCAGCTATTCATCTCTTTTGACCCTAACAGGCTGAGGACAGCTGTCTCTAAGTGCACTCTGACTTATGGCTAGTGGACTGCATCTCCTTGGTGTATTCCAGTGCTAGCCTGAACCTGAAGGGTCATGTCATGGCTCATAACGCTCAGGCCATGGCTGCCTCCATCACTAACCTGTGCTCAGCATCCGTGAAGAAAATATGCAAGGCTGCAATATGGTCGTCGGTCCATACCTTCATAGCCCACTACTTTCTGGATGGGGATTCCCAATGGGACAGCAACTTTGGTCAGGCCATGCTTTGGCACCTTTTGGGTCTTAGGTCAAATTCCTGCCCACTGGCCCTTCTGTCCATCCAGGCTACCTGCAAATATTGACTGATCTTGGTGCTGTAGTATGCTGAGGATGCTGAATCTGTGGAGTCCCTAGAGGAACTAACTTGCTGTTCTTCCTGTTTCTCCAGTTTCGTTGCCCCTGTGGGGCTTGGCCTCCTTGATCTTCCGGTATGCCTGTAGCTTGGGCGTGTCATACGTGAGGACTTAATTCCTGCTTGTCCACAGAGAAAGCATAATTACCCACCCGTAGCAGATGTTCTCTGTGGACAGCAGGAATAAGTCTTCACAACCCTCTCTCTTCCCCAGTGAGTTATTTCTTGGCTACTGCTTTGAAATTTGATGGAGAAAATAGTGCTGGGGCAGGAGGGAAAGCAGTGGTGCCGCTCCCAAAAGCTTCCAATGGAAGTTGGGGAGCATGCCACGTGGGCTCTGTCAGTGACTTCACCCATATGTGAGGACTTATTACTGCTGTCCATGGAGGACACCTGCTACAGGTGAGTTACTATGCTGTCTTGTACATTGTCTGACTGACAAAATGCAACACAGTGACCTTCATTAATTACCTGGTGAAAGGCCAGAACATGCCAGTGAGTGCAAATTATATTAGCCCCTTCTTGAGACAAATTTGAATGTTCCAGCACACATAGCAGTCTTTGGGAAGAGTCCCGATCACAATCCTTCAGGAGCAACTGCCTATTAGCATAGAGCACTCATAGAAATGTCCAATGAAGGGCCATCTGCAGACATCCCTGTTGAAGCAGTCCCTCCTATAATAAGGCTATCTGAATCTTGTATTTGCCAGAGTGGAGTATATACGACAGATCCACAGACATTGTCCTATAAGCAAAGAGCGACGCAGCTTCACCGGATGGTGGCTAGAATCCAATAACAAGCTATTGCGGTCCACCGATTTTTGAAAAAGGGTGGTCAGCAATTGGTCATCCATTTTAAACACTAACACATCCAAAAAATGCTAGATAGATGATATGTGCAAGTGAAGTGCAGAAGGTCATCTAAAAATTGAGCCAATTAACAAACAGCAGAAGATCTTCAACTGTAGATGTTCAAAGACAAAAATAGCATCAGTGAATTGCAGCCACAGCGTAACATGCTGAATCCAGTCAGAACCATAAAGGTATTGCTCCTCAAAGTTGGCAACATAAAGATTGACCGAGCTTGGCGCCATAGCTGTATCCATGGCAATGCCATGCACCTGCAAATAAAAAGACGCATCAAAATGAAAATAATTCTCCCCCAGAACCAAATTTACCAATGCCATCAAAAAAGAGGTATCTGTACTGAAGAAGGTCAGAGTTGTAACTTCTGAAAGACTCAAAGGCTCAGTATGTTGGTATGCAGGGCTTCCAAATCAAAAGTCACTAATAGCACTTCTGAAGTAACAGACTTATACCGTCAGGTGTAAAAGAATGAGCTGAATCACAAATGTAAGATCATGTAAGTGGCACCAATGGTTTCAAAAAATGATCCAAAAATTGTGACATTGATTCTAAAACCATGCATATAAAGAAACAATTGGGCATCCAGACGGAATGTCAAAACACTTACGAACCTTAGGTAATTATAGTGAAGGAGTAGCCTAGTGGTTAGAGCAACAGCCTAATACCCAAGAGTTTAGTGTTTCATTTCCACTGGCACACCTTGGGCAAGTCACTTTACCCTCCATTGCCTTGGAAGATAAGGCCTGGCAATGACACCTTACCTGCTGGGTTGCCAGGAGTCAGCATTGATTTGATGGCAGATAAATAAAATACCAGTCAGTGTTAAAGCATGCATAATCAACACACACACTTGCTTTAACTGCCCACACTCCACCAATGTGCACACTATGACATACAATAGTTTGCTTGTACTTGCGAAATGTAGGCACACTCATTTACACCCAGCTCTAGGACTGGTGTAAGTCACAGCACCTTCATTTACAGCACATTCTCTGCCACGTACACTAGCATTTTATAAGGAGAACTAGGCACCTACTTGTCTTTATAAAATAGTTGTTATTTAGGTGCATTAAAAGAACTGGAACAAGATGGCCTGTTACATAATGGCTCTCAGTCAAACTTAGTCCTAAATATTTTTTCCCCATTCTGTGTCTTTAGAAAAACATGTTTATTGAATAAGGCCCATTGCATAGCAGTAGAAGTCAGTATGCTGAGGAGAGATGCTGCAAGAGTGTTAGGGTAATGTAACAGAACAAACACAGCTATGTGGGAATCATTCTTCAGCCTGCTCTTTTGAGATGCACTATGGCACAGACTCCTCAGCAGGCTTTTTTCCTGCTGCAGGCTTTTGTCCTTAATTAACTAATTAAAACTAAATGCAATATGTTAAATGTGGTTCCCTTTATTACTCAGAAGTCTTTTGGGAAAAGCTGCTAGTACATTCCCGGATCTCAAGTGTCTCTTTAATAGATAGTTCTTCAGGCAAAAGGAAGCTCTGGTTTCAAACTACCACTGCCTAATCCTCTTTGGTTGGCCACTGCAGTCTGCAAACTGACATGGTGGGTCTGGAGTAATGTGATTTAAGTTTTTTTTGTGTCACATTTGTCCATCTGAAGTTTGTTTCCTTGATGACTGACAATGGGATTCTAGGCAGAAAGTTTTTGCTACTTTCCTTTGTTTCTTCTCTCTTCTAAATGTCATAAATCCCCCCCTCCGCCCCCATTCACGTCCCACTATATCAAACTGTCATGTCTACATTGTACATCCCACTGTTCTTTTGCTTAATGGACCTGTCAAAACTTGAATTGTGTCAGCGTTTCTGAGCTCACCCTTTCACACATGCAGAGACATCAGATGATTATGGCAGGTTTTTCAGCCACCCCATACGCACAAAAATTCCCTGAGACAGAACACCTCTGGTTGTCCTTTGCTAACTACTTCACCAGGTGGGTTTTGATTGTAATTAAACCTGTTCTTCATTACTTAGAGTTCTATCAAACGATGACACAGCAAAACGTGTTACTTACCAAGATCCTTTATTTATCAAGGGTCCCATTTGCAATGAGGATTACTTACTAATAAAGCACAGTTACCTACCTGTAACAGGTGATCTCTAGGAACAGCAGGAATAAGTCTTCACATATGGGTACGTCGGTACCGACGGAGTCTGCGCGGGAACGCTTCCCAGCGTCCAATCAAGAGCTTTTGGAAGCATCCCAGCACGCCTGCGTGCTGCCTTCCCGCCTTTCCCAACTGCCTCTCCTCAGTTAAGTTTTAAAGCTGAGACAAAGAGAGAGAGAGGAAAGGAAAGATAGATAGAGATACAACTCCTGGGGAGGTGGGAGGGTTGTGAAGACTTATTCCTGCTGTTCCCAGAGATCACCTGTTACAGGTAAGTAACTGTGCTATCTCCAGGAAAAAGCAGGAATGAGTCTTCACATATGGGGACTCCCAAGCTGAGATGCCTGGAGTCCCAGCATGTCATAGGTTGGAACATGCTATCTCCCAGAACACCAGGCATCCTGAGGATGGAGGGTAGGAGTTGAAGAAAGAAGGATGCTGTGGAACAGCTAACCTAGCATAGGACTGCAGAGAAGGAGTCCATGTGTGGATGATGATGGTCATCAATAATATTGCAAAGGATATTGCAATATGGACCTCCCCTGACAGGATTTCACAGAAGTATGGAGGTTCATGGATCTACTGGGAAACCTAGTAGAGAAACCTTGAAGAGGACCTCACTGTAAGTGGAGGTAATAATCCTGTAGGAAAACCAGTGGAGGTCAGAATCTTGAAAGGTAACAGGTAACCCCAGTAGGGAAACTGGGATAGTTCAAAAACGGTGGGCCTTCAGCGGAAGGCTTTATGAGAAAAACCCTAGCTCTTTTGAAGGCAGAGTGGGTCACTCTTAGGAGCAAAAAGAGAAGGCTAACCGATTTGGACAAACAGGCACAGTCCTTGTGGGGAGAAAGGGTGTGGGAACTCCTTGTGATTAACTGAAGATCCACAATGTCTCTCCTAACTGGGGTAAGCTAGGAGAGATATTGGGCATGGAGAGCTTCAGAGTTACCTAAACCGTTAGGTTATGGTATAAAAATTGTTAACTAACACAGGAGTGGTTCTGTGTGTAGAACCCCAAACCTGCTAGATAGCATGGGTATGGGTAAAGCCCCTCTGTCAGAATCATATAGCTATATGAGGATAGACAGTGAGATAGATAAGTATGTGCATACATATCTATCTATAATAAAATATCTCAACAGATACATATAGATAGATAGATAGACAAATATATAAGAATATAGCTATAGTGAGATATGGCAGAGCATAAAATACACACCAAAAAATAAATATGGATATGTAGGCCTACATATGGGTGTCTGCAATTAAACAGACAGAGATATGCCTACAGCACAGTGATCACATAGGATATGTGGAGAGGAAAGATTCATCTAATAACAAGGAGGTGGAACCTACTTGAGAAGACATATAGAGAATCTATTCCTCCTGGTCATGATCTGCAAGAATGCTAGTTAGTGAAAAATAACCAGGACTGTTACGTGAAAAACAAAGGACAATGTCAATGTGCAGCCAGCAAGTCCCGAGTCTTCCAGGACTCTAGCATGGTAAGTAGACAGGAGACGCCTAGAGATGAGATACCATGTTGACCTGCTTAAGGGCAAAGGTATCATGCGTTCTTACCATGAGGACGAGCATATCCCTGATTGGGAATACTATGGACCAAAGCAGGGAACTGGCAACTCCTTGAGCTTTCACGTAAGAGAAGGCCTATGTACTTTATATCAAAAAAGGAGATAGTAAAAGAAGGGAGACCCTTCTAGTCATGGGAGACATGACTGAAAAGCCTTTTCTAACCAGCTAGAATAGCTGTTGGAGAAAAAAAAACCATGCTCTCTAGCAAGGGCCCATAGTGGAAAGCTTCTCTGTAGATTGCAGAGAGCATGATGCAGGAGAATGAGGAGATAGAACTAGCTGTTAGAGAGCCAGTATCTCTGCCAACTATGCTGCCAAACTCAGGAAAATGAAGATGGCAGAATAGAAGACAATCTAGAAAGCTTGTAGTGAGATGATCTCCAAGAGAGATGAAGCACTGACTTGGAGCCACTACTAAGACTAGACAGAATGTTAGTGGAGGACAATCTGGTTGTTTGTGGACAAGAACCAGTGGTCCAAACATTAAAACTCCTGCGTAGGCAGCTGTTAGCAAGACAGCAGAAAGAATCTTACTGTTCAAAAACATAAAGAACAGACAGAACAGGAGTAGGAAACTCTGGACATGTCTGATAAGCTGCCCCAACGCAAGATTGAGCAGAGGAGGTAACTCCGCACTGGAAAGTGAGAAAAGTAGAGAGGCTGAAGAAAAAGCCTTCCAGTAAGTAATTCCCTCTTACAGGGGAAAAACTTGGTAAGAGGGTGGAGAGAATGGAGCTGAAGAAGACTTATGAAGTAGGAAGTCTATAGAAAGGAAAGATATATGCGGGCACAGGAACTATCATTTGATAGTGGTTAGACCTCTTTCCCTAGCAGGAAAAAGAGGAGAAACCTGTGACCTATAGGCATGAATATCTTGACAGCTCATAGAAATATAGAAAAAATGGATATCTTTTGGAAAGGGATCCATGTGTAGGGGTTAGAATAAAGCGGTGGATTGCCTCCATTGAGAAGAAGCAACTGTAGATGCTAACCCCAAGAGTCACAAGCATCTGATGATGATTGATCAGAAACCCTGCAGATGCTGGGTTTGCTGAGCCTGGTGAGAGGTTGGATTCTTCAGACCAGGACGATGCCTCCCCTGTTGGGGAACATTTGTATGATGGGCAAGTGATGAATAAAACCTTCTTCTCCTGTGGGAAGAAAGTTTGGTAGGAGATTTTCTACCTAGTGGGACAGAAGAAGGTGTAGAACAAACCTTAGGAACAGGTAAATCAGTGGATAACTGAGTAACCTGACATAAAGACTCCTTGTTGAAAAGATTTTCTCCAGTGCAAGGAGTATGTCCCAGACATTGTTGTGCCCATTTGTCCAAGTCTGAAGATTGGAGCCAGGCTCTACGTCGTGCCCCTATAGCAATAGCAGAAGTTCTGCTAACAGACTCAAAAGAGTCTAGGGAAGCACGAGAAAGAAACCAAGAAATATTCTGGATATGCTTAAGCAGTGAAGAATAGTCTTTAGTCCTAGAATCTGGAAGGAAAGGAGTCAAAAGATGTAACTGCTTTGTGACCTCCTCAAGAGAAAGACTCATATTAAAAATATATGAGAGAATTCTTGCAGAAAGCATAGATGTCTGGAAGGTTTGACGTCCAAAGGCATCTAGTGTCTTAGACTCACGACCTGGCGGATAAGAAGAGTGCTTTTTCTTACTCTTTACCCGCCTCATTGCTGATTCCACTATGGAATGATGAGGAAGTTGAGTCTTTTGAAACCCTGGAGAGGGGGGCACCTGATATAAAAGATCAGTTGCCCTGGGAGGTGGGGGTACCCTTAAAGGTGTTTCCCACATTCCTAGAAGGAGATCCTGCAAGGAATGATGCAAAGGAAGCATTATGTTGTCCTTTGCTTTGGCAGAAACAGAGCCTTGTGCAGGATCATGTCCTGGAATAGGAATGGCAAGAGATCTTGCTATATCCAGGAGGAAATTCTGAAAGAGGGATCCCAAACAGGAATCTCCCCTGGACAGGGTAGATCTAAAGAACTAGCCTGAGCATCCACAGAGTTATCCAAATATATAGGAATAGAAGATCCTGCAGAGTCCAGCTTAAAAGATGGTTGCTGGTACTGGCTGTCAGGAGCAGCCCCCATCCTCACCACATCGTCCATGCCAGGTATCGACTCCAAGCTTGGTATAGAATGGAGTGATCCTGTTGAAAAAAGCATGGCAGGAATTGGCGACGATGCTACTGTGGGTACCGGTACCGATGCTGATACCGGTACCGATGTCGGAGTCGAACCCGACAAAGATATCGGAGCAGTCATTGGTGACAGTTCAATCGGTACCGAGGTAACCGAAAACCTCCGGCCGTTATCCTCGGTACCGAAGCACCGGTATAGATCGGTGTCGGTACCAAAATCTATTGGTACCCAGTCTTCTAGACTAGAGATCAATTCCAAACTCGGCATCAAGGGCAAAGAACCTGATAAGCGAAGCATGGAAGGCACCGACCGTGAAGGTAATGAGGACATCGGTACCAACTTTGGTACCGTGTCTGATACCAGTGAAGGAAGGGCAACCAGTGGCAACTCAATCGGCGTCGGGGGAACCGAGAGTTGTGGATCTGAATCATCGGAACCGAGCCTTCAGTACCATCGGGAGCCGGTACCAAGGCGAGTCGATACCCAGTCCTCCAGACTGGAGATCGATTCCAGACTCGGCATCGAAGGAAGCGAGGCTATCAATGCACATCTGGAGGGTACCGACGTCGGTTGGAGTATCGGTGTTGGTACTGATAATGGAAAGTCAATCTGGAGGGTATCCACCGGTCCCGAAGGTACCGAGGACGCCAGATGACGATCCCTGGTGAGGAGTGTTTCATCCAACACCAGTGCCGATGCCGGGGTATCGGTACCGCTCGAAGCGGATGCCACCACCGTACATGGCTTAGGTATGTTCTGTGGGGAGTGAACCCAAGGAACAACCTGAAACCCCTTATAGGCTTTGGAGACCGAAGACTCCCGCCGGGGTTTTGAAGCCAGTGGGCCCTCGAGGACAAGGCCGGAGCCGTCTACATGCTGCGCATGAGACCTACCACTCGAGGACTGGCTAGTCTTAACAGACTGTTTGTGGGTTACCTGATCCTGTGTGGATGAAGAAGGGGACAGTGCCCCGAAGTTGGAGGGCAACCGTGTATCGAGGAAGCCTCGATGTTGAAAACCTCTTCTTACCAAACTGTTGTCAGGACCCAAGCAGGTTAGACACAGACTTCGAGGGTCTAAAAATAAAGTTGTACCGCCACAGTCTGAACATTTCTTGGAGAAAGTGTCTGGCGGTTCCATGAAGGAAAAAGAAGAGGCCTAAAAGGCCTAAGAGACCGTGGGACACTATGAAGAAAAAATATCCCGTGGAAAAGGAAACTTTTTCAAGAAAAGAAAAGAAAACACCGGCGGGAAGACAGCCGCGACCACAAGAAAACTAAAAAAATAAAAACAAGAATTTTCTGCGGTGACAGGAGGACGTCCTGCCGGCTCCGCAGAAAAACGAAAACTGAGGAGAGGCAGTTGGGAAAGGTGGGAAGGCAGCACGCAGGCGTGCTGGGATGCTTCCAAAAGCTCTTGATTGGACGCTGGGAAGCGTTCCCGCGCAGACTCCGTCGGTACCGACGTACCCATATGTGAAGACTCATTCCTGCTTGTTCCTGGAGATTACACCTTGCAGTCTGGTTAGTATACCCTTCGCTGTCTTGTTTCCTCCTGTTACTCCTCATAATAAAGCTGTAATGAACCATTTAATAGCCTGAGGCAGTGCAGCCTATTTGTAGCCTTGTCCTCCAACTCCCGTCCTAATGACTCCTCTTACTACCATCCAGTCTTCTTTCCCTTTCTTCCCTCTCATAACCTCATCCCCAAACTCAGATGGTAGGAGGAGAATTGCATTTGTCTCTTTCTAGGCTTTCATCTGATGCAGCCCACCTATTTTTTAGGGGGGGGGGGAGCGGTCACATTGATGGAGTTTTGCATCCTGTTTGTCTGGCCTTGTTGCCATTATACAGCTGATACCAAAAGGCAATGAAGAAATCTTTTCAGACGGTTGTAAGAGCTGCCTCATTTATTATTCTGCTGCTGTTTCATAGACACTGAAAATGATAGTAGGTAAAGACCATATGGCCTATTCAGTCTGTCCATCCGTACATTCCATCTGCTAAGCTCTACCACCCTTTCCTCTCCCTTAGAGATCATCTGTACATGTCCCATGCTTTCTTGAATTCACAGTCCTTGTCTCCATCACCTCCACTGGGAGGCTGCTCCACAAATCCACCACCCTTTCTGTAAAGTAATATTGCCATAGATTGCTCCTGAGTCTATCACTTTTCGCCTTCATTTTATGCACGCCTGATCCAGAGCTTCCTTTCAATTGAAAGAGGTTCACCTCATGTCCATTTATGCCAAGGAAGTATCATATCTTCCCTGCCTTTCTTCCAAAGTATCAACTTAGTCCCATAATTATAAACCGTCCTATAAATAAATCTTTTGTTGGACTATTTTAAAGAGACCAAACCCTTTTTACACTGTCAAAAAGAATTTAATCAATGTATGTCAATCCACTTATTGCTTCAAACCGGCTGGAATTACAGTTCCACTATTGTTTTATCATTCAGCCAAAAACAGTGCTTTTGTAATCCCACTTTCAACATTTTTCGAGTCCGGCTGATATACACCTTGTTACAAGAGCCAGGGATCTGCACATTCATCACTGCTTTCACTCCTGTCAGTGTTGCCTCAGTCTCAGTCTCAGTCTTCCTCCAGATGAGGTCTTAAGAATCCAACCACTGCCACCACTTCTAACCCAAACAGTCTCTTTTGCCTCTCTACTTTACCAATCGGTTAAGGTATTTAGGGCACAGGACCTTCTTTACTGCCACATAAAGTCCACCTTCTAAATGGCTGCCGACACCTTGCTGTAGAAAAGTCTAGTAGGGGAAAAAAGCAGAGCACAGGTACCTGCAGGAGCGCTAGGGAACAAAGGAGCCGGTACACATGCTGGCAGTCAAGCAGGTCTTTATTAAACCCCGACGCATTTTGTGGAAATATTTACAAATGGATTTGTGGGTTATTATTTTATGATAAAGTCCACATGGGGGTCTTTTACTAAAGGGCGCTAAAGTGTTGCTCCTAAAGTGTCAATAGCTCCAAAACCATGGTGTGCTAAGGGCAGCATCACTGCCTTAAATGTCAGGGATGTGGACAGCATTTTCCCAGGAGTTAAAGTGGAGCCCTGCCCCTAAGGCATGCCATATAAGCATGGGTACACTTAACCTATTGAGATGGCAGCATTTATTTATTAATTAGATGACATTTCTAACCCACCCTTCATTGCATTACTTGGCAGTTTACAAATATACATATATAAAAGCAAAACAAATAAAGTTAAAAACAGAAAATCACAAAGAAATCTAAATATTTCCACAAAAAATAATATGACCTACTAGAAATCACAAAATAATAGATTTATTGATAAAATACATGAAAAAGCCTTTCTGAAAGATGATAATCTAACATATTTCAAAACAGAAACTCAAAAATATACTATGGATAAACTTGATAATAAAAATGTGCTTTTAGATTCTTTCTAAAAATATATAACCTGGCACTCTACAGATAACAGAAGATAAGGAGTTCCACAACAAAGGGACTATAATTGAAAACATTTGTTAGGTGAACTTGTGCTAATTGCGTGGGATGTAGTTAGTGTGCAATGTGTATCCCGTGCTAATTGCACCGAACTCACCATGCCTACGCTCTGCCTGTAACCCCCCCCCCCCCCACACACACACACACACTCTCTCTTTCTTAATGTGGGATGCACAGCTAGTATGGCCTCACACTAACTGACAACCAGGACCCATACCAAGCTAGAAAAGCACCCTGTGCGACCAATGAATCTAGTGCCCCCTCCACCCAGCCACGTTCAGTAACTCACTCTTTTTGAGCTTTCTGGAAGCCTGGTGATGATATCAGCGCTCCCTTCTGTGCTTTTGTGCCCTTTACGGTCGCACTGCTTGCACGGCCCTGCTGAAAGCACATGTCCAAGGCACACACTGCCAGCTACAGCCCTTTAGTAAATGACCCCTTATATCACAAATAAACTTTATACTTTGCTGTGATGCTGTTTTGTGGAAAACTGTCACTTTGAGCTGCTTTGCTGTGCGAACGATTACTAAGGTAAAATTGTTTGTGAGCTGATTTGCATGCAAAATTCTATGTAGAAAAAGGATTTAAAATTCACAAATAGAATTATGTAGGCTGTATGCTATTTTTCTATGCATTATTACATTTGCAAGGCCATCCACAAATTAACAGTCCCAAAAAGCACCAACACTCGCAGTATCTTAAAGCACCCAGGGAGTGAGGTGAACTGAAAGACGACTAGCTGATAAACGATAATATATGTAACATGGATTTATTACTTCTTCATAACAGGCCATTCAGTTTTCATCTTACACAACTGTGTTTCAGCATGGCCGTGGTAGATGCAGGGGGTGTGGGCATAATAAGGAATTAATATTGCACTAAGTGTGTCAGTCACAGAAAATAACGACTGTGCATCTGCAGCATATGCGTGATGTAAAAGCATATGTTATGCGAGTCCTATGTCCTGCTGCCACATCCCACCCCTGTTCCTTCCCCTCCCACCCCACTTTGGCCCTAAACACACTGTGGCCTGACCATGCAGGGTGCATGCATTTGTGAATAGGCCTGAGATGGCTAGCGGGGATGCACATCCCACCAGGACGTACAGCCCCGCTAATCGCCTCTTGGAATCGGGCACATATTAATTTCTGAGAAAAAAACCAAAATATGACCAGGACAGGATTGATGGCACCCATCACTTATATTTGGTTTCAAACCTTTGACAGTAATGACAGCCTCCAAATGTTTCTTGTAGACATCTATAAATTTCTTAAATCTAACTGCTCTTAGTTTCTCCCACTCTTCAACTGTGATTTGTTCCAGTTCATGAATGTTTCCAAGATTCTTTTTAGCAAAGGCAGATTTCAGCTCTTTCCAGAGGTTCTTGATTGGATTGAGATCAGGACTCATTGCTGGCCAGTTTAAAGCAGTCTATTTGTTCATTTTAACTATTCTTGGATGGATGTTTTGGGTCATTGCCCTGCTGGAGCACCCATGACCTTCAGCTCAGACCTAGCTTTTTGACACTAGGTAGTACATTTCACTCCAAAATACCTTGGTAGTCCTCTGACTTCATGATTCCTTTAATACGTTCCAGACCTCCAGTTCCCGAGGCAGAAAAACAGTCCTACAACATTATGGAACCTCCACCATATTTAACTGTAGAAAAGGTGTTTTTTTCCTTATAAGCTTCATTTCTTTGTCTATAAATGTGTTGCTGGTCTACATTGCCAAAGAGCTAAAGTTTGGTTTCATCTGTCCCAAATGTGGTTTCTCAAGTTGGGTTCAGACAAAGATCAGGTGTGCTTTCTTATGTCTGTCTTTGAACAGTGGGGTCCTCCTTGGCCTTCATCCATGAAGTCCTTCTTTGTTTAGTGCATGGCATATGGTGCGGGTTAAAACCACCACTTCAGATTGCTCCAGGTCAGCCTTAAGCTCTTTGGATGTTGTACATGGTGTTTTTCCAACAGTTCACACTAACCTTCAAAAACTTCTTGGATTAATTTTCCTCGTCCCACCATGTCCTGGGAAGTTCTTGACAATTCCTTGAGCAGAAAACTTCTTAATAATATTGCAAACTGTAGACACAGGAATCCCCTTTGAAATTTGATGTTTGGTGATAATGGCTTTTCTGATGGTCTCAGGCAGCTTTCTTGTCTTCATCATTGTGAAAATGGAACAGGGCATGAATGTGGCCATTTTAAACAGTTTAGCCATCATTATTGGTTGATTCAAGTCATGTCAGTACTGACAATTGATCACAGGTGCCTCTAATTTTACTGTAGTGGGAATGTGGTTCTTCTCTTCAAAGTGATTTGAATTGTTTATAAGGGTGCCAATAATGTCCTGGCTATATCCCAGTTTTTATATTATTTCCTGCTGTTTCCTTTTTGAATTGGTCTTGTTTTATTTGATTCTTTTATGTCTCAAATATTTGTGCATATATAATCCAAAGCCATTTCACTGGCCACTTTTTTTTAGGAGATATTGGGCATTAAGGGGTTGAACTGCAAGAATGCCAATAATGTTGAGCACAACTGTATGCACTTAGGGAAGAACAACCCAAACTACAATTACACGATGCAAGGTTCCACATTAGGAACCACCACTCAGGAAAAGTATTTAGGCATCATCGTGGATAATACATTGAAACTCTCTGCCCAGTGTGCAGTGGCGGTAAGAAAGCAAATAGAATGCTAAGAATTATAAAGAAAGGAATGGAGAATAAAATGAAGGATATTATAATGCCTCTGTATCACTCCTTGGTGCAACCACACCTTGAATATAGTGTGCAGATCTGGTTGCCATATCGTAAAAAGGATATTGCGGAATTAGAAAAATGTAGAGAAGGTCGACAAAAATGGTAAAGGGGATGGAAGGTATCCCTTCAGGGAAAGACTTAAAAGGTTAGGGATCTTCAACTTGGAAAAGAGACGGCTGAGGGGAGATATGATAGAAGTCTATAAAATAATGAGTGGAGTGGAATGGATAAATGTAGATAGGTTGTTTACTCATTCAAAAAGTAGAAAGACTAGGAGACATAATGAAGCTACAATGTAGCACATTTAAGACTACTCAGATAAAATATGTTTTCACTCAAGGTGTAATCAAACTCTGGAATTCGTTACCAGTAAAAGTTGTTAGTGTAGCTGGATTTAAAAGAGGTTTGGACATGTTTCTGGAGGAAAAGTATATAAACCATTATTAAAGAGGATTGGTAAAATCCACTTCTTTCCCATTGGACAAGCAGCATGGAATCCGTGTACCTTTTGGGAATCTGACAGGTACTTGTGACCTGGATTGGCAACTGTTGGAAACAGGATACTGGGCTTGATGGACCCTTGGTCTGACCCTGTATGTCATATCTTATGTTCTTATGTTCTTACAATGAATTGTATACTTGAAATAGGTTGGTAGGAGGTAGGTGGTGTTGTGTCCAGTGAACGGTTCTTCAGTATTGTTCTGTTTGAGATTTTCTTGAGGGAGCCAAACATGTAACCTTGAGATGGAAAAGAATAGATACTCTTTAGAATTACTGGGGATAATTGGGCTCTTTCTATTTTTATCCACAGAACTGGCCATCAATTTAGTGGAGATGTTGTACTGTTAAGATTGTAGATGATGTCTTCAAGTTGTTCTATCATTATCATTAAGAATGAATTCAGGCTGTGAATGTATTTTATTTTGTCAGTTGTTCCGTGGGTAATATTTATGTTGGAGTGAGTTTTATTGCACTTACTAAGTAAAAGGTTGGCTGTTGCTTGTGGGCTTAGGCTTGAACCTTGACTGCTATTGAGGTGTATGTCATAAGGACAACAGCACAGTGCTGTGTGGAGGTTTGAGAGAAGCCTGCAGATGGCTGTAGGGTGAGAGAGGATACAGCAGGATAGCTGCAACATGCCATGGAACCAGAAGGGCCTGACAGCAGATAGACTGTCCATGGGATCCCAGGAGAAAACTTCAGTACAAGAATGTGCCAATGCAAAAGAGTCCATGCCATACAAAGGCAGAGATAGGAGCATAAGCAATGGAATTGGCAGATTCAGCACACCACATACCAACAGAAAGAACAGACAACAGTACTTAGCCCCCAGTCCCACCAACAGAGGGCAGTGCAGGTGGCCAATGAAGGATAGAGAAGGCTTACTGTGGAATATATGCACTCAATTGCACAGCTCAGAGATATGGGCCAAAATACAAGGGAGTGGGGCATGCAAATTGGGAAGTAAACACATGTCAGACACCATGCTGCAACCTTTTCTGTGGGGGTTAGGATACAAATTCTTGTGAGCCAGGGCAACCGCCACATGAGTGCAGGCAGGATGTCAGCAGTTCACAGCATGGGGGACTGGCATATGAACCCCTCTTACACTGAGATACTCAGGGTGATGATAACTTAAATTGCAATAGACAGGTTATGAAACCTCCCCATACCAGAGATCTGGTTATCTTGCCTCTTCCCTCATACACCTGGCACTGAAATCTTAATAGAGAGGGGTGCAGACCTCTTGCATGTGGATGAGGGGGGTGCAATGGTCAAACATAGAGACCACACCAAGGAAACTCAACACAAAAAATTACCTTGGATACAACCTACCCTTTTAAATAAAATAACTGAATCTATCAAAAGGGACCTATTACTATAAACTAAGAGGAGAAAAGATCTCAGATAATGATTTCTCCCTCTAATCGGCAGTCATTTGCCTACAGGGGAAAGTATATATACCATCAATGATCTAAAAAACTCCTCTGTATTTTTATTTACTTAAAAATTTTTAATAGCTGAGTAGCGAAGCTTAGCTTCTCTAGCCTACCACCATAATCAAATTCAAATACAAATAATACTTTTCAATTAATCACAGAAACAGTATAAAGCTTCTCCCAAAAGTAAAATCTATAGAAAAACACAGCAAATACCAACACGGCTGGTCTCTTTAGCCGCACCTAGAATGTAAATGCCACACGTCAAAATTTCTTTCACATTATTCACTGCTAATCCATCCATATCATGCTCAACTTTTCATGCAGCAATGGTGCTTCTCAACTTTTCAGAAAAAGCTAGACCAACAAGGTCCTTGTTTTACTGAAAATGGCTTCATCAGCAGCAGAGAAACTCAACAGGATAGCTATTCTTCTTTCACACTTACAACATAGAGACCACCCAGATAAGGGGTCTGTATCAGACCTATAGGATGCTCAACTCCAAACAACTAGCATTCCAAGAGACAGTCTCCCACCGAAACCACCTATTCTCTACAGTACACCCCAACCATCACCTTGGAAAAAGGCATCCCCAAATCAGTTCCCAGCTCAGTCACACCTGCATTTAAGAAACTGAGCCCCCAAACCCCTGAGAAGATAGTAACTACTCCCACACGGGAGGAACACCCCATCCCCTTAGCAATATACCAGTGAGAGAACACTGGCAATCCTTCCTTCAGCATACTGATTCTTTGGGTCACAAAGATGTCCTCCTAAGGTCGGGGTGAGGGACCATGTGCCCCCCCCCCCCTGAAAACAGAGCCTATGGCACCAACATAGCCCTCCAGATGCACATATGCACCATTACATAAACCCCCATGCAAGAGAGCTGATGGCTGAACAGCACAATGAAGTGCCAGCCCTACTATTTGTCAGTAGTTGCAACACCTTATTTGCATGCCCCACTCCAAACTATGTTCAGCTATCTTCAGTCTTGGGGGAAATTTCTCCAAATGGATTAGTTTTGCGTATTCCAACTATAGCAAAAACCCGCTAAACACCTTACAAGGTACAAATTCTCACAACACACTAATACCAAATATTCTTATAATATATATAACCAGGCAAAAAAATGACCTCAGATGTCACAACTCCACATTTAGTGATAAATCACTATATGGTGTTGGTAGACGCTTACATCACCGGTCAAAGCCTCCCTACCATCCTAACAAATTTTTTAATTCAATTCACAATAAATATAGTACACCATAATTACCACTGGGAAAACATCTCTAGAATACCAACCAAACTAGAAATTTACCTAAAAAACAAACATATACATTCTCACTTAATTACCATTCAATACCACATACATACAACCACTTTCACACTGGAAAACAGCGTCATGTATCATATAATTGCAAGGCTAAACGTAGCCTAATACGATCCAAGAGCGATACCTAAAAGCAAAATGAAAATCACTGCAGAATCTAAAAGCATTGCAACAAGCAATAAATGCAAATAACTTAGCTTATAATGACGAATTTTCATCCAGCAAAGTTCCAGCTCTTCAACACACGCTGTTAACCAATTCCAGTACCAACCGAAGAACCGGAGAGAGAGATATACAACTTAAAGCTCAAAAGTTGACCAAAGCTCTACAAAAGCTTTTGTTTCGCCATAACCAGGCTTCTTCAGGAGCAACGTCATACAGCAAATCTCTCTTCAGCAATGGCTTCTCACCGGCTTCAACCATTGCTGAAGAGAGATTTGCTGTATGACGTTGCTCCTGAAGAAGCCTGGTTATGGCGAAACAAAAGCTTTTGTAGAGCTTTGGTCAACTTTTGAGCTTTAAGTTGTATATCTCTGGAACTTTGCTGGATGAAAATTCGTCATTATAAGCTAAGTTATTTGCATTTATTGCTTGTTGCAATGCTTTTAGATTCTGCAGTGATTTTCATTTTGCTTTTAGGTATCGCTCTTGGATCGTATTAGGCTACGTTTAGCCTTGCAATTATATGATACATGACGCTGTTTTCCAGTGTGAAAGTGGTTGTATGTATGTGGTATTGAATGGTAATTAAGTGAGAATGTATATGTTTGTTTTTTAGGTAAATTTCTAGTTTGGTTGGTATTCTAGAGATGTTTTCCCAGTGGTAATTATGGTGTACTATATTTATTGTGAATTGAATTAAAAAATTTGTTAGGATGGTAGGGAGGCTTTGACCGGTGATGTAAGCGTCTACCAACACCATATAGTGATTTATCACTAAATGTGGAGTTGTGACATCTGAGGTCATTTTTTTGCCTGGTTATATATATTATAAGAATATTTGGTATTAGTGTGTTGTGAGAATTTGTACCTTGTAAGGTGTTTAGCGGGTTTTTGCTATAGTTGGATTACTCTTTTCCTGCTCTTGGCTATTGTTTTTGTTTAGTTTTGCGTATGCCATGATAGTCATGAACTTCACTTCTAAGCTCCAGAGTATGTGAAGTATGATCTCAGTCTCTCAAATTTACTGCTAACGTTTGCTGTAGTACATGCATTGTTCCAAAGAGAGCTTCCTTCTGGAGTTCATAAGATGTAACATGTATGGGCTGCAACTATCAATCTCTCATCCTTCGGTTTCACTTCACCTCTTCTTAACCATTCATATGTCCATTGTTGATCGACAAGGGGTTCCTGGAATAACATTTTGTATTTCCCACTGTATTTGTGCATTTGCTACTTGTTTTTCCTCATGTTTTTCCTGGAAATGTGGCCCAGGTGTGCTTGTTTCACTGAGCATAAATCCTATCTTCCAACTCTTCATCAGCACTGGCTGGCCATCTGTTTATCACTGTCCTGTCATGCCCTCCCCCAGCCTACAGCAATGGCGGTATGGAGGGTGTGACACCCACATGCAATCACCATGGTAGACATGGGGCAATGTACCCCCATTAGCAGTTGCTTCAGCTGCTGCTGGTGTTGCAGGGCCACCCTCTCTGCTATCAGTTTGCCACTCAGGCTTTTGCAGTCATCTGCAATATTATAGATGATGGCATGAGGTCCATAGGTTCAGAACTGCCTCTCTTGTATGCCGGTTAGTTCAAAGGTATTGGGTTCCCAGGGGACCTTTCAGCTATATACAGATAAGTACTACAGCAGTAACTCTGGTAACCCGGACGCCCTCCTCGCCTCCATCCCCCTCATTAACGCATCCCCACCAGTACTTCGCCCCCCCCCCCCCCAACAAAGTACACAAACAACAGTATTTGGTACAAACATTTTTTGGTCGCAGCTTTATTTACAACCTGTAAACCGACCCAAAGGGCCTGCATAACAATTGAACATAACCCAGCCCCGCACCCCATTACCGGAGGATGGCCCCCCCCCCCCCCACGTAGTAGAAAAGCGGAGCATCCTCCTCCCCCCCAAACCCCGCCGCCTGCCTCGCCATCCTAGTAGCAAAGGCCGGCTCCCACCCCCCCCGCTACCGGGTCGAGACCCCCAACCGGGCTGTCTCGCCCCACCCCAAGGAGCACTTCGCCCCCACTGCTCATAACCAGGTCAAGCCCGCGCCGCTCCTGCGAGCGCTGGCTCAGTACCCCGCCACCGGTGCGAGGTATGAACTATCCTCGCACCGCCCCCCCCATAAAGCTGCGACCAAGCAGTTCCAAAATTTCCTGCCAATCATTAAGCAATAAGTCCTGGCCGACTGGGGACAAATGTACCCCGTCTGTACGATACAGGCCAGCGCACCGGGGGTCCGCCCAGGGATGCTGGACCTGCCACCCGCCAGCCTGCTGCAACCAACGGCCGATCTGCCTGTTGACCTTGGCGAGCCCTCGCGACCACCGCCGCTGTGACAAGCAGGCCGGCCGCGGGATGATGTCCGACCACACAATCGCCAAGCCCGGCCACTGCTCCAGCAGCGACCGCAGATCCCGTTGTACAGCACGAATGAGTTGCCGGCACGTCCAACCGGAAAGATCATTGCCTCCCAGGTGTATCAGAAGTCCCAACGGCCGCTGCTGCCGCTCCGCGTGCTCACGAACTACCGGCAGTAGCTGCCACCAACGCATGCCCCGCTGGCCGAGCCACACCAGCCGAAAATTACAGGAAACCAAGCCTAAGTGCAGACCCAGTGGACGAGTTGAGGCTCTGCGTTCCGCCCAGTAGACGAAGGAATGTCCCAGAAGCCACCATACGCCCGGTGGGCCCCGTGCAGCACCCAAGGTCGGCACGCTCAGCAGAACACCTGGAAAAGAAACAGAGCATTAATACCCCCCCCGCACCCCCCCCCCGACCCCCCTGCAGATCACAACTGTTCCGGGCGCACATAACCCGTGTAGGCCCGAGAGCTCCAACGCCCGATGCGTTGAATTACCTCACCCCCAAGGCCCGCGGCCGCAGCACTGGTCGCCGCGCCTATCCGGAAGGAATGAGAAGCATACCCGCGCTCATCCACTCCCAACCGCCGCAAGGCTAGGCGAAAAACCGCCGTGAATTGAAACTGGGTGACTGCCGACCCGTCCGCATGGCAAAAGAAACAGTCAGCCCCAGCCCGACGCTGACGCCGATACGTCAGCAAGTTCTGCACCGGACAAGATCCCAGACCAGGGATGGCCCGCAGCAGCACCCACCGACCCCGCCCCTGCGGGTCGGTTTTCGAGCGGTCCAGAAATATCCGAACCAGCTGCTCCTGCAGGTCCACCTGATGCTCCCGCAACCCTCCGCGACTACCCCGCCCGCCCGCCGGGGGGACCAACTCACTAACTCGGAAGGCCCCAAAGAAGGCAGTGACAAACAACGCCCGGAACAGGACGGCCTCAAACGAAGAAGCCGCGACCTCGGGCAGAACACCCCAAATACGCAACAGAAAGTCATGCGACACGGGACGGCGCCAATCTGAGACAGGGGGGCACTCACGAGCCCAACCGGCTAAGAGCCGCTTCACTGCAAACGAAGTGCCCGGACTGCCCCAGCCCGCCGCCCTGCAAAAGAAGGAGAAGCCAGCTAAAGCCGCCCGTGCCGCCGACCGGGACCAACCAGACTCCTTCGCCCATACAATGAAAGAGCCAGCCAGGAGGTCCCCAACACTGCCGCCCCTCCATCCCCTACCCCACAGAAATTCGTGAACCCGTGTATACCCCCGCAGATAAGCTTTCCACGTACCTGGAGCCAGGGAAGAACGCAGCAACGCGATCATTCCAGCGTCCCAAGCTGCCAAAGGTGCTCCGGCACTACCGCCGCGGTCTCGTCTGCCCCCGGTGCCAATTCCCGAAACCGCTCCCACTGGAAACGAGACAAAGCGTCAGCAATACCATTCTGAACACCCGGCACATGACGTGCCCGAGCCGTGACATTAAGACGAAGGCAAGCCAGCACGAAAACCCTCATCAACGCTGCCACCCGCGGACACTTAGGAGAGTGGCGATTAATGACTTGCACCACCGCAGCGTTATCACACCAGAAAACAACCCGCTTGTCCCGTAACCTCTCCGGCCAAACCCATAAGGCCACCACAATCGGAAACAGTTCCAGGAAGGTCACGTTACGTGTCAAACCACAGGAACCCCAAGAAGCCGGCCACGGCACCGCACACCACGCGCCCTGGAAATACAAACCCATACCCAAACCACCGGCTGCATCAGAAAACAAGTCCAAATCCCGGTTGGATAATTCACTGGACTGTAACACCGAGCACCCATTGTAGTCTGCCAGGAACGCATCCCACACCCGCAGATCGGCTCGCATCCCCGCATTCACGCGGATGCGATGGTGCCCACATCTGACCCCTGCCATCGCCAGAGATAATCTCCGCGCAAACGGCCGTCCCATCGCAATGACTCGACACGCGAAATTCAGGTGACCCACTAAGCGTTGCAGCTCAGTCAAAGTCACCTTTGCCGAGGAGCCCACCTCTGCTACCAGGAGCCGCAGCCGATCTACTTTATCCGCAGGCAACCGGACCACGAACTCTCGCGAGTCAATCTCAATCCCCAAAAAGGAGAGACGAGTCACCGGTCCGACCGTCTTGCCCGATGCCAATGGAATGCCAAAATCCACCGCCAGGCCCAAAAAAAGCTCCAGCAAGGATCCGCACACGGCGGACTGGGCCGGCCCAACGAACAAGAAGTCATCGAGATAATGCACGATAGTCCGCCGCCCAGACCTCCGAGCCAGCACCCAGTGCAAGAACGAGCTAAAGGCTTCGAAGTAAGCACACGAAATCGCGCAAACCCATGGGCATGCATTTGTCATAGTAATACTGATTGTCGAAACGAAAAACCAGCAAGGGGAAGGCGGACGGGTGCACGGGCAAGAGACGAAAGGCGGACTCAATGTCCACCTTCGCCAACAGAGCCCCTTTACCACACTGGCGCACCAGCTCCAATGCCTCGTCAAAAGACGCATAGCGGACAGAGCACATCTCCCGCGGGATATGGTCGTTTACCGAAGCCCCGAGGGGGCAAGAAAGATTATGAATCAGCCGATAGCGCCCCGGCTCCTTCTTAGGGATGACCCCCAGCGGTGATACGATAAAAGGCGAGAAGGGGGGCCGGTCAAAAGGCCCAGCCACTCTGCCCAAAGCACACTCTGCCGCTATCTTTGCGCGGGCAACCTCCGCCAATCGCCGTACCGACACCGCATTCCCCCTCTCCGACCCCTTAAGCTCCCCCCGCACCGGAATACGAAAGCCCTCGGAAAAACCCCGCCCATAACAACGTCCCCGCCTTGCCATGCCTGGTAGCCGCATAGAGCTCCAGCCACGGCTGCAGCGCCAGCCTCTTAATGGGGGTAGGCGCCAGACCCCCCGCATTCCCATCACTTACTGGCGGCCGCCGCCCCAGGCACTGCTCTACGGCTGCACTTGACGGCCGAGTGACCGGCGCCGCAAAGCGAACAGGCGTGCCGGAACTTACAGTCCGGGAAGGGGCAGGACGTTTTATTGAAGCGCCAGCACAGGTCCCCGCCGGGACCACCTGCCCCCGTTCTGCTCGTCTCGGGCCCCGGGCCCGCTGACCGAAAGGGCCGAAGGCCGGCCGGAGCTGCCGTGCCCGCCGCCTTACCCGACCCTGTACCCCCCCCATGCCGCCCCTTTTAGCCGACATTTGAGTGAGCCAAAGGTTGATATCCTTCATTCCCCACGACAATTGCCTGTTCTCCTCCATCCTATCCCGGAACTCCTCATCGTAATTAAGCCAGGCCCAACCTTCGTGCGCCTGGGAAGCCGACAAGATAGCATCAGCATATGCCAGAAGCTCACCGTAACAACTCGGGTCCTCGTGGCCCCATACGCTCGCCAGCCGCAAGAAGGCCCGCGTCCAATTCAACGTGTTCCGTGACACCTTCCGCACCCTCCCCGCCTTCTCATCCTCTTTACGCTTCTTGCGACTCTCTCCCGAACGTTTTCTCCCCTCCAACAACCGGAAAATATCCAGGTAACGCCGCTTCACGATCCGCCTCCGCAACTTGCGCGGAACACTCTCCCACAATTCCGCGCAACGGACCACCGCAGACCCCACCCCCTCGGACCCCGCCCCCGCTCCCGCCGGCGGGACGACCGTGGAGTCCGCCGATGAAGTGGCGGAGGACCCCGAAGACGAGGAGGAAGACGACGCGCTCCTCCGCCGACGCCGTCGGTGCTTCCGCTTAGCCTTGGCTTTTTGTGCCGGCGGAGCAGATGCACTCGGTACCACCCCTGCCCCAACTCCCCCCGCAGAAACCCCAGAGCACTCACCTGCTGCCACCTGCGCCGCCGTCGCCGGCACCTCTGACGTGGACCCCGGCTGCTCCACCGAAGTCTGGCCAGGCTGGCCGACCATGGACGACATCACTGTGGATCCCGCAGCCGCCGCTGAGGACCCACTCGGAGGGACCTGAGCAGACCCCGACACCTGCAAAGGGAGAGGAGAGCCAGCACACGGGGAAGGAGGAAAGCTCGCTCCCGGAGGGACCCAACCGTAAGGCCCCATCCCCCAGCCCACACCCCCGCCCCTGCGCCCCTCCAGAGGATCCCAACCCTCCAGCCGCCCAGGCCGCAGCCCCCCAGGGGGGCTGCCCCACCGCCGGAAGACCGGCGCCCCACGGATCCCCGCCCCAGCCCGCCCCCCAGGCCATAGCTTGCCCAGGTGATGGGGACCAAGTCGGCCACCCGCCCCCATGCATCCCAGCTCCACTCAAACCCAGCGGGAGGGGCCCATAAGCGCCAGCAGGGGCCGGAACCCAACCGGGCCCCCCCCTCCTATACCCTCCACCCCATCCCCCACCCCCCTCCAGTCGCTCCCCCCGCCAACAACCCCTCGGCCTCCAAGGCTCCAGGCCCAGCGACCCCCCCAAGAGGACTCCCCCCCTCCCCAGGACCACTAAGGCAAACCGTAGGGGTAGGGAGAGCTCCACGCTTCCCGGCCCCCACCCGACGCTTCCCCGCCTTCCGACCACCCCCCCGCGCCCCCCCACGACCCGCTCCAGCGCCCGGTGCCGCCCCCGCCCCGCGGGATCCCCGCGGAGTGCCCCCACCCCGTGCCCCCGACGTCCTACTGGCTCGGCTACCGCCAGCCATGGTGGGCCGCCCGCAGTGCCCCCCCAAATGACTAAGGGGGCCAAAGTAAAGCGGCAGCCCTACAAGTTCTGTCGGTTTCGGTTGTAATAATTTTTTTTTTTTTTTTTAATGTGCTTAAAGGGCCCTTCAGCCCAGAATCCCCCCCCCCCCACCGAAGGCGGCCACCCCGCGGTACCAACTACCCCCCCCCAACCAAACCCAACTCACAGGATCGCCAGACGAGGAACGAACGCGACCATTCCTGAGGAGCCGCGGCCAGAAAGAGACGGCCACGCGGCTCCTCGCTGCCACAGCGCCGCCCCCCCAGCCGGCCGCCGGCCAATGAAATCGCTCCGACGGTGTGCCGGAGCGATTTCAAGAGCCGCGCACGGCCGCATTTTTTAAACACCCTTCCCCCCCCCCCCCCCGCCGACAGCGAGGTGGAGGCCGAGGCCGGGCCCGGGCCCAGGTTACTGGCAGCCGCGGGACCCGGCCCGCGGCCTCGAGCACTTCTCCCACAATGATCCCGAGCAAGTGATTACTTGGACAGTGTACTTTGGATTATTGCCTTTGCCTTTTGTGTATATGTGTGCTCATTCGCCCTGCGGGTTTATGTATCTGCTGCTAGATCTCTGTCAGGATCTCTGTATGCTCCCTCAGTGGCTGTCACCATAGGCAGATGCCTGGTAGATGGGCCCTAACAGGGCCCTGTTCCTGTTGGTGGTCATGCTTGTACCATGCATTGGCACCTAGGTGGCACAGAGAGTGGTTGACGATATCTGCAGCCATGCCAAGTGTCTTTCCTGCTCTGAGGTGCCGCTAGCACAGACGCGCCAGCAGCACATGGCTGTTCCACCCACTCTGCCCTAACTCCACACTCCACCTTTTGGCACAGTAGTCGAGTAGCATGATGGTTCCTTTGCTGTGTGCTCCCAGCTACCGCGCAGCCAGGACATGTGCTATTTGTGCTCTAAGCCTTGCATTCCCAACTGCCATGCTCAGGGCCAGCACAAGGTGATGAGGCACCCTAGGTGAACCTCAACTCTTGCATCTCCCCCGCCCCCGCAGCACCCCTTCCAGGATGTGCAGCTGCGGCAATGACAGCAATCAGCCCATGGTGTTTACCCTTATAGTGCTATATAATTGATAAGTAGCAGTACCTTTAAACATCATCACCACAGGGCTGTTTGCTTCCATTCCGTCCATTGCCCAATGCCAACTTTCCTGTTGCCTGGCAGAAATCATGGCTAGATTACTGAAGAACTTTACGCCAGCTTGGGAACTGATATGGGCGTATAATTTGCACAACAGTAACATGTGCATTCAAGTCAGTGCTGATTCCTAGGTTTCCTTGGCAGTGTGACCAGCAATAAATCACTATGCCTTCTTCTAAGGCAGTGGAAGGGTAAGCGATTTGCCCAAGGCCACAAGAGGTGCTAGTGGGAATTGAATGCTGGTCTCTTGGTTACCAAGCCAGTGCTCTAGGCTACTCCTCCACTCCACAAGCTGCACAACCATGAATATTTTATAAAACACATGCACATCATTTGTGACTGCCTATGCTCCACCCCAACTCTGTCCAAGGAAATGCCCGTACACATCATGTATGTACATGTAACCCAGGGGTCATTTCAAAAAAGCCCTTTTATGTCTGTAAAATAGGGTTTTACATGCATAAAAAGTTTATAAAAGGATCCCTTAAAAGTAAATTTTTTCCTACAGCTAAAATTGCTTTGAGGTTTTGAGGCTTCTGCTGGTATTTCTTGAAACATAACACACAGTAATGCTGGTTTCACCCAGGTTACACAGGTGAAAAGAATTGATAGGATATGGAGAAAACATCTGAGGCCAGCTGCTTATCCTATGCTGTGATCTGGGATAAAAGATCATATCTGTTCTGATTAAATGTTAATGTTACTACCGACATTGAGGGCTATTGTTTCCTTTCTATACAGCAGAAGAATATGTTCCTTTGGGCTTTCAGCTATGTAAGGCGCAGGATAGCTTTAATTTTGGAAAGCTGTTATTCCAGCTAAGAATGAATAAGGTTTGAGCACATCCTTGAAGATTCATTCAGAATGAGCTTGTCATCCATGCTGATCTTTAGCACCAGACTCATCAGAATGTGTGCTTCATATTGTGACTCCAATGTTGTAGTGATAAAATAGAAATAAAAACATGATTGTAAGAAGCATTGTAAGAAGGATCTTTTTGACTGTGTAGGTTAACTCTGTTTATTGAGAATACAAAGAACAAAACAACTCCAATGTGTGGCAACTCTTACACACCAGCTAGAACCAGTATCAGAGTTTTATCATGTTGTCCCACATCCCCAATAGCACTTCAAACAAATCAAAGTTATGTTACAAAGAATATTCACATTCAGTCCCCATAGTTATACCCCCCAAATACCACAGACTCCAGAAACAGGACAGAGGATATATTCCGATGTTGTCCAATGTAGGAGCATGCTTCTCTAGCCCCATACGTCTCTGTATGTTCACTCACTTACTGGCAACAAAACAGAAACTAATAAGTGTTAGGTACTCAAGCCAAAAAATGGTCCCAGGAGAATAAAAATCTGTAAGCCAGAACAGAAACAGACATGGTATCCCAACATCAAAAAGACGGCATGTCGACTCAATGGCATGCCGTGACAGCTCCTAGTTTCTCAATGTCCCCTAATACTCCAGTCCTGCTACAAATTGGCAGGAGGGGAGGAGGAGCACCAACCCCCTCCCCATCACACCAGTCCCATGGCTGTCCCAAAGTAGTAAAGTTAACAATAATCTTTACATACGCAATCATACTCACACAAGAGGACTGCATCAATTCCTGGGGACCTAACCACCCATCGTATTATGTTTATGTTTATTAATTTACTTGATATACTGCTCCTTCGTGACACCATGGCAGTGTACAATTTATAAAACATACAAAAGTGGCCATAGCCAGAAAATGGAAAGGAAATACAATTATTAGACAGGAAAGGGAGAGTTCACCTCAAACACACGATAGAGAAAGGAAATCAGAGAGCAAAGACAAAGCAAGTATTAGGAGGAGGAAGGTCAAATGCAGAGCAGAAGAGATGAGTGTTCAGAAGAGACTTAAATCTAGAGAAAGTCGGTTCCAGGTGGAGGGTAGTGGGGAGGGAATTCCATAGGGATGGACATAGAAAATAGGAAGCGGACTGCAGAGTGGATTGTAGGTGAGCGCAGGATGGTGAGGGGAGATGTAGACGGTTAATTTGAACTGAACGGAGGCTACATGTGGGGGTGTGGAACTGAAGAGTCTCACAGGCATTGGGCGATGTGGGTATATAAGGCTTGAGAGGGAGGCGTGGTCTAGTGGTTAGGACAAGGTACTTCAGGCTGGAGGGTTGGGGGTTCAAGTCCCACCTGGGGACAGCAATCTCAGGCCAGAGGGATTGGGATTTCTAGTCCTATAGGCACTCCTTGTGGTCTTGGGCAAGCCACTTAACCCTCCAATGCCCATGTTCCCTGTATGTATTAGTGTGTGTGTCTCATATCCCCTCATGTTAAATGTATCCCCCAATTGATCACTTTGACCCAGTGAAAAGTGGGATATAAATACAGCTAAATAAATAAATGCACTAATATACAAATCTTATAGTGAATGCAATATTCTATGAGAAGCCAATGGAGCTGAATACGGAGAGGTGTGATGTGTTACCGATGAGTGATGTGTGTGATTATAGTATCATTCACTCCCCATTCCACCCCCCAGCCCACCTTTCCCATACCAGCCTTCCCCCCCACCCCTCCTGTTTCCAAAGCCCCGGGAAGTTAACACCAACCCTCGGGAGACAAACTATCCCCCATCCAGTTCACAGAACATTGAGGACCTGGCTTCTCGCTCATTGGGTGAGAGACTGTAAATAGGGCTCCCAATCGATGAAAAATTACTTATAATTGTGACCCCCTCTCAGAGTGCCAACATGTTCTAAGACCCTAAGAACGTGCAAGTCCTTTTGCCAAGTCGAGAACTTAGGCCCTGTTGAGAATAGACAACAATGAAAGAGGATACAAACTTTCCATGTTCCCACAGATATACCCACTGTCAATGTGGCTATTAGCATGGCTGCACTGAATGGCCCCCCTATGGGTGGCATTAGGTTTTCCTGCATTAATCGCGAATACTGCTGTGGCACATTAGGGTACAGTGTACCATCTACTGGAGATGCACATGGCTGTTGCACTTACCGCCAGTTCATGCTTGTTATCAACACACTATAAGTGCTGACCCTTGCCAGCACTTTAGTAAAAGGGACACTTCAGCTTAAGAAGTATACCTTACAGTAAAGGAGGGAATGAAAAGTTAATATAGAGTACGGGTGTGCATTCATGAGCACAGATTGTTTGTTTGGGCACCTAAAAATGTAAAGCACATGCAAATCGCTTGTACGAGTGGAGGAGTGGCCTAGTGGTTGGGGCCAGGTACTTCAGGCCAGAGGGTCAGGGGTTCAAATCCCACTAAAGGACAGCAACCTTAGGCCGGAAGGACTGGGGTTTCTAGTCCCACAGGCGCTCCTTGTGGTCTTGGGCAAGCCACTTAACCCTCCATAGCCCATGTTCCCTGTAAAATAGTTATCTCCAAGTTATAATGCCCTTTTCAATGTAATTTCAGCTTGTTCAATGTAAACTGCCTTGATATCATGAAAGGCAGTATATAAGAAATGATAAATAAATAAATACCTAGAAATTAACATACATACAATCAATTGCACACATTTTTAAGTACTTGTGTGCATATAATATGTGCCTAAAAGCACAAGTACATTAACAAACAGGAAAAAATGACCCAAAATTGAGAAACACTCATTTAAGATAAGCATAAACCACACTTTTTATGGACATTCACATCCCTAATACAGAGACCTTTAAATACCTCTGAATTGTAGATGATATACTGTATGTGAAATGAGCATTTTTCAGTGGAAATGGTCACAATGAAGAGGCCAAAGGGATAAACTCAGGAAATGCTTCCTGATGGAGATGTGGTAACAGAATTTGAGAAAACACAGGAATTGTACTTAGCTACAGAAAAAAAAATAAAATTGGAGATCAGGTAGAATCTGCATATTTGCAGTAGGGAAAAAATGGGCATGCCAACTGGGCTTCTGAATTTCCATCCGCCATAATTATGTTTGCATACAAATAATGAAATCCAAAATAAGTAAATACACTATTCAGTCATCAGCTAAGTTTAAATTATTCATATTTAATAACATATTGAACTCTAATGGACAAAGCATGGACTAGAACAGATTTAGCTGGAAGGCCTGCAACAGGTCATCTATTAAATCATGGTATTAACTTCACTCAGCAACTGACTAGTATTATAGTATCTAATATTCTTTCATAAAATATGCATATTTAGACATAGCATTGTATTCAAACTGTCTTATTTAATTTGATCCAAATGTGTGTAATCAGTTTAAATATTTCTTCAGCATGCACTAGCCTACTGCTTGCCGCTTTGACCTTCATAAAGCTCTTTTGGACCTTTTACTAAAGTGCACTAGGGTTTAGCAACTAATGTACATTTAGTACAAAAGCTAATACGCGGTAGTTTCAACCGCTTGTGCTAACTGCCATGGGCAGGGCCAGCACGTTCCCGCTAGTTACCACACTGAACAGTATTCAACGCACACCATTGCTATTTGCTTTGATGGGCAATGGCTGCAGTTTGGAATGTAGTAGCACAGCTGCACCTAACACTACCTCTCAAGGTGCAGTCACACTATCAACAGTTTTGATAGCTGGTGCACAGTGCCTTCCTGTGTGCTTGCTGTCACCAGCTGAGATTCCCACTCTCCACCTTGACACGCTGAGAGCAGTTACTAAGGGAATTTAATCACCCTGGAAACTCTTAGGGGCATGTTTACTAAACTGCGGTAATGTCATTCGCGTTAGGTTCCGCGGTAAAGGTACAGATGCCCATATAAAGGTGTGGGTGGGGCATCATTATGGCAAGCTGTGTCAGGTAACGCGCGTTATCAGGCGCGTTATAAGGCACGTTACAAGGCACCTTATTAGGCACAGTACAACCTGATAAGGTGCCTTGTAATGTGCCTTGTACTGTGCCTAATTAGGAGCCTTATAACGCCTTAAAAGGATTGTTGGCAACTGTGGTGAGGGTATTATGGGCTGGCAGCATGGATCTGCAAAGATATGACTGTCACAGGCAAGCAAAATATCTGCCTTGGACAGGAGGGAACAACGAATTATCAAACCCATGACCTCCGCCTAGAACATCAGTGTACTAACCAATAGGCTATACCTATATGGCTTATTGCATAGCAATGGATGGGTACAGAAGGACTGAAAGTCACCGCACAAACCATCTGCTCTGTGTGACAAAATAGGGTAACCCCACCAGAAACCATGATGCATTGCACATGCAGAATAGCGGCCTACAGCTGACCACCAAATGGGGTCTGCACCTGCCCAGTACTGCAGCATGGTAAGACGGACTGACAGTGCGTGATACTGGCACAGAGTAGCTACAGACCATGCCATTGTGCAGGTTCCGTGTTCACCCTGAGGGATAGGATGGGCACCCAGCACTAGGTCCACAGTACATGTGGTGCTAGAGATAGGTCCTGCTGCACATCCCCAACTCTGCTAGTGCGTGACAGGTGTCCTTAGCAGTGCAGCTGAAGGTACATCTGTTCCAGCTGGGCTCTGCAGTCATATGTGACCCTGGGGGATCAGACACCACCCAGATTAGTGTGTACCTGGTGTTAAAGTCTGGCTGCCATGGGTACCTGTTGTCAGGGCAGTGGGGTGTCTAGACTCACAGGAGGGCAATGTAGCACGGCCGCTATGGGTCTAAGTGGTATGCACTATATAACCCAAGGGGCCTTAATTACTCCTGTTGTAGATAAGGGTGTGGTGGGACAGGTGCCTGCACCCTGCAGAATGGCTGTAGTACCAGCAACCACAGCCCTCCAGGGCTGCTGGGCCAGTGCCATACCTATGACCATTGCAAACCAGCAGTGATGCTTGCGGTAGGCAGGGGAAGGCTCAACTGCCCCACACCACGGTCTGCCATTCATCAACAGACAGCACAGTCAGACTGCACCTGCGGCATCCTACAAAGTGTCCCCACCATGCCCAGATGAACTGTACACAGCCCACTAACCAGTCCATCGTGCATGCTCACAGGAGAATCCTGTGCACCCAGAGGTGGGATGCACAGCACAGATATCAAGCAGGTATCTCCATGATTGGGCCACAGAACCAGGAACACACAGGTATCACTGGAAACAAATAATGTGTGGCACTATGTGGGAACATAGACATGCCATGGTCACTGCTCGGTCAGAGTGAGAGTGATCCCCCCTCCCCAGCATGACATGCTGTGGCTACCCTGTCCATGCAGGTGGTGGTCGAACACTACAATGCCCCAGCCATTGCCCTCCACCCTGTGCAGATGCATCCTGGCCATCCCACCCTGTCTGGGCCATACCCACAATACCTTGCTCCTCATTATGCACATTTGCAGGCTAATGCTGGAAGCAGTGTGAGCAGTGTGGGCTCAGTGAGGTGTTGGCAGACACAAAACAATGGAGAGACATACGCACACTCCCACACCTATCTCAGCATTGTGCAGATATGGAGGTGGTTGACAACCCTACCCGCCACACTGGTTCTGATCACAGTGCCAACATTGCTAATCTGTGCAGGGGTTAGTAGTAGTGCTCTGGTGATAATTGCAGCTCTGTGCTGGGGCCAACGGCCTGACACTCCATGAAGCTGTGGATAGTGGAGCCCTTGTGAGTGGGAGTCTGTACCCCTGTGCACCACTGCGTTGGGGTTTGCCCATGTTGTTGTGGCTGCATTGTGGGCTAAAATTATGAGGAGATGCTCTGCAGGATCCACAGATGGGACGTGAACCTCTGCTCTTGGACATGCTGTCTGAGTGTACTGCCCCACAATGTTGCCACAGCAGCATAGTGGTTCCTGGGGCTACCCTTACATTCCTCGGCCAGACCTCTTCTGTTGCACTGCCCAACACGTACTGGTGCAGGGCATGGCCTAGGTCCACTGCAGGCAGGTGCCACTGCTCCCTCCAGCACAATCACCCACCCCCTCTGTCATGCCGCCATGACCATATGCTGTCGGTGCTGGTGGTGGCCATCCCAGGCCATCCAGGGGGAAGGTAGGCGGCTGCCTAAGGTGTGGGTTCTGGGGTAGGGGTGCCTACATAGATGTCCACGCTTCCCCCGGCACCGCCTGTCACTGTTATGTGTCCCTTGGGGTACCTGCTGGGTAATGTCCCCTGGATGGGATACTGTGGGACACAGACTCATGGGCATGTTTGACCCTGGTCAATTGCTGTCTTGCTGGTTTCCATTTTCTGCGTTCCTATGTGCCACCTCGGCAACTGCCTAGTCCACCCTGTGCCCCAGTAGCCCCCACTGTATGTCCCGCCTGCAGCCCCCATGCCCCATTTGCGCCATCACTATAGTGGCCTTTCATACCTGGGCACTATGCTGTTGCTGCAAATGGAGCACTACTATCACCTTTCTTGGGCTCACTGCCTATGCTGCCTATGCTGTACATTGCTGACACTTAAATGGTTTCTCTCTCCTGCAAATGTGCATCTAACGCCATGTTTTCAGTTGCGTTAGGATTCAGCCCTTCATTTCCCCACATTAGTGTGGAAGGGAGCCTCTCCCCGCCCACTCCCTACCCATTGACCCCTTCTCTCCACCCTCTTTCCACTCTCTGCGGGACTTACCGCGGCTGGGAACGTTAAGGAGCGTTATGTAACGTTAAGGCGTGTTAACATTACATAACGTAGAAAGCATATTTCTGTTTGCTCTATCCAGCAAGGGTGAACCAAAACATTTGAGAATCCTGAAAAACTACAAGGTTGTTTTACCCTAAAAAACACACACACACACATACGGAAATTCATTGATTCACATCCAGAGCAAGATAGTATAATGTACTGTTCTCCTAGCTAAGAGACTCCATGCTGATTATTTGTTCTTTAGAAGTAGACTAACTACAGAAAATCTTTAAGAAGCTGAGCGGCTTAGGAAGAAGTAGTGTAAGCTTGTTCGGATGAAACTTCGATAGTTTGAGTTTCAGGGCTGCAGCTACCCTCACTGCTGTAAGTTAGATTGTATGTGCCAGTTTATGTAACAAGAACATCGAGCCATGAAGCGCCTCTAAAGATTATGAGCATCTTCCCCTGGTTCCAGGAGAAAAGTAATTTGCGTGCACACCTCATAGGAATCCAGCAGGGATGCGCATGCAAAATCTTTCGGTTTGATTTGTATTCTGTTCAATTGCCTGTTCAGTTTGTTTCTAGAGTTCAAATTATTCATCAGAGTCAATGAGTTCATCAAAATCAATGGGGTAGACAATTTTGTACTCTAACAGCAGGGTTTCCATCCATTTTTAATCAAACATGCTTAAAACCTGCAGGCAGGCATCTGCCACAGAGCCAACAGCACTCCAAACTAGGTGGGAAGTAATCTTATAACTGGGCACTATGGGTAGGTGGCTGCAATGGTGCTATTGTCTTCATAAAACACTAGCCAGTGTGGCAGAGAACATGATCTTGAAGGTAGGCGCGATCACTTATACCTGCTTGTGAGCATTGTAAATGATTGTGCATACGTTACACATAAATAAATGGGGGGAGCATATTATTTAATCATACCACTTTATCATTTCAGTCAAAACAGTTTATATTGTAACTTAAACTTGGTAATGTACATTAAGCAGAGACATTGATAACTTGGATTATTCTGAGGCAATGGAGGGTTAAGTGACTTGCTCAAGGCCACAAGGAGTGCTAGTGAGAATTGAACTCTGGACTCTTGGTTCCCAAGTCAGTGCTCTAACCATATTAGAAACAGAAACATGTTAGGCCATATGGTCTTTTTCTGTTATCTAGTCTGTATACGTAATAGCAGTCACTATGCACATAAGTGCCCTATACATTAATTTTCAGTGGCACTATATGGAGGGCACTGTTGAAAATTATCCAGGTAGTGCTAGGGCGGAGTGTAGCTCTTCTGCACAACTGTATGGATAGTGGCAATATTCATTCCACTATCCATACAACTATGCAGATAAATTTAGGCCAAAAAGCAAGGCTGTCCTAAACTGATTCATTTACATTTGTCTTATATACTGTGCTATTCTACATCAGTGCAGTTTACATTCTACAAACTGAAATTACATTGAACAGGCATTATAACTTGGAGATAACTATTTTTTAGGGAACATGGGCTATGGAGGGTTAAGTGGCTTGCCCAAGACCACAAGGAGCACCTGTGGGACTAGAAACTCCAGTCCTTCTGGCCCAAGGTTGCTGTCCTCTAGTGGGATTTGAACCCCCAACCTTCTGGCCTGAAGTACCTTGCCCCAACCACTAGGCCACTCCTCCACTCCATGTATATATATATATATATATATATATATATACATACAGCTATCAGACTGACTATCATCCTTATCTATACAGTGGCGATACTCGCTACTCTATGGAGGTAACTTTATGAGAAGCCATGGAGAGTCAATGCCTGTAAATCATGTATTTTCAATGAATTCTGCATGTGGAGGAGCCTTTTCATGCATTCTTTAGCCAGTTGCTATTTTATCAGTACCTGCATCACGCCCACGGTGAATACTTGAGCAGAGCGTGAGTTTATGCATGTAGGGCCCAATATTGATCTGGGAGGTGCTATGCGTTGCTTTGGCGCATAGCCCGCTCCCATCCCGTCTATGCAGCCCCGGCATCGACAATCTGGGTATCGCCGCACAGCTAGGAGGCCACGGGAGTTAGGGCAGTTACCCGTGTAAATGCCTTCGAAAATCGGACCTGCAAATTATAAAATACTATAATTTGCACACATTCTTGGGAAATTTAGGCACAGGTATTTACACCAGCACTAGGGTCGGTGTAAGTGATCACGCCTGGATTTATCACCACTTGTTCTCCAGGACCAAGCAGGAAGTCAGTCCTCACATATGGGTGACATCGACGTCGATGAAGCCCTTGCGGAGCATTTCCCCAGCTTTCCATGAAAGCCTTTGGGAATGCAGGCACGCATGCGCGGTTCCCTTCCCGCCTAAAGGTGCCATCTTACTTCAGTCTCTCATTTTCCGTGAAGCCCGCCAGACATGAGTCCTCGTCATCCCGGAAAATTGTTTGACTTTTTTGGCAATTTTGCTATTTTTTTGTCTCCGGTTCGACGCCGGTTCCCCTCCCACAGGGTTTGGTACACCGGTATCGAGCCCTATCTTCTTTTTTCGTTTTTTGCCCTTAGTGGCTGGCGTTCGCGCCCTTTTTTCTTTTCCCTGGAAGGCCGGTAGTTCGACCTCGCGAGGACTCTTTTTTCCCCGATGGCTTCCAGTGGTTTTAAGAAGTGTGATCGGTGTAAGAAACTGATGTCTCTCACCGACACACACGACTGCTGCCTCCGGTGCCTCGGTCCTGATCACGACCCTAAGACATGTGGACCATGTGGGAAGATGTCTTCCAAGGCACTGCGGAGTCGTCAGCACCAGAAATAAAGGCTCTCTTCTGACTCGGCCTCCGGCCGGGCCCGGACCTCGTCTGAGGCCTTGACATCTCGGGAGTCGGATCCCGAGCACCATCGGGGATCCTCGGAACGGGGGTCCCCCGACCGGGAACGCAAGAAGAAGAAACGGCTCGTGAGGGCGTCGTCGTAAGAGGTCCCGGGGTCTTCGAGAACTCGGTCTCAGACCCCCGACCTTCGCCCCGGGCTTGTGGAACAGGAGAAGCCTTCCAAAGTTCCTCGACTAGAGCCAGAGTCTGCTGGACACGTAAGTCCTGTAGTCCTCGTGGACTCTTCTCCCAGGGAGCCGACGTCGGGCCCAGCACCGCCGGGGCCCGAGTCGGGAGCTGCTGAGTCTCCTGAGCTGACTATCAGGTTGACAGCCTTGGAGAGCAGACTGTCTGCCTTCATGGACCAGCAGCGGGCACTGATGGCCAGCCTGTCTGGCGCACCTGCCCCGACCACCAGGACATCGACCTCGAAGTCGACCCCGGAGATCGAGCCGATACTCGAGACCATGAAGGCTCGAGGTCGGCCTCAGTCGCGGTCTCCCTCGACCTCCCATTCGGGACCGAGGGCATCAATGCCGGTGCCCTCGGCGTTGGGGCGGGTGCTCGCAGGCCCCACGAGGTCGGAACCCGATTCCTCATCGGACGAGTCCACATGGGAGACGGAGGACGAGGAGTCTCCCGACACCTTTAAGACTCGGTGTGTCCCATCAGACTCACCGCAGTCTGAGACCCGGAGTAGATCCCCTCCGGAGGATATCCGGTTCTCGAAGTTCGTTCAAGATATGGCCACTGCCTTGGCTATCCCGGCGGACCCCGAGGAGGAGCCTCGAGCCAAGGAGCTCGAGGCCCTGCAGTACGACTCTCCTCCGAAGGAGGCCTTTACTGTCCCGGTTCCTCCGATGCTGGAATGGCTCCTCTTCCGTATGTGGGAGGAACCGACCTCGGCGCCGGTTTTAAGCAAGCGGGTCGATTCGATCTATCGACTCCGGAAGAGTCCTGGCTTTCAGAAGGCGCAGCTACCACACCATTCCATGGTGGTGGAATCGGCCATGCATCGCCTGAAAAGTCAGAAGATGCACTCCGCGGTGCCCCCTGGCAGGGAGGCCCGAAACCTCGATGGTTTTGGTAGAAAGTGCTTCCAGGGCTCGATGCTTGCTTGCCGTGTCCAGTCTTACCAGCTATACATGGGCATGTACTTGCGAGACCTGGCCAAGGAACTGGCCGGGTTCTCTGCTGGTCTCTCCGGGGAACCCTTGCAGAGGTTCAAGTCCTTGTCCTCGGGGATCCGGGAATGCTCTAAGTTTATGTCCCGCGCTGCCTACGATGGCTTCGAGGCTTCAGCCCGTGTTGCGGCAGCCGGCATCGCGGCTCGATGCCAGGCATGGCTGCAGTCATCGGACCTCGAGCCATGGGTTCAGGACAAGTTGGTCGATGTTTCTTGCTGAGGTGAGAACCTTTTTGGCAAGCCCATGACCGAGAAGGCCGCACAGCTCGAGACCGAGCACCTCACACGGACAAGGCTGTCTAGGAAAACATCTGCCCCTTCTCACAAGAAGAAGGGCTCGGGTAAGAAGTCCTTTTATCCGAGGAAGGGTACTGCCTACAAACAGTACCCACAATATCAGACTGCCCAAGCTGCCCCTCAGGGTCAGCAAGCCAAGGGGCAGGGTAATGGAACCCGTAGGCAGAGGACCCCCAAGCCTCCAGCCCCTGCTCCCACTCAGTAGGATGGGGGGTTTTGACTCATTAGGCATAGCATCTCCGTCCCTGCTCTCCCAACCCTGCACAGGAGGTCGCCTCGCCCTGTTTGCCCACCAGTGGCCACTCATCACTGGAGACAGTTGGGTGTTAAGCATAGTCCACAGGGGCTATGCACTGCACTTCCAACAACTGCCTCCTCCATACTTCCCAGGGGAGCCTCCAAGGACTCCCCTGCACACAGATCTTCAGGAGCTACAGGGTCTGTTGGTGGACAGGGCGGTGGAGCCTGTGCCTCCCCACTTGCAAGGTCGAGGGTTTTACTCCAGGTATTTCCTGGTACCCAAAAGAACCGGTGCCCTTCGACCTATTCTGTATCTCAGAAACTTCAATAAGTTCCTAGAGAAGGAAAAGTTTAAGATGCTTACTCTTGGAACACTTCTGCCCTACCTCCAGCAGGGAGATTGGCTATGCTCCTTAGATCTAAAGGATGCATATACTCACATCCTCATTCATCCAGACCACAGAAAGTACCTCAGGTTCATTGTGGGAGGAAATCATTATCAGTACAGAGTACTGCCTTTTGGCCTCACCTCCGCTCCCAGGGTCTTTACCAAATGCCTGGCAGTAGTGGCGGCCTACCTGCGCAATCAGGGAATCTTTGTCTTCCCATATCTGGACGACTGGCTCATAAGAGGCCAGACATGCCAGGAGGCCCGACAAGCTACTCTCAGAACTATTGCTCTTCTTCAGAGCTTGGGGTTCATCATAAACTTCGCAAAGTCCACTTTGCTCCCCTCCCAGAACTTGGAGTTCATAGGGGCGAGGGTAGACTATCTGCTTGCAAAAGCATTCTTGCCAGAAGACAGGGCCCAAAGGCTAATCGACTTAGCAAACCAGTTTCTCAGCAGGTCACTGGTCTCCGCCAGACTCTGCTTGAGGCTTCTGGGCCACATGGCTTCGACAGTGCATGTCACCCCCAATGCCAGGCTAAATATGAGGCCTGCACAGTGGTGCCTTCGGACTCAGTGGTCACAGGCCACAGGCAGCCTCAGAGACAGGATAAGAGTATCCAGACACTTGCTGCACTCCCTCAGATGGTGGCTGCACCCACCCAATCTGTTGAAAGGAGTACCTTTTCAGAGTCCTGCGTCCACAGTGGTCTTGACCACGGATGCCTCCCTGCAAGGCTGGGGGGCTCATTGTCTCGGCAAGTGCACCCAGGGCCTGTGGTCTCCCTGGGAAGCTGCACAGCAAATCAATCTCCTGGAACTCAGAGCTATTCGGTTAGCCCTCAAGACTTTTTTCTCAAACCCAGGCTCATCAGTCTGTCCTAGTTCAAACAGACAACCAGGTAGCCATGTTCTATGTGAACAAGCAGGGAGGAACTGGGTCCAGGCTCCTCTGTCAGGAGGCACAGGACCTTTGCTTGTTTGCTCTCAGGCACCACATGCTCCTCAAAGCAGTATATCTACCTGGCCAGGAGAACTACCTGGCGGACAGGTTGAGCAGGATTCTGCAGCCCCACGAGTGGCAGCTTCATCCTTTGGTACTTCAAAAGATTTTCATGAAATGGGGACTTCCATCCATAGACCTGTTTGCCAGTCCTCTGAACAAACAGCTGCCAAAGTTCTGCTCCAGGCAACCACATCCTCTGCGGATAGCACCAGATGCTTTTCTCCCAAGGCCTCAGTCCTGCTGGTGGCTCCCAGGTGGCCCAGACAGCCCTGGTTTCCACTTCTACTTCAGTTGGCAGTGGATCCCCCTCTGCCTCTGGGGTTGCAACCCGACCTTCTCTCTCAGGATCAGGGTACCCTTCTGCACCCCAATCTCAAATCTCTAAATTTGATGGTCTGGAAGCTGCAAGGGTAGTTTTGGCTCCCTTGGGCCTACCTCAGGAGGTAGAGGAAGTTCTCCTAGCCTCTAGGAAACAATCCACTAGGAAAACCTATGCTCTTAAATGGAAAAGGTTTTCAGTGTGGTGTCAGTTACGTACAGAGGATCCTTTCTCCTGTACTGTACCAGTAGTGCTTCAGTACTTACTGAACTTATCCAATCAAGTTCAAGTCCAATTCTGTTCGGGTCCACCTCTCAGCTCTAGCAGCTCACCACTCTCTGGTGGAAGGACATTCTCTGTCAGTTCACCCCTTGGTGTCCCGGTTTCTCAGGAGCTTGCTCTTGCTCAAGCCTCCAATCCGTCCTCCTGCCCCTGAGTGGGAGTTGAATGTGGTCTTGCAGCAACTGACTCGCCCACCTTTTGAGCCCATGGCTACTTGTCCACTACACTTCCTGTCCTGGAAGACACTCTTCCTGATAGCTCTTACCTCGGCTAGGCGAGTGAGTGAACTTCAGGCCCTGATCTGTGACAGGACTTACACCAGAATTTATAGGAACAGGGTAGTCCTCAGGACTCATCCAAAGTTCCTCCCCAAGGTTGTCTCCTCTTTCCACCTCAACCAAGAGGTGGTTCTTCCAACATTCTTCGCTAGGCCTCATGCAAGCCAGGCTGAAGCAGTTCTGCATACCCTGGACTGTAGGAGGGCCTTATCCTTCTTCCTTGACCGTACGCAAGGGCACAGAAGGGCTACTCAGTTCTTCATATCTTTTGACCCTAATAATTTGGGATTGGCTGTGTCCAAGCGTACCTTGTCCATCTGGGTGGCTGACTGTATCACCTGGGCTTACAAGGCGGCTGACCTTCCTTTGCAGGATCGGGTCACGGCCCATCATGTCAGGGCAATGGCTGCCTCAGTGGCTCATCTCCGTTCTTTACCGTTGGTAGACATCTTCAGGGCTGCAACTTGGTCTTCAAGCCAGACTTTTGCAGCTCATTACTGTCTGGGGAGGGAGTCCCGTAGGGACAGTGCTTTTGGCCAGGCAGTACTCCGGAATCTCTTTGAGCTTTAGGCAACTCCTGCCCTCCTGCCCTCTGTTGGGCTACCGGTGGAGGTTCTGTCAGTGAAAAGCCTTTCTTTGATGCTGGGACTAGAGGGAGCTCTCTTGTTCAGCTTGGGTTCCCTGGTAGCCCAGAGCTAGGGAGTCACCCATATGTGAGGACTGACTTCCTGCTTGGTCCTGGAGAAAGAGTAGTTAAAGGTGTTCTCCAGGAGCAGCAGGAATCAGTCCTCACAACCCTCCCTCCTCCCCTTGGAGTTGCAGTTGTACATAGTTTATTTTACGTTTTTGTGTGCTGTTCTTAGCTATGTCATTTGACTGAGGTAAGATGGCACCTTTAGGCGGGAAGGGAACCGCACATGCGTGTCTGCATTCCCAAAGGCTTTCATAGAAAGCTGGGGAAATGCTCCGCAAGGGCTTCATCGACGTCGATGTCACCCATATGTGAGGACTGATTCCTGCTGCTCCTGGAGAACACCTGTTACAGGTGAGTAACTACTCTTTTCCCATACTTCACTTTATACAATAGGCAAGACTGGCAAGCATTAAGTTGCGCATGAACTAGGTGCGACTATAAAGTTACCCTCTATATGTATATTCAGTGCTGCCTGCTATCTCTTTGCTGTGTTGAATATATGTATTATATTTAAATGCTACAGCCGATGTTTTAAAAAGACATTCAATGCAGCATTTCCGTATTGACTCATAGATTTTCCAGCACCTCCTTAGCTATAAAACGTCCAACATCTGAGGATTCTGGAAATCCCTTATAATGATGATTTATCAGATTCTGTATCTGCTACAAACACTCATTAACACGGAAGAGAGGCTGCCTTGTACTGCGCTCTGTTGACAGTGCTTTTACCTGCTAATGGTGTCCCCCTTCCGCCCCCCCCCCTCATGTCCCTCTTGCCAGTAAAAATAGGAACTTTTCAGAATATTTAGAAAGCATTCTAGCAGAATAAAAGGGGGACAAGGAGGTGGTTGAGAGAGGGTCTGTTTTCCATTGGGGGGTGAGGTGTTTTTGGCCTCTGATCACTAATAAGGGTTTAGAAAATCCTCTCTGCATAAGAGGTTGTGGGGTCCACTCTTCATCAGGAGGAGCAAGAGGATCCGTGTTAAATGTTACTGTGCTAGACTTGAGAATATGTTAATATTTAATATCTTGTTCAAAGTAGGTATTTGTATAATGGTCCTGTGGGCCTTATGATAATGTTCCTAACTCTTAGGGGTAATTTTTAATCTGACCACTTTGGTGCAAGTCTCTGACCCCTTCAAAGGAAAAGCACTCACTTAATTTTCCAATCCTCCAGCAAACAGACTCTTGAGAATGGCTCACCCCAATGCTGCTAAAAGTGCAGGAATTGTTGACTTCTGTGCATACTTTTATCCAGAGAGAAGTAGGGCAATTTTCTCTTGGTGCCTAGGGTAAGAAATATCTCACATATTTGTATTTCTGTAACAAGGCAAGGACATTTTAGATGAGGATATAAGAAAGGATTAACGCTCAATATTCATTATGAGCTTTCCTTTAAAATTACTTTGAAAAAGGAATGAAATTACAAAAGGTATTTCTGCTTCTAATAAGACATTGAATAATAATATATGATCCTTGACCTTAAAATTCATTCCAAACAAATGCAATGTTAATTTTTTGTTTGAGATATATACTTAGTGGTAGTTTGTTTGAATATCAAGCAGTTCACTCAAAAACATAATGAACTAATAAATTTTCAGGAAATTCAGAGTCCAGTGGAGTGAGTGATGAGTGGATCTTGGGGGATCTTCACTGGGTGAGTAGGAGGGACATACGGCTTTATGATCCTTCATTTGTGATCATTACTGGGGCAATAATCAGACCACATGACAAATTTGTAACCCATTGGGTTAGGTTTTACTTGCGATAGTCCAAGCTCATTTTCGAAGAGTGAACCTGCAAAAACACATAAGAAAATAAGATTTGCCATACTGGGTCAGATCAAAGCTCCATCAGGCACAGTAATCTGTTTGCAACATTACCTAATCCAGGTCACAACTACCTGGCTAGTTGTGACCTGGATTAGTTGATCCCAAAAGCTAGACAGATTCCATGCTGCTTATCCCAGAGATAAACAGCGGATTTTCCCAAGTCGACCTTAACAATGATATATGGACTTTTACTCCAGGAACTTGACAACCCTTTTTTAAACCACAGCTTTTGGCACATTCTCAGGCAATGAATTCTAGAGCTTAATTATGCACTGAGTAAAAAAAAATAGTTTCCCCAATTAACTTAAATGTATTAAGTTGTAGCTTCATTGCATATACTATTTGAGAGAGTAAACAATTCATTTGCGTTTATCTGTTCCAGTCCTCTCAGTTTACAGACTTCCTTCCCAGGAGAAGCATGTTTTCTCTCAGCACTTGGTCAGGTTTCCCTTTGTAAGACTGGCCATCCACTGGAATGAGGCTTGAACCTTTGCACATATATTTGCAACTGTCTTGAAGCAGGTGCAAATGTATACCTGGAAAGTATGCAGTTGTCTCCCTCTCTGACCTATCTCCTCCCTTAAGCATGAGTAAAGCACTTGTGCTGTAATTGATGTGGTTCCGCTTGCACTCAGTAAAGGGGGGGCAACATTCAAACCCCATATCTGCAGGTAAAAATGTTGTTGTTTATCTAAAAAACACTGTATCTGTTTACTTATTCATTTATTATTTGCATAGAGGGCCGTTTATTGTTTAAAACCTAAATTCAACAGCCCAATTTATTAAACAGATGCATAAGTGCTAATCCTGCCCCACTTTACTTAATCTCTGCTCCCAGAAATGCCTGCTCATGTATTGCATAAAGGTAGGCAATGTTTCCTAAGCACCTGCTCATATATTTATGTGCTGGCTCGATCTTAGAAGCACACACTTTACAATGTAAAATTCTGGTGTAGCTATTCAAGTCACTCATAAAATTACCCTCTATGTTCCCCAAGTGCTTGTATCATTAAATAAACTAGGTTGTACAATATGGCAGCAGTATCTTCCCAGATGAGTTAAAGTTAAATAAAATTGTGTACAAAGATTTTTATGGCTTGCATTAAACTATATAAACACACACAAAGAATTCTGTTGAAATGTTTTCTCCACAAAGAAGTATTTATTTAATTAGTCTAATTTATTGAGCTTTTAGTACTATGTACTGACTGAATTAAAAGACTTTGGGTGCCAACAAACCCATATCAACCAAGAGTTTATAGTAGTTTAGCTTCCATTTACACTGTTTATGCAGTCACTGTAATTTAGAAGAACATATTCGTATTACTATAAGCCTTTAGGGGCCTATGCAATAAATTTCAATTTTAAAGCCCTTTTGTATTCACTAAAAATGGTGAGCTATATATGAAGGCTTTAGTTAGCTTTAGCCATACAAAAGGTCATCCAAAGTAATGCAGAATCATAAAAACATACATGCAATATCACATAAAAGCCACAATGGAGTGGAGGAGTGGCCTAGTGGTTGGGGCAAGGTATTTCAGGCCAGAAGGTCAGGGGTTCAAATCCCACTAGAGGACAGCAACCTTGGGCCAGAAGGACTGGGGTTTCTAGTCCCACAGGTGCTCCTTGTGGTCTTGGGCAAGCCACTTAACCCTCCATAGCCCATGTTCCCTGTAAAATAGTTATCTCCAAGTTATAATGCCCTGTTCAATGTAATTTCAGTTTGTTCAATGTAAACCATACTGATGCAGAATAGCACAGTATATAAGAGAATATAAAACATAAGAAAAACTATGCTGAGTCTGGTCAAGGTTCATCAAGTCCAGTCTTTGACAGTGGCAGTTGCATCTTGGATCTATAGAGAGGCCAATCTTCACAATCTGCCATTTTAACAACTTTGAATAATTTTATCTCATCCTCAAATTTGTTCGCCTCACTTGTCACTCCTAACTCCAGGTCATTTATGAATATGGCAAATTTATTTTTATTTTATTTTTTTTATTTATTTAACATTTCTTCTATACCGCGCTATTATAATCAACGCGGTGTACATTGAACAAAAACATACTACAATGCATACAGGCAACATTGAGTTTATAATGAACAGGAAAATAAAACAGGGGATAACCGGGAGAACTATGTACAGGTTAACTTAATACTATATACAATACTCTAAACTCGTTTGGATATTGCATGTGCTTTTTGTGTGGATGGTACAGGTATTGATGATTAGCAGGTGGGCTAGTGTGTAGGCTAACCATTTTCTGGTTGTATTAAGGTGCTAAGGCGTCTGGGGCATGTGGGAAGCTTGCCAGTTGTCTGATTGTCTGGGATGGCTTCTGGGTAGCATTTTGTGAACAGATGGTGTTTCAAAGCTTTTCTGAATAGGATTAGGCTTTTGATGCCACGGATTTACCACACCTTAACCACACCTTAACCGCCTACATACTTAACTTACTCTGAGAAGCTCGTGCTGTGCACGTAACCATGTATATAGTTACATTAACTTGCCTGTATATAGTTATTGTTCTCCCTGTTAAGAAACTTGTTCATTGTATACCCGAGTTATTTTAAATGTTTATTGTAAGCACAAATCACTAAACTGAGATGTGTAGTTTCAATGTTTATTGTGAACCGCACTGATCTTGAATAGCGCGGTATAAAAGAAAATGTAATAAATAAAATAAATAAAAAATAAATTTCATGGGGAAGGGCATTCCAGTTTAAAGGAGCGAATATAGAGAAGGCCCTGTTGGAAGTAGCCTTAGTACATGACGTCATCATCTTGGGGACTATTAAGGTGTTCATTGCAGTAGGCCTCCTGTTTCTATTATCCAGGGTGCCGTGAATTAGCTTGCTGATTGGTGTAGGTGGGTAGTTATTCAGGGCTTTGAAGGTAAGGACTAATGACTTATATTGGAGTCTGGCATGTAAAGGTAGCCAATGCAGATCTTTCATGATAGGCGTTATGTGGTCAGATCTTGACGATCCAGAGAGGACTCTTGCAGCTGCATTCATAGCCAGGTGGAGCGGATTTAAAGTTGATTGAGAGAGACCGTGGAGGATGATGTTCGCGAAATCCAGGTGTGGGAGGACTAATGCCTGGAAAGTTGTTCGGTAGTCGGTGGAATCCAGTAGGGGGCGGAGGTGACGTAGCGTTCTGATCTTATGATATATAGTCTTTGAAACGTTCTTCACATGTGTTGTCATATCCAGGTGCTGGTCCAATGTGATGCCGAGATATCGGATTGTGGGTTTGGATTTCAACTCTACATTGTTGACAAGTAGTGATGGGGGAGGTATGAACTTACGGTTCCTCGTGACAAAAAGAACATCAGTTTTGCTATGATTGATCCGTAGGTTTTGTGTCAGCAGCCATTCGGCTACAGCTCCGAAGCAATTGATTATTGGGGAGAACACTGGTTGGTCAATTTTGAACGGCATGTAGAGGAGGATGTCATCTGCGTAAGCCAGGCATTGTACGTTGAAAGATCGGATCAAATCACATATCGGCTGCATATAGATATTGAACATCAGTGCCGATAAGGATGATCCTTGAGGTACCCCCTGTGACTGCAGGAATGGTTCTGAGGATGCGTGGCCTGTTTTGACTTGTTACCACCTATTGGATAGGTAGGATTTACACCATTCTAGTGCTGTGCTTTGAATCCCCTTTTCTTTCAGGCGTTGTAGAAGTATATCATGACTCACAGAGTCGAAGGTGGCGGAGATGTCCAGGAAGATGAGGACAAATCCTTGTTGGATGCTGTTTATTCCTGTGACCAAATCATTGAATAGGGTTGTAAGGACTGTGTCGATTCCATGTGCTTCACTGAAGCCGTGTTGTGATGGATCTAGTGGTGCTTCAGTGTCGATATGATGCTGGATTTGTTGTTGAGCAGCTTTTTCGATGATTTTTGCAAGCTGGGGGATGCTCGAGATTGGCCTAAAAGATTCAACTTTGGATGGGTCAAGTCTGCTGTTTTTCAGTAGGGGCCTGATAGAGGTGTGTTTCAGACTCTGCGGGAACGAGTCCGTTAAAAAGGACTGGTTCAGTATATTACTCAAGATTTGGCTTAGGTCATGTTGCAGTTCTCTGATCCAGCTGGCTGGGCAGGGGTCGTTAGGTGCTGTGCTGGGATTGATAGAAGCGGTAATGTTCTCAATCTCTCTATTTGATACCATAGTGAAATTGCATAATGGTGTTGCTTGGGATGCCTTAGGTGATACGGAGGAGTTACTGACATTTATGTTTGTGTTGGTCTTAATCATCTTTGATTGCAAGTAGTTTGCGTAGTCCTGTGGCTGAGGCATTGGAAGTTGGGCCGAAACCGGCTCTCCTGTTATGGATTTTACTAAACTGAACAGGGCATGTGGTTTATTGATGGAGCGTTTTAATAAATCTGTGTGGTAAAGTTTCCTACTCTGTGTTATCTTCCCACGGTGGGTTATTAAGTATGAGTTGTATGCAGCAAGCGTCTCGGGGGAGTGGGTTCGTCGCCACCATCTCTCAAGTTTGCGTAGGTGGTGGAGAGATGTACGAAGGTCCGTAGGGAACCATGGTGCATGTTCCCATTTTCTTATTTTCTTTTCAGTGTGTAATGGACAGGAGGCAGCTCTAAGGTTCTCGTCCCATTTGGATATGAGATTGTCTAAGTTGAGGGATGTGTTGGTCATAAGTGGTCGAAGATTTTCTAGGACTACGCTCTGGTTGAGTGGTCGGAAGCGGGCTGTAGGGGTTCCGGATGTGTTTGATAACATTCGGCTCTTGTGGGATGTATTAATGGGTATATGGAATCTGAGAAGATTGTGGTCTGACCAAGGCACTGGTGTTACAGACAGTGCAAGGGTTTGGGGTGTTGTGGCGTTGAAATGAGGTGTGAAGATGAGGTCTAGTTTACCTCCCTTAGTGTGGGTGGGGGAGTCAACATATTGTTTGTAGCCTAGGTCCTCTAGGGCGTCTAGGAATGCTGCTGAGTGGCTATCATGAAGAGATGGGAGGTTGAAGTCACCAACTAACCAAATTGGAGAGCGTGAAGTGGATGTGGTGCACGCAAGCTCGATTATTGTTGGAAGGTCATCTGGTGAAGGAGTGGGTGCCCGATAGAGAAGGTTGATTGTGCAGAGCTCATTAGATATGGTGAGGGAATCAAGGTGGGTTGAGCTGGAGGAGTTGCACAGCTTGAAATGTAGATCAGCTTTGGCAAGGATGAGCGTCCCGCCTCCTTTCTGAATGGACCTGTGGCAGGTGTATAGATCAAATCCTGGTGGCAGCATCTGATTCAAGAGGACGTTGTCACAATCGGATAGCCATGTCTCCGTGATCATCAAGATGTCGAGATTGTATAGGGGTATCAGGTCAATGGCTGCAGGCCATTTTGATCGTACTGATCTGGCATTTATCAACGCACATTTCAGTAGGCGCTGGTGATGTTGCTTCTCAAGTTGTGTAGCACAGGTACCAGTATAGACCCTTGGTGCACTCCACTTTTAACTCTTTCTTACATACAGATAGCAAATACAAATCATATGCAAGTTTAACTTGTAATATAAAATGGCCACTTTAAGAAGGCCCTTCAATACATTAGAGAGGTTGCACTAAAATTAGAGCATCTTTGAATGCAAATGACAGAGCAGCAGATCCCTGATAAGGAGGAGTAGGCTAGTGGTTGAGACACGGTACCTCAGGAGGGCTGTGGGTTCAATTCCCACCTGAGGACAGCAATCTGAGGCTAAAGAGACTGAGGTTTCTAGTCCTATTGGCAAGCCACTTAACCCTCCGTTGCCTCAGGTACACATAGATTGTGAGCCCTTTGGGGACAAGGGAATGTATCCAGTACCTGTTTGTGGTGAATACCTAATGTAAACTGCTTTGATTGAAGGATAAGGCGATATCGAAAACTGGTTAAATAAATATTCTCCTAAAGTTACTGTTTGGGTTAGAAATTGGTTGGGTGGGAGGCGACAAAGAGTACAGGTAATTGGAGCTCACTTTGAGGAGAATGATGTTACCAGTGGTGTGCCTCAGGGATCTGTCCTTGGTCCAATTCTTTTTAACATTTTTATTAGTGATATAGCAGAAGGGCTTAGATTACTGTAATGCAACACTCGCTTGTCTCCCACAATACTCCTTGAAATGTCTCCAACTCGCCCAGCACACTGCCACCAGACTTATCTATTTTGCGTCCCGATTTGACAACACAATTCCTCTTCTCATCTGTCTCCATTGGCTGCCCATACCATTTTGCATATATTACAAGATTCTCACCCAGGTCCACAAGATTCTTCATATTGGCTCCCCAGAATACTTACTTCCTCATTCATCCTGCATGCCTCCCAACGCTCCCTCTGCCCCATTCACATGAACCGCTTTTTCCTACCCCCCCCCCCCCCCCCACCCAGTCACATATAGAAATGACACATCACTCTGCTTTTTATTTCCTTGGACATTTCCCTTGGAATAACCTCCCTTCATCCCTTTGATTAGAACCTTCATTTTCAAAGTTCAAAGCGCAGCCCAAGACCCATCTTTTTTGCACAGCCTTTGATCTTCCACCCAATTGTTTCTGATGGCCTCCATTTGTGTCCCCCCTCCTCCCTTTCTTCTTATCTTTTCCTAAAACTCTCCGTGTTGTCATGTCTTGTGTTCCCCCTCTTTCCTATATATTACTGGCGTTCTTTTCCTACTCGGGTTTTATTGCATTTTATTGTAAACTGCTCTGTTGTCCCCACTAAGGGTGGTATATCAAGTTTTAATAAATGAAATGCAGACCCTTATTTGTGATTTTTGAGACTAGCAGGTGAATCAGGCCTCAGCAACCCTTCACTTGGGCCTGGGGAATGGATATTTGAGCCTTTCACATGCTTGGAGATGGGTAGGATGATGAGCACTTGGCAGCTGTCACTTGTGTTAGGAGAGGAGGAGATTGAGGTCTGTAAGTTCTTCACTTAGGCTCTAAGGAAAGAGTTGGAGAGAGAGGGCCTTGGGAGCCCTTCATGTGTGCTTGGTGAAAAGGGATCGGTACCTATCAGACCTTGATATGCTCATGGAGATGAGAGAGGGGTATCAGGACTTAATGGCTTTTCAGTTGTGCTTGTTACAGAAGGGGGAATGGCCTTGGCAGCACTTTATCTGTGCTTCAAAGGAGGACTTGGACTTGGCTGCACTTCTCTTGCTCTGGAGAGATGGGAGTAGAATCAGCATTTGAAGGCCCATGGTACTTGCTCTCTGGTGGTGGGGAAGAAGGAGGTTATGAGGGGAAGAAATAACTTTTATACCATGTGCAAACTAGCCCTTCGGTTTGGTCTAGTTAGCATAGGGGATTTCTGCAGGTAGCTAGTATCCACAGTGGTTTTTTTTGGTTATGGTATATATCAGTGCCATGGCCAAGCTAGTATGGCAAAACTTTAATATCCACATTATAAAATACTACTTATATTATTTATTTTTACATTATGCATGCTAACAGTATACATTGTGCAAGTTTTATTCCATAATCCTGTAAGGGGCCGTTTTACTAAAGGGTGCTAAGATGTTGTACCAAATGCGCCAGCAGCATTGAAACTATGATGTGTTAGGTGCAAAACAACTGCATTAAATGTCAGGGGAATGGGAATCATTTCTCAGGCAGCCCTCTCCTTTAGTACCTGGAACCTTAGCGCACTTGACGTCATCTATTGAGGTGATGTTAGGTGATCCCGTGCTAATGCAGCTAGCATGCAGTGTGAATCCCAGGCTAACTGCACAGAGCACACCATGCCCACCCCTCCCACTCAGTATCCTAACGTGAGTTAGACAGCACAAGAATTGTCTCACGCTGTCATGGCCCTGCACCAGTTGACAACGTGTATCGCAACACACATTCAGCGCACCCCAGAACATACGCCCTTTAGCAAAAAGCCCACTAGGATCAACATTCACTCTAATCAAATTACAGCAAAATGTGCAACTCAGAAACAATGAATAAACCCTCATTTATTTACGACTGAAAATAATCATTGTTTTTCTTCTTGTAAAAGGGTCAGAATAGAACAATCAACCCTGAAAAATCTCGCGATGGCAAAACCAATGAGACACTGTTGCGCCTTACTAATCATACTTCTAATCGTAAGTATGTGTAAATTTCTGCAGAGAGCTAAGCCATGTACCCATTACAAATGCTTTCATATCTTTGTCCTTAATTATATTAGGCACTATTATTATCACTAGCCAACAATAAAAATGTAATAATCCTGAAAAAGTGGACACCTATCAGTATTTCTTTGTGGTGATTAGTATTGAAATCCTATTACTACCAAAGGAAGTATCCAGTTCAAACTTTACTAAAAGCAAGATGATCCAAATACAGGTGGTGACCGATGGTTTATTTAAAAAGACTCCTACGCATTTTGGCAAATGCCTTCCTCAGGGGATAATAGCTTCAAAACATAAATAAACAATAACCTTGATGAAATCAACATAATCTCATATAAAACATTAAAAGATAATAATAAATATAATGCATAAATACAATTAAAATTAACATAAATAATACATGATTAAAAGGCAATAAAAACAGTCAAAAGTAAGGCTGAGTGATAAAGATAAATGCTGCATATATGTGTAATCAGATGGAAATATAGTGAGCCACAATGTGCGTAAGTGATAACTGAAAATATTGTTGTCAGAGTGATTAATGCAAAAAGAGAAACAAAGAAATGGAGGGATGAGGAGGACAACAAATCACTGGCCCTAATAGGCTGAAAAACTTACTTGCAGAAGCTGTGAGTTTTAGTCGTGAGGATTATAGCATAAAAATCACATATAGGCAAATAAACTACTAGATTACAAACCCACTGACATAAAGTAAGAGGCAATGTTGATGTTAGTGGAACCAATAGGTTCAGAGGTGAATACCTAGGAGAATTGTGTGTCACTATAGAGTTAATGCGAAGAGAGAGATCATTAGAGAAAGACATCATGCTTGGCAAGATAGAAGGTCAACACGAAAGAGGAAGGCCAGCAATGAGATGGATTGATACAATAACAGCAGCTACAGGTACTAGTCTGTCAACAATGAGCCGCCTCACTGAAGACCGAACACAATTTAGGACAACTATCCAGAGGGTCGCCATGAGTCGACACCGACTCGATGGCACTTAACAACAACATAGGGTTAATTGTTCATAAGTTGTGCAAAATCTTTTTGAATGACCAAATTGGTTAAAGAAGTTGCTGACATTTTACTTGTACTATGTGTAGATAGCACTCAACATGTAGTTGAATTGTACAGTTGTTTAAGCTTTAAATGTAGAGAATAAATAGCCTAAGCAGGATTAGACATTTGTAATATGTCTTTACCTACCAAAAGCACCCACTTATATGTACCCATTTACATGAGAAAACTGAGAAGGTGGAACATTGACTTAAACTTGCCTGATCTAAATAATTTCAGTGTTTCTCCATGTTCTGTAAATTTGTAAGCGGTGGTGCCTAGCTGCGTCTCGATTTAAAGGTAAATGCTTTCACACCAAAATCAAAGGGCAAAGTTCAACAGACAAACGCTTTAAAAAAAAGAGCTATATAAAAATGACCATGAGAGTAACCAGCATTACTAATGTATATGTGGAAAAACATTCCTATTAGAAGAATGATCCGCCTATTAAAAATTTGTGCTGTATCAGAGATCGCATATGCGTACATATATTGAAATGAGTTGTTGGGCTGAAAAACATATTTTTGATTATATTCATATTGTACTAATGTTTTATCCATTTTGCCTCCAACAGACTCAATGTTATGACACATGATAGAAACCAATCATAATGCTAGTGATATGTGATGATGTATAATAGAGCTAGAAAGGAGATACCTGGATCCTTTCACGTCCAATAGAAATGGCAATCCGGAAAAGCACAATATGAAACCAGACCAAATGTAAAAAGGATCAAATCAGGACTACCTTAAGTAAAAGTTAAAAACCAAACAAAAATACAATAAAAATGAGGGGTTAAAAATTAAATAAAAATAAAAGGGATCAGTACTGCCATTCATAAATGTTAAAAACTAGTACATGGTACGACTGGAGGATTCAAAACCAGAGATAAAATATCAAACGGTTTTGAATCCTCCAGTCTTAACATGTACTGGTTTTTGTTTATTTATGTTTTAAAGCTATTACCCCCTGAGGAAGGTGTTTGCCGAAGCCCGTAAGGGTCTTTTTTTTTTTTTGAAACTTTTATTTTCATTTTGCAACAAACAAAAGAAACAACACACCAAAAGAGACAAAACAAGTATACAATAAGGAAAAGTAAACCCATTACCCCCCACCCCGGTGCTTCTTCTCTACCCGTTTGTATCAGCATGTGAGCGCTTCCAATTAACAGTGATTATACATCAAACGATCAAAAAGTATCCACAATACAGCATGATCATGAGACAGAGATATATACAAAGTTAGACAGTCAGATGAGAGCATTTAGCAAAATGTACATATTCATTGAACATCTTCCAGGAAGACCAATAAGAAGGAGTCTGAACGGAGGAAGCGCACAGATGAAGTATTTGTTCATATTTACTGTAGAGACAGGCATGATTCCACCATTCATTGAGGCTCAGATGGGAACTAATTTCCCAGTATTACTTAATGAGGGAAACAGCAATGCCAAGCATAAAGTTCAAAAGGAGATAAGCCATTTCTTGGGAGAGGGGGGATCCCCGCAACTGGGCGAAGTCCCACTATCTTCCAAGAAAGGGACTCCTGAGAGTGCAATATAGACTAAATACGACCCCAGACCCGACGCCAGTTATACTGTAGTGCGGGATATTCATGCATAACATGAGATGAAGTAATAAACCAATGGCCACAGGACGTGTCCAGCAACCATTACCCTGAGTAGTGTTCCATTTGTCTAAACTGTGAGGAGTGTGAAAACACCGGTGGGCTAGAAAGAAGAGGGTCTGAGTGAGTGAGGCGGGTCGGAAACCCGTGTCCCTCTGCTCCAGATAAGGCTCCATTGCTCCGAGGTTAAAGTCACATGCAATTCTCTCTCCCATACCTTCTGCGCTATAGAGGTATCTCTAGTGATAGCATTACATAAGGTTTAGTAAAATTGGATGCTACACCCGGTAAACTACCGAGAGATCGGAAGTTTCCAATCAACCTTATGCAGAGAGTGCCGATGGCGGGAGTACTCTAGCGCTCCGAATGCAATGCTGAAGTTACACTGACCAGAGTCGGGAGTCGAAAGGTTGCATAGGAGTATTAAAGGCACCTAAAGTGTCGAAAAACATTGGTGGATAGTGGGAGTCTAATGGGAGAGTCATACCAGGGAGTAAGGTAAGAGGAATCGGTGAGCAAAGGCCCGCTACTATATCTAGCCACACAGGTCTGCTCGGTACTGGAGCCTCCAACCAACAAGCACCTTGTTTGAAAAGAAAAGATTGAGGGAACACTTGAGTAAAATCGCCACCAAGTATTAATGGAGCATTGGCGGAGGCCGAGGCCAACTGCGCAAGACTTGCATAGTGAGCAGGGTTGTCCACATTCTGGACATAGTGCAAATACACGTGAATTCACTATCTCCAACCTCAAGGTGTACACGGGCCCATCTACCCTCCATGTCAGCGCTACTATCAGGTACAGTAGCGTGCAAAGACTTCTTAACCAGAATGACTATCCCGTACCATTTGGAAACGGTGGGAGAATAGGCAGCTACCATGTGAGGCCTAGCATTGAGTTTCAGTGTTTCAGCAGAGTGTAATGCGTTTCCTAAAGAAACACCTAATCAACGTGCTCGTGGCTAAGATAGCTAAGGATTTTCTTTCTGCTGAGTGGACCAGCAATGCCTTGTACAATGAATAATAAGATTTTAGATGAGGCCATTCAGAAAAGTTGAAATTCTGAGCATGATAGCACACATAATTTCACTGTGTCCCTCAAACTGACTGTATCTGGCTGTACACATGACATAGGAAAAATAAGCTAATATAATACAATGAAGCGCCCCACATTAACAAAGAAAACCGCAGTACGGTAGAGGAGAAGCAAAACCCCAAAATTACTGGCGACCATGTGTCTGCGGGGAGAAACCCCAGAGAAGGCCGAAATTGAAAAAACATATAACCTGTAGGACTGTGCGTGCTCCGAATCCGACCGAGGCACACATCATGAAGGGATAGGAGACCAAAGACAAAAGTCATACAGAGAAAGAAAGAAAGTCCAGGCTATTTCTGTGCTGGGCTATGACCGCCGCATCGGGCCCTTCAAAATGGCGGACAGAGCCGGCAGATAAGAGTCCAAGATTTGGGATTAGCGCATCTGTTCTGCTTCTTTGGAGTCCAAAAATGTTGATAATAGATCAGGATCCTCGAACGTCCTGGTCTGGTTGTGGAGAGTCACTCGGAGCTTCGCTGGATACAACAGGCCAAAGTGAGCCTGTAGCTGTTGAAGTCGAGGGCGAAGAGCAAGGAGTTTCTTCCGACGGTCAACGGTAGGCTTTGCCAAATCAGGAAAGAAGGAGACCTTACGACCTTCATATTCCAAATGATGATTCGCTCGGGCAGCATGTAAAATTTGTTCCACTTGTTGATATCGTAGCAAGCTAAAGATAATAGGCCGGGGGGTCGTGCGGTTGAGCGCCATGCGGGCAGGAACACGGTGTGCTCGATCGATTTCCAGTTCTCTGTGAAAAGTGATCTTCAGCAAGGAGGGAAGAGTTTTGAGCAAGAATTCTCTTATATCTCCTGCTTCCACCCCCTCCGGCATTCCGAGGAGCCTCACATTGTTGCGACGGGCGCGATTATTGCTATCTTCCAACTCCTTTTGAAGATTCTGTATCTGGCGCTCAGCCTCGTCCAGTTTGCCCAAGCGCACCTCGTGCGAGTCGAGGACCCCCGCCATATTGTCCTGCCGTAATGAAAGACCTTCAAGTCGGTCTTGGAGCACTCCAAAGTCTTCTCGCATGGCTCGAAGCGCTTCTCCATTAGACTGCACCAATTCCTTCACGCCACGTATTTCCTCCAAAATCTCCAGGTGCATTGCGGGGTTTTCACGAAATGGAACCATCTTCTGCGGGGAAGACACCTCCGTTTTGGAGCGTTTTCCGTGAGAAGAAGAAGGAGACCCGAAGTCCAAGCGCGCTGGTTTGTGGGCCGCCATCCCCCCCGAGGTGCCCCGGTCAGCTCGGAGCGAAATAGTAAATTTATATAGGTATTAAGTCAGGATTCTGAGTAGGCCTCTCGGGAGCTTCAACGCAAAGCGTCCTACCCGCTGGACATCAGGCTCCGCCCCCCCCCGTAAGGGTCTTTTAAAATAAAGCATCTGTGACTACTTGTATTTGAATTACCTCGCTTTTTGTGTTGTCTTGCTGTCTCTGCGAATGTGCTTGCTCTCATTTGGACTCTCCAGTTCAAACTTCTCCTGTTGACCTATAAGTGCATTCACTCTGCAGCTCCTCACTACCTTTCCTCTCTTATCTATCCTTACACCCCCCTCAGGAACTCCGCTATCCTGGCAAATCATTTCTATCTGTGCCCTTCTTTTCTATTGCTAACTCTAGACTTTGCTCCTTTCACCCTGCTGTTCCTTATGCCTTTAACAAACTACCTGAGTCTGTACGTCAGGCGCCTTCTCTGTACGTCAGGCGCCTTTTCAAATCCATGCTGAAAACTCACCTCTTCACTGCTGCTTTCAGATCTTGATACGCCTAATCTCCTTATGTTTCCTTACCATTCCCCCTAGATGTATTTTATGTCTACAACTACTGCGTTGACTGTCTTGACTAGATTGTAAGCTCTGATGAGCATGGACTTTCTTTTACATGTGTCTGTGCAGTGCTGCGTACACCTTGTAGCTGTAGAAATGTTCAGTAGTAGTAGTAGAATGCTTGCCTGTCCAGCTGACCTTGTTGTAAAAATTAAAAAGTCATACAGAGGAGAACAGTGACTGGAGTTTTGCTTTTTTCATATACAAAACGTCCATTTGTAGAGAGAATTCTGAAAATTCACACTGGAAGCATGAAATATGGGGTTTCATCTACTATTCTAATATCAATTATCAAACAACATTGATTATGACCAAAGTAATTTGGAGTTCTTTTAGTTTGATAACATAGAGTAATGATGGAATATGCTCCTAACGGTTGTAATATTAAATCATTAAAAACAAAAAAAAAATACTCTTACAGTATTATGATTTTTAAAAATGGCTAATTACATTCTTTTGTGCAGACCACTCTTTTGTATGACATAATTAGTGGAAAAAGGTCTTTGCAAAATGTTTGCAGGTTGCTGTTTTTTATGAAGTCATATGGCAATAGAGAAGCTTGCTTCGGGGAGGTCTTGCTTTGGTGGGGGGTCTCGCTTTGGCAGGAGCTGTCCTGGAGAGGGGTGCTGACTAGGTAGAGGGATGGCGGTGGTGAGATGGGGGATTGCTGCTCTAACAAATGATGTGTGCTGAGGCCTGGGGGGATGTGGGGAGAGGCCTGTACCCGGGCACATTGGGTAGGCATGCAGCATCCTACGGCACTGTTATTTTCCAAACTTTTTGTTCTGCACATGTGCACCCATGCTACCTGTAGGACTGTGGAATGTGGGCCCATGCAGTGTCTTCTCCGTATGGTAAATGCAGGGAAGATGCTGAGCACCACCACCCTTCCCCACCCCCTACATTTATCACAGGAGCTTTGCACTTACCATGCGTTCAGGTTTGCAAATAACATGGGATATTTGCACTTTAGTAAACACACCCCATATAGTCAAATGGCCCACTCCTACCATCTCGGCATCCTGATCAAACGGCAGGTGCAATAGATGTGGGTGCTTCCCCTTTGAAAGCTAATTGCAAAGCACATGTGCACTTTGTGCTGGTACATCTTGTGTTATTTAGAATATAAGAATGTAAGAATTGTCCCATGAGTTACCAGAGCCTGCAGAATTAACAATCCAACTCCTCCAGTCCTCAAATTGGAGAATGGGCAAAATGGTAGAAACCATTATAAAGAATAAAATTACTGAACATGTAGATAGTCATGGTTTAATGGGAGAAAGCCAACATGGATTTAGCCAAGGAAAGTCTTGTCTTACTAATCTGTCAGATGTTTTTGAAGATATGAATAAAGAGGTAGACAAAGGTGAGTTGGTTGATATAGTGTATCTGGATTTCAGAAAGCTTTTGACAAGGTCCCTCATGAGAGACTTGGAAAAATTGGAGGCAGTGTAGTATTGTGGATTAGGAACTGGTTAAAAGATAGAAAGCAGAGAGTAGGGCTGAATGGTTAATTTTCCCAGTGGAGAAAGATGAATAGGAGAGTACCCCAGGGATCTGTGTTGGGCCAACTGCTTTTTAACATATTCAAAAATGACCTGGAAATAGGAATAATGAGTGAGGTGATCAAACTTGCAGATGACACAAAATTATTCAAAGCTGTTAAACACAAGAGAATTGTGAAAAATTGCAAGAGGATTTTGAAAAACTGAAAGACTGGACATCCAAATGGCAGATGAAATTTAATGTGGATAAGTGCAAAGTTATGCACCTAGGAAAGAACAAACCAGACTATAGTTACACGATGCAAGGTACCACCTTAGAAACCACCACCCAAGAAAAAGATGTAGGAGCCATCATGGATAATATGTTCAAACCCTCTGGCTAGAATGCTAGTGATCATAAGGAAAGAAATGGAGAATAAAACAAAGGATATTATAATGCCTCTGTATCGTTCCATTGTGCGACCGTACTTTGAATATTGTGTGCAATTCCTGGTCGCCATATCTTAAAAAGGATATAGCTGAATTAGAAAAGATAGGAATGGAAGGTTACCTCTATGAGGAGAGGCTTAATTTAGAAAGGAGATGGCTGAGGGGGATTATGATAGAGGTCTATAAATTAATGAATGGAGTGGAAGGGGTAAATGTAGATTGGTTGTTTACGCCATCAAAAAGTAGAAAGACTAGAGGACACACAATGAAGCTGCAAAGCAACCCATTTAAGACTAATAAGAGAATTTATTTTTACTCATTGTGTAATCAAACTCTGGAATTCATTACTGGAGGACGTACTAAAACCTGTTGGTTAGCTGGGTTTAAAAAAGGTTTGGACAGGTACCTGGAGGAAAGGTCCATAAACCATTATTAAAGAGGACTCAGGAAATCAACTGATTCATTGCGGATGGGTGAAGAAAGCCCCCAAGTAAGTGAAAAATTAAATATCTCTATAAAAATTGGTAAAAGGAGCAGCATTTTGAAAGCAGTGGGTATAAATGCCAGTAGCATGGGAAATAAGTTCCCAGATGTTGAGGCTTTAATGGAAGAGTATGGCATTGATTTAGTGGAAGTTAAAGAGACATGGGAGTCTGTTTACTAAGTGGCTCTAGCAGCTTCCATGCAAAATCAGAGCCACAGCCCCGTTTTATTTATTGTATGGAAGCCGCTAGTGCGGCTTAATAAACAGACCCCGTGGTTCACAGACAACCATGACTGGGATTTAATTATACCAGGCTATACTTTATTCAGGAAGGACATGGCAGGAAGAAGTGGAGGAGGAGTGGCACGATATGTAAAAAATTATATTGTTGTTGTTGTTTGTTAAGTGCCGTCGAGTCGGAGTTGACTCATGGCGACCCTCTGGATAGCTATCCTACATTGTGTTCAGTCTTGAGTCAGGCGGCTCATTGTTGACAGACTGGTACCCGTAGCTGCTGTTAATGTATCGATCCATCTCATTGCTGGCCTTCCTCTTTTGCATTGACCTTCTATCTTGCCATGCATGATGTCTTTCTCTAATGATCTATTTCTTCTCATGATGTGTCCAAAGTATGAAAGTCGAAGTCTTGTCATCTGAGCTTCTAAAGAAAGCTTAGGTTTGATCTCCTCTAGTACCGACTGGTTTGTTCTTCTGGCAGTACATAGTATACACAGTATTCACCGCCAGCACCATAATTCAAAGGCATCACTTTTCTTCCTGTCTGTCTTTTTCACTGTCCAGCTTTCACATCCATATGATCTTATTGAAAATACCATGGCTTGAACAAGTCGAATCTTTGTATGGAGAGAGAAATCTCTGCTCTTGAGAATCGTATCTAGGTCTTTCATAGCCATTCTGCCAAGAGTAATGCGTCGTTTGATTTCTTGACTGCTTGTTGCTTCTTTATTGATAGTTGATCCAAGTAGGCTAAAGTTGTTCACAATTTCAATTTCTTCTCCTTCAACAATGAACCTGTTGATTATGCCAGTTGTCATGATCTTTGTCTTCTTTACATTAAGGTGCAGGCCCATTTTGAGACTATGTTCTTTGATTGTGAGAAGCAAATGTTTCAGATCATCTTCACTTTCAGCCAGTAATGTAGTATCATCAGCATAGCGAAGGTTGTTGATGAGTCTTCCACCAATCTTCACACCTCTGTTGTCTTCATACAATCCTGCTTCTCTGATGATTTGTTCTGCATATAAATTAAACAGGTAGGGGGAAAGTATGCAGCCTTGTCTTACACCTTTGCTTATTTTAAACCATTCTGTTTCTCCTTGTTCCGTTCAAACTGTTGCTTCTTGATCAATGTACAGATTGCGCAAGAGAACGATCAGGTGTTCTGGTATACCCATGCTTCTTAATGTGGCCCAGAGTTTCTCATGGTTTACACAGTCAAAAGCCTTGCTATAGTCGATAAAGCACAAATAGATATCCTTTTGGTATTCGTTAGTCTTTTCAAGGAACCATCTCACATCCGCAATGATGTCTCTCGTTCCTCGCCCTTTCCTGAACCCTGCTTGCACTTCGGGTAGTTCTTGTTCCAGGTATGGTTGTAGTCTCTTTTGAATAATCTTCAGTAGAATATTTCTAGCATGTGGGATCAGAGCGATTGTTCGATAATTTCCACAGTCAGTTGGATCACCTTTCTTTAGTAGAAAGAGTAGAGGACACACAATGAAGCTGCAAAGCAACCCATTTAAGACTAATAAGAGAATTTATTTTTACTCATTGTGTAATCAAACTCTGGAATTCATTACTGGAGGACGTACTAAAACCTGTTGGTTAGCTGGGTTTAAAAAAGGTTTGGACAGGTTCCTGGAGGAAAGGTCCATAAACCATTTTTAAAGAGGACCCAGGATTCATTGTGGATGGGTGAAGAAATCCACCAAGTAAGTGAAAAATTAAATATCTCTATAAAAATTGGTAAAAGGAGCAGCATTTTGAAAGCAGTGGTTATAAATGCCAGTAGCATGGGAAATAAGTTCCCAGATGTTGAGGCTTTAATGGAAGAGTATGGCTTTGATTTAGTGGAAGTTAAAGAGACATGGGGGTCTGTTTACTAAGTGGCTCTAGCAGCTTCCATGCAAAATCAGAGCCACAGCCCCATTTTATTTATTGTATGGAAGCCGCTAGTGCGGCTTAATAAACAGACCCCGTGGTTCACAGACAACCATGACTGGGATTTAATTATACCAGGCTACACTTTATTCAGGAAGGACATGGCAGGAAGAAGTGGAGGAGGAGTGGCACGATATGTAAAAAATTATATTGCTGTTGTTGCTGTTAAGTGCCGTCGAGTCGGAGTCGACTCATGGCGACCCTCTGGATAGCTATCCTAAATTGTGTTCGGTCTTGAGTCAGGCGGCTCATTGTTGACAGACTGGTACCCGTAGCTGCTCTTATTGTATCGATACATCTCATTGCTGGCCTTCCTCTTTTGCGTTGACCTTCTATCTTTCCAAGCATGATGTCTTTCTCTAATGATCTCTCTCTTCGCATGATGTGTCCAAAGTATGAAAGTCGAAGTCTTGTCATCAGAGCTTCTAACTGCAAAGCACATGTGCACTTTGTGCTGGTACATCTTGTGTTATTTAGAATATAAGAACGTAAGAATTGTCACATGAGTTACCAGAGCCTGCAGAATCAACAATCCAACTCCTCCAGTCCTCGAATTGGAGAATGGGCAAAATGGTAGAAACCATTATAAAGAATAAAATTACTGAACATGTAGATAGTCATGGTTTAATGGGAGAAAGCCAACATGGATTTAGCCAAGGAAAGTCTTGTCTTACTAATCTGTCAGATTTTTTTGAAGATATGAATAAAGAGGTAGACAAAGGTGAGTTGGTTGATATAGTGTATCTGGATTTCAGAAAGCTTTTGACAAGGTCCCTCATGAGAGACTTGGAAAAATTGGAGGCAGTGTAGTATTGTGGATTAGGAACTGGTTAAACGATAGAAAGCAGAGAGTAGGGCTGAATGGTCAATTTTCCCAGTGGAGAAAGTTGAATAGTAGAGTACCCCAGGGATCTGTGTTGGGCCAACTGCTTTTTAACATATTCATAAATGACCTGGAAATAGGAATAATGAGTGAGGTGATCAAACTTGCAGATGACACAAAATTATTCAAAGCTGTTAAACACAAGAGAATTGTGAAAAATTGCAAGAGGATTTTGAAAAACTGGAAGACTGGACATCCAAATGGCAGATAAAATTTAATGTGGATAAGTGCAAAGTTATGCACCTAGGAAAGGACAAACCAAACTATAGTTACACGATGCAAGGTACCACCTTAGAAACCACCAACCAAGAAAAAGATTTAGGAGCCATCATGGATAATATGTTGAAACCCTCTGGCTAGAATGCTAGTGATCATAAGGAAAGAAATGGAGAATAAAACAAAGGATATTATAATGCCTCTGTATTGTTCCATTGTGCGACCGTACTTTGAATATTGTGTGCAATTCCTGGTCGCCATATCTTAAAAAGGATATAGCTGAATTAGAAAAGATAGGAATGGAAGGATACCTCTATGAGGAGAGGCTTAATTTGCATAACAGAAACCTTGCTAACAGAAACGGACACAGTAATAATGAACCAACCGGATACAGCTTTCATCACTGTTCCCGAACGCACGCAAAAGGCGGAGGAGTAGCCATCATCGCAAAGGACAACCTCCACCTACGCACCCTCACCTCTGAAACCTCCGATGAAGCAGATATCCTCACCCTCACCAACAAAAACCTCACAATATGCCTGGTCTACAGAACACCCGCTGCAAACTCTGACTTACCAAGGATACTGCACCTGATCTCCGAAAGCATCGACCCATCAAAGGAACCAATTATACTAGGAGACTTCAATCTCCCATCCCTCCAAGACGCACAAACAGAAACATTCCTTAACGCCATGACAGCAATGAACCTATCGCAGATCATAAATGAACCAACACACGAAAAAGGAAACACACTGGACCTCATATTCATGAACTCCCAGGCATCCACCTCATACAGCAGTCCGACAATCTCACCAGTCCCATGGTCAGACCATTACATCATCCACCTCTCCCACGCATATCGACCAAATACAAACAGAGGATACGCCCAACACACACGAAGATTCAAAGCATTCAACAAAGAAGACTTCCTGACGCTGACCTTACCTAATCTACTTACGAACTCAAATAACCTTGACGACCTCATGGACAACTGGAACACCACAATCTCCTCAGCATCCAGAGCAACTGTAAACAAGACCAGCAACAAGCCCATCTCCTCAAAGGCCCGCTGGTTCACCCCTGACCTCCGGAAACTGAAAACAAATCTTAGAAGAACAGAAAGAAAATGGAGAAAAAACAAAACTGACAAAGACAAAAAGCAATACCTATATGAACTCGCTGCCTACCACACAGAAACCGACAATGCAAAGAGAAACTACCACACCAAAATCATCACGACCGCTGCAAACAAACCTCGAGAACTCTTCCAAATCGCTAAAAAACTGACAAAGACACCAACCACTTCCGATCAACCTCCAGATATCCCCTCGGATCTCTTGGCCCGACAATACAAACAATTTCAGCAACCTCAACAACCTTACCGATGCGCTACAGCCACAAGAACATACCCAAGAATCACCATAAACGCTAACTGGACTACATTCAATGACACCTCAAAGGAAGAAATATCCTCCACCATCTCCTGTCTGAACACCACTACCTCCCCACTGGACCCCTGCCCTACCGAATGGATAAAGAAAACCAAGGAAGACCTAAGTACCCCACTAACTCACATCGTAAATGAATCCTTTAAACAAGGATACATGCCAGATGCCCTCAAAACATCAATCATCCGACCAACCATAAAGAAGAACAACCTGGACCCCAAGGACCCCACCTCCTACAGACCGGTGGCAAGCCTCCCCCTCGCCACCAAGATAATAGAAAAGATAGTCCAACACCAGCTCCAAGATCATATAGACACCAACGACATACTTGACCCACAGCAACACGGTTTCCGACCACTACATGGAGTTGAGACCCTCATGACCATCCTAATGAACACACTCATCATCGGAACACAAGAGAAAAACTCAGGGTACATCCTGATCTTCCTAGACATATCAGCGGCCTTCGACACAATCTCACACGAAATCCTCATACACAGACTACAAACAATCGGAATCAAGGACACTGTACTCCAATGGTTCAGATCCTACTTAACTAACAGACAGCAACGGATTCGCACCCTCTCCACAACCTCGCCCCCCTACAAACAACTTCAAGGAGTACCCCAAGGATCCACCCTATCAGCCATGTTGTTTAACATATACCTACGTCCACTACGCTCAATCATACGCACCCACAACATCAACTTCCACATCTACGCGGACGACATAATGCTCTACGCACCAATTACAACCAACAACCCAAAAAACGAACAGCTATCAGCCTGCTTCAACGACGTAGCCAACTGGCTACAGGAGAACAATCTATCCATCAACATAAAGAAAACCGAAGCCCTAATAGTAACAAAAGAACCTGACTTCAAACCACCTACCCACCTCAACATGGGAACCACACAAATACAAATCCAGCCTCAAATAAGATATCTAGGCGTCATCATTGATCAAGCTCTCACCTTCAAACAACAAATCAACAAAACCGCTGGGATGATATTCCACAAAGCTAAAACTATCCAACGACTCAGGCCCCTCCTAGAACCTCACGACTTTAGGACAGTGATGCAAGCTGTGACACTCCCTCATCTGGATTTCTGCAACATAATCTATCATGGACTTCCTGCCTCGCACACCAACTCCCTCCGTACTGCCTTAAACACCACAGCAAGGATTATTCAAAATGCAAAAAAACGGGAGCACATCACCCCAATCCTAAGAGACCTTCCACTCCTTCCACTGCAAGCAAGAATCAAGTACAAAGCCATCTTACTCATCCACAAAACTATCCACCAAGCACGGAACACCTCACTACACTCCTTACTGCCTCGACCATCCCACAACAGATCAACCAGACATTCCTCCAATAACTCTATCGTTGTCCCCCACAAAAGAACCAAATCTACACAACGGACCTGCAACAGAGCATTCGAACTTTATGCTCCATCCCTCTGGAACTCTCTACCAAACCACATCAAGAACAACAACGACATCACATCATTTAAGAAACAGCTAAAGACAATCCTATTCCGTGAACATCTTTCAACGGAAACACCACCATGACCTCACACTTAGATTTTAGCAGAAGTAAATCATGTCCATGTCCACCCATAATCATTAATTGTTGACCCTGGTGATGGCCCCATCCTAAAAGAAATTACCCCTCCCTATGTTACATGTTACACCGCTTTGACCCGGTGAAAAGCGGGATATAAAAGCAGTTAAATAAATAAATAAAATAAATAAATTTAGAAAGGAGATGGCTGAGGGGGATTATGATAGAGGTCTGTAAATTAATTAATGGAGTGGAAGGGGTAAATGTAGATTGGCTGTTTACGCCATCAAAAAGTAGAAGACTAGAGGACACACAATGAAGCTGCAAAGCAACCCATTTAAGACTAATAAGAGAATTTATTTTTACTCATTGTGTAATCAAACTCTGGAATTCATTACTGGAGGAAGTACTAAAACCTGTTGGTTAGCTGGATTTAAAAAAGGTTTGGACAGGTTCCTGGAGGAAAGGTCCATAAATCATTATTAAAGAGGACCCAGGAAATCAACTGATTCATTGCGGATGGGTGAAGAAAGCCCCCAAGTAAGTGAAAAATTAAATATCTCTATAAAAATTGGTAAAAGGAGCAGCATTTTGAAATCAGTGGGTATAAATGCCAGTAGCATGGGAAATAAGTTCCTAGATGTTGAGGCTTTAATGGAAGAGTATGGCTTTGATTTAGTGGAAGTTAAAGAGACATGGGGGTCTGTTTACTAAGTGGCTCTAGCAGCTTCCATGCAAAATCAGAGCCACAGCCCCGTTTTATTTATTGTATGGAAGCCACTAGTGCAGCTTAATAAACAGACCCCGTGGTTCACAGACAACCATGACTGGGATTTAATTATACCAGGCTATACTTTATTCAGGAAGGACATGGCAGGAAGAAGTGGAGGAGGAGTGGCACGATATGTAAAAAATTATATTAAAGCTATAAAATTACATGACTTCAAAGGGAGTGAGGAGGCACTGTGGGTTAAACTAGAAAGAGGAAAACGGAAATCCATTTGCATTGGTATGATATACAGATCTCCCTCATAGGCTGAAGAAGTGGACAGAGATTTAATAGAAGACATACACAGTATTGCCATGAAAGGAGTCAGAAAGCAGAGATACAAAAAGAAGAAGAAATAGTGAATGCCATAAAATGGGGGGGATAAGACATTTTTCAGATATGTTAGTGAGAAGATTAAGTGCAAAAGTGGTATTGTCAGACTCAAAGGTGAAGGGGAGGAATATATAGAAGCTGATGAGGATAAAGAGGAATTACTTAATAAAATGTTTTTTTTCTCTGTTCACAGATGAAGAACCAGGAGGAAGACCTCAGGAAACACCCACAAATAGGAACAGAAGTGAAGGGGATCTTGAACAATTTTCAGAATACTGTGTTTGTGAGGAACTAGCTAAAATAATAGTAGACAAAACGATGGGACTGGATGGGATATATCCAAGAATATTGAAGGAACTTGGCTCCACTGACTGACCTTTGCAATGCTTCCTTAGAGTCAGGAGTAGTCCCAGAGGACTGGAGAAGGTAACATGTGATCCCTTTACACAAAAGCAGAAGTAAGGAAGAGGTTGAGAACTACAGGTGCGTAAATTATCAGAAATGCTGCGAAAACAGAGGATAGTAAGGTTTCTGGAGTCAAATGGATTGCAGGATCTGAGGCAGCATGGGTTTACCAGAGGCAGGTCCTCTCAGAGAAATCTGATTGATTTCTTTGATTGGGTGACCAGGGAGCTGGACTGAGGGAGAGCCCTAGATGTGGTGTATTTAAACTTTAGTAAAGCCTTTGACACCGTTCCACACAGGCGACTTACAAACAAATTGAGCACCCTAGGGATGGACCCTAAAATGACTAACTGGGTTAGAAATTGGTTGAGTGGGAGGCGACAAAGAGTACAGGTAAATGGAGTTCACTCTGAGGAGAAGGAGGTTACCAGTGGTGTGCCCCAGGGATCTGTCCTTGGTCTGATTCTTTTTAACATCTTTGTTAGTGATATTGCGGAAGGGCTGTTGGGTAAGGTTTGACTCTTTGCGGATGATACCAAAATCTTCAATAGAGTAGAAAGCCCAGGAAGGTGTAGATAACATGAGGAGGGATCCAGTTAAGCTTGGAGAATGGTCAAGAATTTGGCAGCTGAGACTTCATGCTAAAATATGCAGGGTCATGCATTTGAGTTGCAAAAATCCAAGGGAGTGGTACAGTGCAAGGGGTGAAGTATTTTTGTCCACAAAAGAAGAGCAGGACCTGGACATGATTGTTTCTGATGATCTTAAAGTGGCTAAACAGGTAGAAAAGGCAACAACGAAAGCAGAAGGATGTAGGGATGCATAGAGAGAGGAATGGCCAGCAGAAAAAAATGAGGTGATAATGCTGCTGTATAAGTTTCTTTCAATTGAAAGAAAGCTCTGCTATGAGGGGGCAAAGGATGATGTGATGGTGAAAGTGGATAGACAGGAGTAATATGTAGAAATATTTCTTTACGGAAAGAGTGGTAGATGCGTTTAAAAGTCTCCCAGTGGAGGTAGTAGAGACAAGGACAGTATCTGAATTCAAGAAAGCATGGGACAAATACAAAGGATCTCTAAAGGAAAAAAGGGGACTGTTGTAGTGGTTGATATGGAAGAACAGACTAGGCTATGTAATCTTTTTCTGTCATCATTTTTCTATGGTTCTTTTTTTTTAATAATGTTAAAAAAACACACATAGAATACAACATTTGAAACATAGTAAATAACAAACACCCACCCCTCTGTCCCTGGCTCTGGACAATACACCTGTGTCAAAAAGAAATAAGACGTTGCACAGACCTGAGAAATATCAGATAGATAATGAGGTATATACATCAAGGAGGTCATTCCAGAAACCGAATAATGGTTTGTACATGCACTGGGGACGTTTTTCTGCTGAAAACATCTACGAGCGTATTCATAATAACATAGTAACATAGTATATGACGGCAGATAAAGACCAGTATGGTCCATCTAGTATGCCCAGCAAGGCGGCAAGAGTAGGTGCACTTGCCGCTCCGTGCAGGTTACCTCTCCCCATGCCTTTGTTTAGGGGTGTACCCACCACTTTATGTAGGTCACCCCTATTTGTTCAGATATAAGAGATGGTTATGCTTATTTTGATTTTATCCTTTTGCTATAAAGGGATCCACTATGTCTGTCCCATGCCATTTTAAATTCTGTCACTGTGTTTTCCCCCATTACTTCCATCGGGAGGGCATTCCAAGCATCCACCATCCTTTCAGTGAAAACGTATTTCCTGACATTGCTTTTCAGTTTACCCTCCTGCATCTTCATGTTATGCCCTCTAGTTTTATAGCTCCCCCGTCTTTGGAAAAGGTTTGTTTGTCCATTAATACTCTTTATGTATTTAAATTTAGGTCTTCAAGTTTCTTCTCATAAGTCTTCTGACACAGGCTCCAAATCATTTTGGTTGCCTTCCTCTTAACCGCTTCCAATGCATAAGCCTGCAAACATTTATCTCGCTAATATGGGGATGTCAGAATGTGTCTGGGAGGGGCGGAACAGAGGCATGGTTAGCAGTGAAGATGTATAAAGTGTATTCAGTAAAGGCCCGTGTATGTTTTGGAAGGTCCCTGCAGACGTGCCCATTATACCTGCCGGAGACATGCAATAAGGCCAGTACTTAGAAAATATTCTGCTGTGTTTGTATAAAGGTGGTGACTATTTTGTTCTAAACTGGTGGACTGCAGTATGGAAAAACATCACAAGATGCATTTATAAAGAACAGAAATCAGAGGTATGGGAATCTTGTAAGCTAAAGAGGCATTGATAACTGCTCTGAAGGAAATATTAAGAACAGCAACAGTGATTATTCTGCCATGCTGACATTTGCTGTTTGTACTAAAGGAGCTAATCTAGGGGACCCTAAAAATTCCTGTGTCCTCAAAAATGGGACTGTTGATGCAAGATTAGTATGTAAGTAAGTATGGAAAGGACTCTTGTTAGGGTGAGAAACAGTTTATATTTTTAGTCCTGGATGCCATGCTATTATGTTATACCAGCTGTTATTTATAGGTTCAGGGCATCCTTTTGGCAGAATTATGTTTTTTTGTGACTGAAAGTGTGTGTGTGTGTGTGGCCAGTACCTGGACCATATGGGTGACTGCAGCATCACTAGGTGCCAATGTGATAGGGCAGAAAAAATCACAAAAGGTTCTCCATAGCTAAATGTCAAAACATATCCCTTTCAATAATAAGAGACCTTCAGCATAAGAGCATTCAACAGTGCAAACAGCACTAAAACATGCCCAAAAGCACCATCATCAGTTTCTAAAAATGTGCACATTTATAAAGAGGTTTTTCTGAGGCTGGTAAGGTTCCATACTTAGCATTGTAAAGACTGTTCTTAGAGATGACCAATAGAAGAATAAGGATTTCTTCTATGCCATGTATGTTTTGATGCTAGGTATGTCATGACAAACATATCACTGTTACTATATCTTTGAGTGCACTGAGATTATCTTTCACTGTTCTGGGCATGTAACAGACTAGAATATCTAGTCTAGTTTGCATCATTATTTATCTGTCATCAGCATGTATGTGTAGTATGCATCAGCACAACACTGTCAGTGAAAGGAGCAGCTTAGGAGATGCACATATTAACAGAGGAGGTGTGGCCTTTCGGGAAGACGAGCAGGATCAGAAACGTCCATCTTTTCAGAATATGGTTTCCAAACCATTTGCAGTGTATACCCGTGTCTTGTTTCTCCATAGTGGTTTGCTCCTGCTGCGCTGGAAATGCCTATGTCCCTGACTCCAGAACCATGGGCGCATCTATACCCGCAGCTGTGTAATTAGGGTGAAATCGGGCCCATTTTCAATTTGGACATGTCAGCGGGCCAGACGTGCATTTTATGGAATTGGTCTCCAAGAGTCTTCCATGTTGACAGGCCACAACTAGTGAGAGATAAGCTTAAAATAAGCAGACTCATACCTGCAATGCAGACAACAACTTTCACTAGTGGTGGGCATCAACAGAAGAGGAGTGTTTTCAATGGTTAATAATGATCTTTACAGCAATACCAAGCATCAAGAAGAAATCTATCAGTCTTCTGGAGGGAGGGTATGCCAACCAAGGACGTATAAATCACAATTCTGAATGTTAGAATTTCATGTAGCTGTAGGATAGTAGTGATCTTAGCCCATACTTGTTGCCAAAAAACAGGATATTGGGACAGTCAAATAACATATGTGGAAGGTTACCCATATGCAAGGAACAGGACCAACAGTAATTGAATTGCTGGGGGTTCCATTTCATGAGAGTTATTGGTGTAATGAATGCCTGATGTGTAAGAAAATAAAGCAACTGTGTAAGAGAAGCTGAATGGGAGATACAAATAAGGGAACCCCAGTTTTGCTCCCAGTGTTTGCGCGTAAGCCATTCCCCAGCACTCGCTTCCTGAAAGAGTCATAAAGTACGGATACAATTTTCCTAGATCCAGCAAGACTACATATTTTAGTCAATAAGCCCCTGTCTGTGGGTATTTGGGTAGGGTCAACACCCGACCTAGTGAGGCAGTGCTGCAGCTGCTACCACTGAAATATGACAGCCCACATTCCTGTTGTAGTTCTTTGAAGGATTTGAAAGCTGTGGAGGTTAAGAGTTATCCCACTGTCCAAATAATGAGACCTTGCCATGTACCGTCAAACCAAATGGGCATGCTCTGAGATCTTTATATTGGCAGGTGACAATGTGAAATGCCGTTTGTGTGGAAGTGATGATTGGGGATGGGTTCTGATGCCCTGCCCGTGTCATACCCATGAGAAGCTGGAGTAGGATAGGGGATGGAAAGAGTGGTAGATGCGTGGAATAGTCTCCCAATGGAGGTGGTAGAGATGAGGACAGTATCTGAATTCAAAAAAGCATGGGACAAATACAGAGGATCTCTAAAGGAAACAAGGGGACTGTTGTAGTGGTTGATATGGAAGGGCAGACTAGATAGGCCATATGGTCTTTTTCTGCCATCATGTTTCTATGTTTCTATGGACTACAAGAAGCTTCTCTAGATAGGCTCAAGAAGGACCATTATGTTGTGAAATGTCTATTCCTCAGTGTGTGCCTTGTTTGAGTATATAGGAATAGTGATGCCACTTAAAATCTGGGAAGTGTATACCACCATGAGATTTAGGTAGCTTTAAACTTCCAGGATGCGATGCCAGGAGTTTGTGCTTCCACAAAACTTTCAACAGTAGCTTCTCAAGTTTCATGTAAAAGGAATCAGGATATAAAATGGAGAGCATACTTAGGATATAATTCACCTTAGGAACAAGAATCATTTTGAACAGTTTCTAAATGGCCCCACCATGACAAAAACAGCGGAAAGTGTGGGAGTGGATCATGGTAAAACACTTACTAGCATTACAAGCCAGAGTATCTTGTATATTAGGACAGGGGAGGAGTGGCTCAGTGGTTGGGACAGGTTACCTCAGGCCAGAGGGCCAGGGGTTCAATTCCCACATGTGGACAAGCAACCTCAGGCCAGAGGGACCGGGGTCTCTAGTCCCATGGCCACTCCTTGTGGCCTTGGGCAAGCCACTTAACCCTCCATTGCCTCAGGTACACTTAGATTGTGAGCCCTTCGGGGACAAGGGAATAAAAAGTACCTGTTAGTATACATTTAAACTGCACTGATTCTAAAGAGCGCAGTATAAATAAATAAAATAAATAAGCAGTGAACCCCCAAGTACATAAAGGAGGAGTTTACCCATTGAAATGGAAAGGATTGTAAGTCTGCCTGGGAAACCTGCTTATTTAAGGGGATCACTGCTGATTTTGTCCAGTTGATCTTGTAATCAAAAAGCTGTGAGTAACAGTCAATGATGCTGAGTAATGCAGGAAGGGACAAGGGTTTTACAAAAAGTAGAAGTCATCTGTGTATGCAGATAGTTTAATTTGATGATCCCTGAAATGAGGCCGATAACATCAGGAGCCTGTCGGATAACTAATGTTACTGGTTCAAGGGCCAAATTAAAAAGAAGCAGGGATGGGGGCAACCCTGTTGGGCACCCCTGTAAAGAGAGAGAGAATGAGACAGAGTGAAGTTGGCATATATACAAGTCGTGGGTTGGGCATATAGAATATGGACTCTGTGGGGGGCAGAGCCATGCATGGAACAAGATCCCGAGGATCTTGTGCAGAATCCAGTAGCCTTCCCAACTCAACAGCACTATCTGGGTCTCCTAAGAGTGGCCAAGCAGGCATAGCATGTCTGGCACAAAACCAGCTAAGCTAGACTTTCCTGCAGGTCAGAACCAAGGGGTGAAAACAGCTAAAGCTGATCCTCCATCACCACAAAAGATGGCTGCCAGCCAAGCAGCTATGGAAGGAATGCAGGAGATTTTAGCAGAAATACGAACTGTGAAAGACTTGGTCACAGCTAACGGAGACTTACTTATCTTGGTGCAATCCAACACCAATGGTTTGAAATCGCAGCTAACATCCCTTATGATATGGCAAGATAATGCCGACAGCATGTTGAAGGCCTATGATGAGAAAATAAAACAAGTTTCTAAAGTTATAGTATAGTATAAAGTTATAGAAATACTATAGTTATAGTATTTCACTCAAGTTATGGATCACATAACTTGAGTGAAATCTGGAAGATCTGAATAATCGGTCTAGAAGAAATAACATTCACATCCTAGGTATCCCCAAGGGTGCCAAAGGGATGGACGCAGTTCAATTGGAGGCGCTGGTGCCTAAGTTGCTGAAAATCATCTTTGCCCAGTCCTCTGGAAATTGAGAGGGTCCATCGAGTTCCTGCTCAATGCTCTTCAACTACCCATCAACCTCACCCTCTCATGCTTTGGATTCTCCGATTTCAACACGTTTCACAGATTATAACTGCAGCCGAAGTTCAGGCTCCAGTTCCCTATGAAAGTCATAAAATCTCCTTTTTTCCGGATTTCAAGAAGGCTACCGTGGACAGATGCAAGCAATTATTGGTCTTCCAGCTCAGATTATAACACTTCCAAGTTCACTATAGCTTGTTTTTTCCAGCCGGACATAGGGTGACACTGCACAATCAGACTAGGACCTTTGAGGGCCCGGAGATATTACAGATCATTTTAGAAGAAAATGAAGCAGTGGTCATGCAATGAGCTTGAGGTTTCCGCTCCGATAAATGTGCCGATGGAACTACTCAGATCTGCTTGTACTTTGGCCTTGGATTGCCATAGCCCCATGGTTTTGCAACAGATATGGGGGAACTTTACTGTATTATCTTGTTCTAACAGGGTTTTGTTTCCTACACAGTTTATTGTAGCTTGCATGTCCAATTTAGTTGAGGTTGAGGAGGTTTTATATGGATGAGTGTGTTTACAAGCGGTGTGTGTGGGTCTGCTGTGATTGTGACTGATATGATTAAGGTGTAAACACAAGTGATCTACTTATGGGCTCTACAGATAGAACTTTAGGCATACATTGGGAGTGGGGATGTGTTTCTGGCAGGTCCACTGGTTGAATTGACAACATCGCTGTGCCTACTTGTGTGTGTAGGATGCGCTTCAGTGATCTCTATAGTCCAATACCTTTGGTCTCTGCAAATGTATGAGTGAGTTGAAAGAGATGAATGGATGTGGCAGTATGAGTCTATTTGGGTGGGCCTTGTGGCCTTCAATCCTTTATCACTTGATTTTATGCCTTTCTATCTTATACAATAGCCAATCAATACAGTGATTGCACTAATTCAGCTGTATTGTGTTACCAGTTGTATCATGATAGTCTCTATGTTAGGTTGTGTCCGTGCCAAATAGGGCATTGTTGATGGATATGGGATGGAATGCAAATGGAGGAGGAAGAGTTGGAGTATTGATGTTGGGGATCCTATGTGGTGGACTTGTTGTAACCCTGGCTCTCCCAATTCAGTTCATATGTGGATGTGGGTATATATGGCTCCTTGTTTGATGTTATATTGGTATTCTGTATGGGGGACAGTCTGGGTGGCTAAGCAGTCAATTGCTTAAGTTTTCCATTTTAATAGACTCAAGGGGCATGTGGCTTTTGTCACTGGGACTCTATCAATTGGAAGCTTGCAGGGTTTCTTATTATAGCCTTAGAACTAGGCGAGCATTCATGATGTTACTGGCTTGTCAAATATCCTATGGGAACTCTTAAAGTGTTATCACTGAACGTTAAGGGCATCAACAACCTAATAAAATGAAAGAAGATCCTCATATATTGCCAAAAAGAATGTGTGGAGGTGGTGTACTTACAGGGAACTCACTTATCTGCTTCTGAAATTAAAAAATTGAGTCAAGCTCAATTTTTGTTGGTGGCATACTCCACTGCATCATGAAAGAAACATGGTGTTGCCATTCTTATTTGGAAATCCCTGACTCCAATAGTTGTACAGACTAGGTCAGATATGGAAGGTTGGTGGACTAAGGTAGTTCTGCAAGTGGGAGGACAAATTCTGGTGTTAGTGAACATTTATACCCCCAACAATGATGACCCAAATTTCTTCCATGCTGTGGCTGGAGAGATCATGGATGCAAGTGCTCATCCAATTATTCTAGGGGGAGACTTTAATTTAGCATTAGACTTGATCATTGACTGTCAATCTCCTCATTATGCCCAACCTTTGAGAGCTTACTCAGTGTTGGCAATGCTAATGAAAGATGCTGTGCTTCTGGATGTTTGGCGCCTCCAGCATACACCGGAGCGGAACTATACTTTTTTTTCTTCCGTACCATACCCATTCACATACAAATTTTTTTTTTTTATCTCTAAGCAACTTCTCTCAGCTGTTGTAATGACTGATATACATAGTATGCATGTATCAGATCATGCGGCAATTTTTTTTTTATAACTTTTAGCAAAAAAAAACAACAGGAAAATATAACAAGTATACAATCTAGCCCACATCAAGGAGGATACATTTCCAACCTGAGAGTTAATAAAAGCAATAATTAGTTACAAATAATTAGTGACATCCCTGTATATTATATAACCCACTATTCTTAGCCAGTAACCATATTGATTGTAAGAAAAAGTGGTATAGAAATACAGTTAAATAAATAAAATAAATAAATAAATAATGACAGAAGAAAAAAGCAAAACAACATTACTCTTTCCCTCGAAGAAACTGCTCCAGTTGATCTAAACATAACTAACACCCTGATATACCAATAAACATATACATGGGTATTTTAAGAAGAAAGAGGCCCCCAGGGCTAAGACACGAGGCCTAAGTTCCAAAAGGGCCTTCCTGCGTAAATTGTGTTGTCTTAGAAACATCCAGGAACATCTATATCATCTGTCCACAAAATTTCTTATTTTTCTTAGTAAAATATAAATGCAATATAGGGGCTTGTTTACAAAGCCGCGGTAGCGGTTTCCTCCCTATATATGAATTCAATGGGGCTGCGGCTGCGATATCGGGCGGAAGCCGCTACCGCGGCTTTGCAAACAAGCTCCATAGTGTTTCTAACACTATGGGAAATAAACATAACTAATAATGTTCCCCAAAAGGAAATCTCCTCTTCAGAAGACTCAAGATAAGCTGAGATATCCAAACTCACACCTGGATTCAATTGATCCATTTCCCCATCAGGACCAGCACCATTGACCGCAGCAGACTATTTACCTAAGGGAATATAATACATTTTGGAAATTTTAACCGCATCAGGATCTGGAAGAAGCAAAATTTCTTTCAGATACTTATTAAACAAAATCTGCGGGGAGAGGTTGTGTGTCTGGGGGAAATTCAGCAATCACAAATTTAAAGCATGGTGTTCATTTTCAATTAATTCACATTTTCTATGTGATAAAGAATTTTGGACAGATGGCAAACACGCAGCTTGCAATTTTGAGACGTGCAATTCCGTTTTCACATAATGAGAGTCTAACACAGAAATCTCAGTCTCATGTTCAGCAAGCTTAACGACAACTTCTTTAGAGAAATCCGAAACATATTTCAAAGATGACTGTAATGAGAGTTCAGTTTGAGATACAATTTCCCATATATCTCATAGAGAAATCTCCTGAGAAGAAACAGGCTGATCAAAAGAAGTCCCAGGAGATTCAATAGGAGCGGGTAAAGGAACAGACTGAAAAAAAGTCTTACCGAAGTTATCAAGACATGTCTCAGCTGAAGGAAGAGTACCACTAGCAACCTCCTCATGTCGTAAATACGACAAGGAGGTCTTGGCTTCTAGGCCTGGAAGCTGGCTGGGTGGGGTTAACAAACCCGGTATGGGAGAAATGGGAGAGTCTGAAACAGTCCTCACAGTTAAGTCAGGAGATCGGATCCAAGTGACTGCCCCAACACATCCATCCTAGAAAGCACTTTAATGTGGGAATCCATGGGATTGACCACTTTAACTGCTTTGTTAGCCTCAGGATATATGACCTTCCAATGCTTCCCCATCACCAAACACTTAACACTGCTCTTCTCTCCTCATATGCTCCGTAGGGGCTCCAAAGGGACAGGCTCCAAAGGAGCGTGTCCAAAAGGGATGCACCCACAACGTGACCACAGTGGGGCTAAGGCTTTATAATAGCCCTTCAAACCCCCTGACATCAGACACCAGAGAGACGGATCCCAGGGTACACCAATCAGGATGAAATGCATTCGAGCAGACAAAAGATAATCCCCAGGTCCCGTGGTGGGGCAAAGGTTTTATTTAGCCTTCAAACAACAGATCCCAGGGTACACCATCAGGATGAAATGCACTCAAGCAGACAAACAGGCAAAAGGTAATCCTTGCAATTTCTATCATGCATTTCAACTGGACAGAAATTCTTCTCCTTCGGGCTCATGGTATTTTGATAGAGCGCTACTGGGAGATATCGTCTTTCAGGAGACTATATGTATGTCCATAAAGGACTATTTTCTGGTAAATCGTTCTGAAGATACTGCTGGCTGGACCTTGTGGGAAGCCTTTAAAGCCTCTATTCATGCCACCATCACCAGTTAAGCCATTAAGTTAACCAGACAAAGGGCAGCAGAGCTCTGTGCACTAGATGATTAGATCAGGGCGGGAGAGCATCTCCTCTTGCGTCATTCTGACCCTAGTTTTTTTACTTTGGTCTCTGCTTACGACATTGATATAGCCAGCTGTTGAATTCCAAAGCATCAAAAACAATGCATGAGGCCATAATGGATGCATTTCACTCCTTTTATCATCAGCTCTATTCCTCTGAGGCATTGTCAGGTCAAGAAGCATTTGAACAGTTAACTAGAAATCTTACCACCCCACCCTTACTGTCAAAATGACTGAGAGCCTTGGAAGGCCCTTGTGAGATACTGAGATACATGATACATTAGCTTCTATGCCCGCTGGGAAAGCTGCAGGTCCGGATGACCTTCCCATTGAGTTTTATAAGTCATTTGAAGCGGAAATCTCCCCTTCTTCAAAATTTTTTTCCCTCCTCCATGCACAGATTCCATATACGGGTTCATTTGCCATCACCAACATCATTGTTTTGGAAAAGCCTGGGAGAGACCCCAGAGGGTGGGTAATTACAGACCCATTTCACTCCTAAATTCGGACTACAAATTATATGCCTCCATTTTAGCCCATCAGTTGACCTCAGCTATTCCTATCCTTATACATCCTGATCGAGGCGGCTTTGTGACAGGGCGCTCCATAGCAGATAATGCACGCCTTCTGTGTCATGTCCTGGCTCTGCCAGACCACCTTGACTCACCCTGTATGGATCTCTTTCTGGACACTAAAAAGCATTTTACAGACTTGAATGGTCCTTTTTGTATTCCACTCTTCATTGATTTGTTATTGGGGAGAGTTTTATTGATATGGTCCGGGTTCTCTATACCAGTCCCTCGGCTAGGATAGCTGCCAATGCTGTGTTATCACAGGCATTTACTCTTCGTCGAGGCACTCATAAGGGACGTCCACTTTCTCCTCTTCTTTTTAACTTTGCTCTTGAGCCTCTAGACCTTTTACTCAGGCACACTCCAGAAATTCAAGGTATTATGGTCACGGATCTGCAGATAAAACTATCAGCGTATGCAAATGACCTACTTTTTGTGAAAACCTTCCTCTATCCCCAAAGTGCTGGAATTAATAGGGCGCTACTCTCAATTATCAGGATATAAAATTAACTGGATCAATGCATGGCATTTCCCCTCAACAAGTCCACACTCAAAGCTGATTTACCATCTTTCCCTTTCACGTGGGAGCCTTCAGTTATTAAATATCTAGGAGTCCTCAGTGGAGGAGACTTTACACTCTAATATTCAAGAGATCTCCAATATGAAACAAATGTTAACTGCAAAATGGTCCCCCCTCTATCTTTCTTGTGGGGATGCCTTGAAAATATAAAAGTGGTGCTCACACCCAAAATCAATTATATTTCAGAGATGGTTCCTATATCCTTTCCCCTTCGTTTTTACACTGAAAGATTGCTTCTTTCCTTTTTATGGAGGGGAAAACCCCCAAGGATTGCATTAAAAAAGGTAACACGTGTTAAGAATTGTGGAGGGGTCCACTTTCCCGATTTTCAATGGTATTACTCAGCCTTTCTCCTCAAACAAGGCTCCCAATGGGTGTCCTCAAAAACAGAGCTTGAGCTGGAAAAATGATTGGTTTTCCTGGTTCTGTTTGACCTTCTTTAGGGCATGTGTCACTCTTATCAGCCTCTAGCCAACCCAATTATAGTCACGACTTACAAGACCTTTCAGGCCTTAGGACAGGCTATACTTGCAGATAACCCTCCCTCACGACAATTACCACTGTGGCATAACCTTTATTTAAGATTCAATGCAAACCAATTGGATGGCAGTTTTGGCAATCTTGTGTTGTGTGGTCAGTACAGTAACTGCTACAGGCCCCCTCCTGGAAATTCTTTGAAGTGCTGCAAGCTGAATTTGGTCTTCCACACTCCTGTTATTTTAAGTGGTTACAATTGTGACACCGTATCACTGATTCCAAAGTAGATGTTCATAGTTTGGCTGAGGAATGGGGTCTACAGTGGGTGGTTAGTTTAGCAAGTAGTGGGCAAAGGGTAGCTTCAGCCTTTTATGTGATCTTTCATGAACAGTCTCAAGTACAGTCAATAGGCTTAATAAAAATCTGGGAAAGTGAATTCAGTGACTCTCTCTCCGGCCCCCCCTCCCGCCATAGACATGGTCCAAGTTTTGCGGTTCTTTGATTAGGATTTCCTACTCCACTGCTGTTACCCAAACACTGTTTTTCTTGGCCCACCGAGCTTACAATTAGCTAAATGGGACCAGCCTCAAGGCAATAGATGTTGGTCTTGCCAATGCATGCCTGGGACTTTCTCTCATATGTTGTTTGATTGCCCTAACATTCAGGTCTTTTGGAAACCTGAATGGGACAAGATCCAGACACTACTTCACTTTCAGGGACCTTTAACATGGTGAACGGTGGCTTTTAGGTCACTAGCTGAGGTGCCAACCCTAACACATGAACATTTTTTTTCTTTTTGATTTCATGATGTGTTGCCCTCAAACTTACTGTCTCCAACTGGAAGGCACCATTGTTACTGGATTGGCACTTCTGGTGGAATCAGTTATGTCTTTACTGCAGATGCAAAATGCAATGTGTGCCTTTGAGTCAGTCCTGACTCCTGGTGACCCAGAAGCTCCTGGGTTTTCTTGGCAGTAGATTGCCAGGCCTTTCTTCTGAAGCAATGGAGAGTTAAGGGACTTGCCCAAGGCCACAAGAAGTGCTAGTGGGACTTGAACGCTGGTTGCTTGGTTACCAAGCCAGTGTTCTAACCACTAGGCTACTCCTCCACTCCTATGAACAAGCATATGAAGCCTCAGTTTGTAGACTGGGCCCCCATGCTGTCAAATGGAAACCTCTAGAGGACTTTGTTACTATTGCTCATGACGACCCTGCGCAGCTGAGACTATCTAGCCACAATATCTTGATATCATAATCCTCTAAATTGCTTTTGAGAGTATTGGTGGATGCATGTATGTTTCATCTCTTACATGGTCCTCCCTTCGGGAAAGTCGCTGTGGAACCTCCAACAGGGAGCTGGGGGGGGGGGGGGTGTTAGGTTGCTTATGTTGTAATTGGTGGGTGATGCATTTGTTTTGTAGTGCTTGTAGAAAAAGCTAAATAAGGATTATAAAAAAAAGAATACAGACTTTGTCTATAAATTTATCACCAATTCCAAACCAGGAAAGTGCCTGGAAAAGAAAAGTCCACTCAAGCATATCAAAGGCCATTTCTGCCTACCAGTGGTGAAGAACAGCTTTAATAAAGGGATAAGACAGAGCAGGCGCCCATTACACTGGTCAACATTGAAATCGTTACTGACTTTAAAAGACCCTAATCTGTAGTATCTTGGTGAGCTGAACACGAATATAACATTAAAAAAAATTATTGGCTCTCATTTTGAAGATATTGCATGTAGTTCATTTTTGACGTTTCACCGTGTAAATTTATCCAGTAGGACATCAACAGCATCTCAAATAAGCCTTGAATGATGTAATATTGCATCACATGGCATAATACCAGCATGCACACATCATCCAGAGTTGATTGCATTATTTTCTGATACAATGCAATACTACTGCCAGACGGCTGCTGAAGCTATCTGACATCAGCAGTGTACTATACGCAGTCGGAAAGGAAAGTAATCTGGTATTCTGTTCCGATATTGAAAGCCTCATAAATGCCTTAAAAATCACTCATGACCCACAAAACTGGAGACTATTTATAGACTCTTCGAAACTGAGTCTGAAGGCTGTGCTTTTGAACAATGGAAACCATCTTCCATCTATTCCAGTAGCGCATGCCGTCCACATGAAAGAGACATGCGATAACTTAACCCTTTCCAGGCCGAGCCCAAAACTCTTGGATTCCAAAATTCTGACTAAATATTCCTATCAAATGGTATATAATACATGACCATAGCAGAAGGAAAATCAATATTAGAACATATTGAATAAGACGGGTACAATTTTCCTGAAATAAGCAAAAATTAACCCGGCTGCAGAATGTGGATTAAAAATTTAAAGTAGGCCTTCAAAGGGTTAAAGCATCTACTGACTTCCATTAACTATAACAAGTACAGCTGGCACCTCTGTGGTGACTTGAAGGTAGTTGCCCTTTTAATGGTACTGCAACAGGGATATATAAAATACATGTGTTTCTTATGTGAGTGGGATAGCCGAGCAAGGGATTGGCACTACTTGCGGAAGGAATGGAATCGCAGACAAAATGTAACAGTTGGAGAGAAGAATATCCAGCACCCAACTCTGGTTGAGGCTCACAAAATCCTGCTACCACCCCTTCATATCAAACTAGGTTTGATGAAAAACTTCGTGAAAGCCATGGATCGCACTTCGCCAGCTTTCCGATACCTGCATGAAAAATTCCCTTGACTCAGCGAAGCAAAGATTAAAGAAGGAGTTTTTGTGGGTCCTCAGATTCGAGAGCTCTTCAAAGATGACCGGTTCAACAACTTGCTGCAGGGTGATGTGAAACAAGCATGGAATGCTTTTCGCCTAGTGTCAACAAACTTTCTCGGGAATGTTAGGGCAGAAAACTACAAGGAACTAGTAGAAGACATGCTGATGCAGTATCAGAAACTTGGCTGCAATATATCTCTAAAGATCCATTTCCTTGATTCCCATCTCGATTTCTTTCCTGACAACTGTGGTATGGTTAGTGATGAACAGGGCGAACGTTTTCACCAGGATATCGCAACGATGGAGCAAAGATACCAGGGAAAATGGTCCACTACTACAATGCTGGCTGACTACAGCTGGACGCTCCCCAAATAAGCTCCCGAACAGCTGTACAAGAGACAGGCGAAAAAATCTAAGAAGTAGTCTATGACTTGGTTTTTTACAGGTATTAACCGAAGGCCTATTATATATATTAATTCTTGTAGATTACAAAAAAACTAGAGCCAACTTTGTAATTTCACTGTCATATTCGTGTTCAGCATATAAAAATTGATAAGAAATGACTATTTTTATTTCAGTAACATGACTTTTGTAAAAATTTGTTGACCAGTGTTTATCAGCAGTGGATCTTCCAGCTATGAAACCTCATTGATCGGAATGGATCAATATTGGGATGACTTCATTTAGACAGGAAGCTGATAGTTTAGCATAGATTTTATAATCTGATTTTAATAAAGAGATAGGCCTATAGTCCTTTGAAGATCACTGCCAGGTTTTTCATGTACTACTATAGTGACCTCTGCAGTAGATACTGGATTAATTCCATCTTAAAGAGACAATAGCATTCCAGGGGAAGTCCATCAGAGCCAAAGGCCTTCCCTGGGGACATCTGGTCAAGGGCCTGGAGAATTTCCTTTACTTGAATATCACCATCTAGATCTGCCTGGAGTTCCATGAATATAGGTCTATCTAGGTGTCTCACCAGACAGGTAAACTCCTCAGGGTTGTCGTGCTTCTGAAAGATACAGACAGCTGTAGAAGTTGTGGAAATGTTCTAGCATGACCGCATATTTGGCGATTAAATGATCAGTCATCCCAAACCACAGCTATGTATGTTATCTCTCTGTGAGCCCTGAGCAAGTTGGCAAGGAGTCTCCCAGCAAAGTTACTTTCTGCAAAGTAATGACTTTGCTACAGGGTTACTATCTAATTAGCCTCTGAACTTAGTAAGAGATTGTAATGGTATCGTAATTTCTGTAAGTGGAGATGGATGGTAGAGTCTGATCTACCTAGTAGGATACGCTCTCCCACTTTTATTGTGCATCAAGTTCTTGAAGGGTTTGCTTATGCTTCTTGGAGATGCCTATGGAGTAACTGGTAATATAGGCCCGCATATAGGCTTGAAAACCCAGCCGATGGTATTACTGAGGTAGTTACAGTCAAAGTAGGTTTGAATCACTTGCCTGGTAGAAGCTACAAAGAGGTCATCACTAAGAAGGGTTTTATTTAGCCTCCAAGTGGTACTAAGGGGCTGTACCTGATTATGCAGAACCAATAAGGTAACTGCAGCATGATCAGAAATGGTGATCCCCATGATGTCAATGGAAACAACAACAGCCAGTAAGGACTTGGATAGTATGAAAAAGTCTATCCTGGAATGTGAACAGTGGGGGAAGGAGAAAAAGGTAAACTCCTTTGAGGTAGGATGCTGTAATCTCCAGGGGTCCACGAGACCGGCAATATCTAGAAGGGAGAGAAATACTAAGACGGCCTTCTCTGAATGAAGGTACTTTAAAGGATAACAATCAAGTAAAGGGCCCAGAGTCAGATTAAAGTCACCCCCTAGTATGACTGGGGTAGGCGCAGTGTCGGTAAGTTCTTTTGCAATAGAGTGGAAAAATCCTGGGCTATCATTATTTGGTGCATTAATTGTAAATAAGGCAAGGGTATAAAGAAAGGTAGGTGGATTTATTCATCAATTAGGAAAATTCCACATATAAATGTATGGACCAATTGTAGAAAGCACATATAACAGCTGATGCGCAGGATAGATGATGACATGGAAACTGATCGGTGAAGAAGAATGAATAGGATTGCTGATAATGTGTGAATTGATCAGTTTTTAAATGCCCAGATTAGTGAGGAAGATTATATAAGACTGTTGATAATGCGTGACCTGATTAGTTAAGTAGAAATTATAAACTGAAGTGGAGTGAAATGACCAACAGTTTTAAAAGGCATGGACAACAGCTGATTCGCATGCGCGGTGTCGGTTTGAGAAGCTGTCAGACCTTTGGAAAGCTCAGAGATAAGAACCAACAACGCACATTACGAAGGCAAAGAACACAATATAATAATGCTGGAGAGATAAGAACACAAATTCAGATTGTTAATGGTTAAAAAATTATGAATTTAGGAGATTGTGATCTACTAACAAGATCTTTATTCATTACGTTACCAGTGCTTGGAAAAGCGACTTGGAAAAGCAAACCCCCTGAAGAAACTTCACAACGGTGAAACGCAAAGGCGCCAAAATTTGGCATTGGGGACACCACACCAAAGTTAAGCACTGTTTTCTAATAAGCACTGTTTTATAATCGAGATCCAAGAAAATAATGTCTGTTCATTACAACATTAAGCGACGTTAGAAGGTCATTGATGCAAAAAAGGGGGCATAAATGTCAGACGTGTTGAAGTCTAAATTATAGCCCCATAGTGAGTCTGAGACCTTGCCGCATACAACAAATTTGATTTTTTAATGAACAGCAGTTTAGATCAACTGAAGTAATATAATATCACAGTCTCACAGTTAATGTTAGAGCGCGTAAGGATTATACATTTAATAAGGCAAGGGTCACTTGTCCAAGCTGTATCATAGCCCTGACCCACCTCCCATTTATATCTGCGTGTGTCTGAAGAATCCTGGGCGAGAGCATTTTCTTTATCAGGATACCAACACCACATTTTTTCCAGAGAGCAGCGGAAGATGCAACGTGAGAATAATCCAGTACCCAGTTTTGCTGATTCCATAAATGAAAGGTGCGTTTCTTGTAAATATACAATATCAGCGGACTCCTTTTGGCAATATAGCAGAATTTTTTTTTCGCTTTATTGGATTGTTGATATCCTTGACATTAAGGGATTGTAGCTTAAGCGGAGCAGCCATCAGTGTAAGGGAAGATTATGATAAGTTGCCATCCCTGGGGGGCAGGCAAAAGGTACCCAAGTACAAACCAAGCACTGTACAGAGCCCATAATACTTCAATGAGACATAGATCTATGAAACCATAAGAATAGCTGCAGAACCTCAAAATCATTACCATACTTCGGTGTAAAATGAACACAATGCCAGGGGCACTAATATAACTAAACATAGCAAAGAACATCCTATATAGTGAAGCAAACACACAGTAAATATATCAAGAAGGACCCAAGGGACCACAGGACAAGTTTTCCCCCTCCTACCCACCCACCTACTCATGTCTAGGAAAAAACCTTCCATTCGATACGCACATCCATGCCCACAGCATTTACGCAGCTCAAACAAACTAGGGGAAAAAGAGCATTAAGAGTTAAGGGAATAAGGGACAGTCACACCCAATGCACATCACTGACGATCTTGCAGCCTCAGCAGAGGATTAACACCAAGTAATCCTCTGGGGACTGTAGACGATTCATACTAAGGAATAATTGAAGGATTCTCCCACACAAGTGAATGATGAAGACAACAATCATTGACACGCCGGTGCCTGGCAACATTAAGGATAATTAAGCAAACCCAGGAGTCACTGGATGTCGGATGACATTGGCTAACCATATTTTCAAGATGCCACAGTAAGTTCAGTGCATATCCATTCCATCAGACCCATTCATGAAGGCATGAAGGGACTCAGGGTCCTTAAACGTATGAATCTGATTGTGCAGGGTTACTGGGAAGCAGGCTGGGTAGAAGAGTCCATACTGGGCTTGGAGCTTCTGGTGCTGAAACCTGAAGGCAGGCAGCTGTTTCCATCAATCTATTGTTGCTTTATTCAGATGGGGAAGAAGAGGATCTTGTGACCATCAAGTTGCATGGGTTCTAGCCACCTGAAGAGTTTGGAGAGCTTATGGGTAATGGAGCACCTTTACAACAAAGGGCCTCGAGTGTTTCATGCTAGACATGCGGTACAAAGTGGCTCTGTCCATTCGCTTGATCTCCAGCAGATGTTGGAAGTCCAAGTGTAAAAGCTTGATCAAGAGCTGTTCCATAAACTGAATAGAGTCGGTACCTTCCGCTCCCTCGGGTATGCCCGATATACATATGTTATTGCAGTGCAAGCGATTTTTGAGGTCTTCCATCTGCTGCTCCAACTGCACAATGTGCTTTGAGTTTTTCCGGTCTGCTGCAACAGGTCATCATGGTGTTGCAAGGTCATATCCACTGTGTCTAGTCTCAAGAAGAGTGCTGAGAATTATGCCTTAACCTCAATAAACTCAATTTGCATGTTTCCTAAGTCTTTGCTGTTAGCTGCTACAAGTTCTTTTTCTTGCTGTATCTCATACAGGATCTCCTTGAGGCCTTCATATGACTCTTTAGAAGATGCCATTTTTTTCAGAAAAGGGGGTTCTTACTTGGATCACTTAGTTCCTTGTACCAGCACTGCAGAGTAGTCTAGTTAGGCCGGTTTAATGGTAGACATGTTGAGATGTAACAGGGTCACAAATGGAGTTGCAGAGGGTAGAAGAGGCCTGGGGAGGAGGAAGGAGTCTGTATAGGGCCACCAGAGCAGGACTCTTAGGAAGCTATCTTAGTCAGTGGTCAGTTCCATCCCCATGTTTCTCTGTTTCATACCTGGTCAGACCAAAGGTCCAGCAAGCCCAGTATCCTGTTTCCAGCCATAGCCAATCCAGGTCACAAGTATTTGGCAGAATTCCCAAAAGTAGATTAGTTGTTTAGTACAGTAGAAAGACTAGGTGACATGCTATGAAGCTACAATGTAGTTAATCGGAGAAAATATGTTTTCATCAATACATAAACTCTGGAATTCTTTACCAGAGGCGGTAATAAAAGCTGTTAGTGTAGCTGGGTTTAAAAGAAGTTTGGACAAGTTCCTGGAGGAAGAGTTCATAAACCATTATTAAAGTGAACTGGGTGAAATCTACTGCTTATCCCTAGTATAAGCATCATGGAATCTGTCTATCTTTTATTATTTATTTATTTATTTATTTATATTTCTTATATACTGCACTATTTGCAATCAGCGCAGTTCACATGGAACAGAAACATCCGACAACTTAAATATGTCTGGTCATTACATTAAACAGGAAATGCAACTTGGAAAAAGGGTACACTATATACATATGAGGTGTACTGAGAAAGGATAATGTTTGGTGTTTACATTGTAGGGGAACCTAGCAGGTACTTCTGACCTGCATTGGCTACTGTTGGAAGTAGGATACTGGCTTGATGGACCTTTGGTCTGACCCTGTATGGCAAATCTTACGTTCCTTTTCATGCTATTGGTAATGTTTATTTCTTTATTTTACCAGGAATCTAGGTTGGTAGTTGTAAACCCCATGGATTTATTAAGAACTTTCTCATCATCAGACAAACAGCATGTGTTAATGCCAGTAACATGCACTGTGTACTGCAGGGCCTATGTATGAAATGGCCCTGCAGTAAATACCACAGTTCATACGTGCGTACTTCACAAGAAATGTTGAAAGGAAGAAGTTATTCAGGATAATGTCTTCAAAGAAAAGGAATCACTGCTTGACATTATGAATGGCTCTTCTCTTAAAGACCTCTTATAGCAGACATGAATATGAAATCTTTTTTATGTAATGGCCTGAGATACAAAACATAATATGCTGGCAATATGATTAAAGGTTCTTTTGGAGTTTCCACTTATGACTGAGTGAATAGAAGTGTATTGTGTACTACAACAGTTCTCTAGTGTTTGATAATTAAACTAAGAAGGGCATTAAAACTATTTTAAATTTGAATTTCCTCTGCTTCAAATAAATTATTTTCTCAAGCTTTCTACCACAATATAGACTGATGTGTTTCACATACGAAAGAATAAGAAAAATAGCTTCAGTAAATCAGGCCTAAAAAAAATCATGTTTCAAAATATTAAGCTTTATGTGGTCTCTTGTGGCAAGCTGTGAAAAGATCTTTATCCTTCAGGGTGCCTAGAGATTTTCTTTTATGAAAACTTGAGACTAATTAATTCATTAAATTATAGGTATAAAAAAGCATAGTTAATGATTTAAGTAAAAGATATAGTTAATGATTTGGACAAATGTATTACATTTCATGCATTAAAATAATATTAGAAAATGAGGGGATATAAACGTATCATATTCTTTGATATCTACGGCCTATTAGTACCACATTCAAAAAGACATTATAATAAAGACATTTTTAGTGTACTTATTTTTTTTAAATGCAACAGGCATAATTGAACACATTTTATTAAAACATTTAAGCCAGCACCATCTAAATATATTTTTAATGCTCTGCACAAAATGCTTTCCTAATTGAATTCATTTCTCTTTTTTTAGCTTTTAAACATGAGACTTTATCAGTTAACTAACTTTAATGCTTAAATTCACCCCTATTCAGGAAAGGCTTACATAGAAACAGAGAAAAATAGCAGCAGGTAAAGACCATACAGCCTATCCAATGTGCCCTCCTATACCAACTATTGAGCTTCACAATGCCTTTTTCCCCTTAGAGATTCCTTTGTGTTTGTCTCATGCTTTCTTGAATTCAGATACAGTCCTTGCCTCTACTACCTCTACTAGGAGACTATTCCTCACATCACCATTCTTTCCATAAAGAAATGCTTTCTCAAATTCTGTATCTATCCCTCATCCCCTTCATCTTATGATCCCTCGTTACAGAGCTTTCTTTATTTATGCCATGGAGCTCGTGTGCTTTTATGCCACAAAGGTCTATATCTCCCCTGTCCCGCCTTTTCTCCAAAGTATACATATTGAGATCTTTAAGTCTGTGCTCATATTCTTATGATGAAGTCCACTGATCATTTTGGTAGTCACCCTCTGTACCGACTTCATCCTGTTTATATCCTTTTGAAGGTGTGGTCCTCTAGAATTGTGCATAGTACTCCAAATGAAGCCTCACCAAAGATTTATACAGAGGCACTATCGCTTCCTTTTCCCTGCTGTCCTTTCCTCTCCCTATGCATCCAAGCATCCGTCTGGCTTTTGCTGTTGCCTTTTCTACTTGTTTAGCCATTAAGATCATCAGAAAAAAATCATCCCCAGGTCCCACTTTTCTTTTGTGGACAGAAGTATTTCAACCCTTATACTGTACCGCTCCTTTGGATTTTTACATCGAAAATGCATGAACATGCATTTTTTAGTATTGAATCTCAGCTGCCAAATTCTTGACCATTCTTCAAACTTCACTAGATCCCTCCTTGTTATCTACACCTCTCTGGATGCTTACACCATTGCAGATTCTGTTAGCATCCGCAAAAATGCAAACCTTACCTGTCAGCCCTTTCACAAATCACTTACGAAAATGTTAAAAAGACTTGGATCAAGGACAAATCCCTGTGGCACACCACTGGTGACATCCTTCTTTTCAGAGTGAAGTCCATTTACCTTTACATTTTGTTGCATCCCACTCATCCAGTTTCTAACCCAGCTTCTAACTTTATGGTCCATCCCTAGAGCACTCAATTTAGTTTATAAGTTGCCTGTATGGAATAGTGTCAAAAGGTTTACTGAAATCTAAGTACAGTATAGCTAAAATGCTGCCTTAGTTCAATTATCTTGTTACCCAGTCAAAGAAATTTGTCTAATAAGACCCATCTCTAGTAAAATGATACTGCCTTGGATCCTGCAATCTATTTGATTCCAGAAATTTTACTGTCCTCTGTTTTAGCAGTGTATCCATTAATTTACTCGCATAGAGGTAAGACTAACCAACCTGTAGTTCCTAACCTCATCCTTCCTTCCACTTTTGTGTAGACGAACCTCATGCACCCTTCTGAAATCCTCCGGGACCACTCTTGACTCTAAACAAGCATTGAAAAAAGTCAGACAGTGGAGCCACTATAACTTCCCTAAGTTCCGTCAATGCTCTTTTCTGGCCTCATCACTTTATCTGCTTTTAGCTTAGCTAACAACATATGAAGATAGTCTTCAGAAAATCATTCAAGAGATGCCTCACTTTTTTTCCTATTTGTGTGTGTCCTGCTTCTGGCCCTTCATCTATGAACACAGAACAGAACTATTTGTTAAGAAATTCCACTTTATCCACATCAGCTTCTACATATTCTCCCCTTCACCTTTGAATCTGACAATATCACTTTTGCAATTCCTGCTATCACTGGAAAACCAGCGCAGGGCAAGTTTCACGGCCAAACACTTTATTTAAAAAAAAATCTCTTTACCCAATACTTTTACTATCTACAGCACAATGACGCCCAGATGTCTCAGACTAATGCTGACCAGCAACCACACACCCACCCTTAGACAAAAACAGTCACAATCTTATCTCTAACACATATGCCACTAAGGGGTATGTTTACTAAATCGCGTTAGTGCAGTTCGCGTTAGGATCCGCGTTAATAAACCAAACCCCCAAATAAGGAAATGGGCGGGACAGCGAAACACCTAACGCGCGTTACAAAACTAACGAGCGGTACAGGGCGCGTTAGCGGGTCACCGCGCGTTAAGCATAAGAAGCCACAAAGACAGCCCTGACCGATACAGAGCTGTAGCACAATGGTTACTGCAGTGATTGCTGATACAGGCATAATGGGTTCGATTCCCCAGGGTGCCAGATGCAGAAGGCAGGCTGATGCAGCATCCTGTACATGATACAGTGAGTGAGGGGGCATGTATATGTTGTTGGTTTTTCTGTAGGGGTGCTAGCAAACACACCCACACATCATATAGTGAGTGAGGGGGCATGTATATGTGTTGTAGGGTTGCTAGCAAACACACCCACACAGTGGCGTACCCAAAGTTGCTGCAGAAGGCACCCCATAACGCACAACATAGGCCACATTATAAAGTGGAGTGTCCACTGAGGCACATCAAAATGTCCCCCATAGAGCAGTCCATAAGGGAACGTAAAGGGAGCCAGATAAGGTGACACATGGTGCACCCTATGAGGCTCAGTAAGGTAATATCACGCTGAGGGGCTGTCGCCGGTAGCAGTCCTGTGTATGTAAAACATATAATGCGGCAGACACCCCTATAAAAGGAGTCCATTGTGGGTCTGAACCCATGACTACTGGCTCCCCAGGCAATGAGTGACCCACTAGCCTGCAGTCCCATAGCTGCTAACCACCCCCTGGCTGTCTACTGAAGGGCAGCAGGACACCACCCAACTGTCTGCTGTTTTGGCCAGGATCTGTACCAATGCAGGCATTCCCATGGTGCACTGCACATGCAGACCAGCAGTCCACAGATGAACACAAGAAGGGGTACGTACCCACATAGCTCCCTGGTATGGTACGGTGAAATGACTGTGTGCGTCACTGCACATAGTAGCAACAGACAGTATCCCAACAGGGTGCCCCAGAAGAAGCTAGAAAATGTGTCAGTGAAGGAAGACTGATCATTAGCACAATGGGTAAGAAACTGCCTGGTGGTGCAGGGTCTGTGAGTTCAATTCCCCCTGTGTGCCCAAAGACCAAGGCTGCCTGCAACAGTCCCTCCGCAAACAGTAGTCACACATATGTTGAACCAGTCACCCCTCTGTCTAAACCATAGATAACCCCATTTTGTTGTCGGACACAAAGAACATGAGAGGTATGAAAATATGCCCACCACCCCTCGTTGGGAGTGTCCGTGTAATCCAGAGAGGCGCAGCCCCCAAAGGTAGAAAACACTTTGAATATGCAGCCAGAACCGGGTGTGCGAAATGTACAAAGTCAAATATATACACAAATCAGGTAATAAAGGAAAGACCACGTCAAACTGTACCAGAAACAATGCAGGGGACAACCCAATTGCCCTGCCATTGGAATCCAGCATCAAACAGCACCAGGACATGCTTTGTGCCACAACTATGGGCCCTGTACTAAGTGGATGTGTCCCTGCAAGGTGGGCGTATCTGTGGATGGGTGTGCATCATGACCCCTACACTAGATCAGTAATGACATAGGTAGTCTGGTTTGTATGTCCAACAAGTTCTGCTTGCAAACACCCACCCACAGGGATGTAACCTGAAGGTGTCATATAGGGTAACCTTATGAAAGCCACACCAGAGGGCAAAGGCTAATGTTCACTGTCTGCCACAGCACCCTATAGGGCCTTTCACAAAGCGCCCCATAGGGCATGTTACAGGGTCCATGATGAGTCACTGTGAGGAGTCTGCAGTGTGAGGGCGTTGCTGTTGTTAGCACCAATGTAAAGCAAGATAACAAAATGCCCCCCAAGGTGCTCAAAATGACCCACTGTGTGTTAAAAGCCATGACCTAGGGCCCCACCCCCAAGCATGGAAGCAACTATATGCTCATATTGCCAGTGCACATAACACAATCACAATAATGAGGTGGGCAGCTCCTGGAGCAAAACTGCCAAATGACCCAATCACCCAAACCAAAATCACAGAAGTCGCACTATGTACATGCAAGGGCTGCCTGACAAAGAAACAAAGCAAGGTCTCAGCAAACAAGGGCATATGGCAAACACAATCAAGACCAAGGTCATGATCATTACCAAATATAGAAGGCCCAATAACATCACAGACCGCTTTGCAAAACGGAATGTCACTGGCAAAAGCAAAAGCAAGAGCAAACATGCTATGGTTAGTGTGCGCAAGAAAATGCAGATGTCCGTAACACCTGAAACCAAACCCCCAGACTGTGCACCGAGGGGCGCCATGTCGTCACCCAAGGTGCCTGCTGGGGTGCTAAGGATATGGGAGTATGCAACAGTACCCATGGTGCACTGCAGATGCACAGCAGCAGTCCAGAGATGACCATAGGAGGGGGTAGGCGCCCCCACAGTGCCTGGGCCGGAAGGGAGATGTGCGCCACTGCCATAGAGCATCAAACGACAGTAGCCCAACAGTGTGGCCAAGAACAAGCCTGAAAAGGTGTACCAGTACAGTGTCAAAAGTACCAAAAAAGGAGCTAAGGATCCGCACAATATAGAAGAAAACAAAAAAGCGGAGCCTGGACTGGTATAATAAACCTTGTTTATTACGCCCCAACGCGTTTCGGCCACCGGCCTTCTTCAGAGGGTCTTAGAGAACACACCTCAACGACCCGCATTTACAGTTTGAGCACACATATAGTGCACATGAAATATCCTATCTAGATATATTAATTAAAAACACTCCGGAAGGCTTTACTACCACTTTGTACCGAAAACCTACCGATAGGAATTCTCTTCTACATTTTAGCAGCTTTCATAACCGGTCGTTGAAAGAAAATCTCCCTATGAGTCAGTTCCTGCGAATTCGACGACTCTGTACTACAGATGAGGATTTTACAGTCCAGGCTGGCATCTTAGGTCAAAGATTCGTTGAGCGTGGATACCCAGAAGCTTGTATCACTAAAGCCTGCCAACGCGCTTGGTCGGCTGATCGTATGTCCCTTTTACAGAAACGTACGCCTGATGCATCTAACAATATTGTTTGTACAATCACATTTTCAGAACACTCAAAAGAGATTGCTAACATTTTGAGAAACGCATGGCACATTTTGGATCCTCTCTCTTCTCTAAGTGATACAAAACTCTTGGTTGCGTACAAGAGAAACTCAAATATAAGAGACATTCTAGTACCATCTGCCCTAGGCAAACCTAAGTTCGTTCCAAGAGCGTGTGGACATTTTAAATGTGGGACATGCTGCGTCTGTGAAAATGTTCTGGTAACTAAAAAAGAATTTTCTAAGCCAAATTCTACATATAAAGTATTGTTAAAAGACTTTTCTAATTGTAACACCCAGAATGTCATTTATTTGATTCTGTGCCCGTGTAACCTTTGTTACATTGGCAAGACTAAAAGATGCATTAAGACACGCATAATCGAGCATAAGAGCAGTATTCGGAGACAGGTGCTGGACAAACCCTTAGTTGATCATTGGGTGGCTGCTCACCATACCCTTTCTGATTTAAAATTTTTGGTATTGAAAGTAGTAAGGCCTCATTGGCGAGGGGGCATTTTAGACAAACTCCTCTTACGTCTCGAACAGAGATTCATTTATGAGTTACGTACATTACACCCTTTGGGGTTGAATCAAGAGGTTGATCTTTCTGTCTTTTTATAGTATTTTTATTTACAATATTCCTTTCCCCCAGCAGCTTCCTTTTCCCTCCCTCTTTTCTTTCCCCCCCCCCTTTCCCCTCCCCCTCCCCTTCCCCCCCTTCCCCTCCCCCTCTTCCCTTTTTCCCCCCCTCCCCCTCCCCTCCCCTTCCCTCCCCCCCTTTTTCCTCCCCCTTCCTCCCCCTTCCCCTCTTTCCCCCCTTCCTCCCCCCTCCCCTCCCCCTCCCCTCCCTTTCCCCCCCTCCCTCTCCCCCTCCCCCTCCCCCCTCCCCCCCCTTCCTCTTCCCCCTCCCCTCCCCCCTTTTCCCCCCCCTCTCCCCCCCTTTTTTCCCCCCTCCTCCTCCTTTCCCCTTCCCCCCTCCCCCCCTCCCCCTCCCCCTCTCTTTCCCCTCCTTCTCCTCCCCTTTCCTTTCCCCTTCCCTCTCTTCCCCCTCCCCCCTCTTCCCCCCCTCTCTCCTCTCCCCCTCCCCCTCCCCCCTTCCCCCCTTCCCCTTCCCCCTTCCCTCTTCCCCCTTCCCCCCCTCTTCCTCTCCCCTCCCCCCCCTTCTCTTTCTCTCATACTATTATACAATCATTTGTTCTCAGTCGGTTTCCCCTCATTTGCATAGATGTAAAAATGATGACATCCATTTGATAAAATGTTTTTCATTATTGTGTTTTGCCCATTTTTAATGTGTTTGTTACACAATTTACAAAAAGAGTACATTTCTCTAAGTATTTAATATATATTTTTTTGCCGTTTTTACTCAGTGCCCTTTAACCCGCAGCGGCGGGAAAATGTTAGTATTTAAGCGTTCGTTCCTAGTACGCCCCACTCCGTTAGTTAACAGTGCAATAGCACAGAACGCTGGCTCTTGGTAAGCTCCTTTTATACTTTCTTTGTAGATAATACAATTTAATGACATACTCTGATTTTGAGTCCATATGTTTTAACGATGGTTATGTGCTTGCTTTACAGCTATTTTGCCAACAGAGCATTTTTATTCAGTATTTATTTGTACGATCTTTTGCCGGTTCAAATGTTTGCCCTTTAACCTGTACAAACGTCATCCTTTGGGCGTCCGTTTTCAGCACAACCTACTGCTGTAGAGCAGAACGCTGGTTCTCGGCAAGTTTCTCCTTTTTACATTTAATACACATGTATTCAATAGTTATTTGTTGTTCTTATTCAGTCCCCTTCACTTTGCACTGACGGGAACATGTCAGCATTTGAGCGTTCGCTTTCAATATGCCCGACCCCATTAGCCAACAGTGCAATAGCACAAGCGACTGTCTCTTGGTTAGTTCTTTTTACATTTTTGAATATAACGCAATCTAATCATATACTCTGACTGTAGGCCCATATGTCTTGAATATGGCCATCGGTTCGATCTACCGTTATTGTGCCAACAGAGTATTTTTAATTATGCGATTATTTGCCGGTTTAAGTCAATGCCCTTTAAACCTGCACAAGCGGGAAAACGTTTCTTTTTGGGTGTTCTCAGCACAGCCCATCGCGTCACTCAACAATGCAGTGGAGTAGAACGTAGGTTCTTGGCAAGTTTTATACAAAACAACACAATTAGAAGTTCCCGTGAGGGGTCTATAAGTTTGTGATAGATCTGGTGTTTGTTGTTCCCTTTTAAATAGTTGAGTACTGCTCGTCACCACATTTCATTTTCCGTTTTGTTTTTTTTAAATTTCTTAAATATTCATCTTTTGTCTAACTCAATACTTTGTTTTTTTATTGTTCTACTCGTTATTATTCCATTTAGCATTATCGGTTCATATTTTTAGTTATAAGTTGTCAGTACAATAAGTATGATATGGAAGTCACAATAGATAACTTCTTTGATGTGACCTTCAAATCTATCATGCATTATTCCGGTTAATCATCCACCTTTCTCTACTACTCTGTGTTTTCTGGCTGTTATTTTTAGCTATTTGATGGCAATACAACAAACACATTATATAAGCTGCATTTTTAAGATTACAATTTTTTGATGTACTTTTTAAGCACATTTAAGAGTGTCTCCACCTTTTTACAATTTGTTTTTAGAATAGGTCTTTTATATATTCTTTATACAATTCTCACATGTTTTACATGTGTTTTTCATATTATTTTTATATGCGTTTTTATATGGGCTCTATGATGATTTCTTCTTTACTTGCTTTTTTTGTGTTCCCTGAAGTACCTTGTTTGTTCATATATGAAAAGTTTTTATTACACATGTATACAGTTTTACTTTCATAATTGTTATTTTTATAAATGTTTTTTATACAGTACATGTGTTTTTTACACTTTTTTATGTATATGTATATTTATTTATGTAATTAATTATTTATTACTAACTGGTTATACATTTGTCAATATGTATTATTGATGTTTTAGAATTGTATTTATTTGCTTTGTGAGTATTTATTTACTTATTTAATAATTTATTTGTTCATTGTCAGCCGTCAGTATCCCGTAGGTTCATTCCGGGATAACATTCAATTTGATCCTACTAAGGTATTTATTTATTGTTTGCTTCTCCTCATCTCTCTCTTTTTTCCCCCCCTTTTTTTAAAAGGTATTTATTATTTTCTAGTGTATATGTATTTTATAATATATATTTTTATTTATTTTGTTTTTAATTAACTATTATGGATTAATAGTTTGTCCTTTAGATGCTCTATGTGTAAGTTATGGTTTTATTTATTATTTCATCAATATTCTATTTATTTATTTATTGATGTAATACAAAACCTTTTTTATATATTATGATTTTAACTTTTATGTTTATGTTTACTATTTTTGAGGTGTGTTCTCTAAGACCCCCTGAAGAAGGCCGGTGGCCGAAACGCATTGGGGCGTAATAAACAAGGTTTATTATACCAGTCCAGGCTCCGCTTTTTTGTTTTCTTCCAGTACAGTGTCAAGACAGGTGTCCAACGTTAACTGCAATATGCGGTAAATCGGGATAGGAGAGTGCTGATAGAACTGTGGCCCATAGAACAATATGGCACGGTGCATCAAAAATGGTATGTTTGCAAAGGTCAGTGTGCCCTAGAGGCTGCAAGGTGTGCCTGGAGGGCCCGCAGGACCTGTGTGGAACAGAGACAGATGTAGCACAAACACCACCTAGAGCCCACAGTAAAGACAATGAACAGGCGACAGTTGGAGGGCGAGCAGGGAGTTAACGGACCCTCAAGCATGACAGCATCACACGTGTATGGCATCAGCGCAGACAAATATGCCGGTAGCAACAGCATCACAGCAAAGGGTGTTGGCACCCTGGTGTACCGGAAAAACAGTTTGTGGCAGGTGAGGAGAATATGTCTCCCCCTGTGGAGGGTGAAGTGGCCAGAGAAGTGAGCAGAAAATGCAGAACAGGCACAGGACCAACAAGCAAAAAGAGATGCTATGTAGACAATGGTAGCAGGGTAGGATATGGGGCAACAGTCCACAGCAGCATACATGACACCTCACCCCACAATGATGCAAATACATGGACCAAAGGATGGACAGCAAATGTGATCACGATAATATGACCAGACAGTAGCAGAAGCCAAGAAACCAGTGTTACAGCGACAACAGGTATCAGTGCGGGAAAGGCAGAGGAAAAGAGGAACAGAGAGAGTGCAAAGCTATGACCACTCGGATGGAAAGCACTGGAGAAAAGAGATGACCAGGAAAAAACACTGAGGCACACAGAAATGGATGCAGACAGGACCACATCATGCCAACATCAAAGACCACAGCTGCGTGTCAGGAGATAGAACCACAGAGCGTAGGCAAAATGCAGTACACATGTGGAGGAGGGGTCCACAGACAACAACACAGTCCACAGGTGGGATGGAAGACACAAATGAACAGGTCCACACACACACACACACACACACACACACACACAGCAGGAGATATAATGTACTGTAAACAACATGCAATTGATCAGGGGAGTGACACATGAGGGGTGGAATTGGATAGGCCAATGGAGGCCCATTTGGATGGGCTGTGGAAAGGGGCACTGGACTAAAAGAGGAGCATGTCAATCACCAAACAGATCAGGGATGAGGCCCAGGCTAACCCACATCAGCAGAACCAGTGCACAGGTAGCTCATCACATGCACCACTCCAGAAGGAGCACTACTATTAGTCCAGACAATGTGGCACAGGGACAGCAAACATGCCACACGGACAGGAACAGCTCAAACATGGATGGGTGGGCAGAGATGTGACGGGGCTGCACACATGATATGGCCAAGTAAGCAGCAAACAAGAAAGAAACAGACAACGTGCAGGTGTCCCCGAAAATGTCAAGCCCCCGAGTGTCAATGAAATGCGGTGACACAACCACCAAATATCCAAAACCACGAATGTGCAAACATCTGTCTCCAACAGCCAATCAGCAGACCCAAGCAGAAAGCATATTCTGCAGTGCAGTGCACCATATGACGTGAAGAACTACATGGGGCCTGTGGGGCAGCCAACGTTGCAAGGACACACCCACCCCAACCTACAACGCCACCCACCTGTTTATGCCAGTGGAGCCTACACACCCTGACCACACCCTGCTGGCACCCCAAAAATCAAAAGCGCAAAAGCAGCAGACGTTGGAAACAGCCAGTAATATGTGAGGTGAAGGGTCGCAACATGACATGTCCGCACAGTGTATCCACGCACTGTATGCCCAAAAGACACCATCCCCATCAAACATACGACTCTGGAGAAAGCATGCAGAGTGACAAGGCCACATGCCATGCCAACAGTGACAGTTCAGAAATCAACAACCCATGTACAGATCAAAACCCCCCTACTGCAAAAGAGGAAACACCCAAACAGGTCTGGGCAGCAATGGCAGGCCAGGCACCGCAGGAACAGTAACAATAGGCCAGCAATGAGTCTGAGAAAAAGGCCTGTGTCCAACGTGCAGAGGACTATCTTACTGTGTCACCAACATCAGGAAACACGCTCACATGGGTGCTGTGGCCAAGCACATATGGATGACGTGATCACAGGATGCAGTGGAACACATGTGTCAACATTGGTGCCTGTGTCCTGTGTGAAATGATGTGGATATCAGGTAAGGGACTGACACACCCACCCACGACACCTGGAGGACAGAAAGGAGACACACACATAAAAACAGCCACACACCTAATGCATATATAGCACCACATTACATGGCCACAACACTGAGCACGTTGCACATGGACCACTGAAGTAGATGTCCGTGAAAACCACGGCACCATCCCAATATGATCATGTACATGCACATGACACGCATACACCGCAGGGGCCAAGAGCATGTGCAGCAGCGGTGGCATACCTAGATAACAACTAACGACAGCCTGCGAGCAATAGGCAAAATGCAGAATAAGCACGTGGTGTATGTCCCAGAGGATGGAAGGCGAGGGCCACCTGAAAGGTACACCAGTGGCCTGACTGGGAATGTCCGTGTCAGGCAAAAGCACACAGAGCCCCAATAGCGGATCCAGACACCAATGGACGGCGGACATCACGACGTCTGCATGGGTAGCTGTGAGAGGAACATGTCCACGGTGCAGTGTGTCCTGCGGAAACACAATGTTGATGTACATTGGATCACCATCAAAAGTGTGACCCATCTGAGGAACATATATGACACATGTGCACAATGTACATTCGCCCACCAGCGGAAGGTAACATATGGATGAAGGAACATAATTGGAGAGGGGGCCAAACACATCCCTACAACACAGATAGGCAGGGTGGCGCATACGGAATGGTCATGTAGACAGGTCACCAATAATCAGGAACATACACAGTGTGAGAAAGTACGCATGCACGAAGCCCAGATGTTCTGCCCCCCAACACTGAACGACAAATGGAGACACACAGCACATCACATGCATGAGTGACACATATCTGTCAAATGACACAATGGCAGTGGCTGATCAACCTAGCCTCCAACTATACACTGTCCTGTGCCAGAGTACACACACAGCCGCACAAGATGTGTGCAAGATACACCATGCAGACCCCCAAAATGTGAACAGGTAAAGGCAACATCTGTGACCGATGGAAGCGAAGGGTGAAGGAGCAGTGGTCCAAATACATGTGCAGCACCATAGGAGCAGTGCAGAGAAAACAACATATATGTGTCCAGACGTGACGACTGCCATGCAATCCCCACTACCTGGCAACTCACCCGAGCCAACAGGAAGGCTGCATATATGAACACACACTCCCCACATGCAGCACAGCCTCAGGCAGCATTATAAGGCAATCCGGGTGGGCCTGGAACACAGAAGCTCATCCTGTGGAGCCAAGAAGAGGACAGAGATATGGAGACATCAGATGGCAGTGTTGCACAATCCTCACACCACCTAACACATAGCTAACCCAGAGACACGTCCCCAGCACACCCATAACTTACAGGTAAAGATCTCCTCGATCAGATGTTGCCTGGCTGCCATCCCCGCATGTGTGTCACCATGGCCAGGTGCAGGAGGGCACATAGGATCCGCCCCGAGATCCTCATTAATTTCGACTGGAACATTGTGCCTGAGAGCAATGTTGTGGAGGATGCAACAGGCTATGATGATCCTTGCCACAGTCAGCGGTTCGTACTGTAAGGCCCCGCCAGTCCTATCCAGACACCTGAAGCGACTTTTGAGAACACCAAAGGTGCGCTCAATCACTGAACGACTGGAGGCATGGGCCTCATTGTACCGTATCTCTGCACCTGTCCAAGGGAGACGCACAGGGGTGAGCAGCCAGGTGCGACACCCATATCCTGCATCACCTGCAGCAAATAATGGTGCAAATTCACATGCGTGCTGAGCCAGTAATGGAATGACAGACGTAGCAATTCAGAACTGGACAGCCGAGAGGCCGTGTACACAGATATGAGGCAAACGAAGTGCACACAGTGGTAGTGCAGCAGAGGCTGTCGAGGCCAGTGGCAAATGACCATGACATGCTGATAGTGGCAGTGCACACCCATGTAAACGTGACACATGACATGTGCAAGAACTGTTGCACTAAAAGCAGTGGCGGGAGCTGTGAGGCAAGATGCCGGACATTGTCAAATAGCACCCGGAGGTGCAGGGAGGCACAGGTGTGCAAGTAGGTGGCTGGCCCAATCTGGCACATACACAGCACAAGCCACTGGGATACATTGCGTGGGTGGTGTGGGGGAAGCAAAAGGCGGTGGTGACAGGGGACCCCGAAGACGGTGCCCAGACATGCAGCAGACATGTGTATTAGCTGAATGGGCCACAGCACATCTATTGTCGAGCCACAGCATGGCCAGAAAGAGTAGGCCGCTTATACAGAATGAACCCCATGAGGTTGGGTCTATGCCCCCCCCCAGGATGCCTCACCGACAGCCATGCAAAAGATGGGCTGGCCAAGTGACTGACCCCACTGGGAGACATGGGTACAACTGCCAGTGCAGTATGCCCGTGCCCGGATATGGAGGCCATGGGCAGGATGCATGTGTAGCTCACAGGCATGGAGGGGACACAGCATATGCAGCACGGTCACCCCTGGACACAGTTTAGCTGAATAAAGAAGGGCAAGGCCACGGAGAAACAGAGACCACATGGCCTGCTGGGACACACATGTGGGAGCAAACCAACACACATCTTAGACAGAGAGATGGGTGTCACGAAACATATGTCTGTGACCAAGACACCAGTGACACGGCATGAGGTAGTGAGCCACACCCAACAGTGTACTCCCAGAAATAACGCAGCAATGTCAGGCAACCAGTGCAGAATGGTGACAATGCAGTAGAGACACCCACCTACAGTGGGTGCATGTCATATACGCTGAATACCCACCCAGCAGGACGTAGTCACCAAATTGACCAGTCTCAAACTGGCCAAACACTGCAGAGTTCTGCAGGATATAGGAGTCATGGGCAGACCCTGGGAACCGCGGAACCACATTCAGGATACGCATACTTGCATCACAGACAACCTGCACAATGAGGGAATGGAAGTGTTTGCGGTTGCGGTACACAACATGTGTGCAATCTATAGCGCCCATCACGTGTGGTATCCCAGCAATCCTATGGAATGCCTGTGCCAGGGCCGCCCACTGTTGCCTACCGTTGGGAATTGCTATGTAATTCCCAACCCGGCTGACCATGGCACGCAGTACCTGGTGGAGACAGCGGGAGAAGGTGGGCCTACTCATCCCACCCACTGCTGCCACCGAGGATTGGAAACAGCCAGAGGCAAAGAAATGTAGGGCAGCCAGGAGCTTGGTCATACCCGGTATAGCATGTGACCGGGCAGTCAGGGGCTCAAGGTCAGGTCTGAGTTCCTGATAGAGCTCCCTAATGGCCCCTGTGTCCAACCGGTAGAGGGAGAATACCTGGCCCTCTCGCAGGTCCTGGAGCAAGACCCTGGGCCTGTAGAGACGCCGCAGGCGTTGTTGTACCTCAGCACGCCTACGGCGCCGTTGGCCAACCAAACCCGCCTGTGCAGGCCCCACAGCTGCAGGCCTGAGTTGCAGTGGCAGTGCACCTATGCCTAGGGCACCAGCCCCAGGAACAACATCTCCCTCCTCCTGGAAAAGCAGGTCTGCCAGCTCGACCAATGCAACCACTGCACCACCTGCATGCGCAGTATGAGCCATGATAGACAAAGTTTGGAGGATAGCAAGGCTAGAAATAGTGGTGTGGGTGGGGATGGACACCACATGATTGCCACTCACCTGGGGAAACAGAAAGTTCCAGATTCCAATAAATAGAAGATGTACCTGTATGAAAGTGCAGCGCGCGCTGCTTCGCGCGTTCACATAATGCAGCCGAGGACAATAATCTACGTGTCACACTTATGTGGGTGAGTCCGAGCGATGTCGCAGGGTGTATATAAACTGTGTATCACACTTGAAGCCACACCCAGACACCAATACAGGAGTGACATAGAATGCATGTGCCCATGAGCAGGCAACGGAAGACGCGTTGCGACGCGCGTAACAACACGTGCAACGTCAGAGTGAGGTCGCGTACGTTTCACGTAGTGTTGCATCAGCCAGCGCTACCACTACGGCGCAGATAAACATAACCCTACCAAAGGTGGGTACATGTGCACCAGCGTTACACAGAACGAAACTGCCCTAGAAGGGATGTGTAGCAGGGATCCGTGAATTGTCAACTACTGCCTACACGCACACATATGATGTCACTTCCTGCGCGTAGCAAGGCGCGTAGCAATGCGCGACAGAACACGCCTCATGGCACACGTGGCTCAGCGCGTACCCAATGCCCCGCGAGCCACACCCCATGATAACCTATATCTAGGATTGGCACAGTATGGCTAACCCCCATGCAGAAACATACTCAACAGTATGGAGCAGCAACAGACACAGAACCAGGACCATCCTCAGGACCAGCCCTCACACCCAGCAGCACCAGCCACATCCTCACAGGATGAGGTTGCAGGACCATCTGGGGTGCAGCAGGCTCCAGGTGGGCATAGAGGTGGGAGACCACGCCCGCCCAGGGTCCCTGTCCTGGCAGAGATACGTCGCAGGGCCGTACGTTTCAGCCAGCAGGAGAATGACCTCCTGTTGGCCAACGTCCTGGAGCGCTATGACCTTCTTTTTGGGCGGCAGAGTTCCTCCCTCACAATAGCCATGCGGACAAGGGCGTGGGGTGAGGTCCAGGCAGTGGTGGCAGCAGCAGAGGGACCACACCGTGATGTCGAAAATCTCCGCAAACGCTATTGCGACATCAAGAGGCATGTAAGGGCTGAGCTGGTGCGTGAGCATCGTGGGGCCCAAGGCACTGGAGGGGGCCCAGCTTATGTGGCCAACCTGAGTGAGCTGGAGTGATGCATGGCCGATAGATTCGGGACAATGTATGTCCACGGACTGCCTGCTGCATTGGACACTGCCCACCCACAAGCAGGTAAGGGGGGAATGCAGACCAAAGGTGGAATGTAGCACAGTCACATGGTGTGATACTAAAAAGAGGGGTGACAGTAATTGGCTGTCCTGGACGAGGGGGACAAATGAGACACAGTGGGAACACCCATTCAGGAGCCACGATGGGGGGTGGGGGGCCTGTCTATGGGTGGCAATGGGTGGCAATATGCAGTGAATGGGAGACTGGGCATGGGTGTCCGCCCCACAGTGACAGCAGAGGGTGTCGACATGTTGCATGCCTCACATGGCTGGGCTGGTAGGAGCACTAGGGCCACATGTGTAAGGGGATGGCCTACCTGACGACACACTGCACCCTCTTAGGACATGCTGGGTGGGGTCAGGTTGAGAGTGATGATGGCCTTGGCTGGGGTGTGCGTCAGCACCCAGGGGTGTGGGGGGGGGCCTGAGAGGGCGGACCACAGGGGACACTTGCATGGGGAGTGCACAAACGTTGTGGGCTGCCACTACAGCCTTGCCTCAGACACACGTGGATCATTAACCCACAGATGCCTGAGGGGGTATGTGATGGGGTGGGCAGGCATCGAAACGCACCCTCTGATGTATGTATCCCTGTGGCACCCAGGTGATCCATGCGCCATCGAACCAGAGGAGGAGCCACACGCGGTGGCAGCCGTGGCACCACCCGGCCCCATGGACACTGGTGCGGAGGTCGGCAATGTGTGTGGCGAGGGCCAGGATGCACCCCTTGGTGATGGGGACATGGATGTCCCAGAAATATCTGATGTGGACGCAACACTCACCACAGAGGGCACTGGGGACGTGCCTGTGGATGTGCGGGGGCAACAGCGCAATGAGGCACTGGCTGCTGTTGTCGATGTCATTGCAGAGATGCAGGCCCACTCTGACGCAGCCCACAGAGATGCAGAGGGTGAGTGTCTTATCCTGCTACGGTAGATATGGACCCGAGCAGGTGTTGCTGTTTCCCCATCTCACATTGTACCATGTCCTCTCCCCACAGGTATACGGCATGCACTGCGCGCGGTGGCCCAGACACAGCGGCGCCAACTGAGACTGCAAAGGCGCCTCCAGCATACCATGTCGGGCCTCCTGGGACATGCTGACCACATGGCCGCAGCATGCGAAAGAATGGCTGCCGCACAGGAGCGTATGGCAGCAGGGAGGGGGCCAGGAAGTCCCCATGTACAGCGGCCACAGGCTACACCACCACGTACAGCAGCAGCAACAACAGCAACAGCAGCAGGGGGGCGGCAACCGCCAAGGGTTGGGCGTTGACGCGCAAGGGGTGGCAAGGGGAGGGCTAAATAAAGGGCCACACAGGTGGCCACTGAAGGTGACATGTGCTTCCTGTCTCATTTGTGGCATGACAATCACACCCACACCCCACCCCACCCCCTGCCCCGTGGGCAGGGCACGTCACGAACCCCCAGATGTCATTCACCACTGTCCCCACCCCCTACAGCCATGTCCACCATGGGTATGCAGCCAATCCCAGAGGCTGCAATGCTGGTCCATCACTCCCATGTCATGGTGGCGTGCATTGTGTCGTGGGTGCCCAGGGACCCCATGGGCCAATACCCTGTTGAGCCCTCAGCCACCATTGGCCTCTATGCTGGTGTGGGTGCACTGTATGTCCTGCATGGGGAGCCACATTTGCCACTCACAACATGCTCATCAAGCACAGTATGTACACTGTACATGTCACGTACTCCGGTTTACATGCTCCCGCAGACATCCAACTTGTCCCAACCATCACACATGTCCACTGTGGCCCCCTTAGCACAGCCATGCATCTGTCACCACCTTAGGTTCACCCCCCTGTAATGGCAACCCGTCCCCTGTGCACCAGTGGCCGCAATATACACCTACACCCCCTTGGCCCCCATCATGGCACATCCTACTAACACATTGGCCTCCAGGAGCTACATCCAGCAACTGTCCTCAGTCGCACCATCCACACTGCGCTTCACACCAGCCACAGTCACGCCACACTGTGCCACCCTTCTGGGCATTATCCCGCTAGGGCCCTGTCCCTACCCTCTACTGTGGCCACGCGCTGACCACTACACCCCTGTGAGTGCCACCACCGATGGACCAATGCACTCCACTGACGATATGCTCTTGCACCCCCTGTGACCAGCCAGTACACCCATACCAACATACGGCAGGGTGGTCATACGTCCCACAGTGGATCATTGACCCATCCTGTACTGTCCCCCGTTTCCACCCTGCATGCTGGTACACGTGCTTGCCATACAGACAGCTGTTGCCGGGCACTACACAGTCACACCTCGCAACAACGCGCACCTCCCCCTCCCCCCTCAGGCGCCAGCTGCAGGAAACCCTGTGGTGCACCCTCTGTGTTTCCCCCCTAACCCCACCGCTATGCATACACCTCAGCCGTCCTGCACTTGCCATCACAGGCCAACAATATGGGGCCAGGCTGGATAGGATACACAGGCCATCCACTACCCCCCGCCATATGTCCCATTGTCACTCTGTGCTCTATGCCCTGTACCTACCAACACACATGCTGTTGCACGTCACTCATGCACGCCACTCTCCACCCTTCTTGGTGGGCCACCCACACAGCAACGTAGCTGTGACATGTCTGTGGGGGGTGCTCACGCCACAGACCTTACCTGTTCCACATCCTCCCTTGGCTCTAGTAGTGAACACTGCCACACCCATCACTCGCACACCACTGTCAACAGGCAATGAGGGACATCTGACCACCAGGTAGATATGTTTAACGTCGAAAATTTATAACTGTTGTGTAGAAAACATATCTACAGTATGTACAGTATGACACACATGTGACATCCGGCTAACATGGTACATGCTGGCAGTTGATGACCAGCATGACCAACCACGCCTGCTATTACAAAATGCATTGGCCGCCCCCATCCCTGTGGCCATTGTGGAGGACATGCAATGGCACGGTCCGTCACAGGGCGGGTGTGCCATGTGTCCCCACACATTACACACCCTGGGGACCCCTGTTGGATAGTGGTTGACTGGGTGTGGCACGGGCAGGGCGCTCATCCCGCTCCTGCAGACGTTCAGCCACCATGGACAGGGTCGCCAGCACCTGCCCCTGGATCAGGGCGAACTGCCTCTGGGCTTGTGCCTGGGCACGCACAGCTGCAGCCAGACGCAGACCGCACATGCAGCCGCACAGACACACATCCCCCCGTGTCTGTGTGGCTGCATGCACGGCAGACCTGCCTGCAGCCATGTGTGGCAGGCACACGTCCAGAGGGCGTGCCTCGCCATGCTCATGGGGCAGGTGGCTGGTGCCCCCAGTGCCCTGTGGCGGAGCGTGCCATTGGGGACCTCCCCCCATCCCCTCCGCTGTATACCCCCTCCCCCCCCCCTGCCTCCAACATCCTCCCCACATCCCCATCCCCCTCCCCCCCACCTCCCCCTCCCTCTCCCTGCCACCCACCTCCTCCCTCTCCCCTCCCCTTTCACTCACATCACCCCCCCTCATTTCCCCGCTCCCCAGGCTCCACAACATCACCCCCCATGGGAGTCTCATCCCCCACATCCCCTCCCATAGGGCCCTCATCCTCATCCCCCTCCTCTCCCTCGTAGGGGCGTGGGGATGCAAGCACATGCCCATCGTCGGCATCCTCTGGGTCCACCTCTGCTCCGCCGACCTGATGGTCGACGTGCTCGTGGTCCCCCTCCCGGGCCACACCGTCCTCCGGTTCTCCCGGCCTCTCTGCCTCGATGGCTGCACGTGCATCAGCTGTGGGAGAGATAACACATGTCATGACCTGGGAGAACATCCTATTACGCAGTCACTGTGGACCTGTGGTTCCACCACTTGTTCCCCTACAAGGCCATGTCCCGGTACTCACCATTCTGCTGGGCCATCCTCTCACGCTGAACCCTGGCCACAAATCTGGGGTACCGGGCCCTTAGCTCTCTTGCCTTCTTGCGCAGGTCCTCCACCTATAGGGGTGACACCGAACATTGCCCTTAGCTACCGTGGGGACACGTGGGGTTTCCCTGCCTCTGCATCTAACCCTCTCACTTCATACAACAAGCGCCTGCCCCTATTGGGTGAGGCACTCATGCCCCCTTGCGTTCACGGGAGACAGCCCCATGTATGTGTGGGCCACACACACGCCTCTCAGGTCGGTGCCCCATGTGCCCTGTATGTGCACCCCATGTACATGACACATCACTGCTTTGTGTGCCACCTACACACACCTGCCAGTGCCAATCAGCCACTGTTGGGGTGGGAGGTTGTCACCTGCAGTGCTCCCTGGAAACCCCTTGGCCTGTGGTTTGTCATTTGTGATCCCATTCAGGGCCTGTTTCCAATGGCACCGGGTTGGTGCAGGGAACCCCTCTTGGGGCCTACATCATCCCAGGAGCTGAGGTTTGTCTTTTGGTGATCACACAAGGCTCCAGCTGACAGTGGGCAGTGATGGGGTGGGGTGCCCTCATTTGGGGCTTGCAGCAGCTCTGAGCTGTGGCTTGTCTTTTGGTGATCACACAAGACTCCAGCTGACAGTGGGCAGGGATGGGGAGGGGTGCCCTCATTTGGGGCCTGCATCCCAGGAGCTGAGGTTTGTCTTTTGGTGATCACACAAGGCTGCAGCTGACAGTGGGCAGGGATGGGGAGGGGTGCCCTCATTTGGGGCCTGCAGCATCGGCGGATGTATTTTGAAAATGTGTTGGTTAAAAGAGACATGGTGCAGATCCCTTCCTTTCCTGTTGGCCTGAGAGGTGGGACTGGGGTGTCTTGTGGATGGGGGACATCCCTGGCCTGCAAAGGCGCCTTATACCATACCTCTGTGATCTGTGGTGCACTTCTGCCATGGTTGCAGCTACCCCCTTGGGGCAGGGGTGTCTTTTTCTGGGGTGTGTGGCAGACGTTGCTAGCCGCAGGATGTGTCAGCACCTGCTATTCCCTGTCAGTGCATTGTGTCTTTGTGCTGTGGTTACTGGGTGTGTTTTGTTTTGTCTCATCATTTGGGGTACTTATCCCCATGCACTTACCTCACGTGGGTAGTCTGAGCTCCGGTTGAACCTATGGGCCAGGCGCTCCCAGGTCCTCCTGACCCTTCCCAGGTTCTGCCTCCTGGATGAGCCAGGGAAGAGCCTCTGCTGGCGGAGGCAGAACAGCTCGGTTAGGAGATAGATATCCCTCTGGCTGAAAGCAGGCTTCCTTGACATGGCTGCCATTTGTTCAGACTGTCTGTGCTGCGCAGCCATGTGCGTTGCTGGGGGCGTAGCCACGTGCGTTGCTGGGGGCGTAGCCACGTGCATTGCTGGGGGCGTAGCCACGTGCGTTGCTGGGGGCGTAGCCACGTGCGTTGCTGCGGACGTTAATCGTAAGATGTACAGACACAAAGCACTAAAACAGAGCTGTAGCACAATGGTTACGGTATTGACCGCTGTTACAGGCAGCATGGGTTCGAGTACCCAGTGTGTCTAACGCAGACGGCTGTCCCAGACATTAGCCTGTACATTACAGAGGGAATGAGGAGGCTTGTTTTTCGGTACATTGGGTATGGGTGCCTAGCCGCGTGCGTTGGTACGTGCGTAGCGCCGTGCGTAGCGCCGTGCGTAGCTGCGCGCGCAGAATCGTGCGTGGGTACGTGTGTTTTGACGTGCGTGGGTACGTGTGGTTTTACCAGTGTGGCCATTTTATATATTACAGACTCTGTAGGATGTCTTGCACCTATGCATTATGCTACCAGATGTACGTGTGATGGGCCATGGTTTATCAGAGCCTGTGAGCTGGTGCTGCGGTTTCACAGGGTTGGAATGTGCCAGTCACCCCCATGATGCACTGCACATGCAAATCAGCTGTCCACACATACACACCATGGGGAATGCACCCCCACAGCAACTCAGCCTGGTAGGGGGAACTGACCATGTGCACCCCCACAGCACCTCGGCCTGATAGGGGGTACTGACCGTGTGTTGTACTGGCACAGAGTAGCTACACACCATCACATTGTGCGGGTACTGTGCTCACCCTGAGGGTGCAGTGAGGTGTCCAGCACTAGGTCCACAGCACCATCCATGGCTGAAAGAGTCCATGGCGCAGGTCCAAAGCAGTGTTACTGTGTGAGATAGGTAGTTTCTGCAGGACCACCTTGGACATCTCTGTCTGTTTCAGGCAGGTGTAGCCCCATGCACCACCACCCACCTCCCCCAGGGCCGAGGGTGGCAAACAGGGTCACCCATCAAAAGATGCACATTCTACCTCCCTGCAAAGGTGGCAGTAGAGGGGAACATTAACCCTAGTCCTGCTGAGGAACAGACACCCCACAGGGCAGTCAAAGCAGCTCTGTACACATCCATAATACAATAGCAAACAGACATTAGGCCTGGATATGGTATGCTGCTCCCCACCACTATCTGATATTCCCCTGGTGCAAGCCACTGCACCCTGCAAGCCACTCCATCACATCACCTACCAGCAGCAAACAGGCTGCTAGTGCCCAGTGGAGCTGCCTGCACCCAGAACTGGGATGCCAGCATACACAGCAAGCAGATACATCAGTGACCGGACCCCAAAAGGAAGCCCATATTTATCACATGAGAGAAATACTGGATAGCACCATGGGAGTGCCTAGCCATGCTGTGGTCACTGCACAGTCAGGGTGAGAGTGAGCTCTCAGCAGGATATACTGAGGTCACCCTGTCTGGGTAGGTGGTGGCCGGCCACTACAATGTGCCTGTCACTGCCCTATACCCTGTGCAGATGCACCCTGGCCAGGCCACCCTGTCCGGCCTATACCCATGGTACCTTGCTCCTCATTATGCACATCGGCAGCCCAATACCAGCAACATTGCTGGCAGCGTGGACTGTGGAAGGTGTGTGCAGCCACCACACACTGGATAGATAGACAGCCACCCCCACACCTATGCCAGCATTGTGCTACTATAGAGGTGGGCAGCAGCCATAGCCACCACACCAGTAATGGGCATAGTACAGGCATGGATATGGTACACAAGGCTGTTGGGGGGTCACTCACAAGGATGGTGAACACTGTCAGAGTCCAGACCTGCAGCAAACACCGCAGACATCAGAATGATTGTTATGGTGGAGCTCAATGAGTGAACTGTGCTTAACGTAGGAATTGGTATCTGCCAGTTATCATAAGGAACGTTTGATAGCTCTGTACCATATACACAGGTGTAGGGTGGCATTGCTACGGTATGCAACTGCTAGTATTGGGGGATACAGGCAGGGCCCAATGTCTTGCCTCTCCAGGAGGCATTGGCCAATTGGGGCCTATGGGTGGGTGTGTGGCCCTGTTGGCTGCTGCTTTACAGCAGAGTTCCCCGACTCCAGTCCTGCTGTTCCAAACACTGTTCGGGTTTTCATGCTGTCCCTCATAAATATGCATGAGCTACATCTGCATACCATGGGGGCGGTGCATAGATATGCAGCACAGGCATCTTTATTAGGGGCAGCATGAGGCCGGAATGGTGTGGGGCCCTCCAGGACTGCATTTGCGGGACTCAGCTTTAGGTAATGTGCCTGTTTCTGGTGTGGTAAAATATAGGCCATGCGTATGTTCTCTGCAATAAAGGGGTGTCTTTACTATCAATGTTTAGTGGTGGGTAGAACTATGGGGACTGGGTTGGCTGGAGCCCCAGCTGGGATTTGAACCTGTGACCCTCTGGTCTTACAGGCACTGGCTGTGTCTGTTGCACCACACTGTGGCCACAGAGACAGTGCAGTCCCTTGAGTTAGTTAAACCGGCCTGACGAGTCAGAAACCCTGCTCTGCAACAGGTTTACTGTGGCCTCATTTACCTTGTATGCAGACAAAGGTGCACATAAACCTCTGAAATGACCTCATAAAAGGGGCACACACCCCTAACCAAGCTGGGCAACAATGATATCATTGGGCAACATTACACAACAATCCCAGGACAGCTCCATTACAATGAGATGGTCTTTGAAAGGGTCTGCGGAGCGTAGACACTTCCACACATCATTTCGTTTTTATTTGGTGCTTGCCATGGACTGTTGTTCCTTTTTGCCCATTGCTATCACTGTGGCACAGCTGCATTATGCTGTTTAACATGTTTCTTGTGGGCATTTTTAACGTTTTATGTGATATTCTGTTCTGTGCACATGTATCACACTGCTCACGTTTGGTGGGTTTCCCCGGTTTTTCTGTACATTGCTGACGGAAATGGTTTCTCTTGCCTTTAAATGCCTTTAACGACAGGTTTTCATTCGCGTTGGAATTCAGCTCTGAAAATCAGTGCGTTAGCCTCTCCACGCCCACTCTCCGCCCATTGACCCCTTCTCCCCGCCCACTCTCCGCCTTCTGCGCTGTTTTAATGCGCCGCGGGACTTTACGATCGTTATCTGTGCTTACCGCACGTAGTAACACATTTACGGTCGTTAGCGCGTTGGTACGCACGTTATACGGCACTTACGGTCGTTAACGTCGTGTAACGTGCGTTAGTCACGTTTAACGCACTTTAGTAAACATACCCCTAAGTCTTTATAAATACTGAATCATCTACTTCTGTAAATAGTTTACTGTTAGTAATTATAAAATACTGTTTTATTGAAGAGTTTTGAGAGAATTTGTTCAAAATGTTCACTGTATTAAACTGTTCAATGCAAATAATAATAATTTTTTATTATTATCATTTTGTTATCTGTAAACCGCTCCTGATCTCTGGAAGGGGCGGTATATAAAAATGTTCAAATAAATAAATAATAACTAAATTAAACCAGAAGAACTTTATTGTAGACCCAACTTTACAAGTTTCAGCCCTAGGCCTTCATCAGGGGTCTAAAAGCAGACACATAAACACACAGTTAAAATATAAATAATCATAATACCAAAGACAAAGTATAAAAAAGAACAAAATTAAAATACATTACCAGAAGGTACAAATAAATAAGTGTAGTGCCCATCCTAAAGGTTGGAACAAACCACTCTTCCCAATCTAAAGTAATAAACAGATAGATAAAAATGAATGTGTAACCAGTAAATAGAGAAGGGGGGGAGGGAAAGGAAAAAAAATCATGATAACAGGACTAAGTATGCACAGAGTAAAAAGAGATGGCAAATAAAACAACCTATAAATAACAATAAGCATATAAGAATGTTTTGTCCCCAATTTTATTTCATTGCTGTTTTGTCTTCTCTTTGTATCTTTGCTTTCCTGACTACTTTCCTGGCTTCTCCTAGCTTCTCCAAATATCTGTGATCTCTTCTATTTTTCAAAGACCATCTTATTTTTCCTCACCTTTGCAGCTACTTCTTTTAAGAATCATAGTCGTCTCCTTTTTCTTTTACATTTATTGACTTTCCAAGCAAAAAGGTTTGTTGCCCTTAAAATATCTCCTTTCAATTGTGTCCACTGCTTTTCTACTTTCCCCAGCTGTTCCCATATAGCTAACAACTCCTTGATTGCCCACTATAAGATCAGAAACACCCTCCCCATTCATAAGTACCTGGTCCAGTTTGGCTCCCTTACGTGTGGATTCTGTTACTAGTTGCTGGAATATTCTCCTGTAGAAAATCTAGGATCTTCTTACTTTTAGACAACACCGTAGCACAGATGTCCTAATCAGCATCTGGCATATTGAAATCATCTATTGGTAGCACTTATGCTTTCATAGCAATACTGTTAATGTGTGTCCACTTCTGCCTGTGAAGGAGGCCTGTATTTCACATTGATGCAAATTGATGCTCCATTCCCTCTTTCCAGTTTAATCCACAGTGCCTCCTCCTTCCCTTTATCACTGCAATATTATTTTTTACATATAGTGTCAGTCCTTTTCCCTTTCTTCCTATCCTATCCTCCTGAATAAATTATTGCCTCGTATATATCTCAGTCATGGTTCTCTGTGAACCATGTCTCTATGGCTGCCACAATTGGAACATGTTTTAGAAACCTTTGGCAGGCCAAACACTCCCCACACCGCCATCAGAGCCAGCTCCCCCGATCGGAGTAGAAGCGCCTGAGCAGGAAATTGTCCTGCTCAGAAGCTCCTGCCCAATCATGGCAGTGGGAGGGAAACAAGAGCAGGCATCCTGTTGGCACGGCCACACTCCCCACACCGCCATCAGAGCCAGCTCCCCCGATCGGGGTAGAAGCGCCTGAGCGGGAAATCATCCCACCCAGAAGCTCCTGCCCAATCGGGGCAGTGGGAGGGAAACAAGAGCAGGCATTCCATCAGCGTGGCCGCACTCCCCACACCATCATCAGAGCCAGCTCCCCCCGATTGGGGTAGAAGAGTTTGAGTGGGAAATTGTCCCGCTCAGAAGCTCCTGCCCAATCATGGCAGTGGGAGGGAAACAAGAGCAGGCATCCTGTCGGTGCGGCCACACTCCCCACACCGCCATCAGAGCCAGCTCCCCCCGATTGGGGTAGAAGAGTCTGAGTGGGAAATTGTCCCGCTCAGAAGCTCCTGCCCAATCATGGCAGTGGGAGGGAAACAAGAGCAGGCATCCTGTCGGCACGGCCACACTCCCCACACTGCCATCAGAGCCAGCTCCCCCGATCGGGGTAGAAGTGCCTGAGCGGGAAATCGTCCCACCCAGAAGCTCCTGCCCAATCGGGGCAGTGGGAGGGAAACAAGAGCAGGCATTCCGTCGGCGTGGCCGTACGCCCCGCACCGCCATCAGAGCCAGCTCCCCCTGATTGGGGTAGAAGAGTCTGAGTGGGAAATTGTCCCGCTCAGAAGCTCCTGCCCAATCGGGGCAGTGGGAGGGAAACAAGAGCAGGCATCCCGTAGGGAGCATCCGTGCCTGGCGGGCCTGCGCCTGAGGGCCTTGCCAGAGGGCCCTTTGGCGTGGCCCTTAGGTGGGGCACAAAGGCGAGCACAGAAAAACAGAACAGGCCCAACTACAATACCCTGAATGAGTGACCCACAGGAGCTGCACAAAAAACACCAGAAACAACCGAAAACAACAAGAGCAGCTAAAAGTAAGTGAAGTAAGTGAAACCATATCCCAAAGAGAGCCCAGAAGATAACATGCATGCAACTCTGATTCTCCCCATCAGCCTCTTCCTCACACAACTCCTTCCACTGCATGCACCCAACCACCACCTACACACAAACACGCCATGGCTTCCACCAACAGCACAGATATACACATGCTTACAGTATAATCACAGGAACACACACAGGACACCCACACACAAAAGGCAAACCAGGTGCAAAACCGACACCCATGCAAACCCAAAGGAAGCACACAGAACAATAAACACCCCAGTGACAATCTCAATAGAGCTCATAAACGCCAGATCCATATGAAACAAAATTAACACAATAGCAGACCACATAGATGATTAGCAACCCAACATATTTTGCATCAGAGAAACATGGCTCACCCCCACCAACAATGTACTACTCAATCAATTAGTGCCCTCCACATACTCAGCATTCAACTGCCCACGTGCACACCGGAGAGGAGGAGGGGTTCTGATCGTCGCAAAGAACAGCCTAAAGTTCAAATCACGAAGTGCCACAGACACCCAACAATGCAACACCATCACTGTTGAGAACAAACAGATGGCTCTATGCCTCACCTACAGAGCCCCCCATGCACCACCTGATGAACTAGCCTCCACACTCGAAGTGGTCTGCGCAGTAGCTCAAGCCACAAATCCATGCTACTGCTAGGAGACTTCAACCTCAAATCTACCACCACCAAAGACATGGAAGCTTTCCTCCTAGTGATGAGTTCCTTTCAATACACCCAAATGATTAACACCCCGACACACAGATACGGATCATTGCCAGACCTCATATTCGCACCCAACTATCTACTCGACAGAGGATTCATTTCAAACCCCACTGTCACACCTGTACCGTGGTCAGACCACCACATAATTAAAATAAATATTGTGCCACAAGGAGGAAAGCAAGATGAGAACCTGGAAAACCCACCCACACAAAGAAGATTCAAGAGCTTTGACAGGGACCAATTCCTACAGGACACTCTACCACACCTGAACTCAGAAGCAGATGATCTAGAGGCTCAAATCAGAAACTGGAACATCATCAATGCTGCCGCCAAATCAACAGAATATAGACCCAAGAAAACTCGCTGCACCAAATTACATCACAAACTATGGTACTCAAAAGTCATACGGAACGAAAAGAGGGAACTCAGAAAGTTAGAACAGCGATGGAGACACACCAAGTCGCCCAATACCCAGGCGCTATACCTAACAAAGTAAAAGGACTACAATGAACTCATCAACCAAGCAAAGAGAGAATACCACACAAACATTATACTCAAATACAACAAAAAACCAAGAGAGCTCTTCGAAATTGTGAAAACCCTCACCAAGGAACAGAAGACCGAAAGTGAAGTCCAAATAGACCCACAAGCATTTTCAGATCACATCCAAGAAAAATTCCACTCCTCTTTACAACCAAAATCAAACACAACCACCAAACCAACCACACCCCCAAAAACCTGGGGCACATTCAGCACCCCATCCACACAGCAGCTCTCTCACATCATCACCGCACACAATATAAGCACGGGGCTCCAACAGACCCATGCCCAGTGACATGGATCAAAGCTACTAAGTCAAACTTCATCCATACCATACACACAGGGGCGGCCCAAGGGGGGTGTGGGGCCATGTGCGGAGACTCGGTGCAGGGCCTCATTTGCATAAATATTTGCATAATGTTACCATGCACTAACTTTTAGTAAACATGCCTCTTAATGAGTGTATGGATAAAGGAAGACTAAAAGATTTCTACATTACTATAATCCAGTGCCAACCGCCAGGCACATTAGGAACTATTACAAACACTGCCCATTTAGAACCAATAGCAAACCCACCGTATCATAACATCACTACCAGGACTCATAAAGCACCAGACCCTACCTATCAAAAGGCAACACTGCAAATATTAAACCAATACATTTCAGAGAATAACAATACATGACCTACTGGGGAAAGAGAACAAGTGGCAATGTCAAATAGGAATTACATAAACAGAATACCTCAGCTCAGTTACACATGCAGAACATAGACCATCACCAAACAAGGAATCACAATTTAGAAACAGGAAGACAATAATTAAACTGGGAACCCCAAAAGTGAAACTTGGAATATACAACAACACTGTAGAAATAAAACTATAAATTAATTTCCTCTTGTACTAAATAAAGCGCAGATGTTAATGATTCACATTTCCCAGAGCTGACATATTCCAGTTAATAAATTCAAAATAAAGAGATATTTTTCTACCTTTTGTGCATTTTTTTCAGTTGCAACTTGGTTTCTTCGTGTCTTCTGCTAACTCTCCATCATCTGCTGTCCATTTGTCCTTTCTTCTCTCTTCTAGTTGTTTTCCATTCTCTCTCTACATCTGCTTTAAAATACTAATTTTTCTCCTTTTGCTCTTTCCTCATTCCTATATTTCATCCACTCAAATTTTACCCCTCCATCCTCAATCCCCACTTACTCTCCCAATAACCGGCCAATTGAAGATTTTTCTTCCCTCCCACACAAAAGACTTTTCCCCTCTCCATTTCACTCTCCCAGCCCCATCCCATTCTAATCCTCCCCCAACATCAGCTCCCTTCTAGTTCCAGCCCCGCCCAGCATCTGCTCCCTTCTAGTCCCCGCATCAGCCCATTTACAGTCCTAGTCCCCCATCAGCCTATTTCCAGTCCTAGCCCCCCATAGCCCATTACCAGTCCTAGCCCCCCATCAGCCCACCTCCAGTCCTAAACATCCCCCATCAGCCCACCTCCAGTCCTAGACCCCCCATAGCCAATTACCAATCCTAACCCCAACCCAATCATCCCATTTCCAGTCCTAGCCCCCCCATAGCCCATTACCAGTTCTACCCCCCATCAGCCCATTTCCAGTCCTACACCCCCATCAGCCTACCTTCAGTCCTAACCCCCCATCAGCCAATTTCCAGTCTTAGCCTCCCCATAGCCCATTACCAGTCCTAACCCCCCCATAGCCCATTACCAGTCCTACCCCCCCCCACATAAGCCCTTTTCTTTCTTGCCTCCCATAGCCCATTATGTCCTAAGCCCCCCATCAGCCCACCTCCAGTCCTAACCCCCCCATCAGCTCATTTCCAGTCTTAGCCCCCCCTTAGCCCATCACCAGTCCTAAACCCCCCATCAGCCCATTTCCAGTCCTAGCCCCCCCCATAGCCCATTACCCGTCCTAACACCTCCATCAGCCCACCTCCAGTCCTTTCCAGTGGACTGGAGGAGTGGCCTAGTGGTTGGGGCAAGCCACTTCAGGCCGGAAGGTCGGGGGTTCAGATCCCACTAGAGGACAGCAACCTTGGGCCGGAAGGACTGGGGTTTCTAGTCCCACAGGTGCTCCTTGTGGTCTTGGGCAAGCCACTTAACCCTCCATAGCCCATGTTCCCTGTAAAATAAATCTCCCAGTTATAATGCCCTGTTCAATGTAATTTCAGTTTGTTCAATGTAAACCGCACTGATGCAGAATAGCACGGTATATAAGAGAATATAAATAAACTATCCTAGCCCCACCATCAGCCCATTTCCAGTCCTAGCCCCCCCATAGCCCATTACCAGTTCTAGCCCCCATCAGCCCACCTCCAGTCCTAAATATCCCCCATCAGCCCACCTCCAGTCCTAGACCCCCCATAGCCAATTACCAATCCTAACCCCAACCCAATCCTCCCATTTCCAGTCCTAGCCCCCCCATAGCCCATTACCAGTCCTGCATTTCCTGTTTCCCATCAGCCCCGGCCAGCTTAACAGAGCCGCGAGAGGGAAACCCTCCCTTCATGGCTCTGAAAGCCACGCCGAGGAGAGTGATCGAGGGAGGGCTCTGTTGAGCAGGAGGGAGGGCTCTGTTTGGCGGGCGGGGGCCCCACGGGAGACATTTGATTCTGCCGCTGCCACAGCGGCAGCAGCATGTTTGTTTTTTCTTTTAAAGTTTCCCTGGGCTGAGGGGCAAAATGTTGTTTGCGCGGGGCCCCCTGAAACGCAGGGCCCTGTGCAAACAACATTCTTGCTCAATGGACAGGCCGGCCCTGCATACACAACATGGTGCACAGTTCACTGACCCAAGGAAACATGCCAAACCAGCTAAAGCTTGCCACTATAAGACCAATCCCGAAGAAATCCCCACTCGATAAGAACAATCCAGCAGCATACAGACCGATCTCAAGCATACCTCTACTGGCAAAAATTATTGAGAAGGCAGTACAGCATCAGCTACAAGACTACATTGACAACCACGCACCACTAGACATCAACCAACACGGTTTCCGCCCCAACCACGGAGTCAAAACACTCCTGTTATACCTCTTCAACAGCATACTCCACCTCATAGACAACTGCAAGAATGGAATACTGATGATCTTCATCGACATTTCATCAGCGTTTGACACAGTGGATCACAGAACTCTACTGGAAAGACTACAGAACATTAGGCTACATGGATCCACCCTGAAGTGGTTACACTCATACCTAACGAACAGACAGATACAGATCAAGGTTGGCCCCAACATATCCTGACCCATAAAGTTCCTTCAAGGCGTACCACAAGGATCCGCCTTATTGGCGCTATTATTTAACCTCTACATTCAGCCAATATGCGACATCATGAAAGAACACAATATACAATACACAATTTACGCCGATGGCATCATGGTATACACACCAATCACACTCGACAACCCAGACTACTCCAAAATAACAAACTGTCTCATGCACATGACCAGCTGGTTTCAAGACAACAACCTGACCATAAACTACAGCAAGACCGAGGCACTAATCATCACCCGAAACACCAACTTCATCCCTCCACTCAACATCAAGGTAAACAACATAACCATACCCATAAAACTGGAAATAAAATACCCCTCAGAGTGACTCTAGACAAAGAACTGAATCTGCAATCACACATAAGCAGAACCACCAAAAACACATACCACAGGATGTGACTAATCCGACACCTCAAACCCCTCCTCTCCCCAGAGCACTTCCACACAGTCTGCCAGGCACTAATAACCCCAATACTAGGCTTCTGCAACCCAATCTATCTCGGTTTCACAAAACAGACACTCAGACCTCTGCAATTGGAACAAAATACAGCAGCACGCATAATATCTGGCACAGCAAGACAAGAACACATCACACCCATTCTGAAAGATCTACACTGGCTTCCAATCAGCTCACGCATCAAATATAAGACAGTCATAAACATATTCAAAATCAAACAGCAGTGTTCAGCTCTCAGCTTACAACCACTCATACAATCTGACAGAAGCACACGACCGAGGAGGAGGGTCACTGCCAACCGTGTTAACACACCAAAAGACTTCACCAAGGTCCGCAAGGACACTGTGGACCGAGCCCTTTCTCTGGCTGCACCAGCAATTTGGAATACCCTCCTAGATGACCTACGATTAACAACAGACATCATGGACATTCAGAAGCAGCTTAAGACAACACTCTTCATCGAACACTACGGGGACGTCACATGAACTACTCGCCAGTCAAAACCACAGACCAACCTCCCTCCCCTTCCCCATGTACATAGGATTGTATAATAGCACACGCTGTAAATAGCTCAACAGGAATCTACGGTACACTAACACACACACACGCACTGTATCACTGCATGAACACACATAGACCATTACTTGTTGATTGTTTGCTGTGTAGACCACCTTGATTGAAGGAGAAAGTGGTATAGAAATCCTTTTAAATAAAATAAATAAAATAGATGGTCCTCCCTGGCTCTTGCATATGACTTATAACTGAAAAATAAATTCAGTTAATCTAGGTAGAAACAGCAGAAATGCTTTTACAAGTTTATCAAAACTGATATACAGATGAGTTGAATCAAACATAGCAAAGTTTCTCTGTTTTGTGGAGGTTCCCACTGGTAACTTTCATTGAAATAAAGTTCTGTTTTGTCAGATCTAAGTTACCATGTCCCTGAATTCCTATACTTTTGAAATTTGCATTTAAATTTGGATTATTGGAATTGGACTTTAATTTTGATTATTTTCATAATAATTTCTGTTGTGGACTAGCAACAAGCTTACTGACAGTTACCATCTGAAAGAATAACATAAGCAGACTTCAAAATTAATCTTTTCCTTTTATGTACAAAGCCTGCAGAAATTGTGGCTAGGATGCACCTGCATACATTTCATCTGTTCAAGAACAGGGGTAAATGTACACGCAAGAAGTACGCATGTACACGGCTACTTCACAACTCCTTCCATTCTCTGCCCAGACTCTTTCTCAGAACACGCCTGCACAAAGATTGCCTACACATGTTCTAGTACATGCATACCTTGTGAGAAATTATATGAGAGGCCTTTTACATGCATAAAACTGGGTCATGCATATCTGAAATGTCTGTAAAATTACCCCCTAAGATGCTAACAAGTCTTCAATAACATTTGCTCTCAGTGTGTGGGAGTAGTTGGAATACTTAATGTTTACTAAACTGAACTAACTGCTAGCGCGGGGCACAGTGGACAGTAAGTGTGTTGCACTAAAATAAAGCATGGCGCTCTGTGGTGAAATATTCCACACTAATAGATTAGTGCATGACAGGGTGGGTTGGGATGGAATGTGGGCATTGACGGCACATCATTGTTAACATGGTTAAAAGATAGAAAGCAGAGGGTAGGGCTAAATGACCAATTTTCCCAATGGAGAAAGATGAATAGTGGTGTACCCCAGGGATCTGTGCTGGGTCCGCTGCTTTTTGACATATTCATAAATGACCTGGAAAGTGGAATAACGAGTGAGGTTATCAAATTTGCAGATGACACAAAACTATTTAAAGTTGTTAAAACCCAAGAGGATTGTGGAAAATTGCAGGAGGATCTTGATATATTGGAAGACTGGGCATCAAAATGGCAGATGAAATTTAATGTGGACAAGTGCAAAGTTATGCACCTAGGGAAGAACAACCCAAACTATGGTTACACAATGCAAGGTTCCACATTAGGAACCCCCACCCAGAAAAAAGATTTAGACGTCATTGTGGATACCATGTTAAAATCCTCGGCCTAGTGTGCAGCGGCAGCCAAGAGAGCAAATAGAATGCTAGGTATCATAAGGAAAGGAATGGAAAATAAAACAAAAGATATTATAATGCCTCCATACCGTTCCATGGTGAGACCGCACCTTGAATATTGTGTGCAATTCTGGTCGCCGTATCTTAAAAAGGATATAGCGTTATTAGAAAAAGATCAGAGAAGAGCCACCAAAATGGTAAAGGGGATGGAAGGATACTCCTATGAAGAAAGGCTAAAAAGGTTAGGGCTCTTTAACCTGGAAAAGAGACGGCTTAGGGGAGATATGATAGAAGTCTATAAATTAATGAACGGAGTGGAACGGGTAAACGTAGATCGACTGTTTATGTTATCAGAATATAGGAAGACTAGGGGACATGCAATGAAGCTACAGGGTAAACTATTTAAGACTAATAAAAGAAAATATTTTTTTTCACTCAACGTGTAATCAAACTCTGGAATTTGTTACCGGAGGATGTAGTAAAGGCTGTTAGTGTAGCTGGGTTTAAAAAAGGTTTGGACAAGTTCCTGGAGGAAAGGTCCATAAACCATTATTAAGAAGGGACCCAGGATATCAATGCTTAACCTAGTACAAGCATTGCAGAACCTGTGTCTTTTGGGGAAACTGCTAGGTACGTATGACCTGGATTGGCCACTGTTGGAAACAGGATACTGGGCTTGATGGACCTTGGTCTGACCCAGTATAGCATATCTTATGTTCTTATGGATTGTGGTGGTGAGACAGGTATAGAGCCCAAAGAAAGTGTGAAAAAACAGCCTTTTACCTCTGGGCAGAAGAAAGGGTCAGGGAGTTTAAGGGTTAAAACTCTAACCAAGGAAAAAAGCTCTGTGCACAGAGATGTAGAGAGTGAGCCACACCCTAGCTCCATGGTGACCAGGGGAGGTGTCGAGGGAAGCCTGGGGGTGGAGTCTGAGGCTATAGGGCAGCCCCAATCATATAAGCAGAGGGAGTCTTCCAGATTGGGGGGAACGAAAGGAGGAGGAGGAGTGAAAGGAGAGAGACCAGGAAGAAGGAAAGCAGGAGGAGATCGTGTCCGTGGGCGGAGTCCAGGAGGGAAATCCTCTGAGGAGGAGACGTTCCCTAGCAGGCTGAACACTAGCAGAGAATCTCTTGAAACTAAAGGAAGTAAGGAGATTAGGAGGACACGTGTAAGAGAAAAGTGCTCTATCAGAAGCCTCAAAGGAGATCCTTATTGCATGCAGCATTCAGACAACTCAAGCCCTGAAGGCAGCCTAGCTGGTAGGAAGGGTACAGCTGGCTTGGAACGCAGGAGATTTGATTCTGGGGGAAATGCTGGTGGAAAGCAAGGAACAGGAATTTCTGTGAGAGAGGCTGTGGAGAAGGTTCTACCGGTGGCACAGCCTGAGAGAAGACAGGGTGCTGGGAACAAGGTGAGCCCCTTGCAAGTTTTAAAAGGTTTATTAAAAAAGAAAGATCTCCTATGTCCTTCCCCTGCGTCCTTCCCCAGCGTAGTGAGGATTCCCAATGGGAACAGGTTTTGAAATTGTTGGAGCAGTTGAAACCTGCCATTAGAGATGCTGAGGCCAGCCAGGTGCTAATTGAACCAAATGAGGAAAGTATGGAAGTAGAAGAATGCCTTTCAGAAAGTGTATGTTCTGATGTTGAAATGGATTGCTCTTACTGTGTGAGTCAGAAGAACTAAAAGCTGTATGTTTTTTTTAAAAGTAGTGAAAAGCCAGAAGCTTTGGAAAGTTTATGACCTGCTGGAAATTTGGTTAATTGAAGCACTAATGTTGAGCTAGTCAGACAGGCTCAAAGAAGGCTATGAATGCTGGAAGTTAAAAGACAATATTTGCAACTTGAAAGTGAAGAATGCCAATGTCTTTAAAAAGGAATGATACACGGGTTTAGCAGCTTGTAACCAAGAAGCCAAGGTGCTGTGCAGAGCCCTGAGTGATACAGAGTTGTGCTATACCAAGCCCGGGACCTAAGAATGTAATCTTGACTGAAGGCAAGGTTTATTGCTTTGTTTAAAACAAGCTGTTTGAAACGGCTAATGCCTGAACTGTGCTGTAAAGTTTGTTTTTCCTTTTTGAATGGAGAAGTATCCCATTTTTGTTATGGTTATATCTGAACTGCTGACAAAGAAGTTCAATGGTTAAGTAGAAAATAAAATTCCTGTTACCTTTGAAATCCTCGGCTGTTTTGGTTCTTACCACACAACTACATTATTGAGAAGCCTCAGCATTGGGAATTCAGGTGATATGGGACATAAAGAGGTACGCCCACTACATATAGGCAACCGCCTAACCCGTAGAGGGCGCTACAGGATATAAGGGCAGGCACTTACCATGATTATTGCTATTAGCATGGGTGCACTTAACTCCACCTGCACCCGCATGCTGGCTTACCATGGTGCCAACCATTCGCAATGCACCAACAGCAGAGGGATGGATGCTTACATCCCTCTGAAGTTGGCATGGGCATCCGTGCAAGTTTTGCAGCCCAGTCGCACGTTACCTGCATGATTTTTAGTAAACATGTCCCATTATCAAGCAGGCAAAAAATGCCTATGCAGCAGGTGTCCGACAGTCCTTAGCCATGCTTTAATTCCTTACTATGATTTGTGATACACGTTGTGTTCCCTCATGAAGTTACTAGAAAGAGCATATACCTTTAAGACAATTATGTGCCAGGAACTGTCTTACAGCCCCTAGAGTCTGCAGTAATATGTACGTGAAAGAAGACTATAGTTTGCTGGATGGTCTGCCTACAAGTAACTTGCTTGTTTTAATTCAGAAATTTTGCAATTCAGTAACTAAAGGTTTAACTGAAGTTGACTGATGATATAAGCAGAGGAGTGATACAGTCTCCTCCTGGAGCCTTTTGATTTGTCTATGCTTGTGACAAAATGGGGGGAAAAGAATTTTGGACTTTTCAATGTCATGTTCAGATTAAAATTAATATGAAACGGCATAGGAATTTTCATTGATATTTCCCATGTCATTTCAAATGAATCCACATCCCTAACTTCATTATCATTTAAATCACATCTACAATAACAACAACAATGTCCTTTTCTTTCAGCTGATAGCTTTTGTATGGTGCTGGGGCACATAGACACATCTCTGCAAATGATTATTGTAATGCATTTTCTCTTGACATACCCACATCTGTGGTTAGACAGTGAGATTCATTAGAGGGACACCATTTATGGAGCATATTACACAGGCATTAGTATCTTTGCATTGGCTTCCAGTGGTTGCTCGTGTGAAATCCAACTTTCTGGTTCTGTTACTTAAAACATTGCAACGTGCACAACCATTTCCACTGGCTGTCCCTTTAAGGCCTAAGAACAGGGCTTGAGACCCCTTCATTGCGACATGCTACCTTGGTCAATAGGAGGAATCAAGCTTGATCAATTTCAGGTCCAAGTCTGTGGAATTCTATACCTCCTGAGTTGTGGATTTTGGAGAAATTTATAAACTTTTTATATTTAAGGAGGTATTTGGAGGGGAATTTTAAAAGATCCATCTAAGTGCAAGTGCAGAACATCTGAAAAAAATTCAAGCACATCCAGGTGCAGACGAGATTTCACAAACCTGGACATGCCCAGTAGGGAAGACTACAGGGTCCTTTACTTAGACATCCCCAAAGCCGTATTTCTGAACCCAGATCTCCAGGACAGCATAATGGTTATAGTAGTGTGTTAGTAACAGGGCAGCCAAGATTCAAATCCAGCTGCTGCTATAGTTGAACTTGTTTTGGGGATGATAGAGTGCTTTCTTCTCTACAAACTCTGGATATTTTTCAGTTAAAACAAGCACTTTAGATGCTTGCTTGTTTCTATTGTGCATTGGAGCAGGTCTAAATTTAGACGTGATGCCCAATATCCATGACGTTTCTGTGATCAGATGGGATCATCCAGGTCTCTGAGAACACCCTAACCATGCGTTCTCTGCACCCTTATTTAGATTCGGACATCCCCACAGCTGGCTTCTAAAATAGCTCTGGAGACAGTCTGTGTTTTTGACATCTCTATGCCTGTTTTTGGACGTTCAAAGCATGAATAGAGCTTCTAAAATGCACCCCATACTAAATGAACATTTAAGAGATAGCTCTGGAAGTCTCAGATACTTCCTAGACATCCCTTCTGAAATGCCACTTCACATGTCTTGCTGCATATGAATACTGTATTTTAGAGTTTTCTTTTTTAATCACAGTACACTACCATTCATTTTTCCTTTCAAAGTGAGATATGCCCTTCACAGGGATCATCTTATAACAGGTAACCTAGAAGAGGAGAGTAAGAAGGTGCCTATTTTTGTTCTGTTTTATAAAGACACAGAGGTGCCCCTGTGATATTTTCATTGCCCTTGCTCTGCGAACGATCTTGCAGAACTGGAAAAATGGAGCACTGATCAATTTTCCTTTTTGGTGGAATTCTGTATGCGTTACAGTGAAATATGAAATGGCAGCAGCCAGAGGTATGAATAAGTATATGAAGTGTGAGGAGGTGTTGGCACATGTGATGAAATTTTGTGCCAAAACTGTATAGTTAGTTTACTGGTATTTCTCTGTAGAACGACTGTGGCCTACTCTGTGCCAAGGGAAGGGGAGTATGGGGAATTGGGTCTTTTATTTAGGCTGGTTAGTTTAACTTCAGTGGTGAGTAAATTATTGGAAACACTGCTGAAAGAGAAAATAGTGAAGTTTCTGGAGTCCAGCAGATTACAGAATCCAAGGCAGCATGGATTCACCAGAGGCAGGTCTTGTCAGACAAATCTGACTGATTTCTTTGACTGGGTGACCAGGGAGTGGACCGAGGGAGAGCCCTAGATGTGGTGTATATAGATTTCAGTAAAGCCTTTGACACCGTTCCTCACAGGTGACTTATAAACAAACTGAGCACCCTAGGGATGGACCCAAAAGTGACTGACTGGGTTAGAAACTGGTTGAGTGGGAGGCGACAAAGGGTATAGGTAAATGGAGCTCACTCTGAGGAGAAGGAAGTTACCAGTGGTGTGTGCCCCCGGGATCTGTCCTTAGTCTGATTCTTTTTAACATCTTTGTAAGTGATATAGCAGAAGGGCTGTCGGGTAAGGTTTGCCTCTTTGCGGATGATACCAAAATCTGCAATAGAGTAGACACCCAGGAAGGTGTAGATAACTTGAGGAGGGATCCAGCTAAGCTTGAAGAATGGTCTAGAATTTGAACGCTGGGATTTAATGTTAAAAAATGCAAGGTCATGCATTTGGGCTGCAGCAATCCAAGAGAGCAATATAGTATAGGGGGTGAAGTACTTTTGTCCACTAAAGAAGAGGGTGACCTAGGCGTGGTTCTGTCTAATGATCTTAAAGTAGCTAAACAGGTAGAAAAGGTGACAGCAAAAGCTAGAAGGATGCTTGGGTGCATATGGAGAGGAATGGCTAGCAGAAAAAAGGAGGTGATAGTGCCTCTGTATAAGTCTTTGGTGCAACCTCATTTGGAGTATTGTGCGCAATTCTGGATACCGCACCTTCTAAAGGACATAAATAGGCTGTAGTCAGTACAGAGGGTGGCTACTAAAATGGTTAGTGGTCTTCACTATAAAGCATATGAGGACAGACTTAAAGATCTTAGTATGTACACCTTAGAGGAAAGACAGAATAGAGGTGATATGATTGAGACGTTTAAATTCCTCCGTGGCATAAATGCACAGGGGGAGAGCCTCTTTCGATTGAAAGCAAGTTCTGCTATGAGGGGACATGGGATGAGCGTGAAAGGAGATAGATTCAGGAGTGATATGTGGAAATATTTCTTTACAGAAAGAGTAGTGGATCCATGGAATAGTCTCCCAGTGGAGGTGGTAGAGATGAGGATGGTATCTGAATTCAAAAAAGCATGGAACAAACACAGAGGATCTCTAAAGGTAAAAAGTGGACTGTTGTAGTTGTTGATATGGAAGGACAGACTAGATAGGCCATGTGGTCTTTTTCTTTTGTCATTTTTCAATGTTCTTTCTATGTTTCTATGTTTTCTATTTTTGGTTTCTATTCTTTGTTTATGTTAAAATGATAAATAAAGTTAAAAAAAAAAATTATCTCATTGGAGTATGGTTACAGGTGGTAGGGAGGATGCGGCATTGCAACTGCTTCTTTGCCATAAGCAACATTCCCGCTAAGCAATGTTCTAGTCAATGGGGGATAGTTCTTTGCAATTTTGCTTAGAATCGCATGGTTCAGGCAGGTCCTGAGGGTTAGGCAGGTCTGGATCACCCTATCCCTCGGGAGTTGCCTGTTCTATGCAGTTCTAAGCATGATCACATTTTGCCACCCCCCAACAGCAGGAACGCTGCCTGCTGGGACCACTGGCCACAAGTACCTGACGTTTTTTGCTATTCGGCATGCAGAGGGTCTTGGTCCAATGATCTGAAAATATTCTATTAATAGTGAGTGAAGAATAATTGATCCAACTAATGATGTGCATATGCTTTCTTTCAAAACACATTCAGGATCCAAAGGCATCCTCGAAGAGGAGGGTTTTGAGCTTGGATTTGAAAAGAGCTAGAGAAGGATTCCAACATACTGAATCGGGTAGTTTGTTCCAGGCATATGGAGCAGCAAAGCAGTATGAACAAATTCTGGAGTTGACACTGGCAGAGAAGAGCACAGATAAAAGGGATCTGCCAGAGGAGAGGTGTAGAATTCTAGAGCAGGTGTGTCGATTTCAGGGCATTAAGGTGTATAGAATTCTGGAACAGCTGCTATGGATATAAAGCTCCAGAACTTTAAATCCTCCCACACAAACCACAGTGCAGTCTGCACCCATTCTCTGCCCCTAATCTGTCCAGTCCCCATCCTGTCATGCACGAGCTGTGTTCAATGCATGGTAACTGTTATTGTGGACCCACACTAGCCACTTATCATGTGTTAAAATACGCGTTAACCATTAGCACACTTTATTAAATATGCCCCATAGGTGCCTATGTTCTTTATAAAATATGCCTAAGTAGATGTCTGTTTGCCTTCTTAAACTAGGTGCTCCCTTGTAAAATTACCCTCTTCATCAAGGGCAACCTGAAAGATCCACAATTTCATCCATATCACATTCTCACTGTACAGTTAAAAGTCTGATGTGAAAAATTTAGGCATTAACAGTTGATGTCAACAAAATTTAGTTATGAGTTCAAATAAGCTGCCTTCTGATTTGCATCTCTAGGAAACATTTGTGAGAAATTCAATTTATATTCCCACAGCCAGGAACAAAGCACATTACATTTATTTTTTAAGCAGCTAGTACATGTCTCCCCTTCCACCATCCTTCCTGTCCCATGTGAAATAAGAGACCTCCACTCAATGTTCTGCAGACCTAAATGCTTCAAAATTAATCCTGCCAGTAGGCCTGTCTCCACAAGTCTCACCCCATTATCAGGAAAAAGCTACAAAGCTTTTTAATGGTCCTACCTGCCCCACCCCCCTCAACTCTCTGACCTCTCCCTCTCCACCCAAGGCCTATCACCATCTACAGGCTACAGGATCTATATTGCACAAGAACATTTTCCACTCATTTGTGGTATACCAATATGACTTTCCGAAAGCCACTCTTGCAAGCCACTATAACCCTTCTCTGATTTAACTTCCCTTAAGTTTATGTACCCCCTCCTACAGGAGCCCAGGTAGCCAATTAACAGGCTAGCCTGGGTCAGCCCTGCACTATAGTTGCAGCTACACTAAAGCTATGAGCTGTATATCCATAGCACTTGCTCCAGAACTCTATGACTACTTTGATGAGTAAGTTCAACCCCATGTCAGATGGATGGATACCATTCAATTTCTATAAGTCAGCATAGTCAATGAACGCCAAGTTATAAGTACCCAAGAACATAACATAAGAACTGCCAAACTGGGTCAGACCAATGGTTTTTCAAGCCCAGTATCCTATTTCCAACAGTGGCTAATCCAGGTCATAAGTACAGTACTTGTCAGGATTCCAAAAAGTAGACAGATTCCATGTTGCTTATCCCAGGAATAAGCAGTGGCTTTCCCAAAGTCTACCTTATTATTAATGGTTTATGCACTTTTCCTCCAGGAACTTATCCAAACCATTTCTAACTGCTTTTACCACATCCTCTGACAACAAATTCCACAGGTTAGTTATTAATATCAAACCAACACTCCCAGAGCTTTTACCACATATGAGGTCTTTTTCTCCCCTTTTTGGATATATTGTTGATGTATATGGATAGTTGTTGCTCTTCTGCATAGATTCTATAGAGCCTGATATAAATATAGCTTTGGGCTGATATTATGTGTGAACATTGTAAGTTTTGTATGTATGTATGCTGCTTTTCTGGGAGTGTTGGTTTGACATTAATATTTGAGTATGGGTTTTTTTGTTTGGTAACAGTCTAGTTATGCAATGAGTGAAAAAATATGTTCTATCATTTGTTTTAAATATACTTAGTAACTTCATGATGTATTCCCTAGTCTTTATACTTTTTGAAATAGTAAACAATCGAGTTGTGTTTAGCTGTTAAACCCAACTCATTGTTTATAGATTTTTTTATCTTCCCTCAGCTTCCTGTCTTGCCTACAAGCTGAAGTGCCCAACCTCTTTAGCCTTCTTCATCATGTTTATCATTCTGGTCAAGCTTCTCTGTTCCATTTATAATTTACTATGAGGCACATTCCAATGTGGGCATCCAGGCCTCTGTGCAGCCGATCGGAATTGGGATGCCAAAAGGTAGACCCTATTCTGATCCCGCGGGGGGCTAGACATGCCCACAGGATCAGAATTGGGTTTAGGGCCTAAACATGTAGGCCGTTCCCCGATTCTAATTGGCCTGCATACAAAGCCACTTGCCCGGCTACCTCAGTCAGCTCATGAATGGAGCCGCTGTGCCATGGTGTCCTGTCGCCATGGCACCACAGCTCCATTCAGGAGCCGCAAATGCTGGCCGCCACTGATTCTCTTCATTCCCCACAGCCGGACCCTCGATCTGGCCTCCCATGGCCAGGGTCAGGCTGCGGGGATCTTCCTGCACCCCCCTTCCTTTTGTCCCTGACCGGTGACAGGTTCCCCCGACATCTGGGGAACTTATTCCACCTTTGTGGTGGAATAAGTCCCCATCTACGTTCACGACCCCAGACGTACAGGGCCGACCTCAGAATCAGCTCTGTATGTCCGGGGTCATGGACTGCTCAGGCCCCTCCCTCACTCCGCCTCCAGAATGCCCCCTTCCACCCTGGTCTAAGCCTCCCCATACAAACGCATTGTTCGTACGGGGAGGCTTTTGACGGGGCTGGCAGGGGGGCGAATAGAGGACATCTATCTCTGTTATTTGCAGGACAGAATGAGCCCCCCACGGGGGTTATTCCAGAATATGAAAAAGCCCTTTGGACATGTAGCGTATACGTTTCTCTAGCAAAAATGCCTTTGACCGTATTTGGAAACCCCCGAGGTCCTGCACATACACTGTGCTAGCACGCAAATCTCAGAATGTGGGTGGGAGGGGGCAGAATGGGGGCATGGTCAGCAGCAGAAACATACAATACATATTCAGGAAAGGCCTGTGTACGTTCTGTGTGTTTCCCATGAACGTCCACATTATACCAGCAGAAATGTGGAATAAGGCCAGGACTTAGAAACTTTTCTGCTCTGCTCTGCAATGCATCCCATATTAATGAATGGCTGTGACAAAGATATTTTGAACCACTGTGTCTGCAGTCTGGAGGTCCATACAATGCAATTGTAAAGAACAGAATGCAGAGGTGGGAAAAGGAGGTATGGTAAAGACACATTAATAGGCACTCCTACAGAAATATTCAGAGGTGCAATGGAGATTTTTCTGGCTATGCTGACAATTGCTGTGTAAGCTAAAGGAGATAATCTAGGGCATCCTGACAATTCCTGTCTTCCGAGAAGTGAGACAGTTGATGTAGGGATTGTATGTGGGCGTGTGTGTGTGTGTGTGTGTGAGCGTGCGTGTATGATTAGAGGGATGCATGGGGGGAACTGGTATGATCAACCACAATATTGGAGAGACATCAATGCCTGGTCAGTTGGCCAGTACCTGTCCATAGGGGTGCCAGTGTGCTCAGATACATCAGAAAGGGGTCTCTGCAGCTAACTGTCACAGCATATCCCTGTCAATGATAAGGGACTGTGATGGGGTGTATGAGAAGCTCCCCAACAACCCTGTACTGATACACCTCCAGCCAAACTAAGGACATGACCACCTGGGAAGGGTGTGGCCAGGGACAGCCCTTTTTAACCGGGAGGGAAGAGACCGAGGTGTTCCAGAGTATGGAGTGACCGCCTAAGTCAAAGGAGATCCTATGGGAAGGTAGGAGACGGGGTGTTTCCACTTTGGTCAGCAGGCTTGTGATGCTACTGCTGTGAAGCCCAGAGAGAAAGAACTTTGGAGGGTTGGGGGTACTGTTTCTCTACTACTTTTGTGGAGCCCAGAGTGAAGGAACTTTGGGGGAGGGGGAAATTGTGTCTTTGCTACCACTGCTGTGAACTCCTTGTAAATAAAGCATTTTCCTTTAACCCTCTGCCTGGCTCCGTGGGGGGGTTTGTCCTAATCCGCTCACAGCATCCTTCAGGGACCCTCAGAATGAGTATATGCAACAGGGCACACAGCACCATCAGCAGGCTCACAAAAGTGCACATTTGTGTAGACAGATGTTGGTGCTCTTGGGCATCTAGTAGCACTGTTTGCGCTGATGCATGCACTCAATCTGAGGGTCCCTAATTATCGCTAGGGATATGCTCTGACATTTAGCTGTAGATGGCCTTTACTGATATCTTCTGATCCATACATAGCATTGTACAGGCTGTTGTCAGAGATGGCCATTACAAGCACAACTAAAATGTTCTCCTGCTGCCATGTATGTTTTGCTGCAGGCTATGTCAGGACAAAGATATCGCTTTCTACTTGCTGTTGTAACATCTCTGAGTGCAGAGATCACTTTGCAGTGTTCTGGTCATGCAAAGGACTAGCTTATCTGGTATTTTGTGCATCAGCACATCTGTATCATCCATTTTCATAGGTAGTTTGCATGAGCTCAACACCGTCAATGTGAAGAGCAGCTTCAGGGATGCATGTTTTAACTGGGGAGATGTGGCCACATGGAGACGGGCAGCATCGTATACGAACATTTGTTCAGAATTCGCCGAGGGCAGGGACATCTAGGCCTCTTGCTGCATATACCCATGTCCCAAGGTTTGTGTGTGCCATGCCGGAACTGACTCTGTCCTTGATTCTGGAAGCATGGATGTGTCTACACCCACAGTTGCAGAATCAGATTTAAATTGGGCCCGTCTTTCATTTGTATATTTGCGTGGCCTAGATGTGCATGATATGGAATCGCGCTCCACATATTTTTAGAATGCAGCAACTAGAATTGCACACAATACTCAAGGTACAGTTACTCCATGGAGTGATAGAGACATTATTGTAGTCTCTCTTTTATTCTGCATTCCTTTCCTAGTAATTCCTAACATTTTACTTGCGTTTCGGGGCACTGCTATACATTGAGCAGAGGATTTCAAGGTGTTGCCCATGATGATACCTATATCTTTTTCTTGGATGGTGACTTATAATGTACAGTGGAGGAGTAGCCTAGTGGTTAGAGCAACAGCCTAGTACCCAAGCAATCAGAGTTTGATTTTCACTGGCAATCTTGGCGACTTTGGACAAGTCACTTTATCCTCCATTGCCTCGGAAGAAAAGGCCTGGCAATCTACTTCTGGTCATACCTTGCCAAGAAAACCCAGGGGCTGCTGAGTCAGCATTGACTTGACAGCACTTTGAAGGCCTACTTTAAATTTTTAATCCACATTCTGCAGCCGGGTTAATTTTTGCATATTTCAGGAAAATTGTACCTGTCTTATTCAATATGTTCTAATAGTGATTTTCCTTCTGCTATGGTCATGTATTATATACCATTTGATATGAATATTTAGTCAGAATTTTGGATCCCGAGAGTTTTGGGCTCAGCCTGGAAAGGGTTAAAAAAAATGTGCAGCCTAACATCTTACAGCTATGGTTTAGATCATTCTAATAACATCATGCCTGCCAAAATAAACTGCTTGTTGACCTTGTCAACACAATCACAGCTAGCTGAGATTAGGGATGAGGGATAATCTTTCAGCAACTGATTTGGACTCTTGACCAGGCTCTGAGACAGGTAATGTCATTTCTGATAATATTCACCAGCTACCGGTACAATGTCACATGAAGCGTATTAGCATGGGTGAACCTAGCCAGTAGGGGGCATGCACAGCCCAATAAAAGTTCAGTTTATGTTTATTTAAAACAAATTCTTTCCAGTTTTGGCCACTTTGTACTTCATTTCACCTACTTGTCTTTTGTGCACACATTGCATGGACATTAGAAATTTTTTTAAATGTGCAATTTGATTGTACATATGTTCATTCATAGGTACACCTCGTACCTGCATACAAATAATCCGTGCAAGCTTTAAATGTTTAGGTACACAAATGAACCAAAAGTGAGCTCATGAAGGCACATCCCTATTAGCCAGGAGTCAACACATTAGCTGATCCAAAGCAAATTCCCATCTTAATGATCCATTGCACCTGAACTTCCTTGGCTACCGTACCTCAATCAGTACAAAAGAATATAAGAACATAAGATATGCCATACTGGGTCAGACCAAGGTCCATCAAGCCCAGTATCCTGTTTCCAACAGTGGCCAATCTAGATCACAAGTACCTAAAAGTCTCCCCAAAAGACAGAGGTTCCTCAATGCTTGTATTGGGTCAAGCAGTGATGTCCTGTGTCCCTTTTAATAATGGTTTATGGACCTTTCCTCCAGGAACTTGTCCAAACCTTTTTTAAACCCAGCTACACTATCAGCTTTTACTACATCCTCTGGTAACAAATTCCAGAGTTTGATTGCACGTTGACTGCAAAAATATTTTTTCTTATTAGTCTTAAATAGGTTACCCTGTAGCTTCATTGCATGTCCCTAGTCTTTTTATAGTATGATGATGTAAACAATCGATCTACCTTTACCCGTTCCACTCCATTCGTTAATTTATAGACCTCTATCATATCTTCCCTCAGCTGTCTCTTTTCCAGGTTGAAGAGCCCTAACCTTTTTAGCCTCTCTTCATAGGAGTATCCATCCATCCCCTTAACCATTTTGGTGGCTCTTCTCTGTACCTTTTCCAATAACGCTATATTCTTTTTAAGATACGGTGACCAGAATTGCACACAATATTCAAGGTGCGGTCGCACCATGGAACGATACAGAGGCATTATAATATCCTTTGTTTTATTTTCCATTCCTTTCCTTATGATACCTAGCATTCTATCTGCTCTCTTGGCTGCCGCTGCACACTGGGCTGAGGGTTTTAACATGTTATCCACGATGACGCCTAAATCTTTTTCCTGGGTGGTGGTTCCCAATGTGGAACCTTGCATCGTGTAACCATAGTTTGGGCTGTTCTTTCCTAGGTGCATAACTTTGCACTTGTCCACATTAAATTTAATCTGCCATTTGGAGGCCCAGTCTTTCAATTTATCAAGATCCTCTTGCAATTTTCCACAATCTTCTTGTGTTTTAACAACTTTAAATAGTTTTGTGTCATCTGCAAATTTGATAACCTCACTAGTTATTCCCTTTTCCAGGTCATTTATGAATATGTCAAAAAATAGCAGACCCTGCACAGATCCATGCAGTACTCCACTATTCACCTTTTTCCATTGGGAAAATTGGCCATTTAGCCCTACCCTCTGCTTTCTATCTTTTAACCAGTTCCTGATCCACAATAGAACACTGCCTCCTATCCCATGACTTTTTAGTTTTGCCAAAAGTCTGTGATGAGGGACCTTGTCAAAGGCTTTTTGAAAATCCAGATACACTATATTAACCGACTCACTTTTCTCTACCTGTTTATTCACACCTTCAAAAAAACATAACAGATTAGTAAGACAAGATCTTCCTTGTCTAAAGCCATATTGGCTGACTCCCATTAAGCCATGACTACATGTTGAGTAATTTTGTTCTTTATCATGGTTTCTACTATGTCAGGCTCACCAGTCTGTAGTTTCTTGGATCACCCCTGGAACCCTTTTTAAATATTGGCATTACATTGGCCATCCTCCAATCTTCAGGTATTACAGATGATTTTAATGATAGTTCACAGATTACTAATAGCAGGTCTTCAATCTCATATTTCAGTTCTTTCAACACCCATGGATGTATACCATCCGGTCCAGGTGATTTGCTACTCTTCAGTTTATCAAATAGCTGTAATACATCTTCCCAGTGTATTGATATTTCTTTCAGTTGTTAGGCAGTGTCACCTTTAAAGACCACTTCAGTCATGGGTAACATTTCTACATCTTCCTCAGTAAAGACTGAAGCAAAGAATTCATTGAGTCTTTCCGCTATGGCCTTGTCCCTTCTTACTGCCCCTTTTACTCCTCTATCATCCAATGGTCCAACCGATTCTCTCACAGGTTTTTTGCTATGATTGTACTTGAAAAAGTCTTTATTATGCGTTTTTGCTTCCACAGCAAGTTTCTTCTCAAATTCTCTCTTTGCCTGCCTTATCAATGCTTTGCATTTAACTTGCCAGTGCTTGTGCTGTTTCCAGTTTTCGTCATTTGGCTCTTTTTTCCATTTCCTGAAAGATGCTTTTTTGTCAACAACAACCTATCTGACCTCACCTTTAAACCATGCTGGCAGTTTTTTGGATTTCCTTCCACTTTTCTTAAAGCATGGAATACAGCTGGTCTGGGCTTCCAATATAGTATTTTTAAACAACACCCAAGCTTGATGTAAGTCTTTAACCTTTTCAACTGCTCCTTTTAGTTTTTTCTTACTATTTTACTCATTTTATCATAGTACAGTTCTTCTGTAGCCAGCCAGGGGTTTGTTAGTAGCTTTAGAGATGTAGCCCACTGGTTACTTCACTGGCTGTGGAGGCAGAGGTCATGGGTTTGATCCTGCAGTGGTGTCATTTGATAGGGCTCTCTGAGGCATTTCCTTTTTTAATTTAAATTAGTGCTGCCAGCAAAAACACCCTCACAGTGCTGTAACCTTAAGGCTCCCTATAAAGTGCCCTATAAGGCGCCCTGTTTCATCAGTCATTGTTTTAATCAGTGTGCTACACCTCTATTACTGTGATTGCAGGTCAGCACGTGAAGTTAAGGATAGCGCGCGGTAACGTGCGCAGCTCCTTCTATCGCACGATAATGGACACGGCACATTTTATCGCGTGATAACCCGTGATTGTTACCTTAAGACCGGAACGCACACTCCTTATATGGCATCTTCACATTATCGCTGCAACTAGCACCAGGAACATTAAGACGGTTTAGTAAACATACCCCTTAGTCTGGCATTTACACATGTAGATAGCATACACATGAATAATTTCAGAAAGCTTTTATTTATATGTTGGGATCTGTGGGATACAGAGATGTCAAAGGGTGTGGTACAGATGGGGATTGAGTGGGCTGAAATTTTGAACATGTAGGAGGGGAAAGTTGGCAGTAGTAGCCAGCACTGTTAAAGCAGCTGACTGTCGTCGCTCTAAATTAAACTGGATATCCAATGATGGGGTCATATCTGGCACCGGCATTGAATAACGGGGTTGGCTAAATAGCAGTTTAACTAACCAGTCAGCGGCAATATTTAGCCACTGGCCAGTTATCTAAACCAGCCAAAGCTAGACCAACCTTTAAAATTAGGATAATCGGTTAGCAACTGAATATTGACGCTAACCGGTTATCCTCCACGCCAGCCGGCTAGCATCAGGGTGATTAGTAGCTCAGTGCCGGCTGAATAACCTCATGAGCGGCATATAAATAGCTTGCAGGTCTGCAAATCACTTAGATGCTTCAGATGCTTAGATGCTTACATGGGAAGTACAGGTCTATTTACATTTTCAAAAAACCTTTCAAGTTTTACACCACCAGAGCATCAAGCACAGATTTGAATAAAAGCGTTCATTTGGGCTATGGCTTTGTACAAGGGATAAAGAGAGTAATTCTCTTTAATCCCCATTTTTTATTTCTCTTTCCAAAGTTTAGAAAAAAATTGCAGCTGCCCCAGATAATTAGTGGCACTAATATGTCCAGTTCTGTAACATTTCCCCACTACATGTGTTAAGTCCCTTCACTTCTATTTGGAAACTGCCAAGTTGATGCTGCTCTTTATTTGCACTTCGAAAATCTGCAAAATAGCTGCTTTCACTGTACATGCTGGCAAAGACGTGTACTCCTGTACATCCTCTTATGCATCTGACAAGAGGCGCTGTTTGGCAGAGCCTTTTGTAAAATACAGGGGGAATTAAGGAAGTCCCAACCTGAGCATCTCATTTTATGCGCAGAAAAGGTCTATAAAATGACTCCGTTTGTGTGGCTATCTGGGCGTGGAATTATATAGAAGCAATTTTCTGCATGTAAAGCGGGGTTTGCACTCAGAAAAAGCTTTATAAAATTATCCCTAGGATGCATATTATTGTGGCACTGGCTGAATGTATTGTATAATTATGTCTAATTTAAAACTGTCTATATTCGACATTCCAAATTATATGCTCTCTGTTCCATTGCATATTACACAAGAGACAATTTTTTTTTTTTTTTAGAAAATTGACTTTGTTTTTCATAAACAACAGCAAATATCAGCACCTTCTATTATTTTAATAAGAAACGCTTTCAGTTTTTTAGATGATTTGTTCATCATATTGTAAACCTGAATTTTCTTCCTATTTTATGTGGAAGCTTGTATATGCCCAAGAAATAGGGGACATGATGGATGATAATGAAACAGAGACTGGCTAATGGATTTTGGTAACATTTATTTCTCTCTAGCTTGCATTCTCAATTCACCTCTTTTCACAGAGGGACTTCTGACCTACTCAACAACCTATTCTTATTATTGCGATGGGCCTACTGAAAGGTCATGTCAAGAAAGAACTTCACCAGGATCATATGTTGCGTGGTGGCTTGGTGGTCGTATGTATGAAGTCATTTACTTGGACTTGTAGGAGTGACATCATATGTACGGCTGCTAAACTGCTACATGGGACATCATTACTTCAAACCTTTTCTTGAGAAGAGACACTTGAAATTTTTCAGATATCAGAACAACATCTAAATAACATGAATTAAGATTGTGGATTTTAATTTTATAATTAAAGAAAATAGTTACATCTCATTTCATAATATAAATGATAGAACTTTAATGTTAAGAAGTAGAACTGTAAGTCTAGGATCCGATTTTCTTCTGGGTGAGCTATGTGCCGCTACGGTGCAGAGCCCTACCCAGTCACCCCTAACCCCAGATATTCAATGCTATGGTGACAGCACTGAATATCCGAGATGTGCGCCAAGGGGTCAACGCTGCAGATCCTGGCCATGTAGCAACGATATTGGACTACTACACAGTTAGTGGTCCGTGGCTGGAACTAGGCGAACCAAAAGCTGGCCTAGTTTTAGCCATGTACCACTAACTGCAAAGCGGTCCAATATCGCCGCTACATGGTTAGCGGCAGTCACCGCCTCCACTCTACCTTGGATTGCCCCCTACACGCCCCAATGTTAACCGGATAGCATTGGGGCGCGTAGGGGAAATAGTTGGGGATATTCAATGGCACTAACCATGTTGAATATCCCAGTTTAAGGCATTTGCATGGTTTACTTGGCTGTAAACCATGTAAATGCCTTTAGAATATCAGGCCCCTAGTTCTCAAATACTGTCTAGGAAAACAAATATACAAGCAAAATGCTGGCATGTTTTGGTGTTTCCTAACTTTTGAGTAACCTTTTTGTTGTCTTTTAAGTATCACAATTTTTTTCTATCATCTTTGATCACATGACACTCAAAAGACTATACAGGCTATTAGAGTTCCAAATTAATCTTATTGCAGTATTTAGTGTTTGGAACTCATTCTATGATCATTTTTCTATTTTTTTATGTTTGGCAGTTCCACCATGAGCCTCAAGCCATTGGTTTAAGATCATTGATGGTTTTATTCTTTCCCACTCACTGTGTTAGATAGAAGTATACATGTGGAGGATTATTCTTTAAGGAGCTGTGGAAAGTTATGCACAATTTACATGTATAAATCATGACATTCTAGTCATATAAATGACATGTGCCCTGTTGTGAAAGTATGTTCACAGAGCCTATTGTGCATGCTTTCACTGTGGATGTGCACATAGGCAGAAATTGAGAAAACCATGAGCGAAACATGCATTTATGCACATATTTTTATAAAATAAGGGTGTGAATGTCTTAGATCCGTGCCATCAATTATACTGGTTCAAAAGCTTCTGTAAGCAATTGTGCCTTTATTTTCTGCGTATTACCAGCCACTTACATTAGTATTCTATTAAGGCAGCTTTACGCAAATTTGACTTTATAGAATAAGCATTACAGTTGTGGTCAACATTATCGGCACCCTTGCATTTTTGGTATGTTCTATACAGCATCTTGAGAAATAATTGCAAATATTCCAACAGTATGTCATCATAATATTTTAACAGTATTTTCAAAGGTATACAACAAAATAAAGATGTCTGTGCAACTTAGACGTAGTAATGTCTAAAAAAAAATTATCACCTGGACAGGATTAATGGCACCTTTCACTAATATTTGGTTGTATAACCCTTGGAAGAAATCACAGCCTCCAAACGTTTCTTGTAGCCATCTATAGGTTTCATAAATCTGTCTGCTGGTAGTTTCTCCCACTCTTCAACTGCAGTTTATTCCAGCTCATGAATGTTTCCAGGATTCCTTTTATCAATGGCAGATTTCAGCTCTTTCCAAACATTCTCGATTGGAATGAGATTAAGACTTATTGTTGGCCAGTTTAAAACAGTCCATTTTTTCTTTTTAGCCATTCTTTTGTATTTTTGGATGTATATTTTGGGTCATTGTACTGCTGGAGGACCCATGACCTTCGATCCAAACCTAGCTTTCTGACTCTAGGTAGCACATTTCACTCCAAAACACCTTAGTAGTCCTCTGACTTCATTATTCCTTTAATATGTTTCAGGCCTCCAGTTCCTGAGGTATGTGATAAGGAAGCTTATCATAGCTCAGGTAGGAGCTATAGAAAAGATGATGTGACTCTGAACAAGCAACCTGTCAGTTCTGGTAGAATTGAGAAAACAGAGTTTTCACATAAAAGACTACCAGTCCCAGAATGCACCAGGTTTCCAGCAGCCATGAGAGAGGCTGAAGTGAGAGAATGTGTGTGCAATCAAGAGAGCTATGAGGTAATCCCTAAGCACTCATCTCAAAGGGCAGGGCCTGATTCAACACAGCTGCGCTGTGTTAGGGAGCAGCACACATTAGAACAGGATAAGAATAGAGCTTATTCTTCAGATAACAGTTACTACAAGCTCCAGCCCAGCTTCAGGGAGAGTTGGAAGAACAGCTTCAGCAAAAGCCACGCAGATAGAGAGAGAAGGAAACTCTCTGGAAGGAAGAGAAGAAAGGCCATTGGAAGGTCTGGGAGATTCCAAGGCAGTACTCATACTGGGAGGTATTCCAAAAGCCAGCAGAGTCCATTGGACTGGATTCAGCCAGAGGAATGGAGTGGCAGAGATAGGAATCACCAGTGGCTACCTGGAAGAGAGAAGACTGCATGTGGAAGGGACTTTCAGACCAAGGCCAGAAGGTATGTGAGAGAAGATCCAGTGTCCAGGGATCAAGATTGGAAGGCTGGACATCAGAATTGGATTACATATTGGCCAGGCTTTACAGAGAGGAATTATGATGGCAGGAGAGGCTCAGGTATGAACACTGATCCAGACCCTATCTATAATAGAGAATGGCAGCAAGGGAATAAGCATTCTCATGATAGTGCCTTAATGAAAGACTCATCTGTGCCAATGTATGATATTGACCCTATGATTGTTGATGCAGGGGGAAATACAGCAGATGAAACTATTTACATGGACTGTTCTTTATCTAAATGCTATTGCTAGTTTTCTATGAGCAAACACATCAGCCATCACAAAGAAACCTAACTTTGTTCTTTATTTCCACTGCAAACAGCTCTTAAAGCAGGATTTGGGCTCACACAGTAGCAGCCAGCCAGCTAAAGGCTTTCAGCTGGTCCATTGATAGTAATTAGGGCTGCACCTGATTGTGTGTGTGAGCAAGGGAGAATCACTGCTGAGATCGGCGTGGAAAATAAGCAGAAGTTAACCTAACCAGCAAAGTTTATTCTTTACTTTGTGCCTTTGTATTTGGTAATTACTTGCTAAGAAAACATTGGCTAATTGCCTGACAAGCTGAAGGTTGTTTTCTGGTTTACTTTGTGACTTTTTGTTATCCATTTAAACGCTGCAAGCAAGTAACCTCATTTATAGTGCTATCAAGCATACATGTGCTGGGTGAATTAAACCCCATCAATAAAAGAAGTATTTTATTGATCTTACCACTTGGTTTCACAACTCAAATTATTGTCATCAGCTGTGTTTGGGAGTGAATGAACTACAATACCCACAATACCTTGCAAGAATCATATGAATATATGCATCGTCAAGATTGTGTAAGTTCTCACCCTAGGCAGCCGTCTGACAGGTAGCAAAACAATCCCACATTATGGAACTTTATAAGCTTCATTTCTTTGCCTGTAAATGTATCACTGGTCTGCATTGCCAAAGAGCTCAAGTTTGGTTTCATCTGTCCACAGAACATTTTCCCAGAAAGATTGTGCTTTCTCAAGTTGGGTTTGGATAAACATCAGACGTGCCTTTTTATGTCTGTCTTGGACCAATGGGGTCCTCCTTGGCCTTTGCCCATGAAGTCCTTCTTTGATTAGTGCACGGCATATCGTGCAGGTTGAAACCACAAGTCCAGATTGCTCTAGGTCAGCCTTAAGCATTTTGGATGTTGTATGTGGTGTTTTTCCAACAGTTTGCACTAACCTTCAAAGACTTCTTGGATTAATTTTCCTCTTCTTACCACGCTCTTGGAGGTTCTTTACAGTTCCATGAGCAGAAAACTTCTTAATAATATTAGAAACATAGAAATATGACTACAGAAAAAGACCACATGGCCTATATAGTCTGTCCTTCCATATCAACAACTACAACAGTCCCCTTTTTATCTTTAGAGATCATCTGTGTTTGTCCCATGATTTTTTGAATTCAGTTACTGTCCTCATCTCTACCAACTCCACTGGGAGACTATTCCACAGATCCACTACTCTTTCCGTAAAGAAATATTTCCGCATATCACTCCTGAATCTATCTCCCTTCACCCTCATCCCCTGTCCCCTCGTAGCAGAACTTGCTTTCAATTGAAAAAGGCTCTCCCTGAACATTTATGTTACCTGAGGGCTCCCCTCACGGGACAGGCTCCCGCACCGAGTTCAGCTCTCCCCAATCAGTGATCTCTCCCAGTTCAAAAAGGCCTTGAAACATCACCTTTTCATCAAATATTTCCCAGAGAACATAGTACCACAGGCACACTCATACAGCAACAAACCCGTTCTTAACACGTAACCCCTGCCAACCCAGCAACACTTCAGACCTCTCTCTCATACTAACAAAGTTCTTTTCATAAAATATGCCATCCAAATGTAAATAGTTCTATGACTATTATTTATTGTAAATAATTACCCCGGTTACCCAAGTTATTGTTCCTGTTTTATGTAAAAAAAACAGATAATTTGTATCTTATCTTATCTGATGTTTTCTTGTTCTATGTAAACCGAGCTGATTATGAATAGTGCGGTATATAAAAGATGTCAAATAAAATAAATAAATAAAATTTGAGCGGCAACAAGAGCACAGCCAGCCAGCACCAGAGTGCTGCCCAATCGGGGCAGACTCGGGGCCGTATAAAGAACAGCGCGGCAAGAAGGCGCACAAAGGAACTACAAGGGGAGAATCACAGCCACCAGTACACCAGAAGAAAAACAGAATAACAGAAGAAAAGCAACAGCAAAAAAAGCAACAGACGAAGACTTAAGAAAAACAGGCATCACCCTAACAGAATATCACAAAAGACCAACATGCACGCCACATACTTCCTCCCACTCTACCTACTCGTCACACAACTCCTCCCACCAACCGCACACCTCCACTACCCACAAGCAAACACAACATGGTACCCACCAACAGCATTGCCATATTCAGAACCACAGCACACATACAAAGAAACACTCAGAACTTCCCAGACAAAACGACCAAACAGACACAAATCAATCTCCCAGACCTGCACAAAGGAAGCACATGTAACAGCATCCTCCTCAACAAAGACAACAACGATTGAGCTCATAAACGCCAGATCAGTCTGCAACAAGATACACACTCTTGTAGACCACATAGAAGAGCGACAGCCCGACATAATATGCATCACAGAGACATGGCTCAACCCTACCGACAATGTACTACTCAACCAACTAGTACCGGACAACTACTCAGCGTACAACTGCCCACGCACCCACAAGCATGGAGGAGGAGTCCTGATAATAGCAAAGTCAAAACTAAAGTTCAAGACACAGAGCTTCACCAATACACAGCAATGTAACACAATCAGCATCAAGAACAAAAACATTGCAATCTGCCTAACCTACAGAGCACCCAGAGCTCCACCTGACGAATTAGCCTTCACACTCGAAGAAGCCTGTGCTATAACAACAAACAACAAACCAGCGCTACTGATTGGAGACTTCAACCTGAAGTCCACCAATGCCAAAGACGCAGAGGCCTTCCTTCAAGCAATGACCTCACTTCAATTCACACAGATAATCAATGCACCAACGCACAGACATGGATCATCCCCAGACCTCATCTTCGCATCCAATTACCTAACATCAAGAGACCTAATTTGTCCACCCACCATTACCCCAGTGCCGTGGTCTGACCATTACTTAATCGAGACAAAGCTGCGATCACAAGAGGACCAGACAAACGAAAAAGCAAACATCGCACACACACAAAGACGATTCAAGCATTTCGACAGGGACGAATTCATACAGGACACAATACAACACTTGAACATTACTACAGATGACCTGGGGGAACAGGTTTCCAGCTGGAACAGCATCTTAGCTAATGCCGCCAAACCATCTGGTGGCGGGCACGAGAAACACCCCCACAACAGGAGACAAAACAAACCATGGTACTCAGCAAAAATACGACGGGAAAAGAGAGAGCTCAGGAAGATTGAACGGAGATGGAGAAAATACAAAACAACTGACTACCAGCATCTTTACCTAACAAAGCAAAAACAATACAATGAACACATCAACCAATCAAAGAGGGAATTCCACACAAACATGATAAATACTTCCATCAACAAACCCAGAGAGCTTTTCGAAATAGTCAAGATCCTCACAAAAGAGCAAACAACAGAAGGGGAAGTACAGGTTGATCCACAGGAATTCGCCGACCACATCAAAGACAAATTTCACTCCACAGAGCGTACAACACCCAGTGGGACCACCAAGACAGACGTACACACCAAAACCTGGGGCACATTCTACTCACCCTCAACAGAGCAGATATCCCACATCATCTCTACAATCAACACAAGCACTGCTCCTACAGACCCATGCCCAGTGTCATGGGTCAAAGCCACCAAATCAAACTTCATCCACACCATACACAAAATAGTACACAACTCACTCACTCAAGGACTCATGCCAAAGCAACTAAAGCTTGCCTCAGTAAGACCAATCACTAAGAAAACAACTCTCGACAAAAAATATCCAGCAGCATACCGACCAATCTCCAGCATACCCTTCCTCGCAAAAATCATCGAAAAAACGGTTCAACTACAACTCCAGGAACACATCGACAAACATGAAACACTCGACGACAACCAACACGGCTTTCGTCCCAACCATGGAGTCGAAACGCTACTGATCTACCTCTTCGACAGCATCCTAAGAATAATTGACAACACCAGGAATGGAATCATAATGATCTTCATCGACATCTCCTCAGCCTTCAACACAGTGGACCACAACACGCTCCTGGAAAGACTAAAGAACACTGATATACACGGTATCACATTGAAATGGTTCCACTCATACCTAACCGAAAGACAGCTACAAGTCAAGGTAGGACACAAAACCTCCCGACCCATAAATGTCCGTCAAGGAGTACCTCAAGGATCCGCACTCTCAGCACTCCTTTTTAACATCTACATCCAACCAATATGCAACATCATGAAAGAGCACAACATTCAATACACAATATATGCAGACGACATCATGATATACACCCCGATATCAATCGACAACCCGGACCTCTCTAAGATAACAGACTGCCTTACCCAAATGACGAGTTGGTGTCAAAACAACAACCTCGCAATAAACTACAACAAGACCGAAGCTTTAATCATCACTCGGAACCAAAGCTTCATACACCCGCCAAATATCAAGATACAAAACACTACTATACCAATAAGATCAGAAGTGAGATACCTCGGTGTTACTCTGGACAATAAACTAAACCTCAAGCCACACATAGACAAAACAATTCAAAAAGTCTACTACAAGATGCGAATCATCAGGAGACTGAAACCACTCCTCGCCCCAGAACACTTTCGTACCGTCTGTCAAGCACTGATAACCCCAATACTGGACTTCTGCAATCCGATATACCTTGGACTACCGAAACAAGCCCTCAAACCACTCCAGCTAGCACAAAACACTGCAGCACGAATAATATCCGGTACTACGAGACAGGAGCACATCACACCTACCTTAAAGGACTTACACTGGCTTCCAATCGGTGCACGCATCAGATACAAAACCATCATAAACCTATTTAAGATAAATCAGCACACATCAGCCAACAGCCTGCACACCCTCATACAACCAGACACCAGCACACGTCCTAGAAGAAAACAAACACACAACCGAGTCAGCACCCCAAGTGAATTCAAACACACACGCAAGGACACAACAGACAGAGCACTCTCCATGGCTGCTCCAACGATATGGAACAAACTACCGGACGACTTGAGGGCAACTACAGACCTCAAAGACTTTAGAAAACAGCTAAAAACCATGCTGTTCATAGAACACTATGGACACATCACATAACCTAAGAGAATGTATAACAGCACATGATACCGCCTAAACACTGTATGTATAGAAAATGTTTTAGCACCACTGTATATAGCCCACATTGTACATAGCTCAAACCAATCTAGCACACAATACAAACACACACTCAACTAAATTTCCCCCTCACTGCATGTTTAACACAATCACCTTACCCGATTGTTTGCTGTGATACCACCTTGATTAATAAGATAAGGCGGTTTAAAAATACTGTTAAATAAATAAATAAATTTATACCACGGAGGTATTTAAACATCTCAATCATATCACCTCTATCCCGCCTTTCCTCTAAGGTGTACATATTAAGATCCCTAAGTCTGTCCTCATATGCTTTATAATGAAGACCACTAATCATTTTAGTAGCCACCCTCTGCACCGACTCCATCCTGTTCACATCCTTTTGAAGGTGCGGTCTCCAGAATTGCACACTATACTCCAAGTGAGGTCGCACCAAAGACTTATACAGAGGCATTATCACCTCCTTTTTCTGCTAGCCATTCCTCTCCGTATGCACCCAAGCATCCTTCTAGCTTTTGCCGTTGCCTTTTCTACCTGTTTAGCTACTTTAGGATCATCAGACACAACCACGCCTAGGTCACGCTTTTGTTTAGTGGACAAAAGTACTTCATCCCCTATACTATATTGCTCCCTTGGATTGCTGCAGCCCAAATGCATGACCTTACATTTTTTAACATTAAATCCCAGCTGCAAAATTCTAGACCATTCTTCAAACTTAGCTAGATCCCTCCTCATGTTATCTACACCTCCTGGGTGTCTACTCTATTGTGATTTTGGTATCATCTGCAAACAGACAAAACTTACCTGACAACCCTTCTGTTATATTACTAACAAAGATGTTAAAAAGAATCGGACCAAGGACAGATCCCTGGGGCACACCACATCCTTTTCCTCAGAGAGAGCTCCATTTCTTTGTCGCCTCCCAACCAACCAATTTCTAACCCAAGCAATTACTTTAGGGTCCATCCCTAGGGTGCTCAGTTTGTTTATAAGTCGCCTGTGAGGAACAGTGTCAAAGGCTTTAATGAAATCTAAATACACCACATCTCGGGCTCTCCCTTGGTCCAACTCCGTGGTCACCCAGACAAAGAAATCAATCAGATTTGTCTGACAAGATCTGCCTCTGGTGAATCCATGCTGCCTCGGATCCTGTAATCTGCTGGACTCCAGAAACCTCACTATTTTCTCTTTCAGCAATGTTTCCAATAATTTATTCACCACCGAAGTTAAACTAACTGGCCTGTAGTTTTCAACCACATACTTACTTCCGCTTTTGTGTAAAGGCACCACATGAGCATCTCTCCAGTCCTTTGACACCGCTCCCGACTCCAACGAGGCATTGAAAAGGTCAGTCAGTGGAGCTGCTAGAACGTCCCCAAGTTCCCTCAGTATACTAGGGTGTATGCCATCTGGTCCCATCGCTTTGTCTACTTTAAGTTGAGCTAGTTTCTCACGAACACAGTCTTCTGAAAATTGTTCAGGATGTCCTCGCTTCTGTTCCTGTTTGTGGGTGTTTTCTGAGGTCCTGCTCCTGGTTCTTCATTTGTGAACACAGAACAGAAGTATTTGTTAAGCAATTCCGCTTTATCCTTATCAGCGTCTATCATATTCCTCCCCTGCACCCTTCAGTCTGACAATACCACTTTTGCCCTTACTCTTCTCACTAACATATCTGAAAAATGTCTTATCCCCCCATTTTATTGCATTGGCTATTTCCTCCTCCTTTTGCCTTCCTGATTACTTTCCTAGCTTCTCTAAGTTTTTCTAAATATAGATGCCTGTCCTCCTCTCTCTGTGATCTCTTGTATTTCATGAAGGCCTCCCTCTTTTTCTTCACTTTTTCAGCTACTTCTTTCGAAAGCCATAGCGGTCTCTTTTTCCTTTTACCTTTATTTACCATTGTACAAAAAGGTTGGTTGCCCTTAAAATATCCCCTTTTAGTTTTGCCCACTGTTTTTCTACATCCCCCAGCAGTTCCCATCCCACTAACGACTCCCTGAGGTATTGGCCCATCTTGGCAAAGTTAGTCTTCCTAAAGTCTAAGAGCCTCACCTTTGAACGGATTCTAACAGCCCTAGTCCTAATACTGAACCACACCATCTGGTAATCACTGGATGCAAAATGATCTCCCACTACAACATCAGAAACACTTTCAACATTGGTAATCACCAAGTCCAGTATGGCCCCTTCATGGCTGCGTGGATGGTGCCATTGAGAGCGTTTTGGTTTCCTAGACCATGGGATGCTGTACCAAGGGTTACAGAGCAGAGATGGCATCCATCTGTCCAAGAAAGATTGACGCGTCTTTGGTAGTAGACTGGCTAATCTACTGAAGAGGGCTTTGAACTAGATTCGTTGGGGATGGGTGAAGAAAGCCCCCGGGTAGGTGAAAGCCCACAGGTAGATGATACATTAAATACCTTTATGGAAATGGGTAACAGGGGTAACATATGGAAAGCAGTGTGTATAAATGCCTGTAGCATGGGAAATAAGATCCCTGATGTTGAAGCTTAGGTGGGAGTGGTTGACTTGGATTTAGTGGCAGTTACAGAAACATGGTTCAAAGAAAACCATGATTGAGATGTAACTATACCTGGCTATAATTTATTAAGAAAGGACAGGGTAGGAAGAAGGGGAGGAGAAGTAGCACTATATGTAAAAACTACTATTAAAGCTTTGGAATTACAGAGCTTAAAAGGGAGAGAGGAGGCATTGTGGGTTAAACTAGAAAGAGGGAAAGAGAAATCTATTTGCATTGGTGTGATATACAGACCTCCCTCAAAAGAGGAAGATGTGGACAGAGAGTTAATTGGAGACATGCACAGCATTGCTAGGAAAGGGGAAGTGCTGTTGATAGGAGATTTCAATATGCCAGATGTTGATTGGCACATTCATGTTGCAGTATCATCTAGAAGTAAGGAGATCCTGGATTCTCTACAGGGAGAACTATTCAGGCAATTGGTAACAGACCCCACACGTGAAGGGGCCATACTGGACTTGGTGCTTACCAATGGTGAAAGTGTTTCTGATGTTGTAGTGGGAGATCATTTTGCATCCAGTGATCACCAGATGGGTGTGGTTCAGTATTAGGACTAGGGCTGTTAGAATCCATTCAAAGGTGAGGATCTTAGACTTTAGGAAGACTAACTTTGCCAAGATGGGCCAATACCTCAGGGAGTCGTTAGTGGGATGGGAATAGCTGGGGGATGTAGAAAAACAGTGGGCAAAACTGAAAGGGGATATTTTGGAGAGAGACCAGCTTTATCTGGGAGCTGCCGCGGTACTTTCATCTACGCGGAGCAGTGCTGTAGGAGGGAGTTGGAGACCTGGTGGCACAGCTGCAGGCACTCAGTGGACGTTCCTGCCTTGGAGGACCCCCCCTTGACCCACATAAAGCTCAGTGGGTGTTACTCGCGGCCTGCGAGTCACGGCCTGCGTGGTCGTGTCCTAAGGGGCGTGTCACAAGGGGTAAGGCACGCCCCTTCTGCGCTCCTTCGTCGCTCACGAGAAACTCTCGAGGGTGTTTGGCGCTACAGTGATTTGTCCATGGGAAAACGGAAAGTGAAGTCATCTGGTAAATCTGGGTCTGGTGATGCCAAGCAAGGAGGTAAGGTGGTTGGTCTCATGGACAAACATGTATCGTCGCTACCGCCTGCGAAGTTGTCGCCGGATGGGGTTTCTTTAAGCCCCAAATTTTGGCTACCGCCTCCTTTTCCCCAGCCACTCTCTTCCTCTACTTTCCTCGACGCTCTTCCGGAGGCAGCAGCCTCGCTTTTGAGACCCGTTAGCCCGGCTACCTCTGAACAGATTGTTCCTCTTCCTACGGGAGAGGTAACTCTGGGGGATATTTGGACTGCAATTCAACAAATTGATAAGCGTTTATCTTCAACTGTTTCGTCTCTATGTAGTTTTACAAGTGATGTAGTTGCTAAATTTAAAGATGCTGATAAACAGATAAGTTCATTAGTTCAGATCTCTGCCCACGTTGATTCTCACCTCCAAACTGGTTTAAATAGTAATGTTGCCTTAATTAAGGATTTTTCCGCAGTTTCCTATCGCATGGAGATGTTGGAAAATCAGCATCGGGCAAGAAATCTACGTTTTCTTAATTTTCCTTCAACTCACTTATTGTCTCCTGAAATTTTGTTGCAGAAATATTTTTCTGAGACCTTACAATTGAAAGGCTCTTTAGATGTATTCCAAGTTTATTTGTTTTCCTCTGGTGGTCGAGCGACGTCTCCTGTGGAGGGAGTTTCTGCTCCTTCTGATCAGTCAGTCGCTCAGAACTTAACCGCCTTTTTGGAGGATTCTTTAGATGTCATATCCAAGTGCTGCACCGTTGTTGCAACGTTTGGCCCTGAATCTGTTAAATTATCCATGCTAAAAGCTTGCTTTAAGCACAGGGATGCCTTATTTTGTGGGTCTAGACTCCAAGTGTTCCCAGATGTTGGCCGTGCTACACAGCTTAGACGTAAACAATTCTTGGAATTGAGAGCTAGAGTTGTTGCTCTGGGAGCATCTTTTTTTCTAAAATTTCCATGTCGCTGCTTGGTTATTTACCAAGGGCAAAGTTATGCTTATACTGATGTACTACAGTTACAGAGGTTTCTGACTGCGAAGGAATTGGCTGAGAAGTAGGTTAGCGGGATATTTTGTGCTCCCTAATGTGGAGTTTATTTAAACTCTTAATTGCTAGTAATGTTCATATTTCCTTTTGACACTGTTGATTATCTCTCCTTGATGTGTACTTATTTTTTGTGGAATTGTTTTTCTTGAATTTTATCCTGTATACCTGGAATTGTTTTTCTTTCGCTAGTTTTTTGTATTCAGGAAAAAAATCTTAAATAAAAGATTTAAAAAAAATGGAAGGGGATATTTTAAGGGCAACCAACATTTTTGTTAAAATGGTAAATAAAGGTAAAAGGAAAAGGAGACCGCTATGGTTTTCAAAAGAAGTAGCTGAAAAAAGTGAAGAAAAAGAGGGAGGCCTTCATGAAATACAAGAGATCATAGAGAGAGGAAGACAGGCATCTATATTTGGAAAAACTTAGAGAAGCTAGCAAAGTAGTCAGGAAAGCAAAGATTCAAAAGAAGGAGGAAATAGCCAATGCAATAAAATGGGGGGATAAGACATTTTTCAGATATATTAGTGAGAAGAGGAAGGGGAAAGCTGGTATTGTCAGACTTAAGGGTGCAGGGGAGGAATATGTAGAAGCTGATAAGGATAATGCGGAATTGCTTAACAAATATTTCTGTTCTGTGTTCACAGATGAAGAACCAGGAGCAGGACCTCAGAAAACACTCACAAACAGGAACAGAAGCAAGGGACATCTTGAACAATTTTCAGAAGACTGTTTGTGAGAAACTAGCTCAACTTAAAATAGGCAAAGCGATAGGACCGGATGGCATACACCCTAGTATACTGAGGGAACCTGGGGACGTTCTAGCAGCTCCACTGACTGACCTTTTCAATGCCTCATTGGAGTCGGGAGTGGTGCCAAAGGACTGGAGAGAGGCTCATGTGGTGCCTTTACACAAAAGCAGAAGTAAGGATGTGGTTGAAATCTACAGGCCGGTTAGTTTAACTTCGGTGGTGAGTAAATTATTGGAAATGCTGCTGAAAGAGAAAATAGTGAGTTTTCTGGAGTCCAGCGGATTACAGGATCCGAGGCAGCATGGATTCACCAGAGGCAGATCTTGTCAGACAAATCTGAATGATTTCTTTGACTGGGTGACCAGGGAGTTGGACCGAGGGAGAGCCCTAGATATGGTGTATTTAGATTTCAGTAAAGCCTTTGACACTGTTCCTCACAGGTGACTTATAAACAAACTGAGCACCCTAGGGATGGACCCTAAAGTTACTGCTTGTGTTAGAAATTGGTTGGGTGGGAGGCGACAAAGAGTACAAGTAAATGGAGCTCACTCTGAGGAGAAGGATGTTACCAGTGGTGTGCCCCAGGGATCTGTCCTTGGTCCGATTCTTTTTAACATCTTTGTTAGTGATATATCGGAAGGGCTGTCTGGTAAGGTTTGCCTCTTTGCAGATGATACCAAAATCTGCAATAGAGTAGACACCCAGGAAGGTGTAGATAACATGAGGAGGGATCTAGCTAAGCTTGAAGAATGGTCTAGAATCTGACAGCTGGGATTTAATGTTAAAAAATGTAAGGTCATGCATTTGGGCTGCAGCAATCCAAGGGAGCAATATAGTATAGGGCGTGAAGTACTTTTGTCCACTAAAGAAGAGCGGGACCTAGGCGTGGTTGTGTCTGATTATCTTTAAGTAGCAAAGGAGGTAGAAAAGGAGACGGCAAAAGCTAGAAGGATGCTTGGGTGCATACGGAGAGGAATGGCTAGCAGAAAAAAAGAGGTGATAATGCCTCTGTATAAGTCTTTGGTGCGACCTCATTTGGAGTATGGTGTGCAATTCTGGAGACCGCACCTTCAAAAGGATGTGAACAGGATGGCATCGGTGCAGAGGGTGGCTACTAAAATGATTAGTGGTCTTCATTATAAAGCATATGAGGACAGACTGAAGGATCTTAATATGTACACCTTAGAGGAAAAGCAGGATAGAGGGATATGATTGAGATGTTTAAATACCTCCATGGCATAAATGTTCAGGGAGAGAGCCTCTTTCAATTGAAAGCAAGTTCTGCTATGAGGCGACATGAGATGAGGGTGAAGGGAGATAGATTCAGGAGTGATATGCGGAAATATTTCTTTACGGAAAGAGTAGTGGATCCATGGAATAGTCTCCCAGTGGAGGTGGTAGAGATGAGGACAGTAACTGAATTAAAAAAAGCATGGGACAAACACAGAGGATCTCCAAAGGTAAAAAGGGGACTGTTGTAGTTGTTGATATGGAAGGACAGACTAGATAGGCCATGTGGTCTTTTTCTGTTGTCATATTTCTATGTTTCTCTATACCCAGTCCTTGTTAAGAGCCCAGCCCATCTTAAAGAAAGGAGAGCTGAGGAATTTAGCAAGTTGAATCCCAGGCCCAGAGTGAAGAAGGAGACCTTGTCTAGAAGGGAGAATCTCTGTGCTATGCTTGTATCATATGCATATGATTCAGTGATCTTTTTCCTAGCAAAAACGGTGCTAGTACTCATATACAGGGCTTTTTTGGTCAGTTTTAGCAGGCAATGAAAAAGGTGTGGGTACTCAGCCTTGAAAGCTGAGAAAGTTAGGCCAGGTATTTGTGTTTCCTGTGTCAAATAAAGCTTTTTCTGCTGAAATTCTGAAACTGGCTCAGATGGATTATTATTGGCAAGGTTTCACCACAGGCCCAGCCTTGACCTGCTTACACATGACATGCTATCACAGTAGCCACTGTGAAAGCAGTACGGGTGGAAATCAATAAGGCTGCTCTAGTCACAGAAAGGGAGGGAGTGAGCCAGGGGAGGCTTCTGTGCTGTACAAGTAAAGACTCGGCATGAGGTGGGGAGGATGGGCTCCGCAAGAAGCACTATGCTGACCTTGGAGAAAGTCAGTGAGTTTCCTTGTGGGCAGGAGGGTGCTGAGAAGCGTTAGAAATGGGAGATGGATGATGAGAACGCAGGCTGCTGCAGGCTGAGGAACAGGACTTTATATGATGATGGGCAAAGCTGAGCAGCACAACACTAGAAGAGTATATATATATATATATATACTGTATATATATATCTGTGTCAGTGTCTGTGTGTGCTTAAGTGTGATGAGCAAAAGAAGGCCTTTCTGTTTCTGTGTCTTTCTCTGGTGGGACCATTGCTCTGTTAATAAAGTTTTCTTTTTAAAATTTGCCCCGGAGAAGTCCACTGCTATGAATGTAGTCATGTGCATACTATGTGAAGATAAGTTTTCAGTGTGGGGAACTTACCCAGATAGAAATATAATTAGTTGGCCAAATTCCTTTGAAAAATGTCCTCTCACTACATGTGTGGGCAGTTTATCAAGGTGTGCTTGGAAATTCTTCTTAATCAAGTCTGTGGCACCCAATACAATGGGAAGTAACTGTTTCTTTCTGTCACATTTTCTTGGCCTCTGCATTTTTTGGTACTGGAAGATCTGCGCTTAAGGTGCTAACTGAACAAATTAGAGATCTTCCATCATGTGCTGGTCAGATATGCAGCATCTTTGATGATGAGAGATGGAAGCAGATGATGACAGTCTGTTTTCCAGTGCTAGTCACAAGTTGGTTCGCAACCTTGTTGCTTCTTCCAAGGTCTTTGGAGTTGAGAAGGTTTGGAGTCCTCGCTTCTCTGCACATACATGGCAGTTGAATGGAGAACGATGTCTTTCATTCTTTATGGCCAAACAGCTTGGCAGTTTAGCAATGTCACAAGTCCAGATTGCCTTGTGCAGAGGATCCATGCTGGTTTGGTTTTGTGGTCACACCTGGGTCGACAAAAGGTGGCACAGGCTGTAACCTTACAGGAGAGTTCAAAAAAGAAGTAAATTGGGGGCCACGGTAAGGACTCACAAATGTTTGTTTGCCTAAGACCCAATATAATGTTAGTATGGCCCACCATGGGACAGTGTCACCCGTGGTTAAACTGTAAAATCTATTCTTTGAAATCTTGCCACTGCATCAAAGGCTTTCACATATTATCGTACTTGATTTATGAAAACTCATTTTTATTGGTATTATAACAATTACAGTTACTCGCCTTCAATTACAAATCACGGAGAATGTTACATCACATATTCTCATTACTCTCTCCTTCGGTCTCTGACAACAACAACTGTATCAAACTATTCTTTATGTAGCTATAATAACTGATCATCAGCCCCTTCCCACCTCCCCACTTTCCTTCTCTCTCGCCACTTATCTTTCCACCTTCAATACCTTACCAACAATTCCTAGTAACAATCTTTAAAACACATACCTCATACTTTAGCAGTGGCTTCTGTCTAAATTTTTAACAACACTCAAGCAACAAATATAACCATTTTCCCTTATTCCTAATCCTCTTTCTTCCCTCCACCCCTCCACCCTTGTACCCCCCGTCCCTCCCTAGGTTACTCTTTACCATACCTTCCCTCCTCCTTAGATTCCTTCCTCCTCCTACTATTCTCACTATATAGCTCCCTCATCTTTTTTTTTTCTTTTACCAAGAGAGCTGTTTCATGACTGGTTCCCAGATTTGCCTGAACGAACCCATTTTGTTTCCCCCTAGAATCTGGGCTGTTTTCTGTTCCATGGTCATCAGATCCCTCATTATTTGTTCCCACCCCACAACCTCCGGGAGTTTCTTGTTAACCATTGACGCAGAATACATTGCTTTGCTGACATAAAGCCCTTCTCGCATAACTTCCTATGATGACCTTCAACAGGTCCCCCTATCTCACAGGTCCCAAACGGGCACCACTCTGGGGTAACTGGCACTCGTTGCAACAGCCATCCACTAAGTTTAGCACAGAGCCCCCGCCAAAAAACTTGTATTTGAGTACACATCGAGAAACGATGAGATAATGAACCTTTATCTTTCTCACAAAGTTTACACACATCTGTCTGAGACAATCCCACACGAGCGGCCCATACATCATGGACATAAGCCCGCCATAAAAATTTATATTGTGTTTCTTGCATGCGTACTGATTCGGATATTGTACTTACTGTCTTAAATGCTTTCTGTAACACCTCTACTGTTATGTTAGGTAGCCTATCCTGTTGCCATCTCTTCATTAAATTCTCTAAGGCTTCTAACTCCACTTCTGGGGCTAACTCCTCCCATAACGTTTGCACCATTATTTTCCCTACTAACGCGCTTAATAGGTTCACCATACCTCTAGGTCTAAGCAGTGTCTTAAATTCCTTCTGAAGACTTCTCACATAGTGTCTCGCCTGTAAGTAGAAATAAAATTCTCACGTCTCCAACTGATATCTCTTTTGTAGCGATTGAAAAGAATCCACTTCTGGGTTCTCTTCCATCACAAGGTGTCCCACACATGCCACGCCATGTAATGCCCATTTCTTCGACACTCTCTCCTGTACTCCCGGGAGGAAGTCGCCATTCCCTACCAAAGGAAGGCAGTCTGTCCCCCTCCAACACAGCTGTCTATACTGACATATGACTCTCCATGCTTGGCGAAGGGCCTGCAAATAGACCGAGGCCTCCAGGCCAGCAGTAGTTTATTGTTTGACTGATGTAGTAAGAATGCCCTGTGGAGGGCCCCTGACATATCATCTACTAACTTAATTGGCATCATCTCTGCTGTGACCATTTATAAGTCTCTCAGTGGCCTGGCTTAGCAAGCCAGATTGTATGCTCTCAGAAATGGCAGCCCAGCTCCCCCCCCCCCCCCAATAGGTTTCGTCAACACAGAGAGTACTATCCGTGGTCTCCTACCTCTCCACAGAAATTTACTAATGTGACTCTGCAACATTATCATGCAATGCTAATAGTTATTTCCAAGTTATAATGCCCTGTTCAATGTAATTTCAGTTTGTTCAATGTAAACCGCACTGATGCAGAATAGCGCGGTATATAAGAGAATGTAAATAAATAAATAAATAAATGCCCTTTAACCTTTCCCACCATTCGCGGCTTCACAGATACAGTCGCCAGCATGAAGGAAAAGGCTCTTCATGCTGGCGGCTGTACAGAGGGAGCCGGGGCCTCGCGCGAGCTTACCCGGCTCCCTCTGAAGCCTCTCAGACAGCCGCGGTGCTGGTCGGGGGGGCCAAGGACTGCATGGGCTGTGATTGGGGGGGGACCTGGACCGGAAAAGGGCTGGGGGGGGGATTTGGACTGGAAAGAAATGGGCTGTGATATGGGGGGGGGACCTGAACTGTAAAAGGGCTATGGGGGGGGGGACTTGGACTGGAAAGAAATGTGCTTAGATGCCCGGGACCTAAACAATAAAACAGCAATGGGGGGGGGGGGACTTGGACTGGAAATGGGTTGTGAAGGGGGGGGACCTGGACCGGAAAAGGGCTATGGGGGGGGACTTGGACTGGAAAGAAATGGGCTGTGATGGGGGGGGGGACCGGAACTGTAAAATGGCTATGGAGCTGGGGACATGGACAGGAAAGCGGTTGTGATGAGGAGGGGGACCTGGACCGGAAAAGGGCTATGGGGGGGGGGGGGACTTGGACTGGAAATGGGTTGTGATGGGGGGGGGACCTGGACCGGAAAAGGGCTATGGGGGGGGGTAACTTGGACTGCAAATGGGCTGTGATGGTGGGGGGGGGAACTAGGACTGCAAATGGGCTGTGATGGTGCAGGAGGACTCGGACTGCAAATGGGATGTGATGGTGGGGGCTAGGACTGGAAATAGGCTGTGATGGGGGGGGGGGCTAGGACTGGAAATGGGCTGATGAAGAGCTAGAATAGGACTGGAAATGGGCTGATGTGGGGCATGGGAGAATGGGACTAGAAGGGAGTGGATGCTGGGTGTGTCTAGAACTATAAGGGAACTGATTTTGGGGGAGGACTAGAAAGGATGGGGAATGAGAATGGAGAGGGGAAAAATATTTTGTGTGGAAGAAAAGTCTATGATGGGCTGGGTATTGGGAGAGTAAGAGGGGCTTGAAAATGGAAGGATGAAATTTAAATGGATGATAAAGGAATAAGGAAAGAATTGGGGGAAAGAGCAAAAGGGAAACAATCAGTATGTTAAAGCAGAAATAGAGAGAGAATGGAAAACATCTAAAAGAGAAGAAAGGACAAATGGATAGCTAGCAGAAGACACGAAGAAACCAGAAGAAAGTGACTGGAGCAATTGCAACTGAAAAAATGCCCAAACAGAAGGTAGAAAAATACTTTTTATTTTGAATTTATTAACTGGAATATGTCTTTTTTAATGTATTTCTTGAATTCCGATGCTGATTTTGTCCCTATTGCCTCTTTATGTCAGGCAATTCTATACATCTATTGCCATTTCTGTTTTGGTAAGTTGATCTCGTTTTTATTTTTTCTGGGGGCCCACAATTTTTGTTGGCGTAGGGCCTCACTCAAGGTAAATCAGGCCCTGCTCCCAATGCCATATTAGATATTTCTGAAATTCCTCATTCTTCCACAGATGTCTCGGAAAGGACCATTTATGGCCAGGGCACCCTATCCCTCGCCAATCCTGTCTCACCATCGCATGATCTGATATTACAATTGGCTCATTCTCAACCTTTATAACTCTCCCAAAGCTATCCTTGGAGACCAGTATATAATCAATTCTGGACCAAGACTGATGAGCTCTCGACAGATGTGTATAATCTTTTTCACCCTCATGCAACACTCTCCATGCATCTACTAACCCCCCCCCCCCCATTTTACACAAATAGCTTACGCCTTTATGGGCCCACCCCCTCTCTCCTTTGGGCTCAATCTATCCATCTCCGGGTCTGGGGGCAATTGAAAACTCCTGCTATTATTATTGGTAGCTTAGGTGCTCCCACTATTTTTTGTAAAATGTATTTGAAAAAGTTATGATCATATATATTCGGGGCATATATATTACCCAAGAACATTTCTTCTCCATATAGCTGAATATGCATGAATATAAACCGCCCCTGTGGGTCTATCTCCTCAGCAATAGTCTCCAAGGGGACACCTTTTCTAATCAGAATCGCGACCCCCCCTCTTCCACCCTCCCGACGAAGCCCCATGTACCTGCCCTACCCAATCCGCTTTAACTTTTCATGCTCTTTTCTACTTAAATGGGTTTCCTGTAAAAAAGCCACATGAGCTTTCCCTCTCTTTAATGCTTGCAGTATTTTCGTTCGTTTCACAGGCGTACTTACTCCCCCCACATACCGAGTGATCATACGCAAATCATTCTCCATTGTACGCATTCATTCTGAACTTTCCTTCAACTCTCCATGCTTGCTTGCATTCTGCCCGGAGTCACCCAGCCTCTACTCCAGACTTCCTATTATTCAGCGTCTCCGTGCACATTAACCTCCCTTGCTCTTGCAATACAACGCTACCTCCCTTACCTACAAAATACCAATTCCCAATCCTTTTATTCCTCCCCTTCAGCCCCTTCCAGTCATACACCTCCCCCTCCCCCTCCCTTTTCACTCTCCAAGCATTTTTTCCCTTCCCCCCTTACTCCCTCACGTCCCCCCTCCCCCGTTCCCCCATAAAATGTCTCATCTTCTATCCCTCAGTTCTCTCTCGCTGATGCTCGGTCCCAAATGATGCTGCAGGGCTGTCTCGATTCCTCCTCTCTGCCTTCCAGTTGTTTCCTCCATTCCACGATTTCACCGCAATTGTTTCTCCGCCATGATAGTTCTCCGATTCATGTTCCAAAACAAAACAGTGGGTCCAAAAATACAAATGTCTCTTCTTTTTCTTTTTAATAAACTCTGAATTTAGGTTCTATATTATTATTTAGCGCTCCCATTAAGGTTGCAAGTCTTCTGTGACTTTGTCTTATTCACAATCTCCAAGTCCTCTGAAATTTACTCCATGCTCTTTGGTCTCTCAGGTGGAAGACTCGCCTTCTTCTTTATCCTTTCCCAGACCATCCAGGAAACGCTTTGCCGCCCCCACCGTGTCAAATTTATGGTTTTGTCCCTGATTGGTGACCCTAAGCACTGCCGGGAATGCTAGGGTAAATCATAGTTTCTTTTTAAACAAGGAGGCACAAATGGGCGCAAATTCCTTCCTCTTTGCTGCCACTGCCGCCTAATAATCCTGAAAAAGCTAAATCCTCTGATTCTTTAGCATTAACTCCCTTTTCTTCCGATATGCCTGGAGCAGCTGCATCTTGTGTTGGAAATTGAGAATTCGCGCAATTACCACTCTCAGACGTTGTCTAGTCTCCATTCTCACCCCTAGACAATGTGCTCTTTCCACATGAATTTCTCCCATTACTGCATCTAGGCCCAGTTCTTTTGGTAACCATTTTTCAATCAGTGACTTCAGCATTCGATCTGTCGTTGTTTCTGGAATCCCTACCAGCCTAAGATTATTTCTTCTCGATCTATTTTCTAGATCGTCAACTTTCGCCAGTAGGGACTCTATTTATGTGTGTTGTGCGGCAGTCTCCCTTGCCTGCCGCCCCTCTTCACCCTTAATGGCGGCTACACGATGTTCCAACTCTTCTACTCTTCGACCCACCTCTGCCAGCGAGTCACCTACTTCCTCTAATTTCTTCAAGATCTGGTCAAATTTCGGGTCTAGGAGCTTCACTACTTCTTTCGCTACTTCCTCTGTTGAAGAATCTGCGCTCTCTGCTCCAGGCGAGGCCAGCTGAGAAGTCGCCGATGTCAAGGTCCCAGGCTTGCCTGCTTTTTCACAATCATTTTTTGCTGGTAAGGGCATTATATCTTAGTTTATGTCCTTCGTAGTAGATTCCTCTCTTTCAATTCTTTCCTTTCCCACACTTATTTTTTGTTTCTGATGTGGCAGCTATACATTTTCTAGGTTAATTCACGAGGCAGCCCCGGAGTGAGCTGAGATGCCGCCTCACTCACTCATGTGTCATGTGGACCCACATCATACTTGATTTAAATTGTATTATTATTTCTAAACAACAAATTGGTTGGTTACTTTCTTCTAGATCAGTGGTTCTCAGCACAGGTCTCAGGACACACCTAGCTAATCAAGTTTTCTGGATAACCACAATGAATATGCATGAGAGAGATGTGCAAGCTCTGCCTCCATTGTATGCAAATCACCCTGATGCATATTCATTGTAGTTATCCTGAAAACATGACTAGCTAAGGACTGAATCAAGAACCCCTGCTCTAAATAAAAGACACACTGAGACAACACAATTACTCTCTCTCTCTCTCTCTTTCTTTCTCTCTCTCTTTCACGCACACAAGGTTGAAACGAATTCCATCAGCCATATTCTTCATGCTTCCCCACTTGGTCAGAATGCAACATTTATATATGCATGTTTGAGCTAAAAGGTTTTTGATAGATCATAATTTGTTGTTGTTAAATGCCATCGAGTTGGTGTCGACTCATGGCGACCCTCTGGATAGTTTACCTAAACTGTGTTCAGTCAGCAGTCAGACAACTCATTGTTGATAGATTGGCACCTATAGCTGCTGTTATTGTATTGATCCATCTAATTGCCGGCCTTCGTCTTTTGCATTGACCTTCTACCTTGCCAAGCATGATGTCTTTCTCTAATGATCGCATGATGTGTCCAAAGTATGAAAGTCGAAGTCTTGTCATCTGAGCTTCTAAGGAAAGCTTAGGTTTAATCTCCTCTAGTACTGACTGGTTTGTCCTTCGCACAGTCCATGATATACACAGTATTCGTCGCCAGCACCAAACTTCAAAGGTATCAATTATCTTCCTGTCTATCTTTTTCACTGTCCAACGTTCGCATCCATATGATGTTATTGAAAATACTATGGCTTGGACAAGTCAAATCTTTGTATGAAGATCATAACACATGCTACATTTTTATAAGTACCAAACAATAATTTGAAAAACTGACACTATAACACTAATCTACTTGCAGGCAGACAAATGAGGCTTATGTATATATCATAGGTACAATCACTGAACAAAATAAGAGAAACACTGACCTTTCAAACAGATTCATATATATAAACACGTGCAAAAACATACTGTTCTGAATTTATACTACACCCCAGAAATGCTCCATTAACAACCTTCAGAGCTTGAGTGGTTTGACTGTCAATCCATCCATTTTTCCATCATCACTTTTCATTCCTACAAATACTGTATATTTTATTTCAAAAGACAAGTTTTCACATACTTCAGTACTCTATTGATCAGCTTGTTTCTTTAGTCACTTCAGAAATTGAAACTTATCACAATATTGTAAAATATAAAAAACATTAATGGAACAATTTGACAAAGGAGTTTTCCCATTCTGAGAGCAATTTTCATGGATATAGGGGTGAATTCCCCACAGAAACTGGCTCTTATTAAATTGTCTATCCTATATTCTGATAAATGTATGCATGCAGGGCAATGTTTGGGCATTTATACCAACTATAGGGCTGGGGTTCAGGCAGAAGTTGAAATTACATCCATATTTTTGCATTTTGCATCTGTTTACATTCAAAAGCAGATCTGCATGTGTTAAGAGGTATAAATGTTCCTATATATTTTTCTAGGGAAACGTTTTGAAAGTGAAATTACATGCATCCTTTTTTGAAAATTCAACAAAATCTGTGGAGTGGAAAGAGTGTATTTACTTTTTATCCATGTGGGTGGTTTTAAATTACTGCCTTATATCTTTGCAATGCTTCCTTTTTATCTCCTATGAGATAGACTCTATATAGGCCGGTTATCTCTGGCAGACATGTTTAAATCAGGCACAGACATAATTCCATCTTAATTCTGCATCCACTGGTGTAGATGCATCCGCGTTTCTGGGATTGGCTCTTAGACATGTCCAGCGCCGTATATCCAGCATGCTGTTCAGCTGGCCTGTGCGTGTATTCACAGTCAGAACCATGTATGGGTGCAGGCACGGGCCATGCAGTGAAACAGAGAAACACGCTCCCCTGCTAATATTATGGTACACGAGTAAATGCCGAAATGGTCTTGGACATCCCCATGCTCACCATATTCTGGATAGATGCCTTTTTCCGATCGTGCCCATTTCCGTGATATACCCGTGGACAGCTCTAATGGCCACGCCTTCTCGGTTAAAATGTGTATCTCATAAGCTACTGTTCTCACTGACAGTATTTTGCTGATGCAAACTAGACATTAATACTGATGATAAATGAATGCTGATACAAACTAGACTATATATACTAGTCTTTTTCATCCCCAGAAAAGTGCTAAGTAATCTCAGTGCACGCTAATATATTAGAAGATAGAAGCTGTATTCCACGCTTTAAGAAAAGTGGAAGGAAGTCCAAAAAACTGCCAGCATGGTTTAAAGGTGAGGTCAGAGAGGCTGTTGTTGCCAAAAAAGCATCTTTCAGGAAATGGAAAAAAGAGCCAAACGACGAAACCTGGAAACAGCACAAGCACTGGCAAGTCAAATGCAAGGCATTGATAAGGCAGGCAAAAAGAGAATTTGAGAAGAAGCTTGCTGCGGAAGCAAAAACGCGAAATAAAGACCTTTTCAAGTACATTCGTAGCAAAAAACCTGTGAGAGAGTCAGTTGGTCCATTAGATGATAAAGGGGTTAAAGGAGCACTAAGAGGCGACAAGGCGATAGCGGAGAGACTGAATGAATTCTTTGCTTCGGTCTTTACTGAGGAAGATGTAGGGATGTTACCCATGACTGAAGTGGTATTTAAAGGTGCGGAAGAATTGAAAGAAATATCGATACATCGGGAAGATGTCTTACAACTATTAGATAAACTGAAGAGTAGCAAATCACCTGGGCCGGATGGTATACATCCAAGGGTGTTGAAAGAACTGAAATATGAGATTGCAGACCTGCTATCAGTAATCTGTCAACTATCATTAAAATCATCTCTAATACCTGAAGATTGGAGGATCGCCAATGTAACACCAATTTTTAAAAAGGATTCCAGAGGTGATCTGGGAAACTACAGACCGGTGAGCCTGACGTCAGTACTGGGAAAAATGGTAGAAACCATCATAAAGAATAAAATTACTCAGCATGTAGATAGCCACAACCTAATGGGAGACAGCCAACATGGCTTTAGACAAGGAAGATCTTGTCTTACTAATCTGTTATGTTTTTTTGAAGGAGTGAATAAACAGGTGGACAAAGGTGAGTCGGTTGATATTGTGTATCTGGACTTTCAGAAAGCCTTTGACAAGGTCCCTCATCAGAGACTTTTGGCAAAACTAAAGAGTCATGGGATAGGAGGCAGTGTACTATTGTGGGTCAGGAACTGGTTAAAAGATAGAAAGCAGAGGGTAGGGCTAAATGGCCAATTTTCCCAATGGAGAAAGGTGAATAGTGGTGTACCCCAGGGATCTGTGCTGGGTCCGCTGCTTTTTGACATATTCATAAATGACCTGGAAAGTGGAATAACGAGTGAGGTTATCAAATTTGCAGATGACACAAAACTATTTAAAGTTGTTAAAACCCAAGAGGATTGTGAAAAATTGCAAGAGGATCTTGATAAATTGGAAGACTGGGCATAAAAATGGCAGATGAAATTTAATGTGGACAACTGCAAGGTTATGCACCTAGGGAAGAACAACCCAAACTATGGTTACACGATGCAAGGTTCCACATTAGGAACCACCACCCAGGAAAAAGATTTAGGCGTCATTGTGGATACCATGTTAAAACCCTCGGCCCAGTGTGCAGCGGCGGCCAAGAGAGCAAATAGAATGCTAGGTATGATAAGGAAAGGAATGGAAAATAAAACAAAAGATATTATAATGCCTCTATATCGTTCCATGGTGAGACCGCACCTTGAATATTGTGTGCAATTCTAGTCGCCGTATCTTAAAAAGGATATAGCGATATTAGAAAAGGTACAGAGAAGAGCTACCAAAATGGTAAAGGGGATGGAAGGATACTCCTATGAAGAAAGGCTAAAAAGGTTAGGGCTCTTTAACCTGGAAAAGAGACGGCTGAGGGGAAATATGATAGAAGTCTATAAATTAATGAACGGAGTGGAACGGGTAAACGCAGATCGATTGTTTACCTTATCAGAATATAGAAAGACTAGGGGACATGCAATGAAGCTACAGGGTAAACTATTTAAGACTAATAAAATAAAATATTTTTTCACTCAACGTGTAATCAAACTCTGGAATTTGTTACCGGAGGATGTAGTAAAGGCTGTTAGTGTAGCTGGGTTTAAAAAAGGTTTGGACAAGTTCCTGGAGGAAAGGTCCATAAACCATTATTAAGAAGTGACCGAAGATATCAATGCTTGACCCAGTACAAGCATTGTGGAACTTGTGTCTCTTGGGGAAACTGCTAGGTACATATGACCTAGATTGGCCACTGTTGGAAACAGAATACTGGGCTTGATGGACCTTGGTCTGACCCAGTATGGCATATCTTATGTTCTTAAATATTAACATGTTTGTCATGACATAACTTGCATCAAAAATTACTTGGCAGTATAAAAATGCTTCAGTTATTCATGCATTGGTCATCTCTAAAAACACTCTTTAAAAAGCTAAGTATGGACCTTTACCAGGTTCACAACAACCTAAAATAACTTTGCAATTCCCCATAGGATGCATATTATTGCTGAGCTACAAATGTATGCTCTTTTAATGACTATGACTATGGCTTTCTGGCTATGGCATCTATTTCCCAAATAGTAGCAGCAAAGTGCTTTCAGTTTAAATTTAAAACACAGTAGAGAACTTTCTGTTTAAATTTAGAACCCAACAGAGAGCTTCTAGTTTAAATTTAATATTCGGTCAGGGCCTAGTAGCAGCAAAGAACTTTAATTTAAATCAAATCAGAATATAACTTAGTATAAAGGGCAAAACAGAGACAGTATTCTTTGAGCAATAAATTATTTCTAGAGACCTTTACAAAGAGGCCTTCTACATAGGGGGCAAGAGACTTGTGAAATTTGTTTAAATAGGTGTTAAAGTCAGGTGGCAGATCAAAGGGTCATTTTGAAAGACTCCTTCCATCCAAGGACTTTGTTAATCACCCAGGAAATTGGTCACAGCTTACCTCGGTTCAACCAGAGTTCTGTGATTCTCAATCTTGAAGGACTACAAAAGGGGACTGCTACTTCTGGAGAGAGATCTACAATTGTGAGTATTTACTTCAGGGAATTTTTCTAAATCTTGGGGAAAAAGGAATTCTTTAGATTAAAGCTGGTTAATCTGGGAACCCAGTGTATTTGTTAAATAAGTCAGGGTCTAGTAGCAGCAGAGAGCTTTCAGTTTAAATTTATAACACAGAAGAGAACATTCTGGTTAGATTTAGACCCCAAGACTCCCTCTAACCAAGCAAGGGCTGTGGGACTCCCCCTGGAAATTGGTCACAGATTACCTTAAAAGCACAGGGCAGGGTACTCTGTAGCAGCCAGCTTTTCATGGGTCTTCTTTCCCTCCCTCCCTACCTCTCCAACATCCACCCACCCCTGGGATAATCGTAGCTTTATAGGTGCTTAAACCTCTTAAAAGGAAAGGAGGTGCCATATTAAATCTCAGATGCAGCTGTTTATCCTCATCAGACATACATTAAGGATCTGAAATTAATTAAGCTTCAGGTGAACAAAGTATATTAAACGTATTAGGTATAGTTTTATAAGTATCCCCAGCAACCCTTAGTAAGTAAAGAACTTAAATATCTAAACAAAACCTTAAAACTAAAATGCAGACAGCAGTCCAGCAGTGAGATGGGGGCTTTCCAGTCTTTTGCATTGAGTGTCACATGTATAATTTTCTCCCAGTTGGTGAGGGGTCTTACGTGTGCACTAGGTGCAAGGAGCTCTTTGCTCTCAGGGACCAAGTCCAATCTCTGGAGGCTAGAGTAGCAGACTTGGAGGACATAAGGAAGACAGAGAGGTACATAGATGAAACCTACAGGGATATAGTCCTGAAGTCCCACCTCCAGTCTGGGAACATCCCTGTTGCCATGGAGGCGAGAGGTCATGTGACAGGAGAGCATCACTCTGGTGTGGCAGGAAGTGATCCTGTAGCTAAGAGCTGTCCTCCAGGTGATGTAAAACCCTCTCACACCGAGAAGGTTTCTCCAGGGCCATGTGCCCATGAGGGAAGGGTTAGGACAGCCGTTATAGTTGGTGATTTCATTAGGCATGTAGATAGCTGTGTGGCTCGTGGAGGTGAGGATCGCCTGGTAACATGCCTACATCGTGCAAAGGTAGTGGACCTCACGCGCCATCTAGAAGGTAGTGTATCTCACGCGCCACCTAGACAAGGTCTTAGATAGTGCTGGGGAGGAGTCTGCTGTGTTGGTACAAATCGGTACCAATAACATAGGAAAATGTGGTAGGGAGGTTCTGGAGGCTAAATTTAGGCTTTTAGGTAGGAAGTTGAAATCCAGAACTTCCACGGTAGAATTCTCCGAAATGCTTCCTGTTCCATGCACAGGACCCAAAAGGCAGGCAGAGCTCCGGAGTCTTAATGCATGGATGACATGATTGTGCAAAGATGAGGGTTTTGGATTTGTTAGGAACTGGGGAACATTTTGGGGAAAGGAGGGGCTCTTCCGAAGGGATGGGCTTCACCTTAACTGGGATGGAACCAGGCTGCTGGCATTAACGTTTAAAATGAGATAGAGCAGCTTTTAAACTAGATAGAGAGCTGACAGTCACCCAAGAGCGCATGGTTCGGAACAATGTATCCTTGAAGAATACTACCAAAAGAATGAAGTTAGGGCATATAAGCAGAGAGGTTCCAATAAAGACCAAAGCAGCCAAAATGCCCTTGAGTACGGAGCAGACAGAGCTTAATGATTCAAAATTACTGCTGCCTACCGATAGCCAGATTAATATGAATAAAATACAGTCTCTAAAATGCTTGTATGCAAATGCTAGAAGTCTAAATAATAAGATGGGAGAGTTAGAATATAAAACACTAAATAAGAGGTTAGATATGATTGGTATCTCAGAGATATGGTGGAAGGAGGACAACCAGTGGGATACTGTGATACCTGGGTACAAACTATATCGCAATGATAGAGCTGATCAAATTGGTGGAGGGGTAGCGCTCTATGTTAGAAAGGGCATTGAGTCACAAAGGATTAAAGTTTTGCATGAAACAAAATTTGCTGTAGAATCTCTATGGATTGAAATTCCATGTAAAAGGGGGAAGGCAATGGCAGTGGAGGTATACTATCGACCGCCTGGCCAGAATGAACAAATGGATGATGAAATGCTCAAAGAAATCAGGAAAGCTAACAAATGTTACAGCACAGTAATAATAATGGGTGATTTCAATCACCCTGGTATTGACTGGGTCAGTGTCATGGCAGGACATACTAGGGAGATAAAGATTCTAGATGAAATAAATGACTGCTTCTTGGAGCAGCTGGTTCATGAACTGACCAGAGGGGAAGCCATTTTGGACCTAATCCTTAGTGGAACACCAAATTTGGTGCAAGAGATAAGGGTGTTGGGGCCACTTGGCAATAGTGATCATAGCATAATCACGTTTGATTTAATTAATAGAGGAGGGATGGTAAGGAAATACACAATACTCCCTTTTAACTTTTAAAAAGGAGACTATGATAAAATGAGGAAAATAGTTAAGAAAAAACTAAAAGGAGCAGTTGCAAAGGTTAAAGACTTTCATCGAGCTTGGGTGTTGTTTAAAAATACTATCTTGGAAGCCCAGACCAGCTGTATTCCACGCTTTTTTTTTTTAATTATTTATTTATAAGGTATTTCAATATTACAATAAGAAAAGAGTACAATCTCAAAGCCGTACTAATATACAGCCTCAGAAAAAAAAAAACAAAGAAAAAAAAAATAAAATAAACTACAAGAAGCAATAGTCCACGTCAAGGAAGTACTTTCAAATATAACTAAAAGAAAAGACCCTGAATGGTCCCTGCAACAAATAAAAAACTACTTTTATCTTATCGATGAATTAAGAAATCATTAACAATACTAAAAAGAAAATAAATTAAGTCTTACTGTCAAGAAAAGCCACCAGCTCATCTACCACAAGAAATATATATCTCTTCCCTTGGTGGGAGTGCCTGAAGGGGCGTGGCCAAAGGGGCAGGCCACGCCCCTTGGGCGCCCCTTCGGCGCACGTCGGCATGAGAAGGCTCTCTTCCCTTGCTATGGGTAAGAGAAAGAAGAAATACCCGCCGGCTGCCCAAATGAAGGCAGTAAAGATCGTAGGCCTGATGGATGCTCATGTGAAGGTGCAAGATTCATCTGTATCTGTGTCTGCTTTATCACCGACGGACGGCAGGATGAACATATCAGCTGTGAGTACCTCTTCTTCTACTCCTTCTTCAAGCGAATCGGGTTTAACTCCTCCCATCGATGAATTTCAATGTTTGCCTGGGACGGCCTCTCAGGGTGGGACCCCCCGTGCTGGCCGATCTTGGCCCAGCCTTACTGCCTTCGTCTTTTCTTCGTGTTGATTCTGTTTCGACTTTGCCTCCACCTATGCCTGCTGTATTAACTTTTCCTTCGGTATTGGAAGTTGGTTCTCCGCCTCTGGAGGTTTCCCTAAAGGACATATGGGTGATAGTTTCCCGCATGGAATCAGCTCTGAGTACTTCTTTACAGAAGATCTCCGACTTTTCCAAAGAGACTGTATCAAAATTATCGGATCATGAAGATCGGGTATTGTCTTTGGAAAGACGGATGGAGGTTCAAGATTCATTATCTTTATCACAAAAGATTTCTTTTGAAAAGTTTGTTGCAGACTCTATTTTGTTGCATCGACAGGATGAGTTTTTGGAGAACGTTATGAGATCTCATAATCTTCGGTTGTTAAATTTTCCAAAAACTCATTTCCTGTCTCCGTTGATCTTATTGCGTAAATACTTTAAGGAGATTTTGCAGTTTACTGATTTTGAAACGATTTTGATTTCTAAACTTTATTATGTCCCTCAGGATAAGATAGATAGAGATGTGCAGGAAGGCGAGGCAATCCCTCAGTTAGGGCAGCTTGCCTCATCTCCTTTGGACATCTCGGAATTTATTGAATCTGATGATGATGTCATATCTTCTAGGGCTACTCTTTTGGTAAAATTTGTTTCAGAATTAGACAAGGATAGAGTCTTGCGAGCGTATTTTTTAAAAAAGAATGAGAAATTTTGTGGATATGTAATTCAAATGTTCCCGGATGTTTTTAGGGACACCCAGAGGCGACGTAAATCTTTCCTTGAACTTTGCCCTCGGGCTTTGGCCCTCAGAGCGACGTTTTTCCTAAAATTTCCATGCAAATGTCATATTGTCCACCAAGGGAAGAGATATATATTTCTTGTGGTAGATGAGTTGGTAGCTTTTCTTGACATTCCACGCTTTAAGAAAAGTGGAAGGAAGTTCAAAAACTGCCAGCATGTTTTAAAAAGGGTTCCAGGGCTGATCCAGACAACTACAGATGGGTGAGCCTGACGTCAGTACCAGGAAAAATGGTAGAAACCATAATAAAGAACAGAATTACTGAACATGTAGATAGTCATGGCTTAGTGGGAGACAGCCAACATGGCTTTAGACAAGGAAGATCTTGTCTTACTAATCTGTTATCTTTTTTGAAGGTGTGAATAAACAGATAGACAAAAGTGAGTCAGTTTATATAGTGTATCTGGACTTTCAGAAAACCTTTGACAAGGTTCCTCATCAGAGACTTTGGCAAAACTAAAAAGTCATGGGATAGGAGGCAGTGTACTATTGTGGATCAGGATCTGGTTAAAAGATAGATAGCAGAGGGTAGGGCTAAATGACCAATTTTCCCAATGGAGAAAGGTGAATAGTGGAGTACCCCAGGGATCTGTGCTGGGTCCATTGCTTTTTGACATATTCATAAAATGACCTGGAAAAGGGAATAACAAGTCAGGTTATCAAATTTGCAGATGACACAAAACTATGTAATGTTGTTAAAACCCATGAGGATTGTGGAAAATTGCAAGATAACCTTGAGAAATTGGAATACTGGGCATCCAAATGGCAGAAGAAATTTAATGTGGACAAGTGCAAAGTTATGCACCTAGGAAAGAACAACCCAAACTATGGTTACACGATGCAAGGTTCCACATTAGGAACCACCACCCTGGAAAAAGATTTAGGCGTCATTGTGGATAACATGTTAAAACCCTCAGCCCAATCTGCAGTGGCAGCCAAGAGAGCAAATAGAATGCTAGGTACCATAAGGAAAGGAATGGAAATTAAAACAAAAGATATTATAATGCCTCTGTATTGTTCCATGGTGCGACCGCACCTCAAATATTGTGTGCAATTCTGGTCCCCGTATCTTAAAAAAGATATAGCATCATTAGAAAAGGTACAGAGAAGAGCCACCAAAATGGTAAAGGGGATGGAAGGATACCCCTATGAAGAGAGGCTAAAAAGGTTAGGGCTCTTCAACCTGGAAAAGAGATGGTTGAGGGGAGATATGACAGAGGTCTATAAATTAATGAATGGAGTGAATCTGTTTACGTCATCAGAATATAGAAAGACTAGGGGACATGCAATGAAGCTACAGGGTAAACTATTTAAGACTAATAAGAGAAAATATTTTTTCACTCAATATGAAATTAAACTCTGGAATTTGTTACCAGAGGATATAGTAAAAGTTGTTAGTATAGCTGGGTTTAAAAAATGTTTGGACAAGTTCCTGGAGGAAAGGTCCATAAACCATTATTAAAATGGACGCAGGATATCACTGCTTGACCCAATACAAACATTGTGGAACCTGTATCTTTTGGTAAACTGCAAGGTAGTTATGACCTAGATTGGCCACTGTTGGAAATAGGATATTGGGTTTAATGGACCTTGGTCTGACCCAGTATGGCATATCTTATGTTCTTATAATGTCTGGGTACTAGCATTTCTCACAGCAGCTCCCTACATGTGGCTACATCTGTCCCATACAATGTCCACTCTCTGTCTTGGCTTATTTTGGTGTATAAACATTGGCTATCTGTGGAGCAACCCTGCCTGCCTTTCCACAGTCTGCTTTGTGGCAATGCTCCCCTGGTGAGGCCTGTGCGGGCATGGGAGGGGGAATCTCTGTGCCATCAAACTCAGGTAGCCATCCTCCAGATATATCACCACTCTCACAGCTTGCATAGATCCTGGATTGGTTAAGGATGTAGGACTCATGGCACAAACTGGGGAATGTTGGCACATCAGTCATGTTTCCCAGTGACTAGTACAGCTTATTTATGACTGCCCCATCAAAGTAGAACCTGGTAACACCGCTGTCATCCATAAGGTCCAGGTGCTAGCCAGTCATTCTTGTCCCCCCAGAGTTGCAGAGCAGCACACCAGATTTTCCAGTGCAACCTTCAAACCACACACACACAAACACTCTGACTTGCACAGATGAATTGTAGAACACAGTAGAAATATTTCTAAGTCCTGTCTTAATCCCATGTCTCCGGCAGGAATAATGGGTATGTCTCTAAAAAAGATCGTACACGTACACAGAACTTTCGAAAGTACAGTATACACGTTTCCACGGCTGGATAGGCCCCCATTCTGCCCACTAAAATATTCCTCTATTTATGCCTTTTGGGTATGATGAAATTGTGATACATAGGGCAGGGTTAACTATAGTAAACCAATAGATACAACACTGAGCTCCATGATCAAAAGAAGCAATATGCGATACCATTGGAGATTAAGAGGTTATTAAACATGATTTATATGTTTCAGAGGTAGGAAATAGATATATGCAATAGTTTTTTTGAAAAGCAAGCATGGCAAGTATTGCTATTAATATAGACACTCAGGAGTTCCCCCTTCTTCCCTACCCCATTTTCTCAAACCCCCTCCCCTCCCCCTCCCCCCCCCCCCACCCATATACAATAATGATGCATCCAGAGATACTAATTGGGATTTAAATAAGCCACAATTTTATTAAACACACTTACAATCCAAGTCAAGTTGCATGTCTTACCCCCCTCCCCCCCCCTTATTCCTGTAAGTCTCCCCTGGGTTCTATCTTTCAGAGTGAATGGTACAGCTAGCCACCATCCAGCCTCTCAAATTCCACTGAGACCTCTGCACTGACGAGGAAGGGCTCTCCCTTCGACCCCCATCTCTGAACCCCTCCACTTCCCAGAAGAGACAAAGGGGTCAACTGCCTACATTCCAGATGCCGTTCACTGACACTGCACACCCCACAGCACCAATGGCCTCCTTGGGCAGGCTTTCACTTAAACTTCTAGCGCTTCTGCTAACAACTGGATCAGGTTTCTTCTCCCTTGGTGCAACAAATACAATTTTTAAACAACCCAAAAAGAATACAAATGTGACCAAAAACCCTAACTCCTACACTGGGAGGGAGGGAGATTAGATAGTTGCATTGAGCAGGTCCTGGGCAAAGTGCAACAAACTGGGACTGCCTGCTGCACTTAAAGTCAATCCTGCCCACTCACATCCCTGCCCCACACACCTACCCAATCCTTATGCTCAGTATTCAAAACTGAATCTTGTTCACCACTCCATTCAACCCCTCAGGCCAGATGCCTAGGCCTATGCACAGAGCCGGCAAAAAGGGGTGAAAAATGGGGCCCTGCAGCTATGTTAATCGTGGCTGGCCAGCCTCCTCCCTAACATAGGCACTCAGAAGTTTCCCCCTTGTCTCATCCCCCCCCCCCCCAAATAATGTATTAAAGTAGGCTGCAGCTTTATTTGACAAACTTACAACTCACGTCAAATGTTCAGCACCCCTCTTTTTCCTTGAATGTCTTTCCTTGTCCCTTCCTTTTGGAGTGAATGCTACAGTCAGTCACATCCCAGCATGGCATCTCCTAAACTTCACTATGATCTCTACACTGACAAGGGCTTTCCCGTACTCCATCTCTGAGCCATGCCACAACCCAGAGGGGCCTTAGTTCCAGATGCATTCACCAATGCTTCACCTCCCCACCCCCTCCCTCCTACGGCTCCAACAACCATCCTGGGGAGGTTTTCAGCTGTTTATTTTATTTTATTTTGTTTAGAGAAGAATTTGGTATACTGCTATTCGCTTGGTACTTCATAGCGGTTTACAATAATAAGCAGTAAACTCACAAAGGAACAATAAAATCTCATATGAAACATGAGGTAGGGGAATGCATAGCACAACAGTCTTTTATACCAATGGATAAAGAACAGCTGAGAGATATAAGGACTAACAATGGAAGCTTAAGGGAAAGCTTTGGTGAAGAAGTCTTCAGTCCTTTTTAATATTTTTTATAGGAGCTCTCTTTATGAAGTTCTAGGGGAAGGGAATTCCAGAGTTGCAGGCCCTGGTAGCTAAATGCACTGTTTTTGGAAAAAAATGAGACAAAGTTGTGGAGGGCAATGTCAAGTAACTTGCCTGAGAGGAGCACAAAGTCCTACTTGAGACATATGGAATTAAGAGGATACAGAGCTAAATGGGTAGGCCAGTAAAGTAGGCAGAATTGGTCAGCAGGAGAATCAGTTAAACCTCTTCTAAGTTTCTGCCATAGACATTGGCCCCGCAGCAAGTCAGTACTCCCCCACAAATAAAACACTGCTATCCTGATTTACAATCCACTTGATAGCCTTCTGGATCCCATTATTAAACAAGTCAGTACTGACATTGGACAAATGAATATTACCAGCTCTGAAGAAACCCTCCTGATGCCTGTCAAGCCAATCGTGGCAAATTTTAAACTTTCCTTGCCCAACAATATATTTTCCCAGTTGCTTATGGACCTTCTTAATTTCTTCAATCCATATTGGCTTTTACTGGAACTTGGGTCTAGGTATAATGTCAAACCAGCTGACCCTCACCCCTGGCATCCAATGCATCAAGATAGACAAATCTTTCATTACCACCCTGATGAGCTTTCTGCCAGTGACTTTCACAATGTCATTCCCACCTAGATGAATGATTACCACCTGAAGGTAGCTCTGGTCTGACATCTGCAATATCATCTGAGGAATCAAGTGATCCCAGTGCATTCCACTGAATCCCATCCAGAGGACCACTAAACCAGATGACTCAAATACCAGATGCAGCCAGATGTGGCCCTTTGGAATGCCCAGAAGACAAAGGAATGGCTCATGACCTAGACCATTTGCATTCTATACACTTACTGGTTCATATCAATATGAAGAGAAGAAACATAGAAACATGATAGCAGATAAATATCACATGGCCTATCCAGTCTGCCCTTCTATATCAACTACTACAGTCTTTTATTCCCTATAGAGATCTGTGTTGGTCCCATGCTTGCTTGAATTCAGATATAGTCCTCGTCTCTACTACCTCCACTGGGAGACTATTCCATGCATCTACCACTCTTATTTATGCAAATTACTCCTCAGTCTATTCCCTTCCACCTTCATCTATGCCCCCTCATTGCACAGCTTGTTTTCCTCCTTTGCATTTATGCCATCTCTATCATACCTCCCTTCCCCCACCTTTCTTCCAAAGTATATATATCGAGATATGTAAGTATGTCCCCATATAGCTTATGATGAAGCCCACTGACCATTTTGGTAGCTACCCTCTGCACTGATTCCATCCTGTTCATATCCTTTTGATGGTCTCCAGAATTACACAAAATACACCAAATGCGGTCTCACCAAAGACTTATATGGAGGCCCTATCACCTCCTTTTTCCTGCTGGCCCTATGAACCTCTCCCTGTCCTATATGATAATGGTGTTCTTTTCCTTTTCTTGCCTCTATGTATACTGCTTTAATGCCTTGGCCTAAGCGGTCTATCAAGAACCAAAATAAACATAAAAATAAAAGCATCCTTCTAGCTTTCACTGTTGCCTTTTCTACCTATTTAACCACCTTAAGATAATCAGAAACAGGTCTCTCTCTTCTTTCAAAGACAGAAGTACTTCATCCCCTATATTGTACTGCTTCCTTGAAGTTTTTCAGCCCAAAAGCATGACTCTGCCTTTTTTAACCATAAATCTCAGCTGCCAAATTCTCGATAATTCTTCAAGCTCGCTAGATCCCTCCTTATGTTATCTGCTCCTTCCTGGGTGTCTACTCTATTGCAGATTTTGGTATCATCAACAAAGAGGCAAACCTTACCCGACAGCCCTTCTGCAATATCACCTACTAACATGTTAAAAAGAATCAGAACAAGTACAGATCCCTGCGACACACCACTGGTGACATTCTTCTCAGAGTGAGTTCTGTTTCCCTGTACCCTTTGATGCTGCCCACTCAACCAATTTGTAACCCAGTCAATCACTTTAAGGTCCATCCCTAGGGTGCTCAATTTATTTATAAAGTGCCTCTGTCAAAGGATTTACTGAAATCTAATTACACCACATCTAGTGCTCTCTCAGTTCAATTCTCTGGTCACCCTGTCAAAGAAATTAATTAGATTTATCTGACAAGATCTGCCTCTAGTAAAGCCATGCTGCCTCGGATCCTGCAATCAATTGGACTCCAGAAACCTCACTATCCTCTGTTTTAGCAGCGTTTCCATTAATTTACTCACCACAGTGGTCAGACTATCTGGTCTGTAGTTTCCAGTACAGTCAAACCTCGGTTTTCATGATTAATCCGTTCGAAAAAGTCTGACTAAAACCGAAACGTATGAAAACTGAAGCAATATTTCCCATAAGAAATAATGTAAATCCAATTAATCCGTTCCAGACACCCAAAAATATTCACAAAAAATACATTTTATAGAGAATAACTATATTTTTACATACAGAAAACAATGAGAAATAAATATAAATGACTAATGAAATGGATAAATGAACATTTAACATCACTGAAAGCAAGCTAAGTACAGTACTGTACAGTACAGTATGTTAACATCTGGCCTTAGCCACCCCTGACAAGCTGCTGTGCCCAGCTCTCTTCGGAATCACATTGAATTCAGTCCATTAAAATACCTTTACATTATCTGCTCAATGCTTCAGAATGGCAGAAAATCTTAATGATATAGCTTCAGACGTACCCTGCAAGAGAAAGAACTGCCTCCCACATTCATGCAACATCTCCTGCTTACGTTGACAGCTTTTATTCCCTGCTACCGGGACAAAATCTCAGTCAAAAGACGTTGAAAACCGAAGCAATGCATGAAAACCGGGACAAAATCTCAGTCAGAAAAGACGTTGAAAACCGAAGCGTATGAAAACCGGGGCAAATGAAAACCGAGGTTTGACTGTATATCCTTACTTCCGCTTTTGTGTAAAGGGACCACAACCGCCCTTCTCCACTCTTCTGGGATCACTCCTGACTTTAAATAAGCACTGAAAAGGTCAGACAATGGAGCTGCTAGAACTTCCTTGAGTTTCCTCAGTTTCCTTGGATGTATCCCAACTGGCCCCATCATTTTCTCTATTTTTAGTTTAGCTAGTTCCTCACAAACACAGTTTTCTGAAAATTGTTCAAGATTTACCTCACTTCTGTTTCTATTTGTGGGTTTTTTCTAAGGTCCTGCTCCTGGCCCTTCATCTATGAACACGGAACAAAAATATTTTGTTAAGCAATTCTGCTTTATCCTCATCAGCTTCTACATGTCCCTCCCCTTCACCCTTGAGTCTGACAATACCACTTTTGCACCTTCTCCTCTCACTAACATATATGAAAAGTGTCTTGTCCCCCATTATACTTCATTGGCTATTTTTTCTTCCATTTGATTTGCTGACTCCTTTCCTAACTTCTCTTAGCTTTTCCAAATATTGATACTTGTCTTCCTTTTTTTGTGATCTCTTATATTTTATGAAGGCCACCCTCTTTTTCTTCGTTTTCAAGGAGTGGAGGAGTAGCCTCGTGGTTAGAACACTGGCTTGGGAACCAAGAAACCAAGGTTCAATTCAGATTAGTACTCCTTGTGGCCCTGATCAAGACACTTAGTCCTCCATTGCCTGACCAAAATCCAAGTTATCAATGTCCCTGTTTAATGTACACTTCCAAATTTAAGTTATAATGTAAACCGCTTTGACTAAAATGATAAAGCGGTATAAAAAAAACTGTTCAATAAGTAAATAAATAAGATCTTTTCAGCTACTTCTTTCAAGGACCACAGTGGCCTCCTTTTCCTTTTTACATTTGTTTACTTTATTTAAAATAGCCCCTTTAAGTTTTGCCCACTGCTTTTCTACATCCTCCTGCTGTTCCTTTTCTGCTAATGACTCCTTAAGGTATTGTCCCATCTTGGCAAAGTTAGCTTTCCTTAAATGGTCCATATCAGCCCTAGTTCTAATACTGACCCACACCATCTGATGATTACTGGCTATGAGATGATCTCTCACCCACTATACCATCAGAAATACTCTGCCCATTTGTAAGTACCAGGTCCAGTAAGACCCCTACATGTGTGGGTTATGTTACTGGAATCATTCTCCCTGTAGAGAATCCAGGATCTCCTTCCTTCTAGAAGACCCTGCAGCAGGGATGTGCCCATCAATATCCAGAATATTGAAATCACCTATCAGCAGCACTTCTCCTTTCATAGCAATACTATGAACCAGTCAACACATCTTTGGTAGTAGACTGGCTAATCTACTGAAGAGGGCTTTAAACTAGATTTGTTGGGGATGGGTGAAGAAAGCCCCCAGGTAAGTGAAAGCCCCCAGGTAGGTGATACATTAAATACCTTTATGGAAATGGGTAACAGGGGTAACATATGGAAAGCAGTGTGTATTAATGCCCGTAGCATGGGAAACAAGATCCCTGAAGTTGAAGCTTTGGTGGGAGTGGCTGACTTGGATTTAGTGGCAGTTACAGAAACATGCTTCACAGAAAACCATGACTGGGATGTAACTATACCTGGCTATACTTTATTCAGAAAGGACAGGGTAGGAAGAAGGGGAGGAGGAGTGGCACTATATGTAAAAACTACTATTAAAGCTTTGGAATTACAGAGCTTAAAAGGGAGAGAGGAGGCATTGTGGGTTAAACTAGAAAGAGGGAAAGAGAAATCTGTTTGCATTGGTGTGATATACAGACCTCCCTCACAAGAGGAAGAGGTGGACAGAGAGTTAATTGAAGACATACGCAGCATTGCTAGGAAAGGGGAAGTGCTACTGATAGGAGATTTCAATATGCCAGATGTTGATTGGCACATTCCTGCTGCAGTATCATCTAGAAGTAAGGAGATCCTGGATTCTCTACAGGGAGAACTATTCAGACAATTGGTAACAGACCCCACACGTGAAGGGGCCATACTGGACTTGGTGCATACCAATGGTGAAAGTGTTTCTGATGTTATAGTGGGAGATCATTTTGCATCCAGTGATAACCAGATGGTGTGGTTCAGTATTAGGACTAGGGCTGTTAGAATCCATTCCAAGGTGAGGATCTTAGACTTTAGGAAGACTAACTTTGCGAAGTTGGGCCAATACCTCAGGGAGTCGTTAGTGGGATGGGAACAGCTGGGGGATGTAGAAAAACAGTGGGCAAAACTGAAAGGGGGTATTTTAAAGGCAACCAACCTTTTTGTTAAAATGGTAAATAAAGGCAAAAGGAACAGGAGACCCCTATGGTTTTCGAAGGAAGTAGCTGAAAAGTGAAGAAAAAGAGGGAGGCCTTCATGAAATACAAGAGATCACAGAGAGAGGAAGACAGGCATCTGTATTTGGAAAAACTTAGAGAAGCTAGCAAAGTAGTCAAGAAGGCAAAGATTCAAAAGGAGGAGGAAATAGCCAATGCAATAAAATGGGGGGATAAGACATTTTTCAGATATATTAGTGAGAAGAGGAAGGGCAAAAGTGGTATTGTCAGACTCAAGTGTGCAGGGGGGGAATATGTAGAAGCTGATAAGGATAAAGCGGAATTGGTTAACAAATATTTTTGTTCTGTGTTCACAGATGAAGAACCAGGAGCAGGACCTCAGAAAACACCAACAAATAAGAACAGAAGCGAGGGACATCTTGAACAATTTTCAGAAGACTGTGTTCGTGAGAAACTAGCTCAACTTAAAGTAGACAAAGCAATGGGACCGGATGGGATACACCCTAGAATATTGAGGGAACTTGGGGACGTTCTAGCAACTCCACTGACTGACCTTTTCATTGCCTCGTTGGAGTCGGGAGTGGTGCCAAAGGACTGGAGAGAGGCTCATGTGGTGCCTTTACACAAAAGCGGAAGTAAGGATGTGGTTGAAAACTACAGGCCGGTTAGTTTAACTTCGGTGGTGAGTAAATTATTGGAAACGCTGCTGAAAGAGAAAATAGTGAGGTTTCTGGAGTCCAGCGGATTACAGGATCCGAGGCAGCATGGATTCACCAGAGGCAGGTTTTGTCAGACAAATCTGATTGATTTCTTTGACTGGGTGAACAGGGAGTTAGACCGAGGGAGAGCTCTAGATGTGGTGTATTTAGATTTCAGTAAAGCCTTTGACACTGTTCCTCACAGGCGACTTATAAACAAACTGAGCACCCTAGGGATGGACCCTAAAGTTACTGCTTGGGTTAGAAATTGGTTGGGTGGGAGGCGACAAAGAGTACAAGTAAATGGAGCTCACTCTGAGGAGAAGGATGTTACCAGTGGTGTGCCCCAGGGATCTGTCCTTGGTCCGATTCTTTTTAACATCTTTGTTAGTGATATTGCGGAAGGGCTGTCGGGTAAGGTTTGCCTCTTTGCGGATGATACCAAAATCTGCAATAGAGTAGACACCCAGGAAGGTGTAGATAACATGAGGAGGGATCTAGCTAAGCTTGAAGAATGGTCTAGAATTTGGCAGCTGGGATTTAATGTTAAAAAATGTAAGGTCATGCATTTGGGCTGCAGCAATCCAAGGGAGCAATACAGTATAGGAGGTGAAGTACTTTTGTCCACTAAAGAAGAGCGGGACCTAGGCATGGTTGTGTCTGATGATCTTAAAGTAGCTAAACAGATAGAAAAGGTGACGGCAAAAGCTAGAAGGATGCTTGGGTGCATACGGAGAGGAATGGCTAGCAGAAAAAAGGAGGTGATAATGCCTCTGTATAAGTCTTTGGTGCGACCTCATTTGGAGTATGGTGTGCAATTCTGGAGACCGCACCTTCAAAAGGATGTGAACAGGATGGAGTCGGTGCAGAGGGTTGCTACTAAAATGATTAATGGGCTTCATTATAAAGCATATGAGGACAGACTTAAGGATCTTAATATGTACATCTTAGAGGAAAGGCGGGATAGAGGTGATATGATTGAGATGTTTAAATACCTCCGTGGCATAAATGTTCACGGAGAGAGCCTCTTTCAATTGAAAGCAAGTTCTGCTACGAGGGGACATGGGATGAGGGTGAAGGGAGATAGATTCAGGAGTGATATGCGGAAATATTTCTTTACAGAAAGAGTAGTGGATCCATGGAATAGTCTCCCAGTGGAGGTGGTAGAGATGAGGTCAGTAACTGAATTCAAAAAAGCATGGGACCAACACAGAGGATCTCTAAAGGTAAAAAGTGGACTGTTGTAGTTGTTGTTATGGAAGGACAGACTAGATAGGCCATGTGGTATTTTTCTGTCATCATGTTTCTATGTTTCTATGAATGTCTTCAAACAAATCTCTGACTAATTCTTCTGCCTGTGAAGGAGGTCTGTATTTTGCCCTAGTGCAAAAGGATGCTCCATTCTTTCTTTCCAGTTTAACCCTCAGTGCCTCTTCCTTCTTTCCTCATAAGTCCATACAGTGACACTCGTCCTCTTTTTCTTCTTACCCTCTCCTTCCTGAATAAATTATAACCCAGTATAATTACATCCTAATCATGGTTCTCTGTGAACCATGTCTCCATAACAATCACTAAATCCAGCCTCTTTCATTAAAGCCTCAGCATGTGGAATGTTGTTTCCATACAGCAGGCATTAATACATAGCACTTTCCAAATGTTGAACCTTTTTCCAATTTCTACAGAGATATTTAATGTTTTACTTACCTGAGGGATTTTACTTATCTGGAGACTTTCTTCACCAGTCCCCAGTGAATCTAGTTTAAAGCCCTTTTCAGTAGGTTAGCCAGTCTGCTGCAGAAGACACTTTGACCCTTCTTGGATAGGTGGACACCATCTCTGCTCATCAGACATGGTCAAGGAATCAAAAGGCTCTCAATGACCAGGGGCGGCCCAAGGGGGTGCGGGGCCTCATTTGCATAAGGGGCCTCATTTGCATAATGTTACCATACACTAACTTTTAGTAAACATGCCTCTTAATGAGTGTATGGATAAAGAAAGACTAAAACATTTCTACATTACTATAATCCAATTCCAACCGCCAGGCACATTAGGAACTACTACAAACACTGCCCATTTAGAACCCATAGCAAACCCACCGTATCGTAACAGCACTACCAGGACTCACAAAGCACCAGACCCTACCTATCAAAAGGCAACACTGCAAATATTAAACCAATACCTTTCAGAGAATAACAATACATGACCTACTGGGGAAAGAGAACAAGGGCAATGTCAAATAGCAACTACATAAACAGAATACCTCAGCTCAGTTACACATGCCGAACATAGACCATCACCAAACAAGGAATCACAATTTAGAGACAAGAAGACAATAATTAAACTGGGAACCCCAAAAGCCAAACTTGGAATGTACAACAACACTGTAGAAATAAAACTATAAATTAATTTCCTCTTCTACTAAACAAAGTGCAGACGTTAATGATGCACATTTCCCAGAGCTGACATATTCCAGTTAATAAATTCAAAATAAAGAAATATTTTTCTACCTTTTGTGCCTTTTTGTTTTTCAGTTGCAATTGCTCCAGCCACTTTCTTCTAGTTTCTTCGTGTCTTCTGCTAACTCTCCATCATCTGCTGTCCATTTATTTATTTATTTATTTGAACTTAATTTTTATACCGCTCCTTCCAATGATCAGCAGCGGTTTACATTTTAACATTTGAATTCTGCCTGTATAGCAGTTACATATAACAATAAGATAAACAAAAATCACAACTTTGAACTATTTACATAGATAAAAGAGTATTTTTAGCTAACTATATACATTATATTTACAATGACGTACAGGGGTAATGCAGCATGTCTAATAGGCTATCTTTTAGTTTTCTTTATTTTCATTTGTCCTTTCTTCTCTCTTCTAGTTTTTTTTCCATTCTCTCTCTACATCTGCTTTAACATACTAATCTTTCTCCTTTTGCTCTTTCCTCATTCCTATTTCATCCACTCAAATTTTACCCCTCCATCCTCAATCCCCACATACTCTTCCAATACCCGGCCAATTGTAGATTTTTCTTCCCTCCCACACAAAATATTTTTCCCTCTTCATTTCACTCTCCCAGCCCCATCCCATTCTAATCCTCCTCCAAAATCAGCTCCCTTCTAGTTCCAGCCCCACCCAGCATCCACTCCCTTCTAGTCCCCGCATCAGTCCATTTCCAGTCCTAGCCCCCCATTAGCCCATTTCCAGTCCTAGCTCCCCTGTCCATTTCCAGTCCTATCCGAGTCCCTCCATCAGCTCATTTCCAATCCCAACCCCCATCAGCCCATTTCTAGTCCTTTTCTAGCCCCATCATCAGCCCATGTCAAATCCTAGCTCCCCTCCACTCAGCCGATTTCAATCCAAGCCCCCTATGAGCCTTCTTCCAGTTCTAGCCCCTCCATGAGTCCATTTCAATACAAGCCCCCACCACAGCCCATTTCCAATCTTAGCTCCCCCATCAGCTCATTTTCAGTCCTATTCTAGCCCCTCCATCAGCCCATTTCCTGTCCTAGCTCCCCCCACTCAACCCATTTCCAGTCCTAGCTCCCTCCCCTCACAGCCCATTTCCATTCCAAGCCCCCTCCCCATCAGCTATTTGCAGTTCAAGCACCCTTCCACTCAGCCCATTTCCATTCCAAGCCCCCCACCCCATCAGCTATTTGCAGTTCAAGCCCCCTTCCACTCAACCCATTTCCATTCCAAGCCCCCTCCCATCAGCTATTTGCAGTTCAAGCCCCCCTTCCACTCAGCCCATTTCCATTCCAAGCCCCCCTCCCCATCAGCTATTTGCAGTTCAAGCCCCCTTCCACTCAACCCATTTCCATTCCAAGCCCCCTCCCATCAGCTATTTGCAGTTCAAGCCCCCCTTCCACTCAGCCCATTTCCATTCCAAGCCCCCATCCCCATCAGCTATTTGCAATTCAAGCCTCCCCTTCCACTCAGCCCATTTCCAGTCCTAGCCAGTCCTAAATCCACCCCCCATCAGCCCACAGCACATTACCAGTCCTAACCCCATCAGCCCACCTCAAGTCCTGACCACTCCCCATCAGCCCATTTTCAGTCCTAGCCCCCCATAGTCCATTACCAGTCCTAACCCCCCCCCCATCAGCCCACAGCACATTACCAGTCCTAACCCCATCAGCCCACCTCAAGTCCTAAACCCCCCTCCAGCCCATTACCAGTCCTAACCCCCCTCCCTCCCATCAGCCCAGGGAAAATTAAAACTAAAAAAAAAAAAGCTGGCTGCAGCTGCCGCCGCCGCCGCCATGGCAGCTGCAGAATCGAGTGTCCTGCGGGGCCTCCCCTGCCTGGCAGAGCACTCCCTCCCTTCCTCCCTGCCTGCCTGCTTGCCTCAGTCCCTCTCCACTTCGGCTTAGAGCCGTGAAGGGAGAGTTTCTCCCTCACAGCTCTGTTAAGCCCGCTGGGGCTTATGGAAAATTTCCCATCTGCCCCAGCGGGCTTAACAGAGTCGCGAGGGAGAAACTCTCCCTTTGGGGCTCTGAAAGCCAACGCGGAGAGGGACTGAGGCAAGCAGGCAGGCAGGGAGAGAGTGAGGGAGTGCTCTGCTGGGCAGGGGGGGGGCCCCGCGGGACACTCGATTCTGCTGCTGCCGCGGCGGCAGGAGCAGCCAGCTTTTTTTTTTTTTTTTTAATTTACTTTTAAAGCGGAATGCTCTTTGCGCGGGGTCCCCTGAAATGCGGGGCCCTGTGCAAAAAACATTCTCGCTCAATGGACAGGCCGGCCCTTTCAATGACACCATTCATGCAGCCATGTATTTATCTCTAGGATGTGAGCCTTTCTGCCTTGGCCTTTACACACAACATGGAGGATTGAGTTGAGCACCACCTGTGCACCTATCTACTTCACGCTCTTCCCAGAGCCATGAATCACTCTTGATACTGTATGCTTGGAGGGATACCTAGCAGTATCATTTGTGCCAATATGGATGAGCAGCATTAGATAAACCTTTCTGTAACATCTCAGATTTTGGCTCCTGGCAGACAGCACACCTCCTGAGACATCAAGTCTGGTTGGCAGATGGATGCCTCAGTACTCTCAGAAGAGAATAACCAACCATTACTACCCTTCACTTACTTCTTGTCACTGATTTTGCAACTTTGCAGTGTTTGAGCTCTGGTTCTTCCTGTTCCTGGGATTTTTTCACCTCTTCTACTTCCAGGGCTTCATACTGGTTCTTCAATTCAAGCTATGGTGGATTTGGACTTGGAGTGTTGATTCTGAAGGTTCTGGTGACCCATGCCCGGCTCTCTTTTTGTGGCATACCATTTTTACCTCTGTTTGGAGAACCTGGAAGTCTCAAGAAGCATCTCATCAATATATTTTTGCTGTCATGGATGTTTCTCAGCCTCGCAACGTCTTCTCTCAGCTCCTCCACTTCTTTCATGAGGGATTCAGCTTGCAGGCATCTTTACATGGAATCAGTCCCTCACCTGAGGTAAGGCTGTTCGTCTGGACAGAGGCAGAAGCTGTTACCGGAGGATGTAGTAAGAGCTGTTAGTGTAGCTGGGTTTAAAAAAGCTTTGGACGAGTTCCTGGAGGAAAGGTCCATAAACCATTATTAAAAGGGACTCGGGATATCACTGCTTGACCCAATACAAGCATTGAGGAACCTGTGTCTTTTGGGGAGACTGCTAGGTACTTGTGACCTGGATTGGCCACTGCTGGAAACAGGATACTGGGCTTGATGGACCTTGGTCTGACCCAGTATGTCATATCTTATGTTCTTATGGGGGCAGCAGCTTTGGCAGCATGATTTTTCCCAGACATTGTTCAGTTGTTGGAACTTTCTCACCTGTTGAAGGAAATATAAAAAGACCTACTAAAGTCCCTAACCTTTCCTCAACTGTCCTTTAAGACAAAAAGCATCCAGTCTCTTTTATGTCACATCTGACATCTCTGTTTTGATTTCCTGTGTGTAATCTTGCTTGCTTGCTAAACTGTTATTTGGAGCAGTTTCTCATCACTTTGGGCCAATGGTTCTCAACCAGTCTGTCACCAAGAGCTGGGAGGTTTATTTGACACAGACAGTAAGCCCATGCTATCCTTATCAATCATATTTGCCTGCATGCTGGATAGAGCAGAGAGCCAGGGAGTCAGATACTTGAAATCCTCATAATCAGTCCCTGTTACTGAGGTGACCCCAGAATATGAATATCTCTATCTATCTATCTATCTATCTTTTTATTTTTTTTTTTGGTATGGCCAGTTCTAAGGGGAACCATCCTAGCTCTCTGCCCAGTATAGTCTCCAGAATGGGTAAAGGTTTTTTGATGATGGCAGTAATTTTAGTGTGAATGTAACTTTTCTGGAAGGTACTATTGAAAATAATTAGCAAAATAGAAATAAATAAATTGTTTAATTTCATTAACAGTTTCTAAAAAAATAAAATTAATTCTGTTAAGAATATTTTATATTTCTCTTGTATCAGTTTTAACAATAAAATATTTAGGCATTTTGTTTGTTCAGCAGCAAATTATAGTGTTCCGCGTGTCACACACACAAATATTATCTGTCAGATGTGTCACAACAGAAAAAAGCTTGAGAACCATTGCTTTAAGCTATTAAAATGCAATATATATGTTTTGGGTGTATAGTCTAATGTGTTACCTTTGTAAAATTACCTAACAGATTGTTAGTAGATATCCAAATGAACTTTTTACTTCCTAGATTTTTCCTTCCAACCAATATCAAAATCTTTTATCTTTATCAACAAGATAATTGATGTGTTTCTCTTGATAGGAAGATTTTTCACATGGGATGGGTGGGAGCTGGGTTGGAATGGGAAGGATTAACATCTCAGCAGTACAGTGATTTCAAAAAGCTTGCCTTCCTCTTTGAACCTGAAGATTAAGAAGAAAAAAAATAGCAGCGGAAAAGCTTTGCCTGAGAATACAAAAGAAATTCTCTTCTGCAAACAGCTATAAAAATAAACCAATAGCCAAAGCACCAGAAAATGTTATCTAATAAAAATAAAATAGACCCTTTCTTAGGAACTCTCAGGCAGATTATTTGTATTAAGAGTCACAGAATTACCTTGCTTGTAGTGGAGACCCTCTAGGAATTGCTTGGAGATCCTCTAGGAATGGAAGAAACAATTAATAATCATTCAACTCATTACCTTTATTTAAGCAGCTATATCTAGTGTAAGCCCTAGACCTCCATCTCTCTAAACACTGAAATCACTGGAGTAGGAAACCCAAACTCCTCAGTCCCTGTTGCTGCCCAAATCTGAAAGGAGTGAGTCCCACACTGCATGAGATCTTATCCAATAGCCTCTAGAATCAGCCTCAACACTCTGGTGAACTGAAATCATCTCAAAGTGTAGACATCTTGATAAACTAGGAATTGCCAACCTTCAAGTGGATACCTTCAAAGAAGGTCAGTGTATTGCTGACAAGGCATGTCACAGCTCCTCCTATCCACAAGCAGTGCCAAGGGGCAGGTTTCCTGTGCTCTTTTGGCTTAGGAGCCAAAACATAGAAGGTGGACCAATTGGAGTGAGATAAAGCATCAGAAATTGAGTTATGCACTCCTGGTGTGTGTTTTGCTCATGTGCTTAGGTTGAGTAACAGGCACTTTAAAACACATTTGTGTAATATATCAGCCATATGCAAGCAATTTATTATCTCCACTACTTCCAAATTGTTGCAGTAGAATAAAACGTCGGTTCCTGAGCCTTCCCCCCCTCCTGAGCCTAGGCGCAGTCCAAGGGGGGTGCGGGGCCATGTGTGGAGATTAATTGTGGGACCTCATTTGCATATGGAGACTCATTTGCATAAATGTTTGCATAATGGTAACATGCATTTTTAGTAAACATGCTTCTTAATGAGTGTCTGGATAAAGAAAGACTAACAGATTTCTATGTTACTATATTCCAGTGCCAACCGCCAGGCCCATTAGGAAGTACTATAAACACTGACCATTTAGAACTCATATCAAATCCACCATATCATAACAGCTCTGCCAGGACCCACAAAGCACAAAATCTTACCTATCAGAAGGCAGCACTGCAAATATTAAACCAATACATCTCAGAGAATACCAATGCATCTCCTTCTTTGGAAAGAGAACAAGTGGCACGCTCAAATAGATACTAAATGAACAGAATACCTCAGCTTGGTTAAAACGCAGAACATAGACCGTCACCAAAGAACAAGGGATCACAATTTAGAAATAGGAAGACAATAATTAAACTGGGAACCCCAAAAGCCAAACTTGGGATGTACAATAATACTGGAGAAATAAAACTATAAATTAATTTCCTCTTGTACTAAACAAAACACAAAAGACGTTAACGGTGCACATTTCCCAGAGCTGATATATTCCAGTTAATAAATTCAAAATAAAAAAGTATTTTTCTACCTTTTGTTGCTTGTGCATTTTCTTTTTCAGTTGCAATTGCTCCAGTCACTTTCTTCTGGTTTCTTTGTGTCTTCTGTGAGCTAACCATTTGTCCTTTCTTCTCTTTTAGATTTTTTTCCAAATTTTTTCTCTATATCTTCTTTAACATACTGATCTTTCCCCTTTTGCTCTTTCCTCCATATCTTTCCTTATTCCTTTATCATCCACTCAAATTTCACCCTTCCATTTTCAATCTCCACTTACTCTTCCAATACCCAGCCCATCGTAGACTTTTCTTCCCTCCCACTCAAAATATATTTTCCTCTCTCCATTCTCATTCCCCATCCCTTTCTAGTCCTCCACCAAAATCAGCTCCCTTATAGTTCTAGACCCACCCAGCATCTGCCCCCTTCTATTCCCAGTCTCCCAAGCTGCCACATCAGCCCATTTCCAGTCCTAGCCCCCCATATGCTGTTTTCTGGTTCCATCCCAGCCCCCCATAAGCCCATTTCCACTCCAAGCTCCCCCATCAGCCCATTTCCAGCCCTATTCCAACTCCCATCAGCCCATTTCCAGGCCTATTCCAGTCCATCACCTATTTGCAGTCCACGTTCCCCCCATAAGCCCATTTCTAGTCCTATTCCAGCTCCTCATCAGCCCATTTCCAGTCCTAGCCCCTCATGTGCTCTTTTCCAGTTCCATTCCAGTCCCCCATCAGCCCATTTCCACTCTAAGCTCTCCCATCTGCCAATTTCCAATCCTAGCCCACTCGGCAGCCCACTTTGTCCTATTCCAGCCCCCATCAGCCCATTTCCAGTCCTAATCCAGCTCTTCATCAGCCCATTTCCAGTCCAGATTCCCCCCCAACATCACAGCCCATTTTGTCTGTTCCCCCCCCCCCACCATCACAGCCCATTTGCAGTCCTGGTCCCCCCAACATCACAGCCCATTTGCAGTCCGTTCCCCCCACCATCACAGCCCAATTGCAGTCCGTTTCCCCCCCCCCCACCATCACAGCCCATTTCCAGTGTGTTTCCCCCCCCACCATCACAGCCCACTTGCAGTCCCCCCATCACAGCCCAATTGCAGTCTGTTTCACCCCCATCACAGCCCACTTGCAGTCCTCCCCCCATCACAGCCCAATTTTAGTCTGTTTCCCCCCATCATCACACCCCATTTCCAGTCTGTTTTCCTCCCCATCACAGCCCATTTCCAGTTGGTCCCCCCCCACCACCACAGCCCATCCGGTCCTAGCTGCCTCCCCCCCTCCAAAGAGCCCCGCACCGTCTAAGGGGCTGTAGAAGGAGCTGGGGAAGCCCGCGCGAGGCCCCGGCTCCCTCTAAACACCGCCAGAGTGAAGAGCCTTTACCTTCATGCTGGTGGCTGTTTCAATGAAGCCGCGAATGCCGGGAAAGGTTAATGCCCTTTAACCTCTCCCAACATTTGCGGCTTCATTGAAACAGCTGCCAGCGTGAAGGAAAAGTCTCTTCACGCTGGCGGCTGTTTAGAGGAAGCCGGGGCTTCACGCGGGCTTCCCCGGCTCCCTCTGCAGTGGTCCATTGAGCGAGAATGTGGTTCACTCTAATGGGTGATAGCATTAGAGATATGGCTGGGCAGAGAGCTAGGATGGTTCCCTTAGAACTGCCATACCAAGAAAAAAAATTCCCACTAGGATGCCTTGTGGCCTTGGGCAAGTCACTTAACCCTCCATTGCCTCAGAAAAATCCAAGTTATCAATGTCCCTGTTTAATGTGCATTACCAAGTTTAAGTTTCAACGTTAAACGCTTTGATTAAAATGATAAAGCGGTATATAAAACCTGTTAAATAAATAAATAATGGGAATAACTCCAAGAATATGATGCTGTTAGTTTCTCCTGATGACCCACTCTAATCAAGTTTCTGCCATTTATTCCCCACCAAAGTATGCACTGAATCCTTCTCCAGACGCATCTTTGAATAATTCTAATTCGTCATTGGACGCTGGCTCTGCCAACCACAAAGACCCCATTGAAATGTTCCAAAACGGATTATCACCAGATTGTCCTGCATACACCTTCTAATTCAACTATGGCATAATTGCTTACGAATTCCTCTCTTTGAGAATGATACTCTTTGAATGAAAACTCAGCCCATGGTGATTACTTCGTGAAAAGTTAAAGCTGCCTATTAAGGATTGCTTTACTTTCAGAGTGACTTTCCTAACTCATCTGACATTGCTCATTGCCTTGTAGAATGCTCTCACATTGTCAGCTGGTACATGCAATATAATTTCTAACGATTACAGCTCAATTTCTAATAAACAAATCTACCTTAAGTAGCTTCCATTTTCTCTTGTGAAATGGCAACCCTGAAAGACTCTGCTAGCTTCAGGAAAGTGTTGAGCAACTGACTACATTCCTTGGATGATGCCATTCCTGGAAACAGAAATTGTCTAAGTAGTGAACAATATCATCCCAGCCTTGGCAGGTGCCCAATGTAGAATTCTAGCATTTCAAAGTAAGTGCAGAAATGAAGCATCCCATTGGCATGCACTTATCAAAAGAGAACTCGCCGCAAAATCTGAATCCCAGCAAGGAAAAAACATCTGGATACACTGGAAATATCCTGACAGTGGACGCAGTGTATGCTTTGGCCATCAAAGCCCCAGGTCCCATTCTTTGAACCAAGGCTATGGCTGCATCGAAGAATTCATAATAAGCCAAACATACAGTAACTCCTTGGGCATTTAATGGTTCACTGAAGACCCCTGAGGAAAAGATAAGTTAAGAATCACTAAATGGTTCCCTGTTATGTCCCATTTCAAATTTGCTGCTCAACTTTGCTGTCACTACCTCTTCCTGATGCCTGATGCTTATCTCTGCATGCTCTGGAGTCCCATCTTTTAACACTCTCACAATCTCCTGTGAGATTGTCTGGTAAGAGCTGTTGGTCAATAACTCATGCACTAACATCACTGGTCATGCTGAAGCCTGCTGCCACACAGACCATCGCTGTTCCCTTGCTCTCCTGCATGCCATGCTGTGCTAAAGTCATATTGGATCGGCCTTGCCAAAGTGTGGCTCATGGGGTCTGTCCACCACAATTAAAGTCATCACTTCCCACTCAAATCCACCAGCACTCAATTACTGTCTTCAAGTGTGATATTCAAAATCAAATCTTGCGTTCCACCCCATGCCTTCCCCCCCCAGCCAGTGAGAAGGGGGATGTAGCCGGGCCCTGAGAACATATTAATCATAGCTGGCCATATAGGCCGGCCAACGTCCTCTCTTGTTTTTAGAAATGATAGCTACAAAGCTGAATTGCAAATAATATATTGATGAATTCCACTGTTAGCAATATCGTATATTTGTAAATTGTTAATAATATTTTAGAGTTATTACTCTGATCAATCTTCATTTTGAAGTGTTTTATTTCTGAACTATGCAGAAGTGGGTGAAATTATTTGACTTCTGCACTAAGAACAATTTTGGAAAACCCTGCATTCATACGCCATCAAAGTGTGTCTGCTGTTTTGAAATTCTTGGTATCCCTCCAAAACATCTAGGAATAAACTGAGACCACAAAATCCTAGCATTAGGAAAATAGCAATGCACTAACATCAAATCTCTGTTCATTTGTCAAATGAGATACACCCCTTTAACTAAACAAATGTCATTATCCTCCAGATGAATAAGCAATAAATAAGAAGTCGAAAAACATTTGTCTTATAACAGTGGAGGAAGGATCTGGTTTCATCACATGCCACAAACTCCAAGCCAGTGTTTCCAGATTCCCAAAGATGGTTGATCCGATATGACTGTCAAGAGAAGACTCTGAAGTCTGCTTCTCAGCTTGAAAGATAAATGAATGTCCATACATTCATGCACAAATTTCTGCAGGCAAGGACCCTAGAACAGAAACTGAAAAACAAATCAAACAACAACAAAAACACAACTAAAGAGTGTAGCTCAAAATGCCAAAATCATAACATGAATCGCTAACACTCAAAACATATCATTGGAGTATAAAAAACACAAATGTATATACATTTAAAGACTTTTAAAAAAAAGGAAAAAGACTTCAGTGTTTTAAGAAGCTTACAAGTGTTCAAGCTTCACTTATTAATAACAACCAAGAATGTGGCTTCATAATATCCATATGAAAGAAAAAAACAGCCTCAATGAGTCAAGTGTATGTACAGAGTGGCCCAAAAAAAGTGAGAACATCTCGTAGCATATAAGTTATTTAAAAATTCAAAAAGACAGATGTAAACGATTGACAAATTAAAAAACAAAGATGACGACCGGAAATTGTCGAAGTAAAGACGTTATATAGCTAAAAAAGGTAAATAAGTAAACTTTTTAAGCTTTTAATTTACGAGATGTTCTCACTTTTTTTGGGGCACCCTGTATATATCTCCAAACCAATGAAAAGATAGCTACTTATCTCTTTATCTGACTGTCAGCATGCTCTCAACTCTGATGTTCAAAGCAATGTGTCTAGTGTTTCTCTCAATAGCTGCATCAGGGAGTGAAAACCAGGACCCATGCCATAGGGAATCACTACTGCCAAAAAGAGCATAACACTTATCAGTGCACCTTATAATCACTTCCTTAAACATCAAGCAATACTCCTAATGAGTGCTACATCTGCAGTCATGTCAAAGACCACAGCTATTTTGGACGCCTGAAAACTATAAACCTAACATCTATTCACTCATTCATATCCCAAGGCAAACTAATGCACAGGTACCTACGAGTTTCACAATCTAAACATGCTCATTTACATCAACAGATAGTATTTCATTTCTACACAAGAGATATATAAATGCAAGCAGGAACAGCAGCGCTGCTCAACGTACCGCCACAACTGTTATACTGGAAAGCGCCCTGCCTGTGCCTCATAAAAACCCAAGCTCAATGACATCACAGAAGACACACAGACCACCCTTCAAATTTATTTTTTATTTTATTTATTTACATTCTCTTATATACCGTGCTATTCTGCATCAGTGCAGTTTACATTGAATAAACTGAAATTACATTGAGCAGGGCATTATAACTTGGAGATAACTATTTTACAGGGAACATGGGCTATGGAGGGTTAAGTGGCTTGCCCAAGACCACAAGGAGCACCTGTGGACTAGAAACCCCAGTCCTTCCAGCCCAAGGTTGCTGTCCTCCAGTGGGATTTGAACCCCTGACCTTCCAGCCTGAAGTACCTTGCTCCAACCACTAGGCCACTCCTCCACAAATCTATAAAGATGGATTCCAAAGAACCAATTAGAACACCTATTGTGTAAAGACAACAACAAAACAAAAACAAAAAAGGCACTTACTCAGACCATCCTCTCAACCACCCCAACTTCAAAGTAAATACCCCCCCCCCCAATTACCCAATAATTTTCTTTAATGGTGCCTACAGGGTTCTGTTACCGGCAAGTGTTCCAATCAATATGTTCATTCAAACCCCCGCTTGTGTTTATGTCTATTGTGTAGAAATGAAAGAATGTCTGTTGATGTAAGTGAGCATGTTTAAATTGTGAAGTCTTAGGTTCCTGTGCATTAGTTTGCCATGGGATATGAGTGAAGGAATAGATATTAGGTCTGTAGATTTCAGGCATCTGAAATGGCTATGTGGTCTTTGACGTGACTGCAGATGTAGTACTCATTAGTAGTATTGTTTGATGTATAAGGACGTGATTATAAGGTGCATTGATAAGTGTTATGCTCTTTTTGGCAGTAGTAAATCCCTATGGCATGTGTCTTGGTTTTCACTCCCTGATGCAGCTGTGAGCGAAATGCTAGACGAGTTGCTTTGAGCATCAGAGTGGGGAGCATGCTGACAGACATAAAAAAGAATAATATGATAAAGAGCAGCACCCACTGTTTAATGCAAATAACACCTCTAACTATTGAATCACTAGCACCCCCAATACTGAATAATGTCAGAAAATCCCCCTGAGCTGCTACAAATGAAACTGCTCCAGTTCAAAAAGAATGAATCCCAAAACACCCTAGGTCTAATCCATCATATACCAAACCCTTTTTCAGCACTGCTGCAAACTGAAATCTAGTCAATGGGGTATCATCAGCATGCCAAAACCAGTATACGTTCTCATCTGACCGTAAGCACAGGAAAACTTGCGTGCAATGCATTGGAAGGGCATTCAGACTAGGTGTGTGCAGCAAAGTAACTAATACCCTCTTGCCCAACTGTTTTGTATTCAAATGCCAGGTCAGCAAATATACCTTCAACTGGTCCACACAAATATCATTGCACAGCAAGCCCATGAATCCAATCATTAATATGGTAGAGGCCATGCAGCTAAAAATGCATGTGCCATGCAGCTAAAAATGCAAAGGAAAATGATACTTGGAACAATGCAACCTCATAACTAGGAGAGCAAACCCATGGTGATGCATCAAATAAAGTCCCAGCACCTCATGAATAAAAGGCAGCTAGAAGGCTCGCCATCCTCTGCACCCCTTTCTTCATGAAAAAACATGCAACAACCTCATTACCAGAAAAGAAGCTGTAGGGTCCGCAAATCCCTGGAGTTTACAAAGACCATACTTGTCCAAGAAGGAAGCACAGTACTATACAACATGCTCACCATTTTAGCATACACTATGATGTCCAATACCAGCCTCTGCTGTAAACAACCTTGCACAGACTTGCCCCTTTGCAACAGGAAAGTCACAAATCTCTTCTATCCAAGCCTTCCAAGTACTCTTTTTTGAGAACTCCTCAACAGACTCTCAAAGATCCTGGAAGGATGGCTCACTTGCTCTCTGGTATCATAGCTGGGCTGTTGTCTATATCAGGAGCCAATGCTTGGAAATGAGATCACTGGAAAAAAACATCTAAGTCATGAAGATATTTTGCTGCCAGCATCATGTTGAAATGCCTCAATGGGCAAGATTCCAACTGCATGATGATACTTCCACAACCACCATGTTGTCTGATTGAATAATTACTTTCCTGTTAGCCAGTCTATCACCTCAAAACCTAAAAGCCACCAAAATAAGAAATAAATACAAAAATACAATATTCTTACAGCACTCTATTATTTCAACCCAACAGCCATACATGGGCACACCAAGCCCTCTTGAAAATGATGCCAAATCTATGCTCACCAAAGTCTTCCCCAAAACTATCATGATCCCAATAGGAAACAGTGAGAGCCTGCCATACCGAAATACCATTAAACATTTTGAGAAAAGACCCCAAAAGCACAAATCCTTTCCCCCCGGAGCAGAATTTGCAAACAATGATGCTTCTTAGCCACACCAAGAATTTAACTATGATCTCTTGACAACCAGGACTCCATGTAGACTGAATCCAATTTTATGCCCCAAAAGGTAAGGGGGCAATATTCAATAGCAGCAGCTAGAATTTGTTAAAGTGCCAAGCCACCACCCCTTAAAAAAAATCCCTGGCCATTCGGCACCGGAACTTATCTGACATCTGGTGCTGAATATCTGGGTTTGCCAGTCAGCATATCCTTATTCAGTTAGTGGCAATATTCATCCACTAACCGGATAGCGATAACTGGTTAACGTTAGAGCAGCCATTGAACTCTCATGAGTTAAGCTATCCTGTTGGAGGCTGAATATCACTGCTGACCGGATAGTGAGTGGTACTGCCCCGATCTACCCACAAACCACTCTGGTTTTAACTAGCCATTTTTTATGCAGTCTGTGGCAATATTCAGCAGCAATGTCCGGATAGTGCCGCTGAATATTGGAATTGCTGTATTTTAGCTAACCAGCTAAAATGCTTGGACTATGACCCCAAAGAGTTAATACACTGTCCCTCAGAATTCTTCACAGCCAAGGGAATGCAAAACTCAGTGGCCACCTTCTAAAAGGTGCTCACTAATTGTGCACTGACTCAACTGCTTTACCAAACAGAAAATCATCAAGATAATGAACAATAATATTCCTTCCCAACACTTGTTGAACATCACAATGCAAGAATGTTGTAAAAGCTTCAAAGCAAGTGCAGGTCACAGAACAGCCCATCTGTGAACCCAGACCTAGATGCTGTAGTATGTTCCCAATCTGATCAAAAGATGCATACTGAATCAAGAAAAGACTTAGGTCAATGAAAGATTGACATTCTTACAGAACAAGTATGAGACATTATGGAAGGTATATACAGTGGTGGTCAACATTATTGGCATTCTTGCAGTTCAACTCCTTAATGTCCAATATGTTCTAAAAAAAAACGGCCAGTGAAAGGGCTTTGGACTATATATGCACACATATTTGACACATAAAAGAATCAAATAAAACAAGACCAATTAAAGGAAATAGTAGGAAATAGTATACAAACTGGGGCATTGCCATGATATGATTATTGGCACCCTTATAAGCATTTCAAATCAGTTAGATCAAAAGAACCACATATATTTATTTATTTATTTATTTGTACATTTTTCTATACCGCCTCTTCCAGAGATCAGAGGCGGTTTACATATAATCGAACTGTAATAATAAGGAGCATTATTATTATTTTACAAAGAACAATTTAGGTAGTTTAACTAAAGGCAATATACAATGAAACAGGTGGCAAGAACGTGCCGATATAGTAACAGCAGATTTATTTACATTCTCTTATATGCTGCGCTATTCTGCATCAGTGTGGTTTACATTGAACAAACTGAAATTACATTGAACAAGGCATTATAACTTGGAGATAACTATTTTACAGGGAACATGGGCTATGGAGGGTTAAGTGGCTTGCCCAAGACCACAAGGAGCACCTGTGGGACTAGAAACCCCAGTCCTTCTGGCCCAAGGTTGCTGTCCTCTAGTGGGATTTGAACCCCTGACCTTCTGGCCTGAAGTACCTTGCCCCAACCACTAGGCTACTCCTCCATGCCAGCTGACATTGCAGCAAAATCAGACACACCTGTGATCAATTTTCAGTACTCACATGACTTGAATCAACCAATGAATGATGGTTCTAATATTTAAATGGCTACATTCACTCTCTGTTCCATTTTCACAATGATGAAGACAAGAGAGCTGCCTGAGACCATCATAAAAGTCATTATCACCAAATATAAAACTTCAAAGGGGTACAAGGCAATCTCCAAAGACCTTGGGATTCCTGTGTCTACAGTTCGCAATGTTATTAAGACATTTTCTGCTCATAGAACTGTCAAGAATCTCCCAGGACGTGGTGGGAAGAGGAAAATGAATCCAAGAAGTCTTTGAAGGTTAGTACAAACTGTTGGAAAAATACCACATACAACATCTAGAGAGCGTAAGGCTGACTTGGAGCAATCTGAAGTGATGGTTTCAATCCAAAGCATACACCATGCACTAAACAAAGAAGGAGTTGATGGGTAAAGTCCAAGGAGGATCCCACTGCTCAAAGACAGACATAAAAAGGCATGCCTGGTCTTTGCCCAAACCCACCTAGATAAACCACATTCCCTCTGGGAAAATGTTCTGTGGACAGATGAAACCAAACTTGAGCTCTTTGGCAATGCAGACCAATGATACATTTGCAGGCGAAGAAATGAAGCTTATAAGGAAAAAAAACACCCTTCCTACAGTTAAATATGGTGGACGACCCATAGTGTTTTCAGGCTGTTTTGCTGCCTCAGAAACTGGAGGCCTGGAACGTATTAAAGAAATCATGAAGTCAGAGGACTACTAAGGTATTTTAGAGTGAAATGTGCTATCTAGTGTCAGAAAGCTAGGTCTGGGTCGAAGGTCATGGGTCCTCCAGCAGGATAATGACCCAAAGCATACATCCAAAAGTACAAAAGAATAGTTAAAATAGAAAAAATGAACTGTTTTAAAAAGGCCAGCAATGAGTTCTGATCTCAGTCCAATCAAGAACCTTTGGAAAGAGCTGAAGTCTGCCATTGGTAAAAGGAATCCTGGAAACATTCATGAGCTGGAACAAATCGCAGCTGAAGAGTGGGAGAAACTACCAGCAGACAGATATACGAAAATTGATGGCTTCAAGAAACCTTTGGAGGCTGTCATCAATACCAAGGGTTGTGCAAACAAATATTAGTGAAGGCTGCCATTAATCCTGTCCAGGATACTACTACGTCTGAGATACACAGACAATATTTTTTGCTATTAACTTTTGAGCATACTGTTAAAATATTGTGATGACATACAGTTTGGATATTTCCAATTATTTCTCAGGATATCATATACCTAAAATGCAAAGGTGCAAATAATATTTCCATCTCCTTGCTAGACACTAATCTCTATAGAGAGATTAGCAAGTCGTGAAAAGGAGGAACTGCAAAATGATCCACAATCCAACCCAAGCACAATTCTTTGTCTAATTTCTCATATACTAGGATTTTATTAACTAATGGAAAATTATTACATCTGTGCAGCAAGGTACCATCATCTGTGGACCCTCCAATAGAATTGTAAGACCTAATGAAAAACCATCCTGCATAAACTGTGCACAGTCCCCTCTCGAAATACTACTGCAACAACTGACCTAGCACTTCAAATTAATGAGTAAGGGGGCTTTGGCCAGACACTCCTGAGGAAACTGGTAATTCTGGCCTGAGTCCTTGCCCTCTTCCTAGCCCCACAAAGATGGAAAAACATTGGAAGACTAAGTTAATCTCCAGAATAGGCTACATCTGTGTCAGGAATGGCATGCCGTGTCCTCACAGCATCCCACGTTGAAGTGAAAACAGGCATTAGAAACTTCCCAACGCCTCGGTGCTTGATGGTTGAGACATAAGGAAGGACTGCTCTACTCCTTGCCATTCCAAACCAGTGGTTCCAAAAACTATTGACCCTCCAGAGGCCAGGAATGGAACACCAGGTACTGCAGGCTGAAAGGGCAAAGGATGAGCAGCAGCATCTCAGTAAACCACACACCCACATTCCTAAAACCTCAAGCTTCAAATTTATCCTTGGCCAAACCCATAACAACTGTACATTATTGCTGAGCCTAGCCAAAACTCCTAATATTTTGTGTACCCACAAAAGCAAATCAGAGTAACACAGCAACCAAAGATACAGATTTGGCTTAGCTTTCCCCAGGTTAACAGAGTAGATATGAAACAGCAACATTGAATTCAAAATGGACTTGGATACCTTGCAGGTCAATATTTAAAGGGATTTATCCAGATAATGTCAGCTGTTATCTGGATAGTTCACTTAGGTGACAATTGGCCCGATTTTCAAAGGCCTTTACACAGGTAATTTCCCTAGTTACCCGTGTAAAGGTCTTATCCAGGCTTTTTGAATAAAAGAAAGACATCAGAATAAGCTATTCTCTTACTTCCTTCCCTCATATGCTTATGGATTCTACAGGGAATTGGGAAAGAGCATTAAGATGGTAAAAGCACCACCAACCAAAGTCAAAATGAACATCTTCTGGAGAAAACTATATTAGTAACCTATAAAGCACAATTAAGAAGCAGAATAGTTACCCTACATGCAGGAGCGTTTGGAAAAAGCAAACATCAAACCTATGAAATGGCCTGTAGTAACAACAAAAGAACTGGAAAGCAGGTTAAAACGAGACCCAAACTGGAAGAGCCCTGGCCTCCAACTGTTAACCTGGTCAATTGCAAAAATCAATTGTTTAAGCAGCTGACTTACCACAATGGTTTACTACAGGAAGAACATTTCTCCTTCCAAAAGGGGACCCAAGTAACACTCCCAAAAAATTATAGACCAATAACCTGTCTACCTATAATCTATAAGCTGTTCACTGCAATAGAGTCCATCATGGCAATAGAGCAAAAGGGCAAAAAGAGCGGAACATATGGCACCAGTTAATGTTCAATAAGGCCATCATGGCCAGTGCTAAGAAAAGCAGAAATCTCAGTATAGCATGGATTGATTATATGAAAGCTTTTGATAGCATCCTGCACTCTTGGATAATAAATTGCCTTGAAGTGTATACAATAAATCCTGGTTTGATAGAGTACAGTACATTAAGTTCACTATGACAATGTGGCAATCCACACTCTTTTTGAAATATGAAGATAGACAGTACATCATTTCCTGCACCCCTTCTGTTTTGTGTGGCGCTTAATCCAATGATTACACTCATCGGCTCTTTGGGATACAGATTTAGCCTTAATCCTAAAGAAGTAACAACCCAGAAACAACATCTCATTTATTATTTGTAGACAATCTGAAGATCTACAGTTCCAGTGACCACCAATTAGCAGAGCAAATCCATTTGTTGAAAAGCTTTTCTGATAACATCAGGTTGACCTTTGGCCTTGACAAATATGCTAAGGCAACTTTTTTTAGAGGAAAATTAAGCAAAATGGAAAATAGTTCCCTGGCTGAAGGCTGTGACATCAATGACCTTGGACAAGAAGGCATATATAAATATCTTGGAGTAGAGGAAGGAACGCTACTCAAGCAGAAATTACTGAGAGAAAAGATCAGTAAAGAATACTAAGGAGATTAAAATCATTACCGAAAAGTGCTTTAACATCATGGTATAAGATACAAGCTCTCAATCAGCTGGCAATTCCTTTACTCTCATACAGCTTTGTGATTGTGGACTAGCCTCTTAAAGATATTGAAAAACTAGATGTACGAACAAGAAAAGTCCTCCATGACCATGAAGTAATTTACAAGAATCAGTGTTTGTCAAGATTGTACATTTCTAGAGTTGAAGGAGGGCTAGGACTCATCGAGGTTGATTACACCTACAGAGCTACTATCATAGGCCTCCCGGCCTACTTAACTGCATCATCGTATCCAAATACACAAAAAATGCTGAAATATGAAAGTAAACGTACAGAATCTGTCTTCATCATCAAACTTGGACGAGCTTTCCGATGATTGGAAGGAATGAGTGAGAATTCACAAGCATACAGAGGGAAGGAAGTAAGAGAATTTTCAAAACAAGAGAAAAAAATCTTTAATAGGGGCCCAATTTTTAACAAGGCGCTGAGACATGCCATACGTGCAAAAAGATACCCACTCAGGAAAAGTTGCTGAATCATGAGTCATATGCCTCTAAAATGGTCGAGCTTTGAAACTGTAGCACAAACCCAGCACAGTGGCAGGTGCACAACATGGCATAGATGGGCACATGCAGAGGGGAAGGGGAAATGGGAGGGAAAGAGGGGGGAAGGGGAAAGGAAGGAAAGGGGGAAGGGGGGAAAGGGGAAGGGGGAGGGGGAAAGGGGAAGGGGAGAGGGATAAGAGGAAGATAAGTGAGGGGGAGAGGGGGGAGGGAGGGGGAGATGGAGGAGGAGGGGAAGGGGAGAGTGGGAAGGAGGAGGGGGAGAAGGAAAAGGGGGAGGGGGGAAGGGGGGAGGGCCTCTGTGCCATATCCATGCAGAGAGACTGCAGCTACTACCCAGCGCTGGTAGTGCTTCTGTGCCATACCCATGCAGAACAGGCGGTGTTGCCACCACTTTACTGGTGCAAGGTATGTGCGCTATCACCTGTCAGCACATGTGTGGCAGAGCAGCACTACACTTGCAGAATGCCCCCTGCCACGAGAGGAAACACGATATGAGCAATGCCATGAGCCTGTCCTCATGCTGTGGGCGGCCATGTCTGCACACTGTGCTATATGTCCTACCTGGGTATTAACGTCTGAGCGTCCATGCACTCATATGCTGCCAAATCGCCATGGTGTGCAGCTATGGCAGATAGCTGTCACACAGATTTTCATGCCATCGGTGCTCAGGAGCCTACGCGGGTACCAGATATGCCTTTGGATGGGGCATGCATGGCGTGGCTGCCTGTTGTATCTGCATATGTGTTAATGGGCCTATACTGGTAGCCTAACACCACCATAGAGCCTGAGCTGCACAAATGCAGACACAGCACAGAAAGGGCCAAAACAAACACAGAAGACAAACTTTAAACCCTCCGAGACCTCTATGGCCCTGGGTCTCATCCTGAAGCAGCATGCTGCCCTCTTTGCTGCAGAGGATGCCAGCTCACAGCTGACAGCATAGCATGACATTGTCAGGAGAGTCAATGCCGTCCACCACCACAACAGGGAAGTGAAGGATATTAAGAAGAAGTGGTGGATGGCACGGCAGGCTGCGAAGGAGAAAAGGGCCAGCAACAGCAGGCTGCCACCTGCGCAGCAGTGCAGACTCACTCCTCTGGAGGAACAGATGCTGCAGTTTGTGGAGGAGGTCTTCATCTCAGGGTTTGCGGGTTTCAGCAGCTCCACCCAGGCACACAGGAGGATGAGTAGGGGTTGCCCTATGGCCTGGGAGGCACCAAGATGGCCATGTATGTGTCCCCACCATGTTCTGTCCAGCCAGGACCTGCCTGTTTGTCTGTCAGTCCTTGGGTGATGTGGGGGTTGGGGACAGTGCAGATTGGGGATCCCTTTCCAGTTCCATTGTGGGCTTGGTGGCACCTCATAGGCTGACCTAGCAACCCATGACACTACTCTCTGCCACCTTTGCTCTCCCACAGACCTGCCAGGGATCCAACCCTCACGGCCTGGAACCAATGCATCAGAGGGAACCTCAGCACCCACCGCAGATGATGCCAGCTTGCAGCCAGGATGCAGCACAGCCACAGAGGCTGGTGTGCCTGCCAGGGTGGAGGCGCAGTCCGGTGCGACACCCAGGAAAGAGGAACAGTGCAACATCCAGGGCAGAGGAGCAGTGCAGTGTGACACCTAGGGCAGAGGAGCAGACCGATGTAGCTCCCAGGGCATTGGAGCAGGCCAGTGGGTCTGCCAGCGCTTGAGAGATGAAGATAGATGATGGCCCACTCGCTGAGCTACAGTTCGCCATCTTTGATGACCCTGTGGATGCAGGGCAAATTGGTGTGGAATAGAAGCTACTGCTAGGTGCAAGGGCATACAGTCTAAGCTGCATGGTATTCAGCAGGACCTGCAGGGAGCAATACAGGTGAAGGAAGCTGAGTTTGAGGCATGGCAGGAACACCAACTGTGAGTGGAGCACCATCTGGAGGGACACCTGCATCTGAAGAGGGAGATGACAGCATACCAGGCAACAATTGTGTGTTTGGGGGGGATACCCTCATATGGGTCCAGGAGGTGGGGCTGCCAGCACACCCGCACAGCCACCTGGTAGCCTTGAACCATGTGTAGCAGCCTGCCTTTCGGGAGAGGGTGATGACACTGCCAGCACATCATCAGACTACTACTCCTCATGCAGGGAGGCCAGCTAAACACAATCATGCCGATACCTGCAGACCCTCTCTCACCTCCATCAGAATGGACTGCCACCATACGAGGGCGCCACCGGCCCAAGCAACCAGCTACCAGCCCACCCAATGGAATGCAGGCTCAAACACCACGAGCACACACAGCATACCCCATACTTGCGATATCTATCAAATGTGCACTAATAAATGCAAGATCAATCTTTAAAAAGTCAAATACTATCTATGACTACATACTGGACGAAAAACTGGACATCATCTGCATCACAGAGACCTGGCTCACGGACACAGACCAGGTCATACTGAACCAAGTGATCCCCCAGAATTCACAGCATTCTGCAGCCACAGAGATCTCAAGAGGGGGGGGGGGGTACCCTCATCATAGCCAGAAAGAGCTACAAATTTAAAACCGTTCACAACCAGCACCTCAAGCGTATCCAACACAATCATCATATCCAACCACCACATCAGCTTCTGCCTCACCTACAGACCACCCAACTCCACGAAGGACCACCTGTCGGCAATACTGGAATCCATATGTGCAGGTAACACCAAACACAAGCCATTGATCACCCTGGGTGACTACAACCTGACCTCCACACCCACCAAAGAGACCAAAGCATTCCTCAAGGTCATGACATCCCTGAACTACCAGCAGATGATCATAGCACCATCTCACCAACACGGAACTACACCCGACATGATCTTCATACCAATACTGCTAGTAAAGCAGAGGCAAGCTACCACCCCAGTGCACACCCCAGTTCCATGGTCAGATCACCACATACTCTCCTTCACCCTACTGCTTGAAACCACCACCCAGCAAGCCAAAGAGATAACCAAACCAAGAAGGTTCAAAGCCCACAACAATGAGACCTTCCTTAAAGAAATAATGCCACAACTAGAACTAGACATCAATGACATAGATCAAGCCATAACCAAATGGAATTCAAGCCTATCCAAAGCAGCATCAGTGACAAGCAAAGAAAAGACACACACCCAAAGAAAAAACATTGCACCCTGGTACTCAGGTGAGATCCAAAAGGCAAAACGGAAACTCAGAAGGCTGGAGAGAAAATGGACACGTAGCAAGTCACAAGAAGCAGCACTCAAATACAGATCCGAACAAAAAGCCTACAACGACCTGATCAACAACCACAATAAGCAATATCACACCAACCTCATACTGAAGGCAGCCAACAAACCAAGAGAACTATTCAACATAGTAGAGCAACTCACAAAAGAGACCCCACCACATAGTGGACACCAGTTACACCCCCAAGAATTTGCAAACTACCTGATAAAGAAGAAAGCGAATCCGACGAACAACATGTCCACCGCAGAATACACCCCATCATCGACGGCTCATGACCAACCCCAAGAAGAAACCCACCAAACATGGAATGACTTCTCTATACCAACAATACAGCAAATAGAAAACATTGTGGACTTCCTCAATACAACAACCGCTCCATCAGACCCATGCCCAGTGGAGTGGATCAAAGCATCCAAGAACCAACTAAGCCACCACCTACACAAAATAGTACAACAGTCACTCCAATAAGGGCACCTCCCACAGACGCTAAAGCAAGCTACCATATGACCAATTCTGAAAAACAACTCGCTAGACTCCTCGGATCCGAAGTCTTACCGACCAATCTCCAGCTTACCATTCATCTCCAAAATCATCAAAAAAGTAGTGCAAAGACAACTACAGTACCACGTGAACCTCCATGCACCACTAGACTTGCATCAACGTGGCTTTAAACCACAGTACAACGTGGAGACTCTGCTCACATCCCTCTTTGATAACCTACTGAAGGGGATAGACAACATAAAGAAAGGATTCTTACTAATCTTCATTGACATCTCTGCTGCCTTGACACAGTATCACATTCCATACTCCTACGACGCCTTCAAGAAATTGGACTATGCAATAACACCATGAAATGGTTCACCTCCTACCTAAACAACTGCATACAGCAAGTAAAATGCGGGCAGAAGAAATCAACACAGTTCCCCTCCACGCAAGGAATACCACAGGGATCTGCCCTCTCATCCATACTTTTCAATATCTATATCCAGCCCATATGCAACATCATCAAACAATACAACAAGCAATATAACCTATACGCAGACCATATAATGGTGTATACCCCAATTGACCTGAGCACCCCTGACTTAACAGCAATGACCAACTGCCTTGAACATATGAACACCTGGCTCGCCAACAACAACCTCAAAGTAAACTTTGATAAAACCGAAGCAATGCTCATTACCAGGAGCACCACATTCAAACCACCCCAAGAGATCAATATACTAAACAGGACAATTGTAACAAAGGAGGAAGTAAAGTATCTCAGCGTCACCATAGACATGAATCTAAACCTACAATCTCACATAAAAAAAACTTCAGTGAAAGCATACCACCGTTTAAAGATCATCTGATGACTCAAGCCAATACTCAGCCAAGAACACTTCCGCATAGTGTGCCAAGCAGTCATCACCCCCATACTGTACTATGGAAACTCATTATATCAAGGACTCCCCAAAAACGCTATACACCCACTTCAAATGGTGCAAAACACCGCAGCCCGCATAATCACAGGCACACCCAAATTCGAGCACATAACACCAGTGCTCCAACAATTGCACTGGTTACCCATAGAAGCACAGGCAAAATTTAATGCAACGCTAACCATATTCAAGATCTTACACCAATGCTCAGCAGATATTCTACAAACCACAGTAACCAGAGACACTAGCAGCCGACCCAGAAGAACCCAAGGCAGCAACAGAATCCTCACCCCAGCCGGATACCACAAAACAATGCAATCAACATCCAGAAGAGCCATCTCATTTTCAGCGCCGGACCTTTGGAACACCCTCCCTGAAGATCTAAGAGCACAAGGGGACTTTAAGGACTTCCGAAAATCCCTCAAAACCTATCTGTTCAGGGCCTCCTTTGGACAAGAACCTTAACTCCCATCCTGAAAATAAAGATGCAACTAGCACCATCATCCCCCCCCCCGAGAACCCCCCTCCCCAGAATATATGTATGTTTGCCTCCGATGTTAAATGTTCTACCCCCTCCCCTCTACCACTTTGATTGAAGGATAAGATGGTATACAAATCTGTCTGAATAAATAAATAAATAAATCAGACATTGCTCCACTGCACTGCAGTTCAAGTGTCAGCAAGCGCCCATGGTCAGCTGCGATCCCAGGGGCAGGGGACACACATGGGGGGAAATAAACACTCTGCACGTGTAACATCATTTCAAGCATTTTATTGGTGAATGTGTGTATCCTGTCTAGGTGATGGTGTGTGGCAGTCACCCCAGAAACTGTCTCGTATCAGCTGCACATGATGGGCCAGTGCCCAGGCCTGCATCTGACTCCCGGCCTTTGCGCCATCACCATCTGCTACCTCTGTGGCCTCACACTCTTCCACAACTGCGGGCTCTGGGTCCGGCAATCCCCACATCCATGCAAGGTTCTGGAGTATGCAGCACGATGCAGATATCTGTCATATACTCTCCAGGCTGTAGAGGTGTTCCCCACCACTCCTGTTGAGGCACTGGAAGAGGCTCTTCAGCACACCTATAGCTTGCTCCACAACCGCCTGGGTCTGCTGGTGGGTTGCATTGTACTGCTCCTTCTGCCAGCTCATGGGGTGGCACACTGGGATCCGCAGCCAGGTCCTCAGGGGATATCCACGGTCACCTGTGGGAGCAATGTGAGATGTGCACATGAGCATGGGACATGTGTTGGTTATGGTCTATGGGCTGTTCCAGACTGCATACAACACACCATCTACTAGCAGGACAGGGTGCAATATGTAACATTCAGAGACACTGTTACAGTGAGAGGACACCAACAAATGCAGTCAAGCATTTGGAGTAGATCAGTGGGGGACGGTGACATGAGCTGGCCTGTTGGAAAGAGGGGGTGGGCAGGGGCATGGCAGTGAGATGTGGTTGGAGGGTCTTCGGACTGGGATGGGGGCAGACATGGATGTGCCCTACATGGACTGCTTCCATGTGACTGCACTACATGGCGCCAGCCCATGCTCTTCCTCATGCCACATGTTGGTGTGTGCCGTCTGCTCTTGGCCATGGAGCTTCCCCTGGTTGTCTCCACAATGTGAGACATGGCCTGCTGGGCACATGGATTTGCAGAATAGCAGCACATGTCCACGCAGTGGTTCTGATGGCAATAAATTTCTATACAGAAAGACCAATAAAGTAGCATGCCTCATCTATTGGAAACTCTGTAATCATTACAACATCACTGTGCCTGAAAAGCACTTGGATCATGATCTTAAAAGAATTATAGAGAATGAAGAGGTTATGGTCACCTGGGATACTCCCACTCAGACCGATAAAAAGCTGAATGCGAGTAAGCCGGATATAGTTGTAATGGAGAAAAACACCAGAATTGCACTGATTATAGAGGTGTCAGGTCCAAGCGACTACTCTGTGAATCACGTTGAGAGGAGAAAATCTTCAAGTACCAAGAATGCAGTTGGAGACCAAGAAAACATGGCAGAAAGATTCTGAGTTATTTCCCATCATGTTGGGTGCCACAGGCTTAATTAAGAGGAATTTCCAAGCACCCTTGATAAATTACACAGGTACACTAAAAAAAATTTTTTTTAAACTGCCTCTAATGTTTCGATTGATTTTTACGTTTTTTGGTGCACTGAATCCAAATCTGGTAACCAATTTGCTCCATCACGTACAGATTTTTTGCTACATTGGGTTAGCAGTTTGAGGTGAACGTTTCAGATTGAGTGCGATCGAGATAAAAGTTTCTTGGATGAATTCTTTATACTAATTGTTTAGTAGTTATTCAAATAAGAATAAAGAAAATTGTAACAAGGCAGCACATAAGAATAGAGTAATGTCAACAAAACACACTGTGATGGTAGCAAAATTGTCTGCACTTAAAACAGCCACATACATGTGCACAAACATTGAGCATATAAGAGCGAGGTTAGACACAAAGCAAAGCAAAGAAATGTGCAAAAAATGTTGTACAGGTATGTATGTAAGAATAGAAAACGCAAACCGCACCATTGCAATACATGAAGACAAACACCCGATGGTGTGAAAATAAAATTCTAATAAATGAGATCCGACACTGTGATAATAACTAGCAAATTTTTATTTCAAAGTTTAGTAAAAACACGATATTTGTCAACACAGTTTAGATTTTAAAGTCATTCTTGGGTCAATCAATCTCCTGGTGGGCCCGTTTCTTCTTCCCCCGAATGCTTCTCTTGGTGCGCTGCTTGGCGTATTTTTCATCTGGGGTTTCCCGCAGCAGCAACCAGCAGAAATCAGCCATCATAGTGGTGTTCCATTTTCCTTGGTACCTTCTCTCTGCGTCCTTGATGTCCTGGTGAAACCTTTCACATTGTTCTTCACTGTACGCCCCCAAGTTTTTGGGAAAGTAGTTCACATGGGAGTGCAAGAAATGGACTTTCAGGCTCATGTTACAGCCTTGTTCTTTGAAGGCATTGAGCATCCTGGCAACAATATCCTTATAGTTCTCATCCCGCCTGTTCCCCAAGAATTTGAGAACAACATCCTTGAAGGAATCCCAGGCTTCTTTTTCCTTCTCAGACATCGTTTCAGCGAATGCTCTATCTGAAATGAGTTTCCTTATATCAGGGCCAACAAACACTCCTTCCTTTAGCTTTGCTTCAGAAAGTCGGGGGAACTTTGAGCAAAGGTATCGAAAGCACTCACCATCTTTTGGAAGGGACTTGATGAATTGCTTAATGAGACCCAACTTAATGTGGAGAGGTGGTAATAGAATTTTATCACGAGGTACCAAGCTCTCATGAAGAACATTTTTCTCACCGGGTCTCAAATACTCCCGAATTGGCCAGTCTTTTTTCCCCCAGTGTAGGTCGCGGGCCCGGCTATCCCACAAGCAAAGGAAGCAGGGATATTTGGTGAAACCGGATTGCTGCCCTAATAGCATGGATAGAATTTTAAAGTCTCCACAAATCATCCACTTATGCTCATCATAACGAATCTTCTGAAGAATCAGGGCCAAATTCTTGTATTTTTCTTGGAGAATAACAGAGTGAGCAATAGGAACTGAAGCGAATGTGTTGCCATTATGAAGAAGAACACCTTTTATGCTGTCTTTTGACGAATCAATGAACAGCCGCCATTCAGCAGGATCATACTTGAGTTTAAACTTTTCCATCACTCCGTATATATCGTTGCAAAATACCAAATCTTCCTCTTTGCTGAAATACTTCAAAAATTGTGTCTCGCGGTTGCGGTACCAATAAAAAGTTGTTCCTGGTGACAATAGATTTTTCTGTTTAAGCCGAGAACCTAGCAGTTGAGCAGCATCTTTTGGGAGTCCTAAATCCCGGACTAAATCATTCAATTCAGCTTGAGAGAAAAGTTCAGGTTTCGGATCTGGTTCAGCTTCAAACTCGGAAGTACTGGACTCATCGGGAAAAGCCATCTGATGAGTCTCATCATGATCAGAACCGTCCACACAAATATGATCCAAAGATTTTGGTGGTTCAGGCACAGGTACTTCGTTGTTATGAGGCATAGGCCTAATTGCTGAGGGAAGGTTGGGGTAACTTATTACGTTCTTAAATTCTTTATTTTCGTTTTATAACAACAAAGGAAAAGGAAGACATACAACTAAAAGACAGATACATAAAGTGTAATACATACACCAAAGTAAACCCCTGCCACCCCCCTCCCCCCTGCTTCTTCTCTAGAAAACTAATCATTCCCGAAGCGGGCGTGTACTTACATTATTGTGTTACAAAACCTAACGGTGATCTGAAACATGATGAGTGCACATTATACAGGCATGTTGGAACAATGAGCAGATTGTACATAATCATTAAGCATCTGCCATTTAGACAAGCGAGAGTGAGTTTGGGCATGGGGAATAGCTCTCCGAGGTATCTGCTCATATTTACTATATAAGCAGACGAGGTTCCACCATTCATTGACAGTAAGTCGAGAGCTATCCTTCCAATTCCTCGTGATTAAGCATATGGCTATACCCAGCATGAAATCAAGGAGAAAGCGACCCTTCTTAGGAAGAGAGGGGACCTCCGCCACAGAGCGGAGTCCCACGATCTTCCAAGAGAGAGGTTCGTGAAGGTGTAAGATAAATTGAATACAACCCCAAACCCGCCCCCAATAAACCTGTAGTTGAGGACATTCATAAATAACATGAGCGAAGGTTCCCACAGCAGTATGGCAAGACCAACACTGGTCCCTAGCAGTTGTGTTCCATTTGGCTATTTTTTCTGGGGTATAAAAGCATCTGTGTGCAAAAAAGAAGAGAGTTTGGGTAACAGAGGCAGACCGGGAAACCCGCACTACTTTGCTCCAGAAAACGCTCCATTGCACAGGGGTTAAAGTGGTTTGCAGTTCGCGCTCCCAGGCTTGTTGGGCTCTAAAAGTGGCCGTGTCTGTACCCTGACATAATATTTTATAAAAGTTAGAGGCTACCCCATGTGTACTACTAATAGAGTGAACTATCTCTAATAGCCCGTCCTCAGTAGGGGCAGAGGGCGGCATGATTCGAGCACTTTTGAGGCAGTGTTGAAGCTGCATCAATTGAAAGTAGTGTTTCGCTGGTAACGCAAATTCCTTTTGTAAATCAGAAAAGGTTTTCCTCAATTTTTGGTATCTCTTTTTCAATTTTTGGTATCTCTTTTTTCATGGCTCCTCCAGTGGTGGGCTAGGGTGGAAAATGTTTGAAATTATTTTCTTCTTTCTGGTTTTGTTCCAGTCTCTTTTTATTTCTTTCTTTGATGTTTTCCCGTTTCTTCAAGAATGTTTGTAACTTCTTGTTATATTGTAAAAATGTTGAAAATATAAAATAAAAAAAAGAAAAAAAAAAAAAGAAAAGGTTTTCCAACGAGCTGCAGAGAAAAGCTGTTGGGGTATCCAGATCCCCCTTGAGTACCAGGGTTTCCATGCTATCGTTCTATTTAGGACTTGAATTCTGGGGTTATTCCATAGCGGGAGTCCATCCTGAGGACATACGTTCGGGCCCAGTGATAGAATGAGAGTGTTAAAGGCCACAAGAGTATCGACAATCATTGGTGGATGGCGGGTGTCTACTTGATAGGACATACCGGGGAGATGGGTCAACGGAATTGGGCTACTAAGCTCCTCTTCTATGTCAAGCCAAACTGGTCTGCTGTCTGTTGAGGCATCTAGCCATCGGGCACCTTGCTTAAGTAGGAAGGCTTGATGATATCTAAGAAAATCAGGAAATCTGGTACCCCCTCTTTCCTTTGCAGACTGTAGTTTTTGTTTAGCTATCCTTGGTGGCTTGCCCTGCCAGAGATAACGGACGAGAAGGCCCTCAATATCTTTATAAGTATGTAGCGGGAGTAAGCATGGCAGCATTTCTAAAATGTAGTTCACTTTGGGGACTATCATCATTTTCACAGTTTCTAGGCGGCCCCACCATGTAAGAGATAAGGGAGACCAACGATTCGTGAGCTCACGGACTTTGAAGACTACCTCTTTGGCATTAAAACTGATAGTGTCTTCTAAAGAGAGAACAGTAATGGACCCCGAGATACTTCACCATGCGGGATTGCCAAAGGAAGGGAAAGGCCTGCATGTCAGCCTCATGTACCCAGCGGTTCAGTGGGAATGCTACAGATTTGGTCCAGTTAATTTTATAGCCCGATAATTGTGAGTATCCGTCAATCAGATCCAAGACAGCTGGAACCGAATCGCGGGATACGAAAAGCATAAGGTCATCTGCATATGCAGAGAGTTTAATCTCCCTATGACTGAAGGGGACACCTCGAATACGTGCGGACTGTCTAATAAGGAGGGCTAGGGGTTCAAGAGCTAGATCAAAGAGCATTGGTGATAGGGGGCAACCTTGACGCGTGCCTCTTTGGAGATTAAATGGCTGAGACTTGATGGCATTTACACAAATACTGGCGACAGGTTGAGTATACATGACTTGGAGATATCGGAGGAAGCCCTCCCCAAAGCCATACCATCGGAGAACTGCAAATAAGAAGGGCCATTCTAGGCGATCAAAGGCTTTTTCGGCATCCAGGGAAAGACCCACCCATGGATGATCTAGATTGGCAGCACTGGATAGCACATGGCACAAGGTCCGAGCATTGTCAGCAGTTGATCTGCCGGGTATAAAACCGCATTGGTCGGGGTGAATTAGGGTGGCCATCCTGTCAGATAGCCGGGTGGCCAAGATCGTTGCGAAGATCTTATAATCGGCATTAAGTAGGGAGATTGGACGGTAGTTGGCGGTTAGCAGCGGGTCTCTGCCTTCTTTCTCAAATACTACCACATTAGCTGCAGAAAAGGATCCCAAAGAGGATGTATCTACCGCAAGGGCAGTAAAATAGAGTTTTAAATAGGGAACTAAATCTGCACTGAACGTTCTGTAGAATTCGGTCGGGAGACCATCGGGCCCTACGGCACGGCCCGAGGCTGTTCGTTTTAGGGCAGATTGGATCTCTGAAGTAGAGAAGGGTTCATCCATCGCATCCCTATCATCTTCAGAGAGGGTCGGCCGCTGAATGCCAGAAAGCAATCGCTCGAATGTCTCTGACGAGAACTCACATTCAGATTGATATAGGCGGGTATAGAAATCCCGAAAGAGTTCTACAATGTCGGAGTCTGTGGTCACTATGCCCCCTCCCTGTGGAGCTCGAAGGGCCGCTACGCGTTTGGCTTCTTTTTGACCTTTCAAGGCGTTGGCTAAGAGTCGACCGGCTCGGTTATTTTCACGATAATATGTCCCACGCTGAAGCTCAATACTCTTAGAAGCTGCAGTTGAGAGGATTGAATTATATTGAAAACGGAGACGCTGTAATCGAATTAATACACATGGATCAGTACGTGAAGTTAGAACTCGTTCGCCTGCTTTTATTTGTTGGTCTAGTATGAGTAGCTGCTGTTTGCGTTGTTTCCGCAGGCGGATTTGATAGCTAGTGATCGTTGCTCGAATGGCCGCTTTGAAGCCCTCCCACCAAGCCCAATTCGCAGTATACTGGGGTAGATTAAAATGGAAGTAATCCTGTATGGCTGCTCGAATTTCTAACTGGAACTCTGGCTGAGGTAGCAGGGCTCTATCAAAGAACCAGGCCCCCGAATTCCCTTGGGGTGCAGTAGTGTGTAATTGAAAGGAAATAGCAGCATGATCTGAAATATGTTGGGAGTGAATCTTTGCAGTGTCCACCTGAGGAACTAACAGTTTTGATATTAGAAAGAAGTCTATGCGAGACTGGGATTTGTGAGGGGAAGAGAAGAAGGTGAAGTCAAGCTCATTGGGGTGTAGTAACCTCCAGAGATCAACTAAAGCAAGATCTTTGATCAGGGAGGTAAGCGTGGTGTGACTCTTGGGGGGACCACTTGTCCTAGGCGGCTGTTTGTCAATCAGGGGATCAAGGACTAGATTGAAATCCCCTCCAATTATCAATGAAGTATTAGCAGAGGCCTGCGCAACCTGAGCAATGGTAGCAAAAAAGGCAGGGTCATCCACATTAGGAGCGTAAATGCATATACATGTAACTTCAAGGCTACCTATCTTGAGGTGAACTCTGGACCATCTACCTTCTGTATCTGAGCTAGTCGCAATAATAGTAGCATGCAAAGATTTCCTAACCAGTATGGCAACCCCACATTTCTTAGAAACGGCTGGGGAATAGGCGGCCACCATGTAAGGTTTAATATTGAGTTTAAGAGTTTCCTTCGAATTTAAATGCGTTTCTTGGAGAAAAATCAGATCCGCAGCTTCCTGACTTAGGTAGCTTAGGATTTTCTTCCGTTTTATCGGATTATTGATTCCTTTTACGTTCAATGAGAAAATCTTACATGGTGCCATCAATCGGTAATAGACATTTTAGGTAAGGGCGCTTGACAACATACAATATAATCAGAATTTGTGCAACAATGACATAATCACCGAGTATGCTGGCTAATACACCCCATATTGAAAAATATGTACCATTGTATCTTAGAGAAGAAGCAAAACCCCCAAAGAATATGGCGACCATATGTCTGCGGGAGGAGGCCCTAGAGAGGAAATAGAAAGACATGAAAAAAAAGAGAAGAAACACCAGAGTCCATAATTAACACTGTCTCTGATACTCATCGAGGCTACTGTGGGTAGATGGAGTTGGGTCACAGATATCATCAAAAGTAAGGCAAACAAACTGCCCTCGCCAGACTCTTTGCTGGGCTGCGGCAGATCCAATGTGGCAGGTACAGCGGATATGAGAATACTTGCAGGAATATTCTGGAAGTCAGCGCATCAAGTCGGCTTCTTTGGAATCCAAAAACTCCGCTAGTAGATCAGGGTCCTCAAATGTTCTTGTCTGATTGTGAAGCGTGACTCGGAGCTTGGCCGGGTACATCAGGCCATAGCGTGCTTGTAGTTGTTGAAGCCTCGGCCGGAATTCCAGAAAGCGCTTTCGGCGGTCGACCGTGGGTTTAGCCAAGTCAGGATAGAAGGAGATCTTGTGGCTCTCAAACTCCATATGGCCCTTTGCCCGAGAGGCACTTAGAATTTGCTCCACGTGTTGATATCTCAAAAGTCGAAAAATGATAGGCCGCGGGGTCTTCCTGTTGAGCGTTATGCTTGTGGGTACACGATGAGCGCGATCGATCTCCAAATCTTTGGTAAAGGTGATTTGGAGCAGGGAAGGGAGGATTTTGCATAAAAACTCTTTCATGTCTCCCGATTCCGCTCCCTCCGGTATGCCCACGAGTCGTATGTTGTTGCGGCGCGCTCTATTATTGCCATCTTCCACTTCTTTCTGCAAGGCCCGCACCTGACGTTCAACTTTGTCGAGTTTGGACAATCGGGCCGCATGGGAGTCCAATATGCTCTCCATTTTGTCCTGACGCGAAGAAAGCCCTTCTAGCTTGCTTTGCAGCACACCAAGATCTTCCCGCATCGCTCGGAGTGCTTCACCGTTTGACTGCACGAGGTTTTTGACCCCTCTAATCTCTGCGAGGATTTCCTGCTGCATTTCGGGGCCCTCGCGCAAGGCCAGCCCCTTCTGCGGGGACGGGGGTTCAGTTTTGGAACGTTTGCCGTGAGAAGCCGCTGGAGATCCAAATTCCAGGCGCGTGGGTTTGGTCCCCGCCATCTCACCAATGTGCCCCGGCAAGATCAGAGTAGAAGTTCCAAGTATGTACGGTGTTAATTCAGGATTCTGAGTAGGCCTCTCGGGAGCCTCAGCGTTATGCGACCATCCCGCTGGACATCAGGCTCCGCCCCCCCAACTTATTACGTTCTTATTTTTTAAGTTGTATCCCTTCACAATGCAAGAGCAAAAATAGCAGTCACTGCTGTGGTCTCTTTGTTCACGCCACATCATAGGTATTCCGAAACGAAATGCTTGTTTTTTACCTTTCATCCATAAGCGTAGATCTTCCTCACATGTCTTGCACACTTTGTGAGGAGCCCACGGTTTGTCTTGATCGCCTAACTTCAAACCGAAATAGGCGAAATATACTTTTTTAATAAATGCAGAAATGTTCCTCTGCCGCTTTTTCACGGTATATTCCCCACAAATAAAACAAAAACTGTCCGGAGAGTTGACGCAACCTCTGGCTCTGTGAGCCATCACAAATACACAGCACTGCAAACTACAACTGTAGTGAACCACTTCGGAATAAAGCTGGATTACGACTGAGCAAACAAAAGGTAATAATGAACTTGCAAGAAACTGAAATTTGACAGGAACGTTCATGTCGCAACCACCGTGTTTGAGCGAGCGAACGAGGCGAGGCGAACAGGAAAGAACATGCGCCAGCGCGAGTACTGGATTTAGCCCCCCGCCTCCCAATTGTCCTGTTAATGTATAAAATGAATACAAAACACTCTAAAATATCATGAGGGAGTGTTTCTAGTTAGTTAACCATTACAACCTCTATTTTGGGCCAAGAAAATAAACTGCAGTCGGCTAAAAAGAAATTATGTGAACATTCCTTATATGGGTAAGAAATCTAATTTTGCAAGAAAACATGACGTGATGGAACATTTTGGCTATTTTTCCTGGATTCAGCACCCCAAAATCTATAGGAATCAGTTGCAAAACTGGAGGCAGTTTTTTGGTAGTGTACCTGTGTTATCCATACACATAACATTGTACGGACTCCAAAGGGAGACTCTTTGGCACGATGCAAGTGCTATGCTGAGCATTAGCAGTATATTTGAGAAACTGAGATCATACTCCACATACCCTGGCTTAGAAGTAAGGTTCATGACTGTCATGGTATGTGGAAAACTCACCCATTTGGAGAAAATGTTATCACAATATATCCCATCTAACAAGGATTCATCCAGCTCACTACTGTCCAAGCCCCCCTCTGCATAAATAGAACCCACAGACTTTCCAGCTTTAGGACCAATCATCCGTGACTTTGCTTCTCTTCCAGAAGCTAGTGCCTTATGTCCCCCAGTTGATTGTTGCACAGAAGGCCCTGGGCTGGCCTTTTTACCTTGCCCCACTCCTGCCTCTTCCCAGAATTGTAATGTCTATTCCAGGCTCCCCAACCCCATCCTGCTTCATGAAATGCACAGGCTTGTGCAGCAGTTGTTTACCAGAGGGCCTAGTCTAGAGACTGCTAGATGCCCCACCATAATCCCTCCTTCCCAGGAACCATCCCACGCACACTATGGAAATAGTGCAAAATTACAACTTGCAAAACTGAAAGTAGACAAGGCCATGGGACAGGATGGGATACATCCCAGGATACTGAAACAGCTCAGAGAGGTTCTTGCAGGGCTGTTAAAGGATGTTTTCAACAAATCCTTGGAAACAGGAGAAGTTCCTCAGGACTGGAGAAGGGCGGATGTGGTACCTCTTCACAAAAGTGGTGACAGAGAAGAAGTGACAAACTAGAGGCCCGTGAGCCTTACCTCGGTGGCAGGAAAAGTAATGGAGGCACTTCTGAAAGAGCGAATAGTGGACTTTTTCAAAACCAACAGGTTGCATGATCCAAGGCAATATGGTTTTACCAAAGGACGATCTTGCCAAACAAATCTGATTGAGTTCTTTGACTGGGTGACTAGAGAACTCTATCAGGGGCATGTGATGGATGTCATCTACCTGGATTTCAGCAAAGCCTTTGATACTGTTCCTCATAGGAGGCTTATCAATAAACTCAATAGTTTGGGGATGGGTCCCAAGGTGGTGAACTGGATCAGAAATTGGTTGACAGACAGATGACAGAAGTTGATGGTAAATGGAGCTCACGCGGATGAAAGAAGGGTGATTAGCAGGGTGCCCCAGTGTTTGGTCCTGGGCCCGACACTGTTCAATGTATTTGTGAGTGATATTGCTGAAGGACTGAATGGAAAGGTCTGTCTTTTTGCAAATGACACGAAAATTTGCAACAGAGTGGACTCCCCTGAGGGAGTGGATAACATGAGGAAAGATCTACAAAAGCTGAAATAATGGTCTAATGCTTGGCAGTTAAGATTTAATGTGAAGAAGTGCAGTATCATGCACTTGGGAAGCAGAAATCCAGGGGAAATATGCGCGATAGGGGGTGAGAGGTTGGTGTGCATGGATCAGGAGAAGGACCTTGATGTGATTATTTCTGAGGATCTCAAGGTGGCAAAACAGTGCAACAAGGCAGTGACAAAAGCCAGGAGGATGTTGGGTTGCATACAAAGAGGAATTACCAGCAGAAAGGAAGAGGTACTAATGCCATTGTATAAGTCACTGGTGAGGCCTCACTTGGAATACTGTGTTCAGTTTTGGAGACCATATCTTGCAAAGGATATAAAAAGATTGGAAACTGTTCAGAGGAAGGTGGCCAAAATGATTTGAAGCCTGCGTCAGAAGTCTTATGAGAAGAGACTTGAAGACCTAAATATGTACACTTTGGAGGAAAGGAGGGATAGGGGAGATATGATTCAGACCTTTAAATACTTAGAGAAATAATGAACAAACAAACCTAAAGACAGGGAAGCTGTAAAACTAGGGGGCATAACATGAAGCTGCAAGGGGGTAAATTGAAAGGCAATGTCAGGAAATACTTTTTCACTGAAAGGGTGGTGGATGCTTTGAATGCCCTCCCGATAGAAGTGGTGAGGGCAAATACAGTGGCAGAATTCAAAATGGCATGGGACAGACACAGTGGATCCCTTTACAGCAACAGGATAAAATCAAAATAAACTTAACTATCTAATTTCTCAGCATACAGGGGTGTCCTACACGGAGCGATGGGTTCACCTCTAAAACAAAGACATAGGGAGGGGTGGCCTGCATGGAGCAGCAGGTGCACCTACTCTTGTCATCTTACTGGGCAGACTAGATGGGCCATACTGGTCTTTATCTGCCGTCATTTACTATGTTACTGTGTTACTATGTTATGTTACTGCCTTTTCACCCTTCTTTACAACCTCCCTCGGAACCAGCACCAGTCTTCCCCGATTCTCAGTAAACTACTGAATCTTCCAACCTCTACCCAAACCACTGCAGCAACCAGTGGCAATGTTCTCCACAACCTCCCCCCCCTCCCTTCAGACTGAAACATGACAAACTAACAGAATTGTGAGACACTAGGACAACTACCACAAACTACCTGGATATTCATCACTCTGATAGACTGAATTGTGTGGCCCCCAGAGCCTGAAAATCACCTCACCATACTGTCAATCTCTTTCTGACATGCTCTGCTGTGGCCTGGGACAAAACATTGTATAGGCCACTTGTGTGACATGGTTCCTTTTTCCTTACTGCTACTATCAACTAGGTCCTCTTGCATTTCCAGTAGCAAAGAAATTATGTGTCAGTTCTGTCACTCCACTTTTGGAGGCCTTTCCACAACTAAGCCAGCCTCAAGGCCCCTAGACTCAGCTGCTACAATATGTGAGTGCAGTGTTCCTATCTTCACAAAAACTGCACTGAACTTAGCCAGTATATCTAAATCTTTTTTTATCTTCCTTCTATTTTGTTTTTGCTTCCAGTCAAAAAGCCTTTCCCTCATACCCAACAACCATCTATCACCCCTTCTTCCTCAGCCTGAAAAAGGACCCTGATCACCCAGAACATGAGCATTTCAGAGCTTGGACTGAAAACCAGTCCCCATCCTATTTGCTCACTCTGTATCCCTCCTCTTTTCACCCCCCCCCCCTTACCCCTCACTACAGATGCCTAGCCTTCACTCTGAAGGGCCAAGTCATTTTAAGCAGCCCCTAGATAAGTCAGGGGGCTTTCCTTATGTCTTTATTTTGATATGAAACAGCCATGTTTTTTATTCATTTATTAATATATTTTTTAAAATTTATATACTGCCTTCTTGAATTAACCATTCAAAGTAATTTACAGAAAATATATAATCCACATAACATTTAGGATTAAATATGCTGCTCAAAATCCACTGTAAAAATATAGACATTTTTTAGATAAGTTTTATTTTATTTATCGAGTTTTATATACCATATTTTCCTTTAATTATATTTATTGTTTACGTGATCATTTTATATGCATTTATTGGATTTGAGCTCTCTGAGGTATAGAATCAAAATATAATATTCTAGAGATCTGTAAATTAGCACTGAAAATATGAGAGCCCCAGTTAATGATCTAGGCTGAGGTGAGATATCTTGAAAAGCATATACCCATTCAACTATAAACTTCCAAAATGCTGAAATAGTATAATAATAATGAAGCGTTCCGAACAGAAGCAATGAAGTCTACTGACAGAATCTGCTCACGTATGGCTGCATCTGCACATGTATGTGAATCTCCCTTAAAAGGGCCCATCGGCATTTTCATGCATCCCTTGACATGTCCGAAAACTTTGGTGTAAATAGGATACTAAACACAAAATGTATTAAGGGGTTACACAAGCAAACACACAGAAAACCATCTGGAAATCTCATAAGCCTTGCTTCTTATGGAAAGCTTAAACATGAGGGAAAAGAAAGCTCATGGGAAGTAAAACCTTCATTTCCTACAAGACATGGCATTTGTTTTGCTCAAGGTCACTCTCGTCTGATTCACCAAATATTCAGAATGCAGTCTTGTCAGAAGGGTTCAGTTTTCTGAAGGATGTAACTAGTTTGCCCTACGTTAGAGATGTGTAAAATGTAAATGGAGTCTATACGTTGTACTTCTTTGAAAGTACATAGGTCATACTGTAAATGTCTGAGCTCTGCTAAACTACCAAAAGGAACATAAAAGGATGAAATTTATTTTCTAGAAATGATCTATTCTGACATAATTTTTCTGTAAAAACAAAAGAGAAAAACTCCTAATCCTGGCAAAAATAATTATTCCAAAATAACAATCAGACAGAGCATCCAAATGTGGCACTCTGTTCACCTTAAAGAGGAAAAGACCTCAGCAACCCTCATATCCAAACCGAATGAGGGTGAGCTAGTCAATCATATCAATAACGTCTGGCTAGACTCAAAACATCAGTGGTCAAAAACCACTTGGGAAGTGGGAAGAAAACACAAAGGACAAAAATCCCCCAAATGAATCTTAACACCCCCCCCCCAAAAAAAAAAACCTCAACTCAAAAGTCAATGTACTTTCACTTGTAAACAACAATCCTTATCCAAGTGCTTGACTTCAGCAATGCTTCCACAGCGCTTCCTGCAGTGGTTCCACAGTACTTCCAAAAATCTTTAATTTCACTCGTTCAATAATATAGTAAATAATATCATGAATCCCGTTGTTCATATAGAATTCATTAAACAGTAACAAAAGTAAATGTAAGCAGCATCAATGTAAAATCCTCAATGCTGAATTCAAACAATTCAAATGGTTTCCAAAATACTTAGCTTGGCTCTGCGTGACATCTCAGCTGTGTAAAGTTCTCCACTAATCCTCAAGAGCCCTGACACCGGGTGTTTCGCCATTCACAGCTTCTTCAGGGAGCCCACTAACATAGCCAACCCTAAAAAACATGAAAACAATAATCAATGATGCTTATGCTGACATAATCTTCAAAATGAATAGTTCAAACATCCACAAAGGACCAACCACTTGAATAACAATGGTGCTGAACCCACTGCTATGCGATCCAGTGTTCAAACCTCAGACGCTGTGCATGCGTGGCTTAAAAAAGGGGGACTTCCAATTAAGTCAGGGGCAGCCTCAAATCCCCGATCCAATGGAAAAACAGTTCCAAGAGCTGTAGGCATTCAGAATCTAGTGATTCATAAAAACTGAAAGAAAAAAAAGAAAATTACTCTAATCAACACTATAGTGACTTTAAAGAAAACTATAATGAAAACTATGATGAAAATTATGTTGAAAATTTACCCTATTCCACCCCAATGCAACAGAAAAAATCCACAACATTAAAAAATCTAAAAAACAGCCAATCAAAAATAGGCTGTCCAATCTTTAGAGTCATTGAGACCGTTAGGTTCTAAAGTATTAAGGCGGATGTTTTGAGTCTAGCCAGACATTATTGATATGACTCATTCGGTTTGGATATGAGGGTTGCTGAGGTCCTTTCCTCTTTAAGGTGAACACAGTGCCACGTTTGGATGCTCTGTCTGATTGTTAGTTTGGAATATTTATTTTTGCTGGTATTAGGAGTTTTTTCCTTTTGTTTTTTATTCTAGCTCCTAGAGAGGGTCTTCTTTTGAAATCATTTTTCTGTAGGCTTAAAAAAGTGATCTGCATAGAGTTAATGCACAAAAAGACAATATTATTTGTAAAGTTTCCTTTTTATACCACTTTATAATGTTTTTGTTCAGATGATTAACGCCTAAATGTTTATTTATTATTTATTTAACAGTGTTTTTATACCGCCTTTCTACGGGGCAAGGCGGTTTACATTTAACAAAGTGAGTAAACAAGAATATTGTAACAGATGTGCTTTTTTAAACTTCTTTATTTATATTTTCCAACAAAATACAAACAAAAGGAAAACCAAATTGCAGTAAATAAAAAAAAATACATGATTCTTCTCTGTAACATAAAATCATAGCCCACCCCACCCTATCCCTCCCACCAACATGCGATCATCAGGGGGCATAGAAACAGCACAGCTGAAGGCCAACCATACCTATAAGGGCTTTAGAAGGTCACCACTCCACAACCTAAGTGGCATGAGGATTGACTAATATCCCTTTATTATATCTCATACCTCACTTTAGAAATGTATTTCTGTAGGGGTTTCCACTTAAGAAGAGTGGAGGGTGTGAGGGTTCTGCCACATCGTGGCATTTGTTCATATTTGCACATAAGCACCATTCATGCCAACTGAGCTCTGCATATGTTTCCAGCAAGAGATAGCAAGATGTAGGGCCACTCCCAGCATGACGTCCAGCAAAAACTGACAATCCCTCTGTACCGATGAGATGTCACTTGCTGATCGAAAGACGATCACAGACCAAGAGAGAGTGGCCCGAAATCCCAGCACCTCCTGAATATGATTCCACACTGAACTCCAGTAAGACTGAATGTTAGGGCAATCATACACCACATACCTCAAAGTGCTGACATCTCCCCGACAAGACCAACACTCATTCCCAGTTGCCTTATCCCATTTAGCAACCTTTACCAGGGTAAAGTGAGTTCTGTGTGCAAAAAAGTACAAAGCTTGTGAGACAGAGGCAGACTGAGAAACCCTATTTACTTTACCACAACATTTTGTCCAAGTTTCGGGAGAGAAGACTTCTCCAGTGTCATGCTCCCATATCCGTTGAACACCAATGGCCTGAGAACTATTGTTCTGAGCCACTAGTTTATAATATTGGGAAGCCATCCCAGAGGTCATACATATAGAACTTATCTTATTTATTTATTTGCAGTCTCTTTTATACCGCGCTATTCGACATCAGTGCGGTTTACAATGAACATAAGAGTTGCACATCTCAATTTCGTGATTTGTGCTTACAGTGAAACAGGTATAATAACTTGGGTATACATTAAACAGGAAAATTAAACTTGGGTATGCATTAAGCAGGTATAACAGGTAAAATAGGGTATAAATAACCAGTCCCTTAACAAGGAGACACGATGAATAAATACAGTCTACTTTATGCAACAATATAATGAGTTATGCGGCACTGCATAAGTTTCTCATGGTGGTTGGAGGGGAAGGTGTGATTGTGAGTGATCAGTCTGGGATTGTGACGTGCATGAGTTTGAGGTGCTGCATTGAGATGTGAGAGTGGGTGAGTGTGGGGAGAAGACTGAATCATCGTAGTGATGAAGAAAGAGGTGCCGTTTCAGTGCCTTCCTAAATTGGGAGAGTTCACTGATGGTTCTGATAGTTGCTGGTAGTGCGTTCCAGCAGGATGGAGCAAAGAAGGAGAAGGCTCTGGATCTAGTTAATTGAGAACACTTCGTGCTTGCCTTAGGTAATATGAGAGTATTTGCAGCATTCGATCTCCTTGCTCGATTGGGAGGTGTGATTGAAATTAGATCAGTAATGGCAGTAGCAGGGTATTTATTGATGGCTTTATGGGTCATAATTAGGATCTTGAATGAGATCCTGGCTTGTATGGGTAGCCAGTGCAATTGTTTTAGTATTGGGGTAATATGAGAACTTCTTGAGGCTCCATGAAGGATTCTTGCAGCTGAATTCATTGCAAGTTGTAAGGGGTTAGTCGTGCACTTAGATAGACCATACAAGATCGCATTGGCATAGTCAAAGTGAGGCATTGTTAGGGCCTGAAAGACAGTTCAGAAGTCATCAGGTTCTAACAGTTGACGCAGATTGCGGAGGGTCCAGATTTTATGGTACACCGACTTTGTTATGTTTTTGATATGAGCCTTCATATTAAGTTGCTGATCAAGCGTTACACCTAGGTATCTTACTGTAGTCTTGCATATGATCTCTGCGTCGCGAACCTTGATAGACAGGGGTGGAGTAAAAGCCGGATTCCTGGTTACGAAGAGGGCTTCTGTCTTTTTGAAATTTAACTTAAGCATTTGTGCATTTAGCCAGTCTGTGACAGCGTCAAAGCACCTGATAAGTGGGGATAGTTCAAGATGTTCTGTCGAAATTGGCATGTACATCAAGACGTCGTCAGCATAGACCAGGCAGTTGATATTAAATGATTGGATGAGATCACAAATGGGTTGCATATAGACATTGAATAGCAAGGCGGATAGAGATGAGCCCTGTGGAACACCTTTAGTTTGGGGGAAGGAATCGGAGTTGGAGGGGCCAGAACGGACATGTTGCCAGCGATCAGTGAGGTATGAAGTGCACCATGACAAGGCTGAAGCTTGAACTCCCTTCTCTCTGAGGCGTAGCAGGAGAACTTCGTGGTCTACGGTGTCGAATGCGGCAGCAATGTCCATGAAGATCAGTGCAAAGCCTTGTCTGATGTTATCGAGACCTAAGGTTATGGTGTTGAATAAGGTTGTGAGTAATGTTTCAACACCATGTGCTTCGCGAAATCCATGTTGGCAGGGATGCAGGGGTGCATTAGTATCTATGTGATCTTGTAATTGGCGTAGGGTAATCTTTTCAATGATTTTCGATAGGAGAGGTATGCTGGAGATAGGCCTGTAGGATTCCATCATCGAAGGGTCCAACTTACTGTTTTTTAGGAGTGGTCTGATAGCCGTCTGTTTCAGGCTTCGAGGAAATGTTCCAGTAGAGAACGATACATCAATCAATTTGGATAGGAATGGGCTGAGCTCGGCACGCAGGGCCTTTATCCAGGGAGCTGGACACGGATCGGAGGGTGCTGTTGTAGTGTTTATGTTTAGGATAGTGTCTTGAATGACTCTGTCAGATGGAGTAGAAAATGATGTGAAAGTGTGTTGGGACCCACTCAAGAAATGACCAAGAGGAGGTTGTGGGATGGAGAAAGGTAGACTGGCTGGTATGGGGGGCTTAGCAGTGTTGGCAAGCTGATTACTTTTCTTACGCAAGTAATAAGCATATTCTTGTGAGTCTGGGTAGGGTAAGTTCTCTTGAGATGGCTCCTTTGCTAGAGATTTCACAATTTGGAAAAGCTCGTGGGGTTTGTTCAAGGAGCGTTGTAGTCTTTTTGCATGATATTGTTTCATACTTGATGCTACAGATAACCGATGTTTTCCTAATTGTGCTGTGAATGCCTCATGGCTCTCAGCTGTTCTTGATCGTCGCCAGCGTCTCTCAAGTCGTCTGAGTTGAAGGAGCGAATTACGTAGTTCTTGGGAGTACCATGGGGATTTCTTTTTCTTATGTGGTGCTTTGTTCGTGGTAGGTGAGTGGATCACGGCATCTAGGCTTGAGTTCCAAGCGGCGACCATGTCATCGAGGCTTATTCATTAACCCCCAATCATCAGCCAATGAAGTAATATCTAACTGGGATTTTTCTATGCAATGTCTCAGCTGGATCCACTGAAAATAAAGAGACTGAGATAGATCAAATTCACTTTGCAAAATGGAAAAGGGCTTCCACTTGCCATCTAATATTAGTTGGCCAACACTCCAAATGCCTTTGCTAAACGATTTTTGCCATGCAAATGAGCTTTGATTAATTTTAAAAAAGGACTATGCCAGATGGGCCTGATTTTGATAAGCAATCTTCCTTGGGAATTGCATTTGCTAACTGCTGAAAAGCCTTCTGAGTGTCTGATATGGTTCTATGAGATTTCAGCCTCTTAACAGACACCATACCAGGGAGAACATTCAAGGGGAGGGGAGCACTCACTCTCTCTTCTATTTCAAGCCATATTGGCCATATACCTACGGTCCCTTCCACCCATCATGATCCTTGTTTTATCAAGAAAGCACAGTGATAGGCCTGAAAGTCAGGGAAATTCACCCCCCCCCCTTCCTCTTTTTAAGATTTGAGTTTCCAAAGAGAAATTCTAGGCGGTTTATTATTCCAGAGGAATTGGACCAGAATCTTTTCAATTTGACAGTACACTTTACTTGTGAGAAAGACAGGTAGCATCTCTAATATATAATTCACTTTAGGAGTGATAGTCATTTTTATAGCTTCACGACGACCCCACCAGGAGAGATAGACCAGTGACCACTTTGCTGTTATATTAGGAACTGTAGTTAGGATCTCTTCTTCATTGTGCTGTAGGGTTGCACTAAGTGGGTAACAATAGTGAACTCCCAGGAACTTCACCATCTTAGGTTCCCATACATAGGGAAATTCCTCCATATCTGTTTTACGTGCTCTTGAGTTTAGGGGGAAGGCAACAGATTTTGACCAATTTATTTTATAGCCAGATAGTACTGAGTATTTATCTATCAATTCTAAAATACTCAGTATGGAACTAGGTGTGGTGAAAAGCAATAGATCATCCGCAAATGTGGATAGTTAAATTTCCATGCCAGCAATAGATACGCCCTTAATTGTGAGTCTTTGCCTTATTAATAAGGCCAAAGGTTCCAAGGCCAGATTGAAGAGAATGGGGGAAAGAGGGCAACCCTGCCGGGTACCCCACCCTAGGAGAAACTCTCTAAACAGAGTCACATTCACAGAGATTTTCGCACATGGTCTCATATACATAAGTTTAATTAGATTACAGAAACCTTCACTAAACCCAAACCACTTCAGGACAGTAAACAAAAAAGGCTACTCCAACTGGTCAAATGCTTTCTCCATGTCTAATGAGAGCCCCACAAGAGGTTTTTCAATTTCCTCTGCACCTTCCAGGACATGACAAAGCACTCTGGCATTATCGGCTGTAGAACGTCCCTCAGTAAAGACGCATTGGTCTGGGTGTATCAAGGAAGGGATCAGTTTGGAGATACACCTTGTGACAATGGTCGCAAAAATTTTTTAGTCTATGTTTAACAATGAAATTGGCCGATAATTGCTGATGAACTGAGGGTCCCTTCCAGGTTTTTCTAGGACAGCAATGTTTGCAGAGGCAAACGCTCCAGTCTGTGTCACATTGTCAAGAAGTATTCTAAAGTATTGTTGTAGATGTTGCCCTAAAGTTTTGGAAAAGGCTTTATAAAATTCAGCCGGCAGACCGTCTGGTCCGGCAGCCTTACCAGTTTGTGTTGAGTCAATAGCCTGGATGATTTCCATGACGGTTATCTGCTTGTCTAATCCCGCAACAGTTTCTTGATCTAACACCGGCCTTTGGATATTCTTTAGCAAACTATCGAACTCCTTTGCAGAAAATTCAATTTCTGGGGAGTATATCTGGGTGTAGAATTGGCAAAAGGTCTCCACAATGTCAGGATCCTTGACATAAGAACATAAGAACATAAGACATGCCATACTGGGTCAGACCGAGGTCCATCAAGCCCAGTATCCTGTTTCCAACAGTGGCCAATCTAGGTCATACGTACCTAGCAGTTTCCCCAAAAGACACAAGTTCCACAATGCTTGTACTGGGTCAAGCATTGATATCCTGGGTCCCTTTTTAATAGTGGTTTATGGACCTTTCCTCCAGGAACTTGTCCAAACCTTTTTTAAACCCAGCTATACTAACAGCCCTTACCACATCCTCCGGTAACAGATTCCAGAGTTTGATTACACGTTGAGTGAAAAAATATTTTCTCTTATTTGTCTTAAATAGTTTACCCTGTAGCTTCATTACATGTCCCCTAGTCTTTCTATATTCTGATAGCGTAAACAATTGATCCACGTTTATCTGTTCCACTCCATTCATTAATTTATAGACCTCTATCATATCTCCCCTCAGCCGTCTCTTTTCCAGGCTAAAGAGCCCTAACCTTTTTAGCCTCTCTTCATAGGAGTAGCCTTCCATCCCCTTCACCAATTTGGTGGTTCTTCTCTGTACTTTTTCTAATAACGCTATGTCCTTTTTAAGATACGGTGACCAGAATTGCACACAATATTCAAGGTGCGGTCGTACCATGGAGCGATACAGAGGCATTATAATATCCTTTGTTTTATTCTCCATCCCTTTCCTTATGATACCTAGCATTCTGTTTGCTTTCTTGGCCGCCGCTGCACACTGGGCGGAGGGTTTTAACATGTTATCCACGATGACTCCTAAATCTTTTTCCTGGGTGGTGGCTTCTAATGTGGAGCCTTGCATCGAGTAACTATAGTGTGGGTTGTTCTTTCCTAGGTGCATGACTTTGCACTTGTCCACATTAAATTTCATTTGCCATTTGGATGCCCAGTCTTCCAATTTATCCAGGTCCTCCTGCAGTTTTCCACTTTCCTCTTGGGTTTTAACAGCTTTAAACAGTTTTGTGTCATCTGCAAATTTGATAACCTCACTCGTTATTCCCTTTTCCAGGTCATTTATGAATATGTCAAAAAGCAGCGGACCCAGTACAGATCCCTGGGGTACTCCACTATTCACCTTTTTCCATTGGGAATATTGGCCATTTAGCCCTACTCTCTGCTTTCTATCTTTTAACCAGTTCCCGATCCACAATAGTACACTGCCTCCTATCCCATGACTTTTTAGCTTTGCCAAAAGTCTCTGATGGGGGACCTTGTCAAAAGCTTTCTGAAAATCCAGATACACTATATCAACCGACTCACCTTTGTCTACCTGTTTATGCACACCTTCAAAAAAACATATCAGATTAGTAAGACAAGATCTTCCTTGTCTAAAGCCATGTTGGCTGTCTCCCATTAGGCCATGACTATCTACATGCTGCGTAATTTTGTTCTTTATGATGGTTTCTACCATTTTCCCTGGTACTGACGTCAGGCTCACCGGTCTGTAATTTCCCGGGTCACCCCTGGAACCCTTTTTAAAAATTGGTGTTACGTTGGCGACCCTCCAATCTTCAGGTATTACAGATGATTTTAATGAAAGTTCACAGATTACCAATAGCAGGTCTGCAATCTCATATTTCAGTTCTTTCAACACTCTGGGATGTATACCATCCGGTCCAGGTGATTTGCTACTATTCAGTTTATCAAATAGTTGTAATATATCTTCCCGGTGTAGCGATATTTCTCTCAATTCCTCTGCAGTATCACCTTTAAATACCACTTCAGTCTTGGGTAACATCCCTACATCTTCCTCAATTGTTGTACCTGAGGATCCTTTAGAGCTGCAACACGCGAAGACTCCTTACGACTCTTTAGTGGGTTGGCTAGCAGCCATCCAGCTCTATTACCCTCTAAGTAATATCGCCCTTTCTGCCCTTGAATATTCTGTGAGGCCTCTGTGGTCAAAATCAAATTATATTTAAATCTAAGACGTTGCAGTCTTATAAGAATATTAGGATCAGATTTCTGGCCTAAAATAAGTTTGCCCGCTTTAATTTGTTTGTCTAGTGTGCTAAGTTCTGCTTTACGCTGTTTAGACTGCATTGTAGCAAAATTAGTAATAGTGGCTCATATACTAGCCTTAAAGCCTTCCCACCAAGCCCACCCTGAGGAATCTTGCAGTAGATTGAATTGAAAGTACTCCTGTATGGCTACTAGGATGCTCTCCCGGAATTCCTGACTGGTTAAAAGAGTCCTATCAAATTGCCACCGAGAGTGAGGTTGATGGCTCGTTGAGTCAAATAAGTGAGAGAGATTGCAGAATGGTCTGAAATATGAGTTGTAAGTCTCACTAACTTTAGAACAAAGTCCTTTGGAGACTAAGAAGAAATCTATGCGTGATAACGAGTTATGAGGGGGAGAGAAAAAGGTAAATTCTTTATCTGTAGGGTGCTGCAGTCGCCAAATGTCTATCAGACCCAGGTCCTGCATTAAAGATACAAGAACTGGATGAACCCTGGAAACCCTAACAGTTCTCACTGGACTCCTATCTATCAATGGGTCTAGCACGAGGTTGAAGTCCCCTCCCACTATAGTCGGGTATTTGGACACCTCCTGCGCCAAGGTCGCAATGGAGCAAAAAAAGGTAGGGCAATCAATGTTAGGAGCATAAGCGTTGATTAGTTTTGAAAATGTTCTATGTAAACAAAGTTTTGTTCGATGTAAACTGCCTTGAGATTATGAAAGGCGGTATATAAAAAATGTTAAATAAATAAATAAACTCAGTGGATCCAATTTTAATGACAGCCATAGTCCACCACCCATCAGTATCAAACCTAGTTTGAATAATCGTGGGGGATAGAGCTTTCCTTACTAAGATGGCTACCCCATTTTTCTTATGCTGGGCAGCAGCAAAAGCCACTAGAGAAAAGGGATTTTCCCCTAGTTTTAACGACTCCTTTGCATTCAAATGTGTCTCCTGCAACAGCAAGATGTCAGCACTTTCCTTCTTGCCATATAGAAGAATCTTTTTCCTCTTAATGGGATTGTTAATGCCTTTAACATTCAGTGAAACTATATTAAAGGAAGACATACTGATAAAATAGATCAAGTTGATTGTCAAATGTTGCAAAAACATACCCAATTGTGGCATATAGTTTTACATTGTAGAAGATCATCTTAAATGCCCTCAGAGTACTAGCTGCACTAATAGCCCAACAAAGAAAGCCCAACAAAAGGAGATATAATTTGTTTCTAGCCCCTGTACATGATTGCCCATAATAAAAAAAAAAACTTAATTCTAAGAACACCACACCAAACCCATCAACCTAAACCCAGGGAGGCTATACAACCCACAAAGTTAGCGGGTGAGCCCACCAGGACAAGACAGACACGGAGGGTAAAATGACCTACTACATTCCCACTTCTGTTACTACATAAAGTATCATGCTTTCCCTACCTCCCACAGTAAAAGAAAGACAATGTACCCAAAACCCTAACTGTCAACACTGAATGGAAGGGCAACCCAGTTTATGAGCTGAAAGACCCCACCGAATGACTAGGGGCCCTTTCGCTTACCCAAGCTCCAAATCTCACTCAACCACCATAGACAGCACAAACAACATAGAACACAAAAGAAGAAAGAGAGAGAAAACAACAAAAAAAGCCAAGGAAGAAAAGAAAGACAAGAAAATAACATCTTGACCAGGAAGTACCCTGACCTTCCTTCAGAGAAAAACGGAATAGATGTCCTGATACATAATAATACTGCATGATAACATGTCACTTCTGCGTAAATAGAACTCCTTTACATGACCTTCTGACCAGTCCAGTGCCATGATATTGAGAGCCAACAATCTGCATCAAATAAAGCTGTGAAATAATTCACCGCATCACCGCTGCTTCCTTATCTTCCAGAAACGCATTTAACTCTCCTGGATCCTCAAAGGTCTTGGTCTGGTTGTGCAGCGTGACTCTCATGCGGACTGGATAGAGCAACCAAAAACGGGCCTGCAGCTGCAACAAATGTGGGCACAATGCCAGAAAACTCTTCCTACGATCCACCATCGCTGTCGCAAAATCTGGGACGAACAGGAGTTTGTGTCCCTGGTATTCCAAATTTGAAAGTGCTCTGGCAGCTCCCATTATTTGCGTTACTTGTTGAAAATGTAGAACTTTCAAAATGATTGGGCATGGACGCTTACCTGCGACCACGGGCTGAGTAGGTACACTATGGGCGCGTTCGATCTCAAATGGCATAATAAACTGCAACTTCAACACACCCTGAATCATGGCCTGCAGGAAGGACACCATATCAGGACCCTCTGTACCCTCAGGCACTCCTAATATTCTTATGTTGTTTCTTCTTGAACGGTTATTGCTGTCTTCCACCTGTTTCTGTAGTGACCGTATAATCTTGGCCTGCTTCTCAACGGCCTTAAGCCTTTCCCCATGTGATGCCACATCACCCTCCACCTTCTCCAGATGGGCCATGATTGCCTCCATGGAAGTTCTCAAAGTGTTAATATCTTCCTGCATTGCACAGTGACTCACCATTGGACTTGACCAGGTCTTTGACTGCCTGAATCTCAGCCAGGAGCTCCTGTAAAGTCTCAGGACAGTCTTGGATAACCGCCATCTTGTGAGGAGAGAGAGGTTCCGGTTTGGTTCTCTTTGCGCTGGCGTTTTGAGGAACTTGGTAATCCAGCTGCGTCAGTTTGGGGCCTGACATATCCGGGATCGAATAATAACCAAGTAGGTAGGAACTATTTGATTAAAGACAGCAGAAGTCAGGATTCTTGCCAATTACCCTCCGGAGCTCAGCTCTTACACGTCCATCTTGACCAACAACCAGGCTCCGCCCATACCACTTTATAATGTTGATGAATTTGGAACATTTTTATTTTAAAACATGTATTTTTTATGCAGTTTTGTGGTAATGAAAAGTGAAATCACACTGTACAAGTTTACCATATTTTATAGAACAGAAAACATATGGAACTTTTCTTTTTCATTAACATTTTTAATGCTGAATTTAGGAGCCTGTGTTAGCTGTTAATGCAGCAATTAACACACATTAACAGTTAATATGTAGTAGAGTGAAAAATGAGTGCTGCATGGGCAGAGAATGGGCAGACTCTGCATCTTATAGTTACTATGTGGGAAATTAAAGTGCCTGTCATCATGGCAAATACTACAGTCTTATTAAGGCTACCTGAATGCATCATCTGCCACATTGATAAGGATACCTTTGTTGATAAAACCTCAACAGCATTCGCTGGGCTTTGCTTTTTCAACTCCAAAATAGTAGTTGAAATTCTATGCAACTGAAAGAATTGATTAACTGATATATTCCTTTTCAGATGTTTAGAATGAAGACTTAAATAATGTAAACCAAGTTATGGTCTGTACTTTTCCTAAAAAAATGAAAAATCTAAACCAGAACAGCACTTGAGTAATCTTGAAATCTAAAAAAGTGATTATGTGTTGATCACAATTGCAAGTAAACTCTTAAATTTTGGTCACAGATATTTAACCAGGCAAAAAAGTAAAAGTGATCTCAGTCCATGGTCCAGACCATGAAACCTCTGCAAAATAAAATGTGTGCTGAGAAAAGAGATTTAAATAACCATTGTCTGTCTGAGATCAGCCTTATAAATTGGCCATGTCTGATGCCATCGTGGTCCACATGACAGTGCATTTAATTTGAAAATAAGAAGGAATCCTGTACTTTGTAAAAGCAAAATATGCAAGGTGAGTAAAAAAAAAACATGTTGGAACGGATAGATCTTGGTGGTGTTCTAACATCTCCCTAGTAATTTCCATTGTGTCCTCTAGTGGCACATTGGCATACAAGGAAACAGTATCATCTGTTGACTAAAAGAATTTCTGACTGGCAAATTTCTAAATCTTGTAAAATGTGAATGCCATGTGAGGAATTATAAATATAGATAGCCCTTTGGTCCACAAAGTCTTAAAAAATGATCCACAGAGCTTCACAATAATTTAAATAAAAATTCTTTAACTGACATAATAGGGTAATCAGGTAGGGGCCGTACATTTTTGTGCAACTTTGATAAAAAGTAAATGACCAGAAGCACTCGATTTGTTACTGTAGGATAATCCACCGTCTTCTTTGTAATCCAACTTTGTCAATACGCATGCAAGAATTAGGAGTCTATTTCCTGTTTAGCCACTAATGAGGGATCACTAGACACTTTCAGATAAAACTTTGGGTAAATTGGATAAACCAGTTGATGTTCTATTTCAGACACGTACTTTACTGTGCCCAACACAACAACTACACTCCTTTTATCAGTATACTGTGACGTATACTGGATTTCTTCTTTCCAAATGTCAGCTCATTATTTTCCCTAACCACCAATTCCTGAAACACCACTATAAGGGGATACACTGCATTCGGAGAGACCCACTTTGGTGACCTGTAAAAAAATCAGAGAAAACTCGAACATCAGGAACATGTCCAAAAAATAATAAAGGAAAAAATGTGTTAACGCAGCTATTAAAACAAACGTCAAATTTCAGAAATGGTACAAAAGGCAAACTCAATTCTAATAAATTCAGTTGTACCTCAGAAAGCCTCTTTTTAGAGATATTTATCTCAGCAAGTTGTCGCATGTCTATTGTGTCTGAGGCTGTGATTGGTCAAATGTTTCTATCCTCTCTGCCCTTGCCCTCTGCATTATGTTCGGGGTCTAAAAAAATCATATTCTTTGTCCTCCTGATTTATATCCTCACATGATAATTCCTCTGGCATACTGGTGAAAACCATTTGTTTTTCAGCTAGTTTATCAGTGATCACATTGATCCATTTAAGGAGTCTTCAGTGTGATCCAAATTGAGAAATGAATGTTTATATTACTGGTTTAAATTAAATTTTCTGGTACTTTTATATTGGGATTTGATGATAATTTGAACAATCTCACTAGCTATTGGATTTGAACTATGAAAGATAGGAAAGTTCAGGGAATCGGTGTTCACTGGTTCTACCACTTGCATATTATCCCTGGCCCACTGGAGACAGGAGGGTGGCTGTCACAAGGCTGAGATATTGTCTTTCCACTCGCTCACTGCTTGCAGCTTTATTCCTCCGATGTCCCCTCATGTCATCATACATGACATGAAGGGACAGCAGTGAGCTGACTCGCTGAGCGCTTGGAGACCCCCAGGCCACTCAAATATCTTGCAGTGGCCCTCCAGATGGCTTTTATGGAGGCTTCTGACATCTTAAGGCTCTACTGGCCAAACAGCTGAGAGTAATTGAACATCTCCATCTCCGCTTGTAAATCATTTTCCTCACTGGAGAAGCGTACAGCCCACTTGTGCTGAGGCGCTGTTCTTGCATGTGAGGGCCATTATCTCCTCCCTACTCCCTCTGCATTGTGCTGCATCCTTGCCCTTCAGACCTTTCCTGCCCTGGTGCTATTCCTTTTCCTGATATACCCTTCCCACTCTGCTTTTCGCTCTGTTTGTTTATTTAGTGACTGCAAATCCTCAAAGCTAAGCAACAGCATCGTCATTAATGCCTCTTCTAATGGTACATTGTCTTGTGGCATAGAAGCATTTCATAGGTCACCATGACATCTTGTCATGTGGTTTGTTGTAAATATTCAATATGTATTAAACAAATAAATAGTGCAAAATTAATCACATGCATGGGACGTACTGTTTAAAACAAATATTATTTTACTAAAAAATCCTAATGAGCTGAAGAATTGTCTTTCTAATAATATAAGTGGCACTAATTATAGCATATGCCTATATTTAGTCTATATAATATATAAAGAAACAAAACTGTAACTATAACAACAGTCTGCAAAGGGATTTTCAGATCCACTGGGTATTGTCATTGCCACTTAGTAAATGTCATAAAAATGTTTATTTACATTAAAACAGTGAACAAAATGTGAAGGCTTTGTGGCTCAGTGGCAGTGCTACACCATTGCAGTGGACCTCGGTCCAATTCCCTGGTCATATTTTCTGGTCCCTGGGCCAACTGGGAGATACCACAGAGTGGCATTCACGCACTTTATCCCAGTTAGCATGCAAAGGCAATACCCAGTGGCCATATTCAGGACCTGTGATTGTAGGTTAAAAAATATATATATTTTAACGAATGATTTCTGCCTGAGAACTGTTGATGCAATTGGGGTGAAATGGATTGTGAGGGGATACAAAGTAGGGGGAAAATACTCGTACTGTTTCCAAAAGAGCAGGAACAAACTGCTAAGTCCTTCGCTCTCCCCCCTCTTCCAACACAGAAGTAGAAAAATTGTCTAGTTTCGAATTAGAGCTGGTTTGAGAATAATAAAGGTCAAAACTCTCATGCTTCTATGTCAATAACACTTTTAAAACTAGTGATATCAGGTTCACAGTTGGGCGTACAGAACAGACATCCTGTACTCAACAGAACATAGTATGACCTCAACAGAGGAACACTTGGCAAATAAATCACAAATAAAGTGATCCTTTTATAAATAAAAAGCAGTTGTTTTGGTTCAAAATAATATTCTGACTTCAAAACATTTCATAAGTATCATCTAAGGATCCTAGACTCACGTGATATGAACTAAAAATCAAACTCTCTCATAGGATTCAGCTCTGGAGACATAGAGCCCAATTAAGGAAGGGGCACGTCCGAGCTGTCCGGACTGTCCCGAGCAGGACGGGCCCATTAGGACCCAATTCTGTAACGTGGGAACAAAACGTTTCCACAGATATAGAATCAGGCCTGTGGACGGCCCGGCATGTCTCAGCATGGGCCTGCAGGACATCACCCCGCAGGCCCATGCGTACCCACTGTGCCCTAGCACTTACCCCGCCACCCAACCCCTGGTGGGGGCTGCCAGAGTCCGGATCGCGTGGCAGAGACATATCTCTGGTGGCTTGCTGCTCCAGTGATGGGGGCTGCTGAGTGGGATCTGGGGGAGGGGGGGGTCAGCCTGCCCTTATTCCACCTCTGAGGTGGCAGTACCCACCTTTGAGGTGGAATAACCAGGCTTTCCCCCGATGACCTCTGGACATACAGGGCTGTCAGTGGAATCGGCCCTGTACATCCAGGGGTCAGGCCAGCCCACGCCCCTCCCCTGTCATGAGGCTCTGTGCATGCAGCAGGGGGGGGGGGGTCAAGCAGAATACTGCCAGGGTGGATAGCGGGATGTGCTGCCCTGCTATTCCCCTTCTAGCATTGGGCCCATAGTGCATTAGCGAATGGATAAGATGAGCTTAAAAGAGATGCAGAAGCCCTAGCATCGCTTAAGTACAACTAGAATCCTAGATTATCTATTACAACAATGAGTGAAAGGAAAACTATTGGTTTGACAATACCTGACTTACAAATGGACTGTATATGTAAAGAGCATTTGTCCTTATAAAATAAAAATGACCCATGAGAGGACATTAGGCAGAATGAATTGACTTCTTAATGCTTTGTTTCTATCCTTGTGTTTCTTACCTTGAATTAATAGATTTTCCTTTCCGTGCAGAGAATGGCTCCAAGTCTCGGTGCTACTGTAAATTATGCTGACCCTACAGTAGAGCCTGTAGTTACTGTGCCAGCTTTAGTAAGACAGAAGATCATAGATTCGCAGTTCAAATGCTATGAGAAAATGAACAGAGATGCACCGTACAAAACCACAGGTAAACTAGACATTTGACATGATCTGTATAAATCTGTAAAACTATAGCATGTGATGCGATCTTTACTTGAATGATGTCTTTCCCCCTTTTTTGTTGGTATCAGTCTTCTGGTTAGCAAAAAATCAATTATGTCTTATTAGGTTTAGCAATCTGTCAGTCACACAGTTGTCATGTCTGTCGTCTGGTCCTAGTGAAAATCCTCTTTCTTTTCTTTTCCTTCCCCCATTGTTTGATTGACATCTGAATGTTACACAGCTGCATTTGAATACTCATTAGATTAATGAAGATTGCCTTTTCTTTTGAAAGCATGTTGATTAGTTAATTGAGGCCTCCCTACAAGTACAGAAGCAGCCCTTTTGCAAGAGGTTTGCCTTCAATAACAGTTATCTTAGCTCTGAAACACCATCTGTATATATTAGAGATCTGCTTTTGTTAGCACACCTTCAGTTTGTTAGCATGTCTTTAAAATTTTAGTGCATGCAAAATCAACTTAATGCACATAACACATATACAGTTAGTTAATGCACATTAAAGCGAATGTCTGTCATGAACCCCAAAAATGTCCAAAAATCTGAAAAATCTGAAAATAGCAACAAATAATTGACCTGTACACATCTCTAATATTATATATATCCAAACTACTGAAACTGTGTTTTAGTACTGAACTGTAAACATGTGGGGGCGGGGAGGGGAAAGAAATTCAGTGGCTGTGGCTAACTGTGTAATGTGGCTAGCCGCAGCCACTGAAACTTAAATCCAGATATTCAATGCCAGGGTCATATCTGCTACCAGCATTGAATATTCGGGTTGCCCAGACTGGCACTAAGCTAACCAGGCAGCGGTGATATTAAACTACTGCCAAATTAGCTTGCACAGTGAAAGTTAGGCCATAATCGGGTAGCAGCTCAATGTCACCACTGCCTGGTTATGGCTGGGCGCTGCCCCCAGAAAACTCCATTGCTAACTGGATAGCATCAGAGCGCACAGTGGCAGTACCCAGCGAAATCATCTTGTTTTTGCTTAACTAAAAGATTGTAGGCCTCAATTTACTAAAGTGTGTTATCTGGTTAACACACACTGACCCGTGTTAATACATATTAAAAGAGAGTACTATTATGCTGCTGCACACTGGGATAGTTGCATAAAGGGGAAGCTCCACAGATGCAACCAACTTTAAAGTGCAAATTTCCCAGTTTTCTGCTGTTTTTCCCATCTAAGGATATCTGGTACAATGACAACCGCAAAGGCACAGAAGACTGTGGCATCCTTTGTACTCAGTTCTAGAGTAAAGTTCTCTAAAGCTAAGCCCCCATCTCTGCTGAAGACTGCTAAGCAAGGCCCAGTTATGGAGTACCTGCAGAGGTGAAAACTCTGCTTAGATACCAATGCCGCCACAATTCTCGAGTTCAAAATGGAATTGACTGCTACCTATGCTGATATTATTGCCTTTTTTGGTGTGTTTGGAGGGGCTAGAATTGCAAACCAAGAACAGCTGCATATGAGGGGTGAGCAAAAAAGGGTGATAGAAGATATCAGTAAATGCAATCAGTGGCATAATTTAAAGATCCTGGGCTTATCAGAGGGCACAGAGGGAAATAATCCCATGCTTTTTGTGGCAGAATTTATTCCTAAGATTTTGCAAGCATCCTTTACTCATCTGTTCAGGTGGAGAGAGCCCTCTGCACTCCAACCCATTTGCAACAAGGCTGGACAAGCCTGTAGCCATTGTGTTTTTCTCAAGTTATGGACGTTGTAGCTAAGGTGAGGCAGTCAACTCATCTTTTGTGAGAGGGTTGGCAAATACATATTGTACCAGATTTCACTAAAGAGGTGGCTGAGAATTGGTGGCATTTCTTGGCCATGTGGTTCCACCTGTGTGCTCTTGGTGCTCAGTATGGATTGCTTGCTCTGGGCTGCTTTAAGATAACCTACAATGATACTGCTAATACTTTTGTAAACCTTGATGAACTGGAGAAGTACTTGTTGTTACTGAAAGGTGCTGCCTCTGCTATGACATGATGGTGGTGGTTTTTGCCCTCTTAGGACAGTTTGAAAAGCTTGGGATTTTTCTCCAAAGCAAAAATAGTGTGACACATGAATTGCCGACACACCTCTCTTGTGTGCATGGTTGTGGGTTATGAACGTCGTTGTTAGGGTTGAGTAGTATAGTTATAATGTGAGTTTCTGTTAGAGATGTGCATATGTTTGAAACAACATGGGAAATATCATGAAATTTTGTTTCATAATGGTAACCTTTTGCGTTGGAAGTCAAGCATCTTGCAGAAGAGTTATAATGTCTCCATGGCGGCTAGCTCTGGCTTGCCTGCCGTAGTGCTGGCCTTCCTGTTTGCTGAATGGCCCAAAGTTTGAATGGTCTAGAGCTCAGTATTAAATACTAACAGAATTTTTTCCCTTGTGAATCGAATTACTTCTGCTGAGATCACCACTAATTGGACAACCAGAATCTGGACTAGGCTAAGTAAATGTCTTTGATAGCATACTTTGACATGGTTTCATGGAATTTCTGGCACAAGAACATGGCCTGTAATGAAACTGAGGAGGGGGGGAACTGATTTTTTATTTTTTTCAGTGCCATGTTTCAGATTAAAATGATAAGAAATAAAAAAGAAAACTTGGTTGTTATTTCCAATGTAATTTCAAAAGAATGCACATCCCTAGTGCTGGGGTCATGCACATGTTGACAGTGTGTGTAGAAAGCTGTGTGTGTGTGTGTGTGTGTGTGTATGGGTGTTGGGGATCTGCACATGTTGGGCAACTGTGTGTATATGTGTGTGTATGTGTCATAGAGGATGCTAGGGTATGCGTGTATCATGGGGAGTGCCTGGGTGTTTGTCATGGGGCATATTGCTGCGTGTGTGTCACAGGGTATGTATATGTGAGTCATGGGAGTGCTGGGTAGTGTGTTTGTGGAAATGCAGGCTTCTCTGTCCCTTGTACGTTTCTCTATCCCCCTGCACTCATTCCCTCTACCTCCCACCCTCTTGCACTATTTCTCTTCCCTACTTTTTGCCATGCTCCCTCCTTCATTGCCACACACCCATATACTCTTCCTTCCCTCTTTTCCCTGCCCTATCTTCATTTTCTCCCTCCCCCTCTCCTATCTTGCACTCTCCCAATTTCCATCCTCCCTCTCCACTCTTTCTTCTCTTCGCACCTACACTTTCCTTCCTTCCTTTCTCTAACCCCATCCCCTTCCATATCCTACAGTGGTGTGCAAAAGTCTGGAATCACTTGTAAGTTTTGCGTTTTTCGCACTTTCTAACGTTTTGTTTTGTTTTTTAAATTTTGCGTTAGCCCAGCATATTCATCTTTCTACCACATTATAAGGGATACATTTGGCTATTAGAGTTGACTTTTTTTGCATTCCTTGCTTCCAATTTAAATACTTTACAGACACTGGGAGATAGCCACTGCGATTTTTGTGGATCCTGCGTCAAAACTGGATCGAGATTATCCAATATGCACACGTTATTTCTGACCAATCAGGAGGCTGGTTTCACTAACCAATCACAATGCAGATATCTAGCCAACAGTGCAGCTATAAAAACGTGCAGAATTTTTGAATTTCATACGCTTTCTGGATCGACCATGAAGATGACTCGGACCCTGACGTTGGAGGAGCATGTTCGTATGTCCTTTATGAGCAAGGAAGGATTTTTAAGCCATCAGATAACCAGGAAAGTTGGCTGCAGTCAGAACACTGTTAAGATTGTACAGAAGAAGAAAGAAACGGGTTCAGTGGTGGAAAGCCTCGTTCAGGTCATCCATGTGCATCAACATCACGCCAGGACTGCGCACTATGACGCATTTCACTGACTAATAGCAAGTTGACCTCTCCTCAGCTACTTTGAGAGTGGTCAGACAAGAGCGAGGTCAGTGTCAGCTCATCAACAGTTCATCGCCAATGCCTGCAGTTTGGACTCCGGGGCTATAAAGCACGGAATAAGCCACAGATGACTGACATACAAAGGCGCAACCGGATCATGTGGGCGAGAAAGCACTCAACCTGGTCGACTGAAATGTGGGAAAAGGTGCTATTCAGCGATGAAAGCACCTTCTGTCTGTTTGGTAACCAGGCCCACACCTATGTGAGGAGATTTCCTGGAGAGGAATTCAAGCCTGAGGGTCTCAATCTCACTGTGAAGCATCCTTTGAAGGTCATGGTCTGGGGCTGCATGGCTGCCAGTGGCATTGGACATCTTCACATCATCAATGGAATGGTCAACGGGGCCAAGTACATCACCATACTGCAAATGTGCATGGTGCCATCAGCACACCAGATGTTTCCTGGCCAGTTCCTGTTCCAAGATGACAATGCACCCTGCCATCGCTCCAGACAGGTGATCAGCTGGAAGCAGCGGAACAACATCAAGTCAATGGACTGGCCTGCCCAGTCTCCAGATCTGAACCCAATCGAGAACCTGTGGCACAAGGTGACCTTGGAAATATCCAAGAGGCATCCGACATCAAAGCATTAGCTGATTGAGTCACTCATTGTAGCTTGGAACCGCGTTGTCACCAACGATCACCTTGTCAGACTGGTTCATTCAATGCCGACAAGGTGCAGTCAGGTGATCAAGAACAAAGGGTGGCCCATCAAATACTGAGCCATCACTGACACATAAAAACGGCCTTTTTCAAGGCCACATACATTAATTTGAAGGAAACCTGGCGTGCGTCCATAATATTTTAAAGCATACTTACAATAATATATCATTGGCCAACGATGTATAGTACATTACGCGATTTTCACAGAAAATGTATCAACAGGGGGCGGAGCCTGATGTCCAGCGGGTGAGACGCTTCGCGCTGAAGCTCCCGAGAGGCCTACACAGAATCCTGACTTAATACCTACATAAACTTAATTTTTTGCTCCGAACTTACCGGGGTACCTCGGGGGGGATGGCGGCCCATAAACCAGCGCGCTTGGACTTCGGGTCTCCTTCTTCTTCACACGGAAAACGCTCCAAAACAGAGGTGTCTTCCCCACAAAAGATGGTTCCACTTCGGGAAAACCCCGAAATGCATCAGGAGATCTTAGAGGAAATACGCGGAGTTAAAGAATTGGTGCAGTCCAACGGAGAAGCGCTTCGAGCCATGCGAGAAGACTTCGGTGTGCTCCAGGACAGACTTGAAAGCCTTTCATTACGGCAGGACAACATGGCGGGGGTCCTCGACTCGCACGCGGTGCGCTTGGTCAAACTGGACAAGGCTGAGCGCCAGATACAGAATCTTCAAAAAGAGTTAGAAGATAGCAATAATCGAGCCCGTCGCAACAATGTGAGGCTCCTTGGAATACCGGAGGGGGCGGAAGCAGGAGATATCAGAGCATTCCTGCTCAAAACTCTTCCCTCCTTGTTGAAGATCACATTTCATAGAGACCTGGAAATTGATCGAGCACATCGTGTTCCTACCCATATGGCGCTCAACCGAACGACCCCCCGGCCTATTATCTTTCGATTACTACGATATCAACAAGTGGAACAAATTCTAAATGCTGCCCGGGCGAATCGTCATCTGGAGTTTGAAAGTCATAAAGTCTCCTTCTTCCCTGATTTGGCAAAGCCCACAGTTGACCGTCGGAAGAGACTCCTTGCTTTTCGCCCTCGACTTCAACAGCTTCAGGCCCGCTTTGGCCTGTTGTATCCAGCGAAGCTCCGAGTGACTCTCCACAACCAAACTAGGACATTCGAAGATCCTGATCTACTATCAACATTTTTAGACTCCAAAGAAGCAGAGCAGATGCGTTAACCCAACAACTTGGACTTATTATCTGCCGGCTCTGTCCGCCATTTTGAAGGGCCCGACGTGGTGGTCATCGCCAAGCACAGAGACTGCCTGGACTTTTCTTTCTGTCTTTATATGACTTATTTGGTCTTCTATCCCTCCATGATGTGTGCCTCGGTTGGATTCGGAGCACGCACAGTTATACAGGTTATATGTTTTCAATTTCGGCCTTCTCTGGGGTTTCTCCCCGCAGACACATGGTCGCCAGTAATTTTTGGGGTTCTGCTTCTTCTCTACCGCGCTGCGGTTCTTATTTTTTAATGTGGGGCGCTTCATTGTATTACCTTAGCTTATTTTCTATCATGTCATGTGTACAGCCAGATACAGTTACTATGAGGGACATTGTGAACCTAGGTGCGCTATCAAGTTCTCTTTCAGAATTTTTAACCTTGCCCAATGGCCTTATGTAAGATCTTATCACTTAACGTAAAAGGCATCAATAGTCCAATCAAAAGAAAGAAAATTCTTAGCTATCTTAATCATGAACATGCTGATTTAGTGTTTCTTCAGGAAACGCATCTAAATTCCGCTGAAACACTGAAACTCAATGCTAAACCTTATCTGGTGGCTGCCTATTCTCCCGCCGTTTCCAAGCGGTGTGGGGTGGCCATTCTGGTTAAGAAGTCTTTGCAAGCTACTGTAATAGATACTAGCTCTGATAAGGAGGGTAGATGGACCCGTGCACATCTTAAGGTTGGAGATAGTGAATTCACGTGTATTTGTATTTATGCCCCGAATGTGGATAACCCTGCTTACTATGCAAGTATTGCGCAGTTGGCACAGGCCTCTGCCAATACTCCATTAATACTTGGTGGCGATTTCAATCAAGTGTTAGACCCTTTGATAGATAGACAACCGCCTAGAACGAGTAATCCACCCAAGAGTCTTGCTACCCTTACAGCTCTGATGCAAGACCTTGCGCTAGTAGATATATGGAGGCTGCTTCACCCCTCCGACTTAGAGTACACCTTTTTTTCTGCCCCCCATCACTCACAATCTAGAATAGATTTTTTTCTCATTTCCAAAGCACTGATTTCTCAAGTGGACACGGCTAGGACTCACCCTCTCCATATTTCTGACCATGCTGCCATATCTCTTTCATTGCATGTCACTACGCGAGATGATCATCCCCGTGCTTGGTTTTTTGATAGATCCCTTCTGGATCAAAAAGATTTTCAGGTTGATATAAAGGCCACTATCCAAGATTATTTTCATTTTAACTCACCCCATGACACAGCGAGCTGGGCTTGGTGGGAGGGTTTTAAGGCATCTATCCGTGCTACTATAACCAGCTATCAAATTCGACAGGGGAAACAGAGAAAGCAACACTTACTGATTCTAGAGCAACAGATACAAGCTGGGGAGCGTATCCTTACGTCCCGTACTGACCCATGTATTTTACTCCGTTTACAACGCCTCCGCTTTCAATACAATCAGCTTTTATATACTGCTGCTGCTAAAAATATTGAATCACAACAAGGGTTGTATTACCGGGAAAATAACCGTGCTGGCAAATTATTAGCGAATGCCCTGAAAGGTCAAAAAGAAGCCAAGCGTGTTACCGCTCTCCGTAATCCATCGGGGGGGGGGGCCTGGTCACTAAAGATACAGAAATTTTAGAACTCTTTCGTGATTTTTATACTCGGCTTTATCAATCTGAATGTGATTTTGAGCCAGAAGTATTTGAACGATTGCTCTCAGGGGTACAACGACCGACCCTATCTGACGAAGATAGAGAGGCCATGGACAAACCATTCACTTTATCAGAAATTCATTCTGCTCTCAAGAGATGTGCCACAGGTCGAGCTGCCGGCCCGGACGGTCTCCCTGCTGAATTCTACAAAACCTTTAACGCTGACTTAGCTCCAGTTTTGAAACTTTATTTTTCTGCTCTGGCCGAGGAGGGATCTTCTTCTGGGTCCTTTTCTATGGCAAATGTAGTAGTTTTTGAGAAAGAGGGGAGAGATCCGCAACTAACAGCCAATTATCGTCCAATTTCCCTCCTAAATGCGGACTATAAAATATTTGCCACCATTCTTTCCACCCGGCTCTCTGATAGGATGTCTACTTTGATACACCCAGATCAATGCGGTTTCATTCCCGGTAGATCAACCGCTGATAATGCTCGGACTCTATGTCATGTACTGACTACCGCAGTTAATCTTGATCGACCATTTGTCGGCCTCTCACTTGATGCTGAGAAGGCCTTTGATCGCTTAGAATGGCCTTTTCTGTTTGCAACTCTCCGCTGGTACGGATTCGGAGAAGGTTTTCTCCGTTGTCTCCACGCCATGTACGCACAGCCTACAGCCAGTATCTGTGCTAATGCTTTAAAATCTCAGCCATTTCCCCTTCAATGCGGTACTCGTCAGGGATGCCCACTGTCTCCACTTCTTTTCGATCTTGCACTCGAACCCTTAGCTTTACTAATCCGGCAATCGGAGGAGATTCATGGAGTCCCCTTCTCTCATAGAGAAATTAAAATTTCAGCATATGCTGATGACCTTATGCTCTTTGTCTCTTTAGACTCGGTGCCGGCTGTCCTAGAGCAAATCGGTAAATATTCACAACTCTCAGGGTATAAGATAAATTGGACCAAATCGGTAGCCTTCCCATTAAACTCTCTGATTCATCAAGCAGATATGCAATCCTTTCCCTTTTTATGGCAACCTCGCATGGTCAAATACCTTGGGGTCCACTATTGCTCTCCTTTGGAAGATGCTATCTCCTTTAATGCCAAAGACTTAACCTCTAAAGTCCGGGCGCTTACTCACCGTTGGACTCCTTTAACACTTACCTGGTGGGGTCGCCTAGAAACCATAAAAATGATGATTGTCCCTAAAGTGAATTACATTTTAGAAATGTTGCCCTGTCTCCTACCTCGACGTACATATAAAGATTTAGAGGGCCTTCTGACTAGATACTTATGGCAAAACAAGACACCTAGGATAGCGAAGCATAAGTTGCAAGCGGATAAGGAAAATGGGGGTGTCCGATTCCCTGATTTCCTGAAATACCACCACTCTTTTCTTCTCAAACAAGGCGCTCGTTGGCTGGAAGACCTAGCTCCGAGTAGACCTGTGTGGCTAGATATAGAGGAGAACCTTTGCAAACCGTTTTCCTCTTACTTTTCTCCCTGGTATGACTCTCCCATCAGACTCCCACTATCCACCAATGCTCTTAGACACTTTAGGTGCCTTTAATACTCTTATTCAATCTTTAGACTCCCGATTCTGTCCGTTAGACAGACTCCCGCTCTGGTACAATACTCGATTTCAAATACAAAATAAACCGATGGCGTGGAGCCCCTGGTACACTAGGGGCATTTGGACCCCTACCCAGTTGTTCCATGATGGTCGCTGGAAAACTTTTAGTGAATTGCAAATTGAATTTGGTCTCCCAGCGAAAACACTACTTTCAGTTGGTGCAACTACAGCATTGTCTTCGGAGTGCTAAGGTGCTCCCGCCATCGGAATCCCCTACCCAGGACTTGTCGGAGACTATCCGATCTATCGGGAGCTCACCGGGTGTAGCATCTAACTTTTACAAAACCTTAAGTACTGCTGTAAATAGAGGTACCCCTATAGCACAGAAAGCATGGGAGAGGGAACTGCATGTAACTTTGACCCCGGAGCAATGGAGCCTTGTCTGGAGTAGAGTGACACGGGTCTCCAGATCCGCCTCACTCACTCAGACACTCTTCTTTCTAGCCCACCGGTGTTTCTATACTCCTGACAGATTAGCCAAATGGAACACCTCCCAGGGCAATAAATGCTGGACATGCCATGCGGCCATTGGTTCACTACCTCATGTTATGTATGAATGTCCCGCACTACAGTGTTACTGGCGTCGGGTCTGGGGTCGTATCCAGTCTATCTTGCACTTTCAAGAGCCCCTGTCTTGGAGGATAGTGGGACTCCGCTCAGCTGCGGGGATCCCCTCTCTTCCAAAATCGGCTTACTTCCTTTTAGACTTCATGCTGGGCATTGCTATTTCCCTAATTACGAAGTACTGGAAAAATAGCTCCCATCTGAGCCCCAATGAATGGTGGAATCATGTCTGTCTCTACAGTAAATATGAACAAATACCTCGTATGTTTGCTTCTTCCGCTCAGACCCCCCATCATCTGTCTAAATGGAAGATGCTCAATGACTATATTCACACCGCTAAATGCTCTCATCTGACTGTTTAAATTTGTATAAATCTCTGTCACATGATCATTCTGTATTGCAGATGCTATTTATTTTTGTTTTGATGTACAACCACTGTTGTTTGGAAGCGCTCACATGCTGATACTGTCGATTTAGAGAAGAAGCAGGGGGGTGGGGGGTAATAGGGTTTGTTTTTCCTTATTGTATACTTGTTTTGTCTCCTTTGGTGTGTTGTTTCTTTTGTTTGTTGCAAAATGAAAATAAAAGTTTAAAAAAAAAAAGAAAATGTATCAACAGAACAACTATGGGGAACAAACTCAGAAAATAAGGGCAAATCCAATGCTAAAAGTTGGCCCTAATAGCCAAATCTATCACTTATCATGAGATACACAGAAAAAGCCACTGGGAGGAAAAAGAAATCAAGATATAAGGTCATGAAGTTGAAAAAATGTCAAATTTACAAGTGATTCCAAACTTTTGCACAACACTGTATGTCCCTTCTTCTAACTCCACCCCTTTCTGTATGCTCTGTCTCTGTTCAGCCCCTCTCTTTTTACTTCTTCTAATCCCTCCCTTCCCTTTTACTCAGCCCCTTCACACCTCTCCTGCATAATCCCTTCTTCATCTCTAACCCCGCCCCTCAACCCTGTTAAGGTTACCGGATTTTTTATAGGCAAATCTATGGCATATCAGAAGGAGGGGGAGGAGGAGGAAGGGACACCTTAGTTGCGGGTTTGAGCAACAAGTTGTGAAGGAGGGAAAAGGAGTCATTACCCTGCCCCCTACACATCCATCCCATGACAGTAACAATATTATTTCCAAGCAGACAAATTGATAGAGAAATAGAAAAAGTGTTGCATTTCCCCTGTATCATGTAAAATATAAAAACAATGGATGCAAATTCTAAAAATTGACATAATCACATAGTAAATTGAAAATACAATGTTTGTTCTATCTCCTCTGTCCCCATTGCTGGAATCAGGGCCAGGAGGCTGCCAAGAAGGTGGAAGTTGGAGGCATAGCTCTAAAATTGGGGGCAATCCGCAAAAATCTGGGACACCTGGCAGCCTTGTTCTCTATTCTTCCTCTCTAAGCCCTCCCCCATTTTGTGTCCTGCTTCTCACGTTGTTGCTTTCCCTCTTTAATAGGTCATGGTAAGGTCCTGAAGGATCAGGGTACTCCTGGCAGTGCTTTGGGGGCACTCTCCTCTCTCTTTACTGGTGAGAAGTGGGGACTCTCATCGGTGCTTCAAGAGCCGCTCTCCTCTCTTTACACTGGTGGGAGCTGGGGACTCCTGCCAATTATTCAGGGGTGCTCTCTTCTCTCTCCCTTTACCAGAAGGAGGTGGGGGCTCCCACTGGTGCTTTGGGGCCCGCAGTCCTCTCTCAGACCAGCAGGACCTGGGTACTCCCACTGACATTTGATGTTTCACGCTGTTGGGGGAAGGTCTGTGCATGCACCAACAAACAGATATGTATGGACAGATAAGATTTACTTAAAGGCTGCAGCCTTGATGATAGGCACCGTCACTTATGTGAAATATGCTGACATTATTCATTGAACAAGTAATAGGTTGTTAAGACAACCATACTTTCATAGAAAAACTGTCTGAAAGTCTGCAAACGTTTACCACATTTTAGTAAAAGGGCCCCTAAGTAGCCTTTCTTATAACAGAGTCTATCCTCTTTACAGTCTTAAAGTCAAGATGATTGCTTTACATTTGTACTAATACAACCTAATAAGGTCTCTTTTTCCGAACGATTTTCTGTAGTACTCAAAAAAATGTTTCGTTCAATCTTCTTTTTAGAATAAATTATCTGTGTATCAGCACTAATATTAGGTCTCAGATTCGACTTGCACTCTGTTTGGACTTACGTCCTTTCTTACGGTGCTGTCAATAACATCAATGACCTTAGTGCTTTTTAAATTCCAGGTATTACAACAATGTTGAATTTAACAATAAATTGTGACTTAACTTAAAACCTTATGCCTTCTCATGCAGTTTAGGTAATCTGGATCCCGACGCTCTATTTGTGGCGCCGTGTCGGCGTTTCAAACTACTGTTTTCTTCAGGAGATCCTACCCCAAACCTAAAAACACAAACAACACTCTAAGAACCTATCCATTATCCCTTATTGCTATAACTTATTCTAATAAAACCACGAGCTAAAACCAACTTACTTTATTTGATGCTGCCCGCGCTCTCATGTATCTCTTTTTCAAAAAATGGTGCCTAAAGCTCTAAAGAACGCCGCGCATGCGGGGTGGAACTCTCCTCCCCCATTTAAACCTCTGCTTCTATCTACCGGCACTGATTATTCTTCTGTCATTGGGTATCGTCATGATCACATGGGTAAATCAATCTAATGTACTCTAATTGCACTATTCTTGATTTATTCCTACCGCTTATGGAAGATTGTTTTCTATCATGCTGTGTTATGAACGTGAATTTATGTACAAACCTGCCAATCTATAGTTAAATTGAGCCCATTCGGGGTGACTGTATCTAACCTATATATCCAGCGTTGTTCAATCAAAAAGAGGGTTTCATCTAATGTTCGACCCCCATGTGGATGTACTATTTGCTCTATAGCAAAGCAACTCAGCTGTTCAAAAGTATGTCCTTGAGATAGGCAATGTGCTACTAAAGGTGCTTCTAATCGACGGCATTTCAAGCGGCTGCGATGTTCCCGTATTCTTACTCGTAAAGTCCGCAGAGTTTTCCCTACGTACATTAAGCCGCAAGGACATTGAAGGCAATACACCACTGCCTCTGAAGTACAATTAGTACTAGTTCGAAGAGTATAGTGCTTTTCGTGATAAGTAAATCGTGTACATTCTAACATTACTGCACAAACATCACAATGTCCGCACTGTTTATGACCCGCTTGTGATGTAGTGGAGGTCAATGATGGAAGTACCGTGGGGCTAAGATGATCCTTTAAATTTTTGCCTCTCGTCCACACACATCTAATCTGTCTATCACGTAGACCCGGAACTACAGCCGCTAGATCGACAGGCTTATGTAGAGGAAGCTTTACTTCAGTTGGGCGATGAGTTAACTTACAAAAAATTATTAGAGGATCCCCAACAAGAAATACAACAGGAGATTCAACAGCTTACAAAACAGGCATTAGAGAATAAGCTAATCTCAAAAAAAGAATTTAAATATTTGAATGTGGTTTCTCCAATAGTGGCCAAATTCTATACGGTCCCTAAGATCCATAAACGTAGACAAAACCCTCCGGGTAGACCGATTGTGTCTACGAGGGGCAGTATGCTGGAACCACTTTCAACTTATGTAGATTCTTTCATGCGTCCACGTCTTTCTACAATATCGTCTTATTTACGTGACACAACGCATTTTTTAAATGTTATGATAGAAGCAGCACAGTGGGCGTCGATTGAGGGTACCTGGCTGGTCACTTTAGATGTCACCTCGCTATATACCAGTATACCACAGGATGCTGCACTAGCTGTAGTGCATGATACAATAGCTCAGCGGGGCGATTTATCATTGAAACATATGAAGTTTGTAGAAGATTTAGCTCGTTTGGCCATTTACCGTAGCTATTTTATGTTCGAAGGTATACTGTATCAACAAATTAGTGGGGTCGCTATGGGCGCGACTTGTGCTCCGTCCATAGCGAACTTCTACATGGGTACATTTGAACAACGCTGGATATCACAGTCCCCCTTTTCGGAACATCTATTGATCTGGCGCAGGTTTATAGATGATGTTTTCATGTTATGGAAAGGCACTATAGATAAGTTATTGGAATTTTTGGTATGGTTGAACCAAAGGGACGTTAACATTCAGTTCACGTATAATTACCATGCGTCCGAGATTAATTATCTCGATGTGCATATTACAAGAGGAAAGGATCAGTGGCATACATCTGTATTTAGAAAGCCTACCGATAGAAATACATTTCTCCACTACCATAGTAGACATCCGCAACAATTAAACAACTCTCTCCCCTTCTCGCAATTTTTACGCTTTAGACGTAATTGCTCAGATGTTCATAGGTATAAACAACAAGGAAGCCTTTTGAGAGAAGAATTTGAGGAGAGAGGTTACCCCAGACCGATAGTTCAGCGTGCATATCATAGAGCACTTTATAATCACAGGTCAGGGTTATTAACTATGAGGCTAAAGAGAGTGAAACAAATAGAAGACGATACAGTTAATCTAATAACATCCTATTCTCCGTTGAGTCATCATATACGGAAATTATTACATAGACATAGTAATGTATTGGCTGTAGTTCCGGGTCTACGTGATAGACAGATTAGATGTGTGTGGACGAGAGGCAAAAATTTAAAGGATCATCTTAGCCCCACGGCAATGTTCCCTCTAATTTTCTGTAGGCTGTGTGCGCATAAAATATCAGCTGTGTGCAGCTTTTGAAGGAAGGTTAACTTTTTGTGCGCCACATAACGACACTCGGAGTTATATACTTTAAAATTTGACTACACGTCAGAATACAGTATGTACACCACATTGATTTTAATCAAATTAAATGGAAATAGACGATTACTAAATGAAGCGGGACATTTCTAGTAATTACAATCATAACTTTTAAATTTTAAGACGTCTGTGTTGTTTTCTATCAGAATCAGAGCCGTAATTTTTGTGCGCTCTGTTGTAAAGTATGTGCGCTCGCTCGGCGAGGTGTGTGCGCGCGCACACGCGCACAGCTTAGAGGGAACAGTGCCCCACGGTACTTCCATCATTGACCTCCACTACATCACAAGCGGGTCATAAACAGTGCGGACATTGTGATGTTTGTGCAGTAATGTTAGAATGTACACGATTTACTTATCACGAAAAGCACTATACTCTTCGAACTAGTACTAATTGTACTTCAGAGGCAGTGGTGTATTGCCTTCAATGTCCTTGCGGCTTAATGTACGTAGGGAAAACTCTGCGGACTTTACGAGTAAGAATACGGGAACATCGCAGCCGCTTGAAATGCCGTCGATTAGAAGCACCTTTAGTAGCACATTGCCTATCTCAAGGACATACTTTTGAACAGCTGAGTTGCTTTGCTATAGAGCAAATAGTACATCCACATGGGGGTCGAACATTAGATGAAACCCTCTTTTTGATTGAACAACGCTGGATATATAGGTTAGATACAGTCACCCCGAATGGGCTCAATTTAACTATAGATTGGCAGGTTTGTACATAAATTCACGTTCATAACACAGCATGATAGAAAACAATCTTCCATAAGCGGTAGGAATAAATCAAGAATAGCGCAATTAGAGTACATTAGATTGATTTACCCATGTGATCATGACGATACCCAATGACAGAAGAATAATCAGTGCCGGTAGATAGAAGCAGAGGTTTAAATGGGGGAGGAGAGTTCCACCCCGCATGCGCGGCGTTCTTTAGAGCTTTAGGCACCATTTTTTGAAAAAGAGATACATGAGAGCGCGGACAGCATCAAATAAAGTAAGTTGGTTTTAGCTCGTGGTTTTATTAGAATAAGTTATAGCAATAAGGGATAATGGATAGGTTCTTAGAGTGTTGTTTGTGTTTTTAGGTTTGGGGTAGGATCTCCTGAAGAAAACAGTAGTTTGAAACGCCGACACGGCGCCACAAATAGAGCGTCGGGATCCAGATTACCTAAACTGCATGAGAAGGCATAAGGTTTTTAAGTTAAGTCACAATTTATTGTTAAATTCAACATTGTTGTAATACCTGGAATTTAAAAAGCACTAAGGTCATTGATGTTATTGACAGCACCGTAAGAAAGGACGTAAGTCCAAACAGAGTGCAAGTCGAATCTGAGACCTAATATTAGTGCTGATACACAGATAATTTATTCTAAAAAGAAGATTGAACGAAACATTTTTTTGAGTATTACATTTGTACTAAGCAACAATCAGCAGCCAGTGTAATTTAGGGTAAACTTCACACCCTCCTCTCCCAGAATTCTGGTTGCCATATTTTGAACCTCTAGACGTCCTTGTGCAATTGTTCCCTATAAACTAAATTACAGAATCCATTCATGGTGTAATTAATTTACGAATAACGAGAGTTAAGTTTTTCATAGTAACGTAGTATATGATGGCAGATAAAGACCAGTATGGTCCATCTAGTCTTCCCAGCAAAGTGGCAAGAGTAGGTGCACCTGCCGCTGCACGTATAATAACTGGCTCTGCAAAATTTGATCACATAACTCCTGTCCTTAAACAGTTACATTTCCTTCTGATTCTTGCAAGAGCAAAATACAAAAACCTAATGATTATTTTCAAAAATTTTCATCAATCTTCAGCATTAGGTTTTTGTATTTTGCTCTTGCAATAATCGGAAGGAAATGTAACTGTTTAAGGACAGGAGTTATGTGATCAAATTTTACAGAGCAAGTTATTATACGTGCAGTGGTGTTTTGAACTAACTGGAGAGGATGGATAGAGTGTTTAGGAAGACCTTGATACAAGATGTTTCCAAAATCAAGTAGAGGTGTTATGACAGCTTGACATACCGTGCAAAAGTGATTTGTACTTAATATTGGTTTTAGTCTTCTTATAATCTTTAAGCAATGATATGCTTTTGCTGCAATTTTGTTTATATGAAATTTTAAATTTAAATATTTATCTAAGGTTATACCTAAATATCTTACTTCATCTTTAATTTTTATTTCTTTATTTAATAAGTTAATTTCACTTGGTAGTTTTAAGGACTGACATTTTGATATGAACAATGTTTCCATTTTGTCAGAATTTATTTTTAAGTTGTTGTTATTAAGCCAATTATTCATATCAGCCAGACAGTTATTAATTTTTGTTGTATCAAAGGTATTTTGGTCAATTGAAGTATAAACCATAATGTCATCAGCGTATAAATGATAATTAATTTCATGATATTTAATAATTTGACATATGGGTTGAATATAAATATTAAAGAGGATAGATGATAAAGCTGAACCTTGAGGTATACCTTGTTCAATTGTGAATTGTGAGAATTTTTGTCACCATATTTTACTAGCTGTATACGATTGGTTAGGTAAGAGGGAAACTATTTTATTGTATTGTTGCATAAACCAATATTTTGCAGACGTTGTAGCATTATTGAGTGAGACACAGTATCAAATGCTGCTGAGACATTGATGAAAATTAATAGAAATAACTTGTTTTTGTCAAGGCCTGTTATAAGATTATTAAAGAGAGAAATGAGTAGTGTTTCCACGTTGTGATTAGGTTTAAAGCCATATTGATATAAATGCCCCACTGGACATACATCAGCATGGATTTAAGCCCCAACACGGCGTGGAAACACTACTATCCTCCCTCTTTGACAACCTCCTAAGAGGCATGGATGACATAAAAAACGGCTTCCTGCTAGTGTTCATGGACATCTCAGCGGCCTTCGACACTGTGTCCCACACCAAGCTATTGCAACGCTTACAACAGATAGGACTATGCAAGAATACCCTGAAGTGGTTTACATCATACTTGGAAGGGTGAACGCAACAAGTGAAATGCGACCAAAAGAAATCACTATAATTCCCTGTCATGCAGGGAATACCTCAAGGCTCAGCCCTATCATCAATGCTCTTTAACATCTACATACAACCCATATGCAACATCATCAAGCACCAGAAACTTCACTATCACATCTATGCTGACGATATTATGGTGTACGCTCCAATCAACCTACTAGCACTAGACACCACAGCAATAACCAAATGCCTCGAAGACATGAATGACTGGCTCATAGCCAACAACTTAATGGTCAATTACGATAAAGCTGAGGCAATGTTCCTCACCAGGAACCCCACCTTCATACCTCCACAAACTATCAGCATTCTAGACAAACACATAGTAGTCAAAGAAGAAGTTAAATATCTGGGCATCACACTAGACAGAGCTCTAAACCTAAAATCTCACATCACCAAAACTGCAAACAAGGTCTATCAATGATTGAAAACAATTTATTTTATTTATTTAACAGGTTTTCTATACCGCCTTTTCCTTAATTAGACAAATCAAACCAATGCTCCATCAGGACCATTTCCGCACAGTGTGCCAAGCACTCATTACACCACTGCTTGATTACGGAAACTCACTATATCAAGGCCTACCTCAACAGACACTCCACCCACTACAGATGGTACAAAACACCACAGCACGCATCATTAAAGACACACCAAGGACCGAGCACATCACTCCCGTCCTACAGCAACTGCACTGGCTCCCAATGGTGACAAGAGCTAAATACAAAACAATCATGATCATCTTCAAAGTCATCCACCATCTCTCAGCGGACGCACTCCAAAACGTTATATCAAGGGATATCAGCAATAGACCAAGAAGAACCAATAATGACAACATGATCGGTACACCTGCAGGCTATCACAAAACCAAACAAACAACTTCAAAAAGAGCACCATCACTACTGGCATCCACACTATGGAACTCCCTCCCAATGAGCTTGAGAGCATTAGATGACCTCACAGAATTTCGCAAAGACCTCAAAACATTTCTATTTATAGAAACATATGAGCATCCAGGCAACACCCCATACCCAAACTGAAATACTACTTATGCTGCCAGCTAAGTACGCACCATCCTATCCATACACACAAGTTTATCATACCACGTTATTAAATACCCTAATATTAAATGTAACCTTAAATGCACTGTCTAAATGCTGTTATGTAACTGTACTTTCTAAATGTTTACACGTACCCTAATGTTAAATGTAACCCTCCAATTGTAATGTGACGTGACGTGACCACCTTGATTGAAGGATAAGGTGGCATACAAATCTGTCTAAATAAATAAATAAATAAGCCATGCTGATGTATATCCAATGGGGCATGTGAGTCAATGTGATATTGCAGTTGTTTTTGTACTACTTTTTCTATAATTTTTGAGACAAATGGTAAACTTGAAATAGGATGGTATGACTTGGGGTCAGTGAAGTCCAGTGATTTGCCTTTATAGATTGGTCAAATTATAACTCTCTTAAGTACAGATGGTAAGTAACCTTGTTTTAAAGAATTATTTACAAAATTTACAATGTGAAAGCTAATTTGATTTTTAGTGCTTTTAATCCATTCCACTAGACATGGGCCAGCTGGGGAAATTGTATTAACTGTGCCGATTATATTTTCAATCTGTTTTGAAGTTGGCATAGAAAAATCCTTCCAGACTTTTGTGAATTCGGTGCAAGGTTTCATCCAAAATTGGTGGTATTGTGATATAGATAAGTTGTTTGGCGAAATTGCATTCTTACTTATCAGGTAGTTTGCAAATTCTTGGGGGTCTATTTGATGGTCATTATATGAAATGGTCACTTTTGTGAGTTGTTGAACAATGTTGAAGAGTTCGCTTGGTTTGTTAGCTGCTTTCATTATTAGATTTGTATGGTATTGTTGTTTACGATCATTTATCAGCTTATTGTATTCTATTTGTTTAACATTAAATAGTAATTTTATATCTTGAGATTTAATTAGTCTCCATTTACGCTCAAGTTTACTTAGAATGCGCTTTGCCTCCCTGATCTCATTTGAATATCAGGGTGCATTGTTCTTCCTGCGTGTTTGCACTTTATTATCTTTGGGGGCTAAAGCAGCATTTGAAATTATATTATTTCAATTTTCTATGGCTTTATACAATTCAGTGCAGTTTTGTTGCAACTGTGGAATAATGTCTTTAAGAAAATCTTCTTTATGAAAAGCTTTAAATTTTCTAGTTTTGTAATCACTTTTTAAGTTGTTGGAGGAAGTTTTTAGATGCAAGGTAAATGAGATTAAATAATGATCAGACCAAGGTACTGGAGTAGTTTTTGGGACTGAAATTTGATTTTGTGAAAAGAGTTGCTCTGGTCAAAAAATCAGATCTGGAGTGGTTCCATGTTAGTGTGTAGGCTGGTTAATTATAGGAAAGGACGCAGGGCAGGGTCCCGGCGGCCGAAGGTAACTGGGTGCTTGGCCTGGTGCGGGGACCCTGCACGCGTCTGGCAGCGGAGGTGGTGACGTCAGAAGGATGCAAGAGGTGCCCTTTAGAATCATTGACTCCTCCCGCCTGAACGAGCACAGGGGAGCCAGCGCATGGGCAAGTACTCGGAGGAAGTGGGAGGAGTCAGGCATCCCTAACGGTCGCCTGCTCCTCTGCTGCGGAGATTGGCGGGTGCCGGCTTGTGATCACGAGGCTCGAGCTGTGGGAGACCAGGAGCTTGTTTGGTGAAATAGGCCTGCTGGGAGAGAGTGAGCAGTCGGCCGGGAGAAGAGAGGAGGCGGCGCTCACGGGCTTGAGCAGGTGCCGACGAGTTGCTGTGCGGCAGAGCCAGTGGGGGCGGTTGGATCACAGGTGTTTGCGGCAGGCCTCGGCGGTACCGGCGAGGTTGGGACGAGCCCAGTGGAGCGGAAGGCATCATTCAGAGGACCTGAAGGAGGCGAGTGTGGGGGCTAGGGATAAATTTAAAAAAAAAAAAGGGAAAAGGATTGGGGAGGCTCATCACATTTGAGCATGGGCCAGGAGGACTCCAAGGGCCAGGAGGGGTCTCCCCTAACACATTTTGAGCCTGAGGGCAAGCCAGTTAAAATTTCTTTGTACGAAAAAATAAAATAAAATAAAAAATAATAATGATAATAATGAATTCAAAACAGTTATAAAAGGCTGGATTAGGATGGGGGGAGTGGAGACACTGGTTAAAAAAAAAAGAAAGTTTAAAAATAAAGAAATAATTAAATATAGACAGAGGCCTTCACTTAAGGGATGGCAGGGTCAGGTTGGAGGACATGGCAGGGTGGGGAGGGCCGTAGGGCGGTGAGACCTCCATTCTCGAGCAGATTCGGAAGGTCAGGTTGAATGTGGTGGGTTGAAGGTTCGATGGGGGTCAGGGGCTAATTAGGGCTGGCAGCTTCACGTCAGGGATCCATAAGAGCAAAAGGGCCGGGAAGAGGGTGGGGGGGGGGGGTCTCAGATGGGTAGGAGGGGAGACAGGTCGCTGGGGCTGAGGGCTCATGGACAGGATGAGCTCTTCAGGGGTGCAAAGGGGGGTCACATCCTAGAGGTGCCCGGGCTTTGTGTCCGTGGATGGGGAGCACTGGGGTGGGTGAAGAGGGTAATGCAAGGCATGGAGGAGGGAAGGATGGTGGCCTAGGGCCGGGCACAGCGGACAACGCAGGAGGAAATGGCTTGGGGCGAGGGTATGTGCAGGCCACACATTCTTGTTTGGAGGGAGATGGGAGTTGTGGGGGCAGTCGGCTGTCTATTCAAGGGGTCCCCAGTTTTAGAGGGCAAGGTATTTCTCCCCCTGCAGGCTGGCTAGCAGTGCAAGGAGGTTATGGTCCAGTGGGGGGATATGCAGCATTGGAGCATTGACTTGGGGGAGGACAAGGTCCGTCAAAGGCCAAATGGGTAGGGGCTTGGCAACCTGCATGGTCTCCGGTTGTATCCCCCCCCCCCTGTTTTTTCCTTTTATGTCTCCACAAGTCCCAGTAATGAATCCACAAGCGGCAGTGCATGGAATGGGAGGACAGTCGCGAGCAGAGATCATGGAGTAGGGAATATCGGCTCTGCAGATTTTTTCTTTTTTTCGGTGGATGTAACGGCTGCGAGTGGAGACGGATCTCACCAGCAATCTGAGGATATCCACCAGTCGGCGAATTGTCCAACAGCCCCATTGGCGACAGATATGGCAGCGGCGGGTGAGTTGCACGAGGAGCAGGATGAGGTGTTGGATCGGAATAGCTTGCAAGAAGAGAGGGGGGGAAAGCGTGTAAGAAAAAGAGGCATTCCTGTAGGCAGCGTCATAGCTCGGAATGGGTCTCTTCATCATCTTCCGCGTCTTCGTCGTCGTCGTCGGGAGCCGAATGTGTACGACACGGAGAGAGCGGCAGTAAGGCGGCTTTGAACAGGTTAGAGGGTGGAGCTTCTTCGGTAGTCTTTTTTCTGAGTTATGGGAGGGAGTGCCAAAGAATTTGCGATGTTAGATTAAGAAGCGGCGATATATAGATATATTCCGCTTGCTAGAGGGGCGGAAGAGTCAAGGGAAAATAAGAAAAAGCGGAAAGAGGACGAGAAGGTGGGCCGGATCAAGAAGGTCTCTTGCAACGTGATGAACTGGACTAGGGCCTTTTTGCGCCTAGCAAGTGTATAGGGCCATCACTATCCTGAGCAGTATGGGATGTCAATTGCGTAGGCAGATTCGATTGTTTAGGCTTTACAGACTCATGAGGAATGGGCATGGTTAAATTAGGATGAGAAGTTTAGAGATAAAATGGAAGAGAATAAATTATGATCATGAGGCACGCAGGATATTAACCTGTGGCTAACACAGATGTCTGCCAGGGCAGGTACAGGGGGAGGAGGTGGAGGAAAAGGAGGGACAGGGGGTGAGGCAAGTGCGGGGCGTTCCTTTCATACGGGGGGGGGGGGGAGGAGGCCACATTGCAGCAGAGAGCAGTTGGAGCTGGAGCAGGGGATGTGTGCTGGAGATTTAATAAGTCCTCTTGGCCCCTTTCCAGACTGCAAATTCAGACATGTCTGCTCAGTCTGTAACGGAGGTCACTCGGCATAAAAACGCAAAAAAAAAAAAAAAAAAAGGGAGCCCCCTCGACCCAGTTGCCAATTCCCAGGCAATGACGGGGGGTTTGGCCTGGCCCCAACACCGATACGGGCGGAGACTCTAAGGATTCGGCTTTGTCACTACCCAAAGCAATGGGATAAGGAAGTTTTTCAGTTTGGTTTTCAGCTGGGTTTTATGATACCAGTTCAAGGAAATGTTGAAGCATCAATGGCGCAAAATCCCCCGCGGTGCGGCGCTTTGCGACTGTAGTGCGGGATAAGTTGAATGTCGAGCTGAAATTAGGTGGAATTGCAGGCCCATTCACAGAGCAGCCTTTCCCAGACTTGTTTGGAGTCATACCTAAGAAAACCCAAAAAGAACCGGGGAAATTCTGGCTGATTCACAACTTGTCGTTTCCGTTAGGAGCATCGGTAAACGATCACATACCTCAGAGTTGTGCATGGTTCGATATGTTTTTTTAAGGCAGTGGAATTGGTCAAGAAAGTGGGTCTTAAGGCTTTGAGGGCAAAAGAGGACATTAAATTGGCTTTCCATTTGTTGCCCGTGCACCCATCAGCTTTTCATTTGCTAAGTTCTGCTTCGAGGACGGAATTTATTTTGACCAATGCATGCCAATGGGCTGTGCAGTGTCTTGCGCATATTTGGAGAAAGTTAGTATGTTCCTACATTGGCGGTAGTAAGGAAAGTAGGCTGTACGAATGTGGTTCATTATCTAGATGATTTTTTATTTGTAGGAACTTCACAGTCGGCTGAGTGCTGCGAGCTGTTAGCAGGTTTCGTGGAATTGGCGTGCAAATTGGATGTACCATTGGCAGAGGGCAAGACAGAAGGCACGTCGACAAGGATCACCTTTTTGGGAGTGGAGTTGAATTCACAAGTAATGGTTGCTCGTCGGTCTCAAGAGAAGGTGTTGAGATTGTGGGTTCTGGTCGAGAATGTGTTGGCCTCCACTAAATTAACGTTGAAGGAAATGCAGGTGCTAATGGAATCGCTGAATTTCACCTGCAGGGTCATCCTGATGGGTTGGGTATTTCTTCATCAGCTGGCGGTGTCCACAGCTGGAGTGAGAAAGCCACATCACCGCATTAGAGTCTCAGAAGTTATGCGGGTGGATTTGCGGGTATGGGATGTCTTTTTGCGGGACTTTAACAGGACATTGGTGTTGAGGGAGGCTGAGATCTCAAGTGTGGATTTGCAGTTATACACGGAGGCAGCGTGGGGGGGTAGGCCTGGGAATTTATTTTGGAGAGACTTGGTGTGCTGATAACTGGCCACAAGCGTGGCACGAATCTGGACTTACCAGCAACATAACTTCGTTGGAGGTTTTTCCCATTTTAGTTGCATTGGAGTTGTGGCCAGAGAGGCTTCGCAACCGCAGGGTACTGTGGTGGGGTGATAAGGAAGCAGTTGTCAGCGTGGTTAAGCATTACACTCTACAATGTGTGCAAGTAGCGTCTTTAATGAGGGAGGGGTATTAGCAGGTTTGCAGCTGAATGTGTTTCTAAAGGCACGACATATCCCGGGTCATACTAATGTGATTGCTAACTCTCTTTCCCGTTTCAAGTGGGACCGGTTTCAGAGGTTGGCACCAGAGGCGGACACAGAAGGGTTCGTGGTCCCCGAGACATTATGAAGCATTGGCCAATGAAATGATGGAGAGTTCGGTGTCGACGGGATCAGGATCAGCATATTGTCGAGGTTGTGAGGTTGTCGAGGTTAAAGATCCCAAATTACCCATGTCTAACAATAGCCAAATTAATATGAATAAAATACATTCTCTAAAATGCTTGTATGCAAATGCTAGAAGTCTAAAAAATAAGATGGGAGAGTTAGAATATATAGCACTAAATGAAAGGTTAGATATGATTGGAATATCAGAGACATGGTGGAAGGAGGACAACCAGTGGGACACTGTGATACCTGGGTACAAACTATATCGTAATGATAGAGCTGATCAAATTGGTGGAGGGGTTGCTCTCTATGTTACAGAGGGCATTGAGTCAGAAAGGATTAAAGTTTTGCAGGAAACAAAATCTGCTGTAGAATCTATATGGATTGAAATTCCATTTAAAAGGGGGAAGGCCAAAAAGCTTATCCTGTATATATGTATTTATGTATATATGTAAATGAACTCCCCCATAGCTAAGAAGTGTTAACTCTGTATGATGTGCTTTTCTGACAATCTGTATGTAAACAAAATTTGTACCTGCCTTGATTCAGCAGTTTCACAATAGTAATCCTACCCGCTTCTGATCGCTGGAAGGAGCGGGCTACAAATGCTTGCTAAATAAATAAATAAATAAATAAATGGCAGTGGGGGTGTACTATCGAGCGCCTGGTCAGAATGACCAAATGGATGATGAAATGCTCAAAGAAATCAAGGAAGCTAACAAAAGTTACAGCACAGGAATAATAATGGGTGATTTCAACTACCCCGGTATCGACTGGGTCAGTGTCACGTCAGGACATGCTAGGGAGATAAAGTTCCTAGATGAAATAAATGACTACTTCTTGGAGCAGCTGGTTCATGAACTGACCAGAGGGGAAGCCATATTAGACCTAGTCCTTAGTGGAACACCAGATCTAGTGCAAGAGATAAGGTTGTTGGGGCCACTTGGCAATAGTGATCATAGCATGATCGCCTTTGATTTAATTAGTGGAGGAGGGATAGTAAGGAAATCCACAGTACTACCTTTTAACTTTCGAAAGGGAGACTATGATAAAATGAGGAAAACAGTTAAGAAAAAACTAAAAGGGGCAGTTGCAAAGGTTAAAGACGTACATCAGGCTTGGCTGTTGTTGAAAAATACTATCTTGGAAGCCCAGACCAGCTGTATTCCACGCTTTAAGAAAAGTGGACGGAAGTCCAAAAAACTGCCAGCATGGTTTAAAGGTGAGGTCAGAGAGGCTGTTGTTGCCAAAAAAGCATCTTTCAGGAAATGGAAAAAAGAGCCAAACGACGAAACCTGGAAACAGCACAAGCACTGGCAAGTCAAATGCAAGGCACTGATAAGGCAGGCAAAGGGAAAATTTGAGCAGAAGCTTGCTGCGGAAGCAAAAACGCGAAGTAAAGACCTTTTCAAGTACATTCGTAGCAAAAAAACCTGTGAGAGAGTCAGTTGGTCCATTAGATGATAAAGGGGTTAAAGGAGCACTAAGAGGCGACAAGGCGATAGCGGAGAGACTGAATGAATTCTTTGCTTCGGTCTTTACTGAGGAAGATGTAGGGATGTTACCCATGACTGAAGTGGTATTTAAAGGTGTGGAAGAATTGAAGGAAATATCGATTCATCGGGAAGATGTATTACAACTATTAGGTAAACTGAAGAGTAGCAAATCACCTGGGCCAGATGGTATACATCCAAGGGTGTTGAAAGAACTGAAATACGAGATTGCAAACCTGCTATTAGTAATCTGTGAACTATCATTAAAATCATCTCTAATACCTGAAGATTGGAGGATCGCCAATGTAACACCAATTTTTAAAAAGGGTTCCAGGGGTGATCCGGGAAACTACAGACCGGTGAGCCTGACATCATTACCGGGAAAAATGGTAGAAACCATCATAAAGAATAAAATTACTCAGCATGTAGATAGTCATGACCTAATGGGAGACAGTCAACATGGCTTTAGACAAGGAAGATCTTGTCTTACTAATCTGTTATGTTTTTTTGAAGGAGTGAATAATCAGGTGGATAAAGGTGAGTCGGTTGATATTGTGTATCTGGACTTTCAGAAAGCCTTTGACAAGGTCCCTCATGAGAGACTTTTGGCAAAACTAAAGAGTCATGGGATAGGAGGCAGTGTACTATTGTGGATCAGGAACTGGTTAAAAGATAGAAAGCAGAGAGGAGGGCTAAATGGCCAATTTTCTCAATGGAGAAAGGTGAATAGTGGTGTACCCCAAGGATCTGTGCTGGGTCCGCTGCTTTTTGACATATTCATAAATGACCTGGAAAGTGGAATAACGAGTGAGGTTATCAAATTTGCAGATGACACAAAACTATTTAAAGTTGTTAAAACCCAAGAGGATTGTGGAAAATTGCAAGAGGATCTTGATAAATTGGAAGACTAGGCATCAAAATGGCAGATGAAATTTAATGTGGACAAGTGCAAGGTTATGCACCTAGGGAAGAACAACCCAAACTATGGTTACACGATGCAAGATTCCACATTAGGAACCACCAGCCAGGAAAAAGATTTAGTCGTCATTGTGGATTCCATGTTAAAACACTCCACCCAGTCTGCAGCGGCAGCCAAGAGAGCAAATAGAATGCTAGGTATGATAAGGAAAGGAATGGAAAATAAAACAAAAGATATTATAATGCCTCTATATCGTTCCATGGTGAGACCGCACCTTGAATATTATGTGCAATTCTGGTCGCCGTATCTTAAAAAGGATATAGCGATTTTAGAAAAGGTTCAGAGAAGAGCCACCAAAATGGTAAAGGGGATGGAAGGATACTCCTATGAAGAAAGGCTAAAATGGTTAGGGCTCTTTAACCTGGAAAAGAGACGGCTGAGGGGAGATATGATAGAAGTCTATAAATTAATGAACGGAGTGGAACGGGTAAATGTAGATCGATTGTTTACCTTATCAGAATATAGAAAGACTAGAGGACATGCAATGAAGCTACACGGTAAACTATTTAAGACTAATAAAATAAAATATTTTTTCACTCAACGTGTAATCAAACTCTGGAATTTGTTACCGGAGGATGTAGTAAAGGCTGTTAGTGTAGCTGGGTTTAAAAAAGGTTTGGACAAGTTCCTGGAGGAAAGGTCCATAAACCATTATTAAAAAGGGACCCAGGATATCAATGCTTGAACCAATACAAACATTGTGGAACCTGTGTCCCTTGGGGAAACTGCTAGGTACATATGACCTAGATTGGCCACTGTTGGAAACAGAATACTGGGCTTGATGGACCTTGGTCTGACCCAGTATGGCATATCTTATGTTCTTATGTTCTTATGTTGAATTTTTGGAAGCACGTGGGGGGCATCTGGGTGCAGCGTCCAATCATTTAATAGTACAGTATATAGTTTTGCAAAAGAAAAAGGGGTCACCAAATCGTTGGTGTGTACCCATTTGGCGGGTTTTCACCTTTTTTGCTAGAGCAGTGGGCTGGGGCTCCTCATGTAAGATGGGAGGTGGGACAGTTATGAGTCCTGCTAGCAAAATCAAAGGCAGACCAGCAAGGGAAAGGTTTGTGTTTGAGCCTAAAAGAGATTGTTGGCTGGTCGACATGCCCGGTGGCTTCAATGAGGGAATACTTACGATTACATCCCTCAACGGAGGGAGGGCTCTTCATGCATAAGAATGCACGTCCGTTGACGCGATTCCAAGTTTCTGCAGTGCTAAGGATGGTGCTGCGGCTCACAGGCGAGAACCCGAGTCTGTTTGCTGTGTACTCCTTCTGCATTGGTGCCGCAACCAGTGCGGCTGCGGAAGGATTGTCGGAGCAAGAGATACAATCCATTGGTAGATGGCGGTCTCGGGCTTTTATCGGCTATGTTCATCTGTGCATTCACAAATTGACTAGCAAGTTTCAACATTAATGCATATTTTCTTTTGCAGATGGGGACAGTGCGCTCGAGGATGTGGGCTGATTGGTCATTCCTTTGTTTACTGGACTGGTCAGCGTGCAGTGGTGCAGCCAGTCGGACCTAATTTGGGACTTGATCCTGCTTTGGTGTCGGCACCATGAGCGATTAAGAAGCAAGCCGGCTATTATACTGCTGCATTAGGGGAGCAATGACTTGGATCATGGACATGCAATCAGCTGATCAGAGCGGCAACGGGGGACCTTGCCAGAGTGCTGTGAATGTTCCTGGGAGTAGTTTTAATAGGGTCGGATATCATTCCAAGGCCTGCATGCTGTAACTAACGGCATTGGTCGCGGGGACCGACAAAAATAAATCAGCAAATTGGCCATTGGGTATGCGAGCAGGGAGGTTATCAAGTCATGCATTCCTGGGTTGAAGTTGAGTGTGCGGGGTTGTATGGGCGAGACGGAGAGCACTTATCCCCTGTAGGTGTGAATTTGCTTTTGAATGACTGGCAAGAGGCCTTGGAATGTGTGGTTCAACAGGATGCTCGCTGGTTGCAGCTTGATGTTGGGGGGGCAGCGCAGGGACATTAATGTCGCCTGTGCCGGTGGCGGGATCCCAGAGGTTTCCGGGGTCTGGAGCCTTAAACTATACTTGGGCAGGGGCGGGGTGCCCCCGACCCAGACAACCCCTGGCCGACTTTTGCTAATTATATGACGAAGTCAGGGAAGGGTGGTAGGAAGTTTGCCGGTGGCATGACAGTGGCCGAAACGGAAGCGAGGTCACCTTGCTAATAGCATGGCTGGTGAGGCATTGCCCTGCTGTTTCGGATTGTTAAGAGGATTATTCTGGTTTATAATGTTCAATGTGTTATAAAGGTAATAAAGCTGTGACCATTGGTTTTCCCAAGAACAGTTGTTTGTGTGGTTTGTGGGCCAAGTGGAGGTGGAATGTTCTGGGTGGGGGTTGGATAGGGATAGAGCACCAGGTCCGACGTAAAGATTTCACTGCTTTTAGGAAAGTTCTGGACTCATTAGAAGGTGATGATGATAGATCGTAATCACCTAGTGGAATTAGGGGTTTAATTTGAGAGCTATAAGTACACATTAATTCCAAAATTGTTGAAAGGTGATCCTTTGCAGCATTAGGTGGTCTATATGTGAGGCAAACATTGAGGTGGTGGTTTGATATAATGATTGACGTTGTTTCAGTTGAATTGTTAGCTGTGATAGATTTAAATTTGTAGATTGTTTTTGTTAATATTGTTTTTGTTAATTATGGTAAAGGCACAGCTGCATAAAAATAAAGCAATAAATTCAGCCCAGGAAGCTTGGAGCTTTACTCAGCTAATAGCCAAATATTGAGTTTAGTATGATAAAAGGGGGTATTCAGCCATTTTTCACTGTGCTCAGACTCACTCAAGGAAAGGCCTGGGTTGTATATGGGTAGGAACCTGCCACTCCTTTCTATCTCTGGTCTCTCCCAATAAAGAGTTGTTTACCCACTAGGGCAGTGTTTCCCAACCCAGTCCTATGGGGCACACCGGCCAGTCAGGTTTTCGGGATATCCCTAATGACTATGCATGAGATATATATGCATTAGAGATATCCTGCCAACCTGACTGGTTTGTGGCCCTCCAGGGCTGGATTTGGAGACCCCTGCCTAACACCTCTGTCATCTAAGATTGTGAGTGGGCAAGGTGCAGATGTCCAAGACATCAAAAAGGTATATAGAATGTGTCACATTCCTCCTCACTTCTCACCACCACCAAAATATTGTCTATTAGACAACTTTTTGGTGGTGGTGAGAATCGAGGAGGAATGTGTCACATTCTATATACCCTTTCGATGTCTAGGACATCTGCACCTTGCCCACTCACAATCTTAGATGACAGAGGTGTTAGGCAGGGGTCTCCAAATCCAGCCCTGGAGGACCACAAACCAGTCAGGTTGGCAGGATATCTCTAATGCATATATATCTCATGCATAGTCATTAGGGATATCCCGAAAACCTGACTGGCCGGTGTGCCCCATAGGACTGGGTTGGGAAACACTGCACTAGGGATATACACAGCCACAAAAATTTTGGTTTGTTTTTGGATTTTCTGTTTTGGGGTGTTTTTTTCAGTTTCCTTCATACATTTATTTTTCATGTGCGCATTGTTCATAGGTTAGAACTTTCCCAATTGTGCATGTATTAATTCATTAGTTTATGCACATACCATTAAGTGTTTACACACTAACAATTTTAAGGCACCTAAATGAAGTGGATTTGCAGTAATAACTGCAATCCCTATTACCTGTCTAGTATGTATTTTTTTTCCACCTCCTCGGGGCCTTATCTCTGACTACGTTTATTCCCGCTCAGAGCAGGAGGAAGGCCAGGCAGCCTGCATTTTGCTGTGCAGCTCCCATTATTTTCTGTGTGAAGAGAAATTGATTCTTTTTTTCCTTCCTCATCTTTTAATAGAAAACAATGGGAACTGGAAGTGATATTGGAAAGAATAGGGGTTTGAGCTAGATTTCAAAATACTCTCAGGAAAGAGATGAAAGAAGTCCTGTTTTAGAGCTCTCTATCAACGCTTTTAAATCACCAAAGCACATTGCAGGGTTTTTTAATCACAATTTCGACAGTTCTACCTACCTGACAAGCATCACAACTCATTCACCAACCGCACTTCCCCTCCTGTAAGCACTTACAAATCCCCCTCACATTCACCGTCGCATAATTATACCACTGGAACTTTCACTGCACACATGCCTTTAGACTCCAGCAGGCTCATGATTCACTTTCGTAGTTCACATAGTCATTAACACATTCAGATCACAGATGTTTTATAAAATAGAAAACATTTATTTAAAATGAGAAAAAATTCCAAGAGGTGGAGAGGTGGGGGAGGGAGGGTGTTGCCATTGCTTCTAGAGATCCTTTTGCTCCTACTGCTCACAGCAATGAATGTGAGGGAGTGGCCTACGGAGATAAGATATAGAAATTCGGCATGCCCCATAAATAATACAGAAAGTAGCTGCAGGACATATAACGACACCTCCAAAAGGGGGAATATCTTCACCTCCAGAGCTAGGCCTCGGGAATGCATAGATGATTGTACTGAAGGTATGCTTGGCCTGCAGGTCATACATAATATGCATATCTCAAAGAACACAAACATTCCCTCCCACCCTACCCCACCCTACCCCAGCCTTTCCACTGCATATAACAAAGATGGCAAAGGACAAGACTAGTAATTTCAACAAAGATTCAATCTAAAATACCCCTATTTAAGAGGCTATCAGAGCACGCATAATAGGCCAAAGATCATCTGGTAAAATATCTTAATATAATGTAATATACTAAGATGTAATTCAAAAGATATGCAAATATAGAATGACACCACCAATCAACCCTAAGCCCAATACACTCAAATGCATAGTCTAACTAAAAAGAATACAATATTATCTTTCCCCAATCCCTACAGCAAGGTGAAAAATAAATCCATGCAAAGTGACATGCTAAGGGGAGTTCCCCCTTGGTCTGTGCCCTCTAGGGACCCATACCTACCACTCAGCACTTGGGTCTGGGTCAGCCTTTCACTGTGGTCAGAATTCACCGTAAACTGAGCTGATTTTATGACAATCTGCAGCACAGCCAATCCCACAATCTCAATAGGATCATAATCACAGTACGAAGGAGAACTCCCTAGCTGACCTTCCCTAAAGGCATTAAGAGGCTATAGTAAAACACTGTTTTACCTACAAAAATGTATAAAAACACAATCAAATCTTTAAAATTAAAAATAAATAAAAAGTAAGGAAAAAGAAAACAGTTACAAAGTCCATAAAAAGAAAACCAGAAAAAACAATTGAAAGAAAAATTATAAAAGCTTCCCAATATATCAGTTTTTGCTAATACAAATTCAGCTAGGGGCTCATTCCATTGGAGACATACAGCCTCTCTGTACATCTGGTCTGAGCCTGACATACAGAGGAGTTTGCGATTCTGATTGCGCAGGGTACGTCTAGTCCTGAGGGATCAGAATTGCGAAAAGGCCTGTACGTGCAGGCCAGGACTGCGATTCAGCCTGGCCTGCACATTCAGGCCTGTCACCAGCTAACTCAGACAGGGCTTACAATGGAGCGGCGGAGCCATGGTGTCCGGCTGTCATGGCAATGTGGATCCATTGTAAAGCCGCGATCCCCAGCACCAGCACAGAAAAATGCTTTCCCCCGCAGCCCGACCCCCGATCTAGCCTCCCAAGGCCAGGGTTGGGCTGTGGGGAATTTCCACCTCCTGGTGCCTCTTTTGTGCCCCGGGCCACCGTCCCCTGTAAGATTGGGGAGCTTATTCCACAGCAAGGGTTGAATAAGATGCCTGTCTAAGCTGTATATCCTGGACTGATGACTGCCCACCAGCCGCCCTGCCTCTGCCCATGAGCCACCCCTTCCCCGCCCCCCGTCTAACCTCCCCATACAAATGGCGAGGAAGTTAGACACTAGTGGGAAGGGCACGAATAGCAGAGATGGACATCCATCCTCGCTATTTTTGGCACAGAATAACCCCCTAAGGGCCTGATTCTGCCCCACATGTCCATCCCCTTTGTACGTCCGGTCTGAACTGGAAGCACAAAGGGGATCGTGATTCTGATCCCATGGGGCACATCTAGCCCTGCGGGATCAGAATCACAAACAGCAATATACATGCAGGCTGGAACTGCGATTCAGTCTGGCCTGCACATACATAAGTAGCCCGACTAACTCAGTCAGGACTTTTAAATGGAGCCGCAGCACCATGGCATCCTGTTGCCATGGCACTGCGGCTTCATTTAAAAGGCGCAATGCCGGCCACCAAGAAAAAGAGTTTATTTCCGCAGCCCGATCCCCAATCTGGCCTCCTAAGGCCAGGGTCGGGCTGCGTGGAATAAACCCTGGTACCCCCTGCCCCATCTGCACCCCAGGCCTTCCAAAAACAAATGTTCAGGGAAGTTATTCCACTTCAGAGGTGGAATAACTTCCCCAGATATTTTTCCGGCCCTAGACATACAGGGCCAACATTAGAATCGGCCCTTTACGTCCAGGGCCGGCAACCACCCTCAGCCCACCACTCTCTGTCCCCATGCCACCCATTCACCCCCCCCTGTCTAACTTCCCCGCACAACCAGCGGGGAAGTTATTTGGGGGCAGGTGAAGCCACGAATAGCGGGGATGAATATTCCATCGGGCCATCAATTTCCACTGTTTGTGGCTCAGAATAACCCCCTAAATGTTTCAGTCCTGAAATGCCAATTCAAAGTAGAATGTTTTCAATGTCTTCTTAGACAACGATGATGCTAACCAAATTTCTTGTAGTATGGCATTCCAAAGTGCTTGAGCCACATGAAAAAACACAGACTGATGGGTGACATCAAGATGCACTCTTGAAGTTGATGGAAGACTAATCTGGTTTGCTAAGTTTTAGTGCAAGTTTTTACAGTCTTCTATACAGTCTTTTGCATATGATTTGCATTCTGACTAAACTATCTTTTAGTACAGTAGATTTACTTGAGATTTTTCCATGCTAGAAGTCGTTCTGCATTGGATTAAAACTAGTGCAGGAAATTATTGAGTAAACTGCTGCATTAATGTATAGCACAGTTTACTGCATTATTCCCTATGGTGGGTGTGGGTTGGTAGGAGTTACTGGGTCCTGGCTGTACTCTTTGCCACATAGAAGAGAGTGAAGTGTATGGGGCTTATGTGGAAGAGAGGCTGGGAGGAATGGAAAAAAAGGAGACAAGACGAAAAACTGCAGAGGAAAAGGAAGAAAGCAGGACCAGCGTTACCATTAGGTGAAATAGGAAGTTGGGCATCAGTGGGGGCAGAAACAGCCAGCCCCGCAGTGTGAACGTTTGAAGGTAAGTGGCAGCAATGAGAGGCGGCCGAGGGGTGCAAGGGATGAAATTCGCCTAGGCCCTCATCTCCTTGAGCCAGCCCCAGAAAGCAAGAAATTTTGAAGGAGTGGGGCATGGGCTGGTGGTTAGATCAGTGGCCTAAGAACTAGGGGAGGCAGCCTCAAATTCCACTGCTGCCCCTTGTGATCTTGGACAAGTTATTTAATATTCCATCCTCTAAGGAGTAAATGTAAGTTGCAAGCCGTCCAGGGACTGCAGGCCGAACCCACCTACAAAAGTATTCCAAAATATCACCAATGAATGGCTCAGAAAATAGTTGCTTGGCTACAAAAACTCTTTATTTGGCATAGCATGACTGCTAGGGATGCAGATATGTGATATAGTAATAGAGCTCTTATGTGTGATGAATGGAGTTTCAATAACTGTTGCTGTCTGCCTCTTGACACATACTATGGAAGGGAATTATGAGACCATAGTAGTAATGTAAGTTTGAAGATTTCATGTATTCAAGGGAAAGGTATGTGGCTAGGATTCATTTATTATTATCCATTCATGAATAGAACAAATCACATTAAGGATATTTACGAAAAAATGGCTAATTGAGAAAATGGGACTTATTTTAACTATTGGACACTGGCAAATTGCTTACAATTTACTAAGGCATTGGAACTCTAACTAAGTTTAATACACATTAATGAAATTAACGCGTATTATGTGCCATTGCGCCCATAGAAATAAAAGGGCTGTGGGCAATTAATGCACTTTAACTTCATTAACGCGTGTTAAAACCTTTAGTAAGGGGGAGAGCAGTACCTGGCTGAGAAGCAGTTTGAAAGAGCCAGAGAGGTAAGAGAGATCTTGGATGCTACCTCCCCCCATCTTCTCCCCCTCCCCCCCCCCCCCCCAATGCCTGCCGGCTCATCACAAACCCAAGGAGCCTGAAGAACGTTGTGGTAACTTTATTCTGGAAGATTTGAGCTGTTCCATCTGGTAAGCAGTGGACATGGGGAAAAGAAAGAGTTGGGTCTTCAGCTAAAGGTGAGAACGTGCAAGGCCCCATGGGCAATTTTGTCACTGTGGGGAGGAAGAGAACTGAAGAACTCTGTTCCTCTACACCTAATGAAGGCCATTAGATTTAACAACTGAGGAAGTTTCCTTTAGCCCCGTCCTCCGCCTTCCACCCCAACCTCCATTTTCTACTTAGCATGAGCAACCCAGTGAGAAAGAACCTGAAGACTTCTCATTTCCATCTGGGAGTCAAGGATCATTGCCGGAAGAGGGAGATCTGAGTGCTGCAGGCCTAGTTATTACTGACAGTCCTAAACTGCAGACTTTAAATCTCTCATTGGATGACCAGAAAGAGAAATATTCAAATGTTTAATGCCGTGACTGATTCTTCTGTTGGGATTTCTATGAAGCCGGTCTCCTTTTCTAGGAATTTGTCATGTAATATGGTGTTACCACTGACACCTCCTAGAGAGATTTCAAATTTGGAAATTTGGCAACTAAATTGCCAGAATGGAGGCCATGCTGCCCGGACTCTCCACCTCCCTCCTCAGCTCCTGCCCAATCGGGGCAGTGGGAGCTCGAACAGCAGCAGCCGGCAGAGGATAAAAGCGGCGTCCCTGCTCGCAGAGACGCCGCTGCCCGGACTCTCCACCTCCCTCCTCAGCTCCTGCCCAATCGGGGCAGTGGGAGCTCGAACAGCAGCAGCCGGCAGAGGATAAAAGTGGCGTCCCTGCTCGCAGAGACGCCGCTGCCCGGACTCTCCACCTCCCTCCTCAGCTCCTGCCCAATCGGGGCAATGGGAGCTCGAACAGCAGCAGCCGGCAGAGGATAAAAGTGGCGTCCCTGCTCGCAGAGACGCCGCTGCCCGGACTCTCCACCTCCCTCCTCAGCTCCTGCCCAATCGGGGCAGTGGGAGCTCGAACAGCAGCAGCCGGCAGAGGATAAAAGCGGCGTCCCTGCTCGCAGAGATGCCGCTGCCCGGACTCTCCACCTCCCTCCTCAGCTCCTGCCCAATCGGGGCAGTGGGAGCTCGAACAGCAGCAGCCGGCAGAGGATAAAAGCGGCATCCCTGCAGGGCGAGCCCGCGCCTTGCGGGCCCGCGCCTGAGGGCCTCGCCAGAGGGCCCTTTGGCGTGGCCCTTAGGCGCGGCACGAAGGCGAGCAGAAGGAAACAACCAAAAGAAATAGCAGCACCGACAGCATCACAGCAGAACCCAACAAGGAGCAGACCGAGGTGAAGGACGTCAGAACCGCAAGTAGAATTCTCACAGAACATCACACATTTCCCACCACCAAACTCTCACCTCCATGAGCCACATCCGAATAGATCCGGCCCGCCCTCCACAGGACAGGCTCCCTCCACGGGTCAGGCTCCCGCACCAAGACGCCCTCCACAGATCCAGCTCTCACTCCACGGGACAGGCTCCCTCCACGGGATGGGCTCCCGCACCAAGATGCCCTCCACAGATCCAGCTCTCCCTCCACGGGACAGGCTCCCGCACCAAGACGCCCTCCACAGATCCAGCTCTCCCTCCACGGGACAGGCTCCCTCCACGGGACAGGCTCCCGCACCAAGACGCCCTCCACAGATCCAGCTCTCCCTCCACGGGACAGGCTCCCGCACCAAGTTCAGCTCTCCCCAATCAGACAACAGACGAAGACTTAAGAAAACAGGCATCACCCTAACAGAACATCACAAAAAACCAACATGCACGCCACATACTTCCTCCCACTCTACCTACTCGTCACACAACTCCTCCCACCAATCACACACCTCCACTACCCACAAGCAAACACAACATGGCACCCACCAACTGCATTGCCATATTTAGAACCACAGCACACACACAAAGAGACACTCAGAACTTCCCAGACAAAGCGGCCAAACAGACACAAATCAAACTCCCACACCTACAAAAAGGAAGCACATGTAACAGCAAACTCCTCAACAAAGACAATAATGATTGAGCTCATAAACGCCAGATCCGTCTGCAACAAGATATACACTCTTGTAGACCACATAGAAGAGCGACAGCCCGACGTAATATGCATCACAGAGACATGGCTCAACCCTACCGACAATGTACTACTCAACCAACTAGTACCGGACAACTACTCAGCGTACAACTGCCCACGCACCCACAAGCGTGGAGGAGGAGTCCTGATAATAGCGAAAACAAAACTAAAGTTCAAGACACAGAACTTCACCGATACACAGCAATGTAACACAATTAGCATCAAGAACAAGAACATTGCAATCTGCCTAACCTACAGAGCACCCAGAGCTCCACCCGACAAACTAGCCTTCACACTCGAAGAAGCCTGTGCCATAACAACAAACAACAAACAAGCGCTACTGATTGGAGACTTCAACCTCAAGTCCACCAATGCCAAAGACGCAGAGGCCTTCCTTCAAGCAATGACCTCACTTCAATTCACACAGATAATCAATGCACCAACGCACAGACATGGATCATCCCCAGACCTCATCTTCGCATCCAATTACCTAACATCAAGAGACCTAATTTCCCCACCCACCATTACCCCAGTGCCATGGTCTGACCATTACCTAATCGAGACAAAGCTGCGATCACAAGAGGACCAGACAAACGAAAGAGCAAACATCTCACACACACAAAGACGATTCAAGTATTTCGACAGGGACGAATTCACACAGGACACAATACAACACTTGAACATTACCACAGACGACCTGGAGGAACAAGTTTCCAGCTGGAACAACATTTTAGCTAACGCCGCCAAACCATCCTGTGGCGGGACCGAGAAACCACACCACAACAAGAGACAAAACAAACCTTGGTACTCAGCAAGAATACGACAGGAAAAGAGGGAGCTCAGGAAGATTGAACGGAGATGGAGAAAAAACAAAACAACTGCCGACCAGCATCTTTACCTAACAAAGCAAAAACAATACAATGAACACATCAACCAATCAAAGAGGGAATTCCACACAAACATGATAAATTCGTCCATCAACAAACCCAGAGAACTTTTCGAAATAGTAAAGATCCTCACAAAAGAGCAAACAACAGAAGGGGAAGTACAAGTTGATCCACAGGAATTCGCCGACCACATCAAAGACAAATTTCACTCCACAGAATGAACAACACCTAGTGGGACCACCAGGACGGACGTACACTCCAAAACCTGGGGCACATTCTACACACCCTCAACAGAACAGATATCCCACATCATCTCTACAATCAACACAAGCACTGCTCCTACCGACCCGTGCCCAGTGTCATGGGTCAAAGCCACCAAATCAAGCTTCATCCCCACCATACATAAAATGGTACACAACTCACTCACTCAAGGACTCATGCCAAAGCAACTAAAGCTTGCCACAGTAAGACCAATCACAAAGAAAACAACTCTCGACAAAAAAGATCCAGCAGCATACCGACCAATCTCCAGCATACCCTTCCTCGCAAAAATCATCGAAAAAACGGTTCAACTACAGCTTCAGGAACACATCGACAAACACGAAACACTCGACGACAACCAACACGGATTTCATCCCAACCATGGAGTCGAAACGCTACCGATCTACCTCTTCGACAGCATCCTAAGAATAATTGACAACACCAGGAATGGAATCATAATGATCTTCATCGACATCTCCTCAGCCTTCGACACAGTGGACCACAACACGCTCCTGGAAAGACTAAAGAACACTGGTATACACGGTATCACACTGAAATGGTTCCAATCGTACCTAACCGAAAGACAACTACAGGTCAAGGTGGGACACAACACCTCCCGTCCCATAAATGTCCGACAAGGAGTACCTCAAGGATCCGCACTCTCAGCACTCCTATTTAACATCTACATCCAACCAATATGTAACATCATGAAAGAGAACAACATTCAATACACAGTATATGCAGACGACATCATGATATACACCCCGATATCAATCGACAACCCGGACTTCTCTAAAATAACAGACTGCCTTACCCAAATGACGAGTTGGTGTCAAAACAACAACCTCGCAATAAACTACAACAAGACCGAAGCTTTAATCATCACTCGGAACCAAAGCTTCATACACCCACCAAATATAAAGATACAAAGCACTAATATACCAATAAGATCAGAAGTAAGATACCTCGGAGTTACTCTGGACAATAAACTCAACCTCAAGCCACACATAGACAAAACAATCCAAAAAGCCTACTACAAGATGCGAATCATCAGGAGACTGAAGCCACTCCTCGCCCCAGAACACTTCCGTACCGTCTGTCAAGCACTGATAACCCCACTACTGGACTTCTGCAATCCGATATACCTTGGACTACCGAAACAAGCCCTCAAACCACTCCAACTGGCACAAAACACTGCAGCACGAATCATATCCGGAACTGCAAGACAAGAGCACATCACACCTACCTTAAAGGACTTACACTGCAGCACACGTCCGAGAAGAAAACAAACACACAACCGAGTCAGCACCCCAAGTGAATACAGACACACACGCAAGGACACAACAGACAGAGCACTCTCCATGGCTGCTCCAACAATATGGAACAAACTACCGGACGATTTAAGGGCAACTACAGACCTCAAAGACTTTAGAAAACAGCTGAAAACCATGCTGTTCATAGAACACTATGGACACATCACATAACCTCAGAGAATGTATAACAGCACATGATACCGCCTAAACAATGTATGTATGGAAAATGTTCTTAGCACCACTGTATATAGCCCACCTTGTACATAGCGCAAACCAATCTAGCACACAATACAACACACACTCAACTAAATTTAACCCTCACTGCATGTATAACACACTCACTTTACCTGATTGTTTGCTGTGATACCACCTTGATTATTAAGATAAGGCGGTTTAGAAATACTGTTAAATAAAATAAATAAATAAATAAATAAACCTGTTTAACACAGCTTTGTCCATTTACCGGGGAAGCTGTGGAGAGGTTTCAAAAATTAATCAGCATTTAGAAAGGTTTGAGGCCAAAATTCCGTTTCAAGATCAGTGTCCAGGTTCTATTCAGTCAGTAAATATCTCCCTTGTTAAGGATAATAGCATGCTGGATAGCAAGCTTCATAAACTAGAAAATTCCATTCGCTGTCATAAATTGTGTTTCCTGAAATTTCCATATACTAGATTAATTTATTATTTTGAGATGCTTAAACAGTATTTTCAGGATATACTGGGACTGGACTCCCCCCACCCCCTCACATCCATCCATTTCTAGAGCCTATTATGCTATGGGCTGAGTTAGAAGGATTGGTGTGGGGGAGTTGTTCCAGACCAGAAATCTTTAAATCCGACATTGCAGTTAGAGACCTCTCTTGTTAGTGCTTTGGAAAAAGATAGGATCCTGAGATTGTAATTTTCCACTAGATTACAGAATTTTCATGGTCCTAAAATATATGTCTTCCCTGATGTGTCTGATAGGAAGCAAAAGATCAGGAAACAGTTTCTTCAGCTTCATCCCAGAACCATTGTCCTGGGGATGACTAGAAAATGTTTTATTAAGGATAAGGGCTAGATTATATATTTCTGGAGCCCAGACAACTTGAAGAGCTTATTAGTAGCCAGGAATGGTCTCTTGGCAGGGGTCTTAGAGACTACTACAACTCTGTATTACAACTTGGAAAGTGTGTTATATATCATCTACTGACTGGTGGCTAGAGGAGGTCTCAGAAACATTAGGCTGCCACCGATTGCTTCAAATCATGCAGTGGACTAATGCCTAAAATCACATCAATGACCCCATTATTAACCGTTAGCCACATATTAAAGTGTTTTTCATTTTTGTATTTTTCTTTTCTTATTTTTCTAACAAAAAATAGTATTTCCCTTGAAAAGCCTTATGGTTATGCTTCAGAAATATTAAAAAGTGAACCAGTGATTAGCTTTCTGATGAAATTCCCGACGCTTGTTCAACGTGCTATGAATTGCGTTTCACCATGCTGGTTTCTTCAGGGGAATCTTTCTAAGGAGCACTGCAAAATTAATTGAGTTCATAAGATATACACTTTCATACTACTTTATATACTAGTCACTCAATTAACTGTTGGGTATCCGAAACCTCCTACCTTCGGTATCACTGGTGTTTCTCCGTTAAGGCTCTGTCTGGTAAAATTTTGACAGCGAACTAAGACACCGCGCATGCGAAGTAATTAAATAGGAAATTTATCATTCTCCACCTGTCTTAGAGAGACCAGCAGTCCTCCTTGACGGGGGGGGGGGGGGGGGGATATGAGTGGGTTATAAGTGTGATGGCCATTATTTGCTAATGGGATATTCTTTGCTTTTGTATGTATTATGGTTTAGGCATTTGATATACCGCCCTTTACTTACGCATCAGAGCTGTTTACATGTATATACTAACAGGTACTTTTTATTCCCTTGTCCCCGAAGGGCTCACAATCTAAATGTATTTATTTGCTTTTGACTCTATCCCATTTTACTTTATATTTCTTCAGTTTATATGGGATAGGATGGGAATGTATTGATGTATTCCTTTGTGTAATTATTTGCCTAGACCTGTTATTGCTGATATTAGTGCTTGTTTTGATTTTCTCTTTTGTAAATTTCATTTGACAAGCTAATAAATAATCAATTAAAAAAAACCTTTAGTAAAAGAGCCCCGTGAGATGTGTATGAACACTTTGGTCGTCCAATTGAACAAGGGGGCCAGTAAATCGGAGGGAATATATTTTTGCCTCCTTTTTTCAGTTTGCACTGATATAATGAGCCAAATGCACATGAAGGCACATTTTAGATGTGGAGAGGGGAATTCCCACATTCAGGTCAGAACATAGAGAATTCCCATAGTAATATAGAAGAGGCTTTGCCAAAAGTAAAATAAGTGCAGAACTGCATGGGTATGGATCTCTAAGTTCAGCAGGAGCTGAGATTTTAAGAAGCTGCACATGGGGGGGAAAAGCATTAAAAAACCCACATAGGTGTCAGAATCAGCTTCTCAAAACAATAGAGGAGGATGAACTGATGCTGCCGAACTGGATGCATGTGGATATTGGGAAGAGTGATTGTAAGAAGCTGCTCCCGATCTCCACTTGCATCCAGTTCAGCACCTTCAGTTCATCCTCCCCCATCGATCCCCCTGGCCTGCTGTCCTATCCATTCTCCCCCCCCCCCCCCCAAGCACCCACCATGCCTCTGCAGTCCTGCACCTACTTTACAAGAGGCTCTGCAAGTACCACAAGGGGATCAATCACATGCAGAGCCGGAGCATGTGGGCATTGATCCTGCTCCCACTAAACATCAGGGACCACCGGGAAGTCTAGGAAGGAGATCACGGGGTGAGTAGGATGTCGGTGCTGCTGATGGTGGGGCTCTGGTGCTCTGGAGGGAGTTGGATGGGGGTGTGTTAATGCTGACATTGGCCTTAATTTCAGGAGGCAGAGGATGGCTTGGGAGAGGAAAAGAAAGGAAAAGGGAATTTTGGATTTTGCTCACGCCTTTCTCAGAAGGTCAGAGCAAGCTACATTTAAATACAATCTGTGTTTTACCATTCCCAGAAAGCTTACAATCTAGATTTGTCCCTGAGGCAATGAAGGGTTAAGTGACTTGCCCAAGATCATAAGAAGTGGCAATAGAGGTGGGTAGGAAGATCAGATGCTTTATTGGGGGGAGGGGGTGGAGAAAGTAGGGGGATTGGATGTAGTGGGAGGTGTGGGGATTCGACTAAGTTGCGAAAGGGGGCAATAAACAAGACAGAAAGGCCAGGAGGGGTCAACAGGGGGGGTGGGGAGACTTCCACATTTAACCTGCTCCTGCCAATAGGCATTTGTGTGCTATAGGACATGCGTAAACATCGATGTCTACAATTTTCTTTAGAGTAGGGATTGTCAATATTGTAGGCCCACCCAATGCACTATTCTTTTCTTGCCCTCCCATGCCTCCAGGATTTTCAGACATGATCAGCATCCCCATGTTCAAAAGACTGCTGTTCTGAAATGGCATTTACATTGTATGATCATCTACATGCCTAAATGCTGCCTTTTCGACATGGGGATGCTCCTAAAATAACCCATGATGTAATTTCTCAGCTTTTCCTTATAGGGGATCTGCATCACCCAAGAAACTTCACACATCCTTAAAGGATAATCAAGGTCATTTATACTGTAAGTGCCTATTCACTGAGATTGCCAAATTTTTGGAGGAAAAATCTGGGGGAAAAAAGGTAAAGTTTTGTGACTGAGGAGCAAGAGGGAGAATAGTCCTGCAGATTGAGAGAGGATGCTGTTTGTTATGCATGGCACAGGAAGCTGACGCACTACTGAGCACTGTTCCTGCTGCCAATATGGAGGGAGGGTGGGGGAGGATCAAGAAGGCTTGATAGGCCATTTGTACTCCATCTTGGGGTTTTATGGAAGCAGGAAAGCCCCGTGCCTCAGTCTGCACTGAAATGAGGAACAGGACATCGTTTTAGTCCATGGAGCTGGAGACATTAGTTCAAAATCAGGGGCAATCCCCCAAAATTGAGGATATCTGGTAACCTTACAATGCACTAAGTCCTCCTTCACATTTGTTGGGGGAGGGTCACTAAAGTTAGGGTGTTGCTGCATACAAATGAGGCTTTACTAGGCCCATAAGAAATAGCAGGGCATGCCTTTCACACCTACTGTTTTCTGTAGCCTCAGGAAAACACCAAAAATTAAATATCTGCCTAGGATCCAGTGCTATATTTTACTGTGTTTGGAAAGTCTTAAAATCCCTCTGCCATCTGGGCCAAAATGAAATTCAAGTTACCAAGGAAGATTTGTCTCCCCCGAGACTAAAGATCAAGGGACTGCAGGCCCCTGCCTTCTACTTCCTTGCCACAAAGTAAAAGGGTTGGCTTGACCTAAGTGTCCCCCTGGCTTCCCATTCCCACAGGTGATGCCACCTCTGCCTATTAGGAGTATTCATAAGGCAAAATATTTTCAGGTATTTTTTGCAGTTTATTTGACCTTATTTCATGATTTTCAGCCCTTTTTTCAATTCATTTCACAGACATTCATTTTAATCAAACTTTTTAACACATTAAAACTTTGTAACATGTTTAATCAAATTAATGTGCATTAATTTGTAGGGTATGTGTGTTAAAGTGATTGCACACTAATGAGGCTATTTTAGAAGAGATACAATATACATGAGCTGGAGTTAGGGTTGCCAGCTTTTTGAAAGAGAAGAACATGCCACCTGTGGCTAGTCACGCTCCGCCCATGCCTGCCCCTACCCTGCCCTTTTCCGCCCCTGTCCCGCCCCTTTCCCTGCCCCACCCCACCCTTACTCCACCTCCTGTCCCCAAAATGATTGCAGAGAGGGCAATGTGCAAACTGAACAAGCAAGACTTCTACACATTCTTAAACAAAAATTCTATACTGACAGAATACGCAGTATTGGTTGTACACACACACAAACACACAGTACAGACACGTCTTCATCAATAAATGAGCACAAAACAAAAAGAGAAATATATAGACAAAAATTAAACTGAAACCCCAAAAAGACAGACTCTGCATGCAGTGCAATATCAGATAGATAAGAGATGCAGTTCCCCATACTGTGTAAAATATAAAGGTAGTACAAAGTCCAATCATTAAATTGAAAATAAAATTATTTTTTCTACCTTTGTTGTCTGACCATTTTATTCTCTTATCATGCTGGTTCCAATCTGAAGCTTCCATTTTCCCTTCTTCTCTTAGCTCGTTTTCTTTTTTTTTTAATTTATAAAATTTTAGTCATTACAACAACCAAATTTGTGAAAGGACAATCACATAAAAACAAGGAAAGGAAACGTGTCATACAGCTGGTTACAGCATAGGAAAAATACAACCTGATAAAGTCCACATTAATGAAGTCAACTGGAAACAAAATTAAAAAATGAAATAAAGAAAACAAAGGGTTCAATTTAACCCACAAAGGAGGCTAGAATTATTTAATTCTCTACCTTATCTATACCCTGCCTCTCGGTCAAAAATTTTTCCTAATGATTTACTTCAACAAAAATATAAGAAGCACCATCTAAAGTGATGATGCATTTACACGGAAACCGAAGAAAGAAAGTAGCACCCAACGCTATAACGCGAGGCTTTAAGTTAAAAAACTACTTCCGACGCAGCTGGGTGCTACGAGAAACATCTGGAAAAATATTTACTGGCTGGCCACAAAACTTAGCTAACTTAACCCTAAAGAAAGCTTTGAGAATACGTTGTTTAATCTCAATAGATGGAAAAGTAACCAGCATAGTGGAACGCAGAGTGATAATATCCTGGGAGTCCTCTAATAAGGCAGTTAAATTTCCCATAGGAGAAACAATCTCATCCAGCTTTGGCTTGAGCGGTAATAATATAAACATAAACATAAACATAAATTTCTTAACAGTTGAGGGGATATAATAAATTTGTGAAATTTCAATTGAGTCGGAGATGGCTAAATTTTCCTTTAAGAATTTATCCAAAAGAATCCTATGTGACAGTAATGAAGATTGAGGAAAGTTCAGGAAACGCAAATTAGAAGATCGCATGGAGTTTTCAAGAGCTTCCAGCTTGGAATGAAGCACTAAGGAATCCTTAATCCCTGCCACATTAACCGCATGAAGCGGAAGGACTTGAGACTCCAGCTTAGTGAGCGCCATATCCACTGAAGTTACTTTCTCATCAAGTTGCTGCAAAGAAACAGCAGCTTCTTGAGAGAAAGTACATAAAAGCGGACATTTTACTATCAATACACTTTAAGGCACCCCAGACATCTTTCAAAGTAATTTCTGTATCTGACGGAGGGGTAGGAAGCTCAAAAGAGTCTCCTACACCTACCGGCTGGACTGGAGAAGGTAAATAAATAACTTTTAATTTCCTTACCGATTCAGAGGACTCCGAAGAGACATCATTAAAACTTCCAGGCACAGGACATGCAGGTGGAGATCTTCCACCGGAGCTCAATGAAGCTCCTTCTGGTGAAGACTGGGCTAATGGAACTGGAGTGAAGTGCTTATCCAGGGGCCCAACCAGTTTAGAAATTCCGGTTGGCAACTCTGGTGTTTTGCCAGCAGCTTTAGCCTTCTGTTTCCCCATAGCTACAATCAAAGGAAAATAAAAAAATAGCGGACACAATAACTGAAACTAATACCCAAAGCCAATCACTCCCCACAAAGCAACAGCGCTACAGCCGCAGTGACGCCAAAGGGGCGCCAAAGGGGCATGTCTAGCCCCTTTAGACATGCCCCTTCAGATCACGCTCCACGATCACACTCCGCGAGAAGGAGAAAACGGGATTATATCCGGCCCTATGAAACTCCTATGAAACCAGCTTTTCTTCCATGGTCCACGGCCCCCTCTTGAAGCCACTGCTCCTGCTTCTTACAGAGCTGCGGCTGCAATAAAGTTAATTTAAAAAGAAAAGACAACCTGTGAGGAGCCCTCTGGCCCTATGAAACTCTTTCTACAGCACCCGGGCTGAAAAGGAAGTGATGTTGGAGAGGGCGGGCACTGCAGAAGGAGTTTCATAGGACCGGAGGGCTCCTCACAGGTTGTCTTTTCTTTTTAAATTAACTTTATTGCAGCCGCAGCTCTGTAAGAAGCAGGAGCAGCGGCTTCAAGAGGGGGCCGTGGACCATGGAAGAAAAGCCGGTTTTCTGCTCTGGCCACTCCCAATCTTGCGGCCAGAGAAAAAAAAACGGCTTTTCAAGGGCTGGTTTCTGTTCTCTGCTGGCAGCCGGCCTGGCCACATTAAAATCAGCCAGGCCGGCTGAAAACCAGCCGGTTGGCAACCCTAGCTGGAGTGGAGGAGTATACTAATGGTGAGAGAAACAGCCTCATACTCTAAAGATCAGGGTTCAATGCCCACTGACACTCTTTGTGACCATGGACAAGTCACTTTACCCTCCATGGCCTTGGAAGAATAGGTCTGGCAATCTATTTCCAGTTATACCTTGCCAAGAAAACCTAGGGGCTGCTTATTGCCAGGAGTCAGTATTGATTTGAAGGCACTTAAAAAAATGTGAGCTTGATGTCCCAAAACATTGACATAGACAACATAAAAGCTGAGACATGGGAAGATGATTTCAGACCCAGGCAGATCTGCATGTCCCAGTTTAGCCATGTCTAGATATGCTGAGGGGGGTATGTTTGGGGGCATTTTTGGGTGTGGCTAGAGCAGTACATGCAGCCACATGTCCAATACATATTTCACATAGTGTTCAGGACATGCCGGGCATGGAAGCCAAACATCCCACTTTATATCTATTATAAATCACAAATAGGTAAGGTACTCTGCTAACCATGCTGACCGTGGCTTGTGATTATGACTGGAAGAGCTTGTACTGGAAAGAGATTGCTCTACCTATCAACCTTGTCTATTGAGCAGTCTTTGTAGCAAATCCCCTGTGTCACCACTGTGCATCTCCCCCACCCTACCAGAATACCCTGTTGCATCCCATTTGTTGCCCTCTAGCCCTCAATCACCCCTGCTCCCCTCCCGATCCTGATGGGCTACCCCCCACATTCCCTGCAGCTGAATATCTCCTAGCTTCCCCCTGTAGCCTGTTTGTTGCTGTGCCTGTGTGTGCCCATGCCATGACACTGTGAGTGTGTGTATGCCAGTGTGTGTTCGCATGCTGGAGAGAAAGTGTGTGAGTGGCCTGTGGTGTGAGTCAGAATAGCAATAAATGTTTGCCACCATCTGTCTGTCAATGTTTCAGTAGCGCACAGAGCATTGCGTGTTGATTTATTTATTTATTTATTTAACCAGTTTTGTATACCACCTTATCCTTCAATCAAAGTGGTTAGCAACACAAATTATGGGTCTACGTTCAACAGGAGGGGAGGTGTGACAGGACGTACATATAGATTATAGGCAATTAGTTCTTAGTTCTCATTTGGGTGTGCAGGCTGTTGGTGAGTCATGTGTGGCAGAGTAGAGGTTCTTGATTTTCTTATGTTACTTGTTCATAGAATTCCGTTGATGGTGGCGGCACAAAAGTGTTGTGGAGGAATATCAAGAGTGTTGGTGGTGGGTAGAAAACATAGATGTTTGGTCTGCCTGGTCTGCACTGGTCCTGCAAGAGGAAGCACACAGGGAGTATAGGAGGGAGAGAAGAGGGCACTCCTACTAAAGGGTGTACCTGGCAAGGGGTCTAATATCTGGACCTCACAGATTAACAGTGTCTGACCCGGTTCATGTATGATAAGGTGGCTATACACCAGCTTTGTCGGAAGCTGGAGCTCCTCATTCACTCTGCCACATAGAGAGGTTAGCCCATACTTATGCACCTGAAGATCACCACAGTCCTAGCATTCCTGGCCACCAGCAGCTTTCAAGCAGTGCTGGCTACCATTGTAGGACCCAGCCAGTCAGTGGTGTCCCAATGCATCTCCCAATTCCTGTCAGCTTTTCCAACCATAACTGCAGACTATAAAGCCTTTCCTACCACTATACAGCAAAGGCAGTAGACCATGCTGTAGTTCTATGAAGTTACATGATTTTCTGCAGTGCTGGTGTCATTGACTGCACACATGTAGCCCTCAGATGCCTAAAAGGGAGGGAACCAATCTACAGAAATAGGAAGGCCTTCCACTCTATGAATACGCAGGTGGTCTGCAATGCCCAGGGTAAAACAACTAATGTGCTTCCATGCTTCCCGGGGTCATGCCATGATTCCTGTATCCTTTCACAGTCAGGCATATATGAGCATTTCATCAGTAGAGAAATCACCGGAGGCTGGCTCCTAGGTAAGCAGGCAGAGAAACTAAGCCACAGATGTCCAAATGTGTGTAGAAGGTATAAAGAGAGGCTTGTAGAAGCCCCAGAACAATGTACCCACAGCTCATGCCACAACAAAATGAGCAGCAGGACTGCAAGAAAGAAGGTAACTCATTGGAAAGAGTGATGAGCACTGTACTTGGGGAGCCAGGTGCAAATCCCACCTCTGTTACACATATCCAAGTGCCTGAGGATCCCAATAAAACAACAACATTTGTACCAAGTGAAAGGACAGAACTGCATATCAGCAGTATAGGAAGGAGGGCAGCCAGGAACAGTCCATGGGCCCATACAAGGCAATCATAAGCTAAGCTGTAGAAAGGGAAGTATTTGGTGATGGCAGAGGTATGGGGATATTGTCTGCAATGTCACCTATAGGGAGGAGGGAGGGGATGTGTTATAGCGCCATGGTTGCCAGCAACTACAGACATCCATAGACCTGAATCTATGAATAGTATGAGCTAGTAATATTGCTGCACATAGGTCAGAAGTTAAGAGACTGCTATGTCCAGAAGCATGCGCGCTCCTTCCCAATGTCCACTCTATGTGCATCTCTAGCAGATGTCAGAGGATATCCTCTATGTAACTGGCTCATGACTCTGATATGTACCAAGAACGGAGGCAGGGGAATGATATAATTGAACCCACAGAACCACCAGAGCAATCATTGAAAGAATGTTTGGCCAGCTAAAGACACATTTTCAGTGCCTTGACAGATCTTGAGGATACTCTACAATCGAATCAGAGTATGCAAGATCTTCATGGCCTGCTGCATGTTGCATCATGACATTATAGCTCTCCACTAGAACAATGGCAAAATATAGGGTAACAAAGGCAATATGGCCATATAGGTGGCCCCAGAACTGCCTTGGTGTTGGGATGAAACCCACACCCTGCCAACTGCTATTGTTCCCAGGGAGCTAGGCTGCACATTTTCCCCTACCCCAACCCCTTCCCCAAGTGCCCCTATCCCTTGTACACTGCCTTTGGCTGCATTAGAGGGACTGTGCAGGGGTAGTGGAGGGTGAAGTACTACTGTCACTTGAACTTGAGGTATCCTCCTCCTCTCCTCCTTCTTGGTTACCACTGTGGAAGTCTGTGAAGCATGGGCATGGGCCAGGGCCATGGGGTGCAGCTCAGTATATTGTCCAGTGGAGGGTTGTTCTGGATGTTACAGGTGGCTACTTTCCATCTGCCACCTCTGTTGCAGGGTGGATGTGCAGCTGGTGAATGGTAAGCTGACACTGATGAGATATGGCTCTGTGCACAGGATGGAGGCTGCACATACATGGAGGCTGAAAGTTTCCCTAACGTCATGATGGAGTCCTCTCATAAGAACATAAGATATGCCATACTGGGTCAGACCAAGGTCCATCAAGTCCAGTATTCTGTTTCCAACAGTGGCCAATCTAGGTCATATGTACCTAGCAGTTTCCCCAAGAGACACAGGTTCCACAATGCTTGTATTGGTTCAAGCATTGATATCCTGGGTCCCTTCTTAATAATGGTTTATGGACCTTTCCTCCAGGAACTTGTCCAAACCTTTTTTTAAACCCAGCTACACTAACAGCCTTTACTACATCCTCCGGTAACAAATTCCAGAGTTTGATTACACATTGAGTGAAAAAATATTTTCTTTTATCAGTCTTAAATAGTTTACCCTTTAGCTTCATTGCATGTCCCCTAGTCTTTCTATATTCTGATAAGGTAAATAATCGATCTACGTTTACCGGTTCCATTCCGTTCATTAATTTATAGACTTCTATCATATCTCCCCTCAGCCGTCTCTTTTCCAGGTTAAAGAGCCCTAACCTTTTTAGCCTTTCTTCATAGGAGTATCCTTCCATCCCCTTTACCATTTTGGTGGCTCTTCTCTGAACCTTTTCTAAAATGGCTATATCCTTTTTAAGATACGGCGACCAGAATTGCACACAATATTTCAAGGTGCGGTCTCACCATGCAACGATATAGAGGCATTATATCTTTTGTTTTATTTTCCATTCCTTTCCTTATGATACCTAGCATTCTATTTGCTCTCTTGGGTGCCGCTGCACACTGGGCCGAGGGTTTTAACATGGTATCCACAATGACGCCTAAATCTTTTTCCTGGGAGGTGGTTCCTAATGTGGAACCTTGCATCGTGTAACCATAGTTTGGGTTGTTCTTCCCTAGGTGCATAACCTTGCACTTGTCCAAATTAAATTTCATCTGCCATTTTGATGCCCAGTCTTCCAGTTTATCAAGATCCTCTTGCAATTTTCCACAATCCTCTTGGGTTTTAACAACTTTAAATAGTTTTGTATCATCTGCAAATTTGATAACCTCACTCATTATTCCACTTTCCAGGTCATTTATGAATATGTCAAAAAGCAGCAGACCCAGCACAGATCCCTTGGGTACACCACTATTCACCTTTCTCCATTGGGAAAATTGGCCATTTAGCCCTACCCTCGGCTTTCTATCTTTTAACCAGTTCCTGATCCACAATAGTACACTGCCTCCTATCCCATGACTCTTTAGTTTTGCCAAAAGTCTCTGATGAGGGACCTTATCAACAATATCAACCGACTCACCTTTGTCCACTTGTTTATTCACTCCTTCAAAAAAACATAACAGATTAGTAAGACAAGATCTTCCTTGTCTAAAGCCATGTTGGCTGTCTCCCATTAGGTCATGACTATCTACATGCTGAGTAATTTTATTCTTTATGATGGTTTCTACCATTTTTCCCGGTACTGATGTCAGGCTCACTGGTCTGTAGTTTCCCGGATCACCCCTGGAACCCTTTTTAAAAATTGGCGTTACATTGGCGATCCTCCAATCTTCAGGTATTAGAGATGATTTTAATGATAGTTCACAGATTACTAATGCAATCTCATATTTCATGTCTTTCAACACCCTTGGATGTATACCATCCGGCCCAGGTGATTTGCTACTCTTCAGTTTATCTAATAGTTGTAATACATCTTTCCGATGTATCGATATTTCCTTCAATTCTTCCGCACCTTTAAATACCACTTCAGTCATGGGTAACATCCCTACATCTTCCTCAATAAAGACCGAAGCAAAGAATTCATTCAGTCTCTCCGCTATCGCCTTGTCGCCTCTTAGTGCTCCTTTAACCCCTTGATCATCTAATGGACCAACTGACTCACAGGTTTTTTGCTACGAATGTACTTGAAAAGGTCTTTACTTCGCGTTTTTGCTTCCACAGCAAGCTTCTTCTCAAATTCTCTCTTTGCCTGCCTTATCAATGCCTTGCATTTGACTTGCCAGTGCGCGTGCTGTTTCCAGGTTTCGTCGTTTGGCTCTTTTTTCCATTTCCTGAAAGATGCTTTTTTGGCAACAACAGCCTCTCTGACCTCACCTTTAAACCATTATTATTACTGCGCTGTTAACGTTTGTTAGCTTCCTTGATTTCTTTGAGCATTTCATCATCCATTTGGTAATTCTGGCCAGGCGCTCGATAGTACACACCCACTGCCATTGCCTTCCCCCTTTTACATGGAATTTCAATCCATATAGATTCTACAGCAGATTTTGTTTCCTGCAAAACTTTAATCCTTTCTGACTCAATGCCCTCTCTACCATAGAGAGCAACCCCTCCACCAATTTGATCAGCTCTATCATTACAATATAGTTTGTACCCAGGTATCACAGTGTCCCACTGGTTGTCCTCTTTCCACCATGTCTCTGATATTCCAATCATATCTAACCTTTCATTTAGTGCTATATATTCTAACTCTCCCATCTTATGTTTTAGACTTCTAGCATTTGCATACAAGCATTTTAGAGAATGTATTTTATTCATATTAATTTGGCTATTGTTAGACATGGGTAATTTGGGATCTTTAAGCTCTGTCTGCTCCATACTTGAGGGCATTTGGGCTACTTTACTCTTTTGTGGAACCTCTCTGCTTTTGGTAGTACCCTTCAAAGATACATTCTTCCGAACCATCCGCTCTTGGGCGACTGTCGGCTTTCCCCTAATATCTAGTTTAAAAGCTGCTCTCTCTCCTTTTTAAAGGTTAATGCCAGCAGCCTGGTTCCATCCCGGTTAAGGTGAAACCCATCCCTTCGGAAGAGCCCCTCCTTTCCCCAGAATGTTCCCCAGTTCCTAACAAATCCAAACCCTCATCTCTGCACCATTGTCTCATCCACGCATTGAGACTCCGGAGCTGTGCCTGCCTTTTGGGTCCTGCGCGTGGAACAGGAAGCATTTCGGAGAACGCTACCCTGGAAGTTCTGGATTTCAACTTCCTACCTAAAAGCCTAAATTTTGCCTCCAGAACCTCCCTACCACATTTTCCTATGTCACTGATACCGACATGTACCAAGACTGCAGACTCCTCCCCAGCACTATCTAAGACCTTATCTAGGTGGCGCGTGAGGTCCGCTACCTTCGCACCAGGCAGGCATGTTACTAGGCGATCCTCACGTCCATCAGCCACCCAGCTATCTACATGCCTAATGATCGAATCACTAACTATAACGGCTGTCCTAACCCTTCCCTCATGGGCACATGGGCACATGGAAATGTAATGGTCATTATGCAAGATTATTGGTGTGATGCCTGCCCATGACAATCTGAGGAAGGGGGAGTGGGCGTGTACTGGAACTATTGAATTTGTCAATGTTGGGAATGAAAATGTTCTGTCAGATTAGAAAGGTCATTCTTAGCTCGTATATCTTTTCAAAAGAATGCACAGCCCTAGTGGCTACATAAAATGTGCCCCCTCTGTTCTTACCAGCCCTCACTGTGCAACTGCCACCCTCACAGGTGCCATTTCTCCAGGATGGCTTGTATAAAATCCCTCTGTTCCCTATTCACCCCCAGAACTACTTCATGATGTATAGCTACTCATACTGTATCTAGAGATACTCTGCTTCTTTTCAGAGCAAAAGATGCTGGCTCTTCTGACTACCCTCCTCATGCACCGAATGTGCATCATCAGGTGGGTTGCTGTTGCCGAAAGGGGATGATTGTGGTTCTATGGCATCCATGTGTTCTTCCCCTCCATCTCCTCCAGCACATGCACATTGCTGCTTCTGGATTCCCATCCCTCCACGGCATCTCTGGATGACTTCTCCTCTATTGTCTCTTGCGTGATCATGGACTTTGTTGATAGTGTTCTCTGTGCTTGAGATATAACCCTGTTGTCAGGCGGGTTGTCATCAGTCCTAATGGCATCTGCTGCATTACTAGTATCCTGAGCAGCTAAAGGTATGGAGTAAGAGGTAAACATGTGAAACAGAGAATGACATGATGCAACTATCCTTTTATGGGGCTGTACCATCAAGGGTAGTTGTGGCAAAGGATCACTGAGTAGGTACGCGTGAAAGTGGCCAAGAGGTATGAGTGCCATAGCCTGTGCTGTTTGGAGGGGAATTTGATGGGGGGGGGGGACAAAATCACCTGATAAACCTATTGCATGTCAGTCACAGCTATGTTAACCAACCTGATACATCCAGACCTGCCTGCTCGCATTGTAATGCCCCCACCATCTGACAGTCACAGCTGCAGAAACTAGAAACATAGCTCAATGATTACTAGAGGTCTCTTTGGCAACTAAAAAACTTAACAGGCTTTTTTTTTCCAAGATTAGAGGTTCAGGACCACAAAAGCTGGTCCTGAATCTGTAACCTTTGGGTTGTAAGGCAGGCATCTTGCAGAGGAGCCATCACAACTCCATAATGGTAAGATTTAGCCAAACTGCTTTTACCTCTTCTATTGCTGGTGATCTTCCTTCCAGTTTCCTGACTGGCCCAAAGTATGTGCGATCTGGAGCCCTCTGGGAAACAGGCATTAGAAAGGGGTTGGCAACATGGGCCCTGGCCCTACCAATAATTCTCTGCCAAACTGTGGAGATGGCCATGATCATGGCCTAGCAGACATCAGGCTACCTACGGGGATCCTATCCCCTGCAGGCAGAAGGGCGCTGTGATTGCGATCCTCACAGGCAGAACAGGAGGGGGAGGCCGCAATCACAGTTTCAGGCATGTTTTCTGGTCACAGGACCAGGACTGGAGCTAGGGTAGAGCTTAGGGGAGAGTTAGGGTGGAGCTTGGGGCCCCCCAAAGAAATAAGTCTTCCGCTGCCCCTTCTAGGAAATGTTAACTGAATATTTTGGCTGGTAGATTCCTGTTGTAGCAATTAACTCCAAAGATTTTTCTATTGTCATGTTCTTGAGCTGGAAATGCTTTGAATCCCTGTCTATGTAATCTATCAGAGACATTAAGCAAGCCTAATGCAGTCACTAGTTGTCCAATTTGTGCTGATCAACTTGGATTTAGATTAGACTTGGTAAATGACTCAGATAGTTATTTAGACATGGTTTCACAGAACTTCTGGGACAAGAACATGGCAAATGCAAAATCTTTGGAATTCCACTTTACAGCAGGAATCTATAGTTTCTCAAGGTGAACAATTCAGTTTGTATTTCCCAGAGGGCTCCACATATGACACTCTTTGGGCCAGTCAGAAAACAGGGAGGCATCTCAACAGCAACAGCAGACGTAAGAGCAGTCTGGCTCAAGTCTTCCCCTATGGAAATGTAATGGTCATTCTGCAAGATTATTGGTGTGATGCCTGCCCATGACAACCTGAGGAAGGGGGAGGGAGCGTGTACTGGAACTATTGAATTTGTCAATGTTGGGAATGAAAATGTTCTGTCAGATTAGAAAGGTCATTCTTAGCTCGTATATCTTTTCAAAAGAATGCACAGCCCTAGTGGCTACATAAAATGTGCCCCCTCTGTTCTTACCAGCCCTCACTGTGCAACTGCCACCCTCACAGGTGCCATAGTGCATATAGTGTATAAATAATCCAACAGAGAGGCATTTATATTCCCAACATATATGTCCCCTTTATTACACAACACATCATTATTACTTGTACAAAACTAACCCTCTCCTCTAACTGTAGCCCTCCATCCTGTGTGCTGAGAGAATAAGGGCAGAGATGCATGCCCAGTCACAGTCTGTACATCAGCTACTGGCATGCATCTCTGCCCTTATTTTCTACTAGTGCCCCGGCATGAGGGTCTGGGCCCAGGTGATGGCACCAAAGCCCTGCTGCAGTTCCTGATTGATGACCTCAAGATGTATCAGAACCTCTGAAGTCACCAAGATCCAGGGGGGCCTCATGGAGGGACACCTACTATACTGGCAGAGAGGGGTCTTGCTGCACCACTGATAAGGCATACGGTACCGCAGCATGGCCCTCTGTGCCATACCCCACCCTCCCCTCCTTTTCCCTCTCCCCATGCCAAACTAACCTCCCTGCTCCTATTCCCATCCCCAACCTCTCCTCCCTTCCCCTCCCATTCCCTAATATACTCTGTAGTGCCCCATTGTACCCTAAATATTGGGACAGTAGAGTGCCAGCAGCCAGCTGCATATGTCCATCTGTGAGACTTGGGTTATCCACAAAGTGTTAAGGGTGGAAGAATCTTGCCACCACCTGCTCCTCTATGTCTATCTGTTGCTGCACCTCTTCTTCCAGCATCTCCTCCTCTTTTTTCTCCTCCTCTTCTTTCCACACCTCTTCCTCCTACTCCTCTGCAGAGGTGTCTATTATGAGGTGGTGGCTATCCTGGCTGGATGAGCTGGGGTCTCATGCACTCTCCCCATGCCATATCAACCACCATCAGATGCTCCCTCCTTGGCTTCCTTTGTTGCCAACAACTCTTTCTTCACTGTTGGCCATTACTACAACATCTGCTTCTGCTGCTGCTGCTGCTGTGGTTGAGGGGTTTCAGGTCAACTGTGTGATTTGGCTGACATCATACTAGTGTTAGGCTCCATCTGTTGCCAAATCCACATCTGCTGATCTATTTTAACCACCCCATCAAGCTGTCAGCAGCACCCACATGAAGCTAGGGTAGGCTGATTTGAAGGTGTTTCCTGTGCTGCACCATCTTTTCTGAGGGTCATGTGGCCTGACTTGTTCCTCCATTGCATCATCTGACAGCTGTAATCTCTTTGACTTGGTATGCAATTGCCTTACCTCATTTCCCTGATTGCTTATGTGGTGCATGTGTATGGTGCCCATGGTGCCACTACCTCACTCTATATTTCTAGCAACCGAGGGTCCATGAAAACATACACTGCTACGGTGAGGGGTGACCTAATGGGTGAACCTGGTTAGCAAAAGCTCGCAACAACTATCAATGACATGGTCCTAATGGAAGGGTGAGCCAAAAAGTGTCAAACACAGCAGACAGGTCAGGAAGGAGAAGCATAGAGCAGGGTCCTTGGAGTCTGCCAGGAACAGGTGAGTGGATATGATGACTGCAGCTGTAATGTTAGAAAGTATGGGACAAATGCCTGAGTGGGGAGGTTCCTGAGGAGCATGGAGGGGAGGAAAGTGTGGTCACACATCAGCAATGGCCTGCATGTTCATGTCATTCACAATGGGAGGAGGGGAGGGGTATGGGTCCTCTCTAACATAATTGACCTAGCCTGTAACCCCGTTAGTCCATGCAGACCAAACTGGTTGATGGGTGATTTTAACTTTGCATCTCTTCAAACCTCCCATGCTAACACCTTCCTTGAGGCAATGACTGAGCTGGGCTACGAACAGGCGGTCTATGCTCCTACCCACCACAGTGGAAACTCCTTGGACCTGGTCTTCTCTCCACGATTGGTCACAAGCCAAGAATACAACTTCAATCTATCCATCACCCCCGACCCATGGTCTGACCACAGCCTAATCACATTCCGGATTCCCTCACAGCAGGAACACGACTCACTCAGCTGCACAAACGACACATCAGTGGTACATAAAGGTCGCTTCAAGCCCCTTGAAGAGATTACCAAGTGCGCACTCCCAAAACTCAAACAGCCATCATTCAACCTCAACGACATGATAGCTAGGTGGAACGACACCCTGAGTTCACTTTCTCGACTGCCTTCCTCGAATAAACCACCAGCCCCCAACAGACCAGCAAGAAGGAGGAAGACAGCTCCCTGGTTCTCCGCAGAGCTGCGGACGTCTCTTCTCCTCCTCAGAAAACTCGAGAGAAAATGGCGACGCTCCCGTTCCACAGCGGACCAGTCAGCATACATATCCCACTTAAAAGTACACTGTGAGACAATCTCAGTCAAAATGAAAGAATACCACTCCGAGCTCCTTCACAACTCCCTAAACAAACCCCAGGACCTTTTCAACTTAGTAAAATCCTTAACTAAGGAACCATCCTCTCCCCAGCTAGGACCAATAAAATCCCAGGTATATGCCGACTACCTACAAGCCAAATCCATCAAAACAGACTCAGCCCTGAGACCCACACTTAGTCATAACCCCTACTTACAGACACCGCTTACAAAACTCACACCATCATCTGAAAGAAGCATCGAGGAAATTATCGCCACCATCAATACCACCACTGCACCAAATGACCCATGCCCAGCACACTGGATCAGAGCGATGCGTGTAGAACTCAGCCCAATCCTATCCAGGATCATGAAGCTATCGTTCTCTACAGGAACTTTCCCACCATCTCTCAAACAGACATCCATATGACCTCTTCTGAAGAATAACAGACTAGATTCTCAGAAGGCGGAATCATACCGTCCGATCTCAAGCATACCCCTGTTAGCCAAAATAATTGAGAAAGTCATCCAAAGACAGATCCAGCAACACATTGACACTGCAGCCCCACTAGACCCCTGCCAGCATGGGTTTCGGGAATCTCACAGAGTGGAGACGCTACTCACCGTGCTAACCAATACCTTAACCAGAGGGATAGACAATATCAAAAATGGGTTTGCACTTGTCTTCCTTGACATCGCCACCACATTCGATTCTGTCAACCATGATCAGCTCCTTACATGCCTCCACGAGAAGGGAATCCAGGGTTTGGCTTGAGACTGGTGTAAATCCTACCTAGCAGACCGATGGCAATACGTACGGATGGATTCTGAGACATCCGAGCCTTTTCAGCAACACCAGGGGGTACCCCAAGGCTCCTCTCTATCCGCGCTACTATTTAACATATACATGCAACCTATATGCAAAATCATCCTCTCCTTCAAAATCTCCTGCCTGATCTACGCAGACGATGTTCTGCTACTTGCCCCATTCAACGTCACGCAACCCGACTTTACAGCTCTAGTGAACTGTTTCAATGCAATCACCGACTGGCTTCATGCCAAGAACCTCCATATAAACTTCAAAAAGACCGAAGTCTTGTTCATCACAAAGAACAAAAACTTTTCTCTCCCCACAACACTAAAGGTGAGAGATGCAGAGCTCCCAAGCAAACCTATGATATGCTACCTGGGTGTTACACTAGACCAGCACCTCGATTTTAAAGCACACATAAATAATCCCGTCAGGGCCATATACAACAAAATCAAGACACTACGACTCCTACGACCCATGCTGGCACCAGGAGATTTCCGAACAATCTTCCAAGTGCTGGTAACACCCCATTTTGACTATGCTAATGCCATTCTACATGGCCTCCCTAAGAACACCCTAAGCCCTCTACAACTCGCGATGAATGCTGCTGCACATGTCCTTTGTGGAGTATCCAGAAGAGACCACATAACTCCAATCCTCAAAGACCTACACTGGCTACCAATCAGCTGCAGGCTCACATACAAGGCTCTACTCTTGACCTTCAAAGCCATCAACAAGATATCCCCCTCCTCCCTTACTGCCCTCCTCACCCCCACCCCCAACAACAGATCAAGAAGGATAGTAGCCACCAACACACTGGTAATCCCCATTGAAACAACAAAATGTGCACAAGCAACAAGGAACAGAGCCTTCGCGTTCTATACCCCAAAGTGCTGGAATAATCTCCCCCCCCCCCAATATCAGATCGATCAGGGACCTCACACAATTCAGGAAAGCCCTCAAGCATCACCTATTCCTTCTACACTTCTCGCAGCCTAACGGTACATCCCCACCTCCCACACCCCAATCCACACCAGCAGTTTCCCCCACACATCACATGCAAACCAGGATAACTCAAGACTCCAACCCAACCACCGGATATGTCAACGATGTCATACAAATGTAAATATAATAAATCTGTGATACTAAATTAATGAAAACGTATCAAGACCGTAAACCGTAAATAATGGACAAATGCAAATGTAAATATACTAAGACTCTGAACTGTAAATAACCGATAAGATCAGACCTAACCACGCCGTTATACTGCATGGCGCAATGGTCCAACATATACATAGTTACCCCAGTTACAACATGCAATGGTCTAACATGTATATAGTTACCCCAGTTAGAATTCCAAGTTACCGCTCCTGTTCAATGTAAGCACAAGGCAGGTCTGCCCTGCCTTGTACAAGAATTGTTGATTGTTAACCGTACTGATTCTAAAGAGCACGGTGTATAAAAGCTTTTAAATAAATAAATAAAATGGGTCATAGATGCGAAGGACAGGTGGGGAATTGTTGTTGGCCTCTTGAGGGGAGGGGTAACCATGATGTGTCTGCCTAGGTGGGTGCACACCCTGACCCATGTGTGGTAATAGGCACTGCACTTTCATTGAGGTGGAAATGTCTGACACGGACAGACATGTCATGTGTACATGTGTTTTAATGTGACAATTTGCACATGATGCAGCAGTATCGGACAAGCATCACTTGCCTGACAATCTTCAGCGCCTACGTGACCGCCATTGGCCGCTCTGACCTGCCCCCTTAGCACCCACTACATTGCCCCTTGTGGTGGCCTACAGTGCTGTAGGTGGCCGTTGGCCTGACACAATTTGTGCCAGCGTATCTGTCTGGCAGTTTATTTATTTAGCTGCATTTATATCCTGCTTTTCACCGGGTCAAAGCGGTTTATGTTTATGGCTGTCACAATGACTTGCAGCCCCTCTGCAGTGGCGCCCCTACCCTCGGCCAGTGTGGTGTTGATGGCGCACACAATGTTGACACAGCGGCCCTACACATGCAAATAGGGGCTCTGTGACTGCAGAGACGTAGCGCCTTGGCAACATACGTTGTTAGTAGCAGCCATAAGTGGCAGGTCCGATCATAGTTGGACAGTAGCATGTGCGTTAAACATCCCTCCCCCACCAGCATGTCACTGCCTGTACCCTTTTCCACCATGTGCCACACCAGGGCACATTGGGAGTGTCACCCACCTATGAGATCCACATGTGTAGTCAGTGTGTAGTCCTCCATGTTATCCATGATGGACTGCATCATGTCCCTGGCCTGTCATGGGTCTGCAGCTGGTACAGCAGGTGGTGTGAGGCTGAGTATCCTCGGTGCAGGACCCAGTCTGCTCTCCCTGGGTAGTGACTCTGCTGGAATGGTGGTTCCCTCCCCATCCTTGCTGCACTGCTGCTGGTAGATATCTGGAGGTAAAAATCACTGTCATGCTCTTCCACACCATCCTGGGACTCCAACATACGCTGGGCCACTCTCCCAGGCATCTCGACCCCATCTGGGTTCATCTCTGATGTGTGGACAGGCAGGTTTGCCTCACCCTCACCCCCTGGGCCCCCTGCAGCACAATGGCTGCATGTCATCACCCTTCCAGGACCCTGTTTCCAAACACAGATAGTCATCAACTCCATGGGCAGAGATGTCTCAGCAATGCACCTCAACAGGTACATTGCACCACATGTGAGGTGTACAGGGAATAGCATACCTGGGGACATTGTTGTATCAGAACCCATTAGCATGACAGCACAGATCACCCAACAAAACTACACATTACAGAATGTATGGCATTGTTTTTGAGACAATGGTGAATGCTTTGCAACCGAGCCTATGGTTGGTGCACACTCTAGTAGGGGCACCACTATCTTTCAAGGCCTCACAAAACACGCCTTGCACATCTTACAAATGGCACAGAACACTATTACATGCATCATCCTATGGCCAGAGAGGAAAGGACACATAATACCCATCCTACAGCAACCCCGCCAGATACCAGTCACACAATGTCTCAGTTACAGGGCACCAGGGCCACCTATGACACAGACAGGCACCTATACACAACGTATCACACTGTTGTGCTTCAGATACTGACACAACCAAGGCAACAGTACACAGGTTCACAGGGCTCACTGACATTCACAAGGGTACTTGGGAGGGTGATCCGATCATCTGTAAACAACATATAGCTCCTCTCCCCCAGAGATCTGTTGAACTCTCCCAGCTGCACTACGAGACATGGGTGATGTATTGACATTCTCCGTGCTGATCATGCCACCATGCATTACTGGCTATTACCACAACTGATGTGCAGGCCAGATGCCATACTCCACATGTATTCTGCTACAATGGCATCCATATAAAATATCCCTCCTCACAGATGTGACATACATATGTCAGCATTCACACATTGTGACATACCTCATGTTCACCATACCGCAACACAGTTCAGGCCAATGTACACAGCTGAACGTACATGGTTCTGCCTAAGCACCCTGCCTAGCACAGACTGATGACCACAGTGTTATGTTATGTAGCATTCCTCCCCATAATGTATCCTTGGTATTCCTGGCAGACTGCCCCAGTCAGTACAGATTCAGTGGCCTTCCCCTCAACCCTTACATATGCCATGTATGTGATGGTAGAACAGGCTGTATGGTCACAAATATACATACATGCATGCATAGTATATGTGTGACCAAATGGACATCCATATCTGCAGGATGTGTTGGTTGTTTGCACAGGACATGGGATATGGGGAATGAATATAGTTGCTTTGGTCGGAGGGATCCCATGTGTCTGGCAGGCAGGCAGTGTGCACATGGGATGGACCCAGGGGACAGCTCTCCTTGGTGGAGCCATGCACGCAAGGAGGAAGGGGTGGTCTGTGGCAATGGGGCTCAGTGATGCCTGACAGTTGTTGTAGGGGTGTTGTGTGAGTGTGTGTGTATATGTAGCCTGGGGGCCATGTGCAGGCCCCTGTGGACACAATGGTGGGCATTGGGAGCTGGATGGGAGGGGAGCAGTTAGGACTGTGGGTTCAGGAATGATTGCATTGCGTGAATAGCAAGGATCAACCATCCACCCATGACAGGTCTACACATAGAAGTGTGTCAACATATACCTGCATGTGGATGGGCCGTGTCTATCTCTGAAGGCAGTCCATGTATATAGATTGGTACTAATCTTCGTGCAAGTTGCTCCTTCACAGTTATGCAACGGGCCACCAACCGCTGACACAGCCTGCCTAATATGCTCCCAGATGGCATTGCAGGTGTTGGCAGGGGTTTGGTAGCTCAGCCTCCCAAACAGCTCCTCATAGTTTTTGAGCACCTGCTTGAGGAGCACATCATTCTCCTATGTGAATCGTTGCACCCTCTTTCATGACTCTTCAGGGACACGCTTCTTCTTGCACTTTTGATCTACTGGCATGGCAGCCGGACACTGTGGCTGTACCTCACCAGATGGCCCAGCTCATTTATAACCCTGGAGTATGATGTCAGCCAACTTTATTGTAGACTGTCCCTGAGGCAGCTGCTGCATCTCTACTCATTGTGTACGTTGGACTTCACTGGCCTGCTGCTCTGCAGCATTATCACCATCCTCACATGGTCTGTGCAGTTGGTCCATCCTTCACCGGGCTGTATTGTCACAGGTATTGCTGTGATATCCCTAATCTGCAGTATATATGTGGTCTGCACACACCATCACAAGCAGCATCGATGACGAGATTGCATGAAGGCACGTTCCAAATATAAGATGCGCTGCACATGTGCAAAGCATGGAACATCTGCGGTACATGCCCTGAACATGCGCATGTGCAAGGTGCAGAACATCTGTATATCATACCCTGTGCATCTGCATGCCATGGGCATGTTCTACAGATGTTCTGCACCTTGCATATGCGAGGGGCACAATATAAAGATGTTCCGCGCCTTGCGCATACACAGGGTACATTCCGTGGAATGTCAGTGCAATGTGCCCAGCACATGCGCAAGGCACATTCCATGCCCAGCGCATGCACGTGTGCAGGACATGTTCATTGACATTCCATGCCTTGCGCATGCGCAGCATACCCTGCATGTAGAATGCGCCTTCACGCAATCTCATCAGTGACGCTGCTCATGAGTGGTGATTATCACTACTGAGTGAGGACCATAAGGAGGCCCAGGTGTGTTGTGTTTGTTGTCTGATTGTGGCTCAGGTGTGTCGTGTTTGTTGTCAGCAGCTCCCCAGCCCCTCCCTTTCCCCTATAGTCTCTATTTCAGGCACAGTGAAGTTGCTGCTCCCGTTTTCTGAGATAGCTCACTTTGTGTTTGCAACTAGTGGAGTACAGTGGTTGTTAGTTAAGGGAGATAGCACACCAGGGAGAGTGACAATGGGCAGGGGTCCAGCCCTGCAGCAGCATAGATCTTCAGCTATGGAGGGGGGGGGGGGTGGCGGCACAGGCCAAGTATGGGGAACCACAGTGCCATAGGCATGCAGAGGTCTGCCCCAGACAGCCTCATCTCTACAGGCCCAGAGCCATGCTCCAGGGCATGCATGAGTACCAGGCCATTTCCCTGTATCATCTGAGTACAGTAGCTATAAGAGAGCTCTATGAGGATCTGAGATCTGACGTCAAGACTCTGACTAACCGGTCTCATGCCATACTAGGGTTGGTCAAGCTCCTGAGTGCCCTACATTTTTTTGCCTCTGGCTGCTTCCAAACATCTGTGGCTGCAGTTGGAGAAATGAGCCGTCCTACCTTCTCAAGCTGTCTCCAGCAGGTACTGCAAGCCATGATCAGCCGGGTAAGGAATTACATTGTATTTCCTGATAGTAGGTAACAATGGGGGCCCTAAACCAGAGTTTGAGCAAATTGAAGGGAAACCATACATGATGGGAGCTCTTGATTGCACACATGTTGCCCTGGTCCTACCCAGAGACAGGGAGGCAGTGTACCGCAACTGCAAGCATTACCATTCCCTGAATGTGCAGGTGGTTTGTGATGCAAATATGTGTATTCTGAATGTGGTTCCTAGGTTTCCAGGGTCCACCCATGACTCCTATATTGTGCATCACTCAGTAATATTCCAACAGTTTGAGGATGGACAGTATGAGGACTGTGTCCTACTGGGTGAGTAGTTTGTTTCTTTCTACTATGTGCATAATATTTATGAGGTACAGGTAGCATGGCCCATGTCACAGAATAGGCAAGATCACAGACTTTTTTTGGTGCAACTTTTAGATCAGGATATCTCATAACAAAACACATGGGCTAATGCTTGAATACTGTTTATAGCTCTGACATGCAACACACTGGTGTTTCTGCCATGGCACATCAAACCACAGCCAGAGCATTCATGCCTTTCTGTAGCTGTATTCCAAATGCACATAGTACTCCCTTGTTTCAGATATCTATTATTTGGGTTGTAGAAATCTGCAAAGTCGCCATACAGATCTGCACATCACTGTTTGCATTATCAGGATGACCTGTATATGCACTGCCTTTAGACTGTGTTACTTGTGGGACCATTGTGGCCCTTCGGGAATTGATCCATAACACAGTATACCTTTTCCTGTCCCAACATGTCCATGAGGCCATGGGGTTTGGATCAGTATTCCAAGCCTCTGTTCCATGTGGATGTTATTTGGGCCTCTGCGGGTACCTCTCTAAACAAGTAATGTGGTTGTCATGCAATATTCTCCAATGTGTGCTGGGCAGCAGATCTGCATGTTACACCTCTCACATCCTGGATTTCAACATTTCCATCTACTAGCCTTGGTGGTGTGTCCCTGTTTCCATTTTTTGGCAATCTCTGCCTATAAAAGGACTTGCAGAGCTGGGAATCTGATTGACAGGTGTATGCTGTCTTTGATGAGCAAGTCACCTGTGCTTGATAGCACCTACAGCACTTTGCCCAACGTTTCCCTGTGGCCAGTGAGGCTGTGTAGTGAGACTCTGGCAGCAATGAAAGAACAACAGCAGATGTCATCCAAACAACAACCATTCTGGAAAGAAGTGAAGGGCCTGTTCATTCTGCAGGACTACTATTTGCACAGGGCCCTGTGCCTTGGCGGGGCTTGCAATACCAATATCACACAAATGCAGTTTATCTTCCAGTAGTGCCAGGTTCAGAGGGAGAAACCTGGCCCCCATCTCACCTACGTACAGCTGCCAGATTGAATTGCACTCAGTTTTATTCCATCAGGTAGATGTGTTCAACTGTAGGTCACTTTCACAGTGGGATTATGATCATTTGGTGCCTCCCAGCACTCGGTGCACCTGCAGCCCACACTAAAACTCAACTACTGTATTCCTAAACAACAGCACTCTGCACCTCAGTTGCTGTACACAGATGTGCTGTGGCCTGGCAGGTTTCCTTTACAGCCAATCTGACATGCACAGCTCTCCTCAGGAAGGGGGGGGGGAGCATAGGACTGGAAATGGTCAGTTGGAGGGGGATTGCAGGATTGGGGTAGTAGGTGGTGGATGCTGGGTGGGCCTGGAATGTGAAGGGAGCTGATGTTGGGGGAAGGCTAGAAGGTGTTGGGGCAGGGGGAGCTAACATGCAGAGGGCAAACGTTATGGGGGTTATCCTGAGGCTGCTGCCCCTGTATAACATCCCCGCCGGTTGCGCGGGAAAGTTATATGGGTGCAGGGAAGGGGCGGCATGAAAGTGGAGAGTGGGCGGGCAGTGGGCGGTCACTGGCCTTGGATGTATAGGGTCGATTTGATGTTGACCTTGTACGAAACGATGCTGCCCGTGTCTTCATTCACTCATCGCCCACATGGCTACAATATGGTGTCTAATTTCCACTTGCTGAAGTCCGGATATCCGGAAGTTGATAGCCATGTGGGCGATGAGTGAATGAAGACGCGGGCAGCATCGTTTCGTGTAAGTACGAGCGTCTTATTGTGTTTTTTAGAATGTTTTACATAGTGGAGAGTGACCCAAAGATTATTTAGGGTTTTTAGTTTGGGATTGTTGTTGTTTGTATCTTAGAATACGGGAACGGATCTCCTGATGAAATTGAGCTTTGAAACGCCTTTGCGGCGCCTGAGTAGTGCGTCGGGATCCGCTTTGTGAGCTAATGAAGATTCGGTGGAGCAACACAGCTAAGTTATTGTTTATCCAACACAAGTTTGCATAGTTTGCACAGTAGCGAAAGTTGAATTAGAAGGTCATTGATGCAAATACAGCACTACATGAATGGACGCAAGTCTAGATCAAAGTGCATTATAAGTCTGAGACCTTGTTTCGCATACTGAATGAAAACGAGAGTGTCGCTGCCTATTAGATTGAAAAGCTCTACTTTGCCTATATGTTTTGATTGAACGCATCTGAAACTTTGTCACTGAAATAAGCGTTCAGTAATTGACCGAACAGTTTTGTGGTGCCCTCTGGACTTCAGCAAGTGGAAATTAGACATCATATTGTTGATGACATTCTCCACTATGATGTTGATTGTACACGTGTGATAGGAGTGGGAGTAGTACAAGTTGCATTTATCTTTTTCTTTCCATTGTTGTCCATACAGCCACCATGAATGTGGCCTTGGATGGGCTCATGACATTGCTCCTAGTAATCTTTGACCCAGACAGGGGGCATGGTACCAAGTGCACATATGTTGTATTTTGCAGTGTGTGTGCAGTGAGATCAGCATCGTACAGATACATTGTACAGGCATATGTTTACTTTTAGTTCTTGATGTGAGGTGTGATTGGCCCTTTAGTTGTCAAAGCAGTAATAATGCTGACTTTCAGATGCCTCCCTGTGAATGATGTGATCATGTCATGCATTGTGTTCCTTGTGGAACATGTTGTTTGTTTGGTCTGATGGCAAATCAGAATGCTTCATCGTTCACATCTGCCACATTATGGAATATCGTTTAGACAACAGGCAATGATGTTTGAACATGCACACACACATCTCACACTTTCTAACCACCACCTCTGGGTCAGAAATGACAAGTTGCACAGAATGACATATCCAGACAGGCCCTGTCCACCACATGCACCACACACCAGCTGTCCTCCACATTAGATAATGTTTGGCTAACATCATCAAACATCATCTATGTAATTAGCTTGTTTGTTACTCATTGAGAATTCATTGTCCTTCTGCATTGATAGACATGATGAGGGCTATGACACACCTGAAACACATGGCCATGGACATGTGTCTGTGTGCCTGAACAAATGTGAATATAATCTGTACTGATCAGTTTGCATATCCTACACCTTCAACAGTAGCTACTTTATGCCAATGTAATGGTTTCATGTTGAAAGTGTCTTACTTGATATTTAAAACTTGGATGGTAACTCATGATGTGTGATGACATGCATGCCTTCCTGTCTATTATCTTTTTCACAGAGCATGGACCACTCACAGTGGCAGGAGCCAACAGTGCATCTGCAGTCACCACCACCACAAGTGGGATGAGACAGCAACAACAGGAGATGATTCCTGAGAAGGCGTGACAGACAGTCATGATGCATATGTTGAGGGGCACATGCCAATGCAGGACATTGATATCCAAGTGGGCAAACCAGGGTATCCAGAAGAGGCACACTGACCTGGCAATACAGTGCAAAGCTGGGGTGGAGAGGCCCCTTGGCACACCCTAGTTGTCACAGTCCCTTACTATGGGTTCTGCCATCATCATTGGCAAACCTTGAGCCTCTATGCAGACTCCCATGGCTGAGGAAAAAGACTTGGAGATAGCTGTGATGCTCCACATCATTACAGCGAGGGAGACAGAGACTGGTGCCAGTGAACAGTCCAGCAGCAACAGCACTGATATCTGCAGTCTGCCAATCCTCACTGTCATTTACACTTTGCTTGTTTTACCATGCCATGGCTCTATCACCTATATAAATATCTAAACCCTTCACTCTGTTCTATATCTACACCCTATTTCTTGAGTGAATATGCAGTAACTGATATATTAATATGTTGTAACACACCCCTATTTTTTGTCGGAAGTTATTGCTCCCTCTTGAAGCGTGACTTCCCTTTTAATCAATTTTGTGGTAACCTAACCACTTCATAAAATATTGTGAAATAATTGTATTCAAACTCAATGCTATATCACAATAACCTCTTCACTTGAAAACCAACCGAGGAGGCCTCTTCTAAACAGTCAAGAGCTCTCCCCTGCTTGTATCCAATTCTGCAGATCACAACGAACACAGCACTGCGTTTAGAGCCACACTCTAATTTCTGGCCCTGTTTCAACGCTTAAGATTCTGCAATCAACATATACTCATCTTTATGCAGCGTCCAGCCTTAATAGCTTGTTCTTTTCAACGCTTAACCCGAAGAAGTATCCAAAGAAGTATCCAATTTCGCACTCTTCTTGTAACGGACACTTCCGTTAATGCAGTCTCACTTACTGATCAGGAAATTGCTAACATCGAGAGATTTTAAACCGTCCTCCAATTCGAGACCATTACATCATAGCAAGCTCATCCAATCCAATTCCAGGTTTAACCCCTTTAACCCCTCTATCACCGACAACAAATGTTTAGGCAGAAAATGGCATCACAATGGGTGTATAGCAGCAGAGGCACATTATGTATAGGGTGTTTTATTTCCTTGACACCCTTGTGCTGGCCAATTTGGTTATGACAGGTTGTCACACATCCCCATAAGGTTCACCACAACATGTGTCATCTCTCTTTTCCCATATCCAGGAGTGATCCTCTGCATATAGGGTATCACTATGTCATTTGGGGATTTACAGTTTGCATATGTATGTACATGAATATGTTGTGACACAGTGACATCACATTGTGCACATTTTGGGAAGGTTACTATACCATAATTTTCATGTTTAGCCAGTTCACAAACCATGTTGACCTATTGTTTCCAAATAAAGAAATCTTTTTTGATTTGTATGCAGCTTATGCAGTCACATGGGTTCTTCATCCTGTGCATCTCATGATAATGTGTTACATCCATGAAAAAGGCAGTTTTATGATGTGCTTATCAGTATTTTCATACATTGCTTAGAGTGTGTATTCCATGTACATTGTATTGCTTGTATGCCTCATGGAAGTAGAGGTATACTGGGACATCCCAAAGCTGTTTTATTGAGGTGATTCTGCACTTGTGAAAGAGTTTTTTTTACTGTGCCAACACATGTGCTTCTCATAACTAACTTCATCTTACAATTGTAGATCATGACCCAGATTTTGGGAGGCATTTGCACAGGTAACTGTCCTAGTCACCTGTGTAAATGGCTTCTTTGTGATTTTGGGTACCTGGGATCTCAGGTATTGGCCCTCTGAGATCCCAGGTACCTCCCTAACATGTCCATATGCTATGTAGTTGGCATCAGGATGTGTTAGGGGTGTTCTGTGGCAAGACAGGAGCAGATAAAAATGCTTGGCGGGTAGCAACATTTTTCTATGCAACGCACATAGTCAACTGTGCATTAAAGCTGGGCACGGATTTTCCTCACCTATCTTTCAGGCACAGGGTCTGAGCAATTTGCCTGTTAAATTTTGCCTACCTGGCTAGCTCCTGCACCTTCCAGTTTGTGTGTGAGGACCTGATTTTCAATGGGGGAGCCACATATGACCACAGCATTCAAATCCAGGTTAGATGGATGGTCGTCATGCTATCCACCGACACAACACTTTGCACCACCCAGATGAAATCGGGCATCATATATTTCAGCACATAGCAGCCATATATGGGTTTGGCAGTCAATCTAAATCTGACATCTATCTAAGGTGCATATATTCCCTGAGCCATAGCAGCATTTGCTTTCATTCACACTGACATATAGCAGCAACATCTTCTGTGGATACATCTTCTCATTGCTATCTAGCAGGCCATCAGGGAGCATACATTGATCTAAACATCCTGTGCCACATCCGAGAGGTTCTTGTCCCTGCAACTCACAACATCATTTTTTATCATTGCCTACACACATTCACTACAACTATGTTGAAACATCAGACATGTGATATGGGGATTCCGGGGTTAATGCAGAGCACATTATCACATGCCCTGAAACTCACTCACCACACTGCCATCCTAACATCACCAAGGTCTTCAGTGGCCAGTGTGGATATATAACAGACATATCTGTGAGCAGCAAGGTTTGTCAAATATGGTATGCATGGTTCAAGCCTCTATGACACAGCATATGTGTACAACCGTGCACACTGCTAATGTTCGGATGTGGGAGCAATGTGTTTGATCCCAGACTCATAGCCATGAGGAGTGTTCCGCCATTTGTCTTTCACCTGGTCATTTCTCAGAGGTAACTATGAGGCTCCTATTTCTGCACACATCATACATCAACAGAGCCTTAATTAATGTCTGACCTGTGATTCACACAGACATCCCTTGCTGGAAATAAAATGCTTCCAGCTAACTAACACAGTGTCTGAGGCACAGATGACAGGTTTTACGTAGGTATGCTCATAATTAGCTGGGCCTCCTATTTCTTGCATAGGATCCGTAGCTCCTGAGACACACGTGGGACTGTCAGCAGCACTCCTGGTGCACATAGTCACTGCATATATACATGCATTACCTTTACCCATACAATAGACTGCTGAGTCGTATGCCAGATATCATAGAGGGGCAGGGGAGCCATAATCTTCATGATTGCTTACCAACATCACTGCACACATTCGTAGCACAGAATGACCCTCTTAAAGGGTTTTAATGAACAAATAAGTTGTTTTCAAACAAGGGGAAGCTGTAAAACTAGAGGGCATATGATGAAGATGCAAGGCGATAGACTTAAAAGCAACATCAGGAAATACTTTTTCACTGAAAGAAGGGTGGATGCTGGGAATGTCCTCCTGATGGAGGTGGTGGGGGCAAATACAGTGATGGAATTCAAATGGCATGGAACAGATATGGTGGATCCTTTTATAGCAAGAGGATAAGATTTTAAGCTCTGATGAGCAGGGACTGTGTATAACATCTATATCTACAGCGCTGCATATGCCTTGTAGAACTATATAAATGATTAGTTGTAATAGTAGTAAATATCTTTTATACTTCAATAAATAGAGGGGGGTGGCCTGCACAGAGCGGCAGTTACAACCACCCTAGCCACCTTGTTGAGCAGACTAGATGGTTCATACTGGCTTTATCTGCTGTCATATACTATATTACTATGTTAGGAGTCATATACTATGTTACAATGTGAGGAAATATATGGGTAGAAAAATGACCCCCACAGAAGTGATGGAATCCTTTATTGGTGTAGGGCTATTAGCAATCTTAGTGCAGTAATTACAGATGAGTTATCTTTAGAGAGCCAAAGAGCACAGGGCTTAAAGATATTGAGGGCCAATTTCGAGGAGGCAAACCAATCAGCAATTTTGGTAAGGGAAGAAGTAACAAGGAGCAGTAATTTTTCTGTCGTCATGTTTCTATGTTTATAATAATGATCTCTATGTCATCTGCATAAATGTGTAATCCAAAATTGAAGTCCTGAATCAGAGTAGCTAATGGAGCAATGAAAATATTGAACACAATCGGGGACAGTATAGAACTCTGCAAAACACCACATTGAAGAGGAAAAGGTGGGGAAGTATCAGTTTCAGACACAACTTTAAATATTTGCTAAGATAAATAGTACTGGAACCAGTACAATTCTAGACCAGTAAGACTTTTACCATGTATCCTTTGTAAAAGAAGATGATGATGATCCATCCAGGGCCAGCCCAAGGGTTTCTGCCACCCTAGGCAGACATCCTGGCCTCATCACCCTCCCCCCCAGCTGCCACCACCGCCACCGCCCCTCCCCCCAGCTGCCACCAATTCCATTTAGGGGGGGGAGACACACAGCAGCACCAGCAGTATTTCAAAAAGCAGCAGCTTTTTCCCACCACTTTCTTGACTACAGAGCTGCTTTTGGAAATACTGCTGCTGCCACTGCCACCGCTGCCCACCTCCCCACTAAATGGAATTAACAGCAGTTGTGGTGGAAGACAACATGGATGATGATGTGTGTGCTGCTGCTGCCCACCTGGGCCGGCTGCTTAGCTCGCCTAGTGGGCAAGCTGGCCCTGGATCCACCAAGTCAAAAGCAGTGGAAAGGTCCAGTTGAAGCAATGGTACTGTTTTTCCACCATCTAGGTGGGTTAGAACGTCATTATACAAATCAACCAGTAGTGTCTTGGTACTGTGGAATGGCCTGAACCCCAACTGTTTAGGATGCAAAATATTACTGGATTCAATGAAGGAAGATAAGTGATAAAATACCGACTCTTCTGTAACCTTTGCTAAAAAAGGGAGATTGGAAATCGGGTGGAAATTGGCTAGGAAATCGTGGAAATTGGCTGGAAAAATTGGGGGATCTGGATTGAGCTTGGAGTCCACAATAGAGACACATTTCCAAGAGGAAGGGAATGTGCCGATGATAAGCTGGAATTGACCAGGTCTAGAATTCCTTTTGATAGTTGAGGAAGAATCTCCTTCAGAAAAAAGATGGAAATGTATCTGGCGGTGGTGGATTCACATTCATAGAGGCAATTAATTTCTCAAGGGCAGCTTTAGAAAGTGGGGCAAAGGAAGTTAATGTGCTCCAGATTGCCTGTTAGAGGAAGGAAATTAAAATTAAGATTGACCCATAGTCTCAGAGACTCCTGCTCCTGCCACTCTCTACTGTTATCATCTGATGGTCCTGATGCATCTTCAAGGTTTCTATTTCCCATTTTATTTGGTATCTCTTATAGGAATGTGAAATAAAAGACATGCTTAGTGGAGCCATTCAGCAACACTGGCATACCCTGCTATCCCTATCTTTCACTCCATATGCCACTCGCTGACTACTACAGCTCTGGGAGTGCATTGCCTCACATGTTGTTGGCAGCCTATTGGGGGGCACATGCTTACATCCTCCTCCACTCCCGCTCCTTTGGAAACTTCTGTTCAATGCTGGCTGCACACTTCTGTGCGCTGCATTTACAGGTCTTTCTGTGGGTGCATATGTTTTTTTCTGTGTTGTATTAATCTATAGGCTACCTCCTGCTGCATAGCAAGTCAGCCTTTACTAAGTATAAGTTCCCTTCCACCCACCCTAACTCCCCCCCAGCCCAGGCATACTCTTTATTTATTTATTTTAACTGTATTTATATCCCGCTTTTCACCGGGTCAAAGTAGTTTAACATTAAAGGGTGGGGGACAATAATCAATTCTAGCGCTGTGGCTATCACCGGGGGGCAACATTAATGATCTGAACATATTAAGGACATAGACAATGTACATCAGTCTCTTAGAAAATAGATCCGAGGATATGATTAGGGGGTCTGGGGGGTAGTCAGTGATGGGTGTTTGCTTCTGTTCCGAGGTATTCCTGGAATAGGACGGTTTTTAGTTGTTTCCTGAATGTCAAGGGATCTCCTTTGCTTCTGATATGACTTGGTAGAGATTTCCAGAGGGATGGTGCGTACAGTTCAAAGGCTCTGTTGCAGGTCCGTTGATTGTATTTGGTCCATTTATGGGGGATAGTGAGGGAGTTACTGGTGGTTTGTCTGGTTGTTCTGTTGTGGGTGGGTTGGGGCAGTAGAGTGCTGAGCTGGGAAGTCTGGGTTTGGTAGAGGGCTTTGTGAATAAGTAGGGCAGATTTGTATTTGATTCTTGCTTCGAGAGGAAGTATGTGCAGCTCCCTCAGGACTGGGGTGATGTGATCTGTTTTTTTTTGCTTTCTGGATAATTCTCGCTGTGGTATTTAAGGTAGTTCGTAGTGGGTTGGTGTGGGTGGCAGGTAGTCCGTGGTAGATTATATTGCAGTAGTCCAGGTGGGGGAGTGTCATGGCTTGCATGACTGTCCTGAAGTCCTGCGGTTCAATGAGAGGTCTGAGGCATTGTACTGTTTTTGCCTTGTGGAATATTATTCCGGTAGTTTTTTTTTATCTGTTGCTTGAGTGTGAGTGCTTGGTCTATGATAATTCCTAGGTATTTTATGTGTGGTTAGCTTTATAGCCTCTTAAACCTATTAAAGGGAGAAGGGTGATCAAAATCACTTTCTGGTTCAGCTAGCTATCATTAGGTCCATTAAAGGTAATTGGTATAGTTGTATCAGTACAGGTATCCCTAACAACTTCAAGTAAACCATTTAAATAGCTAAACAAAACCTTAAAACTAAGATGCTGATAGCAGTCCAGGAGTGGGATGAGGGCTATCTAGTCTTTTGCATTGTCACATGTATCTCCCAGTTGGTGAGGTGTTATGTGTGCACTATGTGCAAGGAGCTCTTTTCCCTCAGGGAATGAATCTGATCTTTGGGGGTTAGAGTAGCAGACTTGGAGGACATAAGGAAGAAAGAGAGGTACATAGACGAGTCCTACAGGGATGCAGTACTGAAATCCCACTTCCAATCTGGCAGTCTCTTATTTGCCATGGAGGAGAGAGGTCACGTGAAAGGAGAGTATCACCTTGGTGTTGCAGGAAGTGATCCTATAGCTAGGACCTGTCCGCCAGGAGATGTAAAACCATCTCACACCAAAGAAGTTTCTCCAGGGCCAGGTGCCCATGAGGGAAGGTTTAGGATAGCTGTTATAGTTGGTGATTTGATCATTAGGCATCTAGATAGCTTTGTGGCTGGTGGACATGAGAACCACCTGGTAACATGCCTGCCTGCTGCAAAGGTAGCGGACTCACACATCACCTAGACAAGATTTTAGATAGTGCTGGGGAGGAGTATGCTGTCTTGGTACATGTTGGCACCAATGACATAGGAAAGTGTGGGAGTGGGGTTCTGGAGGTCAAAATTTAGGCTTTTAGGTAGGAAGCTGAAATCTAGAACTTCCAGGGTAGCATTCACTGAAATGCTTCCCGTTCCATGTGCAGGACCCAGAAGGCAGGCAGAACTCTGGAGACTCGTTGTATGGATGAAACAATGGTGCAAAGAAGAGGGGTTTGGATTTGCTAGGAACTGGGCAACATTCTGGGGAAGGGAGGGGCATTTCCGAAGGGATGGGCTACACCTCAACCAGGATGGAACCAGGGTGCTGGCATTAACCTTTAAAAAAGAGTTAGAGCAGCTTTAAAACTAGTTAGTAAGGAAATCTGACAGTCGCCCAGGAGCGCATGTTTCAGAAGGATGTATCCTTGAAGGATACTAGCAAAACAGGGAAGTTAAAGAAACTCATCAGAAAGGTTCCAATAAAGATAAAAGTAACCCAGATGCCCTTCAGTACAGAACCATAAGATTCCAAATTAGACCTATCAACTGATAACCAGATTAATATGATGCTTGTATGCAAATGCTAGAAGTCTAAAAAAAATAAGTTGGGAGAGTTAAAATTTATAGCACTAAATGAAAGGTTAGATATGATTGGCATCTCAGAGGCCGGGTAGAAGGAAAACAACCAATGGGACACTGTAATACCTGGGTACAAACTATATCATAATGATAGAGTAGATCAAATTGGAGGAAGGGTTGTGGTCAAGTTCCTGCTACACCAAGGTGATGCTCTTCTTTCACATGACTCTCTCCTCCATGGAAACAGAGAGATTGCTAGACTGGAGGTGGGACTTCAGAACTATGTCTCTGTAGGTTTCATCTATATACCTCTTTGTCTTCCTTTGGTCCTCCAAGTCTGCTACTCTTGCCTCCAGTGATTGGACTCTTTCCCTGAGAGCAAAGAGTTCCTTGTCACTAGTGCACATGAAAGACCCCTCACTAACTGGGAGAAAATCTTAGATGTGACACCCAATGCAAAAGACTGGATAGCTCCCATCTTGCTGCTGGATTGCTGTCTGCATGTTGGTTTTAAGGTTTTGCTTAGCTATTTAAGTTGTTTGTTTACTTAAAGTTGCTTGGGATACTTGTACTAATACAACTATACCTAATAAATTTAAGGAACTTTGTTCATCTCAAGATTAATTAATTGCAGGGCCATTATTAATCTAGTCCTGATGAGGATACCTAGCTGAATATGAAAGTGAATTTGACCATCTCGTTTTCTTTAATAGGTTTAAGGGCCTATAAAGCTAAGGTTATTCCTGGGATGAGTGGGAGTTGGTGTGGGTTGGAGGGTAAAAACACTTAATGAAAGCTGGTTTGCTACACAGCGCCCTGGCCTGTGCTTCTAAAGTAATCTCTTAACAATTTCCTGGGTGATTCATACAGCCTTTTTTAACAGCTAGCTGTAGCACAGCTGGTTGTTACCTGTAGTCTTCTTTCTTCCATTTGTACTTTATGCAACCACTAGCTCCAGAGACAAGACAATTCTCCTTTACCCCTTTAAAATAAGTTCATGGTAGACTGATGGTCACCTCAAATTTGTCTGTCTCACAGAGGGCAGCTTGCAGGGAACAAACACTATGTTCCACTGAAAATAAATTTAACTAAATATGAATAAGGACTTTGGACCAGTATATGTTACAATTATTTGAATTTTAAGTCCTAAATGTATGGTATATATATATGGTGGTATGTTAAGAATAATGTTTCACTAACTTACAGAACAAGTACCGTAGTTATTAAAACACGTTATACTAACTATGAATTCTTGAAAATATAAAAGTTTTGCTTTAATTACTAATAGTCTGAATACAAAATATTTCTTTGTCCCTTTCTAGTAAATACTTAGCATAAGTCAAGTAATAATTACCAAACTCAGGGTTCTATACAACTCCTGATTACCAGGGTTACAATTATATTTGAGCTCAGATATTTAACTGTGTAATGTTGAACATGTAATAGTGCTATGTATCCTCCTGGATCTTTTCTTCTGTTGGGGTCCGGCTACTGCAGACAAATTCTTCTGCTAACTGGAACTCAGTTTTTGTTAGCTTTAATTTTACTCAGCTTTCCAAACCCAACCTAGCTCTAATTTCTCCTTTCACTATAGGGAACCTATAAAAAAATGGGAAAGTACACCAAGCTTGCAAGGATAAGGAAGCCTTTCCTAAAAAAAAAAAAAAAAAAAACCCTCTCTTTCCTTCTTTCTTTCTCCCAATTAGCTCCTTTCAATCCTCAGTCATACTCTTTTAAAACTACACTTACTCCCATTCAACCTCCCCTCTTTCACACTATGGGGTATGTTTACTAAACCGCAGTAAAGGAGCAAGTTTGCCATTAGCGCATGCTAACTGCACTTCTGAGCCCTTAGCATGTCCAAAAAGCTACTTTAGCACGCGTTAACGGTACCAGCCACTTTAGTGCGTGCTAACGGTACCTGTGGGTGGAGAGAAGGCATGCATGGGGCAAAGAGTGGGGGTCAATGGGCGGGGAGTGGGCGGGAACAAGGCTTGCTCCCTTAACACATGCACCTTAATGGCAGGAACCCTAACGCAAGTCAAAACCTCACGGAAAGGGTGTATTTTGAGGAGAGATAGCCTATTTAATGTCTGCAATGTGATGCACAGACAGTGGAGCCCAAGTGAGTGATAGTAGTGCTCCATTAGCAGCAACAGCATAATGCCCCAGTATGAAAGGGCACTATATTGATGGTACAAATGGGGGCAAAGGAGGTGACACATGGGTCATGCAGTGGGGGCTGCTGGTGCACAAGGGGGACCAGGCATCTGCCTAGATGGCACACAGGAACATAAGACTACAAAATATGCCAAACTGTGTCAGACCAAGGTCCATCATGCCCAGTATCCTGTGTCCAACAATGGCCAATCTAGGTCAGAAGTACCTAGCAGTTTCCCGAAAAGACACACTGTATCCCCAATAACTGTAATGGGGCAAGCAGTGCATAGCCCGGGTCCTCTTTAGCAATAGTTTATGGACCATTACCTAGTAACCCGTCCAAATCTTTTTAAACCCAGCTACACTGACAGCCTTTACCATAAACTCCAGTAATGGATTGCAGGATTTGATTACGCGTTGACTGAAAAAATATTTTCACCTATTAGACCCAAATGGATCACACTGTAGCCGCATTGCAAGTCCCCTAGTCTGTCCACAGTCTGATGGCATAAAAAATGTTTACCTGTTCCATTCCAGTCAGTAATCTATAGACCTCTATCATATCTCCCTTCAGTCGTTTCTTCCCCAGGTTGATGAGCTCCAACCTTCTTAGCCTCTCCACAAAGGGGTATTTTGCCATCTGCACTACCATCTCTGATATTCATCATGATCCCACAGTGATAGTGGCAGCACACAGTCCTCCTACTGCTGCAGAAAGGCAATGTGCCATATGGGGCGGTCCAAGGGTCCTGGCACCCAAGGAAGAAATACAGGTTGCCCCCCTCCCCTGCTGCCGCAGAACCCAGTTGTGGGGAAGAGGCCGAAAGTGCCAGATGCTGTAGCCCCCCAGGAAGCTGTAACATACAGGCACCCAGGGGACTACTACTGCAGTGGCTGTTATGCTCCCCCTGAGACGTATCATTGGCAGGCAGTGATGGGGTTCCTAAAGAGGCATATGGTTGGGGAGGGGGCTGTGTGGCTGTCCATGTATGCCTCTGCCACCCCCATCTGGATCATGTGCCCTAGGCACCCACCAACCCGCATGTTGGATGGGCTGGGACTGCACACCACCAACACGGACAGCACACAGGCATGTCAGCATGGTGTGGGGATGTTGGCAAAGGGGCCAGTGGCACCCACCTGCAGCAGACCAAAGCCATGCCCTGGTCCTGTGCATAGTGCGCATTGCAACATGTGCCAAGGTCTGTCTGATGCAAAGTATATCATCCCCAGGGATTGTTATAGCCATATGGCAGCACTGTGACTCAATGCACACAGTCGGTGTGTAAATGAGTGGAGAGTCACGGATTTGGGTCCTGGCTGGGGATTATGCATCACATACCACTTTGACCCGGTGAACAGCGGGATATAAATACAGCTAAATAAATAAATGTCCCTGTGGCTGAACCTTAGCCCACAGTGCAGGTACAGCACCAACATGTGCAACTCCCAACGAATCGGCCAGCAAGGGTACAAACACACATCAGACAGGCTCCACTATCCACAGCTGGATGGAGAGTCAGGCTGATAGTACCGGCACACTGAGCAGGCTTTAACATCAGAGCACACAACTAGCTCCTACACAAGGAGCACACATTAACAATGTTCACGCTCAAATCAGGACCAAGGTGGCAGGCAGGAGTGCCAACCATCCCCATTTTTGCACAGCGCGTCATTTTGAGTGTGTGTGTGTGTGTGTGTGTATGTCTATCAATTTGGTTGTGGTTTTCTAAACCTCACTGAGCCTCACAGTGCCTAAGCTGTTTCCAGTGTTAGTCTACAAATGTGCATGATGAGGAGCAAAATATTGTGGGTATGGGCTTAAGCAGGGCAGAATGGCCAGGATGGGTTTGCTTTGGATGTAGGGTGAATGGCTGTGACGTCGTAGTGCCTGTCTGCCACATGCATAGCCTGGGTGGTCACAGCATATCATGCTGGGAGGGCACTCTCACTCTGACTGAGCAGAGACCATGACATGGCTGTGTATCCACATAGTGCTATATAGTGTCTACTTCTAGTGATGTGAGTGCACCTCCTGTCCTAGGGGCCTGATCACTGAACAAACTGCTGGGTGTCCAAGCTGTATATCCCAAGCCTGGGTGCACATGGTCATTTTGAGCACATGCAATGTGTACTGACCAGCAGATTGTCTGCAGTTGGTATGTACATGGCTGGAAAACCCAGTGGTGGGCAGCAGGTGCAGTCTGATTGTGCTGGCTGTGGGTGAATGATAGACCTAGGTGATTGGGATGTGAGGTGCTCCAGGCCTATGTCCAGTGGTACTGGTAGAACCAACAGAACATTAGTAACAACCTTGTTCAAGTCTAGACAACCTCCCTCCCCCTTCCCCCTCTTCCTCCTCCCCCTCCCCCTCCCTCTCCCCCCTTGTTTCTGGGTGAGAGGGTATCATTTTTTCATCGTATCATTTTTTTCAATAGTGTGCCCTATTGCACAATAGGGAGTACAACTGCCGCTTTTATTTCATAATGAAAGCACATCTAAAATATTTTATTTAGCTATGCTCTCTTTTTATAGGCCAATATTCAAAGAAAATTGTATATTCACTGGAGGCTGGATTTTCAACCACTATACGGATCCCGGCATTTAAATTAATTTCCCTTCTGCTGCCACTGAAAATTGACCCCTTGGGGTCATTTTATAATGTCATTTTCACTATATGTGTCCACATAGACGCGTTAATGGCTTCTAATCAAATGCCAACCAGTATCAAGTTAAGCACGTTAAAATGAATGCACTTCCTTTGCCCAGAGGATAGCCGGATGCATGGTCTGGGCAGATGTTAGGTGGAGTTTGCAAATACGCACATTGCTGACAAACACCTTAATTCCTAAAAGGTATAAATGTCCACACCTGCTTTTAAGGCACAATCTCAGCCACTTATTTATTTATTTATTTATTTATTTAACAGTTCTTCTATACCGCTCTATTTTAGATCAGAGCGGTTTACATTCAACATCAACCATACAACACAGGAACCCTGAGTTGCATTTACAATAAACAGGAGATCAACTTGGAAGTAACTGGGGGGAACTATGTACATTGTATAACATATCTACATCTTATTTACACTGGGGGTCCTGATTCCATTTCAGTGGGTATCTTCTGAGCGATCAGTTGAATATCCTTTTTCATGCTGAGTCTGATTGTTTAATTGCAATGAGTGATTGTCTGAGGGGGCATATGTATGATTACTAGTGCTGGATTCAGGGTAGTATGTGGTGAATAGGTGCTGCTTTAGTGCTTTCCTGAAGTCAATTAGGTAAGTGATGTTTCGAATAGAGGTGGGGAGAGCGTTCCATGCTCTGGGTGCGTAAATCGTAAAGGCCCTATTTGTCGTTGCTTTTGTGCATTTTGTTATTACTTTTGGGACCTCTAGTGTGTTTTGCATCATGGGTCTTCTGTTTCTGTTCTGTGGTACTTTATGTATCATCTTGCTGAGGGCTGTGGGGGTCAGGGTGTTTGCGGCTTTGAAAGTTAAGGTTAGAACTTTGTGGCGGATTCTTGCTTGAACTGGTAGCCAATGGAGGTTCATCAGTACTGGCGTTATGTGCTCTCTCCGTGAAGCCCCTGTTAGTACTCTTGCCGCAGTGTTCATTGCAAGCTGGAGAGGAGCCAGTGTTGCTTGAGGGAGACCGTGTAGAATTACGTTGGCATAGTCGAAATGTGATAATATTAATGCCTGATAGATCGAACGGTAGTCGCTGAAGTCAAGCAGCGGTCGGAGATGTTTTAGGGTCCTTATTTTCATGTATACTGTTTTTACTGTGTTTCTTATGTGGGTTTTCAGATCCAGTTGTTGATCCAGTGTAACGCCAAGGTAGCGGATTGTGGGTTTGGTTTTCAGCTCTGTGTTGCCGACCTTTAAAGAGAGTGGAGGGGTGAAGTCCTGGTTTCTTGAGATGAAAAGGACATCTGTTTTACTGTAGTTGATTCTCATGTTTTGTGTGCTGAACCATTCTGCTGTTGCCTCAAAACATCTTGTTAGAGGGGAGAGGTCTGGATGGTTGGTCCTGAATGGGATGTATAGTAGGATGTCATCTGCGTAGGCTAGACAGTTGACCTTGAATGAACGTGCTAGGGCACATATGGGCTGCATGTAGATGTTAAACATCAATGCAGATAGTGACGAGCCCTGTGGTACACCCTGGTTCTGTAAAAATGGTTCAGAGGTTGTGGAGCCTGTCCTTACATGTTGCCATCTATTAGTCAGGTATGACTTGCACCACTTTAGGGCTGTTCCCTGAATTCCTTTCTCGCTGAGACGTTGTATGAGGATCTCATGGTTCACCGAGTCGAAAGCCGCTGCAATGTCGAGGAATATGAGGGCGAATCCTTGATGCATTTTGTCAGTTCCAGAGACTAGATGGTCAAATAGGTTGGTGAGGAGGGTTTCAACCCCATGTGCTTCTCTGAACCCATGCTGGGAAGGATCCAGTGGGGCTTCAGTATCAATATGCTGTTGGATTTGGCGCTGTACTAACTTTTCGATTACTTTGGCAAGCATAGGGATACTTGAAATTGGTCTGTATGATTCCACTTTCGTTGGGTCCATCTTGTTATTTTTGAGCAGTGGTCTGATTGATGTTTGTTTCAGACTTTGTGGAAACGATCCGGATGTAAGAGATTGGTTTATTAATTCGCTCAGATATTGGCTTAAGTCACATCGTAACTCTTTTATCCATAAAGCAGGGCATGGGTCATTGGGTGCAGTAGTGGGGTTGATTGCAGCGATCGTGTCTTCAACCTCTCTGCGTGATATTTTTTCAAAGTCGGATAGTGGTGATGGTTGGGGCAAGTTGTGCTGAGAGCTGTTTTCCGCGGAGTTCGAGGTTGCACCAACCTGGGTGACTTCAAGTTGTAGGTAGTTGGTTGCAGATGTAGTAGTCTGGATCATTTTTGACTGTAAGTAGTTGGAGTATGCCTGGGGGTGTGGCATCTGTGACTGGTCTGCAGGAGGTTCTCTTATGAGAGATTTCACTATATTGAAGAGATCGTGTGGCTTGTTTAGTGACCGCTTCAAGATGTCGGAATGGTATTGTTTCCGCTTTTTTGTTAATTCATCGCGGTGTGATTTTAGGTGAGCGATGTAAGTATCTTGTGCTTCAGTAGAGTGGGATCGGCGCCATCTTCTCTCGAGCCTGCGCAGGCACTGGAGTGAGTCTCGGAGTTCTCTGGTATACCATGGTGCATGCTCTCGTTTCTTTGTTGTTGTTTTATTTGTGGCTGGTAGACATGCGATGGTCTTGAGGCTCTCATCCCAGGTGGATACCAATGCATCTAGGTCGTGTGGTATGTTGTTGAGGAGTGGGAGGATCTTCTCTCGAAGCTCTTCTTTATTGAAGGGGCGGAAGCGCTTCAAAGAGGTTTCGTGGACAGTGTTGTTTTTGTTTGAGTTTTCATTGTGTGTGTTAAGAGGTATCTGGAATTGGATTAGGCTGTGGTCAGACCATGGCACAGGCGTTATGGTTGGTGGCATTGGTTGGGTGGTGTCTTTATCTGTCTGTGGGGCAAAGATCAGGTCAAGTTTGTTTCCCTTGACGTGGGTGGGATTATTGACTAGCTGATCGTAGCCTAGTTCTTGTAACGCTTCTAGGAAAGCAGAGGCTTGCGATTCCTGTAGCGTAGGCAAGTTGAAATCACCTAGGATCCAGTTCTGGGATCGTGGTTTGTTTGAGTTGCAAGCGAGGCCCATAATCGTTGCAAGATCTTCTGAGGATGGTGTTGGTGCCCGGTAGAGTAGGTTGATCGTGCAGGTGTCATTTGTTATGGTGAGGGAGTCCAGGTGGGCTGTGCTGGTTGAGTTGCACATCTGGAAGCCTAGGCAAGTTTTGACAAGGATGAGTGTTCCTCCTCCTCTCTGATTGGCTCTATGGCATGTGTGGACTGAGAAACCTGTGGGTATCATCTGGTTGATGATTGCGTTGTCACATTCTGATAGCCAAGTTTCTGTGATCATGATGATATCAAGATCATGGGTCGTGATCAGATCGGTAATTATTGGCCATTTTGTACGTATTGACCTTGCGTTGATGAGTGCACACTTTAGGGCTTGATGGTGTTGCTGACGGTCCAGATGTGACTTCTTGAGATGTTGAAGTGGGATGTGTAATAAATGTGAGTGATGTGCGTCCTTGGGTTCTCTTGGGGGGTGTTGGTGATTCTCCGTCCATCTTTTCCCTTCACTGCGGAGTATTGGGATGTGGTTAGTGCTTGTGTGAAAGGCGTGGGATGTAAGGGGGAGCAATGAGGCTAGGTGTAGACATGCCAAGGCTAGGAATGGGTGCATTTTGTGATGTCTTTGTGAAATAGTATGTGAACTGTTTGTTGCTGGGTAATTAGTGGGACCGGTATTGACTATTGTGCTGGCTTGACTATTGTGCTAGCTATTGGCAGTGTATAAACTTACTGTCTGGCGATGAGTATGTATTTGGAACAATGTGGCAATGTGGCAAGACAGGAACAGTACAGCATCGAGCAAACAATGAGGCAATGTGTCAGTCAGTGGAAAATGAGACAATGTAACAGTTGTCAGCAGAATATAAGACCATGTAACATTCAGCAAGGAACTAAACAGAATAATATACTGCCAACAGTAATAAGTTAACACTTTTGAGTAAGGGTGAAATTCTGCCAACAGTAATGAGGTATGACACAGTTGTCAGTAATAAGATTATCACTGATGCATGAAAAGTGGGTTTTGACAACAAGATAGACTCTAGTGGTTAAGTGATACTAGCAATAGTATACAATTAGAGCTGTTACATGTAAATGTAAGATCTAGCAATGTAGAATACATGTAAATGTAAAATACATTGATAGAAGTAGATGTAAAATACTAACAATGGTAATAGGATTAGCGCTGCTACATGAAAATGTATTGTTGGTAACAGAAATAATATCTAGCAGTTAAGTGATAGCAGTTAAGTGATACTAGCAATAGTATACAATTAGCACTGATGTATGTGAATGGGGTATTGGCAACAATAATAAACTCATAAGGTATATATTTCTCACTATGGTGATTTCTTTATATGTGACGCTTGGTAATGACTGTCAGCATTAGTGCTAGTGAATGTGTGATAATCAACAGACAACAGGTTTACTGGTTAGATATTACAAATATTATGGTGATTGGTACTACTTGCGGTTCAGGAAAAGGGATCACAACAGCGTGGAAATTTTATAAAGACAAAGAGGCACCTACTTGTTTTTGTAAGACAGGTTTAAAATAAGCATGTGCTTGTCCTCTTATCCTAGTCACCCTATTATAATATTGTCCTCTTAAAGAGTAATTTTATAAATGGCACCTAATTTAAGGCACCCAAACTATGCCTATTTTATAAGGAAAAGAGGATCCTGCTTTTCTTTATAAAATAGTAGTGTTAAGTGGCCAAAAATGTGCCTTAAATTCAGGCATGGGCATTTATGCCAGCCTTAGAGCTGGCGTAAATGCCCACACCTAGATTTTTCAAAAACATGTACAAATTATAGTATTTTCTAATCTACATGCATTCTTTTACACATCAGCCAAGCTTCACCAAACCTCCACCCATATGCATGCCCACAGTGAAAGATCACATGATACAAAACATGAGTGTACTTTTATGCTAGTTGGTAGTCTGTAAGAGGTCATTTATGCTTGCAATTGGCCACTTACATGCATAAATGACTAAAATACCATCATTATTGTGGGGACTTGCCACCTAAATCTAGGCAGCTGCTTATAAAATTACCCCCTTAAGAGGTAATTTTGTAAGAAGCTGTGTAAAGTTCTTGCCATTGATGCATATGTCATGTATTTTCCATTGACTTATTTATTTATTTATTTATACCGTTTTTGTATACCACCTTATCCTTCAATCAAAGTGGTCACAACACGATTGGGGAATACATTTAACATGAGGTGATATGAGACACATACACTAATAATACATACAGGGAACATGGGCAATGGAGGGTTAAGTGGGTTATGCACGTGAATGGACTTTTACACCCATGCTTTATATAGCTGGTTATTATTTTGCAAGTACATACAATAGGCTGATGGTTCATCCTTTTCATGTGAGTGTGCAGGGGACAGAGCTTGGACAGAGTGCAAAGTTATGTGCATTTTTTACATATCTAGGCATGGACATTTATGCCAACCCTACAGCTGGTGTTAAGTGTTCATACATAGATTTAATACTCATTTTAGGCTTCTCAAGCTCCTATTTTATAAAGAAAAGTAGGCACATGCTTTTCGTTATAAAATAGACATAAGATGGACACATTCTGGTTGCCTAAAACTACGTGCCAGGTTATAAAATTACCCTCCATGTGTTTAAGTCCTTATCACACCATGATATTCTGCATTATTATCTTCTTATAAATAAAAAATATATATAATGGAATGCTTTTGCCTTTATAGATTTCTGTGGCATTTTGTCTTTTCTATATGACATTTTTTCTGAATACACAGGTCTATTCTGTAATCGTACGTGGGATGGATGGTTGTGTTGGGATGACACACCTGCTGGACGATATGCAACTCAAAATTGCCCAGACTATTTTCTAGACTTTGATCAAACAGGTATGTGCACCTTTTTCATTTATATATTGTCCTGTTCCCCCACCTAGGGCCGATGGCTCTATGGCGAGGGCGACCTCTTATATGTTTTCAAGCATCCTTATTAACTACTATAGCAGCAAGGGTTGCTGGGAGTTGTAGTTTAAGTAGCTATTCAACAAATGTGTTGTGGCATGAGGGTCCTTTTTTTTAAACAGATACATTTTTATTTGGGGATTCTTCCCTTGCACATGGGTTCAATGGCTCAAAACATTGCACGGCAAAACAATAGGAAAATCAGGAGCAAATTAAAGTCAGAAAACAAAGCAGAAAATAAACTGTTTCTTCACAGCAAATAAACAGGCAGAACAACTTTGTATTTTCCTCATACAAAGTTGGCTTTTAACGTAAGTCCAAATGGTCAATCTTACACAGAGAACAGTCCATCTCACAACTCTCAGATATATCAGACTTGTTTTCTGGGTCAATAATCACATCCTCACTGTAATCATTGTAGCACTGCTTTGGGGAACTTTTAGACTGCAACTCGTGGATAACTTCTTGCAGCTGCCCTATGAAGTCGTCCCTCTCATTAGCAGTGTCTTTTTCTAAGGCAGGAAACTGGTTCTTACTTAAACTTTTCACTACAGCCTTTATGTCTGGTTCAAAGCATTTGGTAAGAATGTTTCTAATATGAGCAGCTTTCAGAGCCGTGCTATCTCTGCTCTTATTGGCACTAGCTTTTAACTGCTGTACTATTTCTTCAGCAAGCTTCTGGTTAGGGAATAATGCAGACGTACCTTCTTTACTGGCAATGGCTTCTCTGTACTCAGAGCTTTCTCCCCTCGTGCAGGCAAACTGTTTTACCTTTCCCTCGGGTAGCTTCCACAGAGGTTTTGCTTCCAGTGTTTCAGGGTTAAAGGAAATGGACCTTCCAGAATCTTTCTCAACTTGACCTGGGTTCCCAAGTTTCCCTTGTTGCTGCTTTCCTGTGTACCTTTGCTGCTTGAGTGGCTCAGTCTGCTGTCGAGGCTTCTCTGTGCCTTCCTTTCTCTTTCCTCCTTCTAATCCTGAGGTCTTTGAACTCCTTGAACTCCTCGAGTTTCCTGAACTCCTCCAGTCCCTTGAGTTAAAGTCTGACTCTGAAGCCGGTTTAAAACGGCTTCCTCCTGCAGCCACACCCCTCTGGTTACTCAGGTGGAAGTCATCAGAGCTGCATTCAGCTTCTACATCAGCACTATGGCTGAGCTCCATTCTAGCTGAAAGCATTCTGTTGCTATGGGAACCTGTCTTGCTCTTACTTTTAAAGGCAGACTGCTCACTATTTTCCCATTCCATCTGATCAGTAGTGCTGTCACTATCACAATATGTCGTTATTGTTAAGTGCCATGGAGACCCTCTGGATAGTTGTCCTAAACATTTTGTTTGGTCTTCAGTCAGGTGGTTCATTGTTGATAAAGTGGCATTCATAGCTGCTGTTAACATATTGATACATCTCATTGCTGGCCTTCCTCTTTTGCATTGACCTTTAACCCTACCAAGCATTATGCCTTTCTCTAATGATCTCTCTCTTCGCATGATGTCCCCAACTCATATGAAAGTTGAAGTGCTGTAATCTGAGCTTCTAAAGAAAGCTTAGGTTGGATCTCCTCTAGTACTGACTGATATACACAGTATTCTTTGCCAGCACCATAATTCAAAAGCATCGATTTTCTTTCTGTCTATCTTTTTCACTGTCCAACATTTGCATCTATATGACGTTATTCAAAATATCATGGCTTGGACAAGTCAAATCTTTTGTATGAAGATCGTCATCTTTGCTGTTGAGAATCTTGTCTAAGTCCCTCATAATCATTCTATTTATATATACAAGTAAAGTAAATCTTGACTTCCTTCTTTACTTCTCTAGGTTTTTTGGGGGTGAGGGATGTATTTTTCTTTATGTTCAAAAACTTCTCGTATTTTGTGAAATCATTCATTAATGCATTTTTCGCAAGGTAGAAGAGAAATTGTTTTATGTATTTGAATACTAAATCTTATATTGGTTGAAATTTGTTCAATAAATAATCTTTAAGAGCTCATTTTTATTGCATCAATGCAGAGGGGCATGTTTATTAAGATGTGCTCTAATAGCATACATTCATCCCTGAAATGGAGGGTAGGGTGGCACTCGACCTGCACTATAGAAAGGAGGCATGCCTGACATGTCCCCATGTTGCTAGCGCAAGTTTTGCATCACACCTACATTCCTTCTGTTTGACATGATCAGCATGTGTACACTTAATGCCACCTACTGAGGTGGCAGTAAGTGCACCCACATTAAGTGCAACATCACCAGTGAGTGCTACTACTACTAGTACTGAGCATTTGTATAGCACTGCAAGTCATACGCAGTGCTGCACAGACATGCAAGAGACAGTCCCTGCTCATCAGAGCTTACAATCTAGTCAAGACAGACAACACAGAAGGTGAAGACAGGGATAAAACAAGGGGGGAAGGTAAAGAAACAAGGAGATAAGGTGAGTCAAGATCCAAAAGCAGCAGCGAAGAGGTGAGTTTTTAGCCTGGATTTGAAAAGGGTCAGAGAAGGTGCCTGATGTACAGACACAGGTACTTTGTTCCAGGCGTAAGGTGCAGCAAGGTGAAAAAAGCGAAGTCAGGAGTTAGCAATAGAAGAGAAGAGCGCAGATAGAAGGAGTTTGCCAGAAGAGCAGAGTTCCTGAGGGGGGGTGTAGTGAGAGTTAAGAGAAGAAAGGTAGAGAGGAGTCGCAGAGTGAATGCATTTATATGTCAGCAGGAGAAGTTTGAACTGGATGCGGAAACGGATAGGAAGCCAATGAAGTGACTTGAGAAGAGGGGTAATATGGGCATGACAAGGCTGGCGGAAGATTAGCCGTGCAGCAGAGTGTTGAACAGATTAAAGGGGAGAGAGATGATTCAAAGGGAGACCAGCAAGAAGCAGGTTACAGTAGTCAAGATGAGAGGTGATTAAGGAGTGGATAAGCATCTTAGTAGTATGTTCAGAAAGCAATGGATGGGTTTTGTTGATGTTATAGAGAAAGAAACGGAAGGTCTTAGCTATCAGATGGATGTGTGTGGAGAAGGAGAGAAAGGAGTCAAAGACAACCCCAAGGTTGCAAGCTGAGGAAACAGGAAGGAGTAGAAAGTTATCCAGAGAGACTGAGAAAGGAGGAAGAGAAGAGGAGGTTTTAGGGGGAAGATAAGAAGCTCAGTCTTGGCCATGTTCAGTTTCAACGATATACATGCTCTGCTCCAGAACTGCCCAGCCTGCCCTATTGGGATAGCATGAGACTTTTAGCACGGCTGCATTTTTAGCACGCAGTACATTTTACTGAAGCATATATGGTGTATGCTGAACCCCCACACTACCCCTATCACATTTTGGGTAAAACAGCCCCATTGTGCGCTGTGTTAACATTTTTGAGTAGCCTTTATTTATAAGCATTAAAGTGTGGTTTTTTTTTTATTCTCAACATAACCTTACAAGTAAAGAAAAATATAGGCAAATACAGGTCCAAAATTTTCAAAAGTAACTTAGGATAATTTATCCACATAAAGGAAAACAAACCTGCATAACACAGACCACATCTTGAGGGAGCAAACCACAGATGGGTGCAGAGAAATGCATAGTTATAGTCAGATTAACTTCTCCAAATGAAATTAAGTACAAGAAAATACAATAAGAAAAGGCCTACTTATTAACCAAAAAGTTCTCCTGAAGCAAAGGATCAGTGTAAACATACTTTTTCCCTTCAGACATTACCAGGGACGTCCAACCCTGCTATTCGTGCCGGCAGCAGCCCCTGACTAACTTCCCCACCGGTTGTGCAGGGAAGTTAGTCCAGGGCAGGGAAGAAGTGGCCTGGGGACAGAAAGTGGGCGGACAGTGGGTGGTCACCGGCCCTGGATGTACAAGACAGATTCTAATGTCGACCCTGTACGTCCAGGGCCAGCGAAATGGCCAGGGAAGTTATTCCACCTCTGAGGTGGAATAACTCCCCTGGTTGTGTTTTTTTAAGCAGCCTGGGGCGCAGAAGGGGCTGGAGGGGGCAGAATTAATTCCCCGCAGCCCAATCCTAGCCTTAGGAGGCCAGATTGGGGGTTGGGCTGCGGGGAATTAACTCCGTTTGCAGGCAGCCAGCATCACGGCTTTTAAATGGAGCCGTGGTGCCATGGCAACATGACGCCACGGCACTGTGGCTCCATTCAAAATCCATGTCTGAGTTAGCCGGGCTGTGGCTGTACATGCAGGCCGTGACTGAATCACAGTCCCGCTCTGCACATATATGCCTGTTCGCGTTTCTGATCCTGGAACTGGTTCGGATCAATCCTACCACTGACAGAACTGAGCAGGTGACGGCAATTCCCCCACCCACCGTGGTTTGATGGCATCAGGGACTTCCCCCAGTGCTGCGGTCCCCCAATGCCATCAGACTACTGGCATGTGGAAGTATTTCCACCAGCATCGGGACATCCTCACTACTGATTCCTGGGTATGGCAAGTTGTCAGGAAGGGTTACCTCCTCCACCCGCAACAGACGCCACCCTCATTCTTTCCAGGAGAGTCTGTCAGGCCTCTCCTTCACCAGACTCTGCTCCTCACCAAACTTGACAAGGCGGTAGAGCCTGTGCTCAAACATCTCTGGGGCAAAGGCTACTACTGCAGATATTTCCTCATTCCCAAGAGAACAGGGGGCCTCAGGCCCATCCTGGACCTGCAGAGATTTCTGGTGAGGAAAACGTTCAAGATGCTCTCCCTTGGAACACTGCTGCCATACCTCCAGCAGAGAGACTGGCTATGCTCCATAGACTTGAAGGATGCTTATACACACATCCTGATCCAACCCAACCACTGGAAATACTAGGAGGATGTCACTACCAATACAGTGTGCTACCCTTTGGGCTGGCTTCATCGCAAAGGGTCTTCACCAAGTGTCTAGAGGTGGTAGCAGTCTACCTTCGTCCCCAAGGGGCCTCCATCTTTCCCTACCTGGACAACTGGCTCATAAGGGGAGGCACAGCTGCAGAGGTGCACCACACCACTGAGTTCACCATCCACGTTGTTCTGCAGCACCTTTCCTGTACTTTGAGCTATTTCAGGTAGTCAACCTTGATCAGGATTGATATTCTTGTGTATGTATATGTTTTTGCCTGCCCCTGCCACCACATGCTGACTCCCAGTGATGCTTCTGCTATTGATTGCTTTGTCAAGTGTGATCCCAAGTGATTTGTAGACATATCTTACCAGCCTATGCAGGTGACCGTGGCTGGCCAAAACTCACATTTGCCAGTAGTGGGAACTGAACTCATGAGGTAACCATATTTCTGCTGCAGCTACCCAAGCTGTATGTATCAGTAGCAATCACCCAGCAAAGAAGGACAGGTCTGAGGTAACTACAACCTCCCCCACTGTGCCAGTAAGTATAGCACAAAGGTAGGTCCAGGAACCCAAGGACTGTGCATAACAGACCCATAGCACTGTCCTGATAATCTAGATATGTGCATTTTCATATTCACAAATCCTTCTTACTACACACACAATACATGGGTGCACAACACCCCACACCTCACAAGCAGTGATGCCACAAGTGTTAGGGATGATATTCAACCATTACAGAATATATGACAGATAGAGCCAAAACCATCCCAGAGTCAAAACAGTGAGATCTGGAAATATACACACCTTGCTACCCTTCAGAGTAGGACACAGAATGGTGTTTAGAAATGGTTCTACATGCACCCTAGGAGCCTGATCCAGTCCTGTGTGCACCCCATTACATGTGAAATATGTGGACCTTGGTTGTGCACTGTTAAAATATAACTGAGAGTCATAGCTAATTTAAGGTCACCCAGCTGCCGTACATTATTTCTGACAGTACATCACCAGGCTTAAAGAACAATGGAGAATGGTAGGACCTCATAAGGTCCCAGTGGGAATCAAGCTGGGATCTGCTGCACATTAGGCCACTGCTGTGGTCATCATGCTACACCTCTGCCCTTTTTAGGAATGCACTTCATCACATCAATGAGACAACAACTTCCTGCATGCAATGTCCTATACTCTGGCCTGACACTTACTTGAGTAGCACATATTTAGGCAGTTGCCCAAGCTGCATACAATTTGGCCACAGTCATATCTAGGCATAATGGACATCACTGTATACTCTGAACAGGTTTCTATAAGCAAGATATTCCACCTTGTCCACCCTGCTTGCAATTGTGGCCATGCCTCACAGCATAGATGAGGTTGCACATTTCCCATGATCCTCCTCAGTATGTAAACACATATAGGCCACATGGGAAGATGTGGAGAATCCACATATCCCTTTGAGGAGTAGGTACATGTGGTGAGTCAGTATATGCAATTGCCAAGATAAAGCCAACACATGTGACACTCAACATCCTCACCACTCACCCTGACTGTGGGAATAGACCCACATAGCCTGCAGACCAACTCCATTGGCACTGCTAATGGTTTTCCCATGCTGTGGAGCATGTCTCTATCAGTGTCAGAGTGCATCAGGGCCACTCAGGTGGTCATAGGACTCAATACTGCAATGTGCAGTACCATCTCATAGCCCAGCCTGCTGTTATGCAGAAATGACTAACATGGGCCAGTTGGTCATAGGGCTTATGCAGTGGTTGCTAAACACTGTTACAACTAAATGCTGTGAGCAGTATTCTGACTAAAGGGGGTTGGGGAATGGGCCATTTTGGGGAAGGCATGTGATATGGGGGGGGGGGATTGTGGAATGGGCCATTCTGAGGGAGGCATGTGATATGGGGGGGTAGGGGTTTCCATGGTGGGGGAGGAGGGTGGTGTAAAGCCATGCCTTTTCCAGAAACCCCCCCCCCCCAATGATCCCCATCTAACAGGCAGCCCATAGCTTTTGCTACTAGGTATCTATGTGATGGCATCTAACTCACAGTTAACCTGTGAGATATGTGGCTATGTCACCCACGCACACACTATGTGGGTACAGCCAGCTGCACAATGCACACTGTATGTGCACATAACCACCATGAAAATGTTGGTGCCACACAAACAGCATGGACAGCTAACAGGCTAGCTAGTGACTAGACTGCCGTAAAAAAGAAACAGTGCCCATGTTGCTGTAGATTGACCCTGTATAGGGCTATATGGATACATAGCTGTGACATGCCACCATCGGTCAGAGTGAGAGTGGCCTCTCAGCATGAACAGATGTGTGCAGTCAGGCCATGCTCATGTCAGAACTATGTTAAGATGGCTCAGCCGTATACCAAACCTCTGAATCACATACATCCTGTGCAAACTGTTCTGTGTTAGAAAGTACCCAGAATCCTCTGCTCCTCATTTGTGTACCCTTGTAGTTTGAACTTAGGGGCAGCTAATGCAATGCAAAGAGCACTGGACACTGACCCAGAGACTGGCTTTGAGAGTATGTTGGCCCACAGTGGCCTACTTCTGTCACATACCAGAAGACTGTGTTCCCCTACACAGGTTTTGGCAATGAGCATTAAACATCGTGGTATGCTCGTACTCCTATATTATGCCATGTCCCTGCCATGGACGCTGCAAAAATGGCTAGTGCAGCATATGCACTCTCCCATGCTCTAGATGCAGCCCCCTCCCCCCCCCCAAGAGTAGATGGAAGCATGGCAGGTTGGATATGGGGTTAGATCTTGGTACAGTTGCTGGCTATACATATGCAACCATCCCCAGCCTCTTTGAACTCTAACAATGTCCTTGTGACTGACGCACTCGGTGCCTGTGGAGAGTGGGTGAGGCTGTCATGCAGGGCCTCTGATGTGAAGCATGCAGACTGAGTAGGCCCTCAGAGCTTTTGTGCATCTGCACATAGCTTCTGGCCAGCAATGCCACCTACCAGGGGCACATCCCCCTCCCCCACCTCCACCCCAGCATTCACTTCCAGACACTGCCTTCCACCATGGTGGCAGGAGATGCAGAGGCCAGCATGACATCTTGTGGAACATTCCTCCAGCTGGAGTTGTGCACGCATTATTCACAATCAGTCAAACCAATGCATGCCATCTCTGTAAACATAAGGCTGGTTGTTGTTATGAAGTAATACATAATGTCATGCTGACTGCTGTGGTCAATGATCAGTAGACAGTGCTGTGATAGTGTATATTGTGTGCATATGGCCTGAGACAGACATGCCTATATGTGCATACTGCACATGGAGCTAAGAGATCTCTAGAATTTACTCTATGACTGCAGCGTTGGACAAGAGCACAGATTTTTTACTGTTTCACCAATTCAGTGACTCCAGTGGACAGTCACAGAGGCCCGCCCTCCATGTGAACCTAGCTGCAGTTGCACCAAGGGGGCTGACAGTGTTGCCATGGATACAGCCATTATGGCAGTTGGCATTAATCAGACCTCTCACCTCTCACCTTTTCAGCCAGGTGTGTCCTGAGACCCAGAGGCTCAGTCAGAGATGAGAGTTGCTGCACACACATATGTGATGGAGCTCTTCCTGGTGAGACAGTGTCTCCCTAGCTCACTCCAGTCAAACCTGCAAGTGACATGGGAGCTGTACAGAAATGTTATGTTGCATGGTAAGTGTAGGGGCATGCTGTGGGGATGGGCCTTGAGGATGGTGTAACTAGGTATGCATTTCTTTGTTTACAACCAGCAACTACACATTCTTGCAGCTGCACCATCGGGGCGGACAGTGTTGCCGTGGATACAGCTATTATGGCAATTGGCATTATTCAGGCCTCTCACCTGTGCAGCCAGGTATGTCCTGAGACCTGGAGGCTCAGTCAGAGATGAGAGTTGCTGCACACACACATGTGATGGAGCGCTTCCTGGTGAGACAGTGTCTCCCGAGTTCACTCCAGTCAAACCTGTAGGCGACATGGGAGCTGTACAGCAACATCATGTTGGGAGGTAAGTGTAGGGGCATGTTGTGGGGATGGGCCTTAAGGATGGTGTAACTGGGTATGCATTTGAGTGTCACAGCCTTGAGGACAACATGTATACAGGTGTAGCTAGTCAGTCAGTGACTCCCACAGGTTGCAACTGCTTAATGAAAACCAGCCTTCTGCCTGTAAATGGTGTCCCACACAGTTTGGGGGGCATTCCGTGCAGCTTTTAGCAGGGATGTTTATCCACTTTGGATGTACATCCCTGGCCAAACACTTGTGCTCAATTCCTTGCCCAAAGCTCCCTGCACATACAAAGGGGATATGCAGGGAGCTCTGGATGGGTTAGGTGGGTGAGGGAGGGCTGGAGGAGGAGTGTGGGTGGGGCTGAGACAGGACCATGACCTGGACATACAGGGATGATTTTGGTCGGGGCCCTGTACATTCGGGGAGGCAGTGATAGCCGGGTAACTTATTCCACACTCCGAGGTGGAATAAGTTATCCGTGTTCAGAGAGCTTCATCAGTGGATACCCCTGGGGAGCTGAGTGCCACAATGTGGTTCCCCGCCGCCCAATGCCAGCCTTGATAGGCCCATCCAGGGGTTGGGTGGTGGAGAACAGCACATTTGGAGATGTGCGGTGCAGCGGGGCTCCTGCATGGCGTCCCGGTGCCATGGCAATGGGATGCCATGGTACCAGGCTCTATGCAGGAGCATTGTCTGGGTTATAAGGGAGGGAGCATTCCGTGCAGCAGGCCACTATCAGGGCATGTCCTACCCGTCCAGGCCCTCCACACCCAATTCTGATCCCGTGGGCCTCTCTCCAGATCCAGCCTGTCCATATTTTGGATGTCCAGACGGGCCCCGATCAAAATGGTGCCCTTTGTGGAGATGCTGGCTAATTGACCGTGCAGCATGTTGTATGCAGAACCATAAAGCCTGGGAATCACATGCATGCATAGTGCACTGCTGCAGCTCACAGTCCTCTGGACACACACATGATCCCACTGTCCAAAATAGATGTCAGTTGGCATTCCTACTTGGCTCTTAGGCCTTTTCTAATGCTTGGACATTGTCAATGCCCGCGCTGTGTTTGCGCATCCTTCTAAATCATCCAAAACTACTTGTTTGTCTGATTCCATTCCCTATTCATGGATTACTGAGCCTGCTTTTGTCCTCCTTCCATACATACTTTCACTCTTCAATAGTAGTTTGACCTCTTGGATTTTCCCACAGTGTTGGAAAATCACCGTGGTCTGACCCCGTCTAATAAAATCACAGTCTTGAGCCTTCCATCCTCAATCATTTCCACCATGTGTCCAAACTCCCCTTTCTCTCAAAACTCTTAGAGAAACTAGTGTTCCGGCAGTTGTCAGAACATCTTGAAAAAACTAAGAACTTGCACCTCAGGCAATCGGGCTTTAGAATTGGGCACAGCACTGAGACCATTATCCTTTTGGTTCTTAATGAAGTTAGGTATTCTCTGGATAGCGGCAATATATCTCTTGTGGTGTCACTGGATCTTTCCTGTGCTTTTGACTTGGTTAACCATTCCCTTCTTCTTTTATGTCTTCATTCTGCTGGGCTCCGGGGCATGGTTCTTCGTTGGTTCTATTCTTTCCTTTGTAAGCACTCCTACTATGTCTCTTTCCAAGATTCCACTTCCACCCTTCTACCCCTCACTTGGGGTGACCCACAGGTTTCTGTCTTGGTGCCTCTTCCTTTCAATATTTTCCTATCTCTCCTTGCTACTATTATCCAGCAGCATAGTGTCTCCGCATATCATTATGCAGAAGACATCCTGCTGCTGATCCATATGGACCCCATTTCACCTGATATGACAGTTACTACCAATTGTCTCTCTCGTGTCGCAATTAATATGGGTGCATGATAATTGCTTAAAAGTGAATCCATCTGAAACATCTGCCTTATGGCTAGCAGGTTCCTCCCTGGCCCCAGTAGTCTCCCCTGTATTTGACATCCTTTCTATATCTCTTGTTTCTTCACTGCACTACCTTGGAGTTGTCTTGGATACTTCCCTTTCATTTCATGAACATATAAGCATGGTAGTGAAACGTTCTTTTTACACCCTTCGTTAAATGCATTTTATTCGTTTCTACCTTCCTAACTCTGCACTTCTCACCTTGCTTCTCACTTTATCACCCATATGGATTACTGCAATGTCACATATATGCCAGTCTGCAACAACCAGGAGCGGTTCTACCATAAGGCCACCTGAGACGATGGCCTCAGGTGATACTTAGATGGGGGCAGCACTCAGACACCAGCAGCACTCCGACTCTATTTTAATTTTAGATTTTGCTGCCTCTGGCCTGCCTCTGCTTTCCTGTGCGGGAAAATCCCGTGCAAAATCTAAAATTAAAACAGAGCCGGAGTGCCGTCGCCAGACAAATCAGACTGATCGCTTGCAAGCGATCAGGCTGATTTGTCTGGCAGCAGTACTCAACTTTGGCAGATGAATCAGCCTGATCACATGTTCCTGCAAGCAATCAGGCTGATTCATCTGGCGGCGGCACTCTGTCTGTTTTCATTTTAGATTTTGCTGCCTCTGGCCTGCTTCTGCCTTCCCGCGGCTGCTTTTTTTTCTCGCTGCAAGAATTCTTGAGAAAAAAAAAGCATCAGGAAGGTAGAGGCAGGCCAAAGGAGGCAAAATCTAAAATAAAAACAGCTGGAGGGCCACCGCTGGATGGTCAGCCAGAACGCTTGCAGGAAGAGAGGTGCAGGTGGAGAGAGGGGGGACAGGAGGACAAGTGCTGGACAAAAGGGAGAGACAGGGGAACAAATGCTGGACAAAGAGGGGAGACAGGGTGACAAGTGCTAGACAAAGGAGAGAGACAGGAGGACAAGTGCTGGACAATGGGGGGGGGGGGAGGGGCTGGAGGATAAATGCTGGACAACCGGGGAGACAGGAGGACAAATGCTGGACAAAGCGGGGGAAACAGGGGAACAAATGCTGGACAACAGAGGAGGGGAGCAGGAAGACAAATGCTGGAGGGGAGAAGCAAGGAGACAAATGTTGGATGGGGGAAGTAGGGAGACAGGAGGACAGTTGCTGGACGAGAGGCAAGAAATGGCAGATGGAGTAGAGACCATCGAAAGAAGAAAGTAGAAGCCTCAGATCGAGACCAGCATGATTAGAGTATGAAATGGTCAGACAACAAAGGTAGAAAAAATAATTTTATTTTCAAATGAGTGATTGGAATTTGCATTATTTTTATGTTTTACACAGTACAGGGAAATGTGTCTCTTTTATTTCTCTGGTATTGCACTGCATGCAGAGTCTGGCTTCTTGGGCTTTCAAATTAATTTTTGTCTACATATTTTTATTTTCACTTTAGTTTATCCTCACTTATTCTGTACTTGATGAGGGTCTGTGTTCTGAGTGTGTGACTGAAGCCAGGCGTTCTGTTAACATGGAGTTTGTATGAAGGGACCTGTACTGTAGACCCGCTACAGTATTTATAGTGCTGCTTTAAAATGGGTAGCCCTTTGTTGTATGAGTTTTGGAAGTTTATGCTGGTACGATATGGTTGATTTGGCCTTGTAGATCATCAGTGACTTTTGTAGGGTTTTATATTAGTTTATAATATGCCTGATACTGGAGAATATTTGTTAGTGAGATGGCCAGAATCATACATTTTTTTAAATTAGATATTTGGTTTTGTGGGTGGATGTCCTAGTTCTGCTCTGCACCCATTGTTGGGGGGGAGGGGGATCTGTGAATGCAAAATATATCTTCAAAAAGAAAAAGCAACAACCATAACACAGTTTATAACAACAAAATAAAAATGAGTTATTTAATTTGAATTTGGTGTTATAAACTGTGCAGTGTTTCTCGCCCTTTCTTTTAGTTCTGTGGTGTGTGAACATCTTTTTATTTCCTCCACATTATTTAATTGACTTTTTGATTTGGTTCAGTCCCTGACTGCAGTTTTGAGAAAGCCTGCCCTCCCCCGGCTCGGGGAGGGGAGGGGTGCCATCTCATCCCTTGCCTCAGGCAGAAGATTGACTTGAGCCGCTCTTGGCCACAACATCAACTCAAACGATTACAATCCATCCAAAATACAGCTGTTCACCTTCTCCACCATGCAGTCAAGTTTGATCACATATCCCCACTACTCATTCCATTGCATTGGTTTCCTATTATTCACCGACTCTATTACAAGATGCTCACACACACACACAATTTTCCACTCTGGCATTCCTATATATTTATCTTGTCTTCTCATTTTACATGCCCTTCCTTGAGTTCTATGTTCAATTCACGGTCACCATTTGCACCTGCCTTCTCCTTCACAGGCTCACTTTAAAAGTACTAGACATGTGTCTTTCTGCTTTCTGGGGCTTCACTTCTGGAACTCTCTACCAGCCGATATTAGACTGGCATCCTCCTACCCCAAGTTTAAATCCACTCTAAAACCTCGTCTTTTCAGACTAGCCTTTGACCTGCCCCCTTAACTACTCTTGGATTCTGCAACCTACCCTTACCTGCCTTCTCCGTCTTTCCTTTTATTTTAATTGGAGTTCTTTTCCTTTTCCTTTTAATTTGTAATTATTGTGAGATATTCTGCTGCAACAAATTGTTTATAATAAACTATAAACCATAATCCCTCATAATGCCTGTAAGCTCTGCCATCCAGCATTGGTGCAGCTTCTCAATGTGAGGACTCATGCTGGATCAGATAAGGAGGGCTGTACTTGCTGATACAGCTCTGGAAATTTAGGATAATGTTAATACCCCTGGACTTATCCTTCCTGATCCACAGGCTGATCTTGAACCCATGACCCATTTCACTCATACACAGTGGCCATGTGTTTGGAGCCACAGAGCAACTATGTGGGACTGTGAGTGAATCAATTCATGTGTGCATAAGTGGTGATTGTCAGGCTGCATGAGGGCATGAGCTGGGGTATTTCTATGTCTGCATAGCACTCTGCGGGCTTGGTTCCATACTTGTCTGACAAGGTATATTAGGATGGTGTGGGAGAGGGGACATCTTGTTAGGTTTGTATGTAAAACTGCATTGATATGCTGCTGGTACAACTGACATTCATGTCTTACATATGGGATCTGTCCTGCAAGAGGGGCAGAGCATGATACATGAACACACACATGCAAGACCATAGGTGACCTAGCAGAATGACCAACATAACCTTCTCATAGAGTGTGCTTGTGGGCCAGTCCTGAGATAATTTCAAGGTTGACAGGCCATACTGAGCAGTTAGGACTCCCATGTGGTTCAGATGGTTGTAGCGCCTCAATACTTACTCATAAAAGGGTCACTGGTTCACAAACAGGCCCTTTTGGCAACTGAGAAAGCAGTATGGCTATTTTTCCTCTGAGATGGGGTGTTATCATATTGCCTAATCTTTGACCTCACTGGCATATTTTTCACCCCACATGCACCCATGCACCCATGACCCCCATATCCTGTAGTAATTGGCAGTGTCACAGCACTTTGCCCTCTCCTGTCAAAGTGCTGTGACACTGCCAATTACTACAGGATATGGGGGTCATGGGTGGACACAGGCAACCTGTGCACCACTTTGGGACTGATGATGTAGCCAGGAGACACCACATGCACAATCAGGGCATGAAGGTGATAGCGGTTGGCAGACGCCTCTTCCCAATCTCTGGGTGTTGCAGGTGCCACATGTGTGCTATGTACAGGTGTCATTCATTGTGCTTGCCCGTGCATTCTCTCACACTGCAGGTTACAGGTCACACACTGTTGTCTCTCATTAGGAAATGCATGGTCTGTCCTAACTCAGCAGGCAGCGGCGGCACCCAAGGATATTCTGAATATCCTGGTTAAGGGTATTAACATAGTTAGCCGGTCTGCTACTGTGTTAATCCCTTTGAATATTGAGCCTGGCATTTTTTCCTCTTAAATGAGTTATTCAAGCCATTAATGTTTAATAAAATACTTCTAAAGCTATAAGCTTGCGTCATTGTAAATGCTATATAGGATGGCAATCTTCATAGGTATTAACAACCAACTATACCTGAAAGGATGTGGCATAGTTCTATTGTCAGCTTTGTTTTAGTATCAATCATTCAACATCCATTGAGCCTAAATGACAGTGATAAAGTAAAAAAGTCTGCAGCTATGTGCAGAGAAAAATGTAGGGAAAAACTAGATAAGGGTTGTGTTTTGACAAAGTTTGCTGAAAATCCATCAGATATGTTCAGGAATAAAAGTCGTTGTTAACATAATTTACAGTGAAATCTGCTCAAAACATGAAACTACGTAAACCTTAAAAGAAGCAATCAGCCCACTGTCATAACACAGAGAAGATCAAGAGGGTTGTTCATAATAACACAATGTTGTAAAAAGGGGAAGAAATCAATCCATTTAAACAGCTCAGTCCTCAATGGCCTGGGCATCACTTAGATCCTACCCTGGTGGGTAGGCCCAAATCAATGAACAGAAGTTGAAGTTAAAACTTTAAATGCCAGTACAGTGAGTCCAGTACCAATCAAAATCGCAATATCTCATGCAACAATCACCAAAACATACAGCAGTCTAAATAAAGTCTTTGCAAATGCTCCAACAATGAAAAAGTGAAGGCAAATTTAGAAAAGAAAATCTGGAATATAGTTTGATGCAAAACTGGATATTCAATTGTTTTGTGAAGCACATTGCATGCTGAGGGGAGAATTTTTCTTGGGAGGGGGCATGTAATGTTTATAAGTAACATCTTTAATTATATGAACAGATTATTTCTCCACTTTATATATTTTATTGTGGGCCATGTTTACTAAAAGTCAGCTTGTATTCTCTACTGCAGTGTCCATGTTATTCCTATAGGCATGGAGGCAGATAGCATGCATGAACATTTAGTAAACATGGCCCTAAATATTTTACACATTTTTGTATAACTATTGTTTTCTAAAATTAATGTGCTATTCTTTTAGGGCCCAAATTTCAGTTGGGCAGTGCTATGCGCTGCATTGGCGCATAACCCGCCTACCTCCCGCATAACCCGGATTTTACATGCCAGGATCAGATGCAGCCCCGGCTTCGAAAATCCAGGCACCGCACAGTCAGGTAGCCGCAGGAGCTACCTGTGTAGCAACACAGGTAGCTGCTGCGGCTACCTGGCTGTGCGGCAACGCCTGGATTTTAGATGCTACATGGTTAGCCCCAGTGCCTTAAAGATAGGTGAGGTTTTCCCATGCCTATCTTTAAAGTGAGAAAGCTAACCGTGTAGCATCGAAAATCAGTGCTACACTGGTAGCACCATGGCCCACCTCTGCTCCGCCCCAGAACGCCCCAACATGCCCCGATGCTATCTGCAAAGCATCTTGGCGCGTTAGGGACATATCCGGGATTTTTGAATACCTGTGTAGGTAATCATTTAATTTAATTTAATTAGCGTGTTTTTATATACCGCACCTTCCATTGATCAGTTGTGGTTTACATGGAACAACAGTAAACAAGGCAATGCTGTTTTTACAGATAACAATGTGAAACTACAAGAAATTCAATCTTACAATTAACAGTTGTAAACTATATACAAATAACCGGATTATAACTATGTACAAGGTATGTATGTTTTCAAAAACATCGATTTGGGGTATTAGCACTTATTTCAGTCCAGAGATGGATTATGTCAGCTGGTGAAACTATCCTTTCTCTTGTTGAAAAGGTGTGTTTGACAAGGATCCGTAGTATGTTGAGAATAAATGTGTTTTAAGTTTTTTCCTGAACTCCATGATTTGAGGTAAGGATCTTAATTCTGATGGAATGTTGTTCCAAATTATAGGGGCAGCATGTGAGAATGCTTTCTTGTTTGTTGATTTTTTGGCCTTTATAAATTCCTTTGGTGTTATTAGTTTATTTAGTTGGTCTCGCCTTTGAAGATTGTGATTGGGTTCTTTATTGATAAGGTTGTTTAAAGTAAGAGATGCTGTGTTATTTAGGACTTTGTATGTAGTGTGGTGAAGAGCGCCTTCCTGAGGAAATGGAGACTGAAGGAAATCCTGAAAAGCAGCAGGATTTACACAGGATTTTCAATCCTAGAAGAAAAAAACCCTCTTCTGTTGAGCTGAGAATGGAGACCAGCCCAGGGAAGGAGTTGAGCAGTGCTGATTGGGCACACCCAGGGGTTGGACGGGGTGTGGCTGGAAAAGAATCCCTTTTTGAAGTGGTGAATGACGCTGCTAAGGAGAGAGAGAAACAGAGACAGAAAAAGAAAAGCCATGAGCAGATGACGTGTGAGCAGAGGGCCTGTGAACAGACGAGCTGTGAGAGGACGTTTGGAACGTTGGGTGAGACCGAGTCAAGCAGTGAGTGCAAGTCCAGGAAGCAGTTTGGATGCACGTCTGAGCCTGGTAGCAACAGAGGACCTGCAAGGATTTTTACAGGTGCTGTGAAAGGAAGTCCTGTGAGAAGTGGACGGAGCCCTGGTTTGGAGTCCTGGGAAAAGGCAGAGCCCTCAAATAGAAAGCCTCCAAGGCAGACACCTGCAAAAGGTAACTCATTCTATGGGATACAGTTTGGACCGGAGAGACCCAGAAGCACTTACAGCTGGAAAGCTTATGAGCTACCTAAGAGGAGAGGAGCCTGGCAGAGAGAAAGCAGTTCCAATAGGAGTCATAATAGAGAAGGTAAAATTCAATCTCCTATGTTTGGGGCTTTGTTAAAGGATCCCAATTGTTGCCCTGGTTTATTTAAGCCAAGAGCTGAAGGGGGAAGCATTACTGACCGGGAGAGAAACCCAGTATTTGCTGACAACTGCTTGTCAGGAAATGAACAGGCTGAATTGCTCCTCCAGGAGTTTAAACAATTCTTAGAGTTGAAAGCAGGCAGACAGCCAAAGCTGAATGAGGACACTAGTTCTATGCAGTCAGAAGATTTAATGCAGATAGATTATGCCTTACCTTCTACAAACTCTGACAATTGTAGCATGGACTGTTCAATATGCTGTAAGGAAATAACAGTATAAAGAAGCTTGCTATACCTTGTATGGAAAGAATACAACTGGTAGTTTCTGCTGCCGTGCTTGGAAACTTGATTGTTTGCACCTGAGTTTGAGCTCACACTGTGAAAGGAACAGTGACTGTTATGAGGCTGCAATGTATGTGAGTCACCTCTTGAGGCAGAGCTGAGTTAAGCTCCATAAGAAGGAAAGCTAATCCTATTTTTGGTTGTCTTATATTCCTGAGTTTCTTCTGTTCCTATTTAAAAGCACCATTTATGTTCATGTATTTGAATTTTGATGCGCTGGAGGAATTTCCCCAACACGAATAAATATTCTTGCAAAAACCTTACCGTCCCTGGCACAACTACATTTATTTCTGAGAGAAGGGAGAACAAACTACATTACCCATCATTCCAAGGGAACAGTTTAACTCCATTCCTCACGGGACAATAGGCCCACTCCTGTCCGTTAGCCCTAGGGCGAGGGCAGGAGCGTCGCAGTAGTTAAAAGAGTTTTGTAATGTATACCGGCATTGAATCGGGAGCCAGTGTAAATACTCTAAAATAGATGTTATATGTTGGAATGGTGGGGCATTCATGATAGTCCTGGCTGCTGCATTTTGTGCTAGTTGAAGTTTTTTAAAATTATGTTTTGTTACGCCTAGTAGGGTTAAGTTCGCAAAGTCGAAATGGGGAGTTATTATAGCTTGTATTATACGTTGAAAATCCTGTAGGTGCATTAGGGGGTGGAGTTGTTTTAATACTTTAAGTTTAAAATAAACTTTTTTTGTTATATTCCTTATATGTGTGTCCATACTGAGGTGTTTGTCTAGTATTACGCCTAGGTAACGTATTTCAGTTTTTATTTTGATATGATTATTTTGCAATGTAATGTGAGGTGGGGGAATGAAAGTTGTGTTTTTAGTTACTATTAGGGCTTCTGTTTTTGCGTGATTAATGAATAAGTTGTTTTCATTTAGCCAATTGTTTATTTCATTGAGGCAGGTATTAATAAGTAATGTAGGAATATTAGGTATTGTGAATGGGACATACATCATTATGTCGTCCGCATAAAGATGATAGTGAACATTGAATTTTTTAAATATTTGACAGATGTGTTTTAAGTAAATATTAAATAGTAGCGCTGACAGTGCAGAGCCCTGGGGGAGGCCTAGTTCCTGATTGTAAATTTTTGAAGTGAGGTTACCAATTCGTACCGTTTGAGTTCGGTCACTTAGGTAAGAGGAAAACCAGTTAAGAACCGTGGATTTTATTCCTATTTGTCTTAGTTTGCTAATCATTGTTGATTGGTGAACACTGTCAAAGGCTGCAGAGATGTCAATGAATATGAGTAGGAATGCCTGTTTTGAATTATCAATACCTCTTACAAGGGTATCAATTAGAACTGTTAGTAGTGACTCCACCCCGTGATGAGGGCGAAACCCATACTGTTGATCATCAAGGGGGGCTGAACTATCAATGTATTCTTGGGTCTGAATTTGTACTGCTTTTTTGATTAATTTAGCCATAAACGGGATGCTTGATATGGGTCTGTAGGATTTAGGTGATGATTTGTCAAGGGTGGGGTTTTTTAAGATTGGGCGAATCTGTGCATGTTTTAGTGATGGGGATAAGTACCCATTTTTTAGCGAAAGATTTATTATTGGGAGGTTGAATTGTGAGAGGATAGGTAGAGAGTTCTTTATCCATGTTACTGGACAAGGGTCAAGGAGTGAGGTTGTTGTATTAATGTTTGTTATGATGTTCTTGAGTGCAACGTTAGATAGAGGTTGGAAGTCAGTCCATTCATCTGCATAATGGGTTTGAGATAGGTGTTTAGGTTTTGGTAAGTGGGGGTGGGACATGATTTTGTTCATGTAGTAGTTTGCCAATCAGGGGGTGGGACATGATTTTGTTCATGTAGTAGTTTGCCAATCAGGGAAGTTACCTGTGTGAAGGCCTTCGAAAATCGGGCCCACAGAAATATCACATATGGTCTTTTGGATTTGGTTTTAATGTGTAACTCTTGAACCTTTGTTTTTCTCTTTTTGCTTTTTGTCCATGACTGATGTGGCTTGCCTTTGTTTGGAAAGAGTGAGAATGCCTGCTGCAGCAAAATCCAGTCCATTCTATCTCCATAGTCACTCCCTCGAGGAAGAAAGTCTCAGATCAGAAAATCCAGTGTTCCTCATGCTCAATCATCCCCATGCCTGGTCAATTGCCAAAAAATGTACATCTGCAAAAATGTATGAATGGACGCCTTAGATTCCCCACTAATTTAATACTTCCTCTTTATAATGGACATATTTTGCAGCCTAGGGAAATGGTATAAACCAGTGATTTTAAACCTATCTATCTCATGCATATTCATTGTGGATATCCTGAAAACCTGACTGGCCTGGGGGTTCCAGAAGACTGCGTTGAGAACCACTGCTATAAACCTTTAATAAGAGCACACATTGTTGAGGTGGCTGGAGTGGCTGCGCCTGGCAGAGTATATAGACCCCTTTAGCGTTTCTAGAAGGTGTTCTGCGATAGTGTTTGAGGAAATTAAAATAGTAAATGACAACAGATAAATGCCAGAATGGCCCATACACCATAAATGGTTAACATATGTTAACATGCTCAACAAAAGTTTAACTCCTCCTCTACCATGTTTTCATCCTTGCCTTCTAATACTTCTTTCACCACAATTCTCTATTGGGGTAATTTTAGAAGTCCTATTCATGTTTTGGAGCCATTTTAGAAATTGAGTATATGGATATCCCCAGCATGAGGGCGTCCAAGTAGAACAGGGGCTTGCCAAAGGAGTGACCTGGGAGGAGCAACAAAGGTGCATCTCATGGTGTGATTTCAGAATGACATATGCACATTTGGCATGGTTATTGTGTCCTCCATGCCTATACCTTCTCCCAACCACAAATAAGAAACAAAGAAGGACTTATTTTGGTGGCTATGCTAGCAGGGGGAAGAGCACAATGTGCTGTCATCGCCATAGTCAATATTTCCTGGCCAAGGAAACAAGCCTATAAATACAAACCCAAACAGATTACTAACCTACCACTGTACATCTGAGTATCTGTAATGCCATTGAACGTGGTTGCCCCCCTTCTGGAAAGCACTGGCCAAGAAGTTCAAGAAGCTGTTTCTGCGGTCGTCCAATTTGGGGACATCCATCTTTCTAAAATGACCCATAGCCAGGGATGCACCAGGCATTATAACTTGCATGGGGCCCACTTTCATGAATGGTTACGGGATGCTCATTTTTAATTTATTTATTTTGTGACATTTATAAACTGCATTATCGAACATCTGCCCAGTGTGGGAGAGATGAAGCAATTTTAGAAGGTACTGCTGCCTCTCCCAGAGTTGTTGGAGGTTCTGTTCTGGATAGCCAGGATTTTTCCTAGATGTCCCTTCTAAAATGCCACTTCACATCTCTCCCAAGCATGCACAAAATCTACACTTGGCTAGTTGACCATCTCAAACCATGCTATCTTTAGCTTTGCCTCTAGCCAAACACTCAGACCTTCTTCTATGTCTTATCCCCCGGCCCACAGCTCCGAAGATTGATGAGATTGTAGTAAAAAATCTAGAAATGTGTATTCATTTGAAAATAAAATAAAAAAATACAAAAAGGCTGTTTCATTCCAAATGAAATGAATAAAGGCAACTATGAAATTATTTGCTTTGTTTTGTTTTATTTCATTGTGCTCTATGGGCCTTTCTAGTCTATGGGGATGCTGAAGCACTACAGAGAGACCATTGGAGCCGCCCCACGCTGCATCATCCCCCGATTGGCATTGCACAAGGGAGCAGGAAGCAGGACTCCTCCCCACTTCCCTGCACAAGGCTAATCAGAGGCCTCGGGGTATCTTTAAAGAACAGAACCGGCAGGCGCAACACAAGAGAGACCATCGGAGACGCCACATGCTTCATCATCCCTTGATCGGTGTCATACAGCACAAGGGAGGGGGGAGCAGGACTGCTCCCCGCTCCCCTGCACAAGACGAATCAGAGGCCTCAGGGCATCTTTAAAGAACAGAACTGGCAGGTGTGCCCGTACCTGGTGGGCTCGTGCCTGAGGGCCTCGCCAGAGGGCTCTTTGGCATGGCCCATAGGTGGGGAATGCCGGCGGGACAGAGGAAAGAAGGTTAATCATTCTTAAAGGAACTTAAAAGGATCTTTTCACCTTCCAACATGCATCAGCAGACTGAGCCAGAAGTTTTACAACAACCGCACCACAACCACGACAAGAAACTTACCGGAAGGTGTGATATGCAGACTCTCTGCCAGTTAAAGATCTCGATCACTGCGGACTTCTATCATATGTTTAACGGAATTTTACTGTATTAGAATGTTGTACTCTCTTCTATATTGCTAAAGGTGATACATTATAACTAAACAGCAAGCATATCAATTGGCTCTCTCAATACATAGAAACATAGAAAAATGACGACAGAAAAAGACCACATGGCCTATCTAGTCTGTCCTTCCATATGAACAACTACAACAGTCCCCTTTTTTCCTTTAGAGATCCTCTGTGTTTGTCCCATGCTTTTTTTAAATTCAGATACTGTCCTCATCTCTACCACCCAACAAAGTAGCACTGTGCCATGAAAAACCAGGAAACCAAGTCCAAAAATGTATATGAGAACTCATTTGAGGTTTGGCGCCCCCGAGGGTTTTTTTATGCGTTTTTTATATATGTTTTTTATATATGGTTTTTCATGTCGCAATCATTTCACTCCTGCCTCCTTTTTGTTTTAGCTTTCAGTTTCTTTTACTTTTTACCTTTTTTACCTTCTGATGTTGGCTGGTTCATTATTTTTAACAATTTTAATTTTTTAGTGTATAAGGATTGTGTACAATCGGCACAAGTATCCAATAAGAAATTGGCCTAATTATTCAAAAGATATTTGTGAATATTGAACATACAGCCAAGAGAGGTATCTGTACCATTTTTATTATTTTAATTCTTTTTAATGTGTTCTTAAGATGTTGTCTCATCATTAATATATAGTTTTTAGTTGATGTTACATATTTTAATGTATTTATTGGTTTGTTATGGATTTATTTATTAATTCATTATAGAGCCTATTTATATGTGAATATCATTATTTTATATGATTTTTCTCTCCTCTTTTACATAATCGTACATTTCATTGTTCAATATTTATGTTTTTAATGTACTTATCAAATGGTTATTTATATGTGATTCAATTATGTTTGTTTTACAATTTCAGTATGCCAATACCCTTGATGAAGGTGTGACGAAACACGGCCTGTGTCGGGTCTTTGGCACGCAATCTCATTTAAGTATCAAATAAAAAGGTTTTAAGCTTTCCCTTGTGCTACGTTTTTGGACTTGGTCTCATCTCTACCACCTCCACTGGGAGACTATTCCATGGATCCACCACTCTTTCCATAAAGAAATATTTCTGCTTATCACTCCTGAATCTATCCCCTTTCGCCCTCATCCCATGTCCCCTCTAGTCGAGCTTGCTTTCAATCGAAAGAGGCTCTCCCCTTGTGCATTTATGCCACTAAGGTATTTAAACATCTCAATCATATCACCTCTATCCCGCCTTTCCTCTAAGGTGTACATATTAAGATCCTTAAGTCTGTCCTCATATGCTTTATAACGAACACCACTAACCATTTTAGTAGCTACTCTCTGTACTGACTCCATCCTGTTTATATCCTTTTTAAGGTGCGGTCTCCAGAATTGCACACTATACTCCAAATGAAGTCGCACCAAAGACTTATACAGAGGCACTATCACCTCCTTTTTTCTGCTAGCCATTCCTCTCCGTATGCACCCAAGCATCCTTCTAGCTTTTGCCGTTACCTTTTCCAACTGTTTAGCTACTTAAAAATCATCAGACACAACCACGCCTCGGCCCTACTCTTCTTTAGTGGACAAAAGTACTTCACCCACTATACTATTGCTTCCTTGGATTGCTGCAACCCAAATGCATGACCTTACATTTTTTAACCTTATGAAAGAACTAGTTTCCTTTAGTTATCATGGTCAGACAATTGTATTTACTCTAAAATAGTTCTGATTTTCAAAAAGATCCTTGTAAAGGGGAACTCACCTTCAATTCTAACTCAAGCCTAACCATCCCACTGCTTATCAAAGTTTCAGAAAAGGTTTTCTAAAAATGCACTTCCTGGGTTCAATATTGTCTCTAGGTCTTATAAGATCATTGGCTCTTTCTCCTTACATCCACCCAATCCTGGTCATACACTCGCTCCATCGTTATAGAATGGAAACAAGAAATTATAAATCATGGCCCATTAACTCTGAAAGTAAATAACGTCTTATACAGATTAACATAGTCAAGATGGGGCAAAGTAAAGTCAACAGCAAAAAAGATACACCTACAATCAAATGCTCACTAATCAACCCGCGCTCAATCAGGAATAAGATACCAATAATAAACGATCACAATATAGGCAATAACCTGGACATCCTATTCATAACTGAATCATGGCTCACAGCTAATGACAGTTCTAATAAACCAACTAAAACCAGAAGGCTATGACATCTTCAACCATCAAAGGACAAAATGTGGCCAGTCATCACTGACCTCATATTACACCTTGAGCTAGACATCCTGCTAGTGACGGAATCCTGGCTCACTGTTTCAGATTCAGTCCTCATCAGCCAGCTAATTCCTCCCCCCCCCCCCCCCCCGACTTCTCAATCCACACCTGCCACAGAGCAGACCGCAGAGGAGGTGGCACATTCATTCTGGTAAAAACGGATATCCAGTATCAAATGATCAGCTCCAACAGCTCAACACACCTTGATGTGATCACCATATCCAACAACCACAGTACCATCTACCTCATCTATAGATCCCCAGCTTCATCCCCTGAAGACCTCGCGAATATAATTGATTTAGCCTCTAACCCCAAGAACACACGCAAGCCGAACTGGGTACTGGGAGACTTTAACCTACTAGCCCTGCAAGATAACCACTCCAAAGCCTTCCTTGAAGCACTCAACAACCTGGGCTATGAACAAATAGTGGATGCCCCCACCCATCGAAAAGGTAACATACTAGACCTCATCTTCATCCCTCGACTAGATGTGAGCTCGAACCACCACTTCGATGTAATCATCTCCCCTGTCCCATGGTCAGACCACAATCTAATCAGATTCCAAATACCTATGCACAAGGATAGTGAACGGACAAAGAAAGTAACTGAGAAATCAGCAGCACTCACAGGACGTTTCAGACCCTTTGACAAAGAGGTGATCATCAAAGACGTCCTTCCTAACATCATGACTGCGTCACTGAACCTGGAAGAGGTGATGGCCTCATGGAACAACAGCATGAGCTCCTTTGCATGCATGTCTACATCAGCCAAACCACATGCCTCAGATAAGTGACCAAGAAGTAGAAAACATGCATGCTGCTACACTACTGAGCTACGGACCTCACTACTCCTGCTGAGGAAACTAGAAAGGAAATGGCGATGCACTCGGTCCCAAGCAGACCAGGCAGCCTACACCTCCCACCTGCAGACACACCGGGACTCAATATCAACAAAAATGAAAGAACATCACTCTGAACTCTTAAGCCGATCACTGAAGAAACCCCACAAGCTTTTCAATATAGTAAAGACCCTAATGAAGAAACCCTCATCCTCCCAACCAGCCATGATTCACCCCCAGGACTACACAGACTACTTGCTAGCCAAAACCAACAACGTCAACAAAGCCACGCTGTCCAGCACCAGTAACAACCCAGCCCAACTTAAGCCACTTACCTCTCTCATGGCACCTTCATCTGCAAGTATTGAGGACGTCATCGCTGTCATCAATGCCACCACTGCTCCAAACGACCCTTGTCCAGCATTCTGGATAAGATCACTACTGTGGTGAAGATGGCCCTTCAGAAGAAATTGACGTTGAGGAAAATCCTGAGAGCAGAGCTAACTCACACAGGATTTCCAAAACTGACCTGAAAAAAACACAGTGCTCTGCTGAGCCGAAGACACACCCCAGTCCAGGGGAGGAGTTAGGCTTCAGCTCTGATTGGGCACACCCAAGGGAACGGCAGGGAGTGCCGGGAATTGAAGCCCTTTTCAAAAACCTCAGAGAGAGCTGAAAGAGAGGTGAGGAGGAAGGAGGAGAAAGGTGAACAGGTTGTTGTTGCAGAGAGAACCACGGAGAATATCCCAGAGGATAGCGTAGGGAAGGATATCCAAGTCCAAAAGAATGTTGTGAGAGGAGTGCAGAGTGCTGGAACCCTAGAAGCTAGGAGAAGAGCACTAGGACCTTGTGAGAAGACAGAACCCCGGAAGAGTCAGCCTGGGAGTCCAACGTACCCTGCAAGAAACTCTTACTGCCGGGAAAAGCCTAGACCTAGCCAGCCTCGAGAAAGCAGCACGTGGAGAAAAGGTACTTCTAATGCCAACAAGCAGTGCTATAAAGAGAGAGAACTACAGCCAGGAGAAAGTTTTCCTAAGAGAAGTTCTTTTATAAATTAAACAAGGTAAAGCACAATTTCCTAATTTGTATGCTTGGCTGAAGAAACCTTCATATAGTGCTGAACTGTGCAAACCTAACTTTGCTACCAACGTAGATAGTGAGTGGGGGAAGGGCGTAACCTTTGCCAATAACTATCCACCAGATGAAAAGCAAACACAGGCTGAATTGCTACTGAAGTAATTTCAGAAGTTCCTGGAGCTGAAGTCAGGGCAAAATAAAGAACCTGATACGGACAGTAATTCTGTTAGTTCAGAAGAATACATGCAGGTAGAAAGTTCTTTACCTACCCTGAATCCTGAGCCTTGTGCCATGGATTGCTTTTTCTGCTGTATTGAATAACAGTTTAAAGAAGCATATAAGTTTTATATGAAGAGAATATAAAACGTTGGCTTTTCTTGTTGTTTAATCGTAAGAGTTCCTGATTGTGTTCACCTGTTTCCAAGTCACGCTGTGAAGAGAACAGCTATTGATATAAAGCTGCAATATTTTTCTAACAACCACATGAGGCAATGCTGAGTTAAGCTGCTGAAGTTTATGAATAGCTGAGTTAAAGCCAATTTGATTTCACTGCTTCCTGAGTTCCTGTTTTCTCTGTTTATCCTAAAAGTTCCACTTTTTGCGTTTGTTGCTTTGAGCTTTTGATGCGCTGGAAACTATCCCCAAGACAAATAAATTTTCTTGCTTGCCTAACCACATCTGGTCACGACTACAATTCTTCCCTAAGGATCATACAAGAGCACTACAGTTCCCAAGATTCATTGGGAACCATGGCAGCTAATTCTTCAAGGGACAATATAAGGCCACTCCTGCCTGTAAGCTCTAGGGCGCAGGCAGGAGCGTCGCACTACGTGAAGAAATCAGCCCTATACTAGCCAAGATCATGGACTTGTCCTTCTCTACGGGGCAATTCCCATCATGCCTCAAGCAGACATCAATCCGTCCCCTTCTGAAGAATACCAAACTAAATCCCCAGAAGGTAGAATCATACCGACCAATATCGAGCATACTGCTGCTAGCAAAGATAATCGAGAAGGGGGTCCAACGGCAAATACAGGACCACATTGACTCTACAGCTCCCCTTGACCCATGTCAACATGGCTTTAGGGAATCACATGGCGAAAAAACTGAGAAAACGGAAGGCTATTTTTCAACTGCACCGGATGTGCGCTATTGTATTGCAAGAAGGTATTCCGATCAATCACTTTTCTATATACTGAAGTATGCCATTGTTGTTCCCCTCTCAGTATCCATACATCCAGAAATGTTATGCTGTTGTTATCTATATTGGAGGTAAACTGAATGGCTTTATCTAGATTGTTTAACCATAGCACAAACAAAACTACTGATTCCATAGACCCCTTCCACATTAAAAAAATATCATCTATGAATCTGTACCACATAACTATATGCTTAGCGTATTCTGAAGGAGCTATCCACCGTTGTTCAAAATGCCCCATATATAAATTAGCGATGGAGGGTGCACATTTATATAGGAAAAATTAGTTGTACTCCATATTGGTCATTGATGCTGCCAGCGCGTTTGACAGTATTTTTATACTGAAGTGACTATTGCGCTATTGAGTCTGAGACCTTTTTTGGAGTTCTAAAAACTTATGTTTACAGTTTTTATACTAATGGATTTTTCCATAATTTGATATTATTTCACACTAGTTCTTTAAGTCACAGCGTAACAGTTATAGTGGAGCATCTGCCATATGATTAGTTTTCAACATCCAAGAAAGCATTCTCCCTATATGCACCAACTCTGTGGAACTCACTCCCCGACATCATAAGAGATACTAAGGAACCAAATGCATTCTGCAAGCTCCTAAAAATCTTTCTGTTCAGATATCATTTCGGAGAGTTCGTTATTTGACACAAGTTATTTATTTATATTTATTTTATTTATTTATTACATGCACTTATATACCGCGCTATTTTCCATCAGTGCGGTTTACATAGAACCAGTTAAATACACATCTCAAAACATTCGATTTGTGTTTACAATTAACAGGCAACAGAACTTGGATAGATAACAAGGGGGTAACTATTTACAACTGTACTGAAAGAGCGGGCTTAACGTCTGTTTGAAGTGGTTAGTTTACTGATGAGGCATTTGAGGTGCTGTCATCTGGGTAATGCTCGAGGAAAAGGTGGTATTTCAGAGCTTTCCTAAACTGCGTTAAATTAGTGATTGCCCGTATACTAGGAGGAAGGCTGTTCCAGCATTTTGGTGCCGAGAATTTGAAAGCCCTGTTCACTGTTGTCTGGCAGCACTTGGTTGTTTCTCTTGGGACTATTAGTTTATTGTCCTCAGGGGATCTTCTAGGTCTGTTCAGGGGGGTTATCTGAATGAGGTCTGCTAGGGCTGGTGGGGCGAGCTTATTTATGATCTTGAAGGTCAGAATTATGGTTTTGAACGTAATTCTGCCTTTTATTGGGAGCCAGTGGAGTTGTTCAAGGATGGGTGTAATGTGTTCCCACTTGGAAGCGCCCTGGAGCACTCTTGCAGCAGAGTTTATTGCAGGCTGTAAAAGGTGTAGCGTGGATTGCGGGAGACCGTGGAGTATGGCGTTTGCATAGTCAAGATGTGGTATGATCAAGGCTTGGTATACTGTGCGGAAGTTGCCAGGTTCCAGTAAGGTGTGTATGTGTCTAAGTGATCGGATTTTATGGTATATCGCTCTTGCTACATTGCCTATATGGGTCTTCATGTCGAGTCGCTGGTCAAGTGTGACTCCTAGATATCTAATAGAGGGTTTGGTAAGTAGTTCTGCATCTAAGACCTTTAAGCACGGTGGTGTGATGAATTTCGGATCTCTGGTGACGAAAAGGACTTCGGTTTTCTTATGTTGGATTCGCAGGTTTTGTGATTGGAGCCAACTGGGTACTGTGTTGAAACAGTCCGTGAGCGGTGAGAGTTCGGGGTTCTCCGTTGCAAAAGGCATATATAGGAGCATGTCATCTGCGTATAACAGGCATTCCACCTTGAAGGACTGGACGATCTCGCAGATCGGTTGCATATAAATATTAAACAACAGGGCAGATAGAGAGGATCCTTGTGGGACCCCTTGGCTCTGGTGGAAAGGTTCTGATGTTGCTTCATCTGATCTTACGTGTTGCCATCTATCCGAGAGATATGACTTGCACCATTCGAGTGCTGAGTCACAAATCCCCTTCTCTCTGAGGCGGTGTAAGAGGATGTCATGGTAAACAGAATCAAAGGCCGCCGCTGTATCCAAGAATATGAGTACGTACCCTCGGCGTATGCTGTCAATTCCTGCAATTATGGTACTGAAGAGGATGGTGAGGAGAGTTTCGACCCATGTGCGGTTCTGAAGCCATGCTGACATGGATCAAGTGGTGCGGAGGCGTCAATATGATCTTGAATTTGTCTTTGGATGTCTTTCTCGACGATTTTCGCCAACAGTGGTATGCTGGATATCGGTCTATATGAGTCGGGCTTCTTAGGGTCCAGTTTGTTGTTTTTGAGGAGTGGCCTGATTGAGCTACGTTTGAGGGATTGGGGAAAGGTGCCTGTCGTGTATGAGCAGTCCATTAGCTTTGTTATAAAAGGGCTGACTGTCGGTCGTAACTCTTTTATCCAGGACACCGGGCAAGGGTCGGTTTGTGCGGTTGTTGTGTTCATTCCAGCAATTATGTCCTCAATGTGTTTGGCAGATGGCTTAGAGAAAGCAGTCGGGCTGAGGATCTTGGCTCGAGTGCCATGGTATGTGTGGGGGACTTATTAGTTTGTCACAGTTTTGCTTTTAAGTAGTCGGCGAAGGCTTGAGGGTGGATTTGACTAGGTTGCTCTGGTACTGGCTCTTTTGCTAGGTTCTTTACCATGGTGAAGAGGTCGTGTGGCTTGTTTAGGGACCATTTTAGAGTGTCAGTGTGGAATCTCCTCATGCTTTCAGATATTGCTTGGCGGTGTTTTACTAGTTGAGTGTTGTATGTCCTTAGGTCCTCTGTGGAGTGAGTACGGTGCCAGCATCTTTCTAGTTTTCTCAAGCAGGAGAGTGACGTTCTAAGCTCTGTGGAGTACCAAGCTGCTGTTGTTCTCTTCTTGGTAGGCTTGTTTGATGGTGGTCGTAATGCAATGGAACTGAAGTTTTCATTCCAAGTGGAAACTAACACTTCAGGGTCGTGGGATGTTAGGTCAAAGAGTGTACGGGTATGGTTTAAGATTTGGTCTTTGTCAAAGGCTATGAACCTGCGTGGAGCTGTTTTGAGGCTGAAGTTGAAGTTATACTAGGTCACCCACCGTATTTCAGTGTTCACTGTAAACTTAGTGTTTCTCAGTGCTTCATTGTAAACTTAGCGCTTAGGGCAATACCTTTATGTAAATAGTTTAGAAAATTAATCTCAAGCTGAAGGTTAACATAATAAGGTCAGAACTATCCATATTCAGATATGAATGGTACATGTAAATAGGTTTTAGAAATTCTTCATTAAGCTTTATGTTAAAGCTATTATGTTCATCTAATTTTCTGGTGCACCTTGTTAGCAACGTTCCATGTAATGTTTGTTGAATGTAATACTGTTATTAAGTTCATTGTAATCTGTTTGATTCCGGAAAGAAGGTATATAAGTGCACATAAATAAATAAAACAAGAATGATATAAAACCTAAGACCTCTCATATCAACTGACGACTTCCGCACAATATCACAAGCAATGATCTGCCCTCACTTTGATTTTGGTAACATTATCCTCCAGGGCCTCCCCAAGCAAACCTTAAGTACTCTCCAAATGGCACAGAATGGCACTGTTTCATGCACCATAATGAAAGTAGCCAGATCAGAACACAACACCCGTCCTACACTATCTACATTGGTTGCCGGTGACACAGAGAATCAAACACAAGATGCTAATGACTACCTTCACAAAAGTAAAAAGCATAGCGCCAACGTACCTTAATTCTCTAATACAGATATGACAAGAAACAAGACAGAAGAAGGGAATGTATGTAGAACTTACTAACAATCCCTAAGGAATTCAGAAACACAAACCAATCAGCAGCTAATAGAGCGTTCACCTTCTACTCTCCAGTCCTATGGAATGCACTACCCAAGAGAAGTAAAAGATCTAACCATGTTTAAAAAGAAACTCAAGACCTATCTATTTACGGAATATTATCAAAGCAGAATGGAAAACCTATACCCCAAATAAATTCAAAAACATCATTCATATACCTCAGCCTTATCTCATCACATAGTAAAACATAATGCAGACCAGCTCATTGTAATAATTAACTATAAAAGGCTCAGCCTAACCTCTTTGTATCCTAAAGGCCTGCATGTAATGTTTGCAACTATTTATAATGATGTTCACTGTAATAGTTCATCAAGTTCATTGAGTTCCTTGTAAACTGCCTTGATTACATGGATAAAGTGATATATAAAACACAGAAATAAATAAATACACTTTTACTTTTCAAACCGCCAATGCCTGCTCTAGCGCCTGGGCAAAAGGGATGAGGAAAGGGGCAAAACCAATCCCTTGCAAGCAAGTATCCTATCAGCTAATCCCGGCCTATCTAAAATTGAAACAGAAATAGGAGCTACTCCAGCTACCATTTTTCAGCCCGTCACTTGTGCGGAAACATTCCGAAATGGGCACACAGATTGAGAAGCTCTTTTTGACAGAGTTTAGAGACAGAGAAAAAGTAAAAAAAAAAAAGAATTTGGGAAAGGACTGTTAATACATAACAACACTGTTAATCTGTTGATCGGTAGTCATTGGGCACTGTATCTAGTACTACTAGAATTTATAGGCTTTGAGCACTAAGCTTAGCTGATACACTATATCAATAGTATAGCTGAGAGCAGACTTCATTCCTGTCAGGCTTTTCAAGCATGTCTCTGACAGAGACTGGGTGCATCAGATTCAGATGTTTTCTTCTCAGGCTTCAGACCATTGTGGTCCTGGTCTATGTTTGCTGCAGAATTTACCTGTGACAGTGGTTCCAGGGGTGTTTGATCTACTGACTTCTTCCTAGATTTCTAATTCTCAATTTAGTGACCTAATTTAATGTTGGAACTCATTTAGTATCTTAGATCTAGTCTAGAACAGATGACAAATCTGACGAAGCAGGATGCAACCAACTACCTATGATCTTGATACCAGTCTTTCCTGGATGGCTAGATATCTAAGCCCAAACCTGATCTCTCATATTGGGTCAGTGTCGAATGCATCCTTGGTTGAGGGATTCTTTCCTGACTTTTCAAACAGGTTTTGATTAAACCCATTTTAAAGAAGTCAACCTTGTTTTGCAGAATAAAAATAAAATAGCTTTCCAAACTCGGTTTGTCTCTGAATAACTAGTTTTCTCATATACCACACAAGTTTATGGATATGGTTTTCTGCTGAGTGTAAAGGGGGTGGGAGCATGGGAGGGTGGGGTGAAACATGGGGGGAAAATCCATTTTGACTGTAGCTTACCATTAGCTGAGTTGAACAGATGCTTATGCACATTTTGAGTTTAATATTGTGCTTTTGACTTTGAATAAAGAGAAGCTATAAGGTGAATTTTCAGTTCATTTCCAACACTTCCTATCTATGCAAAAATTGAAGGAGCAGCATATGGTCAATTAACCACTTTCTTGGATGGAATTAATTTGCTGGATGATTTCCACTGTAGATTTCAGATTAACAGGAACACTGAAAATGTCTTGGTTGCTCTGTAAGATAGTTTTAATCATGACCTTGATAAGGGAGACACTATAATATAGAAAGTACTGTTGGGGGATGGACTAATAGGCATGAATCTGGTGTGTGTACTGTCACCCAGTAGACCCGGTTGAGAGAAAAGAAAATGCTTTAAACAGAGAAAAAGATACATACAAGCTGCAATATCTGGAGGAGCCAGCTAGAGGGAGCAAGAGGGACTTCAGAATAACTGAGGAACCACGCCCCACTGGTCATGAGGTAATGCCAGCCAGCTTCCAATCCTCGAGCACAGGAGGACTTCTTAAGGAGACTGTGGAAGACTGGAGAGGAGGCAGCGAGGGAGGCAGCTGGAAAGGCAGCTGGAAAGGCAGCTGTAGAGGCGGCTGGAAAGGATGCAGCCAGTGTGAAGGCAGCAGGAGTGAATGCAGCAGGAAAGCGTGCAGCAGGAAAGAAGGCAAAACAGAGGAAAAGAGGTTAGAATGGAAACCTGATTATTCGACTGCTAGCAAATCACCCAGAGTGAAAGGTGATTGCCTGGGAGCTAATGAAGAACCTGGGAAGGTCTCAGCTCAAAGAGGAGTAAGAGCTGTTTGCCCAGAGAGGCAAAAGCATTGCTGCAACTGTTGTCCAAAACCAAATGAGAGACAGCCTGAAGACCTAAGCCGTGCTGTACGGGCAAGCCAGAAGAGAAACTGGTGCAGGCCTCAACCTTCACTTGAAACAGAGAAGCCAAATTCACAAGGTAAAGCTTCTTATGATACAAGGTATAGAAATAGTTTACCTGATAAGAGAGTTTTGAATAAGAAGTGTTTTTATAAAGCTGCTATAAAGCCTCTAAGTAGAGAGGAATTTTCTCAATATAAAACAGCACAGAGCCGACGCCCTACAAGTCACCCAGAACCTTGGGCAGTGCTAGAGGAGCTATATAAGAAGCCTGACTATAACTTTCCTGAAATCAAGGACTCAGAGTCAGAGGCTTCGGGCTATGAGCCAATGCAAGTGGAACTGGCAGATGAGGTTTCAGATGCAGAAATGGTCTGTACGTACTGTACTACGGGAAGCCTAGAATCCTTGCCAGGCTTGTAAGCTATATGTATTGCTGCCTAGAACATTCTTGTTTGTGTGAATATCATCGCTACTGTGAAAGTAACAGTTTTTGCTTTAAACTTCTGTTTTACATTTTCTTACCTGAAGTAAGGACATTTTGCGTTGTTGTTGTTGCCCAATCATTTGAACCTTTGCGAGAAAGGGAAATAAAAGCCTTTATTTTCCCACCACTTTGTGCAGTTGATTTCATTGAAGATTAGGACACAGGAAACTAATAGGACCAAAAGTCAATTGGGCCTATGGATTACTGGCCAATCTCATTCCTATATAGTTGTGTCCGACCTGTCCTGACCTCTACTTGCCGCCAGGGTAGTGCTCGCGACAGTACTAACCATTAGAATACATATGTTCCACAAGCTCAAATCGATAGTCATGTACTCATAAGGGTTAAAAAAATAAGAGGGAAAAATTAGTACATGGACATATTTATGCTGTTAGTTAAACAGATAACAACTGTGATTACAAAGCATCGTGTCAACTGCAAAGTTATTTAGCTCGACAAATCTATATGGTCTTGTACCAGAGCGATCTCACATCAATATATCATTAAATTCCTATGCTCTACCACTTTAATTGTAATCAGTTCCTCTATGGGTCTGGGCCCAAATCGCGGGGTTGGCTATTTACGGGTCTCAGACTTCACAATGGCATTAATTTCTGGGTTTATTCAATCCCCAGTGACATGCCTGTTAGCATCAATGACCCTTCATTATACCCATACACCCCTCTTTTTATGTCCATCAGCAAAATACTTAATCCTCTATTTAATTTTCAACTTAGCTTGCAAATATTGTGGAATTCTGTAATAATACTGCAGTCATTCTATTGATCTGAAAGTCCCGACGCTGTTGTTGAAGCGCCTCTGCGTTTCTCTATTTCGGTTCTTCGGGGACCGTTAGCTGTTGCTGCTGTATTATAAAACACGAAAACAAAAACCTACCATAGTTAAAACTTCTAAAATCTACTGCCTTACATATACTTTATATACAAACTCCCCACCCGGTGAGCTAAACGAAACCAGTTACCTTTAATATCGATGCTGCCCACGCATAACTTGCAGACCACTATTTCTTCAGGAGAACTTTTCTCCAGGTCCCAAGACCCTGCGCATGCGGGTCTGGGGATTAGTCTCACTATTTTAAACCCCCTATAGGCTCCTCCTACCTACTACTAAAATCAATGACAGAGCGGTTTTATCCGTAACCAATTCAAACATGCTTCTTTTTATACTTTAAACTATCGCTCTTTTTTTCTAAAGGCATACTCCCCAATCAACCGCTAAATTCAGACCTGCTGGATGAACCGACCCTAGCCGGTGTGTCCAGCGTTGCTCTCTTACCAATAGGGTCTGCTCCCTTGTTTTTCCCCGTGACCCTCTCTGTACCTGCTCGATGCACCAACAACTCAGATGTTCAAAAAGGTGACCCTGAGTTGTACAATGAGTTACTAAGGGGGCTTCCATCCTCTTACATTTAATCCTACTCTCATGCTCTTTCATGCGGATTTTGAATTTGCGGCTTGTTTTCCCTATGTATAATAAGCCACACGGGTAAAGGTTTGCATATACTACATAGGTCGACTCACAAGTAGTGATACTCTTTAACCGGTATGTCACTCCCTTGTAACTAAACTGATCTACTGTTTTTGAGATGTTACAAATAGTACATTGGCCACAAGAGCGGTGGCCCAACCCCTCCTCGCTCCTTTCTACCGGCTGTCCTGTGCGCAAAACTGCCGGACTTAAATATTCCTTTAGGTTTTTGCTCCGTTGCCACACGCAACGGATAGAGCGATGCTGCATACTTGGCAATTTTTGTAGAACTCTACTGTTCTTTTTTATAATTTTTTGTATAGCCACGCTTATAGGAGAGTATTTTGTTACTAAGTGCACGAATTGTGTATCACGTTCCTCTCGGGACGAATGGGGATTCAATATCCAAGATCGATCATAGTGTAGGGCACGCTTGTAAGCTCTAGTAACCACACTTTGTGGATAGCCTCTCCAGATAAAGTGTGTTCCCAATTGTTTGGATTTTCTCTTGAAGTCTTCCCGATTTGAGCAATTCCGACGATATCTTAGAAATTGTGAGAACGGGAGCCCCTCTTTCAGCCTGGGGGGATGGGCACTATCTGCAACATCTCAAAAACAGTAGATCAGTTTAGTTACAAGGGAGTGACATACTGGTTAAAGAGTATCACTACTTGTGAGTCGACCTATGTAGTATATGCAATCCTTTGCCCGTGTGGCTTATTATACATAGGGAAAACAATCCGCAAATTCAAAATCCGCATGAAAGAGCATGAGAGCAGGATTAAATGTAAGAGGATGGAAGCCCCCTTAGTAACTTATTGTACAACTCAGGGTCACCTTTTTGAACATCTGAGTTGTTGGTGCATCGAGCAGGTACAGAGAGGGTCACGGGGAACAACAAGGGAGCAGACCCTATTGGTAAGAGAGCAACGCTGGACACACCGGCTAGGGTCGGTTCATCCAGCAGGTCTGAATTTAGCGGTTGATTGGGGCGTATGCCTTTAGAAAAAAAGAGCGATAGTTTAAAGTATAAAAAGAAGCATGTTTGAATTGGTTACGGATAAAACCGCTCTGTCATTGATTTTAGTAGTAGGTAGGAGGAGCCTATAGGTGGTTTAAAATAGTGAGACTAATCCCCAAACCTGCATGCGCGGCGTCTTGGGACCTGGAGAAAAGTTCTCCCAAAGAAATAGTGGTCTGCAAGTTATGCGTGGGCAGCATCGATATTAAAGGTAACTGGTTTCGTTTAGCTCACCGGGTGGGGAGTTTGTATATAGAGTATATGTAAGGCAGTAGATTTTAGAAGTTTTTGTTTTCGTGTTTTATAATACAGCAGCAACAGCTAACGGTCCCCTGAAGATCCGAAAAAGAGAAACGCAGAGGCGCTTCAACAACAGCATCGGGACTTTCAGATCAATAGAATGACTGCAGTATTATTACAGAATTCCACAATATTGCAAGCTAAGTTGAAAATTAAATAGAGGATTAAGTATTTTGCTGATGGACATAAAAAGAGGGGTGTATGGGTATAATGAAGGGTCATTGATGCTAACAGGCATGTTACTGGGGATTGCATAAACCCAGAAATTAATGCCATTGTGAAGTCTGAGACCCGTAAATAGCCAACCCCGCGATTTGGGCCCAGACTCATAGAGGAACTGATTACAATTAAAGTGGTAGAGCGTAGGAATTTAATGATATATTGAACTGCAAAGTTATTAACAAAAGGTAGTGTGATTCCCAAAAATATAGCCAATTGGTGCTTGGCATTCAGAATTCTGCAGTACGTACCAACGGCAAGCCTAGCCCGTGTGCCAGCTAGGTGGAGGATGCCGAATCCTGGGCCCACACTGTTTAGCCAGCACGGCAAACATACCTTAAAGTCATGAGTGGCTTGCCAAGCTGCCTTAGTCATGTCAGCTAGGAGGGAATAAGTCACCGGGCATGGAGCAGAGGCAGTGTGGCAAGCCACCCACCATGTTAAGGTAGGTTTGCTGTGCTGGCTCTACAATGTGGTCCCGGGAGGGGCAGGGTCCACATCGTGAGGGGGATGCGTGCCATAGGGGGACACACCACTAGTGGGAGTGTGCCATGAAGGAAGGGGTGCCCACTCCAGAGCACTACTGGAATTCTGGCCAGCACTGTAGCAGAAAAAAAAAAAGAAAACAGATAAAGGCAGAGGATTGTTCACATATCAGGATATAGGGGACATATGGGGCAAATTCATGGTTAGAATATGATGAGCAGCTCCACAGGGATCGTAGCTCAGATAGAAAAGATAGATTTATGGATTAAATTGATGATATAAACACAATGGCTTAATAAAGGGCTAGCTAATGCCACACTATATGGGTATAAACAAGACCTTTGGAGGGAGATATGAGCAGGAGCACAGAGTATGGTAACAGCACCCAGTTTCAGGAGGAGTGTGTAAGCTGTTCAACAACAGTACATGCCAATTTCATAACAACTGCAAATACAAACATGCAAGTGCTACGAGTATTTACAGAGAGAGGCACCTACAAAGCAAGTACTTTAAAAGGACAGGGGACACATGCTAGTGAGAGTGGAACATAATAGAAAATATGCCTGGGTTAGCAAAGACACCTATCAAGACAGAGGCACTAGAAAGTACTTTAATAGAATACAGTAGGCCCTGGTTCTCAACCCAGTCCTGGTGTATCCTGTAGCCAGATTTGCATGAGCCCAGGGCCGGCCCGTCCATTGAGCGAGAATGTTTTTTGCACAGGGCCCCGCGTTTCAGGGGGCCCCGCGCAAAAAACATTCTAATCCTAAAGTAAAATTTTTAAAAAGAAAAAAGAAGTTGTCTTCTCCGGCAGCCGGGGCCGCCGCGGCAGAATCGAGTGTGCCGCGGGGCCCCCCCTGCCCAGCAGAGCCTGCCCTCCCGAGCCTGCCCTCCCCTTTATCACCTGTCTTCGCAGCTCTAATCAAACGCGCCGGCTTTCAGAGCGCGAGGGAGAGTTTCTCCCTCGCTGCTCTATTAAGCCCGCGGGGGCTGATGGGAAGTTCCCATCAGCCCCCGCGGGCTTAACAGAGCCGCGAAAGGGAAACTAGCCCTTTCGCGCTCTGAAAGCCGGCGCGTTTGATTAGAGCTGCGAAGACAGGTGATAAAGGGGAGGGCAGGCTCGGGAGGGCAGGCTCTGCTGGGCAGGGGGGGCCCCGCGGCACACTCGATTCTGCCGCGGCGGCCCCGGCTGCTGGAGAAGACAACTTCTTTTTTTAAAAAAATTTCCCTGGGCAGGGCTGGGCGTTAGGAGTGGTGATGGGCTATGGGGGGCTGGGGGGGGGGTTAGGAGTGGTGATGGGCTATGGGGGGCTGGGGGGGGGGTTTAGGAGTGGTGATGGGCTATGGGGGGCTGGGGGGGGTTAGGAGTGGTGATGGGCTATGGGGGGGCTGGGGGAGGGTTAAGAGTGGTGATGGGCTGGGGGGGGTTAAGAGTGGTGATGGGCTATGGGGGGCTGGGGGGGGTTAAGAGTGGTGATGGGCTATGGGGGGGCTGGGGGGGTTAAGAGTGGTGATGGGCTGGGGGGGTTAAGAGTGGTGATGGGCTATGGGGGGGCTGGGGGGGTTAGGAGTGGTGATGGGCTATGGGGGGCTGGGGGGGTTTAAGAGTGGTGATGGGCTATGGGGGGGCTGGGGGGGTTAGGAGTGGTGATGGGCTATGGGGGGCTGGGGGGGTTTAAGAGTGGTGATGGGCTATGGGGGGGCTGGGGGGGTTAGGAGTGGTGATGGGCTATGGGGGCTGGGGGGGGTTTAAGAGTGGTGATGGGCTATGGGAGGACTGGGGGGGTAGGAGTGGTGATGGGCTATGGGGGCCTGGGGGGGTTAGGAGTGGTGAAGGGCTATGGGGGGGCTGGGGGGGGTTTAAGAGTGGTGATGGGCTATGGGGGGGCTGGGGGGGTTAGGAGTGGTGATGGGCTATGGGGGCTGGGGGGGTTTAAGAGTGGTGATGGGCTATGGGGGGACTGGGGGGGTAGGAGTGGTGATGGGCTATGGGGGCCTGGGGGGGGTTAGGAGTGGTGATGGGCTATGGGGGGGCCTGGGGGGGGGTTAGGAGTGGTGATGGGCTATGGGGGGGCTGGGGGGGTTAGGAGTGGTGATGGGCTATGGGGGCGCTAAGTCTGTATATGGGCTGATGGGATCAGGACTGAAAGTGAGTTGATGGGGAGGTTAGGACTGGTAATGGGGTATGGGAGGGCTTAAACTGAAAATTGGGTGAGGGGGATTAGGACTGGAAATGGGCTGGTGGGATTAGGACTGGGAGTGGGCTGGTGGGATTAGGACTGGGAGTGGGCTATGGGGGGCTAGGACTGGTAATGGGTTGGAGGGGTTGCTAGGACTGGAAATGGGCTGGGGGGAATTAAGACTGGAGGTGGGCTGATGGGGTTAGGACTAGTAATGGGCTGTGGGCTGTTGGGGGGGGTTAGGACTGGTAATGGGCTATGGGGGGGATAGGAGTGGAAATGGGCTATGGAGGGTTAACACTGGAGGTGGGCTGATGGGCTTAGGACTGGTAATGGGCTGGTGGGATTAGGACTGGGAGTGGGCTATGGGGGGCTAGGACTGGTAATGGGTTGGGGGTTGCTAGGACTGGAAATGGGCTGGGGGGATTAAGACTGGAGGTGGGCTGATGGGGTTAGGACTGGTAATGGGCTGTGGGCTGTTGGGGGGGGGTTAGGACTGGTAATGGGCTATGGGGGGCTGACTGGAAATGGGCTGATGGGGGGGTTAGGACTGGAAGTGGGCTGATGGGGGGGTTAGGACTGGAAGTGGGTTGATGGGGGGGGGCTAGGACTGGTATTGGGTTGGGGGGTTGCTAGGACTGGAAATGGGCTGATGGGGGCTAGGACTGGAAATGGGCTGATGCAGGGACAAGAAGGGAATGGATGCTGGGTGAGACTGGAACTAGAAGGGAGCTGATGTTGGGGGAGGATTAGGGGAGGATTAGAATGGGATGGGGCTGGGAGAGTAAAATGGAGAGGGGAAAAATATTTTGTGTGGTAGGGGTAAAAATCTACACTTAGCTGGGTATTGGGAGAGTAAGTGGGGATTGAGGATGGAGGGGTAAAATGTGAGTGGATGAAATAGGAATGAGGAAAGAGCAAAAGGAGAAAGATTAGTATGTTAAAGCAGATGTAGAGAGAGAGAGAATGGAAAAAAAACTAGAAGAGAGAAGAGACAGCAGATGATGGAGAGTTAGCAGAAAACATGAAGAAACCAGAAGAAAGTGGCTGGAGCAATTGCAACCGGAAAAAAATGCACAAAAGGTAGAAAGATATCTCTTTATTTTGAATTTATTAACTGGAATATGAAAGCTCTGGGAAATGTGCATCATTAACGTCTGCGCTTTGTTTGGTACAAGAGGAAATTAATTTATAGTTTTATTTCTACAGTTGTTGTACATTCCAAGTTTGGCTTTTGGGGTTCCCAGTTTAATTATTGCCTTCCTGTTTCTAAATTGTGATTCCTTGTTTGGTGATGGTCTATGTTCTGCATGTGTAACTGAGCTGAGGTATTCTGTTTATGTAATTCCTATTTGACATTGCCACTTGTTCTCTTTCCCCAGTAGGTCATGTATTGTTTTTCTCTGAAATGTATTGGTTTAATATTTGCAGTGTTGCCTTTTGATAGGTAGGGTATGGTGCTTTGTGAGTTCTGGTAGTGCTGTTAGGATACGGCGGGTTTGCTATGGGTTCTAAATGGGCAGTGTTTGTAGTAGTTCCTAATGTGCCTGGCGGTTGGCACTGGATTATAGTAATGTAGAAATCTTTTAGTCTGTCTTTATCCATACACACACTAACTTTTAGTAAACATGTCTCTTAATGAATGTTAGCATTATGCAAATATTTATGCAAATAAGGCCACTTATGCAAATGAGGCCCCACACCGAGTCTCCGCACATGGCCCCGCACCCCCCTTGGGCCGCCCCTGCATGAGCCACCTCCATTACAAACAAATTTGTCTCATGCATATTCACTGTAGATATCTTGAAAATCTGACTGGCTAGGGGGTGCACCAGGAATGGGTTGCAAACCACTGCAGTAGGCAGGAGGTAGAGTGGTTGTTAAACAGGTTCAAAGACTGATTATTCCATACCAGGACTCGATGGGACCTAGATCTTTGGGTAAACTTAAAACGGCCAGGCAAAGACCAGAAAACGTGCAAGAAGATTGGAAAAAAAGTAGTATTGGAGAGGGTAGCAGGCCCAATTAAGGACAAAGAATAAGCAATTTAATCCTCTCACTATTAACTACATAAAATCATGGATAGTTATTAATATTTTGTTCATAACTTTCCAGTGGTAGCTCAAGGCAAGTTGCATATAGTTCAGTAGGTATTTCACTGATCTTAGAGGACTTATTTTTTTATTTTTTTATTTTTTTTTATTAATTTTTGATGAAATTACACCAACATGATAAAGAAAATCACAGTAAAGTATACAATATGAAATAAAACAAATAAGAAAAAAAAACAATGATAAAGTCCACATCACGGGATACGGTCAGAGATTAATAGAAAGATACAATAAATCAGAAAACAAGGCCGAAGGCTCCTAGAGGACTTATAATCAAGTTTTCACCCGAGGCAATGGACGGTTAAGCAACTTACCCAAGGTCACAAAGAGCATTAGCTGGATTTGAACCCTGACTTCCCTGGTTTTGGCCTTGTGCTCTAATCACTGGGTTATTTCCAGTAAAATCTGACATGGCTAGGTGTTGGCAATGCCCACATCAGGGGTAACAGCAGAGATGTAGCCCCCTCCTCCACGCTTCCGGAGAAGATCATGGTCAGACTCTTACAATAATACCTGGGATGTTGTAGTGTAGTCCAGTGGGTACCTCAGAGTCTTACATCCCCCTCCAGTAGAAGTCACTAACCTCATCTCATCTCATCAGCTCCACTGTAGGGTGGCAAAAGGCTGAGAGGAAAAAAATTAACTAATTTGGGATAAGTTCCTACCAAGGCGATGGTATAATTATGGTAATAGGGTAGACTGCAAGAATGGGAAACAAACTTTTCAGAAAAAATTCTTAAGCTCATATAACTTGTTGAATAAGCAGAAATTTTAATAGTTAGTTAAACAAGTTAAATCAAAAAGGTGCATACATGGTTGCACCTTAGAACTTAGAAGTAAATCAACATTCAGTATTTCTCTTTTGTTCACAGTAGTTTAATACAAAATACTCAAGTGTTTCAGTTTTTCTCTTTAGGATACTCTTTGCAGGTATTCTCTTAGTATGAATATACTTCTTTATACAGGAACGTCCGCTTTTTAACTCTCGCATTCTCTTATTATCCAGAGTGCTCTGTATATATTTCAATTGGTAATGTAAAGTATGAGCTCAGAAATGTAGTTCAATTCGTCTCTCAGGGTGCCTGTGTACTGGTACATTTCTTCTCAGAAACTTTCTTATGAAGGAGGCCAGTCTCTTGTCGAGAAATCCCCCCGTGTTCTCTTCCAGGAGATCCAGTGTCACAGGAATTCAGGATCCCTCTGGTCCGGCCATAATCCGGACTTTGCCTACTCCCTAACTTTCATAAATTAATAAATAGAACTAATCGAAATGGAGGCTGTATCCACAGTCATCTGGAGGTTAGTATGTTGACTGGAATCTGATGCAGAATACTGTCCCTACTCCTACCCAAAATAAAAGATAACTGAATGTCCCTATCTAAGCCCACATAAATACTGTCCTGTCACACCTTTCACAGCCATAAAAATGTATTCCTTTAAGAGCGGAATTTCCAGTTTAAACCTTAATTAGTGTAACACCCACCCCCATCAGACTCCTACAATAGTATAGATGTAATTCAAGTGTAGCCAAGGTTGGAGACTTGTTTCTCTCTCTCTCTGGTGAGAGAAGAACAAAAAAAAACAATAACCTCCTCTGATCTTCCTCCACTGTGAAGTGAGGAGAAGCATAAGATGAAAATAAATTCTAAAAAGAGGACTGGATATAGGACACACTGCCAGGATGATGTTACACTACTTGCATGATATTGGAATATAGTTAAATAATCAAGCTTCCAATCCAAAGAGTAGTTATAGATTAAAATTATTATTGCTAAACAAGTTTTTATTAACAGGTTCCAGTTAGTTACAACTAACAAAAATGCATTGAGATTCCTAGGATTTTATTCACTAGGACCCTTCAAACTTATTGCAACAAACATTCAAGGACAATACTTCTCTATTACTGTTTCACAGGTCTTTTCACCACAGAAGTTCCTACAAACTACCACTCTTTTTAAAAGCTCTCACATTCACAGCCCTACCCTTACACTTATAATTTTCTTCACAGCTCATCCCAGCTATCTGTGCTTCAAACACAGAACACAATTAATAAAACTCAGAGTCTATTAATTCTGTCTTCCAATCCTAAGCAGGCATCAAACAATAAGCAGACCAATGACTTAACAAAGTTAAGATCTGCTTAGCATGCCGGTGAGAAGGCTTAGGGGGCACATTTTAGCTGTCTGTCATTGCCTGCCGCCGCTGAGAGCAGAAAAAGTAGCGGTGGCAGGCAACGGCAGACAGCTAAAATGCACCCCTTAAGTCTTTGCGCCCTGTGCGGCCGCACCTCTTGCACAGGGCTAGGTACGGTCCTGCATCAGACTATATCCTGCCTAGGATTCTATGCATTTCTTGTAAGCCTCTGAGCTAGCACATTTAAATACTGCCTCCCTGCATCAGTATATGCAGTTTCCCTCCTGAAAGACTGCTCACTAATGAGATTCCTGCACTTGAAGTGGCATTAACATTTCCGCTCTGTTTGCAGACTTCACAATTGGCATGCACTAATGTACCATGCATCAGCTCAAAAGACTCAATCTCTGCCCACTCCCTGCTCATACCGCACCCCCTTGCGGACTAAACACTAAACGTTACTTTAGTGCACACAAACATTTGTAGCACACTTCAGTAAATAAGTGCCTTATTTCTTTTAAATGTCACAAATCCACAGTACTAAGCAGTTTCTAGTAAGCCTATGAAATAATTTATGCAAAATTGACCAACAGCAAGTATAGTCTAAAGTTAATATCCGAGGCAATGCAAAGTAACTTGCCCAAACTCACAAGTCGAGAAGCAGTATTTGAACATTGGACTCATCCTCTTGTTTACTCCATTGAGGAAGGAGGGATAATCAATACAGGGTTTCAGACATCAGTCCTGGAGCCATTTCTACATCATAATGTTGTAACTTATATTTCAGAGGGGTTAACAGGAAGGGTTTGTTTTTCTTTTCTAACAGTCAATACAAAAGATGACAGGTAAGGATGGTACCGGACAAGGGAGTGGCCAGAAGCAGGGGATGGCATAAGGAAATGTATAATGTATAACAGGAAGAAAGGACATAATAGGTGTGTGTGATTCACTAGTGACACCTTGCTTGGTGTACTGTGTCCAATGCATATACAAGATCTTACACAAGAATACCAAGTAACGACCCAATGCACAGTTTCATTCACTCACCCTTTCTGAGAATTTATTTGTTTATTTTTTTCACGTTTTATATACTGCTTTATCGTGAAGTTGCTAAATGACACAAAAGTAATGGGGCTAAAATTAATTTCATAGTATTTAGCTCATGCCTTTCCAGTAGTTATTCAAGGCAAGTTACAATATCACAAATAATCCTTTCCTGCTGTCTCAAAATTTTAAAAGAACATCTTGAACTGGTTACAAATAGACTGACTTGAACTAGAAGACTATATTGATTGACTAATTTTCAAAATTGCTCCCTTTCATGCTTTCTGAATAGAATGGCAGGGAAAGTGCATTGACTTTAAATCCCCAGACATTCTATGAGCGACCATAAGAACAAACATGCCATACTGGGTCAAACTAATGTACCATCAAGTCCAGTGCCCTGTGGCCAGTCCAGATTACAGGTACTCCCTGGAATCTCATGGAATTAATCCATTTCTTTTTTTTCTCACATTCAGAGATAAGCAGTGGCTTTCCCATGACACATGATGAATAATGGTTTGTGGACTTTCCTCCAGAAACATCTCTTAGCCCTCTTAAAACCCAGCTACGCATACTCTTAAATATTATTGACAGTATGTATTTGTCCAGTTTTTAAAAGTAGAAACAGAAGAATGACTGCAATAAGTACCACACAGCTACCGCCTGTCCACTCTTTTCATCCATACCAACTACTAAGGTCTACAACCCTTTCTCCTCCCTCAAACATCTCCTGCACTTGTCCCCTTCTTTCTTCAATTATATACAGTCCTTGACTCCACCACCTCAACTGGGAGGCTATTTCACACATCCATTACCTTTTATATGAGGAAATATTACCTAAGATTACTCCTGAATCTGCCTCCTTTTGCCCTCATTCTATGACTCCTCATTACCCCTTTCCACTACCAACTCTCCTTTTTTTTCCTATCATCTCTCCCCTCCTCTTCCTCTTATGCAGCATATGACCCTAGCATCTTACACCCCCTACCATTCCCTGCATCTGTCTTTCCCTATGCCCCCACCTTTCCTTCCTGCTTCTCTCAAGTGCCCACCCCTCAGCTGCTGTCCATCATTATACAGTTTATTCCAGTGTGCCAAACCTTTTCAAAACTCACAGGCCAGCCATTTCTGGATACTTATCTCATGCACTACAGGTCCTAGTGGATTTCAAAAATCAGGACTAAGGCCTGAGACTAAATACTTTTATTAACATGTGCTATGCAACTCACAGTCAGAGTAATTGCTGTCATGCTGGGCTGAGCTTAAGACTTTTGACCACTGGAAATTTGGTGAAGTTGTCCACAGAACTAAACTAGTTGGAATCATAAACACATTCTGCTCAAGAGTATCATAATATGGGTGTTATTTCAGAGGCATCCTCTTGTCTAAAAAGCAGCATTTACAGTGTACATTGGTATACACATGTAAATGCCATTCCATATCATCCTGCTAGACCAGTCTAGAGGTCTCTTCAGTATTTCTTTGTCTCCAGCAGATGGTGGATGGATTTTTTCCTCTCTGAAGAAAATCTGAAGATTTGAGAGGAAAAGTTTGATTAAATGCTTTCTCTGAGCGTGACATGAGAGGCTCCACCAGACTGCTGCCTTTTCAGAGGCCATAGGAGGAGTGAAAATTGGTTCAGTTCCACATGCTTATCATGATAAGAACCTGATGAGTAGCCAGAAAGTAGAAGGATTTGGAAGGATCTGGAAGAGTGCAACAGTCTCACACAACCTCAATGCTCCCTCCCACCTTTTCTATTCCCCCTTGCTCTACCCCGAAGATTGCAGAAGGTTCTCAGAGAAATCTGCCTGCTAGCTACCTTAAACGTAGTGCTGCACAGCCAGTGAAACAGTTTCAGGGGAGTAGAGCTGAGTCTGGCATGGATTCTCTGCCTGGGGCTCTCAGGAGGTGAGAACGAAGGCTTGACCTCATCAGTGTCCTTGTTAGGGGCTCCCAATTCCATCTGCCTGAGATGCAATTCAAGGTGGACTACTGATGGCCGTTGGCGCTGTTTGGGGGTTTCCCGCCATTTTCTTCACATGTTAGTAGCATTTTTACCTATTGTGTGTCTTGCTATTGCTACTCCTATCATGCATTCCACCCCTGCAGCTCCAATGCATGTTCCTACTCTAGTGTCTGTAATGCACATTGCAGTAAAATCGCAGTTAGTGCGTGCCTTTTGGACTGCCATGGCTTTAGTGTGTGCTGTTGTGATACTTGGTTTATCTCTCTATGTCTTCTTCCAGGCAGGGCCGGCCCATCCATTAGGCAAGCTAGGCAATCACCTACTGCATCAGACTCTGGTGGGCAGCATCACTAACATTGCCCCCTGGGAAGCGGCAGCTGAACTGCTTCAGTGCCATGACAGGCTTTAAAATGCCTGTGCACATGCATGCAGTTCCGGCCTGCTGCTTCTGCCCGCTCTCCAAGAAAGTTACATTGGAGGAGAGTGGCAGGAGCAACAGGCCATGAGTGTGCATGCAGTGCTGAAGCAGCAGTTCAGCCGCTGCCATTTCAGCACAAGGTGGGGGCAGCATGGTGGGCTGGATGGAGGTGCAGTCTTTTGGAGGAGTGGCAGCATGGAAGGCTTGCCTAGGGCGGCAGAAACTCTCGTGCCGCCACTGCTTCCAGGAAACGTTGTTTGGCCTATTGCAAGCAAGGTTCCTCATCTCTGGATTCTGGACTCTGCTCTTCTTGCATGGCAGCATCTGAGTCTTCCCTGGAGGGCTTGCTCCCCCTTTTTCAGCCAGGGGATGCATTGGTCCAGCCTTGCCTGCCTCAGGGCAGGAGGTGATGGATGGCACTATAGGTAAGGATATCCAGTTAGCCAGAGGATCCGGTGACCATGCTGTGAGCCGCTCCTCACCCTCTAGGGGGTCTGCGGCAGCTATGGCCCCTGGTGTTGAGGGTCATGACTCATGTCTAAGAGGAGAGCTTCTGGACTCTGGATTGTCCTCCCTAAAATTCTTTTCTTTTTGCAACAGGCCTGGTCCTTCTGGCATGGAAATTCAAACCCTGCGGTCTCTGAGTGTCCCCAGGCGTAGTCTCATGGGGGCAGACTGAGAGTGGAAGCCCTGTTCGATTGCCTTTGGCTAAGCATCCCCAGTGAGGTACACCCCCTTGAGATGGGGAACAGCTGGGAGCTGTCCAAGATTTTGACTGTGATTTGGATTCAGATGTCTCGGTACTGGGCTCTGATGTGGATGAAGAAGTACTCTCGCCTTCAGAGGATTGTGAAGAGGCTGGTGTGATTTGCCTGCTCTGGAAGAAGGAGCTGATGGCCTTGATTACCAGGGTCTCATCCACTAGGATCACTGGGTACTAGACACCATTCAGTTTGGCTATGTCCTCAAATGCAAAGAGCTGATTCCGCATGCCTTCCGTCATTTCTCCTTGTGGGTCTGCAATCAAAAGTGCTACCTTGAGCAAGTTGCTGCTCCTCAAGGTGGTGGTGCCCATCCCCCTAAATGAGCAGGGAAAGAACAGATACTCCATCTATTCTGTGGTGTAAAAGGATGGTTTCTTTTGGCCCATTCTGGACCTCAAGGGTGTCAATGAGCACTTTCGCATCCTGCGCTTCTGGATGGAAACCTTGCGATCCATGATTCAAGCAGTACATTGAGGGTAGTTCTTGGCTTCTCTCAATCTGGCCAAGGAATATTTTCATATCCCGATCTGGGCAGATCAGCAAAAGTATCTGTGTTTTGCAATGCTTGGCTCTCACTATCAGTTTGCCGCCCTCCCTTTCGGGCGATCTACTGTCCCAAAGATCTTCTCCAATCTCATGGTGGTGGCAACTGGGGCGCTGCAGCACCGAGGGATCTGTATGCATCGATATCTGGATGACTGGCTCACCAAGGCCTGTTCTTTTTCAGAAGTGCCTTGAGTGGCGTCCCAATTGGTGTCCTTTTGGGAAAGCCTCAGCTGGGTGATCAGGGAAAGAACCAGCTGTTTCCTTCCCAGTCTCTGGAGTTCCTTGAAGCATGTTTCAACACTCGTGGGAAGAGGTTTCCTGCCAGAGGAGAAAGTCAAAAGACTGTTGGATTGGCTGACATTGTTCTGTGCACAGCAGGCTCCCAGATTCTGGGATTATCTTCAGCTTCTTAGATTGATGGCAGTGACCATAGAAATGGTGCTGTGGGTATGTGCTCACATGCGACCCCTCCAGCAGTCCTTGCTGACTCGGTGGTTCCCGAGTTCTCAGGAGTTCAAGCACAGGCTCTCATTCCCAATGATGATGATGATGCTGCAGTGGTGGCAGCAGCCCTGTCATCTGAGGAAGGGCATGCTATTGGATGATTTCTCCTGGATCCTTCTGACAACAGATGCCAGTCTCTCGGGCAGGGGAGTCCATTGCCAAGATCATATAACCCAGGGCTGTTGGAACCTCAGGGAAGCAGTGTGTTCCATCAACTGCCTCGAGGTGAGGGCTATTGGGTTGGCACTTCTGCATTTCCAGTTCCAGTCAAGGGCCATGCAGTTTGAGTGTTTTCAGACAATGCTATGGTGATGACCTATGTCAATCAGCAAGGTGGCACAAGGAGTGCTGGGGTAGCTCAGGAGATGGCTCTCCTTTTTGCCTGGGTGGAGAAGAACCTCCTAGCCTTATCGGATCAGCACATTGCTGGGGTGGACAATGTGGAAGCAGACATCCTCAGCCGGCACTCTCTGCATCCTGGAGAGTGGGAGTTGAGTCAGGTGACTTTTCAGTTGATTCTGCAATGCTGGAGTCGCCCCAAGATGGATCTGATGATGACCTGCTCCAATGCCAAGGTTTTCCGCTTCTTCAGTCACCACATGGAGATAGGGTCTGAGGGTATTGACACCCTGGCCCAGTCTTGGCCAAGTCAGTACCTGCTGTGTTTCCTCTGTGGCCCCTGGTGGGGCATGTGATTCAGCGTATAGAACACCACCCAGGCTGGATTGTTCTGGTGGCACAGGATTGGCAGAGGAGAGTGTGGTTCAGAGACCTAATGTGGCTCCTGCAGGTGCCTCCAATTTGGATTCCTCCATCTTGGGGCCTGTTGTGGCAGGGACTGATCGTCCAGGAGGACCTGGTTCCCTTCTCACTTACAGCTTGGCTCTTGAACATAAACAGCTAGCACGTAAGGGCTACTCTCTGTTGGTGGTCTCCACTTTGCTCAGAGCCCAGAGGAGGTCTACCAAGCTAGCATATGTGCAGGTCTGTTGCCTCTTTAAGTGATGGTGTGGCATTCAGCAGTTGGCTCCTGAGGCGGCCAAGCTGCCATCTCTGTTGTTGTTTTTTTACAGGATGGCCCAGAGAAGGGCCTTTCCCTTAGATACCTGAAGATTCAGATGGCAGCTTTGACCTGTTTCCGAGGACTGGTGGCTGGTAAATCTCTAGCCTTGCACTCAGATGTTTTGCACTTTCTCCAGAGGGCTTAGCGTCTGCGTCCTCCCATCCAGTCTGTGGTCCCTTCCTGGGATTTGTGTCTGGTGCTCAGGACCCTGATGTCAGTACCCTTTGAGCCGCTGAAGCACATTACTCTGAAGGATCTGATGCTTAAGATGGTCTTCTTGGTCGTGATTTGTTCTGCAAGGCAAATATCAGAGCTACAGGCTCTGTCTTGCTGGTCTCCTTATCTATCCTTTTCTGAGGAGGTCCTTTCCATTTGGCCTGTGCCTTCCTTCATACATAAGGTGATTTTTTTCCCTTTCATGTGAACCAGATGGTTTGCCTGACCTCTTTCTCTGAGGAGCAAGAAATAAAGATCTTCACCTGGTGGATGTCTGGATGGTGCTTCTCAGGTATTTGGAGGTTACGAATTGTTTTTGTAAGACCAACCATCTTTTTGTGCTGTTTGCTGGCTTGCGCAAAGGTGACTCAGTGGCCAGGTCTACATTGGGGCGCTGGATTAAGGAGGCCATTGCCTCGGTGTATCTATTATGGAGCCGGTCAGTTCCAGAGGTTTGTGTGCCTATTCTACCTGAGCACAAGCATCCTCATGGGCAGAGCAGAGCTCGGTAGCCCCTGCAGACATTTGTCGGGCAGCGACATAGGCATTACTTTCCACCTTTGTCAAATATTATCACTTGGATGTCCATGCACAGGTGGACACGACCTTTGGCTCAAGGGTTTTGCGAACTGCTGTGTCTTCTTCCCACTCAGTGGAAGCTTTGGTACATCCCACTTGTTTGGACTGGTCTAGCAGGATGATATGGAAGGTGACATTTTACTTACCAGATTTAATGGTCTATTATCTATGATTAGGAATTGTGACACAGGATCACTACATTATCCCATTCTTTTTAATTTATATTTTAGTTCTTTTGCAGAACCGATCTGGAAACTAGGCTTTCATCCCTTTATTTATGCTGATGGTGTTCAGTTTTTTTAATGCTATAAAAGAATTGCTGGTAAAGTTAGAGTTTTGAAGTTTAGTTGGTTGGCCAGTAGCAGGCTGGCTGGTTAAGACTGCCAACCGTGATATTCAGCAGCACTATCTGAATAATCTCCACAGACATCCCAGAACTATCTGGCTAGTGGAGGGATGGTCCATGGGTGGAAAGAGAGCGGGATCAGTGCTGACTTTATCCGGTTAGCAGGATTTTTACTCAGCATGTACCCGGGCAACTTAGGCAACCTGAATATCGCTACTAACTAGATAGCAAATACAATCAGTGGTGACATCAGATCTTCAGCACTGGACACTGGATAGCCTCCTGCATTGAGTATCTGGTTTGTTTCAGCCATGGCAGCCAGTTGATTTAAAAACACTAACTGTTGTGGCTGAATATCGACCCATGAGATTTTATGAAGTGCTCCCATTCCTATTGATATATCAGTAAATATTTCTAATATCACAGCACACACAAAAGTGGTCACACAATACAAAAATAACCTCAAGGAGACATCAAAACCAGGATGGTAGAGTAATATTATATTAAACTTGATCAACCAACTGTTTCATCACTTGTCTCCCAAGCAATAGTAATTTTTTGCTTTCTTTAGTCTTTTTTCTTTGTTTTTTCACAGTTCATGTACAAACTTTAAATCACTTCAAAAACACACACAAATAAATTAAATAATGTTTCAAATAGAAATCCTCCCGATCCACACCACACAGTCAATGCTTTAAACTCGGATACTCTCGATGCACATCACTCAGAAGGGAACGCAGCACTACTTATCTTTGATGGTGTCAGAGTCTCTCTGGCCCTGATGGCCCTCACTGCACTCTATGGCACAACTGTTCCTCAAGTGTAGCCCAGTCCGATATCGATGTTTCAGCTGCTTTTGCTTTCATCAGGGACTTAATTCGAAAGTTTCTTCTTGAACTCTGCCAATGATGCCGTCAGAAAGCTATACCACCTTCCTTTGGTACTGAGAATTCTTTGCTTTAGGAAGCCTTTAGTATTGGTGTGATATTGAATTTCAATCTGTCTTTTGAAGCTCAGGAAAGTAGTGTTTACAAAAAGGCATAGGATAGATTAAGATTAACTAGGCAGCTCAAATCATCTCTGAGAGCTCAGGATTTCCACACAATAAGCCAGATGATGGTGTTGAGTCATCTGGAGTACTGTAATGTGATTTATATTGGACTCAAGGAGGTTAACTAGATTGCACTATATTCTAAACTTAGCAGACAAAGTTATTGTTCACAGTGGTTACAGGTACATAGGGCGATACCTTTTATATATTCTCCACTGGCTTCCTATAGAAGAAGCCAGAGTTCAATTTGAAAATGTTAGGGGGGGGGGGGAAGATATTCAAAAGATTAATACGGTTAGCAGACCTAGTGGTTAGAGTACTGGCTTGGCAATCAAGAGACCAGGGTTGATTCGCATTAGCATGCCTTGGGCAAGTCACTTACCCTCCATTGCCTTGGAAGAAAGGCCTGGCAATCTACTTCCGGTCACTGCCAAGAAAACCCAGGAGCTGCTGGGTTGCCAGGAGTCAGCACTGACTCAAAGGCACACATTGCATTGCCTGTAAAGTAGTGCAGGACCATGCACTAAAAACCACACACTACCTGGGCAGTGTATCTGGTTGGTTGTGTGGCAATTCCCACCACAGCACCACTTGAAAGGCCTTGAAAGCCTGTGCTGTTGGTGCTTGGCAAAGAGCAACTACCACTAGCACAATGGCTGGTGGTAGTTGCTCCCCACAGTGGTATTAACATGGTAAGCCGCTCTAAACCCGGGGAAGGCGGTGGCTGTCCTTTCCCCTCTGCATCTAGCACAGTGACTCGAATCTGTACTACCAGTGTGGGTCTTAGTAAACATACACCACCTACCAGCCAAATTAAGAGAGTTAAGAAATTGTTTGCACTTCCTTGGTAAATTGAAAACTTAGTTATTTGGTATATTATTTTATTTGTTATGCTTATTATTATGTTTAATGCTCCTTTGGGATTTTATTTTTAATTTTGTAAGATTTGGATTGATTTCATAATGTTTTATAATACTGTATATTTTATGTTTAACGTTTAAATTGTATACGATTTGAATTTAATGTTTCTCTGTTACTTTTTGATTGTGAAAACAGATTATAAATTAAATTAAATTGTTATTAATGTAGACCTGGAAGAATCCACTGCTTATCCCTGGGGGTATGTAACATGGAATATTGCTACTTTTTGGAATATATTGGGTACTTGTGACCTTGACTGGCCACTGCTTTGTTTCTTGGCATGCACAGAAATACTGTATTTAGCACATACTAATGTGAACTACATTAGCCCAACTGGCACAAAATGAGAGCTAAAAAATGAAATTAAACAAAAATCAAGTGTCCCTGCACATCCCTAACATAAGGTGGAAGAAAATTAGAAAAAGCAGTGCTGTAAGCAAATGCATGTAGCAGGAAACTTAGTACAGTACATGACTTTCAAATGATCGATCACAACTCATTTTATGCTTTGTTAATAGTTGCTGCTATTCCAAGAACATTGCTGTAGGCACAGAATGAGAGAAACACATTTGAAACCAATCCCCATATCTCAAATTCACTTCCAGCCTCATTGAACATTAATGTGGAAAATAACTACTGATGTTTACTGAAAAGTTATGCATCAGTCAACACTATGCCAACAAGTAAGATTTCAGAATTAATATTAAGGTACTCTTGTATAAGGAGAGAAGTGGAGGAGTAGCCTAGTGGTTAGAGCACTGGCTTGGTAAACAGACGATCAGCATTCAGTTCCCCCTAGCACTCCTCGTGGTCTTGGGCAAGTCACTTAACACTTCTTTCCCTCAGAAGAAGGGCGTGGCAATCTACTTTCTGGTCACACTGCCAAGAAAACCCAGAATCTGTTGCATTGCATTTTTGTGTAAGGAGAACTAATGTCTTTAGAAACTTAGGGATATGTCTACTAAGCGGAGGTAAGAGTGCCATGGTTCCATTAGCGGGTTTTATCGGCACCCACTAGGGGTTAACATGGCAGAAAGCACCGATAACTCCGGCTTAACAGCCAGTAGACGGTTACCATGTGGTAAGGTACAAAGGGGTGAAGAAGGGGTGTTAACTGGGCAAATCATGGGCAGAGACAGCATGCGTTCCCTTAACACTGGGTGCTATTAACAGACGTTACAGATGCAACCACTGGGAACCTTAATGCCAACTCAGAGCAGACGTTAAGGGCTCCTTTGTACGGAGAGAGGCATTTTGTGGTTTAAACACTAAACAGGGAGCACATTGAGATGTATGCAGTGTGCACCTTACAGACTCTAGCCCTGAAATGAGTGATAGTTGTGTCCCATTGGCAGACACAGCATACACGGGGACTATGTTGTTGGTGCCAAAATGCCAAAGGTTGTGCCACGTGAGTAATTCAGCGGGGTTGGCCAGTCTTCTAGGCAGACTAGGAAGCCACCTAGGGATCACATCCCCAGTGGCCGGTGCGACTCTGCTGTGAAGGGGCGGCACACACATGCCGCCGTTGTCACAAAAGAGTCATGCCACTGCCACTGCCAGCATGCATCCATGTCAGCATCATGTGAGGTTGGGGGTGACGGCAGCAGCGGCTCCTGCCTGGTGCAGAAGAAACCTTTGTCCCAGCCCTGCATGTCAGGTGTAATGCTGCTGTGTCTGCTGTCAGGGGCAAGCCCAGCATATCACTGGCAGGTAAAGTGGAGCTATACTGTGAGTGCTGTTAGCACGAGTGCATGTAATGACGCCTACTGAACTGCCGATAGGTGATCCCGTGCTAAGGCAACTCGTGCATGGTGAGAACTATGTGCCAACTATGCAGATCCCACCATGCCCACACCATGTCCCACCCTGCCCACTCGCAAATTAAACATTAAATGTACACTGCATTGTCAGTGACGACAGATGAGACCACCCCAACTGCAGAGACTACAGAGACTATATTTCCCCTCAGCTGTCTCTTCTCTAAGCTGAATAGCTCTAACCTCTTTAGCTTTTCCTCATAGGAGAGTTATTCTTTCCCTTTTATCATTTTGGTTGTCCTTCTCTGTACGTTTTCTAATTGTGCTATATCCTTTTTGAGATGCAGATACCAGACTTGCACACAACAATCAAGGTATGATTGCACCATGGAACAATATAGAAGCATTATTATATTTTCTAATATCCTTTCCTTTTCTAATAATTCCTAGCATCCTATGGACTTTCTTTTCCCTATAAAGCTTAAAATTTCCTTAAACAAGATCTTCTGCTATTGAATTCTAGCAGAGAAATTATGTTGGTTTCCATTTCCTGCTGACATGATCAGCCATGTGTTTCGGAAGACCTTGTTTGGAGGTTTCTCCAGGGATGCAACATGGTAAATCAAGTGACTCTTGTTTTTCCTTTGTCCTTCTCCAAAGCTCGATCTCACAAAGCAAAAGGATAGGCTGTTTCCTGGCCCCGCAGACTTGTGGTGCTGAAAATGGGGTCTCTCTGCATTCAGTTCATTTAAAGGAAAACAATCCAAAGGTGGCCTTGTTTGTTGCATTTTGCCATTCATTTTCAACCAAATGCACATTTCTACGGTTCACCTGAACTTACTGTATGGTGTAGCTACTCGTCCTGGCCTTCCTTTCTAGGCACAGATTGGATACTCTTTTTGTATGCAATATTTTGATTCATGTAGATTTATTTATAATGTCTAAGCTTTTTTCCAGAAATCTGTGCTTTATACAGGCCAATTAACACTCCGTAAAACAAAATGTGCCACGGTTAACTAATATAGTCAACAAGCAAGATCTCGTTTACTTACATTAGCATAAATATGCAGCTGACTGACTGCACTTCTTGTTCGGATAATTGCAAAAGTTTCTGAATATTAAGTATGTTTCCTTTTCTTTTACTGTAAACATCGAGTGAATTTTAATCGTGACACAGGCACATCAAACCTAAACCTACTAAAACGATTACTTGTGCTGAGTAATGGAAATGAGCTTTCATTAGACTTTACACAGATTCTGTTTCATTTTTCTCTTTCAAAGTGGGTACAATAGCTGTAGAGTGCCTGAAACTCAATCCAGGACTCTAATGATAGCATCTTTCTACATTTTATTTCACTTATCCATTGATCATGAATAATCCGACAGCGGCAGCCCAATGCAGTTGCTTTTCATTCCCTCTTTATTGCATCATTTTACACTGTTTCTCTTCATTTGTCTCCTCTATTTTTCAGGCAAAACTAATGGGTAACAGCAGGCAGCACTGATAATTATGTGTCTCCCCTCTTGGCCTTTTTTCCCATTTAAAAGATTACAGAAAAGACTTGTGCCCTGTGGAGCAGCTACCAGATCTTTAATACTTTAAAAATGTAAATTTTCTTAGAATTTTTTCAGCTTTCAGATCATTGCTAGCTGCAAGTTTCCTTACACTGTGCCGCTGGGGTCTGACCCGTGGAACAGAGCTGCTCATTTGCATCACATGGGTCACCATGCTCCAGAATTCAAGAATTTTCTCATGCTGCAGATAAGATATATGGTACTGTCTCAAGGAGATACTCTGTCCTGCAGATATTTACTCCCCAAGTAGCATTTAGCTTTGGGCTCCTTTTGAATTTCATAGGCCGTGGAGGATATTTTTTGCCAACCCTCCAAAGAAATGCTACAAAGTATGAAATCAGATTAAGTACTTCAACAAAAATTCATGCTATCACATTAAGAAATCATTTAATACAGGGCACAGGGAAATCAAGGAAAAGCTCTTATTCTCATTGAAACATATCAGCCTAGAAGAAAGTGTTTTTATGCAAATTGAAGTTGTGGGTACATATAATAGTAATAACCTTCCCTTGCAAAGAAATTCAAATTATGTCAGGTTATATACCCACAGAGAGCATAAGAGCAGGGCTGTACCAAGGGTCGTGCGAGTAATACGGCTGCACAGGGCACAAGTACAGCCAGAGCACTGATATCAACCTTAGGCTTTCAGGAAGCTCAAAAAGAAGGAATTACTGCAGGTGGCTGAGGCAGAGGGGGCTACTAGATTTGTTAGTCCCAAAGGGCACATTTCTAGTTTGATATGGTTCTGCATAAGAAATGCCATACTGAGTCAGACCAAAGGTCCATTAAGCCCAGAATCCTTTTTCCAGTAGTCGCCAATCCAGGTCACAAGTACCTGTCAGGTCCCCAAAACGTAGACAGATTCCAGATTTCCCCTAGGCCATTTGAATGATGGTTTATGGACTTTTCCTCCTGGAACTTGTGCAAACTTTCTCAAACCCAGCTACACTAACAGCTTTTACTTATTCTCCGGTAATAAATTCCAGAGTTTGATTACGCGTTGATTAATCTTAAATGTATCTCTTTATAGCTTGATTAAATGTCCCCTAGTCTTTGTACTTTTTGAAGGAATAAATAATCAATTCACAGTGTTTTATGGGCCTCTATCTTATCTCCCCTCAGCTGTCCCTTCTCCAAGCTGAAGAGCCCTATCTTTTAAGCCTAGGAATATACTTCCATCCTCTTTATCATTTTGGTTGCTCTTCTCTGTACTGTTTCCAATTCTGATATATCATTTTTTAGGTGCGGCAACCAGAACTGCATGCAGTATTCAAGGTGTGCTTACACCATGGAGCGATACAGAGGCATTATGATATTCTTTGTTTTATTCTCCATTCCTTTCCTTATAATTCCTAGCATTCTATTTATTTTCTTGGCTGCCACTCCACATTTGAAAACTGCCACAGCCTCAGGGTGTGAAAAGAGGCAATGCTGAGGGCTGAACTAGTGGAATATTATGGCCATCCCAGCAAAGCACCCAAACAGAGTTTATTTTTGACTCCTTGTGCGTGCTTCCTGGTAGGGAAATTACACCTGAAAGATCTCTGTGAATAAGTATGCACCCTATTGAAAATTGAATTCCAGGCTTGCGGGTACAGTGTTAGAACTGACCTCAAAGCACAGCGTAGTCTGAAAACTGGCATCATTAAATCCTGCTAAACCTGCAGAGTAGACTCGGCGCTCACAAATGGGTTAAAGCAGTACCTTAAAGCAGAGTGTTGAATAAAAAGTGTGAACTAAATCTCATTTTCACATAGGTTTCAACCCAACAGAAAACCAAAACTACTGTATACCTAGTGTGTACACATTTCACCCATGCAGTTTTGTCTTGATATTATACCATTAACTGATATTGCTTTAGTTTATGGGTGATAAGTAATTTACTAGTGCTTTATGCTTGAAGTCTATCAGTGGTTGGTAACATTGTCAATATATTTTATTTAGAAGCACAGTTTAATTCTCAGCTGTGTAACTGAGCTTTACTTTATACTATTTAGACCTGCCGTGAGGAAGAGGCAATGTGAAATACCATTGAGATTAAATCTTGTCTTGCTTATCTGGTTCAAGCAGAAGTAACACTGAACTCAGTTTCCCTCTATTTTATTTGAATTAAGAATACTTTCATGAAAGCTCATGTTCTTGCTGCTTGTAAAAAACAGTTTGATTTTGCCATTTCTGTACGTTTTGCTTCCCAGCACTTGTTCACGCCATAAGCTCACATATTATTACAGATTTAACTATTAAGATCAGTGGATAAATACACTTACTTCACCTGCTTGGTCATTCTGCATCATCAACATTCAGGAGGTAATTTCAGAAGGCTTGCCTTGGCTTTTAGACATGTTTATGTGTTTAAATGACCAATGCAGGTAAATAACTATTTTAGAAAGCCAGAATTTGCACATGTTGATCTGCAGCATGCAAAGTTTCCAAGAGATTGCATTTTGGGTGGGTCAGAACAGTAGGTGTATATTGCTGATTTTACAATGGCGATACTTGGGTAAACAATAGAATAAATAGTCTTATAGACCTCTCTGGAGGTGGGGAGGGGCTGTCCCAAGCCCACTTCATGCACAGCGGAGGCTGATACAATATGTCTCCTGCAGCCGCAGCCCAGAATCCAAACTCAGAAGTGGACTGGACGGCTGCTGCAGGAGCAGAGCAATTGCCTCTCCTCTGTGCTCCATGAGCTGGGGGGAGGTGAGTTGAGGGAAAAGGGCAGAAGTGGCTGAAGTCACGAAGAGCCATGAGGCCGTGACTGCAGTGGCAGTCAGACCTGCAAGAGTAAAGAGAGCGATAGTAGGAGGAGGAAACTCTGCCTCCATCAAGGTTATAGCTGCAGTGGCAGTGACAGCTGCTGGAGCCGGACTGTGCTCCCAACCCAACTCCCCTTCGGTAGCAGCAGGAGACAGAACTGGGATCACTGCAGAAGTGAAGCCGTGCCCCATCCTTAAATGGGCTGCAGTGCCTGGAAAAGAGAGGAGTGTCCCATAGCAGAAGCAGTGAGGGACAGCAACATTAGGGCAGTCAGTGCCTGGATCCTAAGCAGCTCCAGCCAGGCTCTCAAGGCACAGTAGCCCTGCAGACAAAGGGGCAAAAGTAGGAAGACGCCTCCATGAGAACAGGAAGCAGGAAGACTCACCCTAAAAGGCCAGGAGGAAGTGACTGGTGGAACTAATTTCATCCCCAGAAGAGGAGGAGGGAGATTGTGAAGATCGAATAAAGAAACACAAATAAGAAGGGAGATATGATCTGAAGAGCACATGGAGGCACTAAATGCTCAAGGAAAAGATACAGAGGACACATGGAGGAACATGCTGGGGAAGAGGCAGGAAGGACTAATACCAGAAAATCAAAGACTTCTATGTGGATAAAGCTGAAAGTTTTGAGGGGAGAGGAAGACCCTTTACCGCTCCCACCTCAGAGTCAATGTGGTGGCCGAGTGAGACAACTAGAGAGAAGAGCAGAGAGATGAAAGCTATTTAACTTTGCCTGGGAAAGGGAATTCTGAGCTGAGACTGAAGTGGAGCAGTGATAGAGGCTAAGACCTGCAGAGTATCCCTGGAATGAGGTCCAGGTCACAGGGAGCTGCAGAAGCAAGGAAGACAGCCAGAGAGTGTTCAGAGCTGCAAGTGTCCCAGCAATATAAAGTATAGTTGTACTGCAAGCTACAGGGGACCAGCGGCAAGAGAGCTGCAGGCAGCATCTGCAAGAGAAGCTGTATAGAAGCACACACAGTACTGCAACCTGCCAGTGAGAGAGAGTATGAGAGCTGCGGAGTGTGGGAGAGAGAGTGTCTGGCTACAGAGAGAAAACATAAGAACATAAGATGTGCCATACTTGGTCAGAATTAAGGTCCATCAAGCCCAGTATCCTGTTTCCAACAGTGGCCAATCCAGGTCACTAGTACCTGTCAGGTTCCTAAAATGTAGACAGATTCATGCTTCTTGTCCCAGGGAAAAGCAATGGATTTCTCCAGTCCATTTTAATAATGGTTTATAGGCTTTTCCTCCAGGAACTTGTCCAGACCTCTGTTAAACAGAGCTACAGTAAGAGCTTTTACTACATCCTCCGGCAATAAATTCTAGAATTTGATTAAACATTGAGTGAAAAAAATATCTACGATTAGTCTTAATTGTGCCACATTGTAGCTTCATTATGTGTCCCCTAGTCTTTCTACTTTTTGAAGAAGTAAAAAAATGATCTATGTTTACCCATTCCACTCCACTCATTATTTTATAGACCTCTATCATATGCCCTCTCAGCCTTCTCTTTTCCAAGCCTAAGAGGTCTAAACCTTAAGCCTTTCCTCATAGGGGTATCTTTGCATCTCCTTTAACATTTTCGTCACTCATCTCTGCACCTTTTCTAATTCCGCTGTATCCTTTTTTAGATATAGCAAGCAGAAATGCACATAATATTTATGGAGTGATACAGAGGCGTTATAATATCCTTGGTTTTATTTGCTATTCTCCGTAGACAAGCAGGAAGTAAGTCCTCACATATGGGTTCCCCGACGGAAGTATTCATCCTCTAAGACACCGGAAGGACACTGGGTATTCCCTGATGTTCCTACCATTGTGGATTCCCCAACAGGGGTGATGGAGTTGGTGGCCTTGAAGCCCATATGGCAGCGGTGTTGATGCAACAAGTTGGACCTCATTTCCAGGGGCATCACCACTGCAGTCCATGCAGCCAATCCTCAAAACCCATGTGCTGTCCGTCGAGACAGCTGTATCAGGCTGGCTATCAGAATCGATGCCAGTTCCCATTGCCATCTCACTCTCAAGTGTATTGGGATCCGATGTCCCAGTGAGATCACAGAAGCACTCAGTGCCCCATCGGTCCCATCAATGCTCCACCTCTCCACATGGCCAGAGACAGTGCTAGGAGGAGGCCTACTGCTACTTCTACTTCCTTTCAGTCAGACTCCGATGGCTGGGAAACTGAGCAGAATTGGAGGTCTCCAAGATGATGTCAAAATCTGCAATAGAGTAGACACCCAGGAAGGAGTAGATAACATAAGGAGGGATCTAGCTAAGCTTGAAGAATGATCTAGAATATGGCAGATGAGATTTAATGCTAAAAAATCTAGGGTCATGCATTTGGGCTGCAAAAATCCAAGGGAGTGGTACAGTGTACGGAGTGAAGTACTTCTGTCCACAAAAGAAGAGCAGGACCTGGGCGTGATTGTGTCTGATGATCTTAAAGTAGCTAAACAGGTAGAAAGGGCGATGGTGAAAGCCAGAAGTATGCTTTGGTGCATAGGGAGAGGAATGGTCAGCAGAAAAAAGGAGGTGATAGTACCTCAGTATAAGTTTCTGGTGCGACCTCATTTGGAGTGTTGTGTGCAATTCTGGAGACCACACCTTCAGAAGGATATAGGCAGGTTGGAGTCGGTGCAGAGGGTTGCTACTAAAATGGTTAGTGGCCTTCGTTAGAAAGCATATGAGGACAGATTTAAAGATTTTTTTTTTATTTAATCTTTATTAATTTTACAATACAAAGAAGCTAATAACACAAGCTTCATGGTAATTAGGACAATTGGTCTGAAAACTAACATTGATAGACCAATATTTACAAAAACAGGAAATAAAAAAGAAGAAAAACAATTCCAAGTCCTACTATAGCCCACCACAAGAAGATCCAAGTACGAAAAACAATTAACCCAAAAAATTTGAGAAGCATAAGAAAGTGAGCAAAAACAGTCAAACTTAAGTAGAAGGCAGGGCATCTGGAGGCTCATTAGGAAGCCGTCGGGCACTCAGAAAGCTCGACAACTGGGACGGTTCATAAAAAATGTAAGAGGCATTATTAATTTTAACCATACATTTACAGGGATACTTTAGAAAATATAACCCCCCCAACAACAGAACCCCAGGTCGAAGTAGAAGAAATTCCTTTCTATGCTTTTGAGTTTCTTTCGCAAGGTCTGGAAAGACCCTGACCAATAAACCATAGAATTGAACAGAACACTTCTTAAAAAAACATTCGTAAAAACCAATCCCTATCAGAGGACAGGGCAAAAACAGCAATCAGTGTAGAAGGAGAAACCACCTCCTCAGCCGAAGATTCCAATAAAGCTGAGATATTTAGCAAATCTACCTGGCTTCCCCCATCTATAACTCCAGCCCCAGGCTCTTTCTTCCCAGATGGTAAATAGTATACCTTAAGCATAGGGGGATGGGAATCATTTGGAACACCAAGAACTTCTACCAAATACTTCTTAAACATATTTTTAGATGAAATGGTAGATATCCTAGGAAAATTAATACAACGAAGATTACAATATCTGGAGTTATTTTTCAAAAATTCAATCCGAGCTTTTAAAGCCACCATGTCCCTCTGACAAGACGAAACACCTTCTAAGTAACAATTAGCCTTCTGTTGCAATTCAGTAACCGATGTTTGCAAAGCTGTTGCTTCAATGGTATGTTTCTGAAGCAGGGTAGTATGTCCTTGTACCTGTGCTGCTACAGCCACCACCTGGGGAGCAAGAACTTCCCCAAGCTTGACTATAGCAGTCCATATCGATTCAAGCGTGAATTCAGCAGGTCGCTCCAGGGAAAAAGTAAATACCTGTCCCGAAGAGCCCTCTGTTGCCCGACGTTCACTCCTCGTTCCTCCAGACCGGGGCAAACCCAAGAAGGCATCCGGTTCGCCCGCAATAACCCCCCGCAGCATCACATCCTCTGGGTTGGAATGTTCAGCGGACCGAAGCTCCATGCTCCACAACTGTGCTGCCGCTCCTCCAGGATCCGAGCCCTCTACCACTTCGGAAGAGAGCCCAACCTCAGACAGCTCAGGACTCCGCCCCACCAGAGGATCTTTGGGAGGCCACCACTGCTCCGGCGGAGAGATCTCCGGCCCGGAACCCCCAGTCGAGCAAGCCCGCTCCGAAGAGGGGTTAATCGGGCTCTGCACCGCCGAAATCTGTGACTGCCGCGACGGCGTTACAAACGCATCAATCGGTCCCACAACCAGGGAAGAAGCAGAGGAGGCTGCCGGGCTAGAGGAGGACTTCTTTAGCCCTTTAGCCTTCCATTTGCCCATATTCAAGAGGAATGAAAAACGCCGCCGCTAACGCTCCCTCTCAAGACGCCATCTTGGATCAGATTTAAAGATTTTAATATGTATACTTTAGAGGAAAGGCAGGATAGAGGAGAAATGATAGAGATATTTAAATACCTCCGTGGCATAAATACACAGGAGGAGAGTCTCTTTCGTTTGAAAGAAAGCTCTGCTATGAGAGAACATAAGATGAGGGTGAAAGAGGATAAACTCAGGAGTAATATGCAGAAATATTTCTTTACAGGAAGAGTGATAGATGCGTTAAATAGTTTCCCAGTGGAGGTGGTAAAGATGAGGACAGTATCTGAATTCAAGAAAGCATGTGACAAACATAGAGGATCTCTAAAGGAAAAAAGGGGGCTATTGTCGTTGATATGGAAGGGCAGACTAAATAGGCCATGTGGTCTCTTTCTGCCATCATGTTTCTATGTTGCTGCTTATGTAGTTTGCAGCTGTCCTGAATGAACCTGTGCTTGGCTGATCTCTTAAGTTAAGTAGGGTCAAGTTTGGCTAGTATTTGGATGGGTGACCTCCTTAGAATACCAGTGGCTGTAAATTCACTTTCTAGAAGAAAGCCCTGGCAACCTATTTCCGGTTGCACATTGCCAAATCTCCAAGAGTCAGCATTGACTTGATGGCACATGTTGAACTTTGCAGACCTGCGACCTGCATAAATGCCACTGAGAAGGATGTTTACCTGCATTGACCTGGCTAGAGTCATCTGAATAATGCCTCTTAACTGTGTTAAATGCCCCAGATATACACCAGCTCTGAATATGCCAGATGCTTTAGTAGTGCTGGCCACCATTGCTCTATATGCCCCCCCCCCCCCACCCAAGTATATAGGCCTCATAGTCCTATACTTTCTGCACTCCTTACACACTCCAAAAATGGCATCTCTTCCTGTATATAGAATATGCTCAAGGACTCATGCATAGTAGATAGCTTTTTAGGTATGTGAATCGTATCTCCTCCTGTTGAATGTATGCCTCCCAATGTCCTGTTGACCACTTTGATTGAAGGATAAGATGGTATACAAAACTGTCTAAATAAATAAATAAAATGTCTGTTAGTCTAGATTTGTTTCCATTTAGAGTTGCTAAAACTAAATAGGGTGTGCTATTTAGAATGTAGTTGTGTTGTAACACAAATAGTACACATCATAAAAAAAATAATGACAGTTTTGTGGCTTGAAAGAGGCAGAGAGACATAATATAGACCCTGTGGAGGCTGAATAGGCTTTCCTGAACTGGAGGAGGAACTGGCTGGCTGCTTTAGATTTAAGGTGAGAGACAGACAGATGGTCCTGCAGTTAGGCTGGGTGGGAGGGCAGAGCAAAGAGAGACTTCAGTCAGGGCTAGGGCATGATTAACTGCATTGTAAGCACCATGGAGTAATGATCTCGTATATGTATCTGTATAGAGATGTGTATATTTAAGAGCACTAAAGAAATATTCCTAATCGTCTCTCCAGTTTAGTCCCTTTCTTCTGGGTTGTACTTCCCTTCCTGCAGCATGGAGACTGAGTACGTCATTCTTTGATGACTACTGGATATATATCACTGACACCACCCACCAGCTCCTGTATACTCAGTCTCCATGCAGCTGGAGGGAGCAGTAAGCCAAAGATAAAGGCTTACTGGAGAAACTTTAGCTGTTAAGGGGTTTTGTTTCCCTTTCCTTGTTTTAATTTTATTTCTCAATTACTATTTCAATTTAATTTAATTTCTTACTTACATCTGTAGTGGTGAGATCCCCATTATTCCACCCCCCCCCCCCCCAGCTGGAGGCCTTCAGGATTGGAGGAGGCATCGTGCGGTTTGGAGGAGGCTTTGCGCGGCCCGAGCAGTAGCAAAAAAAAAAAAATTAAGAAAATGCTGCACCGGGAGCCCGGCGAGGATTGAGCTCCGCCGGGGCTTTCCTTTCAGCAGGGCCTGCTGCGCTGTCTCCTACCTCGCTGCCAAAGCCCTTCAGGTGGCTGAGCACGAGGACGGGAAGATGCCACCAGTCATTTCAGTGAGTGCAGGAAGAAATCAGCAGGGAAGCGGCGGCTGAGCTAAGAGCTCGGCGGAGTGGGATTGACGAGCCGCGGGGACTGCTGGTGAGCCACGTGGCAGCAACAAAGAGATAGAACGGCAACCAGGCTGCTCTGAGAAGCATGTTGGACCCGTCTGTGTTCGCGCCCTTTTTCACACGCCGGGTAAATAGGCTGGGGGCAGTTTTGGAGGTCCAGGACATTGCCCTTACTCGTTGGGGGACCGTTTGAGTTTCTGTGATAAAAAAAAAAAAAGTTAAATATATATGTTTGTTTAGCTACAGGTTTGTATAGGCATTTACACACATATATATATGTGTGTGTGTGTGTGTATATATATATGTATATTGATATATATAGATATAGATATTTTTATTTTTAGAAATTTGTTGCTAGTTAGAATAGTCAGAAGTTTCACTATGCCTGTGAGGCCTCAGTGTTTGGTCTGCGGGACCCGCCGAGGTACGGTGTCCGAGGCAGGCATTTGTAGGGGCTGTGCTCTTGAGGCGGCCTTGGTGGAGCAGGGGATCCAGGCCACTGTGTCGCACAATCCACCAGTCTCTGTGACCCAGGAGTCAGAAGATGCTCTAGAGGTACTCCTCAGGGAGGGGTCACAGCTATCCTCAACCTGGGCCCTCCTTGGCGGTGGGAGGCCAGGAGGCAGGCCCCTGGGGGGATTTCTCTCCTGAATTTGTATTGCTCCTCCACAAGGCCTTCTGCCTACGCCAACAGGGGGAACACGGGTGAACGGCGGTGCAGGGGCGCGTGCGGAAGCGGGGGTGGAGTCCAAGTCCCTGTTTGAGATTGACGTACCGCCCAAACGGACTAGGATCATGGAGGAAGAAGCTCCTCTCTCCCCCAGATCGGAGATGATGGAAGGGGGTGTCTCAGATCGGGAGTTGGGGGAAGACAAGGAGGAACTCAAGGAAGGTGAGATTCCTGAGGAGGAGCAAGCTAGAATTGTGAGTCTTTCGTCAAGAAGAGTTGCCGGCCTTGATTGGGGAATCGTTGAAGGTACTCAACATTGCCTCAGGTGTGCCTGCGGAAGAAGACTATCTGAAGGATTCTTTGATTCAGGCAGTGAGGAAGTATCAGAGGGTCTTTCCAGTTCACCCGGTGGTTCGACAGATGATCCAAGAGGAGTGGGATCAACCGGAGTCTGGCTTAAGGGGTGTGCGGTCGATGTCGCGCTTGTACCCCTTGCTGGAGGTAGAAGAGGAACTACTATGGTCATTCAGAGTGGATGCAGCAGTATCGGCGGTGACCAAGAAGACTACCATCCCGGTGGAGGGCAGCGCAGCTCTTAAAGATGCCCACGATAGGAATCTGGACACGTTGCTGAAGCAAGCCTTTGATATTAGTGCCTTGGCACTCCAGGCATCGGTGTGTGGGGCTTGGGTAGCCCGGGCTTGTCTGAGGTGGTCGCAACAGCTGCAGCTGTCTGAGTCTCCGGGAGGACCACAGGGAGAGGCAGTGAGACTTGAGTCAGGAGCGGCCTACCTAGCGAATAGTCAATATGATCTCATCATGAGTTTGTCAAAGAATATGGCTTCGGTGGTAGCGGCGCATCATTACCTTTTGCTCCGAAACTGAGTGGCGGATGATTCTTCCAAGGCCTTTCTCAGCAGGCTCCCTTTTCGTGGGAAGCTGCTTTTTGGAGAAGAATTGGACAAGCTGGTGAAAGAGCTGGGTGATTCTAAGGGCGGCAGGCTCCCAGAGGATAGGCCAAAACAGAGCCAAGTCCCTACTCCCGGGTGGACTCAGCCACGGGAGGCTTGAAGGTTTCATGCAGCACGATCGGGCCCCTATCAGAGGGGCTGCTTTCCCTCTAGAGGGCAGGGTTTCCGTGGGTTTCGAGGAACAGGAAGAGGTTTTGTGACCTCTTCCGCTGCCTCCGGCCCTAGGAAACCACAATGAAATAGCGGGGGCCCAGGCGGGAGTTCTGCCAGTAGGAGGTCGCCTGCTGCAGTTCTTTCCCACCTGGGCCTGGGTTACTTCCGACCAATGGGTCCTGGAGGTAGTGAGTGACGGATATGCCCTGGAGTTTGCGAGGCCAATCCTTCCCTCATTTGTACAGTCCCCCTGCAAGTCTCTGGACAAGATCGCTGCGTTAGAGGAAACGTTAACAAGGCTCCTGGCCTTGGGGGTGGTTGTACTGGTGCCCATGGACCAATGCAGTTGCGGTCGATACTCCATCTATTTTGTGGTGCCAAAGAAGGAAGGCTGCCTGCGGCCGATTCTAGACCTCAAGCGGGTCAATCGTTGTCTTCGGGTTCCTCATTTTCATATGGAGACACTGAAGTCAGTGATAGAGGCGGTGTGGCAGGGAGAGTTTTTGACTTCTCTTTATTTATTTATTTATTTAAAAGTATTTCTATACCGCCTTCTCCTTCAATCAAGGCGGTCTCCACAGCAAACAATCAAAAGAGTGTTTCTAGTGTTTTCATGCAGTGATACAGATAATGTGTTTATGGTTTTATGGTTTTAGGCATTTGATATACCGCCCTTTACTTATGCATCAGAGCGGTTTACATGTATATACTAACAGGTACTTTTTTATTTATTTATTTATTTATTTTAAGTTTTTTTATTCCCTTGTCCCCAAAGGGCTCACAATCTAAGTGTACCTGTTTGTGGTGGTGTATATTCGATTGTAGGTGAGCTATTTACATCATGCGCTATTATACATTCTTATGTACAACATAAGAACATAAGAACATAAGATATGCCATACTGGGTCAGACCGAGGTCCATCAAGCCCAGTATCCTGTTTCTAACAGTGGCCAATCTAGGTCATACGTACCTAGCAGTTTACAAGGGTCAGGGGATGGGGGTAGGTCTTTTGTTCTTGCTTGGTGAGAGTATCAAGTGACATGTCCATAGTGTTCAATGAATAGTGTTGTCTTAAGCTGCTTCCGAAAGTCTTTGAGGTCTGTTGTTAGTCTTAATTCGTCTGGGAGGGTGTTCTAAATTGCTGGTGCAGCTCGTGAAAATGCTCGATCTGCGGTGTCCTTGCGGACCTTGGTGAGGTCTTTTGGGGTGTTGACTCGATTGGAAGTGCCTCTCCTCCTTGGTCGTGTGCTTCTGTCGGGTTGTATGAGTGTTTGTAGGCTGAGGGCTGATGACTGTTGTTTGACCTTGAAGATGTTTATGACTGTCTTATATTTGATGCGTGAGCTGATTGGGAGCCAGTGTAGATCTTTCAGTATGGGTGTGATGTGTTCTTGTCTTTTTGAGCCAGATATTATTCGAGCCGCTGTGTTTTGTGCCAATTGCAGTGGTCTGAGAGTTTTGATAGGCCAAGGTAGATTGGGTTGCAGAAGTCCAGTAGTGGGGTTATTAGTGCCTGGCAGACTGTACGGAAGTGCTCCGGGGTGAGGAGGGGCTTAAGGCGTCGGATAAGTCTCATCTTGTGGTATGCGCTTTTGGTGGTTCTGCTTATGTGTGATTGTAGATTTAGTTTCTTGTCCAAGGTTACTCCGAGGTACTTTACTACCGGTTTTATGGGTATGGTTGAGTCTTTTATCTTGATGTTGGGTGGAGGGACGAAGTCAGTGTTTCGCGTGATGATTAGTGCCTCAGTCTTGCTATAGTTTATGGTGAGGTTGTTGTTTTGAAACCAGCTGGTCATGTGTATGAGACAGTTTGTTATTTTGGAGTAGTCCGGATTGTCGACTGTGATAGGTGTGTATATCATGATGTCATCGGCGTAGATTGTGTACTGTATATTGTGTTCTTTCATGATGTCGCATTTTGGCTGGATGTAGAGGTTGAATAGAAGTGCTGATAAGGCTGATCCTTGTGGTACTCCTTGTAGGACTTTTATGGGTTGGGAAGTGTTGGAGCCCACCTTGACCTGTATCTGTCTGTCGGTTAGGTATGAGTGGAACCATTTCAGGGTAGATAACATAAGAACATAAGAACATAAGATATGCCATACTGGGTCAGACCAAGGTCCATCAAGCCCAGTATTCTGTTTCCAACAGTGGCCAATCTAGGTCATATGTACCTAGCAGTTTCCCCAAGGGACACAGGTTCCACAATGCTTGTATTGGTTCAAGCATTGATATCCTGGGTCCCTTCTTAATAATGGCTTATGGACCTTTCCTCCAGGAACTTGTCCAAACCTTTTTTAAACCCAGCTACACTAACAGCCTTTACTACATCCTCCGGTAACAAATTCCAGAGTTTGATTACACGTTGAGTGAAAAAATATTTTCTTTTATTAGTCTTAAATAGTTTACCCTGTAGCTTCATTGCATGTCCCCTAGTCTTTCTATATTCTGATAAGGTAAACAATCAATCTACGTTTACCCGTTCCACTCCGCTCATTAATTTATAGACTTCTATCATATCTCCCCTCAGCCGTATCTTTTCCAGGTTAAAGAGCCCTAACCTTTTTAGCCTTTCTTCATAGGAGTATCCTTCCATCCCCTTTACCATTTTGGTGGCTCTTCTCTGAACCATTTCTAATAACTCTATATCCTTTTTAAGATACGGCGACCAGAATTGCACACAATATTCAAGGTGCGGTCTCACCATGGAACGATATAGAGGCATTATAATATCCTTTTTTTTATTTTCCATTCCTTTCCTTATCATACCTAGCATTCTATTTGCTCTCTTGGCCGCCGCTGCACACTGGGCCGAGGGTTTTAACATGGTATCCACAATGACGCCTAAATCTTTTTCCTGGGTGGTGGTTCCTAATATGGAACCTTGCATCGTGTAACCATAGTTTGGGTTGTTCTTCCCTAGGTGCATAACTTTGCACTTGTCCACATTAAATTTCATCTGCCATTTTGATGCCCAGTCTTCCAATTTATCAAGATCCTCTTGCAATTTTCCACAATCCTCTTGGGTTTTAACAACTTTAAATAGTTTTGTGTCATCTGCAAATTTGATAACCTCACTCGTTATTCCACTTTCCAGGTCATTTATGAATATGTCAAAAAGCAGCGGACCCAGCACAGATCCCTGGGGTACATCACTATTCACCTTTCTCCATTGGGAAAATTGGCCATTTAGCCCTACCCTCTGCTTTCTATCTTTTAACCAGTTCCTGATCCACAATAGTACACTGACTCCTATCCCATGACTCTTTAGTTTTGCCAAAAGTCTCTCATGAGGGACCTTGTCAAAGGCTTTCTGAAAGTCCAGATACACAATATCAACCGACTCACCTTTGTCCACCTGATTATTCACTCCTTCAAAAAAAACATAACAGATTAGTAAGACAAGATCTTCCTTGTCTAAAGCCATGTTGGCTGTCTCTCATTAGTTCATGACTATCTACATGCTGAGTAATTTTATTCTTTATGATGGTTTCTATCATTTTTCCCGGTATTGACGTCAGACTCACCGGTCTGTAGTTTCCCGGATCACCCCTGGAACCCTTTTTAAAAATTGGTGTTACATTGGCAATCCTCCAATCTTCAGGTATTAGAGATGATTTTAATGATAGTTCACAGATTACTAATAGCAGGTCTGCAATCTCATATTTCAGTTCTTTCAATACCCTTGGATGTATACCATCCGGCCCAGGTGATTTGCTACTCTTCAGCTTATCTAATAGTTGTAATACATCTTCTCGATGTATCGATATTTCCTTCAATTCTTCTGCACCTTTAAGTACCACTTCAGTCATGGGTAACAACCCTACATCTTCCTCAGTAAAGACTGAAGCAAAGAATTCGTTCAGTCTCTCCGCTATCGCCTTGTCGCCTCTTAGTGCTCCTTTAACCCCTTTATCATCTAATGGACCAACTGACTCTCTCACAGGTTTTTTGCTACGAATGTACTTGAAAAGGTCTTTACTTCGCATTTTTGCTTCTGCAGCAAGCTTCTTCTCAAATTCTCCCTTTGCCTGCCTTATCAATGCCTTGCATTTGACTTGCCAGTGCTTGTGCTGTTTCCAGGTTTCGTCGTTTGGCTCTTTTTTCCATTTCCTGAAAGATGCTTTTTTGGCAACAACAGCATCTCTGACCTCAACTTTAAACCATGCTGGCAGTTTTTTGGACTTCTTTCCACTTTTCTTAAAGCGTGGAATACAGTTGGTCTGGGCTTCCAAGATAGTATTTTTCAACAACAGCCAAGCCTGATGTACGTCTTTAACCTTTGCAACTGCTCCTTTTAGTTTTTTCTTGACTGTTTTCGTCATTTTATCATAGTCTCCCTTTCGAAAGTTAAAAGGTAGTACTGTGGATTTCCTTACTATCCCTCCTCCACTAATTAAATCAAAGGCGATCATGCTATGATCACTATTGCCAAGTGGCCCCAACAACCGTATCTCTTGCACTAGATCTGGTGTTCCACTAAGGATTAGGTCTAATATGGCTTCCCCTCTGGTCGGTTCATGAACCAGCTGCTCCAAGAAGCAGTCATTTATTTCATCTAGGAACTTTATCTCCCTAGCATGTCCTGACGTGACACTGACCCAGTCGATACCGGGGTAGTTGAAATCACCCATTATTATTACTGTGCTGTAACTTTTGTTAGCTTCCTTGATTTCTTTGAGCATTTCATCATCCATTTGGTCATTCTGGCCAGGCGCTCGATAGTACACCCCCACTGCCATTGCCTTCCCCCTTTTACATGGAATTTCAATCCATATAGATTCTACAGCAGATTTTGTTTCCTGCAAAACTTTAATCCTTTCTGACTCAATGCCCTCTCTAACATAGAGAGCAACCCCTCCACCAATTTGATCAGCTCTATCATTACGATATAGTTTGTACCCAGGTATCACAGTGTCCCACTGGTTGTCGTCCTTCCACCATGTCTCTGATATTCCAATCATATCTAACCTTTCATTTAGTGCTATATATTCTAACTCTCCCATCTTATTTTTTAGACTTCTAGCATTTGCGTACAAGCATTTTAGAGAATGTATTTTATCCATATTAATTTGTCTGTTAGACATGAGTAATTTGGGATCTTTAAGCTCTGTCTGCTCCATACTTGAGGGCATTTGGGCTACTTTACTCTTTTGTGGAACCTCTCTGCTTTTGGTAGTATCCTTCAAAGATACATTCTTCCGAACCATCTGCTCTTGGGCGACTGTCGGCTTTCCCCTAATATCTAGTTTAAAAGCTGCTCTATCTCCTTTTTAAAGGTTAATGCCAGCAGCCTGGTTCCATCCCGGTTAAGGTGAAGCCCATCCCTTCGGAAGAGCCCCTCCTTTCCCCAGAATGTTCCCCAGTTCCAAACAAATCCAAACCCCTCATCTCTGCACCATTGTCTCATCCACGCATTGAGACTCCGGAGCTCTGTCTGCCTTTTGGGTCCTGCGCGTGGAACAGGAAGCATTTTGGAGAATGCTACCCTGGAAGTTCTGGATTTCAACTTCCTACCTAAAAGCCTAAATTTAGCCTCCAGAACCTCCCTACCACATTTTCCTATGTCATTGGTACCAACATGTACCAAGACAGCAGACTCCTCCCCAGCACTATCTAAGACCTTATCTAGGTGGCGCGTGAGGTCCGCTACCTTCGCACCAGGCAGGCATGTTACCAGGCGATCCTCACGTCCACCAGCCACCCAGCTATCTACATGCCTAATGATCGAATCACCAACTATAACGGCTGTCCTAACCCTTCCCTCATGGGCACATGGTCCTGGAGAAACTTCCTTGGTGCGAGAGGGTTTTACATCACCTGGAGGACAGGTCCTAGTTACAGGATCACTTCCTGCCACACCAGGGTGATGCTCTCCTGTCACGTGACCTCTCTCCTCCATGGCAACAGGGATGCTGCCAGACTGGAGGTGGGACTTCAGGACTATATCCCTGTAGGTCTCGTCTATGTACCTCTCTGTCTGTCTTATGCTTTCCAAGTCTGCTACTTTAGCCTCTAGAGAACGGACTCGTTCCCTGAGAGCAAAGAGCTCCTTGCACCTAGTGCACACGTAAGACCTCTCACCAACTGGTAGAAAATCATACATGTGACACTCAATGCAAAAGATCCATGTAATCCAATGTTACGTAGTCTTTCCAGTAGGATTTTGTGATCCACTGTGTCAAATGCTGATGAAATGTCAATGAATATCATTAGTATTCCTTTCTTGGAGTTGTCTATTAGGCGGAGGATATTATCGAAGAGGTATAGTAGGAGTGTTTCAACCCCGTGGTTGGGACGGAAACCGTGTTGGTTGATGTCTAGTGGTGTGTGGTTGTCAATGTGTTCTTGTAGCTGGTGCTGTACTGTTTTCTCAATTATTTTTGCCAGTAGGGGTATGCTTGAGATCGGTCTTATGTTGCTGGATTATTCTTATCGAGTGTGGATTTCTTTGGGATGGGTCTTATCGTGGCGAGCTTTAGTTGGTTTGGCATGTTCCCTTGAGTCAGGGAACTGTGCACCATGTTGTGGATGGTGTGGATGAAGCATGATTTGGTGGCTTTGATCCATGTCACTGGGCATGGGTCTGTTGGAGCCGTGCTTGTATTGAGTGCGGTGATGATGTGAGAGAGCTGCTCTGTGGATGGGGTGCTGAATGTGCCCCAGGTTTTGGGGGGTGATGTTGGTTTTGTGGTTGTGTTTTGATCTTGGTTGTACTGACAAATGGAATTTTTCTTGGATGTGGTCAGCAAATTTTTGTGGGTCTATTTGTACTTCGTTTTTTGCTTTCTGCTCCTTGGTGAGGGTTTTCATGATTTTGAATAGCTCTCTAGGTTTGTTGTTGGATTTGAGTATGATGTTTGTGTGGTATTCTCTCTTTGGTTGATGTTCATTGTAGTATTTTTCCTTTGTTAGGTATAGTTCTTGGGTATTGGACGATTTGGTGTGTCTCCATCTCTGTTCTAATTTTCTGAGTTCCCTCTTTTCACTCCGTATGGCTTTTGAGTACCATGGTTTGTGATGTAGTTTGGTGCAGCGAGTTTTCCTGGGTCTATAATCCATGACTTTGGCGGCGTCATTGATGGTGTTGTTCCATTTTCTGATTTGAGCTTCTAGATCATCTGTTTCTGAGGTCAGGTGTGGTATAGCGTCCTGTAGGAATTGGTCCCTGTCGAAGCTCTTGAATCTTCTTTGTGTGGGTGTGTTGTCTGAGTATTCGTCTTGTTTTCCTCCTTGTGTCACAATATTTATTTCAATTATGTGGTGGTCTGACCATGGTACTGGTGTGACAGTGGGTGTTGAGATTAGACCTCTCTTTATTAGATAGTTGGGTGTGAAGATGAGGTCTGGCGATGATCCGTGTCTGTGTGTCAGAGTGTTAATTATTTGGTGAATTGAAATGAGCTCATCGCTTGAAAGAAAGCTTCTGCATCTTTGGTGTTGGTCGATTTGAGGTTGAAGTCTCCTAGCAGTAGTGTGGGCTTGTGGTTTGAGCTGATTGCACAGACTGCTTCGAGGGTGGAGGCTAGTTCATCAGGTGGTGCATGGGGTGCTCTGTAGGTGAGGCATAGGGCCATGCATTTGTTCTCGATGGTGATGGTGTTGCATTGTTGGGTGTCTGTGGCACTTCATGATTTGAACTTTAGGCTGTTTTTAGCAATTGTCAAGACTCCTCCTTCTCGCCGGTGAGCGCATGGGCAGTTGTATGTTGTGTATGTGTTGGGCACTAATTGATTGAGTAGTACATTGTCGGTTGGGGTGAGCCATGTTTCTGTGTTGCAAAGTATGTTGGGTTGTTGTTCATCTATGTGGTCTGCTGTTGTGTAGATCTTGTTACGTATGGATCTGGCGTTTATGAGCCCTATTGATATTGACACTGGGGTGTTTGTTGTTCCGTGTGCTTCCTTTGTGTTTGCGTGGGTGTTGGTCTTGTGCCTGGTTTGCCTTTTTAGCATGGGTGTTCTGTGTGTGTTCCCGTGAATATACTGTGGGCATGTGTGTGTCCATGTTGTTGGTGGTGGCCATGGTGTGTTCGTGTGTGGGTGGTGGTTGGGTACGTGTGGTGGAAGTAGTTGTGTGAGGATAAGGGTGATGGGGAGAATCATGGTTGTATGCATGTTGTCTTCTGGGCTGTCTGGGTTGTATGGTCTTGTTTCCTTTTTATGTTTTGCTGCTTTTTTTTTTTCATTCTGGTTGCTTCCTGTTGCTTTCTGTGCAGCTTCTGTGGGTCTTGTGAGTGGGCCTGCTCCCCTTTTTTTTTTCTTTTGTGTTCGCCTCCGTGCCGCACCTAAGGGCCATGCCAAAGGGCCCTCTGGCGAGGCCCTCAGGCGCGGGCCCGCCAGGTGCGGGTGCGCCAATGGTGAGGCTCCTTTTGTTGGTCTACCACTGCCCCGATTGGGCAGGAGCTTCTGAGTGGGATGATTTCCCGCTCAGGTGCTTCTATCCCGATCGAGGGAGCTTTCGATGCTGGCGGTGTGTGGCTGGTGGTGGGGAGTGCGGCGCGCCTCACAGAAGCATACTTGACCTCACAGAAGCGTACTTGCATATTCCCGTCTGCGAGTCTCATCAGCAGTTTCTGCAGTTCACAGTGCCAAGGGGTCACTTTCAGTTTCAGTTTCAGGCTTTGCCGTTCGGTTTGGCTACGGCTCCACGCACCTTCACCAAGGTGATGGTGGTGGTGGCAGCGGCACTTTGCAAAGAAGGTGTATTAGTCCATCCGTACCTAGATGATTGACTGATAAGGGACAAGTCCGAGGAGGAAAGCATGAAGGCAACTGCCAGGGTAGTTGGATTCTTATGGAATCTGGGGTGGGTGATCAATCTGGCAAAGAGCAGATTGGTTCCCGCTCAGGAAATAGAGTTCTTGGGGGAAGATTCGACACGAGCCTGGGCAAGGTGTTCTTGCCAGATGAGAGGGCAAAAGAACTCAGGCATTTGGTACGTGAGTTTATAGCCAGGAAGGTACCCTCGGCCTGGCACTATCTGCAGCTGCTGGGGACCATGGCGGCGACGATAGAGTTAGTACCCTGGGCCAGGGCCCACATTTGACCGCTCCAGTGGGCGCTACTCCATCGCTGGTCCCATCAGCATCAGCCCCTGTCGATGGTGCTCCCCTGTTCCCCAGCAACCAGGAAGGCCTTGCAGTGGTGTCTCTTTCCGGGGAACCTGGGGAGGGGCATGCCTCTCAAGCCACCGCCATGGGTGCAGGTGATGAAGGATGCAAGTCTGTTCGGCTGGGGGGCCCACTGTGAGGGCACTTTGCCCAGGGGCTCTGGAGAGCCCAGGAGGCCCAGTGGCCCATCAACAGACTGGAGTTACAGGCAGTGACCCTGGCCCTCAGGGAGTTCCTGCATTGGGTTCGCCAGAGAGTGGTCAGAGTCCTTTCAGACAACGTGACAGCGGTAGCTTACATCAACCGCCAGGGCGGCACGAGCAGTACTCTCTTGGAGGAGGAGGCAGAGAGTCTCCTGGTGTGGGCCGAAGCTCATCTGCTAGCTCTGTCGGCACAGCATGTAGCCGGAGTAGAAAACGGCATGGCAGACTACCTCAGCAGGTACAAGGTGGATCAAGGTGAGTGGGAGCTCTGTCAGGAGGTCTTTGAGCAGGTGGGGATCTTCTATCATGGATCTGATGGCACGATGGGAGTTGGCCAAAGCGAGCCGATTCTTCAGGAAAGAATTTTGGAGGGTCTAGATGCACTAGTTCAACAGTGGCCCTTGTAGGCTGCTGTATGTGTTCCCTTCGTAGGCTCTCATAGTTAGGGTTCTCCAGCGGGTAGAGGCACATTGGGGATTGGGGATTCTGATAGCCCCAGACTGGCCACAGCAGCCGTGGTACGCCGATCTCATTCGCCTCTTGGCAAATCGGCCTTGGCACCTCCATGTGAGAGATGACTTTCTGAGACAGAGTCCCGTACGGATGCCACAGGTGGATCGGTTCTCACTTACAGCCTGGCTATTGAAAGGGCAAGACTGCGCAAGAGAAGGTATTCGGGGGCAGTGATCATGACATTGCTGAAGGTCTGCAAGTGCTCGACCTGTCTCGTGTATGTGAGAGTATGGCGCATTTTCGAGAACTGGTGTGAAGATCGACAGAAGAGGCCCTTGAGAGTTTCAGTACCAGAGGTATTGGACTTCTTACAGGTGGGTTTTAAGAAGGGTCTGGCAGCCAGCTCATTGTGTGTGCAGGTAGCAGCTATAGCCTGTTACAGAGGCAAGATTCTAGGTAAAGCATTGGGCCAGCACCCAGATGTTATTCGGTTCCTCAGGGCAGTGCAGCGCCTGCAGCCTCAGCAGAGGTCGGCGGTGCCTCCGTGGGATCTCAATCTGGTGTTAGACTCACTGACGCGGGTGCCGTACGAACAGCTGGAATGCGCCTCATTGAAGGATTTGACGCTCAAGACCGTTTTTCTAGTGGCTATCTGTTCAGCCAGGCATGTTTCAGAGTTGCAAGCCTTGTTGTGTCGGCCACCTTTCCTCTCTTTCTTCAAGGAGAAGGTTGTCTTATGGATGGTTCCTTCTTTTTTTGCCCAAGGTGGTCTCTCCCTTTCATGTGAACCAGTCGGTGTCTCTTCCTTCCTTTGCCAATTTGGGGCAGGGGGAGGGCGACACATGGTTGAGACTCCTAGACGTACGTAGGATTTTGAAGCGTTACCTGATGCGGACGAAGGCGTTCCGCAAGTCGGAACGCTTGTTTATTTTGTTCAGAGGGCCGCGCAAGGGAGAAGCAGCAGCCAAGGCTTCCATTTCTAGGTGGATCAGGGAGGCCATTGCTTCGGCTTACATCCAGAAGGGAAGGCAGGTCCCGGTGGAGTTCCGGGCTCATTCCTCGTGGGCTCAGGCGACCTCATGGGCAGAGTTTAGCCTTGTTCCGCCGCTGGATATTTGTCAAGTGGCTGCTTGGTCTTCCCTTCATACCTTCGCCAAGCATTACCGTTTGGATGTTCAGGCGGTGGCAGATGCCGGTTTTGAGGGAGCGGTGCTTCGGTCCAGTCTGACAGGCCCCTCCCATGCTTGAACTGCTCTGTTACATCCCAGAAGAAAGGGACTGGACTGGAGAGATGATTAGGAAAAAGTAATTAGATCTTACCTGCTAATTAGTGTTCCTGAAGGAACTCCAGTCCAGTCCCTGGTCCCGCCCGGAGTGTCAGGGTAGTGGAACTGTTTCAGGTCCGAAGCTGTGAAAAGGTGGCTATAGGGGCCGGGGAATTTTGACAGGTTCTTTGTTCGCGGCTCCGGTAGTGGAGTGGACAAGACAGGCGCAGTGCCCTGCTATCGGAGTTGGTAAGGGCCTTTTCAGGTAAGCCTCCTCCTCCTCTTGGGGGGTCTGGGACATTCCTTCCCTGGGAGGGGGTAGGGTGGTACTGTTTACGGTTTCAAGTTTGTTATAATTGTTTAGTTAAGTTTGCTTAGTGGTCTCTCTGTTAGATCTGCTTTGTTAACAGGATACTGGAGCTGGTGGGTGGTGACAGTGATATATATCCAGTAGTCATCAAAGAATGATGTACTCAGTCTCCATTCCTCAGGAAGGGGAGCACAACCCAGAAGAAAGGGACTGGACTGGAGTTCCTTCAGGAACACTAATTAGCAGGTAAGATCTAATTACTTTTTAAGTACTCTATTTATTTTGGATTTAGCAGATGCCTTTCCAGTGGTATCTCAAAGGCAAGTTACATTCAGGTCCAGTTATTTCCCTGAAGGCAAATAATCTAAGTTGTACCTCAGGCAATGGAGAGTTAAATAACTAGCCCAAGGTTGCAAGCAGCATCGATAGGAACTGAACCCTGCTTTTCAGCTGCTCTAATCGGGATATATAGGTTATGCCTTTCTTAGAGTTCAAGGTGAGTTCCATGCAGGTACAGTAGGTATTTTCCTGTTTCCAGGCAAATACAAATAAAACCCCTTCAAGTCTTGTTATTTTTTCAGGTTTTGTTAATTGTAATGGGCTTGCCTCACAATGGTGACCATTATGGGGCAAGGTACTTCAGGCCAGAAGGTCGGGGGTTCAAATCCCACTAGAGGACAGCAACCTTGGGCTGGAAGGACTGGGGTTTCTAGTCCCACAGGTGCTCCTTGTGGTCTTGGGCAAGCCACTTAACCCTCCATAGCCCATGTTCCCTGTAAAATAGTTATCTCCAAGTTATAATGCCCTGTTCAATGTAATTTCAGTTTGTTCAATGTAAACCGCACTGATGCAGAATAGCGCGGTATATAAGAGAATGTAAATAAATAAATAAAATAAATTATCTTTAGAAGACAGTGGCTTTTCACAAAGAATTATTATGTCTCCTGGGGGACTGGCTGTAGTCAGCCTATTCTTAACTATATATTACATTACTGGTAATATTAGTTCTTGTTTCCTGATTGTCTCAAAATTTGTCTGGTCTTGAGCTCTGTAGGAAACCTTTTCTGGATGCTTTGCTTTGTTAGTCTATTGACTCCTGATCTAGAGACTTACTCCAAAGACTTTCTTGTGCCATATTCCTGCAAGATCTGGGAAAAGTATTGTGGAACCCCCATGTGGTAATGTGGTGTGCGATGGGAGGGGGTTTTCACTAAAACACTGAGCAGACAGCAGTTCAGGGAAACCCAAATTAGCTTTTATTTTGTCCCAGCTTGTTAAACCTTCACAAAACTAAAACACAGGACAAACAGCAGTCCATGGAAAACAAAGTTAGCTTTTATGCTGTCTCAGCTTGCAGTCTAAATTTGTACCTGAGGCAATGGAGGGTTAAGTGACTTGCGGCAGGTCAGAAGGAACAGCAGTGGCATCGGAACCAAATTTTCTGGTTCTTAGCCCACTGCTCTAATCACTAGCCTACTTCTGTTGACTGAAAACTTCAGCTATGTTATTTTACCATTTTTAATATCATTTGCAAATTCTTCATTAAAAACATTGGAGATTTGGTAAGATTCAATATGGATATATTAGTGTTGTAGGAAAAATTCTGTTCTTAGGCCTTAGGAAATAATTATGCTGTGAGAACATTCCTGATGCAGCTTTAGGCTTGCCAGTTTTTATAAAACACTGTATTGTTTAACAAAAAACATCTATTTATACATAGAAAGAGAAACATAAAGCCTGATACATTTTAGCTAAACAGCAAACTTTCTCAGCTCACACCTGAATGAATGTAAGATGCACCTCCTTCCACAGGGGCGGCTCTATAATGAGGCCGAGTGAGGCGGTGGCCTCAGGCAGCAACTTGTTGGGAGCGGCAAAAAATGCCCCCAAAAAGGCTGCCTCACTCGGCCTTCAAAATTTAAACAAAAAAAAAACGTCTGGAGAATCTACTGCCACTGCTGCAGCGGTAGAATCAAGTGCCCCATGGGCCCCGCTGCTCCGGAAGAACCCTGCCATTGTTTTACTGGCACCGGCTCAGCTTTGCACAGCCACAAAGGGAGAGTGTTTCCCTTCTTTCCCATGGCTCTGTTAAAGTTGAGCCTGCCTGCGCTGATGGTAAACAGGCATTTCCTGTCAGCGCCAGCGGACTAACTTTAACAGAGCCGTGGGAAAAAAGGGAAACACTCTCCCTTTGCGGCTCTGCAAAGCTGAGCAGTGCTGGTAAAACAATGGCAGGGCTGTTCCCCGGGGCATCTTGGACTACAAATCAGTAGAGAAAGTCTGGGGCTGGTCTAGGCTGGGCTGGGGGGGGGGGGGGGTTGGTTAGCACTGGAAATAGTCTGAGGGGGTTAGGACTTGTAGTGGGCTGATGGGGGGTTACAAATGGAAATAGGCTGATGGGGGAGCTAGGACTGGTAATGGGCTAATCGGTGGGGTTAGAACTGGAACTGGGCTGATCAGGTGGGGCTGATCAGGTGAATGGGCTACTACTGGAAACAGGCTGATTAGCAGGGCTAGGATTGGAAATGGACTTATTGGGGTGGGGGGGTAGGATTGGCAATGGACTGATGGGGGGCTAGCACTGAAAATAGAAAAAACATAGAAAAATGACGACAGAAAAAGACCACATAGTCTATCGAGTCTGTCCTTCCATATCAACAACTACAGTCCCCTTTTTTCCTTGAGAGATCCTCTATGTTTGTCCCATGCTTTTTAAATTCAGATACTGTCCTCATCTCTATCTTCTCCACTGGGAGACTATTCCATGGATCCCCCACTCTTCCTGTAAAGAAATATTTCCACATATCACTCCTGAACCTATCCCCTTTCACCCTCATCCCATGTCCCCTCGTAGCAGAACTTGCTTTCAATCGAAAGAGGCTCTCCCCCTGTGCATTTATGCCATGAAGGTATTTAATCGTCTCAATCATATCACCTTTCAATTCTGCCTTTCCTCTAAGGTGTACTTATTAAGATCCTCAAGTCTGTCCTCATATGCTTTATAATGAAGACCACTAACCATTTTAGTAGCCACCCTCTGTACTGACTCTATTCTGTTCACATCCTTTTGAAGGTGCGGTCTCCAGAATTGCACAATACTCCAAATGAGGTCGCACCAAAGACTTATACAGAGGCACTATCACCTCCTTTCTTCTACTGGCCATTCCTCTCCCTATGCACCCAAGCATCCTTCTAGCTTTTGCTGTCACCTTTTCTACCTGTTTAGCTACTTTAAGATCATCAGACACAACCACACCGAGGTCCCACTCTTCTTGAGTGGAAAAAAGTACTTCACCCCCTATACTATATTGGTCCCTTGGATTGCTGCGGCCCAAATGCATGACCATACATTTTTTAACATTAAATCCCAGCTGCCAAATTCTAGACCATGCTTCAAGTTTAGCTAGATCCCTCCTCATGTTATCTACACCTTCCTGGGTGTCTACTTTATTGCAGATTTTGGTATCATCCGCAAAGAGGCAAACCTTACCCGACAGCCTTTCCGCTATATCACTAACAAAGATGTTAAAAAGAATCGGACCAAGGACAATCCCTTGGGCACACCACTGGTAACTTCCTTCTCCTCAGAGTGAGCTCCATTTACCTGTACCCTTTGTCGCCTCCCACTCAACCAATTTCTAACCCAAGCAGTAACTTTAGGGTCCATCCCTAGGGTGCTCAGTTTGTCTTTAAGTCACCTGTGAGGAACAGCGTCAAAGGCTAGGACTGGAGTGGGCTGATAAGGGGGATGGGACTGGAAATGGGCTGATGGTGGGAGGGGAGTGCTGTTGGTCCTGAAAGAAAACTAGGGACTAGGGTTACAAATGGGCTGATGTGGGGGAACGAGAGAATAGGGAGTGGATACTGAGAGGTTCTGCCAGGGGAAGGAGGGGTCAGGAAGGGAGGTGACACCGGGGGGGGGGGGGGAGTATTGGGACAGGAAGGGAGCTGACATGGGGGAAGGAGAGGGATGGAAAGGAGCTGTTATAGGGGGAAAAGGGGACTGGAAGGGAGCTGACACCTAGGGATGTAGTGAAGGGGGACTGTAAGGGAATTGACACTTGGGGATGGGATTGGTAGGTAGCCGGGTAATGGGGAGGAGGCTGGAAGGGAGCTGACATGTGGGGATGGCACTTGAAGGGGGATGAACAGAAGGTAGGGTGACTGGAAGTTAGCTGACTGAGAGTGGATGTGAACTGATACCTGTGATGGTATTTGGACTAGAAGGGGCTGGACAGTGGGGAAGGAGGGGGACTGGAAGGGCATGGACACCAGAGGCAGTCCTGGGAATGCAAGGCGGTTGACGTTAGAAAGTACTGGGAGGAGAGGTCTGGAAAGGGGGCTGATACTGGGGAGGGTTACTGGGACTGGAAATAGGCTGATGGAAGGAAGTGACGAAAACAAAAGAAGAGATGAGAAATGGCAGATGGACCATAAACCATAGAAAGAGAGCTAAGAGAAGATGGGAAAGCAGAAGCCTCAGATTGGGACCAGCATGATCAGAGAATAAAAAGGGCAGACAACAAATGTAGAAAAAATAATTTCATTTCATTTTACTGAATGGACTTTGTGCTATCTTTATATTTTACACAGAATTGGGGAACTGCATCTCTTATTTATCTGATGTTGCACTGCATGCGGAGTCTGGGTTCTTGAGGTTTTAGTTTAAATTTTGTCTACATATTTTTATTTTTACTTTAGAGTGTAGTCACTTATTCTGTACTTGATGTTGGTGCTGATATGGTATGGTATGATATGATAGATTTGCTCTGTAGATACTCAGTGACTTTGTTGTAGGGTTTTGTATTAGTTCACAATATGCCTGGTACTGGATAATGTTTGTTGTTGTTATTAGTGAGATGATCAGAATCAGATTTTTTTTAAAGATATTGAGTTCTGTGGATGAATGTCCTGGTTCTGCTCTGCATCCACTGTTGAAGGGAGTTCTGTGGATGCAAAATATGTTGAAAAAAGAAAAGCAAGAACCATAACGCAATTTATAACAACAAAATAAAAATGAGTTATAATTTAGTTTTATAAACTCTGCTGTGGCTCTCGCTCTCTTTTAGTTCCCTGGTGTGCAAATATCTTGCATTTCCTCCATATAATCTAATCAGCTTTTTGGTTTGGTTCAATCTCTAATTGGAGTTTTGAAAAAGCTCCGCCCCCTCTATGGGGGGGAGCATCTCATCCTTCGCCTCAGGCAGCAGATTGCCTTGAGCTGCCCCTGTCATTCCACGTCCTCCTTCCTCTCTCTGAAGATAACAGGCTAGGGACATGGCTGGCCTTCACAAAGACTTATGTTCAAACTACCAATGAATGGTCCATCAACCTTATCTTAAAGGGCCCCAGCCAGGGCCGGATTTACCTTGAGTGAGGCCCTACGCCAACAAAAATTGTGGGCCCCCAGCAGGGGCGGCCCAAGGGGGGTGCGGACCTCATTTGCATAAGGGGCCTCATTTGCATAAATATTTGCATAATGTTACCATATACTAACTTTTAGTAAACATGCCTCTTAATGAGTGTATGGATAAAGAAAGACTAAAAGATTTCTACATTACTATAATCCAGTGCCAACTGCCAGACACATTAGGAACTACTACAAACACTGCCCATAGTAAACCCGCCGTATCCTAACAGCACTACCAGGACTCACAAAGCACCATACTCTACCAATCAAAAGGCAACACTGCAAATATTAAACCAATACATTTCAGAGAACAACAATACATGACCTACTGGGGAAAGAGAACAAGTGGCAATGTCAAATAGGAATTATATAAACAGAACACCTCAGCTCAGTTACACATGCAGAACATAGACCATCACCAAACAAGTAATCACAATTTAGAAACAGGAAGACAATAATTAAACTGGGAATCCCAAAAGCCTAACTTGGAATGTACAACACTGTAGAAATAAAACAATACATTAATTTGCTCTTGTACTAAACAAAGCACAGATGTTAATGATGCACATTTACCAGAGCTGACATATTCCAATTAATAAATTCAAAATAAAGAGATATTTTTCTACCTTTTGTGCATTTTTTTCAGCTGCAATTGCTCCAGCCACTTTCTTCTGGTTTCTTCGTGTCTTCTGCTAACTCTCCATCGTCTGCTGTCCATTTGTCCTTTCTTCTCTCTTCTAGATTTTTTTCCATCTGCTTTAACATACTAATCTTTCTCCTTTTGCTCTTTCCTCATTCCTATTTCATCCACTCAAATTTTACCCCTCCATCCTCAATCCCCACTTACTCTCCCAATACCCGGCCAATTGTAGATTTTTTATCCCTCCCACACAAAATATTTTTCCCTTCTCCATTTTACTCTTCCAGCCCCATCCCATTCTAATCCTCCCCCAACATCAGCTCCCTTCTAGTTCCAGCCTCACCCAGCATCCATTCCCTTCTAGTCCCTGCATCAGCCCATTTCCAGTCCTAGCCATCCATCAGCCCATTTCCAGTCCAAGCCCCCCCATCAAATCACCCCACTTACAGTCCTTAACCCCCCATCACCCCATTTTCAGTCCTTAACCCCCCATCACCCCATTTTCAGTTTAAGCCCCCCCTATAACCCATTACCAGTCCTAACCCCCCATCAGCCCACTTCCAGTCCTAACCCCATCAACCCATTTCCAGTCAGCCCCCCATAGCCCATTGCCAGTCCTACCCCCCCCCCATCAGCCCACAGCCCATTACCAGTCCTAACCCCATCATCCCACCTCCAGTTGTAACCCCCCAGCCCATTTCCAGTCCTAGCCCCCCATAGCCCATTACCAGACAACCCCCATCAGCCCACAGCCCATTACCAGTCTTAACCCCCCCAAAGCCCATTACCAGTTCTAACCCCCCCCCCAACAGCCCATTACCAGTCCTAACCCCATCAGCCCACCTCCAGTCTTAACCCCCCAGCCCATTTCCAGTCCTAGCCCCCCCCCATAGCCCATTACCAGACAGCCCCCATCAGCCCACAGCCCATTCCCATTCTTAACCCCCCCAAAGCCCATTGCCATTTCTAAGCCCCCCCCAACAGCCCACAGTCCATTACCAGTCCTAACCCCATCAGCCCACCTCTAGCCTTAACCCCCCCCAGCCCAGCCCATTTCCAGCCCCAGCCCCCCAATAGCCCATTACCAGCCCTACCCCCCCCAGTCCATTTCCAGCCCCATCCCCCCCACTAGAGCATTAACCGCCCTACCCCCCCCAGTTCTTTTCCAGCCCCCCCAATAGCCCATTTTAAGTCCCAACCCCCCCCCATAGCACATTACCAGTCCTACCCCCCCATAGCCCATTACCAGTCCTACCCCCCCCCCATAGCCCATTACCAGCCCCAGCCCCCCAATAGCCCATTACCAGCCCTACCCCCCCAGTCCATTTCCAGCCCCAGCCCCCCCAATAGCCCATTACCAGCCCTACCCCCCCCCAGTCCATTTCCAGCCCCCCAAAACCCCATTACCAGTCCTACCCCCCCCCATAGCCCATTACCAGTCCTACCCCCCCCCCGGCCTAAAGTAAAATTTAATTAAAAAAAAAAACCTGGTGGCTGCCGCCGCGGGGGCCCCGTCTACAAGCTGGTCGGGTCGGGTCCGGTCGGGTCGGGTCGGGTCTCTCTCCCTCCCTCGCTGCAGGCTGCAGGCTGCGAGAGACGCATCTTCGCGTCTCTCGCAGCCTGCAGCGAGGGAGGGAGGGAGAGAGACCCGACCGGACCCGACCCGACCGGACCCGACCAGCTTGTAGACGGGGCCCCCGCGGCAGCAGAGGGGGCCCCGCGGCGGCAGCCACCAGGTTTTTTTTTTAAATTAAATTTTACTTTAGGCCGGGGGGGGTAGGCCTCCTACCCCCCCCCCCGTCCTAAAGTCAAATTTAATTAAAAAAAAAACCTGGTGGCTGCCGCCGCGGGGCCCCTCTGCTGCCGCGGGGGCCCCGTCTACAAGCTGGTCTGGTCCGGTCGGGTCGGGTCCGGTCGGGTCTCTCTCCCTCCCTCGCTGCAGGCTGCGAGAGACGCGAAGGGAGAGCGTCTCCTCGCGTCTGTGTTAAGCCCGCAGGGGCTGATGGGAAATCCCATCAGCCCCTGCGGGCTTAACACAGACGCGAGGAGACGCTCTATCTTCGCGTCTCTCGCAGCCGGGAGGGAGGGAGACGAGACCCGACCAGACCAGACCAGACCAGCCCAGCTTGTAGACGGGGCCCCCGCGGCAGCAGAGGGGGCCCCGCGGCGGCAGCCACCAGGTTTTTTTTTTAATCGAGTTGAAAAAAAAAACCTGGTTCTATTTTTTGGGGGCCCCTGCCGGTTGTGGGCCCTACGCCATGGCGTACATGGCGTATACGTAAATCCGGCCCTGGCCCCAGCTGTTCCTGAGAAGAAATTCCCTTTGAAGAACAAATCCTTTGCATAAACATCTCTCCCACCACTACCCCCTTTTTTCCTGTGTCTACCTACCACCTTCAGAGAAATTGCCTGTCAGCAATAGACTAAATTGTGACCATGGGAAAACTTTGGGATGTTTTCCCTCTCCTTTCACTCCCTTACTCCTTATGTATGTTCCTGTCTTAGAAAAGGTATAAAAAGTCTGTACTTCCTCCAGGAGGGGGTCATTTGCCTATATTCCATTGCAGTGTGACCCCCTATTATAACAGAGAATGAAATATAATAAAAACGTTACCCTCCTTCCCCTGGCAGACCCTTTACTGTTTGACCTAGCCCGCTGTAACAATGAACCTGTAAGGGTCCAATCGGGACCTCTTACGTCAGGTTGCCCTGGTTTTATTCCTGCTAATGCCAGTCCTGACATCTGCTCTTTTGTTTTGTACAGTACAGGGGGAATGCATCTCTTTCTGTTAATCTGCTGCTGCATTGCGCGCAGGGACTGGTTTCTGAAGTTTCCGTTTCCCTTTTGTGTACATATTTCTATTTTCACTTTTTGGTAACTTATTTTTTATTTGATGAAGATCCATCTGTGTTCTGCATGTGCGACCAAGGCTGGGTATTCTGTTAGCATGGGATTTCTATTTAAGAGCGTGTAGTAATCTGGCGTGTTCAGCTTTCCTAATAGATTTACTGGTGTTCTAGGGTCCACTGTAATATTTACAGTGCTACCTTTTCCTGATAGGGTCCTTGGGTATGTTTTGGCAGTTAGTTCTGGCATGATAGATTTGTTCTTGGCTCTGAAGGATTTTTTTGTATGCATTTCCAATAGGCCTGGTACTTGGAGGGTTTGTAGTGCCGTAACTGAGATCTTTGCTTTGTATGGTCACTTGTATGGGGAAGTGGCCTAATTCTATTCTGCATAGACTGTTGGGGAAGGACCGGGGGAGTCTGTGGATGCAGAATTCATATTTGGATTTAATACCATATGGGAGAGTATATAGATATTGGGGATCTGAGGTGGGGACTGTGGCGGAATGGATGCAGAAGAATACAAACTCTTGTACTCCCCCTATCCTTCAATATGACCTGCACATACTAAAACCTGCACTGCTAACCTCTCTGCAGTTATTTGTTGGGGTGGGGCAGGAGAGGGGGTGTAGCATGGGTGGGGCAGGGGTGGAATAGCCACAGGTGGTGGGTATTTCCAGGGGTGGCTCAAGGCAATCTGCTGCCTGAGACGAAGAATATAAATGCACCCCCCCCACACCTTAGAGGGGGCGGGGCTTTTTCAGAAATCCAATCAGAGACTGGACCAAACCAAAAAGCTGATTAGATTATATGGAGGAAATGCAAGATGTCTGCACACAGCTGCAATCACACCCTGTGAGACTTGCAGCTCAGGCGCACGCCCCCCCCCTCTCCCCCCATACCTCCGTCCAGCGCTGCCTACTCTTTCCCTGCTGCTGCTGCCCTCTATTTTTTCCACGGAGGCGCCAGCAGCAGGGAAAGAGCAGGCAGCACTGGATGGAGGTATGGGGAGGAGGAGGGGGGCATTGCCCGATCTGAAAGGCACCGGCATTTTAAGCAGATCTGTCCCTACTTAACATCGAGTCGGAGGAGGGAGGGACCAGAACTGCTTAAAGTGCTGCAAAAAGGCTTGGGGAGTGCATTTCGGCTGCCTGCTATTGTCCTGCCAGCGGCGGCAGGGCATCAGCAGACAGCCGAAATATACCTCCCAAGCCTTTCCGCCCTGTGCGGCTGCACCGCTTGCACAGGGCTAGGTACGGTCCCATTTGCACACCAAGGAACTAAAAGACAGCAAGAACTAACAGCACAGTTTATAAAACTAAATTATAACTCATTTTTATTGTGTTGTTATAAACTGCATTATGGTTCTTGCTTTTTCTTTTTCAACATATATTTTGCATCCACAGTAGGTACAGAGCAGAACCAGGACATTCACCCACGGAACTCAATATTAAAAAAAAAAAATCTGATTCTGATCATCTCACTAACTACAACAACCACTATTCTCCAGTACCAGGCATATTGTGAACTAATACAAAACCCTAGAACAAAGAGCAAACCTACCATACCATACTATATCAGCACAAACTTCCAAAACTCACATAAGGAGCCCATCCAAAAAAAGCATTATTGTAAATAGTACAGTGGGCCCTGGAATATTCATACACCTATTTGAAAAGCCGAACAAGTCAAATTACTAGAGTACAGTATAGATCTTTATGTACAAACTCCATGTTAACAGAACACCTGACCTCAGTCACACACTCACAACATCGACCCTCACCAAGTACAGAATAAGTAACCACAATCTAAATATTAATATGTAGACTAAATTTAAATTGAAACCCCAAGAAGCCAGAGTCCACATGCAGTGCAACATCATATAATTAAGAGATGCAGCTCCCCAATACTGTATAAAATATAAAAATAGCACAAAGTCCAATCAATAAAATTAAATAGAATGATTTTTTCTACATTTGTTGTCTGACCATTTTATTCTCTGATCATGCTGGTCCCAATCTGAGGCTTCTGCTTTCCTGTCTTCTCTTAGCTCTTTCTGTGGTCTAAGGTCCATGGTCCATCTGCCATTTCTTATCTCTTCTTTTGTTTTCTTCACTTCCTTCCATCAGCCCATTTCCAGTTCCAGTAACCCTCCCAGTATCAGCCCCCTTTCCAGTCCTTCCCTCCCAGTACCTTCCAATGTCAACTGCCTTGCATTCCCATGACTGCAACTGGTGTCCATTCCTTTCCAGTCCCCCTCCTTCCCCACTGTCCAGCCCCTTCTAGTCCAAATACCATCCCAGATATTAGCTCACATCCATTCTCAGTACCGCCACCCCCCCCAGTCAGCTCCCTTCCAGTCACCTACCCTCTATCCATCCGCCTTCCAGTGCCATTTGCATATCAGCTCCCTTCCAGCCTCCTCTGCATTACCCAACCACCTACCACACCCATCCCCAATTGTCAGCTCCCTTCCAGTCCCCCTTCAGTACATCCCAGGTGTCAGCTCCTTTCCAGCCCCCTCCTTCCCCGTGTCAGCTCCCTTTGTGCCCCTCCTTCCCCTGGCAGACACTCCCATTATCCGCTCCCTTCCAGTCCCATTCTACCATCCTCCCGCATCAGCCCATTTGTAGCCCTAGCCCCTAGTTTTCTTCCAGGGCCAGCAGCACTCTCCTCCCCCATTAGCCCATTTCCAGTTGCAGCCCATTTCCAATCCTATCCCCCTTATCAGCCCACTTCCAGTCCTAACACACCATAGCCCATTACCAGTCCTAAACACCCCCCATCAGCCCACCTCCAGTCCTAGACCCCCCCATAGCCAATTACCAATCCTAACCCCCCATCAGCCCATTACCAGTCCTAAACCTCCCCATCAGCCCATTTCCAGTCCTAGCCCCACATAGCCCATTACCAATCCTAAACACCCCCCATCAGCCCACTTCCAGTTCTAACCCCCCATCAGCCCACTTCCAGTCCTAAACCCCCCCATCAGCCCATTTACAGTCTTAACCCCCACATCAGCCCATTTCCAGTCCTAGACCCCCCATAGCCAATTACCAATCCTAACCCCTATCAGCCCATTACCAGTTCTAGCCCCCCATCAGCCCACCTCCAGTCCTGAACACCCCCATCAGCCCACCTCCAGTCCTAGACCCCCCATAGCCAATTACCAATCCTAACCCCACCCCAATCAGCCCATTTTCAGTCCTAACCCCCCCCCATCAGCCCATTTCCAGTCCTAGCCCCCCCATATCCAATTACCATTCCTAAACACCCCATCAGCCCCCCTTCAGTCCTTTCCCCCCTTCAGCCCCTTACCAGTCCTAGTCCCCCATAGCCAATTACCAGTCCTAAACACCCCCCATCAGCCCACTTCCAGTCCTACCCCCCCATCAGCCCATTTCCAGTCCTAAACCCCCATAGCCCATTGCCAGTCCTAAACACCCCCATCAGCCCATTTCAGTCCTAGCCCCCCCACAGCCCATTACTAGTCCTAACCCCCATCAGCCCACCTCCAGTCCTAACAACCCCATCAACCCACTTACAGTCCTAACCCCCCATCAGCCCATTTCCAGTCCTAAACACCCATAGCCCATTACCAGTCCTACCCCCCACATCAGCCCACCTCCAGTCCTAACACCCCCCATCAGCCCATTTCCAGCCCTAGACCCCCCCATGGCCAATTAGCAATCCTACCCCCCCCCCAATCAACCCATTACAAGTCCTAAACCCCCCAGGGAAATAAAAAAAAGGAACCTGGCTGCTGAAGCCGCTCTCTGCCATGGCAGCAGGAAGTGCCCCGCGGCCTCCCCGGCAGAGCCCTCCTGTCTCCCTCAGTTTTAAATAGAAAGGAAACTGGTGCGGAGCCTTTCCACCCGTAGTTACATGTAATTCCTTTGGGGGCGGGACAAAGCTGCACGTGGTCCTTCACGGAGGTGAGAAGGCTCCGCACCGGTTTCCTTTCTATTTAAAACTGGCACTGCAGATGACAGCACAGCAGCCACGGTTCTCTAAGAGGCAGGGAGATGCGGCTGCCAGGAATAGAAGGGTGAGTTTGCCGCTGCCGAGAAGCGGACTCGGCTGCGGTAGCAACTTGTGCACTTGCTTTTGTTTTTTGTTTTTTTTTTTACTTTTTGAAGGCAAAGTGAGGTGGCTGTTTTGGGGGCATTTTTTGCTGCCCTCAAGATTTTGCCGCCTGAGGCAGCCACCTCACTTCGCCTCATTATAGAGCCACCCCTGGATATTTCTCTTACAAAAGGTTGGCAGCCCTAGCTGTAGTGAACAGGTCCGCAGTCTAAGTGAGAGAACAGGCCCATTTACACTCCTTTTATTCCATCTCAGAGTCCCCACTTTCAAATATTTTACTTCCTGCCAGGGGTTGAGTTATTTCAAAATGATTTCTTTCAACAGCTGTATAGCTCCCTTTATACATTTTTAATGCTGAGAAGGAAAAAAATAGAAAACCATCTAAAATTATCAGCTGCATCTTACTCTATCACATGCTATCAGAAGAAAATGTGAAAACACCTCCTGTTCTGTGAAAATTGTTTCTTTCACTTTCTTATGGGCAAGCCGTTTTTAATAAGACAGTACCATTTTCTCCACTGGAATTTACAGGAGAGTATCTCTGGCAGTTTTACGGGTTTTTTCTCCCATTTTATGACAATATGTTCATTAATCCTCATTTCTTTGGTCATACTGTGAATGGAGTAAAACGTCTTGATGTTCACATTATTCTAAAAACTTCAGAAACACTATGGGCCTAATTTTCAAAACTGCTGCTATTCAAACACCATGGAGGTCAGCCATGACACTTAAATATTGGGATATTCAGCGGCAGTATCCATATAGGAGCTTCTGCTGAATATCGAGGCTGAGCACCACTAATCAGATATGTGTTTGCACTTACCTGTTTAGTGCAATTTTTAGCCAGCGCTTGTCCACATAGCAACTTAGGTTTCATTTTCATGCAGCTTAGTTTTTCCAGACAAAGGCCACTGAAAATTGTGCTAATCGAGTAAGTGTTGGCACTTACTTACATGGAACCAGATCTTAGAAAGGGCATGTCCGGGTTGTCTGGATGCTGCCCAGCAGGACGGGCCTGTTAGGACCCTATTCTGCACTGCGGGAGCCAGACATTTCCATGGGTGCAGGATCGAGCTCTGAGATGGCTATGCGTACCTCTGCATCCCTGCGGGAACATCTTCCCCACATGCCAGTCCCTTCGCTGCGATGACAACCCCCAGTCACCTCATCGCCCTACCCTGGTCTGATCTTGGCTGCGATGACAACCCCCAGTCACCTCATCGCCCTACCCTGGTCTGATCTTGGCCTTGGGGCCTTGGGGGATTCCAGAGCTGATCCCTACCATCCCTGCTGCTTATTCCACCTCTGAGGTGGACTAAGCAGCATGTCCACACCTGACCCAGAGAACGTACAGGGCCATGACCTGAATTAGCCCTATACATCCTGCCGCCTCGGCCTGCCCCTGCTCCACCCACACTCCACCCCCTCCTGCCCCCCGCCAGCTCTCCCCTTATGACTGTTCTGCTCTATGTCTAAGTTAGTCTGCTGTGAAATCCTGCTGGATGCTAGCCCTTGAAAGCCCAAGCTGAGAAGAAAGCAACCTGTATCTTTTCCAGCACAGTTCTGCTTTCTACACAGGGTTTTACTCTCTACCAACTGAATGTCATGAGAGCAAATTCATACCATGGAGCCTGCCAAGCTGCCTCTGGCTCTGGTTGCCCCAGAGAAACTCCTGATTGAGTTAAAAGGAGGTCTGAATCTTTTGACTTAATGCCTCATGCCTTCACTCTGGACTAGTTCAGGAAATGAAGAAGATCAACTGAAAATCTGGACAAAGAGAAAATCATTCTCTCACCAAAGTCCCATGGAGCCTTAAATCATCCACATGATGCAGTATCTGTATCTGTATCGGCGAAATGTTTAAATTTGGTCGACATCACATTGTTTCTCAAGACAATTCTAGAGTAGCCCTTAACCAGTCTGGATTTCAAGATATTGACATTGAATATGCATTGAAGAAATGTGCATTAAGAATGTGCACTTATTTTAAAATTAATGGTAAAATACAATGAATGAGGCCATTTTCAGTTTGATTTTAGTTCTCTCAAATGAACCAAATGGCTGCATGATCTAAAAATCCACGATAGTCTGTGGTGCCAGGGAAATAGCCTACCTATCTGCATGCCGAGGTAAAGAAATAGGAGCAACTTCATTAATCATGTTGAAACTTTTTGACTGGCAGCCATATGAGCCTATCCCAATCTCCTTTTTTCTAAGTCCAATGGTTGTCAGTAGGAAACTGAAAACAGAAAGCAATACAATTTTCTGTTCATTTCTATGTGGGGTTTCAGAGAGACAAGGTATCTTGTTAGCTGCAGGTTAGGAAAATTAAAACAAAACAAGTTAAAAATTGAAATATATTGATAGATTTAAGAGAGAAATAAAGCTAGTAGCACACTCAGAACTCAGGCGTAAGTATAAAGGTATTGGGCTGCCTGATTTAGGCTGTGTCAGGAAAAAAAACCTGGAATCTTTTGTGCTGTGTGTACTGCGACTGAACACTGCATAGCGGAAGACAGACTCCATAGTGAGGGTTTAACTGTGAAAGTACAAATGTCTCACAGAGACAGGGCAGAGGAAGGCAAGGCTCACTGAATCTGTTTTTGGGTTTGCGATTCACTCTGTTACTAAAGTCTGGCAAACTGAGTGCACAGAAATGAGTGACCTGAGTGTCACATCATCCTTATTAGGCAGAGCAAAGGGCACATACACACACACTCTCATTCTGTTTGTAGTTGTTCAAGTTGCTGTGCTACTGAATTCTGGCACTTTATGTAGGTGCACAGCATCCTTACTAGGCAGAGAAGAGAAGACATACTGCAGAACAAATTTGGATACCTGTGAGAATGTGGTGTGCCTATATAATGTCAGTACAACAGACTGGCTTGTTTCAGCTAAGTATTCTCAAGATGGACAGTGGTACACAACTTTAGAAGACCTGCTTTCGATACCCAAGAAGATGCAGATAGAATTCATTATTGGTGCTATGCTACCACTTCTTGGTGTCTGGGGGGAATCTTCTTGCACTGTTTCTAAACTTATTGATCTAAAAGGTCCCAGAAGCTGTATTTGGGAATGGTCAAATTAGCTCTTTTATGATACTTGAACACTAAGATAAACATTTAGGCTGCACTCCAATCTTCCTTTCAAAGATGGAGCCCTAATTCTTTTCATGTGATCTTTCTGGCAGCGTGATCAAATTTTCTCAGGCAAACCAGTCTATGGAGACATTCAGCTACTCTTCATGTACCCCTCTAATGTGATCTTTTCTCACAATACTCCACCCCTAAGAACATAAGATATGCCATACTGGGTCAGAGCAAGGTTCATCAAGCCCAGTATCCTGTTTCCAACAGTGGCCAATCTAGGTCATACGTACCTAGCAGTTTCCCCAAAAGACACAGGTTCCACAATGCTTGTACTGGGTCAAGCATTGATATCCTGGGTCCCTTCTTAATAATGGTTTATGGACCTTTCCTCCAGGAACTTGTCCAAACCTTTTTTAAACCCAGCCACACTAACAGCCTTTACTACATCCTCCGGTAACAAATTCCAGAGTTTGATTACACGTTGAGTGAAAAAATATTTTCTTTTATTAGTCTTAAATAGTTTACCCTGTAGCTTCATTGCATGTCCCTAGTCTTTCTATATTCTGATAACGTAAACAATCGATCTACATTTACCCATTCCACTCCATTCATTAATTTATAGACTTATATCATATCTCCCCTCAGCCGTGTCTTTTCCAGGTTAAAGAGCCCTAACCTTTTTAGCCTTTCTTCATAGGAGTATCCTTCCATCCCCTTTACCATTTTGGTGGCTCTTCTCTGAACCTTTTCTAATAACGCTATATCCTTTTTAAGATACGGCGACCAGAATTGCACACAATATTCAAGGTGCGGTCTCACCATGGAACGATATAGAGGCATTATAATATCTTTTGTTTTATTTTCCATTCCTTTCCTTATGATACCTAGCATTCTATTTGCTCTCTTGGCCGCCACTGCACACTGGGCCGAGGGTTTTAACATGTTATCCACAATGACGGCTAAATCTTTTTCCTGGGTGGTGGTTCCTAATGTGGAACCTTGCATCGTGTAACCATAGTTTGGGTTGTTCTATAAGACCGAAGTTCTTATAGTGACAAAAGACCCAGACTTCAAACCACCCACTCACCTCACCATGGGAACCACGCAAATTCAAATACAACCACACATAAGATATCTCGGTATTATCATTGACCAAGCCCTAACCCTTAAGCAGCAAATCAACAAGACCACTAGAACTGTATTCCACAAGGCGAAAACGGTACAACGTCTCCGATCTCTCCTCGAACCACAGGACTTCAGGACAGTAATGCAAGCTCTGACACTCCCTCATCTGGACTACTGCAACATAATCTACCATGGCCTACCTGCCACACAAACCAATCCCCTCCGAACTGCCCTAAACACCACGGCGAGAATAATTCACAATGCAAAGAAACGGGACCACATCACCCCAATTCTGAGAGACCTTCATATTCTCCCCATCGAAGCAAGAATCAAGTATGAAGCTCTTCTACTCAACCACAAAACCATCCACCAAACACAAGGCACCCCACTCCGCACCCTACTGCCTCGCCCAGCCCACAGCAGAACAACCAGACAATCCTCCAACAGCTCCATTGCCGTCCCCCACAAAAGAACCAAGGCAACACAACGGACCTGCAACAGAGCCTTTGAACTCTATGCCCCATCCCTCTGGAACTCTCTACCAAACCACATCAGGAACAACGGTGATCTCCCATCATTCAAAAAGCAGCTAAAAACCGTCCTATTCCAAGAACATCTCTGAATAGGAATCCCCCCTATTTCTCTTCAAGAACTCCAGACCAGTAACTCTGCTATCCTGTCAGTCTCTATGTTCATCCCAAAATCATCAATGTTGAGCCCCTGGTGATGGGCCCCCCCCCCACTATTGATCCCCCCCTGTTATATGTCCCACCGCTTTGACCAGGTGAAAAGCGGGATATAAATACAGTTAAATAAATAAATAAAATAAATTCCTTATCGCTTCTCTGGGCCAGTCCAGGGAAAGGTAGGGTTGTCAATCCCCTATAGTGACTGAGGACTGAAGACTTCAAGCTTTTCTTGTGATGTGAAGCCACTCCCCCTGAGGGTAATCCAGCAGTCTTTCAGTCCTCAGTGACTAGAGAGGATCGAATATACCTTCTCCCTCAAGAATACACCTGCGGGTGTTTTATTTTCCTTATTTATTTTGAATATTTGTTGGTTGGCTCTGGCAGAGCTGATCTTCTATAGTCCTAGACTAATTTTATTTCTGGGAACGCTATCACTTTAAGAGCGTGGGGAGACGTTGAGAGCCTAATTATACAGTGTGAGGTAGAGCCTGCCTCTCTCACTGTCTCCGTCTCCAGATACAGAGTGATACTGGGGGCCCCAGCTTTCTCCTCTGTCCCAAACGCTGTGAATTTGTCGGTAATCCCGCTAAGCAGCGAAGCAGCCTGACTAGCACAGCCTTGCCTCTCCGGTGAGTTCTCTGCATTCTTAGTAATTTCTTTTCAGCTATCGGGACCGCGGGCTCCGTAGCGCATTCTCCGTTTTTTTCCCCAGCGTTTTCTTTTTCATTGATTTCTTGTTCTTTTGCTTTCTGCGGTTTCGCAGATTCATTTTGATATGGCAGAGAAGCCATTAATTACCTTACCCGAGCCTTCTTCACACGCCGAAAAGGCGGGAAAGTTGGCCATTTTGACGGCGCCGGGCACTGCTCTGTCAGAGCAGCAAAAGCCGCACAAACGCAAGACTAAGTCTTCTAGAGAGGCGGTTTTGACTGACAAGCCCTCCCACTCCCAGGCTTTGCCTCCGGCAGACATGGATTCATTTTTTTCGCCAGCATTTATTCTTGCCATGCGCAAGGCATTTCTGCTGCAATCTGCTGAGCCTCCGGAGCTTCCTTCTGTTTCTGGTCCTCTGCCGGTTCCCCTTCCATTGCCAGTGTCTGAGGATACAGGGGAAGGATCTTCTCATTTCAAAGAGATGGTTAAGGACCCCTTAGATCCTTTGTTGTCTCAGGCTCCTCTGTTACTGGGGCAGGGGGATTCCGAATCTCTTACAGAGCCTCCTTTGGATTTTGAAGCAGAGGAATTGGAGGAAGGGGAAATAGCGCCAGGAGAAGATCCTAACGTTTTCAGGGTCTTCCGTAAGGAGGAGCTCTCGGCTCTCATTTCCCATTCTTTAGCGGCGCTACACCTCAATCTTCCGGCGGCTTCTCAGGAACCCTTGGAAGATCTGTTGCTGCAGGGTTTTAAAAATGAGCAACGGTGTTTTCCCTTGCACCGAGTGATCAAACAGATGATTGACTCGGAATGGGAGTGTCCAGAGTCTTCATTGCGTGGCAGCCGAGCGTTGGCTCACCTGTATCCACTTCCTCAGGAAATAAAGGACTTATTTCGCATGCCGAAGGTGGATGCCATTATTTCAGCAGTAACCAAAAAGACTACTATTCCTGTAGAAGGTGCTGCGGCGCTTAAAGACCTTCAGGATAGAAAATTGGAAATTCTACTCAAACAGGCTTTCGATTCAAGTGCCTTGGCTCTACAGTCGGCTGTTTGTGGGGCTTATGTATCTCGAGCATCCATACGTTGGTTACAAGGCGATGCTTCCTCGGACGCTACGTCTGCAGTTCCCGATACGGCTAAATTAGAATCAGCCGCTGCTTATATGGCGGATGCCTTTTATGATTTGCTGCGGATTGCAGCTAAGACTATGGCCTCTCTGGTGGCTGCCAGGCGTTTTCTTTGGTTACGCAACTGGTCGGCGGATGTCTCCTCCAAGTTGCGACTTAGTAAACTGCCCTATCAGGGTAAATTGCTTTTTGGTGAGGCGTTAGAGAAAATTGTTAAAGATTTGGGCGACTCTAAGGGAGGTAGGTTGCCTGAGGACAAACCTAAACCTACCCGAGTGGTTCCGAGTGTCCGGGGCTTCGGCCGAGATTCCCGTAGATTTCGCGGTGCGCACTTTGCGCCCTATTCCAGGGGCCGTTCCAACTTTCGGGGGCATTCCTTTCGTGGGGCCAGAGGATTTGGCAAGTCCTACTTTGGTGCGTCCCAGCCCTCAGCTAAAAAGCCGCAATGAAGGTCGGTTGGTCCAGCTGCTAGTTCCGGTGGGAGGACGCCTACAGGACTTTCTAGCGGCCTGGACCAACATTACATCTGACAAATGGGTGTTAGAGGTCATTCGGGAAGGGTACGCGCTCGATTTCGCCTGCCCATTGTTACCCGCATTTGTAATGTCTCCCTGTGTTCCCGGTCGAAAGAAGCAGGCCATTGTGGACACGCTTGTTCGCCTGTTGCATCTCAACGCGATAGTTCCCGTGCCTCTAGACCAATACGGTTGCAGTCGATACTCGATCTATTTTGTGGTTCCCAAAAAATAAGGTTCTTTTCGTCCTGTTCTGGATCTCAAAGGCGTCAACCGGACCTTGCGGGTGCCTCATTTTCGCATGGAAACGCTACGTACTGTACTTCGAGCGGTTCAGCCGGGAGAGTTTCTCACATCAATCGATCTCACGGAAGCATATCTGCACATTCCCATCAGGCGCTCGCATCAGCGCTTTTTGCGTTTCGCTCTTCCCATGGGTCATTTCCAGTTTCGAGCGTTGCCTTTCGGTCTGGCTACGGCTCCGCGTACTTTCACAAAACTAATGGTGGTTGTGGCGGCAGCGCTTCGGAAAGAAGGGATCAGAGTGCATTCTTATCTCGACGATTGGTTGATCAGAGCCGAATCGCGGACTGCATCAGTTCAGGCGACGGCTCGAGTGGTGCAGCTTCTCGAGCAACTCGGCTGGGTGCTCAATCAAGCCAAGAGTCACTTGCAACCGCGACAACAACTGACTTATCTCGGAGCATTTTTCGACACCGCACAGGGGAATGTGTTTTTACCCGAAGTTCGCGTGGAGAAGTTGCTGCAACAGGTCCAAACATTTCTCAGCTTGACAGCGCCATCGGCGTGGACGTACTTACAACTGTTGGGATCCATGGCGGCGGCGCTGGATCTTGTTCCGTGGGCCAAGGCTCACATGCGTCCCTTGCAGCAGGCATTGCTTTCCCGCTGGTCCCCGCAGCTTCATCCACTCTCTCAGCTTCTCCCCTATCCAGAGAGCGTGCGTCACAGTCTGCAGTGGTGGTTGGTTCGGGATCACCTCACGGCGGGGATGCCCTTACAAGAACCCTCGTGGGTGTTAGTGACCACGGATGCCAGTCTCTCGGGATGGGGAGCCCATTGTCAGTCTCGTATTGCACAGGGCGTTTGGACCGCGGTAGAGAGCTCGTGGTCGATCAACCGACTAGAGCTTCGAGCGGCTCGATTAGCTCTGGTTCACTTCGCATCGGTGCTGAAAGGGAGAGCGGTCAAGATTTTTTCCGACAATGCCGTTACAGTCGCATATGTCAATCGTCAGGGCGGGACAAAGATTCCTTCCCTCCTGTCCGAATGCCAGCAATTGATGGAATGGGCGGAGAACAATCTCGTGGCTATATCGGCGGCTCATGTCGCTGGCAAAGAAAATGTGCAAGCGGACTTTCTCAGCCGCCATCTCCTCGATCCAGGGGAATGGGAATTGAATGCGGCGATTTTTCATCAGCTCACGTTGCGTTGGGGACAGCCAGTAATGGATCTCATGGCCTCCTACAGCAATACCAAGGCCAGCCGTTTCTTCAGCAGGCGCAGGGAATGCATGTCAGAGGGTCTCGATGCCCTAGTTCAGTCATGGCCTCTCGATACGCTCCTATACGTTTTCCCACCTTGGCCGATGTTGAGTCGCGTTATCCAGCGCATAGCGAGTCACCGGGGGCTGGTGATTCTCATTGCTCCAGATTGGCCTCGTCGTCCTTGGTATGCCGATCTTGTTCGCCTCCTCGTAGCTCCGCCGTGGCTTCTTCCAGTCCGCGTCAACCTGTTGCATCAGGGTCCCATCCTCATGCCGCGGGTGGATTGCTTCTTGCTTACGGCTTGGCTCTTGAAAGGTCTCGCTTAAAGAGCAAAGGCTATGCGAGTTCAGTTGTGGCTACCTTGCTACAATCTAAACGGCCAGGGACTTCTTTAGTATATGTTCGAGTCTGGCGTCTTTTTGAGACTTGGTGCAATCAGCACGATGTGGCACCCATGGCTTCTACCGTGCCTCATCTTCTCCTCTTTCTACAACAGGGTTTGGATAAAGGCTTGGCTCTCAGTACCCTTAAAGTGCATGTCGCTGCGCTGGCTTCTTTTCGGGGGTTAGTTCAGCATCGCTGTCTTTCCGCCCATCCAGATATTCACCGCTTTCTGCGTGCTGCGAAGATTATCCGTCCTCCACGGCGGCCTATTGTACCTCCTTGGGATTTGAATATTGTCTTGGAAGGCTTCTCTCGGTCGTCCTTAACTTCCCTCTGCGCTCAGAAAATCCGGGAGTGTTCTTGGAAAACAGCCTTTTTAGTAGCATTGTGTTCCGCTCGACGAATTTCAGATTTGCAGGCCCTATCTTGCCAGGAGCCTTATCTGCAATTTCTGCCTGAGCGGGTTGTCTTAAGGACGGTTCCCTCTTTTTTACTGAAAGTGCTGTCTGTTTTTCATGTTAACCAATCAGTGACATTGCCCGTGTTTTCTGAGCGCGGCGGTTCGCCTATGGACCGAGCTCTTAAGCATTTGGATCTTGGCCAAGTGTTACGTACGTACCTTAAGCTCTCTCAGCCGTTTCGAAAGACGGACAGGCTTTTTGTCCAGTGGGCCGGCCCACGAAAGGGGCAAGCGGCGTCAAAGTCTACTATCGCTCGTTGGGTTCGCTCTGCTATTGGAGCAGCTTACCAGACTCGGGGAGTGGCCCCACCTGAGGGTCTAAAAGCTCATTCGACTCGAGCCCTAGCGACCTCCTGGGTGGAGTTTGCTTTTGTTCCTCCATTGGATATCTGCAGAGCGGCGACGTGGTCTACGTTACATTCGTTCACTAAACATTACCGCTTAGATGTTCAGGCCAGGGACGATGCCAGAGTGGGAGCATCAGCTCTTATTGCCGGTTTGGTGGGTCCCTCCCATTCTTAGGTACTGCTTTGGTACTGCCCTACCTTTTCCTGGACTGGCCCGGAGAAGCGATAAGGAAGATGAAATTAGTTCTTACCTGCTAATTGTCTTTCCTTGAGCTTTCTCCGGGCCAGTCCAGGGTCCCACCCTGGTCGCTGTCTGGTCGGTTTGTAGCTTTTGCAAGCCTCTACAGAATTACATCGTCTATATGTTCTCAAAGGAGACGTTTTGGGGCTTCTAGTATGCGTTCGCCACCGCTTGAAGCTATTCTAGCTTAGATATATTAATATAACAAAAAAAAAAAAAAGATTTTTAATTGATGTTTTCAAGGACTATAGAATGTTATCAGTTTTTCAAGGGTTAATCTGCTGTGTTTAGTTTTCTTTCTGTTTAGTCGCTTTGTCAGAAGGAGACTGCTGGATTACCCTCAGGGGGAGTGGCTTCACATCACAAGAAAAGCTTGAAGTCTTCAGTCCTCAGTCATTATAGGGGATTGACAACCCTACCTTTCCCTGGACTGGCCCGGAGAAAGCTCAAGGAAAGACAATTAGCAGGTAAGAACTAATTTCATCTTCTTCCCTAAGTGCTTAACTTTGCACTTGTCCACATTAAATTTCATCTGCCATTTTGATGCCCAGTCTTCCATTTTATCAAGATCCTCTTGCAATTTTCCACAATCCTCTTGGGTTTTAACAACTTTAAATAGTTTTGTGTCATCTGCAAATCTGATAACCTCACTCGTTATTCCCTTTTCCAGGTCATTTATGAATATGTCAAAAAGCAGCGGACCCAGCACAGATCCCTGGGGTACACCACTATTCACCTTTCTCCATTGGGAAAATTGGCCATTTAGCCCTACCCTCTGCTTTCTATCTTTTAACCAGTTCCTGATCTACAATAGTACACTGCCTCCTATCCCATGACTCTTTAGTTTTGCCAAAAGTCTCTGATGAGGGACCTTGTCAAAGGCTTTCTGAAAGTCCAGATACACTATATCAACCGACTCACCTTTGTCCGCCTGTTTATTCACACCTTCAAAAAAACATAAAGATCTTGGTGTTTCTTTGCTTGCCTCATTGATTTGAATGCAAACAAATATTCTAAATAATTCAGAATCTTAATCAAACAGGTGATTGTTCCAAATATTTTTTAACTGGTTTTCTATACCACCTTATCCTTCAATCAAAGTGGTTTACATTATGTAATTACTGCAAATATTCCCTTGTCCTCAAAGGGCTCATGATCTATGTGTACCTGAGGCAATGGAGGGTTAAGTAGCTTGCCCAAGGCCACAAAGAGTGCCTATAGGACTAGAAACCCCAGTCCCTCTGGCTTGAGATTGCTGTCTCCAGGTGAAGCTTGAACCCCTCACTCTCAGGTCTGAGGTACCATGTCCTAACCACTAAGCCACTCCTCCCCTATGAATTGAATTATAAAATGTTTCATATGAATCCCTAATATGCATACAAAGGAGTTAGTGTATGCAAATCTGTGTCCTGCATATTCACTGAGAATATCCCAAAGACCAGGCTAGATGGGGTATATGCCAGGAACAGTTTAAAAAATACTGGTAGTGGGATCAGCATTTCTGCAGAAAACCAGTGGACAAGAGAATGACAGAAGGTAAAAGAAAATAAGAAATGTCATCAACCAGACTGATATAGACCATGGCTTTATCAGCCTCAGGAGATGTAATCTCTTATTCTGTTTCTTGGACATGAGTGTGATCTATAAAATAAGTACATTTTAGATATAGATTTATTATACTGTATTATATAACAAATACTGAAGAAATAGCTCACACTGTTCTGAAGATCGTACCTGTGAAAATGTCTTGTACTGGCATGTTGAGAAATCAGGTCATTTGGGGCATTCTTAAAATATTGGCTTGAGCTACTCATTGTATCTATAAATATAACATAATAACATAGTATATGATGGCAGATAAAGACTGGCATGGCCCATCTAGTCTGCCCAGCAAGGTGGCAAGAGTAGGTGCCCCTGCCGCTTCATCCAGGTTACCCCTTCCCATGCCTTTGTTTAGGCGTGTACCTACTGCTCCGTGCAGGTCACCCCTATTTGTTGAGATATAAGAGATAGTTAAGTTTATTTTGTTTTTATCCTGTTGCTATAAAGGGATCCACTGTGTCTGTCCCATGCCATTTTGAATTCTGTCATAGTATTTGCCCCCACCACTTCCATCAGCAGGACATCCCAAGCTTCCACCATCCTTTCAGTTAAAAAGTATTTCCTGATGTTGCCTTTCAGTTTATCCCCTTGAATTTTCATCTTATGCCCTCTAGTTTTACAGTTTTCCCATCTTTGAAAAAGGTTATTTGGTCATTAATACTCTTTAAGTATTTAAAGGTCTGTATCATTTATTTTATTTAGCTGTATTCATATCCTGCTTTTCACTGGGTCAAAGTGGTCAATTAGGGGATACATTTAACATGAGGGGATTTGAGACACATACACTAATACTTACAGGGAACATGGGCAGTGGAGGGTTAAGTGACTTGCCCAAGACCACAAGGAGTGCCTATAGGACTAGAAATCCCAGTCCCTCTGGCCTGAGATTGCTGTCCCCAGGTGGGACTTGAACCCCTGGCCCTCTGGCCTGAAGTACCTTGTCCTAACCACTAGACCACTCCTCCCTCCTATCTCACCTGTCCCTCCTCTCCTCCAGTGTATACATATTTAGGTCTTCAAGTCTCTTCTCATAGGTCTTCTGGCGCAGGCTCAAAATCATTTTGGTCGCCTTCCTCTGAACCATTTCCAGTCTTTATATCCTTCGTGAGATATGGTCTCAAAAACTGAACACAATATTCCAAGTGAGGCCTCACCAGCAGCTTGTACAGTGGCATTAGTACCTTCTCCTTTCTGCTGGTAATTCCTTTTTCTATGCAACCCAGCATCCTTCTGACTTTTGCCACACCTTATCACACTGTTTTGCCACCTTGAGATCCTCAAAAACAATTGCTCCAATGTCCTTCTCCTGGTCCGTGAAGACCAATTTCTCATTCCTTATCACATACAATTCCCTTGGATTTCTGCATCCCAAGTGCATGACACTGCACTTCTTTACATTAAATCTGAACTGCCAAGCATTAGACCATTCTTTCAGCTTTTGCAGATCTTTCCTCATGTTATCCACTCCCTCAGGGGAGTCATAAGAACATAAGAACATAAGACATGCCATATTGGGTCAGACCGAGGTCCATCAAGCCCAGTATCCTGTTTCCAACAGTGGCCAATCTAGGTCATACGTACCTAGCAATATCCCCAAAAGACACAGGTTCCACAATGCTTGTACTGGGTCAAGCATTGATATCCTGGGTCCCTTTTTAATAGTGGTTTATGGACCTTTCCTCCAGGAACTTGTCCAAACCTTTTTTAAAACCAGCTATACTAACAGCCCTTACTACATCCACCGGTAACAGATTCCAGAGTTTGATTACACGTTGAGTGAAAAAATATTTTCTCTTATTTGTCTTAAATAGTTTACCCTGTAGCTTCATTACATGTCCCCTAGTCTTTCTATATTCTGATAGCGTAAACAATTGATCCACGTTTATCCGTTCCACTCCATTCATTAATTTATAGACCTCTATCATATCTCCCCTCAGCCGTCTCTTTTCCAGGTTAAAGAGCCCTAACCGTTTTAGCCTCTCTTCATAGGAGTAGCCTTCCATCCCCTTCACCAATTTGGTGGCTCTTCTCTGTACTTTTTCTAATAACGCTATGTCCTTTTTAAGATACGGTGACCAGAATTGCACACAAATTCAAGGTGCGGTCGTACCATGGAGCAATACAGAGGCATTATAATATCCTTTGTTTTATTCTCCATCCCTTTCCTTATGATACCTAGCATTCTATTTGCTTTCTTGGCCGCCGCTGCACACTGGGCGGAGGGTTTTAACATGTTATCCACCATGACTCCTAAATCTTTTTCCTGGGTGGTGGTTTCTAATGTGGAGCCTTGCATCGTGTAACTATAGTGTGGGTTGTTCTTTCCTAGGTGCATAACTTTGCATTTGTCCACATTAAATTTCATCTGCCATTTGGATGCCCAGTCTTCCAATTTATCCAGATCCTCCTGCAGTTTTCCACAATCCTCTTGGGTTTTAACAACTTTAAACAGTTTTGTGTCATCTGCAAATTTGATAACTTCACTAGTTATTCCCTTTTCCAGGTCATTTATGAATATGTCAAAAAGTAGCGGACCCAGTACAGATCCCTGGGGTACTCCACTATTCACCTTTTTCCATTGGGAATATTGGCCATTTAGCCCTACCCTCTGCTTTCTATCTTTTAACCAGTTCCCGATCCACAATAGTACACTGTCTCCTATCCCATGACTTTTTAGCTTCGCCAAAATTCTCTGATGGGGGACCTTGTCAAAAGCTTTCTGGAAGTCCAGATACACTATATCAACCGACTCACCTTTGTCTACCTGTTTATGCACACCTTCAAAAAAACATATCAGATTAGTAAGACAAGATCTTCCTTGTCTAAAGCCATGTTGGCTGTCTCCCATTAGGCCATGACTATCTACATGCTGTCCACTCTGTTGAAAATTTTCGTGCCATCTGCAAAAAGACAGACTTTTCCATTCAGTCCTTCAGCAATATCATTCACAAATACATTGAATACCGGTCTCAGGACTGATCCCTGGGGCACACCACTAATCACTTTCCTTTCATCTGATTGAGTTCCGTTTACCATCACCTTCTGTCATCTGTCAGTCAACCAATTTCTGATCCAGATCATCACCTTGGGACCCATCCCCAAGATGTTCAGTTCATTTATAAGCCTCCTGTGAGGAACAGTATCAGCGGCTTTGCTGAAATCTAGGTAGGTCACATCCATCGCATGCCCTTGATCTAGTTCTCTGGTCACCCAGACAAAGAACTCAAGCAGATTTGTTTGGCAAGATCGTCCTTTGGTAAAACCATGTTGCCTCAGATCATGCAACCTATTGGTTTTGAGAAAGTACACTATTGTAATAGAATACCAACTTTGTAAAAAGAAAACCATCCTTCATCTATCTCTGCTTCAAATGTACATAGTTTCCCCCAGTTTAAGTCCATGTTAATTTCCTTGTTATATGTAAACTCAGGTCAAATCTCTACTGTCCGAGAGTCATATTGTTAATTGTGAACCGCACTGATAAGAAAGAGCGTGGTATAGAAGAACTGTTAAATAAATAAATAAAGTCCACCATTCTCTCTTTCAGGAGCGCCTCCATTACTTTTCCTGCCACTGAAGTAAGGCTTGCTGTCCTGTAGTTTGACACTTCTTTCCTATTGCCACTTTTGTGAAGAGGTACCACATCAGCCCTTCTCTAGTCCTGTGGAACTTCTCCTGGTTCCAAGGATCTTTTAAAAACATCCTTTAAAGGCCCTGCCAGAACCTTTCAATAGCTTTAATTTTGCTTTTGACATATAGGGCTCCTCCTCCTCCTTTTCTACCCTCTCTATCTCTTCTAAATAGATTATAACCAGCTATGGCTTTATCCCATTCATGTGACTCGTTAAACCATGTTTCTGTAATGGCCACAATGTCCAAGTCCATTTCCACCATTAGGGCTTCCAGGTCAGGAACTTTGTTGGCTAGGCTTCAAGCATTTGTGCTCATTGCTTTCCAGCATTTGTTTACTGGCTTGCCTGTATTTTGCATGGATTTTGTTCTGCAATCTTCGCGCTTACCATTGGTATGTGGGTTAACCGTGGGGCTGCTTCCAATGTTATTTTGTTTTTGCTGGGAGTGACACCCTGAACTTGTTCTTCTCCATCCATCTCTCCCTTTCCCTAGTTTTAATGCCTGTCTTTGTAATCCCTGAATTTTTCACTTAGGATCCTTTTCCCTGCGACAAAGGGATGTAGGCCATCCACACAGTATAGCCTCTTGTTGTTCCATCTATTTTCCCAGTTGTCGAAATATCTAAATCCTTCTTTTTAGCACCAGGTTTGGAACAGTGGTGGGATTTGGAGCCAGGAAGGAACTAGTTTGGCCCGTGGCAGGAAGCAGCCGGTTTGTGACATTACCTGTGTTTGCCGAACTGGTGCCTATGTGCTGTGTCCTGGCGGTGGCAGCACTTGCGCTTGGCAAAGCCCCTGAAGATATGTTAACATCATTGGGGGCAACTGCCGATGCCACAATTCCCTGAATGCCCTCAACATACCTTTGGGGGGATTTGCTTCTGGTCAGTGCTGCTGATGCTGGGACAGAGCCTGTCCACACAGTTTGACAAATGCGGGGAACTGTAGGGAACCGGTTTGCATGAACCAGTGCAAACAAGCTGGATCCCACCACTAGTTTTAAAGTCATTTATGTGATGCAGCCTTTCTGTCCCCTTATCAGGAACAGGTAGAACTTCTGAGAATGCTATAGTGTTAACAATGGGTTTGAGTTTCTCTCCCAGAATCTGGAAGTCCTTTTGAACTGTAGTTGCACTGTTTCTAGCAAGGTCATTTGTATCCAAATGGATGATAACAAGACTTTCCACAAACAGGCATATCTGTTTACCAAACATTTCAACACCAATGACTAACGCCCCCCCCCCCCCCCCGAAGAACAATGCACATCTGCCTAGTACTACTGTTGTATATAATCCAACCTTTAATGGCATGCTGTACATACATTGAAACTTTGGTATCAAACTAAGTTACATCTCAGTTCCATGTAAATCACCTTGACCTGGAGAAAGGTGGTATGAAAATACAGCTTTCTGCACTAACTATGCCAACAATTTGGTTCGCATTCCTGCTGGCTGAAGAGCCAGGGGGGCATTTGACTATCTTCTCTCCTTTGAACTGTGTTTCCAAGTTGGTGCCTCTGAAGATGGAATCTCCAAGTAGTAGTAGTTTCTTGTTTTGTGATTTTTTTCTTCATGTTTGGTGCATTACCAGTAGATTGGGTATTAAACTTCTCATTTAAGGGCACTTCAGTTTCCACTAATTGGGCACTTTCTTTTTCCAAGGCAGAGAAGGCATTATGCAGGGATATCTCTTGATGGAAAGGGTGCCTCCATATTACAGGTTGCAGCCTACCAAAGCCAACTGTGATCCATTTGTTTCTGGGCTGTTTGATTCTTTGTGGGAGCAGTGGTGGATTTTTTTTTTCAATTTGTACCCATGAGGAGGTGTGTTTAATTGCCGCTAATTCTTCCCTTTATAAAATCATTTTTTTATGCATAGTAGATAACGTGAGACATATGGCAAGTTCTTAGGCTTCAAATGATTCTTCTTAGAATGAAGGCACCACAGCTATTGCATTGAATACATGACATGCTGATTAAGATGGTTATAAAGAAGTTCTAGGACAAGAAGAAAAGGTGGGTGTTACACCTAATTGGAGGACAGATGTCAATCTATATGATGACTATATAGGTAATACAACCTCGGGGTGGCTGGGTTGAAGGGTAGGGTGGGTGGGAATTTAAGTGGCCCTGGCCATTACATCTTATATGAACCGAGGGCAACTCAGATTTCTGATTTAAAAAGGCTATGCAAGGAATGTAGGCAAGCTAAAGTTTCCTAATCTTATAATTACAATTTAGATTGTTTGTCACTAGACTGTAGATCAAGGTGGCTGTGAACAGATAGAAATGTGATAAAGAAAGATAGGAGGAGCAAGGTTTTTTTTCTGGTTCTTTTGTGTTTGTCCCCATCCCTTGGTGCAGCTACTCTTAACACACCACAGTGCCTAAGAGGTATTATAAGAGAATAAAACAGGTAAGCAATGGGCAAGGAAAATTTATATCAAAAACCAGCCAAATAGTAAAGTCAGAAATCTTAGCATTGTAGAGCCTCTTGAAGTTGTGATGGTATTTGCTGGATCAGATCACTTGCTCAGGCAGCAGAGACTGATTTAAATTAACCACAGCCTTAGAGGCAGGCTTGTAACAGAACAAATGGCATTTTGTTTAGTTTCCTGTGCTGTTTGCAAGTTTGCTTTGTCTTGTTTTAATAAATCTTCATTTTGTGTTGTTTGGTCTTGTACATTTTCATTTCAGGGCCTCACACTCTTCTTCTCCTTCTATCATCTGGTGATACTAATCCTGGACCCTGGCCCCCCTAAACTTTCCTTTCACTCTCATGATAGTTCCTTTCTCTACCACCAGAATCGTATTCATATTCCTCTCCTTTCCCCCTCCTCTCTCCCTTTCTCATGTGCCTTATGGAATGCCCATTCTATTTCTAATAAACTCCCCTTTACTCACGATCTCTTTATCTCTCATGCTTTCCATTCTTCAACTTATGAAACCTGGCTCCTTCCTGATGACACTGTTTCGGTCGCTGCCCTCTCTCATGGCAGCTACCAATTCTCACACTCTTCTCATACCACTGGCCCATGATGGTGGGGTTGGGGTTTCTGCTTTCTCTTTAATGCCAATTTCAACCCCTCTCTCTAACTCAGTCTCACTCCTTTTCCTCCATCGAAGTCTACTCCATCCACCATTTTAATCCCTTACCTTTCTGGATAACTGCTATTTCTCCGGAAACAAGCAGGAAGTCAGTCCTCACATATGGGTGACATCGATGCCGATGGAGCCCGCATGGAGCAAATCCCCAGCTTTCAAAGAAAGCTGCGTGGTCCACTTCCCGCCCAAGGGTGCCATCTTGCTCAGTCTCCATTTTTCCATGAAACCCATCGGACGTAGTCAGTAGTGTCCCAGGAAAAGTTGATTTTTTTTCTTTGTGCCTTTTGGCTTCACCAGTCCGACACCGGTACTCTACCTGCCTCTGGCCTCGGTATCGGGTTGATTCCTTTGAGTTTGTTTCGCTTTCTCTTTTTGAGGCGACTTTGCGCCTTTTCTTTCCCTCGCTGACAGCCCGAAGGATCTCCAACCTTGCTGGGGTTCTTTTTCCCCCAATGGCTACCAGCGGATTCAAGAAATGCGATCACTGCAGGAAAATAATGTTCCTCACTGATACCCAAGACCACTGTTCCTTCTAATCTGTGCGCGTGTGCGCGCGCACACACCTCGCCGAGCGAGCGCACATACTTTACAACAGAGCGCACAAAAATTACGGTTCTGATTCTGATAGAAAACAACACAGACGTCTTAAAATTGAAAAGTTGTGATTATAATTACTAGAAATTTTCCACTTCATTTCGTAATCATCTATTTTCATTTAATTTGATTAAAATCAGTGTGGTATACATATTGTATTCTAATATGTAGTCAAATTTTAAAGCATATAACTCCGAGTGTCGTTATGTGGCGCCCAAAAATTTAACCTTCCTTCATAAGCTGCACAGCTGATATTTTATGTGCACACAGCCTACAGAAAATTAGAGGGAACATTGCCCAAGACTGTTGCCTGCGGTGCCTCGGCCTGGCCACGACCCAACAGTCTGTGGTCTGTGTAAGAGGATGTCCTCTAAGGCCTTGAGGAGCCGCCAGCAGCAGCATGACAAGATTTTTCCTGACCTCCCTGGGCCTCCAAGAGCCAGGACCTCGTCTGAGGCCTCCGTGTCTCGGGAGAAGCACTCCGATCCCGAGCTTCATCGGGGTTCTTCAGAGAGTGGGGTCTCCCTCGAGGGAACACAAGAGAAGGAAGAAACCCTCGAAGGTGGAATCTCTGGACGATTCCGAACGACTGGGCTCCTCTCAGGGCCGGTCATGGAGCCCCGAGCGCCTGCCTGGGGTGTCAGAGAAGGAGCGCCCAACCAAAGTTCCTCGTAGGGAAACGGATCAGCCTAGGCAAGTACTGACTGTCCTTGTCGAGGACTCCCCTCAGGGGGAACCAGCTGCGGGGCCGAGCAGGTCGGCACCCGAGCCGGAGGCTGTGGAGCCTCCCGGAATGGAGTCCAGGATGGCGGCTTTGGAGCACAGTTTTACTGCCTTCATCGAACAGCAGCAGGCGCTGATGTCCGGCATATCTGGTTCCTCCACCCCAACCACCGTGCTCTCGATGTCGAAGTCAACCCTGGAGGTCGAGTCGATCCTCGAGACCTTCTGGACTTGAGTAGATCCTCAGCCAAAGTCGCACTCGGCTTCCTGCTCATCGGGGCCGAGGTCATCGCCACAGAGCCTGCAAGCGACGGGGCAGACGGCACCAGGGCCCTGGATGCCCGAGGAGCTCCACGAGTCCTCCTCAGAGGCTCTGCCTGGGAGACCGAGGACGAGGAGTCCCCGGACACCTGACAGCATCAGAATGTCCCTTCTAATTCCCCAGTATCTGAACCTCGGAGAAGGTCCCCACTGGAGGATATGGGTTTTTTGGACTTCATGTGGGATATGTCCAAGGCTTTGGATTTCCCCATGGAATTCGAGGAGGATCCTTGAGCTGACGAGCTCAAGAATCTGCAGTATGAGGCTCCCTCTCAGGAGGCCCTCACGGTACCCGTTCTTCCGATCCTGGAACAACTTATGCTCCGCATGTGGGAGACGCCGGCGTCAATGCTGGTAATCAGCAAACAGCTCGACTTGATGTATCGAGTCCATCGGAGCCCTGGGTTCCAAAAATCACAACTGTCGCACAACTCCACGGTTGTGGAGTCAGCCATGTGTCGGCTGAAGAGTCAGAAGACGTACTTCTCACTTCTCCCCAGTAGGGAGGTCCGCATCTTGGATGCCATCAGCAGGAAATGTTTCCAGAATGCGATGCTGAATTGTCGGATCCAGGCATACCAGCTGTACATGGGCATGTACCTGAGAGACCTGGCGAAGGAGCTCGCTGGGTTCTCTGCTGGTCTCTCCGAGGAGCCTTTGTAGTGCTTCAAGAGCCTGTCCAAAGCTATCTGTGAATTTATTTATTTATTTATTTATTTATCTATTTCTTCTATACCGCCCCTTCCAGAGATCAGGGGCGGTTTACATGGAACAATTTAACAGTTTTGTATACGTTCGTATAACAGTACATTGAACAAGAACTTTTTAACTTTTTACATATAACAGAACAGTAAATTATTAAAACTATTTACAAGGTGTATAACTTGATCAGAAGTTTCTAACTTTTTACAGGGAATAGGCAGCGTGCTGACATTTCTATTTACAGGTGTTATTTACAAAAAGGTTAGGATACAGTGTAGTGAATTCACTATTCAAGTGTGTGTGTGTGTGTGTGTGTGTGTGCGTGCGCGTGTGTGTGATGGAATTTATTTCCATTTTTCGTGGGTTTTTTGTGTGTCTTTGGGAGAACTGTTTGAGGGGGGCTGTGTATGTTCAGTTAATTGTGTTTTTGCAGGTTTTTTTGTTTGTGTGTCTGTGGACGCTGTGTGGCTGGGCTTGGAGGGTAGGGGATTCCGAAGTGTTCGGAGAATAGGTATGTCTTGAGTTCTTTCCTGAATTGAGAGAGGTCCTTTATGATTCGGATGTCTATTGGGAGGTCATTCCAGAGTGTGGGAGCGGTGAATGTGAAGGCTCTGGCACTGGTGGATTTTTTAGTCCTCGTGAATGTTTTTGGTAACTCCAGTGAGAGGGTTGCATTTAGTCTTCGGGCTCTTGAATCATTTGGTGCGTGAAGGAGTGTGGATAGATGGGAGGGGGCAATATCGTTTAGTAGTTTGAATGTTGTTAGTAGTGTTTTGTATTTGATTCGGTTATTTATGGGGAGCCAGTGTAGTTCTAGCAGTATAGGGGTTACATGGTCCGCTAGGCGGGCTTTAGTGACTACTTTTGCACAAATGTTCTGTGCTCTTTGTAATAAGTAGATATTCTTTTGTGGGAGGCCAATTAGGAGACTGTTACAATAGTCAAAGTGAGGGGTTATGAGTGAACTGACAACTGATCTAAAGTCATGCGTGTCAAGAAGGGGCCTTAAGTGTTGAATAGTTTTGAGTTTGTAGAATATGGTTTTTACCGTCTGCTTTATGTGTGGTAGCATGGTGAGTGTGTGATCGATTATAACACCTAGGTATTTTACCTCTTTTTTAACAGGTATAGTTGTGTTATTGATGGAGATTGTTGTTGGGTAGGTATCTTCAGTCACAGGTGATCTTGATACGAACATTGCCTCAGTTTTTTTGAGATTGATGCTGAGGTAGTTGGTTTCCATCCAGGATGTGGTTTCTGCCATGCACTCGGATAGAGTGTTATAAGTGGGGGTTTTCGTGGTTATGGGGAGGGCGAGCATGATGTCATCTGCATAGATAAAATGACTGATTTTGTGTTTTTTAAATATTTTTGTGATGGGTTGAAGGTATAGGTTGAAGAGGAGAGCAGAAAGGGCCGATCCCTGGGGTATTCCTTGTCCTTGGGGGAAGGTTTCTGATGCTTCCTGGTTTACTTGAACTCGCATTAGTCTGTGTGTGATGTATGACTTGAACCAATTGAGGACAGTCCCGCCTATTCCTAAGTTTTCTAATCTATTAATCAGTGTAAGGTGGTTGATGTTGTCAAATGCGGCGGAAATGTCTATGAAAAGGAGTAGTAGGCCCTGAGTGTTATCGTCTGTATGTCTTATGAGGAAGTCCATCAGAGTAATTAAAAGGGTTTCTACACCATGGAAGGGGCGGAAACCAAATTGGTGGGAGTCAAGGGAATTGTGCTCATCTATGTGTTCTTGCAATTGTAGTTGAACAGTTTTTTCTATTATTTTAGCCATAAATGGAATGCTGGCTATCGGTCTGTATGAGTTTGGGTCTTTCGGGTCGAGTTTATTGTTTTTTATTATTGGGCGGATCGATGTGTGTTTTAGGGCATCAGGCATAATGGCTTGGGAGAGGGATTGATTTACTATGTATTGAATTTTTCCAGCTAGTTCTTCCTTAGTACTTTTGATCCATGACACAGGGCAGGGATCGAGTGGGGAAGTTGTGGTGTTGATAATTGTTATGATCCTGAGGAGGTGTTTTTGATCTATCGTGTGAAAGGTTGTCCAGTTGTTATTGGTTTCGGTGTTTGTGGGGAGTAGTGTTGGTGCAGTATTTAGTTTGCATTTTAGTTTTTCTGCAAAGTGGGTTGCTAGGGTTTGAATACTTATTGCTGATTGTTTTGGCTCTGGGTTTTTGGTTTTTGTCAGTGTTTTTATAATTGTAAATAGTTCTCTAGGGCGATTGATAGCTAGGTTTATTACCTTGGAGTGGTAATCCTTTTTTGATTTGTTAATCGCATTCTTGTATTCGTTGAGTGTATTTAAGTATTGGGATTTATTCTCGGCAGATTTAGTTTTCCTCCATTTCTTTTCTTGTTTTCTCAGTTGTTTTTTTAGGTTCACTAGTTCTTTCGTGAACCATTTTTCTGTCTTTTTTAACTGTCTATGCGTGGAGTGTGTAGGGGCAGCTGCTTTTTGAATTGTGAGGTTCCAGTGATTTACAGTGGAGTTGATGTCTGGGAGGTCTGTGTTCAGTGTTGGTAGTACTTTGTCAAGGAAGGTATCTTTGTTGAAGTGTGCAAAGCGTGATATATGGGGTGTGTGTTGCGTGGAGTTCTGCGTTGCTTGTGCTGGGAGGTGGAGTGTAATGAGGTGATGGTCGGACCATGGTACTTCTGTTATTGTTGGAGGGGTGTGTTGCTGGTGGTTAATAAAGGAGATGGGGAGGAAGATGAGATCTAGAGTGTTGCCTTTTGTATGGGTAGGGGCATGTATTATCTGTGTATATCCCATTTGGAGCATAGTGTCCATGAAGTTGTTTGATTGGGAATCATTCAGGGAAGGGAGGTTTAAATCACCTAGGATTATGAGCGGTTTGTTTGGTGATGTTGTGCAAGCAAGTTCCAGGATGGGAGAGAGGTTTTTTTGATCTGTTGTAGGGGGTCTATATATGAGGGTGAGTGCAAGGGTTCTATTTTCTATGTTGATGATGTCCATTCCGTCTATATTATTTAAACTTGTTAAGGTGTATTGTAGGTCTTTTTTGGTGAGTATGAGAGCACCACCACCTCTCTTTGCATCCCGATGACAGCTAAATATGTCATACTGATGTGTGGTTAGTTGGTTTAGTAGTACGGTGTCTGTGGGAGAGAGCCATGTTTCGGTGATGCATATGATTTCAGGGTTTTGTTCTTTTATCATGTCATTGATTATTGGTATTTTGTTTCGTATGGATCTAATGTTTATTAAGATGAGCTTTGTTTTGGCGTCTATATTAGTAGTATTGTCAGTTACACCACTGTATGGATGATGTTTTATTTGTATGAGTCTTCGTTGGTGTTTATCTGAGGCATGGCGTGTATAGTGATTGTGAGAGTGTGTTGAGCTATGTGGTGGGTTTTGGTAAGGGATTTGTATGATGGGGTTAATGTTTTGTGGGTTTCGGTAGTGATTATGGATGATGGGGATGTTTTTGTAGGGGCTTTGATAGGTTTTGTACGTATAGATATGTTGTATTAGGAGTGTTATTAGGAGGAAAGTAAAGGGGATGTTTGTTTGTTTTGTAGGAGGCATTGTGTGTATTTCAGAGGGGAGTTTTTGGTGTATAGGGGATTAGTTGATGAGTGTAGGGGGTAGAAGGTTACTATCAATGGTATGATGTTGTATGATGGACGGGTATGAGGTTTGATTGTTACTGACACCAGGATATATATCTGACAGTAGTTCACAATGATCTAGATGACTATTGACAACAGTATAGTGAGTATTGATTTGCAAACATTAGTATAACAGTGTATGAAAATGGATTTGGGAAATTAGTTATTACTGTCAACAGTATATTGATTAATTATTACTGATAGTAGTTCATTATTAATTATTACTGATAGTAGTTCACGATGGATTGGTTGGCTACTGACAACAGTATTATGATTATTATTTACAAACAGCAGTTATATAACAGTATATTCAATTATTACTGCTATATGTAACAGTGGAATCAATTATTATTGAGGGCAATTCCCGATGGTCTGGATTGCTACAAACAGTTTTATGATTATGTTGTTACAAATAGCAATATAAACTAGCTATGGGAAGTGATTATTATTGTCAACAGTACAATGACCAATTGTTACTGGCAACAGTAATTGATGATTGTAACAGTAACAGCAACAGTTTAATGATCACTTGTTACTGGCAACAGTAACAGTAACAGTATAAATGATTACTTGTTACTGGCAACAGTAAAGCAGTATGTAATGGGTGTGTATGAGAACTATTTCTTACTGATAATTGTTTGCAAATGGTATGTTTGGCTATTTGTAAACAATATAGTGGTAATTGCAAGATATTGGCAGAACTGCAAGATATTGGCAGAATTGGCAGAATTGGCAGAATTGGCAGAATTGGCAGAATTGCAAGATATTGGCAGAACAGTATAGACAACAGTGCATAATTCTTTTGACAATAGGATATATGTGGAGATTACTGACAACAGTAAGGTTATGTGTGCTGATAGTCACAAATAAATGTTATTTCATTATTTCATTTGGAGACGGTTTACTTGCTGTTCTGTAAGGATGATCTGGTTGATGATGTTTAGCGAGCTCGACCTAAGGGGAGCTCCAGCTGGTTAGCTATGTGGTTCTTGTTTGAGAAGTCAGTTGGTCTCTTCAGCTGAAGTTGGGGTGTTTGGTTGAAGGACTTGTTCCGTGTTTACCCGATCAATCTCTGTCAGTGGTGGGGGACCGAGAGAACAGAAGGTCTGATTGCCGTTTAGTGAAGCTTTGGAGCGGTGCCCTTCTGCGCACTCGGCTTGAGAGGACCCCGCCTAAGGGCCACGCCAAAGGGCCCTCTGGCGAGGCCCTCAGGCGCGGGCCCGCAAGGCGCGGGTGCGCCTACCGGCGGCACGTTTTTAAGGGGCCGCTGAGACCTCCCACAACCCCGATTGGGTTGGAGTGCAGGAGCGGGAAATCGAAGGCCGCCCTGTGCTCTACCCCGACCGGGGAGCTGCTGGAAATGGATTCCCACGTTGCAGAGGGTTTTCTCCTGCCGGCGGCACGCTTTTAAGGGGCCGCTGAGACCTCCCACAACCCCGATTGGGTTGGAGTGCAGGAGCGGGAAATCGAAGGCCGCCCTGTGCTCTACCCCGACCGGGGAGCTGCTGGAAATGGATTCCCACATTGCAGAGGGTTTTCTCCTGCCGGCGGCACGCTTTTAAGGGGCCGCTGAGACCTCCCACAACCCCGATTGGGTTGGAGTGCAGGAGCGGGAAATCGAAGGCCGCCCTGTGCTCTACCCCGACCGGGGAGCTGCTGGAAATGGATTCCCACGTTGCAGAGGGTTTTCTCCTGCCGGCGGCACGCTTTTAAGGGGCCGCTGAGAACCTCCCACAACCCCGATTGGGTTGGAGTGCAGGAGCGGGAAATCGAAGGCCGCCCTGTGCTCTACCCCGACCGGGGAGCTGCTGGAAATGGATTCCCACGTTGCAGAGGGTTTTCTCCTGCCGGCGGCACGCTTTTAAGGGGCCGCTGAGACCTCCCACAACCCCGATTGGGTTGGAGTGCAGGAGCGGGAAATCGAAGGCCGCCCTGTGCTCTACCCCGACCGGGGAGCTGCTGGAAATGGATTCCCACGTTGCAGAGGGTTTTCTCCTGCCGGCGGCACGCTTTTAAGGGGCCGCTGAGACCTCCCACAACCCCGATTGGGTTGGAGTGCAGGAGCGGGAAATCGAAGGCCGCCCTGTGCTCTACCCCGACCGGGGAGCTGCTGGAAATGGATTCCCACGTTGCAGCGGGTTTTTCTCCTGCCGGCGGCACGCTTTTAAGGGGCCGCTGAGACCTCCCACAACCCCGATTGGGTTGGAGTGCAGGAGCGGGAAATCGAAGGCCGCCCTGTGCTCTACCCCGACCGGGGAGCTGCTGGAAATGGATTCCCACGTTGCAGAGGGTTTTCTCCTGCCGGCGGCACGCTTTTAAGGGGCCGCTGAGACCTCCCACAACCCCGATTGGGTTGGAGTGCAGGAGCGGGAAATCGAAGGCCGCCCTGTGCTCTACCCCGACCGGGGAGCTGCTGGAAATGGATTCCCACGTTGCAGAGGGTTTTCTCCTGCCGGCGGCACGCTTTTAAGGGGCCGCTGAGACCTCCCACAACCCCGATTGGGTTGGAGTGCAGGAGCGGGAAATCGAAGGCCGCCCTGTGCTCTACCCCGACCGGGGAGCTGCTGGAAATGGATTCCAAGTTTATGTTTCGGGCGGTTTATGATGGTTTTGAGTCGGTGGCCCGGGTAGCCGCGGCTGGCATCGGTGCACGCCACCAAGCTTGGCTGCAGTCATCCGACCTCGAGCAATGGGTTCAGGACAAGTTGGTCGATGTCCCATGCCAAGGGGAGAATCTCTTCGGCAAACCAATAACCGACAAGGCCGCAGAGCTGGAGACCGAGTTCATGACGAGGACACAGCTTTCTAAGAAGACCTCTGCCCCTTCTCGTAAGAACTGCTCAGTTAAAAATACCTTTTACCCAAGGAAGTCCACTGCTTACCAAAACTACCCCCCTTACCAGGCCTCCCCAGCTCCCCCACAGGGGCAGCAGGCCGAGGGACAGGGGCATGGCCTTTGTAAGCAGAAGGCCCCCAAACCCCAGGCTCCGGCTCTGGCTCCGACCCAGCCTGGTTGGGGTTTTTGACTCCTGCAGCATGGCCCCTCTTCCAGCTGGAGCTGGGCAGCCCAAAGGAGGTCGGCTCGCCTTGTATGCCCACAGGTGGGAAGCCATAACCACTGATTCATGGGCCTTACAAGTGGTCATGGAGGGATACCTCCTCCATCTAGCCCAGGTGCCTCCACATTACTTTCCAGGAGAGCCTATGAGGTTTCCCCTTCACCGGGACCTTCTTCTGAAGGAGTTGGCAGATCTTCTCGAGGCTCAGGTGGTGGAACTGCTGCCCCACCACCTCAAGGGCAAGGAAAGAGGACGGGGGGCCTAAGGCCCATCCTCGACCTGTGCAACCTCAACAAATTCCTGGTGAGGGAGAAGTTCAAGATGCTCTCCCTTGGAATATTGCTGCCTTACCTCCGCCAGGGAGACTGGATGTGCTCCTGGGACTTAAAGGATGCTTACACTCACATCCTAATTGGCTCTCGCCACATCACCTGGAGGCAGGGATGCCTTTCCAGGTCCCTCACCACTCGAGGGTCCTCACCATGGATGTCTCCCTGCTGGGCTGGGGAGCCCATTGCCAGGGATACCACACACAGGGGGTTTGGTCCCAACAGATCAACCTGTTAGAGTTGCGTCCAATCTGTTTCGCCCTGAAGGTTTTCAGGCAGTGCCTGGGCCACAGGTCCGTTCTAGTGCAAACGGACAACCAGGTTGCCATATTCTATGTGAACAAACAAGGGGCACGGGTTCCCGTACCCTTTGCCAGGAAGCCCTAGATCTGTGTTCTTATGCAGTCCGGCAGGGGATTCTTCTCTGGGCAGTATACCTGCCGGGCCAGGACAACTGGCTGGCCGACAGTCTCAGCAGAATGCTTCAGCTGCACAAGTGGCAGCTGGACTGGGTAGTATCCTGCAGGCTTTTCCAAACCTGGGGGGATCCAGTGTTGGACCTGCTTGCAAGCCCAGACAATCACCAGTTGCCCCTTTTCTGCTCAAGGCAGCCACACCCAGACAGGGTGGCAGCTACTCTCATGGTCGGTTTGCTTTTCCCCCGACGCCTCTGATCGCCAAGACTGTTCAAAATCCTTCAAGACAGAGCCTCAGTCATCCTGATAGCCCCGCTTCCCCTGCAGCTAGCAGTGGAGACACCCATTCCTTTGGGATCGTCCCCGCGGCTCCTCTCCCAGGAGGAGGGTTCTCTTTTGCGTCCTAACCTCAGCTCCCTTTCACTGATGGCATGGCTGCTGAGAGGGTGACTCTCACCCCGCTCTTCCTTCCAAAGGATGTAGAGGAGCTCTCACTGGCTTCGCGCAAAATGTCTACCAGACAAGCGTACGCCTTTAAATGGCGCAGATTTGTGCTTTGGTGCGCTGGGCAAGGGAATAGACCCCTTCTCTTGCCCGGTAGTTGTGGTGTTACAATACCTTCTCCACCTCTCCCAGACAGGGCTCAAATCTAATTCCATCAGAGTGCATCTCAGTGCCCTAGCGGCGATCCACTATCCTGTGGACGGGAAGCCCCTTTCAGTTCACCCAGTGCTGTCCCGGTTTCTAAAAGGCCTACTCCTGTCGAAGCCCCCAGTCCACCCTCCGGCGACCAAATGGGATCTCAATGTGGTGTTGGGGCAGCTCCCCCGGCTGCCCTTCGAGCCGTTGGCCATGTGCCACCTCCATTATCTCTCCTGGAAGATGGTTTTCTTGGTTGCGCTCACTTCTGCCTGGAGGGTGAGTGAGCTCCAAGCCCTCTTGGTGGAGAGGCCTTATACTAGGTTCTACAAGAATAGGGTGGTGCTTCACACGCACCCCAAGTTTTTTCCAAAGGTGGTCTCCTTGTTCCACATCAATCAGGAGATGCTTCTTCCTACCTTCTTTCCCAGACCGGATGCCAGTCGGGCTGAGGCGGTCCTCCATACCCTGGACTGTAAGAGGGCTCTGTCCTTCTACATTCAGCGTACTCAGGATCACCGGAAAGCCTCTCAGCTTTTCGTTACCTACAACCCCAGTAAGCTGGGGGAGGCGTTGGCCAAGCGTACGTTGTCCACATGGGTGGCGGACTGTATTGCCCAGGTGTATGAGGAAGCGAGGTTTCCTTTGGAGGGCCATGTTAGGGCTGATAGGGTCAGGGCTCTGGCAGCATCAGTGGCTCACCTGCGCTTTGTTCCTCTGGCAGACATCTGCCGAGCCACCACCTGATCTTCGGTTCATACCTTTGCAGCGCATTACTGCCTGGATAGGAAGTCTCAATGGGACAGTGCCTTCAGCCAGGCTGTACTACGTAAACGTTTTGGGGTCTAAGCAACTCTTACCCTCTGACCCTTCTCTGTTCAGGCTACTGGAGTGCTGCTTCCCTGGTTAGGGTTTTCATTGCGGCTGCTTGTGGCTCTCAATTAGGGAGCCTTTTTTAGCTATAGGTTCAGGGTATCCTGTAGCTGGGGAGTCCCGTAGTTACTCACCTGTAACAGGTGTTCTCCGGGGACAGCAGGAACCAGTCCTCACAACCCTCCCTCCTCATCTTGGAGTTGCAATCCAATTATTTTTCATTTGTTTTGCCGTCTTTTTAGCTATGTCATTTGACTGAGCAAGATGGCACCCTTGGGCAGGAAGTGGACCACGCATGTGTGGTAGCAATTCCCAAAGGCTTTCTTTGAAAGCTGGGGATTTGCTCTGCGATGGCTCCGTCAGCGTAGATGCCATCCATATGTGAGGACTGATTCCTGCTGTCCCCGGAGAACACCTGTTACAGGTGAGTAACTTTGCTTTATAGACCACCTGACAAGTCCACCTCTACCTTTCTCACTGACTTTAATGCATTGCTTCCCTTATTTCTTGATTCTTCTTCCCCCTCCCTCATTCTTGGCAACTTTAATATTCATGTTGATAACCCCTCTGACTCTATGCTTCTAAGCTCCTTTCCCTTACCTCCTCATTTAACCTCCAGCTTTGCTCTTCTACCTTCACTTATCAGCATGGTCATTGTCTTGACCTTGTTTTCTTCTCTAATTGTTTACCCTCTAATTTCCATACCTCAGTTCTTCCTTTATTGGACCATTACCTACTTATTTTCACCCTTCATCACTCCCACATCAATCTCGCCCAGTCTCTTCCTACCTTTTTAGAAATCTTCATGCTATTGATCCACTGGCTCTTTCCACTATTGGCTCATCACCTCTCTCTTCCACTTTGCCTTCTATCTCTGTTGATGAATCTATAGTTTCCAATATTACTGATCTCTCCTCTGCTCTGGATACTCTTGCTCTGCCTATCCTACCTCCTGTGAGATGCACTATAACTCAGCCCTGGCTGTCTTCAACTACCTGCTACCTATGCTTCTATGCCTGCTCAGCTGAGTGCATTTGACTCAAATACCGCTCCCTTTCTGACTTTCTACAATTCAAATTCATGCTTGCTTCCTTCCAATCTGCCATAGCACTTGCCAAGCAAAATTACTATGTCCATCTAACTAACTCTCTTGCCTCTGACACCCGTCGTCTCTCCTCAACTGTTAACTCTCTCCTCAAGGCACCTCCGCCTCTGAATCCTCCTTCTCTTTCTGCCCAAACCCTAGCCAACTATTTCCATGACAAGGTCCAAAAGATTACACTCCAGATCCCCACAAGACCAGCTTCATCCCCTCTTCCCCCTCTTCAATGCCAACTTTTCCCTTCAATCTCTGTTACCCTTTCATCCTTTTCTAAGATCGCCAAAGAGGAAACCTCTCATCTTCTTTCCTCATCTAAACATACTACCTGTTCCTCTGATCCTATCCCCAGTTTTCTCCTTAACTCCATCTCCTCCTCTGTATCCCCTTTCATTTCTCATATTTTCAACCTTTTGCTCTCCACTTCAAATTTCCCTGCAACCTTCAAGCATACTCTGTTCATACCTCTCTTTAAGAAACCTTCACTTGACCCTACTTGTCCTTCTAATTATCAACCCATCTCTCTTCTTCCCTTCATTTCTAAAATTCTTGAACGTGCAATTCTCCACTGTTGCCTTGAATTTCTTTTCTCTCAAGCCCTTCTAGATTCATTTCAACCTGGCTTTCATCCCTTACATTCTACTGAAATGGCTCTTGCCAAAGTCTTCAGCAACTTGTTCCTGGTTAAATCCAAGGGCCTTTACTGTGTGCTCATTTTTCTTGACCTTTCTGCTGCTTTTGACACAGTTGAACACCACCTTCTCCTCGACACATTGTCCTCACTTGGTTTTGGGGCTCTGTACTGTCCTGGTTTTCTTCTTATCTCTCCCATCATTCTTTTAGTGTCTGTTCTGGTGGTTCCTCCTCTACTGCTGTCCCTCTCTCAGTTGGTATACCCTGTGGTGATGAGAGCTGCCATAAGAAAATGGAAACAGAAGAAAATGCTGTTTGTACCTTTAAAACGAGTGACAAGCCAGGTTTGCACAGAGTTAGAAAAGCAAGCATGAAAAAAAAAACCAGCGCTCTGCTGAAGCTAAGCCACGCCCAAGCTCTGACATAGAGCCTGGCTTGGAGGCTGATTACGGGCACATGTGCAAACAGAAGGGTGTGGCAGTCAGGAAAAGCGTTTTTAAACCTGACTCAGAACGGAGAGAGGAGAATTACCTGAAGGGAGAGAATTACCTGAAGGGAGAGGATTACCTGAGGAGGAAGAAATTCCTGAGCAGAGGAGAAATCCTGAAGGAAGGAGAGTCCCTGAGTGAGAGGAGATCTCTGACGGAGTGGAGTTCCCAGGGGGAAGAGAGTTCCCAGGAGGAAGAGAGACCTCAGAGAAAGGGGAGAGCTCAGAGAAGAAGGAAAGGAGAAGGACAAGGGAAGTCTGTCTTCCAGCTGCTGGATGGTACCGGTGAAAAGGGAAGCACACTGTCTCTGAATAATACTCCTAAAGCTGAAGCCAGCAGATGCCTAGCTTGGAAGGTTACAGCCCACGTGGAACAAGTTCCAACGTCCAGTGTTCTATACCCCATGTTGCAATCTTCAACTGCTAGAAGGTGGGTGGATACGCTTCTTTATGGAAAGAGCCAGAGCCCAGCCGAAAGCAGGGAAGCGGATTTGAACACCATAGAGACTTTAAGGGAAATGTTCCAGGGTAGGAAAGCTCCCTCTCCTAATGTAAGTGTTCCCTCTCAGAAAGAAAAGTTATGGAGTGAATTTTATAAGTTCTTACAAGGGAAGAAGTTTGAACAAGCTTTTGAAGCCAGAGAAAGTGACAAGCAAGCTGTAGCCCAAGAACCTATGCAGGTTGATTTCTGTGAGTCACAGTCTAGCTCGGAGGTGTCTCCGATGGACTGCTCTCTATGTTTTAAGGAAGTCTGAAAACCTGAGAGCAGGGATAAAGAAAGAAACATTTGCTGAGAAGAAATGTTTACCCAGATTTTGTATCTAATAAGCATTTCCCCAAAGTAAAGATGTTTTTGTTAAGAGAAGTTTACCTCTGCTGAAGGTGCTTAAACAAAGCTGCGCTGTGAGATGTTAATATGTTTATTGAAGACAGCAGCTTGTGTCAGAAAGCCTTGTGTTCAATTTTCCTCAGTTCCAGTATCCTTGTTTCTTTGTGTTGGAGAAGTATCCTTTTACCTGGGTTCAGAACTTTAATGCGTTTTGGAAACCCACAAAAAAATAAATATTCTTGTTTGCCTCAACCAACGGTTGCACAACTACTTTGTCTTTGAATGCAAATAGCCAAACTACAAGTCCCAGAGTTCCTTGCTGGTAACAAATAGTAAAGCTTCATTTAAGGACATACAAAGGCGACCCTATGCCTGTAAGCTCTTGGGCCCAGGCTAGGGGATCACAACCCCAAGGGTCTGTTCTAGGCCCTCTCCTTTTCTCTCTATATACCCAGTCTCTTGCTGCTCTCATCTCCTTCCATGGCTTTCAGTATCATTTTTATGCTGATGACTCTCAAATCTATTTATCTACATCTGATATTTCTTTTACGCTCCAAGCTCATATATCTGCCTATCTATCTGACATCACTGCCTTGATATCTCACCGCCGTTTGAAATTGAATATGGTCAAAACTGAACTTATTTTCCCCCTAAACCCTCTTCCCCCCTTCCTCCTTTCTCTATCTCTGTTGATAACACTCTTCTTCATCCTGTTTCCTCAGCCTGCAACCTTGGGGTCATCTTTGATTCCTCCTTCTCCTTCTCCTCACATATCCAATAGATAGCTAAAACCTGTAGTTTCTTTCTCTATAACATTAACAAAATTCACCCCTTCCTTTTTTAACCCACTACTAAAACATTTATTCACTCTTTAGTCACCTCCCAACTCCTTCTTGCTGGTCTTTCTCTGAGTTATCACACTCCCCTTAAGTCTGTTCAGAAATCTGCTGCGCAACTAATCTTCCGCCAGTCCCCTTCTCAAATCACTTCATTGGCTTCCCTTCTGTTTCCGTATCCAATACAAACCTCTTCTTCTGACCTATAAATGCATTTGTTCTACTGCGCCTCACTACCTTTCCTGTCTCCTCTCTCCCTACACCCCTCCTCGTGGACCCCACTCTTCCTCTGGTCTGCTTCTATCTATGCCCTTTTCTTCCACTGCCAACTCTAGACTTCGATCCTTTCACCTTGCTGCTCCTTAGGCCTGGAACAAACTACCTGAATCTTTAGGTCAGGTTTCATCTCTCCCCCTTTCAAATTCATGCTAAAGGCTCATCTCTTTCAGGCCGCTTTTGGATCTTAATCCCTTGTTCTCCTTGTGCCTTCTTACCCTTCCCTATCGTACCCTCGTTCTCATCTAGTGTACTGTCTTTCTTGATTAGATTGTAAGCTTTGATGAGCAGGAACCATCTTTTATATGTATCTGTACAGTGCTGCATATGTCTTGTAGTGCTATAGAAATGATTAATAGTAGCAGTAGTAGAACTGGGCAACCAGGATCTGGATTCGGGTTGGTAAATGTCTCTGATAGAATACTTTCACAGAATTTCTGGCACAAACACATGGTTAAAGAAAAGTCTTTGGAGTAAGTCTTTAGATCAGAAGTCAATAGCTTCAGACAGCAAAAATGCAGGAAGGGGTTTCCACAGAGCTCCAAACTAGATAAACTTTGGAACAACCAAGAATCAGGAAGAGGAACTAAGCACTAAAAATATAGAACACAGTTAAGAGCAGGTAGCCAGGACCAGTCAGGTAGCTTCTCCTACAACATAGTTACTTTTTTTAGCTCGAAGATCACTAGTTCCAATCCAGTCTCTGACAACAATGGAAAAAAATACAGAATTTTGGATTTTTCATGTTGTGTTCTGATTAAAAATGATATGAAATAATATTGATATGTCCCATGTTGTTTCAAATGAATGCACAACCCTACCTTTTTTAATAACTTTCTATATTATATAACATTCCATTTTACTTTTTTCCTATCATTGTTCAGTCTGTTCAGGATCATGTTTATGATATGATCCCCATTAAGCTTATGCAATCTTGCAGGTCATATGTGTAGTCAGACTATAATAAATCAAAGTTATAATGATGGTATTGTTGAAGAATGTAAAATGTATTCCTTACCAATGGTAATGGAAACTATTTGCAGCCTTTGCTAAATTGTGGTGGTTTCAGCAAATAGCTATTTCAGGGTCTCAGTTAAGGGGAAGATGTATCAGGCATACAGTACAGAGATGCCAAAGGTGGCCCATCCCAAAGAGTGAGATTTACCCCTCCAGTGAGTGAGAGTGAAGGTTAATGAGTGAAGGTTTTATCACGGAGCATTTGTGATATAAATTTTGAAAGATTGTTTTGCAAATGAAAGGAGCACCACAAAATGATGATATTTAACTCCCTATAGTTTTATTTTAGCTTGTAATTTTTCACTGTCTCCCTCCAGAACAGAACTAGAACATTTCCCTGTAGAACTCACTATACAAAAAAAAAATCTGACAGTAACAACAACATAAACCTTCTCAAGTACTGTACCAGGCATATTATGAAGTAAGACATAACCCTGCAAACGTTGGCTTGGATAGAACAAATCTATCAGTCCATAACAGCACCAATGAGGACCTACCTAGAGAAGACAACATTGTAAATACATCATTATCAGCTATTGAGAAAATTAAATAAGCCACATTACTACAGATCCCTACACAGACATTCACTGCTAACAGGATACCTGGTCTTGGTCACACATTTTAAACAAAGAGAGACCCTCATGAAGTACAGGACAAATCACCACAAACTGACAATAGAAATATGTAGACAAAAATTAAACTGAACTCCCAAGAAGCCAGACTCTGGATGCATTGCAACAACAGAGAAAAAGAAACTGCAATGCATTTACTCTGTACTGCACCAAATATTAAAATAAAAGATAATATAAATTCCAAAAATAGACATATTCCAATTGCTAAATTAAAAATATTTTTTTCTACCTATGTTGTTTGGCCATCTTATTTTTCAAAACGTTTTGATCCCAATCTCTAGATTTTGCTTTTCTTTGTCTTCTTTTAACTTTCTCTCCAGGATGTCGAATCCATTTGCCCACTTCTCTCTTCTTCATTTCCTCCTCCATATCCATCTCTGGCATTGATCTTTTCCTTTAATCTTTCTTCCATTTATATTTCTCTCTATCCACTCAGATTTCATTCTTTCTTAAACCCAGTCTTCAGTCTTCTTTTTACGGCATCTACGTATAACTGTCTATCTCTTTCTCTCACTCTGGCCCTCCAGTTCCCCATTCCCCATTTCCTTATTCCCCAGTCTCCTTCCCTTCCTCAGCATCTTCTCTCTTTTCCTCTCCTTTCAGCATTTCATCTCAATCTCTCCCTCTCCTTCCAGTATTTCCTCTCTCTCTCCCCCTTCATTCAATCTCTTTTCTCTCTCTCCATTTCTATGGTTATCTCCCAACTGTCTTCTGCTTACCTCCATGCCTCCCTCTGTGTTCTTATCCCTCCTCCTATTCCCAAAATCTCCCCTCTATATTCCTACTCTGCCTCCCCCCACCCTTTTTCACCCACTCTTAAGTCCTCCATTTTTATTCTTTATACTCACCTTCTCTCTAGCTCTCATCTACCTTCCTCTGCCTTTCATCTTTTCATCAACCCCAACTCCTTCTCTATCACTCATCCTGCCTCTGCCTTCAAGCCATTTCTCATACTCCTTACCCAGCCTGCCATTCCTCCTTTTACTTTCTCCATTTCCACTAGTCACCTCTTTAGAAATTGTTCTCTTTGCCTCTCATTCCCTCCACAGCCTCTTGTCCCTTTCTATTGCCTCCTGGCCCCTCTTCGGTGCCTCCAAATTCTTCATACCATCTCCCAGGATTGGGTAAAAACTGGATCCTTTGAATAACCTGGATTTAGGGTTGTTGTTGTTTAGTGCCGTCAAGTCAGTGTCGACTCATGGTGATCCTCTGAATATTTGACCTAAACTGTGTTCGGTCTTTAGTCAGGCGGTTCTTCAGTCATTGTTGATAGAGTGGCACCCATAGCTGCTGTTATTGTATTGATCCATCTAATTGCCGGCCTTCTTCTTTTGCATTGACCTTCTACCTTGCCAAGCATTATGTCTTTCTTTAACGATCTCTCTCTTCGCATGATGTGTCCAAAGTATGAAAGTCGAAGTCTTGTCATCTGAGCTTCTAAGGAAAGCTTAAGTTTGATCTCCTCTAGTACTGATAGGTTTGTTCTTCAGGCAGTCCATGATATACACAGTATTCATCACCAGCACCATAATTCGAAGGCATCGATTTTCTTCCTCGCAGCCATATGATGATATTGAAAATACAATGGCTTAGACAAGTCGAATCTTTGTATGGAGAGATACATCTCTGCTCATGTGAATCTTACCTAGGTCCTTCATAACCATTCTGCCAACAGCAATCCATCATCGGATTTCTTTGATCCTATCTTGATCAATGTAAAGGTTGTGCAAGAGAACTATCAGGTGTTCTGGTATACCCATGCTTCTTAATGTGGCCCAGAGTTTCTCATGGTTTACACAGTCAAAAGCCTTGCTGTAGTCAATACAATACATATGGATTTCCTTCTGGCAATATTTTGTCTTTTCAAGGATCTATCTCACATCTGTGATGATGTTTCTTGTTCCTCGCCCTTTCCTAAACCCTGCTTGCACTTCAGGCAGTTCTTGTTCCAGGTATGGTTGTAGACTCTGCTGAATGATCTTGAATAGAATCTTGCTGGCATGTGTGATCAGAACAATTGTGCGATAATTTATACAGCAGCAATATTTCTTCAATATTGTTATAAGCACAGTTCTTTTCCAGTCAGCTGTCCATGAATTTGTCTTCTAAATTTCTTGGCAAAGCCTTGTAAGTATGGTAACAGCATCATCCAATTGCTGTAATGCTTCAATGGGAATGCCATCATTTCACTTTTTTTTGTTCATTGATAAGGCTTTCATTGCTGTTTCGACTTCTTCTTTCAACACCAATGGTTCCTGATCATAAGGTACATGTTGAAACGACTGTTTGTCTACTTGATTTTTATGGTATAGTGACTCCTTTCCATATTTTATTGATTTTCTCAGCATCATTTAATATGGATCCTTGAGCATCTTGTAGTATTCCAATTTGAGTTTGGAATTTTTTCTTTAACTTTCATAGCTTTAGGAAAGCTGATCTTGTTCTTCTTCTAATAGTTTCTGATTCTATTTCCTTGCATGCATCATTATAGTACTTCTCCTTGTCTTGCTGAACATTGCCAATCTGTGTTGAGTTCTGTGATTGTTTCTCTTTTTCATCTGGCTTTAGTTTTTCTGCATTTCAGGGCAATTTTCAGAGTTTCTTCAGTCATCCATTTTGGCCATTTTTTATTTTCCACCTTTTATAGAGACTTCTTGCTTTCTTCCAACACAACCTTCTTGATGTCATCCCATAACTTCTGGAGCTCTGTCATTTGTATCTACACCGGCAGCCACAAGCCCAATCGGCATCCAGCACAGGGAGTTGGTCTGAAGCTCTTCCTGCTCCCTGCACTGAAGGCCAATCAGGCCCAACGAACAGCATTTAAAAACAGTGCCAGAAAGGCACACCCTCACTTGGTGAGCCCGTGTCTGAGGGCCTCGCCAGAGGATCCTTTGGCATGGCTCTTAGGCAGGGACTGTAAACAAGGATGGAAACCTTGCTAAAAAACAAGAAGCAACCGGAAGTTCTCATGACAAGCTACTGAAGACACCCAAGAACAACCACAAATACCATTGAGATTAACTACCACTGTCTTCCACTACATGAGCATCTTCAGCCACTGGACGACAAGTGCTGTGACCCAATCGATCACCTTTGCACATTGACTGCAAGCCTGGAACTCCGTTGCTTTTCTCAGCACTGTCAGGATAAGCCCTCGCTTGTAGCAAACAGCACGCTAGATGGCCAAGCTCCACCCACAGGCATCTTCGACCGGCAACAAGGCATAGTATAAAGCACAGCCTCTGCAGACACCTCAGATTCCACCACGCCAAGCTCTCCACAAGCAGCCAGGAACACAGAACCCCATTGAGAAAGGACTACCACCTATTCCCAACATACACAGATGATACCGAACAGGCAATAAGACCCACTGACCTTCAAAGGAGCCTTGAAACTGTAAATAACATACAACAGAGATGGGGCATTTCAAAGAAGGAGCTCCTCCTCTCTCAACCCAGCCCACCTTTTAAAGCCACAGGCCTTACCTAATGGCACAAAAACACAACATGCCAGCTACCCAAGACATATACACCTTCCTTCTTATTCTTATCCTGCTCTTCCACTTCACAAGGGCTATCCCCACCACTACAACAGTTACAACAACCCTACTACATCCACCACTGCACATGCTATATCACAACCCAATATGGCAAAATATATACCGGCACACAAACAGGAGAACTGCTAGATTAATAAAAATACAACCATCACTACACACAACTGGCATCACAACCAGCTCCTCCAAAGCTCCCCTATTAATATAGAGCTCATCAATGCTAGATCTATGTGAAACAAGATTAACACCATTATAGATCACCTTCAATCCCACCAACGGACATACTGTGCATTACCAAATCTTGGCTGAAAAGAACCGACCAGATCATCCTAAATCAAATTACACCTCACACACACACATTGCATTCAACTGTCCACACACCCACAAAAGAGGCGGAGGGGTACTAATCCTAGCCAGATCCGACTTCAGATTTAAAGCTTCCAAGACTATGAGCACAGAACACTGTAACATGATCACCATAGAAAATAGGCACTTAGCCATCTGCCTCACCTACAGGACCCCCAACATCGGTGCCCACAAAATATCTAGCATACTCAAAATGGTATATTCAGCTAACTCTTATATTAGTGGGAGATCTCAACCTCAATTCTGCATCCAATAAAGAGGCTGTCACTTTCCTCAGAGCAATAGAATCACTTCAGTTCATGCAATTACTTAATGGTACCATCCCACCACCTGGGCTCCACCCCAGACCTCATATTTGCCCCAAGTCACCTTCTAGGACAGGACAATATAATGCCTCCTCTGGTCACACCGATACCATGGTCTGACCACCATGCCATACATTTTAAGATGCACATTCCCCACCAAAGAACACCAAAGAAAACATCTCGCTCTGGAAGAAGATTCAAAGGATTCAACAAGGACCAATTCCTGAAGGATACCTTCCCTAACCTTCCCCAATACTTCAACAATCTAGATGAGGCAATCAAAACCTGGAATACAACCATCACTGCAGCTGCAAGAGCTCCTGATTGAGTAAACCCCAATCACAGGGAGGCAAGACCAAAATCAGCACCCTGGTACTCTGATGAAATAAGGGAAGCCAAGAGAATGCTACGCAAGATGGAACAGCGCTGGAGACAGACAAGATTAAAACCACTCTAAAACAATACCACCTAAAGCAAGGGGACTACAACAGTCTGATCAACCGACACAAGCAAGAATATCATACCAACCTCATACTAAAATCCAGCAACATGCCCAGAGAACTCTTCGAGATTGCCCGAACCCTAACAAAGGAACCAACCATAGAGGAGAAGACACAATTTACCCTCAGTCCTTTGCGAACTTCCTACTCACCAAGCATAAGCCCCCTCTGAGAGCCACACCACTCATTAACACCACACACTGCAAAGCCCCGCCACTAGACACATGTGGGGCAAATTTTACATACCCATGACCGAGCGAGTTGCCCGCACAATCACCGCACTAAACATCAGCATTGTCCAGTAGCATGGGTAAAATCAGCTAAGGGCAAGCTCAACCAATGTATTGTCGCGCCCCCTTATGTCCAGGCGGCTGCCTAGAGGAGGGGACGTGCCTTAATATAGTCCAGAGCCTGGGTTTCTGGGGATTGTAGTTGTGGGTTCAAATAATATTGAGGCCCGAGAGTTTAAGGCAAACACAGGAATATTTATTTTTGTTTTCCACCTTCCAAAAAGAGCCTTTAAAAGCTCAATGCATGGTACACAAAATAATATAGGATTCTTTCTCCCAAAACCAGGTTTTCCACAAAAGAAAAGACTTTTACATACAGCACCACATAGTAACTGTTTCTATCAGGTTAAAATGTTTTGTAGTTACTTTTCTTACAACTTCCAGCATTCAGAACAAAGCTTTAATTGCTTCCTTCAGCATTAAAGACATGTAGCTGTTTTCTTTTAAAGTTCCAGCCTTCAGCATAAGGTTTTAGCTTCTGCACTCAGCATAAAGCATGTGTAGCTGTTTCCTTCTTTTAAAAGGCAAACAGGATTCTTGAGCAATACTGACTTAAACAACGTCCAGCCTGTTTTTCTTTTCTGCTTTACCAGACAGTAAGATGCTAGGCCTTTCTCCTTTCAGTTAAGACCATTACAAAGTCTTATGACATAAAGAACAGTCCATTATAGAAGACTCGGATTCCTGGTCAGATTCATAACATTCAGTTTGCATTTCTTCACCATTAGTGCTTTCTGTATCCTGATTTAATTCTCCCTATACAAACTCAGGTTTAACCCCTTCCAGCAGCTCTAGTACTTTCCTCCAATAAGACTTCTCTTTGCACACAGGCTTTTCAGCAGGCACGTGAAGCCTCTTCTCTCTCATTAAGTGGCACAGTGCCTCTAACTGACTTAAATTACTTTTAGTCACAGATTTACTCACGTTCCCTTTTTGAGCTGGCAAATTTCCAATAGCTTCCTGGATTACTGCCAAAATACCTTGCTCCTCGTCAGGACTTCTTTCAGCTATAAATCTCCTCCCCCCAGAGCCCAAAGCAGTTTCTCTTCAGCACTGGCTCCTCTCTGGGTTATGGCTTCTACCCCTGAGAGCTCCACTGCATTCCTCAGCGTTCTCTGTGGTTAAATTTTTCCTGTGACTCAGCCTCACAGCTTCCTTCCCTCTGGAACCCTCTCTAGTGTTGTCCTTGGAAATACTCTTCTCTTCAGCTGCCCTGAAGGTCTTCCTTCCTTCAGACTTCCTCGAGTTTCTGCTTCCTTCTATTTCCCTAGTGGTTCTATTTCCTTCTATTCCCCTGCATTTATATGAGTGTGCCTGAACTAGGGTCCCGTGCTCTTCCCCCAGGTGGCTCTCATTAACTTTACTACTTGCTTCAGAGCTTGGGCGTGGCTTGTAACCAGGAGCTACGTGTGTTTTTTTCTGTTTAGCTTCAGCATGAGAGCTACAGCCTTCCTGCCTGTCTCTCTCCCTAAAGGTAAATGGGTGTTTTTCTCATATTTCCATAGGCTCAGAAACACTTTCGCCATCACAGTATCCATAAAATAATAAGCTCCTCTCTAACTCAAGAATACATGCCACCCTCCCTCAAACAGGCAACCTTCCGCCCAATCCCCCAAAACAATTTAACAGATAATGCAGACCCTGCGTTATACCACCCATTCTCCATTCTTCCCTTTCTATCCAAACTAATTGAAAAGATACTACAGCGACAATTACAGGACCATGTCGACTCACATGCCCCCCCTGGACCTCCACCAACATGGTTTTCAACCCAACCATAGTGTCAAAATCCTACTCACTCGGCAATTTGACAACTTGATCAGAGGGATCAACAGTATAAAAAATGGCTTCCTGCTCATTTTCGTCGATATCTCATCTGCATTCGACACAGTGTCCCACAGCATCCTATTAAAAAGATTCAAAGGAACTGGTCTCCACAGTGGTTTCAATCTTACCTCAGTGACTGGCGACAACAAGTCAAAATTGGAGCAAACACCTCCATTCTGTCCGACACAGGCCAGGGAGTCCCAAAACGGTCTTCCTTATCTGCTCTACTCTTCAACCTTTATATACAGCCGATTTGTGACATCTTTAAAAGGCATAACGTTCAATATGCCATATACAAGGTGGCCCAAAAAAAGTGAGAACATCTCATAGCATATAAGTTATTTAAAAATTCAAAAAGACAGATGTAAATGATTGACAAAATAAAAAAAAAAAGATGGCGACCGGAAATTGTTGAAATAAAGACATTGTATAGCTAAAAAAGGTAAATAAGTAACATAGAAACATAGAAACATGACGACAGAAAAAGACCACAAGGCCCATCTAGTCTGTCCTTCCACAACAACAACTACAACAGTCCACAGTCCAACAGTCCAAGTAAGCTATTTAAGCTTTTAATTTACGAGATGTTCTCACTTTTTTGGGCCACCCTGTATGTAGATGATATCATGGTCTACATCCCAATCCATCTAGACATTCTGGACTATTCAATCATGGTAGAATGTCTGCAAGAGATAACGGATTGGCTCTCAAACAACAACCTAAGCATCAATTACAAGAAGACAGAGGCTCTAATAATCACACGAGACACTTCCTTTCTCTCCACCCCTCGAAATCACAATCAATCTGTCCGAAACATCTATTTCAGTAAAAGATGAAGCGAGGTACCTGGGAGTTATCTCAGACTGCAGCTTGAACCTACAAGCACACATCAACAAAACAACCAGAAGCAAGTTTCACAAGTTGGCCACAATTAGTAGACTCAAACCCTTCCTCAGCCAAGACCATTTCTACACAATCTGCTAAGCTGTCATTACATCCATACTGGTCTACTGCAACTTCCTAGTCTATGGACTACCGAAACAAACCAGCCAGCCTCTGCAATTAGCTCAGAACACCACCGCCATGAATCAGCAAAACAAGACCACATAATGCCCTCTTGAATCAGCTCCACTTGCTCCCAGTCACCTCACATGCCAAATACAAGACAGCTCTGACCATCTTTAAAATCAGACACAACATATCGGCCGACATACTGCAGGACCTGATAGGCACTAAGCCTAGCACCAGGCAACGAAGATAGAACACCTTAGACACCATCCCAACACCCAGTTCATTCACAAAAGCCAACAAGTCTACCACAAAGAGGGCACTATATATCTGGCGGCACCCACCCTTTGGAACTCTCTTCAGGAGGCACTAAGGGCCACCACAGACATAAAACACTTTAAGAAGAAGCTGAAAACCTTCCTCTTAAGACTACTTCAAGGAGTTCTAGCATTCCAGATTCATAATATATATATATATATAATTATGAAATCTATCAATAGACCGAGGGAGCTTTTTAGCATTGTTCTAAAGCTCACAAAAGACTCTATGCAGCATCGTGCCCACCACATAGACCCACAGGTCTTTGCAGATTACTTAAGATCCAAAAATATCACTACTCATACATGCCCCCCTTCTACACTGGCAAATTTTATTTTATTTATTTATTTAACAGTTTAACTTATACAGTTGCTTATATACCACTACCTTCCACAGATCAGGTCCGGTTTACAATGAACGAAAAATGAACAGAATAATAGGTCTGTTTTACATGAAACATTAGATAACTAAGTACAATTTGCTAATACATTAAACATGATTGAACTATGTATGGTAAATAATTTGTTATATAACAATCGAACTAGTTACATATTTCTCTAAACAGGATTTACACATAGTTATTAAATCATCTATTAATTGTAGCTAGATTGAAGAAATTAAATTAGGTATTCCCTGAGATATCTATTAACCATTTCCTGTTAGTGGTATGGCTATAGTGGCTATAGTTTCAATGATTCTCAACACATTTGGGAGAACTTCACTATTCCTTCATCCCAGCAAATTGAAGACATAATACAGGGACTTAATACAACAATATCACCTTTGGATCCTTGTCCAGTGTCTTGGATCAAAGCAATAAAACATCAGCTTTCACCTTACATTCATAAGATTGTTAAGAACTCCCTTCAACAAAGATACTTACCACAGTCATTAAAACAAGCTATGATTCGGCCAGTCCTTAAGAATAACACACTAGGCCCTTCTGATCTGAAATCTTACCGCCCAATTTCCAGTTTACCTTTCCTTACCAAAGTTATTGAAAAGTCAGTACAAAACCAACTTCAGGATCATTTGGACTTGCATGCACCACTGGACATTCACCAGCATGGCTTTAAACCACAAGTCATCTGGGTCCCTATTGGACCCAGATGACTTCCGAACCATATATCAAGCGCTGATACTGCCGCACTTTGATTTTGCAAATGCCATCTTACAAGGTCTCCCCCAATCCACATTAACCCCCTTACAGTTGGCCATGAACGCCGCAGCTAGGATCCTTTACGGAGCATCCAGATACGACCACGTGACCCCCATTCTCAAACAGCTGCACTGGCTACCAATCAATGGGAGAATCACCTTCAAAACCCTTCTATTAGCTTTCAAGGCAATCAAAGGTATTTCAGCCTCCTCACTCACTCATCTTATCCACTTTGTCCCTCCCATCAGATCCAGAAGATCAACAGCTGTAAACTTGCTTGCAATACCAAAGGCTTCGACAAAGTACAACATGACAACCACAAACAGGGCTTTCAGCTTTTACGTACCCAAATGCTGGAATGCTCTACCCCCTGACATTAGGGCCATAGCCAACCTATATCAGTTCAGGAAGGCCCTCAAAACCCACTTGTTCCTCCAACACTTACCTGACAGCAATTGATCCTAGATATACCTTCCAGGAATTGACCCAATTTAGTTAGAAAAGACCTACATGCATTATCTGACTTTTATCTATCCTTCCAATGTAAATAGATTATGTATATAGTTAACCCTGTTTTCCAAGTTTATACTCCTGTTCGATGTAAACCTGACAGCTTGTTGTTATGGTCGTTAAGTTATAATGTAAACCGCACTGATGCTAAATAGCGCGGTATATAAGAAATTGTAATAAATAAACAACACAATGTTGAAACCTTGCTCACCTCTCTTTTTGATAATCTTTTAAGAGGTATCAATAACATTAAGAATGGATTCCTGTTAGTATTCATGGATGTTTCAGCTGCTTTTGACACAATATCTCACTCTAAGCTACTGCACCGTTTGCATCATATAGGTTTACGAAATAATACTTTAAACTGGTTTAGCTCTTATTTGGAAGGTCGTATGCAACAAGTCAAATGTGACCAGAAAAAATCTTTGCAATTCCCAGTCATTCAAGGAGTGCCTCAGGGTTCAGCTTTATCTTCTATTCTGTTCAATATTTATATCCAACCTTTATGCAATATTATTAAACTACACAAATTCTATTATCACCTTTATGCTGATGACATAATGGTATATACCCCAATTGTTTTACAATCTCTTGACTTTTCAGCAATTTCTAGATGTCTCCAAGACATGAATATCTGGCTTTCAAATAATAACTTTACACTTAATTATGACAAAACTGAGGTAATGTTTGTTACTAGGAACCCTAACTTCATTCCTCCAAATACTATTGATTTATTAAGTAGGCCCATCATAGTTAAAAATGAAATCAAATACCTTGGCATAATTTTGGGTAAGGCATTGAACCTTAAATCTCACATTGCTAAAATTGCTAACAAGGCCAATCATCGTCTAAAGATTGTGAGAAACCTAAAGCCATTACTCCATCAAGACCATTTCCGTACCGTTTGTCAGGCTCTCATCACCCCCCTCCTAGACTACGGAAACCTGCTTTATCAAAGCCTCCCTCAGCTAACTCTACACCCTCTCCAGATGGTTCAGAATACTGCTGCACGTATTATTACTGGTACAGCAAAAACAGATCATATCTCCCCTGTCCTACAACAGTTGCACTGGCTTCCAGTAAGAGTCAGGTCAAAATTCAAGACACTTTTAATTATCTTTAGGATTTACAATCACCTGTCAGCAGATGCTTTACAAAATATTATAACTAGAGACATTATCAATAGACCAAGAAGAAGCAGCACCAGTAATGACAACATAATTAGTACCCTTGCTGAATACTGTAGGACTAAGCAAGCAACTTCAAAAAGAGCTCCTTCTTTACTGGCTTCCAAACTTTGGAACTCTCTCCCGATGGACCTCAGAATTATGACTGATATCAAAGATTTTCGCAAGGCCTTGAAGACCCTGCTATTTGCTGAAACTTATAATTTGATATATAATTAATAGTTTTTACCAATAGGCCCATTTTATTACATTAATTCATCTTAGTTTTATCTGTTAATGTCTTATCTACCCTATGTTATTTGTAACCTTCCACTTGTATTGTGATTTATTTATTTATTTATTTATATTTTATTTAGTGTACATTTGTATCCCGCTACTTCCAGCGATCAGCAGCGGCTTTCTATACATAGTGGTGCGGCTGTACAGGCCGGATTTGGAACATACAGTGTGATTTCAGGGGTGGGTAAAAAGCATCAAACGGTCACATATTTACATTTGATTGTATCAGAGGAGACTTTACATATATACATTTGATTGTTTGTGAGGAGGCTTCACATATATACATGTACACATATATTACATATCACAAGAGGCGTTTCATACTGCTGTGTGTTATTTAGGCTGGCAAGGTGCCTGAATAGAGTAACACTCTAACTAGGTTAGGTTGTAATGTGTCTGAAAGAGGTGAGTCTTCAGCTTCTTCCTGAAGTCCTTCAAGTCCTTGTTTGCTCGCAGTTCATGGGGCAGTTGGTTCCAGAGTATTGGTGCAATAAATGAGAACGCTCTGTTGGTGGTGTTTGCGTTGCAATTTCTCAGGCTACTCGGGACATGAAGGGTGTTGCAATTTACTGTTCTCCTGCTTCTGGTGATTGGTTGATCGGATATTAAGGTGTTGAGGTATGAGAGTGCTACATTATGAACGAGCTTGAACGTGGTTACTAAGAGCTTATATTGGACGCGGGCCTTGATGGGGAGCCAATGAAGCTCGATTAGTACTGGAGTGATGTGTTCGGTTAGGCCTTTTTGCATGATAATTCTGGCAGCTACGTTTTGTGCTAGTTGAAGTATGTTAAGGTTTTTTTTGGGCAGACCTTGTAATATAGCGTTGCAGTAATCCAGGTGGGGAATGATGAGGGCTTGTGCCACTGTCCTGAAGTCAGAGTGGTCAATAATATTCCGTAGCGGTTGCAGGATTCTTAATTTGATGACTGTGATTGAAGGATAAGGTGGGATACAAATCTGTCTAAATAAATAAATAAATAGTCTAATGTGGACATATGTTGATAGGCTAATGTATATACGTTACATTGTAGATAAGTTAAGCTTCCAAGCAGGGGCAGCCCAAGGGGGGTGCGGGGCCATGTGCGGAGACTCGGTGCGGGGCCTCATTTGCATAAGTGGCCTTATTTGCATAAATATTTGCATAATGTTACCATACACTAACTTTTAGTAAACATGTCTCTTAATGAGTGTATGGATAAAGAAAGACTAAAAGATTTCTACATTACTATAATCCAGTGCCAACCGCCAGGCACATTAGGAACTACTACAAACGCTGCCCATTTAGAACCCATAGCAAACCCGCCGTATCCTGACAGCATTACCAGGACTCACAGAGCACCATACCCTACCTATCAAAAGGCAACACTGCAAATATTAAACCAATACATTTCAGAGAATACTGGGGAAAGAGAAGAAGTGGCAATGTCAAATAGGAATTACATAAACAGAATACCTCAGCTCAGTTACACATGCAGAACATAGACCATCACCAAACAAGGAATCACAATTTAGAAACAGGAAGGCAATAATTAAACTGTGAACCCCAAAAGCCAAACTTGGAATGTACAACAACACTGTAGAAATAAAACTATAAATTAATTTCCTCTTGTACCAAACAAAGCGCAGACGTTAATGATGCACATTTCCCAGAGCTTTCATATTCCAGTTAATAAATTCAAAATAAAGAGATATCTTTCTACCTTTTGTGCATTTTTTTTCAGTTGCAATTGGTCCAGCCACTTTCTTCTGGTTTCTTCATGTTTTCTGCTAACTCTCCATCGTCTGCTGTCCATTTGTCCTTTCTTCTCTCTTCTAGTTTTTTTTTCCATTCTCTCTCTCTACATCTGCTTTAACATACTAATCTTTCTCCTTTTGCTCTTTCCTCATTCCTATTTCATCCACACAAATTTTACCCCTCCATCCTCAATCCCCAATTACTCTCCCAATACCCGGCCAATTGTAGATTTTTCATCCCTCCTACACAAAATATTTTTCCCCTCTCCATTTTACTCTCCCCGCCCCATCCCATTCTAATCCTCCCCCAACATCAGCTCCCTTCTAGTTCCAGTCTCACCCAGCATCCATTCCCTTCTAGTCCCTGCATCAGCCCATTTCCAGTCCTAGCCCCCCCATCAGCCCATTTCCAGTCCTAGCTCCCCCATCCATTTCCAGTCCAAGTCCCTTCATCAGCTCATTTCCAATCCTAGCCCCCCATCAGCCCATTTCTAGTCATTTCCTAGCCCCACCATCAGCCCATGTCAAATCATAGCTCCCCTCCACTCAGCCCAATTCCAGTCCAAGCCCTCACATGAGCCTACTTCCAGTTCTAGCCCCTCCATGAGTCCATTTCAATTCAAGCCCCCACCACAGCCCATTTCCAATCTTAGCTCCCCCCAACAGCCCATTTCCAGTCCTATCCTAGCTGTTCCATCAGCCCATTTTCAGTCCTAGCTCCCTTCCCTCACAGCCCATTTCCATTCCAAGCCCCCTCCCCATCAGCTATTTGCAGTTCAAGCCTCCCCTTCCACTCAGCCCATTTCCAGTCCTAGCAACCCCCCAACCCATTACCAGTCCTAGCCCCCCGTCAATCAACTTCCAGTCCTAACCCCCATCACCCCATTTTCAGTTTAAGCCCCCCTATAACCATTACCAGTCCTAACCCCCCATCAGCCCATTTCCAGTCAGCCCCCCATAGCCCATTGCCAGTCCTAAACCCCCCCATCAGCCCACAGCCCATTACCAGTCCTAACCACATCAGCCCACCTTAAGTCCTAACCCCTCCCCATCAGCCCATTTCCTGTCCTAGCCCCCCCCATAGCCCATTATCAGTCCTAACTCCCCCCATCAGCCCACTACCAGTCCTAACACCCCATCAGCCCACTACCAGTCTTAACCCCCCCATAGCCCATTACCAGTCCTAACCCCCAATCACCCCATTTCCAGACAGCTCCCATCAGCCCATAGCCCATTACCAGTCCTAACCCCCAATCACCCCATTTCCAGACAGCCCGCATCAGCCCACAGCCCATTGCCAGTCTTAACCCCCATAGCCCATTACCATTCCTAACCCACCACTCAGCCCACTACCAGTCCTAACCCCCCATCACCCCATTTCCAGACAGCCCTCATCAGCCCACAGCCCATTGCCAGTCTTAACCCCCCCATAGCCCATTGCCAGTCTTAACCCCCCCCATAGCCCATTGCCAGTCCTAACCCCCCATCACCCCATTTCCAGACAGCCCTCATCAGCCCACAGCCCATTGCCAGTCTTAACCCCCCCATAGCCCATTGCCAGTCTTAACCCCCCCCATAGCCCATTGCCAGCCCTCATCAGCCCACAGCCCCTGCGGGCTTAACAGAGACGCGAGGGAGACACTCTCCCTTCGCGTATCTGCAAGCCGGCACAGAGGGGCTCAGCCGCGCCGGGCAGAGGGAGCCCCGCGGGACACTCCATGCCGCCGCTGTGGCAGCGGCCAGCTTTTTTTTTTTTAAATTTAATTAAGAAAAAAAAGCAGAATGTTCTTTGCGCGGGGCCCCCCGAAACGCGGGGCCCTGTGCAAAAAACATTCTTGCTCAATGGACGGGCCGGCCCTGCTTCCAAGCATCTCCCGCATGATATCCTCATCTACATTTCTTTGTAAGTTCTCTGTAATGTTTTTTTAAGTTGAACTGTACACAGCTTTGATTTAAGGATGAGGTGGTATAAAAAAAAGTGTTAAATAAATAAATAAATTAATTAATTTTGCAGGCAGTCTTTAAATTCCAGTGGTATATTCTTAAGGTCATATTTTGCTACATTCATGAGTGGTTTGCTCTTTTTCAACTTTAACTTGAGTTTACATGCTAGTAGTTGGTGATCTGTACCACAGTCAGCTCCAGGTTTTGTTTTTGTTGATGTTATAAAGCTTTTCCATCGTTGACTTCCACAGATGTAGTCAATTTGAGTTTTTGTATAATCCATTGAGTGGTCCATGTGTACATTCACCGTTTGTGTTGCTGGAATAAGGTGTTTGAGATGAATAGATCATTGGTCTTGCAGAATTCTATCAGTCTTTCTCCAGCTTCATTTCTGTTGCCAAGTCCATATTTTCCAACCACTTTGCCGCCTTCTTTATTGCCAACTTTTGCATTCCAGTCACTCATAACTATCAGAATATCCGGTTTGCATGGTCTGTCAATTTCAGCTTGTACTTGTTTATAGAACTCATTAAATTCATCCTCTTCTGCAGCTGTCGTTGGAGGATATACATGAATTATAGTTGCGTTGATGGGCAATCCTCGTAGATGAATAGAAATTAAACATTCACTGACTGCACTGAATTTCATTACAGTTCTTGCAAGTTTCTTCTTAATTATAAATGCAACACCATTTCTTCTTTGTCTTTCATTTCCAGCATAGTAGACCATGTGATCATCTGATGCAAAGTGCCCAATGTCAGTCCATTTCAATTTGCTGACACCCAAAAGATCATAACATAGTATATGACGGCAGATAAAGACCAGTATGGTCCATCTAGTCTGCCCAGCAAGATGTACATATTCCATTTCATTCTTGACCACCTCCAACTTCCCTTGGTTCATGCTTCATACATTCTATGTCCCAATATGTAAGACATCTTTGCAACTTCTGACTCTCATTTCATGTGCAGTTACATCAGAAGTCAGACGTCTCGAGGGCTTTGATCCAACCACATGATAAATTCTGGCTTTCCTCTGAGATGTCTTCAGCTCATTCCCAGTATCCAGTTGAGTTCTTTCCATCTTGGAGGTATTCCACTTCAGATGGTCCCAGAGAGGATCCAGCTTTTACCCATGAATGTATAGGTGTCTGGGAGCAGATTGCTGCATTAGAAGGCTCTGGTAGGTTAGGGGTTAGAATGCAGCTAGAGGCAGGTTTTGTTTAAAGTAATAAAGGAGTTAAGGTAGAACTGGAGAACCTGGATCCTCTAGATCTGAGTAATGGAGGGAGGAACAACAGTGCATCTGCTGTGAGAAAAGCCTCTAGAGCTGCTAGTGTCCAGCACGTTTCTTTTTGCAGCAGTGAAGGAATGAAATCAGATACAGTATGGTGGATATGTCACCTGATCCTCTGGATCCTCCAGATCTAATTTGATTTCTTTACTGCTGCAAAATAAATCTGACCCCTCCCCACACTGCAGTCTAGCACTTCATGGGCTTCTTCCACAACAGATGTGATTAACTAGCCTGGTGCAGTTTGCTGATTTTTATGCTCCAGATCCTCCTGCACAATGGACATAAGGAAAAAAAAAACAGATCCTTTGGGTGAATTTCATTAAAGATGATAATCAGGGGATCTGTTTTTTACCTATTTCCCCTGCTCCTCACCTAGTGTCTGTTTTCTTTCCACTTTACCACTTCCCCAGCATCCTCCCTGTCACTTTCTTCCTTTACTCACCCAGCTTCTATTCTCCCTGAAACTCTATTACCCCCTGTTGTCTCCCCATTTTATTCCTTTATCATTATGATTGAAGAAATCAGGAGCTAGTTTTATATGCAGTGCTGTCATCGCCATGAGCCATGATGGGGCCTTGCTCATGTTAGATCCCTCCACTTATCACTCAGGCTGCCCCAGCCAGGCGGGATCATATCATTGAAATCAGGAGCCGCCTCTGCCACTCTTTTAAATTCAATGCTGTCAGGGCCATGAATGGGAGAAGCAGCAGGAGCCTGCCCACAGCTCTTCACCAGTTTTTTAATGCAGCAGATGCCGAAACCATGATGAGAACACATCTCATGAGATCAGCATCAGGAAGTGCTCATCCGGAATACCAAAGGCAGTCTCGGTGCCAACATCTGCCACGTTAAGACTAGTGTTTGAAAAGCCGCGGGCAAGCTCCTGCCGCTCCTCCCATTCATGGCAATGACAGCACTGAATTTAAAACAGCAGCGGTGGCTGCCGATTTCAGTGATATGGTATGATCCGACTCGGCTGCCGCAGTTTTAGTGATAAATGGAGGTGGCCAAAGCCAGCAAGTCTCATCATGGCTATATACCTGGCTCTGCCCTAAACAACACGTTTTTATTGTCAGGGTGGGAAGCCTCTGCTTTGCGGGACCTTGTGCAAGCAACATGCTGGCACATGCCTAGGGTCAGCCCTGAATATACCAAAAACAGAGCAGAGCCTGCAAGTCATTTTAGGCGCATTGCTCAGGGCTCTGCCGGTCATGCCCCATCTGATATAAACTTCCTGTTTTTAAGGGGCGGGACTGGCAGAGCACTGTGCAACGCATCTAAAATAACATGCAGGCTACGCTCTGTTTTTTGATGTATTGGCGCTTCCATGGGTCCCAGCACTGGCGGCAGAGCTGGGCACCAGTGAGGGGAGGGTGCTAGATAGTGGCATGGAACCGTGGAGGTGTGCAGGGGGAGACAGCAGGTCCCGGCAGTGGAGTCACGAAGGTGGGCTAGCACCAGATGCATGAGAGTTGGTGGTAAGTGTGTGTGAGCGTGTGAGTGCTGCCAAATGCATTTGTCTCATGCCTAATGCATGTGGCTTGACATGTCTAGGTAACTTTACAGAGCTCTTGCAATTCCACATCTCTACGTTTATGTTTGATTTCATCAGTCTACATCATGTTTCCCAGCCTTTACTGGATGCACACCTAAGCAATCTGATTTTAAGACTTTCCATAATGAATATGCATGAAAGATCTTCAGTATCTCGTATGTATATTCATTGTGGCAATCCAGAAAACCTGACTGGTTTGGTTAAGGTTGGAAAACATTGATCTGTGTGAATGTTATTCTAAGACTATTAGCAGCAATCTAGTTTTTTGAACTTAAAAGACTATGGGGGTCATTTTGGAAATCTTATTCGTGCTTTGGATATCTGAAAAAGGGCATAGAGATGTCTCCTGAGCCATTTTACATCCAAGTCTAAATGGGGGCAGAGTATAGGCATGACTGGGGAATTCCCAGGAACCCGGACATCCCTACCTGATCTCAGAAATGTCATGGACGTCACATGCTCATTATGGCCGTAAAACATTCAGACAAGAAAGCACTCCGTGATCCCCAGAACTCAGCACAGCCTTAATGATAGCAACAGTCTGATCTGAACCCTGGCTGTTCTGCTTCTAGCCAACTACTCTAATCATTAGATTTTCCTAGACATCTAGGGTCTAAAGTATGGTTCTAGGGATATCTATGTAGATGCCCCCACTGACGTCCATATTGAGCACATTCACGTTTGTGAAATCGTATCTGCACCTGGACATGCATGATTTTTTTTTTCAGACATTCTGGCTTAGATGTCCCAGATTGCACATAGACATACCTTCTAAAATTCCCATCTATAAATGGATTGATGAAGTAAAACCACATAACATTTTCCCTTCCTTTCATTTAGCCAAACACTGATGTCTAAAATAATGATTGACTGAAACACTCCTTGGGCAAGCCACTTAACCCTCCATTGCCTCAGGTACACTTAGATTGTGAGCCCTTTGGGGACAAGGGAATAAAATGTACCTGTTAGTATACATGTAAACCGTACTGATTCTAAAGAGCGCGGTATAAAAAATAAATAAATAAAATAAAATAAAATAATTATTGTTTCTCAGTTTTTAACTTGATTTGATTTATTGATTTCATATGCTGCTTCCACTTAAGTTAATTTAGGAAATGTTTTTATTTCATTAGCACCTCAATGCCAGATTGTGGAACATGCTGCAGTTCATGAATATCTGACATACCCTGGCAGGACTGTACAACAGCTCACCCCCAGATCAGCCAAGACATTGGAAACAATTCTTGAGGTGGCCAAATATCCTCTTAATGATGGCAGGCTTGCGCCTGTGAGCCCTATCATTCGCTCTTCTGCCTCTGTGTGCAGCACCACAAAGAGGGTCAGGAACCACCTCAGTGGTAGGGTTGCCAACTGGCTCCAGATGCACCCGACAGGCTTGCTCCAGTCCTGGGTTTACCCCATTGCATGGAGTTACTTGTAGTTTTCCTTTTCTTATGGAGTGCAATGGAGAAATCAGGACTACATATCCCTGCATGCATTGAGGTAAACTCAGGACTGGATCGAACCTGTCGGGCATATCTGGAGCCAGTTGGTTACCCTACTCAGTGGGTAACTTCTAGTACCTGCGTAGATAGAGGGTGAATGGACACATATTAGGGTACTGCGGAGACACAGTAGCCTTGGGCAACTTACATGTGCAGCTGCTTTTAATCATTGACAGAGGACTAGATGTTTAGTTCATTTTAATTTGGAGGGGGAATTAAACATTTAGGGCCCAATTCTGACATGGACGTCCTGGCCCTCTGTGTGTCCATTTGGAACTGGATGCACAGAGTTAGCCGGGATTTTGATCCTGCGAGGCACGTCTAGACCCACGGGATCAGAATTGCGTCCAGGCTTGTATGTGCAGGCTGGGACCCCAATTAGGGTTGCCAACTGGCTCCAGATGCGCCCGACAGGCTTGTTCCAGTCCTGGGTTTACACCATTGCATGCAGGGACTTGCAGTCTTGCTTTTCTTATGGAGTGCAATGGAGAAATCAGAACTACATATCCCTATATGCACTGGAGTGAACCCAGGACTGGATCAAGCCTGTCGGGCGCATCTGGAGCCAGTTGGCAACCCTAACCCCAATTCAGGTCGGCCTGCATGTGCAGGCCTTCCCTGGCTAACTCAGTCAGGTCTTTTGAATGGAGACACGGCACCATGGTGTCTGGTTGTCATGGCACCGTGGCTCCATTCAAAAGCCACGACCCCCGGCCGTCAAAAAGAATTTTCAATCCCCACAGCCAACCCCCGGTCTGGCCTCCCAAGGCCAGGATTGGGCTGCGGGGAATCTCCTCTGCCATCTGCTGCGTCTTTCCAACTAGGGAAACTTATTCCACCTCAGAGGTGGAATAAGTTCCCCATTCAGGCCACTGGCCCCGGACATACAGGGTCAACATTGGAATCGGCCCTGTACGTCCGGGGCCGATGACCGCCCACTACCTGAGCTAACTCTACCACCAATCTGCCCCTTTCACGCCCCCATCTAACTTCCCTGTACAATGAGTGGGGAAGTTAGTTGGGGTCGGAAGGGGACATGAATAGCAGGGATGGACGTACCCCCGCTATTCGTGCCTGAGAATGACCCTCTTGGGAATTAAAGAGGATATCCCCCTTAATACCTACTATAGAGGGTTGGCCGAAATGAGCAATTTTTAATGCCTATTTGTGTCAGGGAGCAGCTTTAATTTTGGACATGACTGATTTTAACCATAAACGTGCATCCCTTATATGAAATGGGGATGAATGTGTTTTTTTGTCCCACTTAGACCACACCCCTGACACCCCCCCATGTAACTTGGATGTGTTTGGGGCAGATGTGCAAGATCGGGCCCTTCCAGTTTGCACATTTATGTGCCAGTATAATGAAATGTGTGCCTTCAAGCAGTACATCCATTTTTCCTTTTTAGTGTACATGCTGTGGCCATAAAGGAATCAGTCTTATGGAGTCAAACAATAGATTTGCAAAGCAGTGGCATAGCCAGCACTAGGGATGCCAACTAGATGGTTTTTCTATGGCCAGGCCAGCTGCCGGCAGAGAACTAAAACCGGCAGTTGAAAAGCCTGTTTTTTTTTGCTCTGGCGGAACCAGGAATGGCTCTATTACTCTCCCTTGTCCCCCCATTGCCCCCCCCCCCCCGCAGCCAAAGCAGGTGCGTCCCACTCCCAAAAGGACGTTACACTAGAGCGAGTGGGATGTAGCAGCAGGTTGGAAGGCTCCGCAGCTGCTGCACACCTGTTTTGTTTTGTTTTTAATTATTATTTCTATCGCAGCCACGGCTCTAGAAGATGCAGGAGTCACGGCTAGATTAGAGGCGAGGGTAAGAGTTGTGGGTTTTTTTTTTAAAAATTATTTCTATTGCAGCAGCAGCTGCTGAATGTGGGGGTTGTGAAGAGAGGAGGAGATGTTGGATGGAAAGTAGAAAAGAGAGATGCTGTATCATGGAGGGGTAAAGGAAGACAGAGGGGTGTGCTGGACACAGGGAGGGGGAAGGGAAATAAGGAGACAGAGGGGATATACTGGATTGGAGGGGGAAGAAACAAAGTAGGTAATGGCAGATGGTTGTTGGGAGAAGGTGGAAGCATGTTAGAAGGGTCTGATGCTTGTGGATGACAAGTAGGGTTGCCAACCGACCAGTTTTAGGCCGGCCTGGCTGGTTTTAGGGGCTAGAGGCCGATGGCCGACAGGACTGTAAAACTGGCCAATGAAGGGCTGGTTTTCTGCCAATCACCAGCCTCTGCTCTTTTCCCCCTCCCCCCACACTGCCTGCCCAGCCTACCCTTGCCCCACCAACGCTTTTCCTGTTCCTTTGGCTTTGGCGGTGGCACCAGCAGACCTCCGATTAAAAATAAAAAGCGGGTCTTTGGAACTCCATGCTTGCAAGGCTGGTCTAATCCTTCGCTCCTCTGACAGAGGGAGTGGGACAAGACCATCCATCCAAGTGTGGAGTCGCAAAGACCCGCTTTTTTAATTTTTATTGGAGGTCCACTGCTGCTTCCAAAGGAACAGAAAAAGCATTGGCAGGGCAAGGGCAGGCAATCCGCAAGGGAAAGTTAGCTGGACCTGGACCTGGGGATATAGGGACAGAAGGGGGTGCTGGGCATCAGGGGGATGGGGCAGAAGAGGAATGCTGAGCATGGGGGGAGATTCTGAGCATCGGGGATGGGGCAGAAGAGGAATGCTGAGCATGGGGGGAGATTCTGAGCACCAGGGGGATGGGGAAGAAGGGGAATGCTGAGCATGGGGGGAGATTCTGAGCACCTGGGGGATGGGGAAGAAGGGGAATGCTGAGCATGGGGGGAGATTCTGAGCATCGGGGATGGGGCAGAAGAGGAATGCTGAGCATGGGGGGAGATTCTGAGCATCGGGGAAGGGGCAGAAGGGGAATGCTGAGCATGGGGGGGGGGAGATTCTGGGCATCAGGGGGATAAGGCAGAATAGGAATGCTGAGCATGGGGGGAGATTCTGAGCACCAGGGGGATGGGGAAGAAGGGGAATGCTGAGCATGGGGGGAGATTCTGAGCATCGGGGAAGGGGCAGAAGGGGAATGCTGAGCATGGGGGGGGGGAGATTCTGGGCATCAGGGGGATAAGGCAGAAGAGGAATGCTGAGCATGGGGGGGAGATACTGGGCATCAGGGGGATAAGGCAGAAGCGGAATGCTGAGCATGGGGGGAGATTCTGAGCATCGGGGATGGGGCAGAAGAGGAATGCTGAGCATGTGGGGAGATTCTGAGCATCGGGGAAGGGGCAGAAGCGGAATGCTGCGCATGGGGGGGGATTCTGGGCATCAGGGGGATAAGGCAGAAGAGGAATGCTGAGCATGGGGGAGATTCTGAGCACCAGGGGGATTGGGAAGAAGGGGAATGCTGAGCATGGGGGGGGGTTGAGATACTGGGCAACATGGGTATAAGGCACAAGAGGAATGCAAAGCAGGGGGTGGGGGAGATTATGGGCATCAGGGGGATAAGGCAGAAGAGGAATGCTGAGCATGGGGGGGGGGGGGAGAGATTCTGAGCACCAGGGGGATGGGGCAGAAGAGGAATGCTGAGCATGGGGGGAGATTCTGAGCATCGGGGATGGGGCAGAAGAGGAATGCTGAGCATGGGGGGGAGATTCTGGGCATCAGGGGGATGGGGCAGAAGGGGAATGCTGAGCATGGGGGGGGGGGAGTAACAGGGCACCAGGGGGATGGGGCAGAAGAGGAATGCTGTGCAGGGGGGGGGGGAGATACAGGCCATCAGGGGGATAAGGCAGAAGAGGAATGCTGAGCATGGGGGGGAGATTCTGGGCATGTGGGGGATGGGGCAGAAGAGGAATGCTGAGCATGGGGGGAGATTCTGAGCACCAGGGGGATGGGGCAGAAGGGGAATGCTGAGCATGGGGGGGGGAGATTCTGGGCATCAGGGGGATAAGGCAGAAGAGGAATGCTAAGCATGGGGGGGGGAGATTCTGGGCATCAGGGGGATAAGGCAGAAGAGGAATGCTGAGCATGGGGGGGGGGGAGATTCTGAGCACCAGGGGGTTGGGGCAGAAGAGGAATGCTGAGCATGGGGGGGGGAGATTCTGGGCATCAGGGGGATAAGGCAGAAGAGGAATGCTGAGCATGGGGGGAGAATAAGATCATCGGGGATGGGGGAGAAGGGGAATGCTGAGCATGGGGGGGGGGGGAGATTCTGGGCACCAGGGGGATGGGGCAGAAGAGGAATGCTGAGCATGGGGGGGGGGGGGAGATTCTGGACACCAGGGGGAGGGGGAAGAAGAGGAATGCAGAGAATGGGGGGGGGAGATTCTGCGCATCAGGGGGATGGGGCAGAAGAGGAATGCTGAGCATGGGGGGGGGAGATTCTGGGCATCAGGGGGATGGGGCAGAAGAGGAATGCTGAGCATGGGGGGGATTCTGGGCATCAGGGGATAAGGCAGAAGAGGAATGCTGAGCATGGGGGGGAGATTCTGGGCATCAGGGGATGGGGCAGTAGAGGAATGCTGAGCCTGGTGGGAGATTCTGGGCATCAGGTGGATGGGGCAGAAGAGGAATGCTGAGCATGGGGGGAGATTCTGGGCATCAGGGGGAGGGGGCAGAAGAGGAATGCTGAGCATGGGGGGAGATTCTAGGCATCAGGGGGATGGGGGAGATTCTGGGCATCGGGGGATGGGGCAGAAGTGGAATGCTGAGCATGGGGGGAGATTCTGGGCATCAGGGGGATGGGGCAGAAGAGGAATCCTGAGCATGGGGGGAGATTCTGGGCATCAGGGGGATGGGGCAGAAGAGGAATGCTGAGCAGGGGGGGAGATTCTGGGCATCAGGGGGATGGGGGGAGATTCTGGGCATCGGGGGGATGGGGCAGAAGAGGAATGCTGAGCATGGGGGGAGATTCTGGGCATCAGGGGGATGGGGCAGAAGAGGAATGCTGAGCATGGGGGGAGATTCTGGGCATCAGGGGGATGGGGCAGAAGAGGAATGCTGAGCATGGGGGGAGATTCTGGGCATCAGGGGGATGGGGGGAGATACTGGGCATCGGGGCGATGGGGCAGAAGAGGAATGCTGAGCATGGGGGGAGATTCTGGGCATCAGGGGGATGGGGCAGAAGAGGAATGCTGAGCATGGGGGGAGATTCTGGGCATCAGGGTGATGGGGCAGAAGAGGAATGCTGAGCATGGGGGGAGATTCTGGGCATCAGGGGGATGGGGGAGATTCTGGGCATCGGGGGGATGGGGCAGAAGAGGAATGCTGAGCATGGGGGGAGATTCTGAGCATCGTGGGTATAGTGCAGAAGGGGTATGCTGGACATGGGGGTGGAGGTTCACATGAGGAAATGCTGGACATGGGGGGATAGGTACAGAGGGGGATGCTGGACATGGGGAGAGGAATAAGGGAAAAAGTGGGAGATGTTGGACATAGGGAATTGGGACACAGAGAAAAGATGGTGGACATGGAGGAAGGGAAGTAAGATGGGGAGAGGGGTTGATACTGCACATGGGGGAGAGAGGGGAAGAGATAGTGAAAGACTAGGAAATAAGAGGCTGGGGAAGCAGAGAGAACTGGGGAATGGGAGGATTGGGTGAGGGAAAGAGATTGAAAACTATAGCTAGACACAGTAAAAAAGGGTGAAATTTAGGAGTAGTTGGTAAGAAGGAGGAGTGAAATCTGGATAGAGAAGCCGAAAAATAAATGGAAGAAAATTGAAAAGAAGAGATCAGTGCTAAAACTGATATAAGGGAGGAAATGAAGACAGGAGGAGAGAGAAGAAATGGCAAATGGAGAGGAGACCATAAAAAGAGCTAAAAACCAGAGACTGGGACCAACATCATAAGAAAAATAAAATGAAGCAACAAAGGTAGAAAATAAATTGATTTTCTATTTTGTAACTGGAAATTGTTGGTATTTGGAAAGTACATTTGCCAGTAGTCAGGATGTCGGAGATGGCTGGGACCTAGCTCAAGGCAAAAATCTGAGAAGGAATCCTAAAGCCCACTAGAAAGCTGTGCCTTTTTCAGTCTCAGACAGATCTAAGGCCTTCTCTGGCATGGGGGGCCCAGAATAATTGCCCTGGTAGCTTCTTAGTTGCTTCGCTCTTAATGCCAATCTTGACATCTGCTGTCTTTGTTTTGTACAATATGGGCCTGATTCCATCCCGGATGCACAGAGGGGATGGCGATTCTGATCCCGCTGGGCACATCTAACCCCACGGGATCAGAATTGTGAACAGTCCTGCACGTGCCGGCCGGGATTGAGATTCAGTCCAGCCTGCATGTGCTGGACTGTCCCCGGCTAACTCAGTCAGGGCTTTTAAATTGCGTCATGTTGCCATGGCACCGCGGCTTCATTTAAAAGCCATGATGCTGGCCGCCAGCAAAAAGGGTTTATTCCCCACAGCCCGACCCCTGATTTGGCCTGCTAAGGCCAGGGTCGGGTTGCGGGGAATAAACCCTGGGCCCCCCTGCCCCATCTGCACCCTGGGCCGTTAAATAAAAACATCCAGGGAAGTTATTCCACCTCGGAGGTAGAATAACTTCCCCGGACATTTCGCCGGCCCTGGATGTGCAGGGCTGACATTAGAATCGGCTCTGTACGTCCAGGGCCGGTGACTGCCCATTGCCCATCATGACTCTGCCCCTGGACCGCCCCTTCCCTGCCCCCATCTAACTTCCCTGCAGAACCGGCGGGAAAGTTAGTCGAGGGCAGGCAAGGGCATGAATAGTGGGGATGGACATCCCATCGGGCCATCCAACTCTGCTATTCGTGGCTCAGAATAACCCCCTATAGGGGGAAATGCATTTCTTTCTGTTTCTCTGGTGTTACACTGAGGTTTTAGTTTAATTTTTGTCTACATATTTCTTTTTTCACTTTATGGTCACTTATTGGCGAAGGCCTATTTGTAATATGTGTGTGTGTCACCAAGACTGGGTATTCTGTTAGCATGGAATTCCTGTTTAAGACTGTGTAGTAATCTGGCTTGTTCAGCTTTCCTAATAGGTTTATTGATGTTTTAGGGCCCATTGCAATATGTATGGTGCTGTTTTTTCTAGGTAGCATTTTTTCTATGTGAGTTTTGGAAGTTAGTACTGGCATGGAAGATTTCCTTTTGGTCCTAAATGACATTTTTGTATTAATTCCAGACCTGGTCCAGCCATCAGGCGATCGCTTCTGGGAGTTGGCAGAGAGTAGGGCATTCAAAGCTAAACAATAAATTCTAACAGCCGGGGGAGGGGGGGGCATATGGGTTAAGATTTGCTTAGGGTGCCAACACATTAAATCAACTCTGGGGCTCACCCTGGTTAATTCACAATATGCTTGGTATTGAGAGGGAAGTTTTCTAGTATGATAAGTTTTATAGGGAAGGTTGTAGCTCTGCACAGATTGTTGGGGAAGGGGCCAGGGGATGCCGTTCGGTGGATGCAGAATATACATTTGCATTTAATGCCATATGAGAGAGCATATGTGTGTTGGAGGTGCCTGAGAAGGGGACTGAGGCTGAATAGGTGCTGAAAATTCCAAACACCCCCCCCCCCCCCCGATAGAGCCTGCAGATGCTAAAGCCTGCACCGTTGCCCTCTCTGCAGTTATTTTTTATGGGCAGGACAGTGGCTAAGCAGGGGGCAGGGCATGGGGTGAGAATAGGCAAAGAATGGCTAGCCACAGGTGGCATCTTTTTCTCATTCAAAAAGTTGGTTACCCTCGCCAGGAATAATTTTTTTGCTGGGGCCTGTGATTAACATGGGTGGGCACAAGGCAGTGTGAATGCTGGCACTGTCTCTTGATCTCTTCTCATTTGACTTTTCTGCTGCTGTGTGGGCCTGATGCCAAAGTGTGTGTGTGGGGGGGGGGGAGGGGGGTAAGAGGCCATGGCACGCCCAGACCCACTCTTGGCTATGCCACCGATTAAAAGGAATATATGCATGGAATATATTGCTCTTCTCCTAGTGTTGTGTATCTCTTTGGGCCCTTTTGCAACACTTGGGGCAGTAGCAAAGGGATATCTTGTCCTGGAGGGAGAGTTTTGTGCTGGTTGCTCTTCATTGTCAAAACTTTCAAGATTTCTGCTAGATCACTCTGGAAAACAATGTTTAGAACATCCTGTACCAAACTTTCAACTTGATCTAAATTCAATTAGCATAGCAACAATATTTGTTAACCAATAGTCAAAGGGAGTTTTAGCTTTACAGCCTCTTTTCTCGTTTGAGATTTCATAAATCGTTTAAGATTTACAAGTAACGAATTCAATGTTTTTAATTTTCAGTCAACAAATTTATCACTTTTTTTCATTTTTGCAATAAAGTGGCCAAATTTGTCAAAAAACAACCAACCATTCTTTATCAATAGCTCTTCCTCCTTATTTTCTCAGGCAGTGAGATTTTGTGCTATTTGATGTTACTCCTATCTCTTCGAACATTATGGGAAATAGTATCACATTGTGAGATCTTCTAGTGTTACTCTACATTTTTGGGGCCTGATATTCAAAGGAATCAACATGGATAGAAGACCTGCTAAATGTGTTAATCCCCTTGGCTGGGATATTCAATGGCAGTAACACGGTTAGTGCCTCAATATCTACAAATGCCGACGTTGCGTGTCTCAATGCATCAGGACGTTCTGGGGACAGCACCCGGTGATAGCCAGGCAACAGTGATATTGAGCTGCTGCCCGGTTATCGATAAGTGGCAAAAGTCTGGCACAGTAAAGGCTAGCCTAACTTTCGCCACTGAATCTAAACAGGCAGCAGCTGAATATCACCGTTGCCCGGTTAGCGTCACGGTAGTCCAGGCAACCTAGATATTAAATGCTGGGGCCCAGATATGGCCGTGGCATTGAACATCTGAGTCTAATGTTCAGTGGCATTGGATAGCCGCTTTAGCAGTGCTTGCCACTGCCACCGAATATCGGGCCTTTCATTTTCATCACTTGTCTGCTTTGCCTTAGAATGAAGCAAATATTGACCATGTCTCATATTCTATACTTTTTTCTATCTTTAATTCCAAAACTTCATTCTATTGGTGCTGTTCTTCTGAAAAAAAAAATCAAAGGCCATGCAACGAGTGTTTTTTTTCTAGAAAGAACAGCACAGTATTTGGATACAGGGTCATTCTTTGTGATTACCCAGCAGCCCCACCTCTTGAAACCATCTTTAGAAGTCAGTCACAGCCTGATGCTCAATCACCAGAGTATACACACACATGTTTTCATAGTTAGCACTAGAGATGCCTTCATTAGTGCACATTCCGTTTAATAAGGTGCTGTAAAATCCCTTTCATAGTCATTAACCTACAAATTAACATGCTTATAGTTTAAAGCATTTTTATTGATGTGAATGAATGAAACGAACTAAAAAAGTCAATAAAAACCAGGGAAAAAAGCCAAACTCCCAAAACAACATCCATCTAAACTCCACCTAGACTTAGCCAATCCCCTACCCTCCACTCAATATCCCCCTCCTCCCAATATCCTCCCACTCCCCCACTCTTCCCCTCTAATGTACATAGTTGCCATTATAAACAACTGTTAATTTATGTTATCTAAGTTCCTGTTCTATGTAAAACAGATGTAACCACACTATTAGTTTTGAGTTCCATGTAAACCGTCTTGAATTGTAGAAAGACGGTATATAAAAAACATCAAATAAATAAATAAACAAACAGATCCCTAGTACACACAATCCCCACTATTTGTGCCCTTGCCTGCCCCCGACTAACTTCCCCGCCAGTTGTGCGGGGAAGTTAGACTGAGCGGGGAAGGGGAGGTTGGGAGACAGAGTCGGGGTGGGCAGTGGACGGTCGCCATCCCTGGACATACAGGGCCGATTCTAATGTTGGCCCTGTATGTCCAGTGCCGGCGAAATGTCCGGGGAAGTTATTCTACCTCCAAGGTGGGATAACCTCCCTGGACTTTTTTTTTTTTTGATGGCCCGGGGCGTGGATGGGACAGGAGGTGCCAGGGTTTATTCCCTGTAGACCGACCCTGGCCTTAAGAGGCCATATAGGGTGTTGGGCTGCAAGGAATAAACCCTTTTTGCTGGTGGCCAACATCACAACATGACACCATGGCGCCGCGGCTCCATTTAAATGCCCTGAGTTAGCCGGGTGCAGTCCTGCATGTGCAGGCTGGACTAAATCACAGACCCGACCTGCACGTACAGGACTGTTTGTGATTCTGATCCTGTGAGGCTAGACATGCCCCGCGGGATCAGAATCGCAATCCCCTCTGTGCGTCCAGTTCAGACCGGACGCACAGAGGGGATCTACATCCGGGGCCCTATGCCACTAATGCATTTATCTTTACAAACCTAAATGTACAAACAGATATTTACCTTCATCTAAATTACCTTTGCCTAAAGCTACACATATATTTATCACATAACCCAATTTTCACATGCAGCGTTCATAGATGCCTTTGTTGGAAATTCATCTTATTCTACTCAGGCTTTCAAGTGTGTATGTACGGTAAATTTACAGTTAGATACCATACTGAAAATTTACCCCATAGAGTACAAGCAAAAATATATAACCAAACACTCATGCAAACTATTTTTAAAGACTTCCAACTAAACAATTTTAACTAAAAAGGGTCATATCTTCATTTTAAGAAGCGATTGATCCTCCTTCAGTCTTCAGGGCTAAGACCCAGACTGGGTTTTCCTCCTCATATTATAAAGCATTGTTTTTAATCTTCTTGATTGGAGAGGTACTTCATCTGCTTTTCAAATGGTGTGGCGTTCTGGCCCAAAACTCTGTCCCAGGGACCCTTTCAGTCAAGATGATAGTCAGAATTTAGTCTGCCTTGCCATTATGTTTCTGCCAGAAAGCTGGTTTCTCACTTTCCTCCTCCAATGTTTATTTTCTTAGCTATTTCCTGAGTTCCTTCTAGAATGTCTTTATATATCCCGTTATATTAACTCCTATAAGTAGCCTGTTTATGGTGATCTATATTTTATTTTATTTTTTTTACAACTTACTAGATATATTTTCAACTCTAACAATCTGCCTTTCCCCAGTTTCAAATGCTGTACTAATGTGAAGGCCCTCTTTCCTCCTCAGGCTTACTGACATTATGCTTTGCAAATATTTCAGCAATCAGGAAGTATCCACAAGGAACCGTTTATTCCTTTCTTGGAATTCTCTGCAGATTTCCACATCTTCACATTATTCTAGAAATGTCTAGTGGTCTATTTTTCATTTCCCAAATCCACAATATTCATCCTGATGTCTTTTTCTGGTGACTTTCTTTTTGACTAATTTTCCTAAACAAATTCTGTAATAGGCCTAATTTGAGCTTCAAAATACTTCTCTAGCTTCCCAAATTCTTTATTCCAGTCATTATTTTTCATAGTTTCAGATAAAAATCAACTATTTCTTGTGGAACCAATCCTTGCATAGTGCAGCAGAAGTGAACCATTTTGCCCTTTTGTAGTAGATAATTCCTTTTGCTCTAAAGGAGAGTGCCTACCCACTGTTAATGTATCAATACATGCAAACGATGGCATGCACACTTGTGAGCCTGAATTCTGTCACACAGTCTTGTAAGAGTCATTTTCCACATGGAAACTAGGCTTTACACAGGAAAATGCTTTATAAAATTCTATGTGAAGCCCCCTCAGAAATTTTGGGGAGATGAAGGAAGGTTTTATGTTTTGGCTGGATTATACTTCAGACATGGAAGAGCAGAAGTTACAACCTTTTGAACTGTAATATAAACCCCTTGTCTGTGTGTAGTCCCTGCAGCGGCTAGGAGTGCTGCTTGGCAGACAGTGCTTACAACCATCCAAGGGAAATGGTGTGTCTCAGTCTCTACTCTTGGGGAAATTTAGTGGGTACTTTGAATGGGACGACTATAAACTGGGAGGCCTTGGCACTTAGGGAAAAGGAGTGGTATTTTTTTCTCCCAAAACATAGAGTCCAGACCTGAAAGTTGTTTCCTGAATCAAAGGGGTTACTTAAAGAATTATAGGGTCACTGATAAAACAATAACAAAAACTGACAAAGGCAAAATTTTAATAGAAGCAGTTATATTTCTCTCTTTTTTCCTCAGAACTATGTTACATGCAGTTTCCGTCTTGTTGCTCTCTCCTTTGTGATGGAAATGGATTCCAAGCCTCTTCACCTCTTTAGTTCTTCTCAAAGTTCTTTCTGTCACCCTTCCTCCTGCACTATTTACCTACATCTACAGTGTATCATAAAGCCAGTGGCTTCTGTAGATGCAGGTCACTGATACTACAATGGAGGCTCTCCTAGCTCTGGTATCACTGGGTTGCTGAGATGTTGAGGTACCTCTCTGGATCCTCTCTCCTAGAGTATGTGACTCCCCTCTTCCCGACTCTTTCCCCTTCCCACAGTTACAGCTGCTCTTCCTCTGAGCAAGTAGGGGTGCTGGCAGGATTTGCAGTGACAGAGGAAACTCAAGCCCAAAGCATCTTCTAACCCCTCTGCTCTCTCCTCTGTTGCTCCTTATCTTCTGGCTTCCTCTGGATGGTAGTTCTCAGCCATCTCTGACCCAATTTGGTTGGTCAGGAGCAGCCCCGGTACCAGAGGCCTCATAGGCATGTGTGACCACACAAGCCATGTCAGAAAGTATATCCAAAATACACTGGAGTTCTGTGATGATAAATTGTCACATATTCCCTATAAATCATTGCAGGCATTGGACTTGATGGCCCTATAAGGGGTATCTAATAGTAACTTTGGAATTTCACCAGTATTTCACTGGGGAGGGCCAGAAGCTAGGGACTCTGATACTAGTGTATCCTGATTCCTAGCTTGGATCCCAGACACTGGTGTTAGGCACAAATTCACATGTTTGGCTGAGTGGTACAAGCATACCAGAATACCAGAAAACCATGAGAAGACAGAACTGGCATCCCTCCCCAAGTTTTATGTTTTTATGTTGTTACAGGCATGTTTTATAGAGGGACGATGCAGAAATGAGGGCTTAGATCAGGTTGGTGAAAAAAGCAAAAGGGTAAACACCCCATTGAAATACCCCCTGGAGGCATCAAGGAGTTAAGTAACTGTTTGACTGTTGATGCCATTCATACAGGAAACAGTGATTGAGGCCCCAGCAGAAGATGTTTGCCAGTTACTAGTGCAGAGTGGTATACTTTCATCAGAAGGGGGAAAGGCCCAGAGGATGTTTGTTAAGTTGAAAAATAAGTCTAATCTTTCTATTTAGATACTCCTGAGTGTTAAAAATGGCTACAATGAGCAAGGTGAAGGCTCTGCAGAAAGTTAAACCAAAAAGGTGGTAGGCCAAGACATTTGTTTTCCAGTTTGGGGACCGACTCCCAATCCTTCCATATTGGAAGGACAAATTGCAGCAAACGTTGGTTTAGTAAGCCAGCATATTCTCATTCTCAGAGTGGGTTGTAGGGTGTGCAAAAGGTGAGAACACAACAGTTGTCTTACAGATGATAATAGATACTCCATTCTGGTAAAGTTCAAGGAAAGCAGCAGATAACTTGGCTGATGTAAGGAAGCGTCTGGAGGAATAGATTCAGGCAGGGATTATCACTGAATCCCATAGTAGGTACAAAGGTGGCAGAAATAGCATCTTCAACAGGTTGACAAGAAGACCACAGCGCTGAGTGCTCCCATGATGGAAGAAACAAGCACAATGGCACAGATTCAAAGCAGTGCCGCAAAAACAAAGTTTCTTTGCTACACAGCAGAAACCGGATCTAACCTCTTGAGGATTCCATTGGCCTCCTAAAAGGGCAGGAATAGGCATGTACAGTGCCGAAACTAGAAATGGCATAAATAACAAAAAGACGGTCCTCAACAATCAACAGTAACCATCGGTACAGTCATGCAGCAGTGGTTAATCCTCCTATGAGAGGTTAGTTCTGGAACAAATAGCATATAAAAAGCTATAATAGGAAAAAAGAGTCCCATGCTTCTCTACTTAGGACATGAAGTGAATCTAAATATTCTTGAAATATGGAGGATCATCAAAGGGCTTATTAGAATTGTTCAAAGTCAGGCACTTTCTGGCTTGGTAAAGTATGGCTAATTGAACCCCCAGTGGCTTTAGATTATCTCAAGTTGCAAGAAATGCTTTCCTTCTCTGCAAGATGTTTTTGTTCAGGTCAGGAAAGATCATCACCTTTCACTCATCATTTTGCTCAGTCATATAACAAGGTAGCCTTGAGCTTAATTTTTTGCAATATATGCAGAGCATAAGGGTAGCACAGGATTTTGATTAAAAATGACCAAGGAAATTTAGCTCCAGCAGGCTTTAATAGCACTTAATAGGCCTGCCCAATCTCAAATGGCCAATTTTTTTTATATCAAGCAGTTTAGGCAGAAATTGTTCTAAACAGGATATCAGATCTGTACAATCAGCGCCTTCTTGAATGCTCAGCATGCAGATGTTGTTGCATCTTGAGTGATTATTAAGGTCCTCAAGATCTTTGCAAAACCACAAACAACTTCAATTGTCATCATGCATTCAAAATTGTATTGACATTTACAGTATATCACACTCCTGCATCAGGGTCTCTGTTACCTGCAGGGTACTAGCCAACTGCTCTTTAATGGTGACCATCTCTGACTTAAGGTCGACCAGTGTAGAGGCACTCCCTCTATCAAATCTTTCAAAACAACACGTTCTTCCATAATTATATGTAAGGTGATCTCTGCGACTTTACCCAGTGCCAGTTTTTTGGGTGAAGAAGGTTCTAGCTTTGAGCACTTGGTCACACATGAGTTATCTACATTTTTTCATCTTAGTTACCAATGTGAGAATACTCAGAAAAGATATACACCATGAGGTAAATGGGAGAAAAATCACTGCATTAACTGATACAAAGAATCAGTTTCACTGTATGTTCTCCATTTTCGCTATGGAGGTTATTCTGCTGTCTGTCCTGCCCCAATTCCACATCCTCCGCCCTGCACAGCCTGAGCCTCAGTGCATGCAAAGCCAGGGAGGGACAGGAGGAGGTGGCAGAGGGTGGGTAGAGCGGGGGCAGACTGAGATGTCAGGACGTCCAGGGCCGAATCAGGTCATGGACCTGTACATCCTGTGGGTGAGGTGCAATAAGCAGCCTTGATGGTGGAGATGGGGCCCAGAATCCCCCCTCAAGGCTGGGATTGCCCAAAGGTAGGCCCCTGCTTCCCAATCCGGGCCATGGCCGGCCCTATAGAGGGTTGGGTGGTGGGGGATCGGGGGTCTCCGATGTGGCAGGCAGGTCAAGTGGTGGGGTGGATGTCCCCACCAGTAGGTAGGGGCATGCCGAGCCATCTAAAGGCCCAATACTGCACCCGGTGGAGCGTCAGGCTCCTATGGTGCAGAATTGGGTTCCAATAGGTCTGTCCTGCTCAGGGCCATCCAGACAGCCCAGATGTTCCCCTACTGGGATCAGGCTCTCTGTGTTTTGCCTGATTAGATTGTAAGTTCTGATGAACAGGGACTGTGTCTTGCATCTTTATGTATATTGCTGCATATGCCTTGTAGCATTATGCAAATGATTATTATTATTAGTAGTAGTAGTAAAGAAAAGGGTTATCAGGAGCTATAAGTTCATTCTCATCTTTATTCATGTTCTAACAGTTCCTTCCTCCCATTGTGGAATTTTGAGTTTTTCTGCAGTCTTCTCTAGGTAAGTGGTTTCTTTCCACTTCAATCTGTTCAACACTCTGCTGCAAGGCTAATCTTCTATCAGCTTCATCATGCTCATATTACCCCTCTTCTCAAGTGACTTCATTGGCTCCCTATCCATTTCTGCAACCAGTTCAAACTTCTCCTACGGACCTATAAGTGTGTTCACTCTGCAGCTCCTCACTACCTTTCCTCTCTTATCTCTCCCTACACCCTTCCTCGGGAACTCAGCTCTTCTGGCAAATCGCTTCTATCTGTGCCCTTCTCTTCTAATGCTAACTCCAGACTTTGCTCCTTTCACCTTGCTGCTTCTTATGCCTGGAACAAACTACCTGAGTCTGAACGTCAGGCGCCTGATCCTTTTCAAATCCAGGCTGAAAACTCACCTCTTTGTTGCCACTTTCAGATCTTGACTCACCTGATCTCCTTTGTGTTTCCTTACCATTCCCCCTAGATGTAGCCCATGTCTACAGCTGCTGTGTTGTCTGTCTTGACTAGATTGTATGGTCTCATGAGCAGGGACCGTCTTTTACATGTGTCTTTGCAGCACTGCATATGTTTTGTAGTGCTATATGTTCAGTAGAAGTAGTTAAGTGCATCACTATTTTCCCAGCTTTCAAAGAAAGCCATTGGGAATGCCACCACGTATGAGTGGTCCCCTTCCCGCCCAAGGGTGCCACCTTGATCAGTCTCCCTTTTTCCACTGAGCCCTTCGGACGCACGTCCCTGTACCTTGGAAAAGGTTTTATTCATATTTCCTTCTAGTCTGGTTTCCCGGTCCTCTTCTCACCGTCCTAATGCCCCTGCTTCTGCAGCGGATATCAGGACTTTATTTTTTTTCTTTTCTTCGCGAGTTTGCTTCCAGTGCATTTCGCACCCTTTTCAACCGCTGGCCGAACTGAAGGTCTTCAACCTTGCGGGAATCCTTTTTGCCCCCATGGCTCTGGTTTCAAAAAGTGTGACAGATGCTCCAAAAACATGTCCCTCACAGATACCTATGACTGTTGTCTCAGGTGTGTGGGAGTGGACCATAACCCGGAGCTCTGCTCCCTTTGTAAAAAGATGTCCTCCAAGGCCATCCAGAGCCGTAAGCAGAAACTGGATGATATTTTTCACAAGATGGTCCCGATGCCCCTGGTAGCTTCCCACTCCACCAACCTTCTGCCTCTGGGGTCCCCCGCAGCCGCTCCGCGGCTCCGGTGCCACTCTGAGCAAGGGTCCCCCGAAAGAGAGCAGAAGATGAAAAAGGCCTCAAGAACCCTGTCGGGGGCTCCGGACAAGCGTGAGCATTCTCACACTTGGTCCCTTAGCCCTCCTCGGCAATCCCTGGAGTCAGAGAAGGAGCGGCCCCGAAAGGTACCTTGTACAGATACCAAGGCCTCCGGCAATGGCGCCCGGTCTCATGAGGGTCATCCTGGCAAGAATGCCCTCTCCTCTTCGACGCCAGACCTGGTTACCCTGGTGTCAGCATCGCAGGGCCCCACTCCTGCATGGGAGGCCTGAATGCTGGCACTGGAGTGCAGCATCTGTGCCTTCATTGCTGCCCAGCAGGTGCTAGTGCTGGGCCCCACTGGCATGGGCCCTGAGACCTTGAGGGCGATACCTGTCTTGGCTCCCCAGACTGCTGTGACAACCCCCGAGAGCCAGGGGCCTAATGAGGGATTCCAGCAGAGGTCTCAATCTCCATCCCAGTCCTTGGGTGCAAGATCTTCCCAAGCCAACGCCTCCGGCTCCAGAGGGTCTTTGGTCTCGAGAGCCCAGCGCGCTTCGGTCTCGAGAGCCCAGTGTGCGTCATGGGCTCTGCTCAAGCAGTCTAGCTCTGAGTCTCCCTCAGAGATTTCAGGCTGGGAGTCTGACAGGGATACTTCCTCTGAATCCCGGGCTCATCGGGACCTCTCCTCGGATTCTTCCCCACCTGCTTAGAAGCGGCAGTCGCCTCCCGAGGATACCTCCTTTCTGGAGTTTGTGTGGGACATGGCTCAAGCTCTGGTGCTCTCAACACAATCCGAGGAGGAGCCCCGTGTGGAGGAACTCGATATTTTACAATACGAGGCCCTGCCGAGGTAATCCCTCATGGTTCCGGTTCCACTCATTCTGACTCAGCTGCTCCTCCGCATGTGGGAGACACCTGCGTCTATCCCCATTGTCAGCAAGCACCTGGACACCATGTACAGGGTCCAGCGGGGGCTTGGCGTCCAGAAGGTCCAGCTCCCCCATACCTCAATGGTAGTGGAATCTGCTATGCAAAAGCAGAAGAGTTCAAAAACTCACTCTTTGGTCCCGCCGAGTAGGGAGTCTCGCGCCCTTGATGCCCTCAGGCGTAAGGCATACCAGGGCTCCATGCTGGCTTGCTGCATCCAGGCTTAACAGCTATATATAGGCGTGTTCCTTCGTGACCTCACAAAGGAACTCGGAGGCTTCCAGGTGGGCTTCGATGGCGATTACCTCCGCCATTTTCATTCCCTCCTGAAATCAGCTGGGGACTATTCGAAGTACCTTTCTCACGCTGCATACGACAGCTTTGAGTCCTCCACTCAGATAGTGGCTGCGGGTATTGGGGCCAGGTGGCTGGCCTGGCTCCAGTTCTCGGACCTTGAATAATGGGTCTAGGAAAAGCTGCTCTATATAGCCATGCCTGGGCGAACAATTGTTCGACATACCTATGGATGACAAAGCGGCAGAGATAAAGATGGAGTACATCACTCACACCCGTCTCTCCCAAAAGACGACTTCTCTCCTGAGGAAGAAACAGCAGAGCAAGAAGCCTTTCTTCCAAAGGAAGGGTCTCCCTTACCAAGACTACCCTCCTTACCCTCCGCTCCAACCTCATTCCAGGGTGGGCAAGGCAAGAGCGTCCCACAGGCTGGAGTAAGTTTAAGGGACCCAAGAGCCAGACCCCGGCTTTGGCCCAGTCAGTCCTGGGGTTTTTATGCCAGTTGCATAGCCATCCACCCTTCGCCGCCCCAGCTATTGGTGGGCGGGGGGCACCTGGTCCACTTTACTCCCCGCTGGGAGTCTGTAACTTCAGATGCCTGGGTACTCCGGGTCATCTGGGAGAGTTATCTCCGTCACCTGGACTGGCTTCCTCCACCCTTTTGCCCCATGGAGCCCCCTTGGCTCCCCGCGCACCAGACTTTATTGGCACAGGAGCTCGCCAACCTCCTCGAGGACCACATCTGAGGTCGCGGCTTCTACTCCCGCTACTTCCTTGTGCCAAAGCAGACGGGTGGTTTCTGACCCATCCTCGATTTAAGAAATCTTAACAAATATCTGGTGCGGGAAAAATTCAAAATGCTATCCCTTGGCGCCTTGCTGCCCATCCTCCAGCAGGGTGACTGGCTATGCTCCTTAGACCTTTGGGATGCGTACACTCACATCCTTGTCCACCCAAAACACAGAAAATACTGGCATTTCAGAGTACAAGGGAACCACTATCAATACAGGGTGCATCCCTTCGGCCTCTCATTTGCTCCGCAAGTGATCACCATGTGCCTCTCGGTAGCTGCAGTCCACCTTCAGTTACAGGGCACCTTCATCTACTCTTATCTAGACAACTGGCTCGTTACAGGGGAGATGGTCGATGAAGCACAGCGGGCCATAGCCCACACCTTCCATCTCTTTGAGCACCTCGGCTTCGTGGTGAATTACCCGAAATCCCACCTCACTCTGGTTTGATCTCTGGAGTTCATTAGCATGTGCCTCATCACTCTGCGGGCAGCAGCCTTCCTTCCCCAGCACAAGGCAGACCGCCTCATCGCTCTGGGTTCCACAGTTCAGCGCTGCGATGCAGTTTCAGCCTGAGTGATGCTCCGTCTTCTCGGCCATATGGCCTCGATGGTCCATGTCATCCCCGACCCCCATCTGCACATGCGAGCGGCACAATGGTGCCTTCGCATTCAGTGGGCTCAGGTGAAGGGCTGTCTCTGAGATGCCATCTTGGTCACTCCTCAGCTGTCCGAGTCCCTCGACTGGTGGCATAACACTCGGAATCTGCTTTGAGGCATGCCGTTCCAGGCTCCACATCACGACATGGAATTGACCACTGACACCTCTCTAACGGGCTGGGTAGCACACTGCAGTGAGCTCCACACACAGGGGTCATGGTCCCTCAAGGAGTCCTGACTGCCAATCAACCTCTTCAAGTTCCGGGTGGTCCTCCTTGTCCTCTGGGCACTCAGGCACTGCATTCATCATCGGACGGTGCTTGTTCAGACGGACAACCGGGTGGCAATGTTCTATATGAACAAGCAGTGGGGCACCGGTTCTTACAGCCCCTGCCTGGAGGCAGTAGCCCTTTGGTCCTTTGTGATTTGCCAGGGCATAGTCCTATGGGCCACCTGTCTCCCAGGTCAGGACAACGTCCTGGCAGACAGACTGAGCTGGATGCTCCAGCCACATGAGTGGTGCCTCTGCCCACAGACAGCGCAGTGGCTGTTCCGATGCTGGGGGACTCTGGTCCTGGACCTTTTTTCCAGCCCCATGAATTCACAGCTCCCGCAGTTCTGCAGCCCAGATCCCCACCTGGACAGGGAGGCTTCCGATGCCTTCCTGCTGCCATGGACGCATGGCCTTCTGTATGCGTTTCCTCCCACTCCGCTCATAGCATGAGTTCTCCTCAAGGTACAGCAGGAAGGGGCCTTGGTGATCTTCGTGGCCCCATGGTGGTCTCAACTGCCCTGGTTCCCGCTGCTGCTTCACCTCTCATCAGAGCCTCCGGTTCCCCTCGGCAGCATGCGGGCCTAGTTGACACAGGAGGAGGGTCTCCTGCTTTACCCAAACCTAAGGTCTCTATCCCTCATGACTTGGCGGCTGAGGAGATCACGCTATCCCCTCTTCATCTCCCAGTGGAGATCGAGGACATATTGCTGGCCTTGCGCAAGGACTTGACTAGGAGGGCTTATGCCTTCAAGTGGCATCGGTTCGCAGTGCGGTGCTCAGAGGTACGGGCCGACCCGTTCTCTTGCCTCACCCGCTTGGTCCTGCAGTACCTACTCCATCTCTTTCAGGTGGGCCCGAAGTCCAACTTAGTCACTTAAGTGCAATCTCCGCTAACCACTACCCAGTCGAGGGTGGACCCCTCTCGGGCTAGCTGCTGGTTTCCCACTTCATGCACAGGATGCTTCTTTCCAGGCCCCCCATCTGACCACCTCCGGCAGAGTGAGATCTCAACGTCGTACTCACGCGGCTAACTCAGATGCCCTTTGAGCCGATGGCGTCCTGCTCACTTTGGCACCTTTCTTGGAAGGTGTTTTTTCTGGTAGCCCTCACCTCGGCCTGGAGGGTCAGTGAGCTTCAGGCCCTGATGGCCAACGCTTCCTACATGAGATTCTATGGGAACTGGGTGGTTCTATGAACGCACCCTAAGTTCCTCCCGAAGGTTTCCACCTCAACCAGGAGATAGTACTGCTACCTCCACCAGGAGATAGTGCTGCCAACCTTCTTTCCAAAGCCCAACGTTGACCGTGCGTCGGCAATTGTCCACACCCTCGACTTTAGGAGGGCTCTCTCCTTCTACCTGCAGTGCACGCAAACCCACTGCAAATCCGAGTGGCTCTTTGTCTCCTATGACCCTGCCCGTTTGGGGCTTGCAGTCACCAAGCGGACCCTCTCCCTCTGGGTGGTGGATTGCATCGCCTTCGCCCAGGCTCAGGACGGGCTGCTGCTGGACCACCGAGTCACGGGACATGTCCATGCGAGTGCAGCATCGGTGGCACATCTGCGTTCCATGCACCTGGCTGACATCTGCCGAGCTGCAACCTGGTCCTCGGCTAACACCTTCACAACGCATTACTGCCTGGAGAGGGAGTCCCATCAGGACAGTGCCTTCGGCCAGGCTGTACTCCATAATCTGTTCGGGGTTTAGGCAACTCCAGCCCTCCAACTTTTCTTCTGCGGCTACCTGGAGTATGCTCTTCTGGAGACCCAGGGTCCTCAGGCTGTCTTCAGTTACCAGTGTCTGCTCACGGCTCACCATGGCACTTTCTACGGGTCCTTGGTAGCCTGTAGCTGGGGATTCCCATATGTGAGGACTGACTTAAGAACATAAGAACATAAGATGTGCCATACTGGGTCAGACCAAGGTCCATCAAGCCCAGTATCCTGTTTCCAACAGTTGCCAATCTAGGAAACATCCTGCTTGTTCCTGGAGAAAGCATAGTTTCTCCAGAAACAGCAGGAATCAGTCCTCACAACCCACCCAGGAGTTGCCCACTCTTTTTTTAGATTTTTATCCTTTGCCTGAGCTATGTCATCTGACTGATCAAGATGGCAGCCTTGGGCGGGAAGAGGATCATGCATGCATGGTGGCATTCCCAAAAGCTTTCTTTGAAAGCTGGGGAAATGCTCCGCATGGGTTCCGTTGGTGATGGAGTAGGCCCATTCCAAGTGTTGTTCTGCGGGAACATACCTAACACTTGGCATTGTCAGGGCTAATGTGGCATGAAACTCTTCCATGGATGGAATTTTTGGTTTCTGTAGGTAAGTGGAGCTCTCACTACTGCATAGACACAATTGGGATGGTAGGAATCAGGACGTGGTAGTGGCATTGATTTAGTGCATTTAGTGACTGGTTTAGACAGTCAATCCATCTATACTTTATACTTTCAGGAGTAGTTCAGTATCCCTAAGTTCAAGGGGGTGGCTTGTTCTGTTATAGAAGAGGTTCAGATGGTGGTTGTTTGTGGATATCACATGTACTGGTGCCCTGAGGGGTATACTTGCGGGATATACTTGATCAGGTTGTGCCTTGGCAACAAAGCTTCTTCAAAGGTGGAGTATCTGCTCAGGTTGGTGGTTGTTTTGGAAGATCAGTCTTGCGAGACATCACAGCATGGTTTCACCAGATGCATCTGCTTTCACACTGGCTGTAGAGGTTGGTGGCCTAGTGTCATGGGCATAGTCAGGTATTTTTAAGGCTATGTGCATGGTTTCTGATCTAGGCAAATGGTTTCTTCTGTCATTATTACCCTTAGTGGGGCCTGTGCTGCTTCTTGGGTTATTGTGATATCCAATGCTTTGTTTAGAATTAAGATTACCATTTTGATTTTCAATTTCTTTTGCACCCAAGGGAATCCGTGCCAGGTGCAAGTTGGCCTTGAGGCATATACTCAGTGTCAACAAAAGGGGCAATGCTGGTTCACAGTGCAGGGCTGTCTCAACTTGTTATATTGGCTCATTTTCATTCCATATCCTCTTGTATAAGGTATCTATCAGGTATTAAGTTTGCATACTCTTCGTACATGGTCATGACTCAAAGGGAGATTTGTTTATGACGGGCCCTGTTTCCAGGAAACACCCCTCTTAGCCTGGTTCCTGTGCTGCAGTCTATAGCACTTGAGATATCTGTAGAACTTGCCTCTAGATTCATTGGTTTTATAGGAGGAGTTGTGAGGATTGCATTGTCAAATGTATGGGTACAGCTCCATCAGTCCAAAGAAGATGAGATGGAAGTAACAAGGTATGTACAGTGTGAAAGAGATTATGCTGTCTGGTTACTTGCTTGCAACACTGTGCATGGTCAGTGAGGGGTATATGGTGCTGATTCCTCCATGTGGTTTTTAACCCTTAGTTAAATTTCAATTTTTGTGGCACTGAGGAAAGTCTAGTGGATAATGGTCTTGATCCATGGAGGCTGATGCTTTTTTTGTGTCATTTCAGTGCAGCTTCCATTGTTGCAGATCATGGGAGGGTGGGGTTTCATTGCTTGGGATGTTGGTGATATGACATCCAAAGGTTTTATTTATTTAATACTGTGCTCTTTAGAATCAGTGTGGTTTGCATGTATACTAACAGGTAATTTTTATTCCCTTGTCCCTGAAGGGCTCACAATCTAAGTGTACCTGAGGCAATGGAGGGTTAAGTGGCTTGTCCAAGGCCATGAGGAGTGGCCATGGGACTAGAGATCCCTGTCCCTCTGGCTTGAGGTTGCTTGTCCCCATGTGGGAATTGAACCCCTAGCCTTCTGGCCTGAGGTAACCTGTCCTAGCCACCGAGACACTCCTCCTCCTGCAGGTGTTATACAGTGTGGTTTCTCTTGCTGTGGTCTTTGCACCCATTTCTCTCAAATGCTTACTTCTGTCTGAAGACAGTGTAGGTTCCCAACTCCAATCCCAGAGGGCCAAACACCATTCAGGTTTTCAGGCTGTCCCTAATGAATATGCATGAGGTGCATTTGAATACAATGGGGGCATTGCATGCAAATACATCTCATGCATATTTATTAGGGACAGCCTGAAAACGTGAATGGTGTTTGGCCCTCCAGGACTGGAGTTGGGAACCTCAGGATAGTATGTAGCCAGTCATCATCTCCTAGGTGCAGGCTGTGGAGGTTTGCTGGGGGCTGCATATTAGTCTGATGCCTTGGTCCAGACTTGGTGACTTGGAATTTTGCATGTGTGCAGGAGAACGTTCCTTCCTACAGTGTTGCAAGCAAAGAGAGTCTCAACATCTCCTTTATTTTTCATTCTCTTGGGTGGTGGGGGTTCTATGTATGGAAGGGGATAGCTTGGGTTTGAAAGAGAAAAGAGAAGTTGCTACCAGTCGGCTATTTTCTTCACATGCTGCTGGGGGGTTCCAGGTGATTCCATGGCTGGTAGTGAGAGACACAAGGCAAGCTATTGCTTTGGACTGGCTCTTCTGCAGGAGAATGCCAAGTTTTAGTTGGCATTTGGGTTGTGGGATTTTTTGAGATGGCCGGCTCTTAAGTGACTCTTGATGGACTGTTTGGGATCTTCCACTCAGATGGAAGATACCCTTGGAGTATTAGTTATGACATTCATGTGGACAGCACATGATTTGTTGGATGCTTGTGGCAAAGAGGCTGCAGCTGTGGAGTAGGTGATTGGAGACTGTTTTGGAGACTGTCACCATTGTGGCAGGGGTTGGGGGTTTAGCCTACCTCCCAGAATCATCTAGAGATGCAAGGAATGGGGCCAAATAAGGAAACGTGTGAGCGATTGGAGGCTAGTGGGCATAACCACTGCTAGCTTTGGGGCATGACCTGGCGTCTCTGCAGGTTAATGGGAGTATATAACAGTAAGAGGTAACCCTATCCACAGCACTCTTAAAGAACCTTGCTATGGCTAGTTCAGCACAGACTAGCTCAGTGGCCAAGTGGTTATGGAGTTGGGATGATGGAATGAATTTGAGAACAGTGGGGGAAAATAGATGTGAGAAAAAGTAAGGGGAAGTCCGATCTAGAAAAGGAGGGTCTGTAGATGTTTTGGCCAAATGTTTCCATCAGTATGGTGTCAGTTGTCTTATTTCAGTGACTGGTGTGAAGGAGTATGAGTGCCTATATTATGAATTTGGGAAAATGTAATACTGTATAAAGCAGACTTAAGAAATGAACATAGGTGGGCAGTTAAGTGGTATCAGCTTAGCTGTTTAGTCAGCTACACTGAAATATATAGCAATAGTTTCATTTATATTTGGCTTAATGCTTTTGCTGTGACATGTTTATATTTTATTGTATTTTATGCAGTGGCCAGTGCAGTTAAAGTGGCTGGCCTTTGCTGCTTTAAATTATCCCTGGATATTCAGGGCCCGGGACATATCCAGCTAGTGGCACTGAATATCCGGTTTTGCTGCATAGCATTTCAGCTATCCATTCAACAGTGACATTCAGCCCCTTGCAGGATAACTAAAATGGCTAAAGTTAGGCCTGCCTTTTTTCTGCTAAATTTAGATTTTTTCTGCTCTTTTAGATTACACTGGTCAACAAATTTTTACAAAAGTCATGTTACTGAAATAAAAATAGTAATTTCTTATCAATTTTAATATGCTGAACACGAATATGACAGTGAAATTGCAAAGTTGGCTCTAGTTTTTTTGTAATCTACAAGAATTAATGTTTACATCATGAAATGCATGTCAATAGTAAATATAATAGGCCTTCGGTTAATACCTGTAAAAAACCAAGTCATAGACTACTTAGATTTTTTCGACTGTCTCTTGTACAGCTGTTCGGGAGCTTCTCTGGGGAGTGTCCAGCAGTAGACAGCCAGCATTGTAGTGGACCATTTTCCCTGGTATCTTTGCTCCATCGTTGCGATATCCTGGTGAAAACGTTCGCCCTGTTCATCACTAACCATACCGCATTTGTCAGGAAAGAAATCAAGATGGGAATCAAGGAAATGGATCTTTAGAGACATATTGCAGCCAAGTTTCTGATACTGCATCAGCATGTCTTCTACTAGTTCCTTGTAGTTTTCTGCCCTAACATTCCCGAGAAAGTTTGTTGACACTAGACGAAAAGCATTCCATGCTTGTTTTGCATCACCCTGCAGCAAGTTGTTGAACCAGTCATCTTTGAAGAGCTCTTGAATCTGAGGACCCACAAAAACTCCCTCTTTAATCTTTGCTTCGCTGAGTCAAGGGAATTTTTCATGCAGATATCGGAAAGCTGGCGAAGTGCAGTCCATGGCTTTCACGAAGTTTTTCATCAAACCTAGTTTGATGTGAAGGGGTGGTAGCAGGATTTTGTGAGCCTCAACCAGAGCTGGGTGCTGGATATTCTTCTCTCCAACTGTTACATTTTGACTGTGATTCCATTCCTTCCGCAAGTAGTGCCAATCCCTTGCTCAGCTATCCCACTCACATAAGAAACACATGTATTTTATATATCTCTGCTGCAGTCCCATTAAAAGGGCAACTACCTTCAAGTCACCACAGAGGTGCCAGCTGTACTTGTTATAGTTAATGGAAGTCAGTAGATGCTTTAAGTTATCGTATATCTCTTTCATGTGGACGGCATGCGCTACTGGAATAGATGGAAGACGGTTTCAATTGTTCAAAAGCACAGCCTTCAGATTCTGTTTCAAAGAGTCTATAAATAGTCTCCAGTCTTGTGGGTCATGAGTGATTTCTAAGGCATTCATGAGGCTTTCAATATCGGAACAGAATACCAGATTACTTTCCTTTCCGACTGCGTATAGTACACTGCTGACGTCAGATGGCTTCAGCAGCCGTCTGGCAGTAGTATTGCATTGCATCAGAAAATGATGCAGTCAACTCTGGATGAGTGTGTATGCTGGTATTATGCAATGTGATGCAATATTACATCATTCAAGGCTTATTTGGGATGTTGTTGATGTCCTACTGGATAAATTTACACGATGAAATGTCAAAAATGAACTACCTGCAATATCTTCAAAACGAGAGCCAATAATTTTTTTTTAATGTTATATTCGTGTTCAGCTCACCAAGATGCTACAGATTAGGGCCTTTTAAATTCAGTAACGATTTCAATGTTGACCAGTGTTAGCGGCTCAATATTGCCACTGCCCAGTTCACCTTTGGTGCTGCCCTCACTCCACCCCAGGAACACCCCAATGCTAAGTGGTAGCATCAGGGCGTGTAATAGGGCTATGTGGGTATATTTAGCTGCACAAACAAGTTATATGTCACTGAATATCCTGCTAAGTGACATTTACGCAGTTTGTAGGACTGCAACTCATATAAATGCCTTTGAATATGCCCTCCATGTGTTTTATATATATATATATATATATATATATATATATATATATATATATATATATATATATATATATATATATATTTAAACATAGAAAAATGACGACAGAAAAAGACCACATGGCCTATCTAGTCTGTCCTTCCATATCAAAAACTACAACAGCCCCCTTTTTTCCTTTAGAGATCCTCTGTGTTTGTCCCATGCTGTTTTGAATTCAGATACTGTCCTCATCTCTACCACCTCCACTGGGAGACTATTCCACGGATCCACCACTCTTTCCGTAAAGAAATTTTTCCGCATATCACTCCTGAATCTATCCCTTTTCACCCTCATCCCATGTCCCCTCGTAGCAGAACTTGCTTTCAATCGAGAGAGGCTCTCCTCCTGTGCATTTATGCCATGGAGTTATTTAAACGTCTCAATCATATCACCTCTATTCCGCTTTTCTTCCAAGGTGTACATATTAAGATACTTAAGTCTGTCCTCATATGCTTTATAATGAAGACCACTAACCATTTTAGTAGCCACCCTCTGTACTGACCTCAGCCTGTTTATATCCTTTTGAAGGTGCGGTCTCCAGAATTGCACACTATATTCCAAATGAGGCCGCACCAAAAACTTATACAGAGGCACTATCACCTCCTTTTTTCTGCTAACCATTCCTCTCCATATGCACCCAAGCATCCTTCTAGCTTTTGCTGTCACTTTTTCTACCTGTTTAGCCACTTTAAGGTCATCAGACACAACCACGCTGAGGTCCTGCTCTTCTTTAGTGGACAAAAGTACTTCACCCCCATACTATATTGCTCCCTTGGATTGCAGCAGGCCAAATGCATGACCTTACATTATTTAACATTAAATCCCAGCTGCCAAATTCTAGACCATTCTCCAAGCTTAGCTAGATCCCTCCTCATGTTATCTACATCTTCCTGGGTGTCTACTCTATTGCAAATTTTGGTATCATCCGCAAAGAGGCAAACCTTACCCAACAGCCCTTCCGCTATATCACTAACAAAGATGTTAAAAAGAATCGGACAAAGGGCAGATCCCTGGGGCACACCACTGGTAACATCCTTCTCCTCAGAGTGAGCTCCATTTACCTGTACTCTTTGTCGCCTCCCACTCAACCAATTTCTAACAAAAGCAGTAACTTTAGGGTCCATCCCTAGGGTGCTCAGTTTGTTTATAAGTCGCCTTTGAGGAACGGTGTTAAAGGCTTTACTGAAATCTAAATAATACACCACATCTAGAGCTCTCCCTCAGTCCAACTCCCTGGTCATCCATTCAAAGAAATGAATCAGATTTGTCTGACAAGACCTGTTTCTGGTGAATCCATGCTGCCTCGGATCCTGTAATCCACTGGAATCCAGAAATCTCGTTATTTTCTCTTTCGGCAGCATTTCCAATAATTTACTCACCACCGAAGTTAAACTAACCGGCCTGTTGTTTTCAACCACATCCTTACTTCCGTTTTTGTGTTAAGGGACCTCATGGGCCTCTCTCCAGTCCTTTGGCACCACTCCCGACTCTAACAAGGCATTGAAAAGGTCAGTCGGTGCTACTAGAACGTCCCCAAGTTCCCTCAGTATTCTAGAGTGTATCCCATCCGGTCTCATCGCTTTGTCTACTTTAAGTTGAGCTAGTTTCTCACAAAAACAGTCTTCTGAAAATTGTTCAAGATGCCCCTCGCTTCTGTTCCTGTTTGTGGGTGTTTTCTGAGGTCCTATTCCTGGCTCTTCTTTATACATTTTAGTTTTATATATATATATATATATATATATATATATATATATATATATATATATATATATAATGTATGCGTTTCATTTGTATTTTATGTCTATTATTTGTCAAATGTCTATAGCTATATATATATTTAATATGTGTGTGAGTTTGTGTGTGTCTGTGTCTAAAGAGGAGGGGGGTAGTAGTTACTGTTGGAGGAGTGCTTTACGGTGAGAAATAAAACAGGATATATTGCCAAATACATCTCTAGCAAAGCCACGTGTTCTCAATATCTTGAGCGAGAACAGGGGAAATGATGCAGTGCCCCTGTACTAAGGTGGAGGAAACTATTGATAGGATGATAAATCGTACTAAGGTATAAACGTTTCTACAGCATAAAAACTGACATATAGGCTAGAGTTACAAAGTGTGCTATAGTTTCCAATTTGGAGAAGGTCTTTTATGAGCAATCGCTGGATTATTTGGAAAAGACTAATATGTTCGTCCAAGACATGGGCTTAGCATTAAATTTATTTATTTATTTACATTTCTTATATACCGCACTATTCGGCATCAGCGCGGTTCACAGAGAACAATATAAAAAACCAGAACAACAAGCTGTTCGGTGTTACATATAATAGGAGCATAAACTTGGAAAACCTGGGAGAACTATCTACATGGAGTATATGATCTGATAACTAGATAACATACTCAAACTATTTACACAAATTAGCAAGAATGTTAGTAGGAATGAGAAAGCTGTGGTTGCGTTTGAGGTGGGACTGTAAGTTTCATTTTATGTTGGGTAGTATTTGATGAATAGGTTGAATTTGAGGGCCTTTCTGAACTGGGCTAGGTCGGTTATGGCACGGATATCGGGTGGTGAAGAGTTCCAGCATTTTGGTGGGCAAAATATGAAAGCTCTGTTTGCTGTTGATAGGCTGCATGTTGTTATGGCCTTTGGCATTGTTAGAGAGTTCAGTGCTACCTGTCTTCTATTTCTGTTTGGTGGTACAGTTTGTATGAGCTCCATGAGTGAGTTGGCCGATAGACCATTGATGGCCTTGAAAGTGAGAATCAAGGTCTTGAACATAACCCTTCCGTGTATAGGGAGCCAATGGAGCTGCTTGAGGATAGGTGTAACATGTTCACTCTTGGACGCTCCTTGTAGAACCCTTGCAGCAGTATTCATAGCAAGCTGTAGTCAGCTCAGAGTGGATTGTGGGATCCCTTGCAGAATGGAGTTGGCGAAGTCGAAGTGCGGTAAGATCAGTGCCTGGTAGATGGTTCTGAAGTCTTCTTGGTCTAGTAAGGAGCGTAGGTGCCTGAGCGTGCATATCTTGAAGTACACAGCTTTTACAATATTATTTATGTGTGATTTCATGTTGAGACGATGGTCCAGGGTGACTCCGAGGTATCTTATTGTTTCCTTAGTGCATAGATCAGCTCCCTTGACACTTATATGTGGTGGTGGAATGAAGTTGGGGTCTTTTGTAATGAAGAGAACCTCAGTTTTCTTATGTTGAATGCGAAGGTTCTGTGATAGGACCCATTCTGATACTGCGTCGAAGCAATTTGTTATAGGCAATAAATCCATTTGCAGTGTGGAAAATGGCATGTTAGAGTAGGATATCATCTGCGTATATCATACATTTCACATTGAATGATCTGATGATATTGCAGATAGGCTGCATATATATGTTAAACATGAGAGATGAAAGAGAGGATCCTTGCGGAACGCCTTGTTTTTGATGGAAGAGTTTTGATTCTAATAATTTTGATACTAATAATTTACATTATTAACCATGACTAATGATATCAGGATTCATGTGATCAAGATAAATCTGATCAGATTGTCCTTCTTGATGTTAGCTCTGCCTTTGATTTCATTGATCACCCCCTTCTACTTCCTTGCCTCAAGGAGATTGTGTTAGATGGGGCAGGGCATTGGCGATCATTTTTTCATCCTCCTGTAAATCGACCTGTAGCGTACCTCAGCAATCTATTTTGCCCCTGATCTTGTTCAATCTGTTTCTTTCTCCTTTAGCAACATTGGTGCAAGATTTTGAGGTTACAGAATTCTATTACGCGATGATATTCAGCCTGTAGTCTATTCTGACTCAGACGGTCCTGGCTATACTGGGCTTAATTCTTGCTTAGATGCGGTCATAGATTGGCTTTTCAGACATAAGCTGAAAGCGAACACTTCAAAGAGGGCTAGTTACTAAGCAGTGGGAAACCTTTGCATTTTACCACAGCTTAAGTTGCCACAGGAGTCATTAACCTGCGGTTAACTCTGTACTGCAGGTTACTGAATCTCATGGTGAATGAATAATGGAACTTACAACCAACCTCCCCAGCTCTAAAATTCCTGCTCCCTGGCCCGATCCTGCAAGGCAGGAAAAATAAGCTGGCATTTTTTTCCGGCAGTAACACAAGCTGTGTTATTCAATTTGCACCATAGTGAGCTGTTTTGGAGCCATTTGCAATCTTTGCAGCTTATTATTATGCAGCATGTGTTATTTATTTGTTTGTGCTTATATACCGCCTTTCAGGAATCAAAGCTGTTTAAAGTGAACTCAAGGAAGAGAACAAATACAATCAACAATGATTATACAAGAAATATCAGTAACAAGGAGTGCATGGGGGTAAAGGAAAAAAGTAACTTTAAACATTAAACAGCTGAATTAAATTAAAAACTAAATATGTGGGCCTTAATTTTACTATTAGACTGAACTGACCTTTTTATTTTATTTATTTATTTATTTAATGTCTTTTTTTTTTTATACTGTGCTCTTTGGAATCAGTGCGGTTTACAATCAACAACCTTTGTACAGTGCAGGTGGACCTACACTGGACTTAAAATGAACAGGTGTAACAACATGGGACTAACAAGGGTAACTATGTACAGGCTGAGCGCTCGGTCACAGGTGTCCGGGTCTGCTTGCAACTATCTACAGGTTGTCTAACTATGTACAGATTGGTTGTTCAGGTGCAGATGTATAGTGTCACCTGGTGACCATGTGCAGTATTCTGTGGCTATATACACTTGGCATCTATTACACAGTGGTATCAATACAGTATTACACATTGGTGTCATTTACAGTATATACACTTGGCATCTATTACATGGGGTATCATTACAGTACCACACCTTGATGTCATTTACAGTATTGGTCGCTGTATACACATTCCATAATCTGGGTGTATCGTTGATCTAGAAGGTGGGGCTGCAATCGTGTGGTGTGGGTGGACTGGGGGTGCAGTCCTGGTTGTTAAGTGTGTGTGACTGTGATATGTCATTTGTCTGAGAGTAGTGCTGGAGGAAGAGATGGTGCTTCAATGCCTTCCTAAATTGGGCGAGGTCGGTGATGGCCTGGATGGTGGGTGGGAGGGCATTCCAACATGTGGGTGCATAGAGGGCAAAGGCTCTGTTTCTTGTTGTTTGTGAGCATTTTGTTATTGCCTTCGGGATTATCAGAGTGTTGGCAGCAGCTGATTTCCTGGCTCTGTTGGGGGGGGGGTGGATGAGGTCTGTGAGGGAGGTGGAGGAGCACTTGTTGATGGCTTTGAAGGTCATCAATAGTATTTTGAAGGAAAGTCTGCAGTGGACTGGCAGCCAGTGCAAGTGTTTCATGATTGGGGTTACGTGTTCCCTCCTGGAGGCTCCATGCAATATTCTTGCAACTGTATTCCTTGCAAGCTGCAGTGGGTTTAGCATGTTCTTCGGGAGTCCTTGCAGAATTGCATTGGCATAGTCAAAGTGCGGGATTACTAGCACCTGATAGATTGTTCGGAAGTCGTCTGGCTCAAGCAGATGTCGTAGGTGTTGGGTTGTCCTTATCTTGTGGTAAACTGCTTTGACCATGTTGCTTATATGGGCCTTCATGTCTAGCTGCTGGTCTAGCGTGACCCCAAGGTAACATACCATAGACTTGCTGAGGAGCTCGGCGTTTCGTACTTTCAGTGAGGTGGGTGGAGTAAATGCTTGGTTCCTAGTGATGAAGAGGACCTCTGTTTTGTTTTAGTTTATTCTGAGCCTTTATGAATGGAGCCAGTCAGTGACCGCATCGAAGCAGGTTTTTAATGGTGAGAAGTCTGGGTGGTCATTTGAGAAAGGCATATAGAGCAGTACGTTGTCAGCATATACCAGGCAGTTGATGTCGAAGGATCGGATGAGAGTGCAAATGGGCTGCATGTATACATTGAACAGGAGGGCTGAGAGTGAGGATCCCTGAAGCACACCTTGTTCTTGTTGGAATGGTTTGGAGGTGGTGGAGCTGGTTCGCACATGCTGCCATCTGTCTGCTAAGTATGACTCGCACCAGCTTAACGCTGTATTGTGGATACCCTTCTCCTGAGGCGTGTCAGGAGTATTTCATGGCAGATGGAGTCGAAGACTGCGGCAATATCCATGAAGATTAGGGCAAATCCTTGTCTGATGTTGTCCATTCCGATTGTTAAAGTGCTGAAGAGAGTGGTTAGGAGGATCTCTACGCCATGTGATTCTCTGAATCCATGCTGACACGGGTCGAGAGGTGTGCTTGTCTCGATGTGGTGTTGAATTTGGTGTTGGATGACCTTTTCAATTATTTTGGCCAGCAGGGAAATGCTAGAGATCGGTCTGTAGGAGTCTACCTTCCTTGGTTCCAGCTTGTTGTTTTTTAGAAGTGGTCTGATGGACGTTTGTTTCAAGCTTTGTGTAAATGACCCAATTGAGAATGATAGATCTATTAGTTTGGCTAGGAATGGACTGAGCTCAACACGCAGTGATTTTATCCAAAATGCTGGGCACGTTTGGAGCTGTGGTGGTGTTGATGGCCGTGATGATGTCTTGAATGCCTTTCTCAGATGGTGCAGAGAAGGTAGTAAGGATGTTATTATTTATTTTATTTATTTATTTGAGCACATTTTTATACCGCTCCTTCCAGTGATCAGCAGCGGTTTACATTTAACAATTAACTCTGCATAGATTAACAGTTACATAAAACAGTAAGAAAATAACATTAGAACATTGAAAGGTGGCATTGTTTTAAGATAACTCAATAAATAGTTCAAAACTGTTTACATGAAAGAAGAGAACATATTAACATACATGCTATATAATTAACTATATACAGTATTTGTGAACGAAAATACAAGTAGATTTGCTATTTAATTCTTCGTGGATTTGAGGGTTCAAAATGGTAACAGTGGGATGACCTCCGTCTAATTGTTTTCATCACAGAATTACTCTAAGTTATTTCTGTCTGATTGAAGTATTCTTGAAATAGATGTGTTTTAAGGCTTTTACGGAATGATGTGAGATCTTTGTTAGCTCTTAAGGTGTCAGGGAGTTTGTTCCATTGTGTTGGGGCGGTGTATGTGAATGCTCTATTACTGGTGAATGCCTTTGCTTTGCAAATGGAGAGGGGGGTTTGTAGTGTATTTAGGTTGTGTGTACGTCTTTTCCTGTTGGTGGTTTGTGGCTTTATGAGTGAGGCAAGGTAGGATGGGCCAGAATTGTGTATTAGTTTGAATGTTGTAATTATTATTTTGTATCGTATGTGTACATGTATAGGTAGCCAGTGAAGTTCTCTTAGGATAGGTGTGATGTGATCTGAGAAGGGTACGTTCATTAGGATTTGGGCTGTTACATTCTGTGCCATCTGGAGTATGTTTGTTGTTTTTTTGGGCAGGCCTTGTAGTATGCCATTACAATAGTCCACATGTGGCATTATGATTGCTTGTATTATTGATCTAAAGTCTGATAGTTCAATCATGTTATGTAAGGGCTGTAGGGTTCTTAGTTTGTAGAAAATGGTTCTATTTAATAGTCTTAGGTGGGTTTCCATGTTAAGTGTCATATCTAGAGTGACACCTAGGTACTTTAGTTCTTGTTTAGTGTTATAGGTTGTATTATTTAGTATGATGGTGGGGGGGGTGTTTAAATTCTGGATTTTTAGAGATAAACATTATTTCAGTTTTTTTATGATTGATAAGCATATGAGTTATGAGTGTCTTTCATGGATGGGGTCCCCATGCCAGGGTCTCCATGCAAGGGGGCAGGGTTCGATGTCTTGCAGGTCTGGCTCGTTTTGGACTATAGATAGTCCACAAATTCCTGTGGGTCAGGCAAGCTTGGTTGGGTCAGAGAAGATCTTTAGTTAGGGTCTTGACTAGGTTGAAAAGGTCATGTGTTTTTTTTAGGGAGCGCTGAAGGATTTCTGCATGGTATTGCTTCATTCTTGCTGTAACTGCTGCATGGTGACTTCTTAGGTGAGTGGTGTATGTTTCCTGGCCCTCAGTGGAGCACGATCGACGCCATCATCTTTCAAGCTTCCTTAGGTGTAGGAGTGATGTCTGTAGCTCCAGGGAGTACCATGGGGCGTTCTGTCTTCTCTCTCGTGGCTTATTAGTGGATGGGAGGTCGGCGATGGCACCCAGGCTATTGTTCCAGGTGGAGATCGTTTCTTCGAGGTTGTGTTCCAGTGGATTGAGAGGCTGGGTTCTGTTTAGGATTTCTTCTTTGTTGAAAGGCCAGAAACGTCCTGATGGTGCTGTAGGAGCTTCAGCTGAGGTCTGGGCACTGTTGTGGTCTGGGTGTGTCAGCATCTGGAATCTTATCAGACTGTGGTTAGACCATGGAACTGCGGTGATGGATTGTACGAGGTCGTGTCTTGGGTCTATGGCTGACCGTGGGGCAAATATCAGGTCCAGCTTGTTTCCTTTTATGTGAGTGGGGGCGTTGATTATTTGTTGGTAACCCAGCTCCTTAAGTGCCTCAAGGAAGGATTTTGAGTGTGTGTCTTGGAGAGCAAGGAGGTTGAAATCGCCCAATAGCCAGCTTGGCATGCGAGGGTTCTTGGGGTTGCAGGCGAGGTCAATTATTGTTGGTAAGTCATCTGAGGAGGGGGAGGGGGCTCTGTAGATTAAGTTGATGGAGTTGTGCTTCTTGGCTATGGTGATTGAGTCAAGGTGCACTGTGCTGGTGGCAGCGATCAGCAGGAATTGTAGTTCCATTTTGGTCAGGGTGAGTGCTCCTCCGCCTCTACGGTCCATCCTGTGGCAGGTGTGTATAGAGAAGCTGGGGGGGGATGAGCTGGTGAAGGATGACTGAGTCTGTGTTGGACAACCATGTCTCAGTGACTAGTAGGATGTCTAGGTTATGGGCGGATACCAGGTCGGAAACAGCTGGCCATTTCTTGCGGACTGAGCGTGCGTTTATGAGAGCGCACTTCAGGTTGCGGGGTTGTGTGTGCTTCTCTAGCTGAGGTTTCTTGGCATGCTGGAGAGAAACATAAAGTAGATGTGGGCTCAGCATGTGCTTAGCATCAGCTGCTGGCTGGCGGGAGGAACCCGACCATCTCCTCCCTGAGCCCTGTAGGACTGGTATGGGATTGTAGACAGTGGTGAGGGAGAGGGCACTGTGGAGTAGGCCTAAGAGGATAAAGCAGCTGGTTGATGCTCAGGGGTAGAGTGCCATCTTGGGTGTTTTGCTCTGTGGTACCCGGTAACAAGAATGTATATCTATCAGGGCTAATCAAGTGTGTTCTGTTGCAGCTCAGTATGTTTAGACAGAACTTTATACAGTAATCAGGCAGGGCAGTTCAGGATATCATTCAGTATATCAGGCAGATCAGAGAATCAGACAGTATATCAGTCAGTTTAGAGCATCAGGCTGTTCAGGTTATCATTCAGTGTATCATGCAGTTCAGAGACTCAGACAGTATATCAGGCTGCTCAGGATATCATTCAGTGTATCATGCAGTTCAGAGACTCAGACAGTATATCAGGCAGCTCAGGATATCATTCAGTGTATCATGCAGTTCAGAGAATCAGACAGTATATCAGGCAGCTCAGGATATCATTCAGTGTATCATGGAGTTCAGAAACTCAAACAGTATATCAGGCAGCTCCGAATCAGACAATGTATCAGTTAGTTTAGAGCATCAGGCAGTGTCTCATGCAGTTCAGAATTTAGACAGCATATCAGGTTGTTCAGAGAATCAGACAGTATAACAGACAGGGCAGTATGATAATTCTCTAGCCAACTGTTGTTTATTCCGTAACTCAGTGACTTACCAGGTCTGGATCATAATTTCTGGTGGGATTGCCTAGCGGTTCCGTCATACATTAGAGACTCGGTTGTACGGACGTTAGCGTTTGGGGAGGAGACTCTTTACTGTTACGCAGAGCATGACCTTGATAGAGAGATATGTTAGATGACACACAATTTTGTCATTCAAGACAAATTAAGGTGGCAAAAATTGTGTTTTATTTCTTTAATGCACATAAATAACTACCCCCCCTAACTCGGAACCAGTGTGGTTTTCTAGAGGATCTGTCACCCGGCTGGCTCCCTCTTCTGTTAATGGTACCATTATTTATTTATTTATTTTATTTATTTAATGCTTTTTATATACCGTCTTTCTACGATTCAAGACGGTTTACATGGAACATAAGGTAACAGTGTAGACACAGCTGTTTTACAGAAAGCAATAACTTCTATAACATAACAGTGACAGTAAATTGAACAGTTAAATTTTTACATATTTACAGGGTGAAGGTGGGTAGGCAAGGGGACAGGTAAGTGGTTGGGGGGAAGAGGGGGAGGTAGAGCCTATGGGGGGACAAGGAGGGTGAGCACTGGATAGTTGGATTATGTTAAATTGGAGGCTGGGGTTTAGGAGGGCAAGGCAAAGTATTCTTGAAAAAGGGATGTTTTGAGTCTCTTTTGGAATTCGGAGTGGTCGGAGCATCCTCGGAAGTCAGGTGGGAGGGCGTTCCATACTGAGGGGGCATAGAGAGAGAAGGCTCGGTTGCATATGGATCGCTTACTCTTTTTCTGCTGGGATGGTATGTTTAGGATGTTTGTAATATTTGGTCTATATGATCTGGTGCTGTTTGGTTTAGAGAGGAGGGAGAGTAGACGGGGTAGATTCATTGTGTATTACTTTGTGTATTAGTGTGATGATTTTGAATTTTATTCTGGCCAGAAGTGGAGGTCCTGGATGACAGGGGTGACGTGTGCTCGTCTGGATGTGTTGGTTATTAGACGGGCTGTAGTATTCTGGGCCATCTGGAGGGAGAGGATACTGTGTTTTGGGAGACTGTGATACACGTATATGAAGTTGCAATAATCAAGGGTCGGGGTGGTTAGGGCTTGGCAAACAGTTCGGAAAGAGTCTGGGTTTAGTAATGGGCGGAGTTTCTCAGGGTTCTAATTTTAGAGTAAATTGTATATGTTTTTTTTTTATCTGGTCCTGGAAGGAAAGGGACTGGTCGATTATTAAGCCAAGGTATTTGACTTCATTCTTTACAGAGACAGTGTAATCACCAAGGACAAGGTTTGTTGGGGGAGCAAAGGATGGATTGGAGGAAATATCGAGGGATTCTGTTTTTGTTTGGTTAATTATCAGGTTGTGTTGGTGAAGCCAGTGTTTTATCTTGGTGAAGCAATTGCTGATGTTAATGATGTTCCTTTTAAAGAATCAATTGTTTAGGGAAACATCTTGATTCCAGTTTGCCATTTGAACTGAAAATGTTCTTTCACCAGAAGTGTAGACTATTCCAAAATGTATCCTTAGAAGGAGCAAATAACTTGTATAAACCCAAATAAACTCCTTACTTAAGCATATCACCAGAAGTGGCATTTTAGAAAGGGCGTCCTAGTGCAGTCTGGGATGTTCAGGACAAAATGTGCAGAAAAACACTAGGAATGTCTGTTTCGGCCTGATTATAGAAACAGACATCCCCGACATGGATGCCTGCACCGGCATCTATGTAGATGTCCCCACTATAGAAACCTGGGATGGGGAGGTCTATCACCTGCTACTTTGCATATGGGGATATCCATCGGCAGGGCAAAACAAAAACAAGAGTCTTCATCCCCCATCAGTGTTCATTGTTAACATGGAAAATACAGGGATGAGTATACCTCCTTCTCCATACCCTCCTGATGTTTGGCTAGCAAATTAAGCACTTTTCCAATGCCTAATCATGTCTCGAGCAGATATAACCTTTGATGTGACTTGGGTCATGCAGGGCATTTCTGAAATTGGGTGAGGATGTCCCCAGACATGCCTCTGCCACGCCCCCTTCGCAGCTTGCACCAGGGATATCTCCAGAGCTGGTTTCTAAAATGCCTCTGGAGATGTGTCTGTGATTTGATATCTGCATGCCCATTTGCAAATGTCCAAAGCACGAATAGTACTTTTAAAACCCCCTGGACTATTAAAGTGTTCTTTATAATTATTTTACAAATGAATATAATGGTTTTACAAATGCAACACTGAGAAGTTACAGCATTTGCAAAATTCAGCTGTGCAGATATGATTATGATGCCTCTCCAATCTATTTAATATTAGTTGCCAATTACTTTTTCAATGCAAGTTTCAAATTTTGTTAGTGACTCCCCATGCCTTGTTTACTGGATTGCCTAGTTATTTAGTGGACATACTTGTCCACTATGTGCCTTCACAGTCTTTGCATTCTGCTCAGTGTGTCTTTTTTTGTTCCATCTCCTTCCAAGATCTATTTAAAATCAACATGTTGTACATCTTTTTTATATTTGGCTCCATCATTATGGAGCAATTTTTCTTGTGATCTGAGTAATACGACTTCTTCCAAAGTTAAGACAAAACTCAAAACCTGATATCTTCAGTAGTGAGAGGAACAGATTTTTGGAGTTGATTGTTGCCATGGCTGGGCTGTTGGTTTGCTAGAGCTGACTTTTTAGATGTTTATGTTTTATATTTTTTATCTTATATATTTTTTGTGGGGTTTGGGCAGAATACTGTAGAGTAGTACAGTTTTCAAAAGGCTGTTAAATTTAAAAAAAAAACAAACCGGAAACATTAATGTACATTACTAATAAATAGGCCCCGTTACATAAATAATGCATGTTAAAAACATGCTAATGTGGTTGTTGCTCTTGATTCATGGTGATTTTGTAGATGGCTGTCCATGTGAAATGGCATTTTAGAAAGGATGTTCAGGTGCAATCTGGGATGTCCAGGGCAAAACATCTGAGAAAACCCCAAGGACGTTTACATTTTGGCCCGATTTTTAGAAACATGGACATCCTCAGATGGACGGCTGCAGAAGCAGCTTCTTGGACACTGGGATATGTATTTATATGCAGGTTTCTTGACGAAGGAAATACTGACAGTGACAGTGACAGCGCATTGTGCTAATTCTGGTGGTGTTACTGCCATGAAATGCTTTTTTTGGTCCTTATTCATGGTCAGGAGCAGGTATAGACATGGCTGCCTCAACAACCAGGGCCAGACATGCTTATACCATTCTGGAAACACACCATAACGTGCGTCTTCATTGCTCTACCTAGGCCACTTCTCCCGCATGCCCCATTTGACTTGGGCATCCATATACTCTGTTTCTAAAATGACCATAAGGATGCCCTTTTGAAATGGACATTTTTGTACCCATTTTCAGATATCCAAAATACAAATAAGGCTTCTAAAATAACCCCCATTGTGACTTCTGTCTGGGTTTTCTTAGCAAGGTGCAACTGGAAGTTTGTTACCAAGCCTTTCTTCCCTGCAGCAAGCCTAAAGCACCTGGTATTCCAACATGGTTACCCATCAAAGTACTAACCAAGCCAGATGCTACTTAGCTTTACAAGATTGACTACATTCAGAGTAGCATTGCCATAGCTCTGATAAAGCAGTAGGACACTTTAATAACTATAGCCTATATTTTTATGTTTGTGGTTTGCACTAATTCCTGAGAACTCTTAAACTCAACCATGCTTCCAAAATTGTGATCTTTTTGGATGGGTGAAAGTTTATTTATTCCAACTCTTTTCTATATTTAACAAAGGCTGGCCATGAAAAGATAGAGAATATAACTTTTGCCTTATAAATATCATCATTTTCTTTTATTTCCCATTTGGCACAAGGGCCTCATAAATAAAAAGGCTTTGATGCATCAGAACTAGCAGAAGTTTGGATACGGAGAGATTTCATAATTTTTTCTGTTTTGTTTAATATACTTTAAGCATGGAGAAAGAACATATCTGTAATTTTCCCGTTGACATAATATAAAGCACTGTGCTTAACAGCTGGAGATCAAAAAGTATGGAAAAAAAGAACATTCTCATGAAGTCAAATTATTTTTTGCATGGAAAATTGAAGTTAAAATAAGTTTCTCTCCTTCATATGCCCACATAATGCTCAGAACAGCAACTTTGAACTAATCATGAAAAACGTTTTTCAAATGAAGGCAACAGAGAAAAACTAACAAAAAGAATAAAAGTCCTAAAAGATAGTGTCAGAGTGACCCTATCTTATAACATATGATGGTAAAAGTGCCAAGAATAGAAAACTTTGAACTTAGGTGAAGCATTCTAGTTTAAAGCCCTATTTTGTTTTGTTTTCACTTTTTAAAAGAATGCAGAAAATAAAGCGTAGTTACTCACCTGTAGCAGGTGTTCTCTGGGATCAACAGGAATCAGTCCTTACGTATGGGTTACATTACCAACAGAGCCCAGGCAGGAATGCTTCCCAACTTCCATAGGAACCTTTTGGAAGGTGGTCCATGCATGCATGCAAATCTTCCTGCCCAAAGGAGTCATCTTTAACTCAGTATGATGATATAGCATAATCCAGTCAAAAAAGAAAGGAACTCCATGGGGAAGCGGGAGGATGGTGAGGACTGATTCCTGCTGATCCCAGAGAACACCTGCTACAGATGAGTAACTACGCTTTCTTTGGGACCAAGTAGGAGGTCAGTTCTCAAATATGGGGCTCCCAAGTTAAAGGCTACTGAAAAAAACTCAAAAAAGCCCAACTGAGCAACCAAAAAAAAAATGAACTGAAAGCAACATGAGAAATTGCTGAGAGGTTCCGAGAGTCAGCGCACAGCAGGGACATCAACATCAGATTGACTATATGGTAGCCTGGACAGACAGAAGGCCCAGTGGGAAGGAATTGCTTCCATTCCCAATAAGATGCTGGAGCACAGCTTGCCAAAATCTCCATCCAGACAGTAGTGAGCTGTAAATGTATGGACTGAAGATTAGGTAGCAGCCCTACAGATCTCTACCATGGAGACAGAGCATAGGTTAGCCACCAAAGTGGCCATAGCTCGGACATCGTGTGTTGGGACATGGCATTCCAAAGTTAGCCCAGCCTGAGCATAAGCAAAGGAGATGAAGCCTGCCACCCAAATGAACAGGGTGCATTTCGACACTGCTACCTCCAGCTTACTGGGGTCAAAGGAGACAAAGAGCTAGGAGTAATGGTGATGGGCTTTCATCCTCTCCAGGTTGATAGCCAGAGCTCTCTTACAGTCTAAGGTGTTCAGGGAGGTTTCAGCTCTGTTTGCATATGGCCTTGGGATTGATTGAGATGATGGAGTGGAGGAGTGGCCTAGTGGTTGGGGCAAGGTACTTCAAGCCAGAAGGTTGGGGGTTCAAATCCCACTAGAGGACAGCAACCTTGGGCTGGAAGGACTGGGGTTTCTAGTCCCACAGGTGCTCCTTGTGGTCTTGGGCAAGCCACTTAACCCTCCATAGCCCATGTTCCCTGTAAAATAGTTATCTCCAAGTTATAATGCCCTGTTCAATGTAATTTCAGTTTGTTCAATGTAAACTGCACTGATGCAGAATAGTGTGGTATATAAGAGAATATAAATAAAAGCAGAAACTACCTTAGGTAGAAATTTCAGGTAAGTTTGAAGAACTACTCTGTTCTTATGAAACATGGTGTATGGCAGGTGCATTACCAGCACTTGCAATTCACTGACTCTGCGAGCAGAAGTGAGCACCACTAGAAAAATGACCTTTCACATAAGGAATTTGAGTGGGCAGGAGCTGAGAAGCGCAAAGGTGGGTGCAAGGAGCTGCTTCAGCACCACATTAAGGTCCCACACCACCGGGTGGTGGTTTAATGGGAGGGCGAGATAGTAGGAGGCCCTGTACTAAGGGATGAGTGGAGATCAGCCTATCAGCTGTGGGCCAATGATAAGCACTTGCAGCACTGAGGTACACACTGACCGAGTTGGACTTCAAGCCAAAATCAGACAAGTGCAGAAGATAGAATAAAACTGACTCCACAGAGCAGGAGTAAGGGTCCAGAGACTTGCTCTGACACCATACAGAGAGCCTGTGCCACTTGATGGCATAAGCACATCCTGTCGAGTCCTTATGTGAGGCGAGGAGTATGTTTTCCATGTCCTGTGGTAAACGAAGCTCTGCGAGTACTACTCGCTCAGCATCCAAGCTATTAGCACTATGGATGACAGGTTGGCATGAAGCTGAATCCTTTCATCCTGTGAGATCAAGTCCAGGCACATCCTAGTCGGAGCAGTTGCTGTTGAGACAGTCTGAGCCAGTGCAGCACAATGAGGATCATGGTGGTGCCATCCATCTGCAACTTGAAGAGAGTCTTGGCCACCAGAGGAATCAGTGAGTAGGCATAGAGAAGACACTCACTCTAATCCAGGAAGAAAGCATCAAGAGCCAAGCAATTCTTGCATGGCACTCAGGAGCAAAATAGCAGGAGCTTGGTGTTGCAAGGGGTGGCAAAGAGGTCTATCAACGTCATGCCCCACATCTGGAAGATTTGGTTGGCATCCTGCCTGTTCAGATACCATTTGTGTGGCTGAAGGACTTAGCTGAGGTGATTGACCAGGATGTTGAGCTCCCCCTGGCAGGTACACTGCCCTGAGGAGCATACTGTGCAAGATGGAAAACCTTCAGAGATGGACTGCCTCCCAGAAGAGGAGGTATGAGCCCTTGCCACCCTGCTTGTTGATGTAGAACATAGTCACCTGGTTCTTCATCTGTATGAGGATGACCTAGCTGAGTTTGGAGGCATCAGTTGTTCAGACTCGCAGATGCAGCGGGGCCTTGAAGGGACACTCTGCAAGCAGGTGATCAGGCTTTTGCCATCAGGATAGGAATTCTTGGAGTGGCAGAGTCACTATGACTCTGTCTGGAAGATGTCCTGTCACCTGATACCACTGTGTGCAAGAGAGTCCACTGCATCTGATGCATCTGAAGTCAGACTGAGGAGTAAGATGGACTGTAGAGGCCATATGGCTCAGGAAGCGCAGCATCTGCCAAGTGCTACAACCAGGCAATGCTGGACATCCCTCGCCAGGGTGACTAGTTGTTGGGCCCTGCCTGCCAGAAGGAAAGTCCGAGTTAGAGTGGTATTAAGGAGATCCTCAATGAACTCGAGGCACTGAGAGAGTTGCAAGTGGGATTTTGGGTAGTTGATGTCAAAGCCCAGCTGTTCCAGTATGTGAATGGTATGCAATGCAGACTGCTGGACCTTGTCCAGCATCCCGCCTCTGACCAACCAGTCACCCAGGTAGAGGAAGGCAAAGATCCCCAGGATCTGGAGAAAAGCGGCAGTGATCGCAAGACATTTCATGAAGACCCTTGGGGCAGAGGCAAGACCGAAGGGTAAAACCATCCACTGATAGTGCCATTCACTGAGCATAAAATAGAATTACTGATGGTGCTGAGGGTGGATGAGGATGTGCTGAGGGTGGATGAGGATGTGCATGTATGCATGTATGAGATCCAAGGAGCACAGTCAATCTTTCCATTGAAGGTAGGGCAGCAACATTCCAAGGGATACCATCTTGAAGTTTTCCTACACTAGGAAGCAATTGAGATTGCAGAGATCCAAGATGGGTCGGCACCCACATGTTTTTTGGCAACCAGGGAGTAGCGGGAGTAGAAACCCTGTCCTGTTTGGGATGGTGGAATGAGTTCCACCACCTGTTCTGCCAGGAGGGTCTGGACCTCCAGTTGGAATAGTATGTGATGGCGATGCTTGAGAGGGTACTCTCCTGTAAAGAAGGTGGGGGGAATCTGATCAAAGTGCAGCAGGTAGCCATTGTGGACCACCTGCAGTGTCCAGGCATCAGTTGTTGTGCTAGGTCACCTGTGGGCAAAGTGTATCAGCCATTCCCCACCTGTAGAGGAATGGAGGCTGGCATGGGAAGAAGAGCCATGGTTCATAGCCAAGAGTCAAAAGCCTCTGCCTGGCACTAGTTGAGATTTGAGGGCTTTAGGTTTCCACAGCTGTCTCTGCTTTTGACCCTTAGGCTGTTGCCCCTGTTGGGATGGCTGGTACTAGTAATATGGGGTGAAAGTACCGTAGATCTTTTTCTTTATAGGGTAAAAGGTCTTCTTCCCTAAAACCTTTCTTCTGCAAGGGTCAGTGGTCTTTCTCGAGAGCTTGTTCATTGTGAGTTGCTCCATTTCCAACTCTGCGATCTTGTCTGCTATGGGTTTGCCGGCGAGGTTCTCTCCCCAATATGGGACATCAACCAACTTATCCAGAACCTATGCCAGGCGTCAGATTCCAAAGCCCACTGCGGCCACCCTAACCACAGACTCAAACCCATTGTAGGCTGCCCGTGTGAAGTACTTGGAGCACTCCTTTGTCCTACGTGCTCCTGTTTAACCTTCCAGCACTCAGCGTGCCGGCAGGTTCCTTTTTATCACAGCTGCAGGAGAGAAGGCAAATGTTGCTCTTTAATCCTACACCTGTTCAGAGATGAGCTGGGACTTTGGGCCGCCCGGCTCCCTCTGCAGCTGGTCAGACATGGGGCCCCCTGAGGTTCAGAGCCTTGTGGGAGCAATATTCCCACACAATGGACAGGCAGGTCCTGGTTTTGCGCTTACCATGACAGTGATGAACCTCACTTATAATTTATTTTTATTTATTTTATTTTTACATTCTCTTATATACCGTGCTATTCTGCATCAGTGCAGTTTACATTGAACAAACTGAAATTACATTGAACAGGGCATTATAACTTGGAGATAACTATTTTACAGGGAACATGGGCTATGGAGGGTTAAGTGGCTTGCCCAAGACCATAAGGAGCACCTGTGGGACTAGAAACCCCAGTCCTTCCGGCCCAAGGTTGCTGTCCTCTAGTGGGATTTGAACCCCCGACCTTCTAGGCCTGAAGTACCTTGCCCCAACCACTAGGCCACTCCTCCACTCCAGGGTAAGCCAGGGTATATGGAGCATGATCTCAGTCTCTCAAATTGACTGCTAATGCTCAGCATAGTACTTGCATCATGCTAAAGAGAACTTCCTTCTGGAATTTGTAAGATGTAACAGGTATGGGTAATTTATCAAGATGTGCTTGGAAATTCTTCTTTACCAGGCCTTTGGCTCCCAATACAATGAGAAATATTTCTGTATCTTTCTGCTACATTTACTTGGTCTCTGAGCACATTTCTTGGTACTTCAGGATCTTCTGCCTCTCCACGGATTTCACAGAATAATCACTTGGAACCGACACCTATCAATGCCGTTCTAGTGTTTTTCTCCTTTAACACTATGTCAGGTTTCCTTGCATGCAGTTTCTTATCCGTCAGAATGGGAATGTCCCAGGAGCTTCATTCTCTGTAATTGTCTTAGGGTCATGATTCTAGTGCTTTTCAGGGACAATGATGTTGTAGTGTTTACAGAGTTTCCAATGGATGAAGCGTGCTTCTTTGTCGTGCCTTTCTGTCGTGCGTTTTCAGTCTTTTTATATCCTTTGCGAGATATGGTCTCCAAAACTGAACCCAATATTCCAAGTGAGGCCTCACCAGCGACTTGTACAGTGGCATCAGTACCGCCTCCTTTCTGCTGATGATTCCTCTATGAATGCAGCCCAGCGTCCTTCTGGCTTTTACCACTGCCTTGTTACGCTATTTTACCACCTTGAGATCCTCAGAAACAATCACTCCGAGGTCCTTCTCCTGATCTGTGCACACCAACCTCTCGCCCCCTATCGCATACAGTTCTCGTGGATTTCTGCTTCCCAAGTGCATGACACTGCACTTCTTCACATTAAATCTTAACTGCCAAGCATTAGACCATTCGTACAACTTTTGTAGATCTTTCCTCATGTTATCCACTCCCCAGGGGAGCCCACTCTGTTGCAGATTTCCGTGTCATCTGCAAAAGGACAGACTTTTCCATTCAGTCCTTCAACAATATCACTCACAAATACATTGAACAGTACCAATTCCAGAACCAAAACCTGGGGCACACCATTAATCACCTTCCTGGAAGGGCAGTCTAGATAGGCAATGTGGTTTTTTTCTGTCATCATTTTTCTATGTTTCTATATTTCTATGTTTCATCCGAATGAGTTCCATTTACAATCACCTTATTTATTTATTTATTTATTTGCACAGTTTTTATATACCGCTGCTTCCAAGGATCAGCAGCGGTTTACATTACAACAAAAATCAAACAGATACATAGAACCATATGGAACTATGGGGCTTGTTTACAAAGCCGCGATAGCGGTTCGCGGTCGTTATCGGAGCCGCGGCCCCATTGAAATCAATGGGGTCGCGGCTCCGATAACGATCGCGAACTGCTACCGCAGCTTTGTAAACAAGCCCCTATATTACAATATTACATTATAACAAGAATTATATAGAACAAGAATTATAATATGGAACTATATTACAATATTACATTATAACAAGAATTATATAGAACAAGAATTATAATATTACAATATAACAAAAACATTATTGAACTATGTTACATTAAAACTGTATAACAGGTATAAGAGTGAGCATAAACCTATTATAGGAGGTTGCATTGATTTTTAAGTATATGCGTGAAGAATCATTATAATGTTGGTTAGCCCTTACAGTTGACATTGTTAGCCCTTACAGTTGACATTATAATGTTGGTTAGCCCTTACAGTTGACATTGACAGACAACCTTCTGTTGTCTGTCAGCCAATTAATTTATGTTCCAGTTCACCACCTTGGGACCCATCTCCAAGCTGTTGAGTTTATTGATAAGCCTCCTATGAGGAACAGTTTTAAAGGCTTTGCTGAAATCTAGGTAGATCACATCCATCGCTTACCCTTGATCTAATTCTCTGGTCACCCAGTCAAAGAACTCAATCAGGTTTGTTTGGCAAGATCATCCTTTGGTAAAATCATGTTGCCTTGGATCATGCAACATATTGGTTTTGAGAAAGTCCACTATTTGCTCTTTCAGGAGCACCTCCATTACTTTTCCCACTACAGAGGCAAGACTTACTGGCCTGTAGTTTGTCACTTCTTCCCTGTTACCACTTTTGTAAAGAGGTACCACATCAGCCGTTCTCCAGTCCTGAGGAACTTCTCCTGTCTCGAAGGATCTATTAAAACATCCTTTAATAGCCCTGCAAGAACCTCTTCGAGTTCTTTCAGTATCCTAGGATGTATCCCATCTGGTCGCATGGCCTTGTTCACTTTCAGTTTTGCAAGCTATTTTAACACATCATCTTCTGTGAATGGTGTGGTATCTATTCCATTCCCATTTGTATATTTGTCAATCACAGGTGATCCTTCTCCAGGATTTTCTTTAGTAAAAACAGAAGTATTCGTTTAGCATTTTCGCTTTTTCAATGTCACTTTCCACAAATACGTTCCCAGCACTTTTGAGTCCTGCAATTCCACCTTTGATTTTCCTCCTCTCTTAAAAATACCTGAAAAAAGCTTTGTCGCCACACTTCACATCTTTAGCTATCTTTTCTTCTGCCTTTGATTTTGCTATCCTTATTTCTCTTTTTGTCTCTTTTAGTTTGATCCTGTATTCTTTTCTGTGTTCCTCCGTTTGCATGCTTCTGAATTTTGTGAAATCTGTGTTTTTTGCCTTTATTTTTGCAGACACGTCTTTGGAGAACCAAATAGGTTTTCTTTTCCTCTTGTTTTTATTTACTTTCCTTATGTATGTATCTGTTGCCCCTTTTATTGCCTCCTTTAGTTTAGCCCACTGCAATTCCACTTCCATTGTCCCCTCCCACCCTGCTAATTCCTGCCTTCACGGCTACTGTAACCACTTCTGGACCTGTAACCACTTCTCCTCTGCCTGCTCCTGTGTGACCACCTCTGTAGCATCTGCAGCTGCAGGGTTGAGGTAGACACGCATTATGATCTTTTCCCACTTTGCTACCTGCACATCTTATCATCACGACCAACGCTGCTGTCTGCTATTATGGCCCCCATCCTGTTTCACTGCCATGCCATAACATACCACGGACAGACATACGCTTGGGACTTGGGCACCTGCGCTTGCACATCCTATCCTTACCTTGCTATTAAGCCATCTCCTTCCTCAGCCACTCCAGGAGCCATAGACTCTTCCTCCAGGTGGCCCTGTAGTGGCACTTCAGGGCTCCTCCTGTATTGCATCTGATTCTGTAGTGTCTGTGGATGGACATGCCAGTTAGGGCTTCCCGTCCCTTTTTGTCTGCCATCTGGCTCATTTACATACTCTTCCTATGCATCTGTTTCCAACTTTGCTATTTTGCTGCTCTAATGGCCCCATGCTACAGCCTTCTGTGCCCTGGTGCCTGTTGTCCTTCTATTGGGCATATTCCCACTCTGACCTTACATTCCTTGCTAGCCATCTGAACCTTCTCAGCCCCCTCTTCACCATCCCTGGCCATGCTCCCCTATCTCTACCACTTGCTCCTCTGTGACCCCATTTACTTGGCAACCTTTACCCTTCTGCACTATTGCAGCCCACACCTCATGCCCTTTGTCACACTTACTGGTGGAGAGTCTAGTGGGTCATTCACCAGAGGGCATGCACCCTCCCCCCGGCTGGCTTGTGATCCATGCGGTGGGTATAGGTCATCCTCATGGGCTAGCACCAGGAGGCAGAGGGTCTTGGACTCCGTTCTACTGAAATTAGGCAGTCTGCTTGTCATCATGCCACCTGCTCAGGGAGTCCTAGTGCTCTGCCCCTACGTGGCCATACCTGCTTGCTTATCTGCGCTGTTGCCTGGACATCCATGCACCCATGTTGCTGAATGGCACCCTGGCCCTCTTCATTGCCGTATTACACATGGGATGGACATGCAGATGTCTCATCCAACTTGTGCGTCCATTTCACCACACATATGCCTTCCTGTTTTCCTCCCGCACATGATTCCAAAGTTGCCTGAATTTGCTGCACATCCCCATTTGGATGTTCATCATGCGCTCAATATGTCCTTTGTAAAATCTCTCTCCCTACTCTCAAGGAGCAAATTTTCTTGTGTTCCATCACCTAACTATGCACAGTTGGAGTCTACCCAGAAAACAGCTTTTTTATTTTCTCATCTCTTCCCTCTGGAATTTGTTGCCCGCTGATTTACATTTGGAATTTCTTTTAAACAATTCAAGAAAAAAATTGAAAATGCCTTCCTTTGTTACGCCTTTTAATCAGGACCCTGGCTATAAACAAGCAACAGCCTTACCTGCCAATAGTCTTTTTTTCTTATTTGCTAAATGAACTTGTAATTAGTTCTACTAATCTTCCACTAGTTTTAAATTCTTGGTTTTCTCATTGTAATTTGTATTAAATGTTAATGTAAACTGCTTTGCTGTGACAAGAAAGGTGATGTATCAAATTCATGAATTAACTATAAACTAAACTCAAGCTGGCTCGATTTTAGCAGCAATCTGTAAGCTACCAAAATATTGTTATAATCTAGCTGTCAAAGGTCAATTACTTTGACAAGGAAGAGTTGATCACACTTGTTGAGGTCCCTGATGGGATGGTGCTTAACAGTTCTGCAGCAGTAGTTTTGGATGTTGCGCTGATTCTAAATGAATGTATCCCAAAGATACTCTAGCCACAACCCTACCACATTAAGTACTAACTTCAATACCACTGTAACCTGAAACCTTATGTGCCTCAGAGGATCAAGGATAGTACCCCTACTGGGATACTCTACCACTAGGTGATTGGGGATAGCGCATTGCTGCCATTCCATACAGATACATTATTCTAGAATAGGGGCACGCCTTCAGGCAGCAGTGGCCATGGATCCATGAAATGTCTCCTTACTCCAAAGTCCAAAGGTGAAATTAAATGCCATCCTCTCTGAATCAGTCTCTGCTGGCAGCCTCCGAAATTCGGCCTATTTAAAGTCAGTAATATTACTGTGTTCCCCAGAAATGTGACTAGCACACAAAGTCAAGTTGAGCTGTAGACATTTTAATGTAACTGAATAACTCGCTTTGAGCTACCAAAGGGCGTGAGCTAAATCTGAATATGCTATGCCAACAGGGCAAATGAATAAAATATGAGTCTTTAATTTAATGGATCTGAATTTAGTTTAAAAGAATCAGATGTCAAACCAAAATTACAGCATAATTTAACGTAGCCAAATAAATTAAAATACGAGCCTAGATTTTATTAGAAATACTGTAGAAATGTTTCTACTCTTGTGGTTTACATTGGGATGGAAGAACACAAAGGATGTAAATTTAGAAGATTTATACAGCATCTACACATGTAAACAGAGACTTTTGCATATGTAGACTGCATTTATGTGTAAATGGTGATCTCAGACTACTGCTGTTTACACTTATAGGGGTATGTTTACTAAGACATAATAGTTTACCATGCATTCAGCCCCAAAAATTAGCACAGGCGTGGCGCTGGAATCATGCTAACAAATGAGGTTGTGGAAGGCATGTCCCCTTGCAGTTAATATGGGTCTAGCGCCACCACTACACTAACCCAATTGCCGCAAGTACCACGGGTACAGTTACTGCCACCATAATATGCCATCAGTGCCCGCACTCTGCCTCGACCCAATCAGTCTCCATCCCAACTAAGTGGTTAGTGTGTGATTTTTAACTCGGATGCATTTTTAGAGTGTGCTAAAAGTTTCCACATGCACGGTAAACTCCACCTAACCATTAATGCACTTTGGTAAACATACCCCATAGATGGCCAGATTCAAAGCGGACATGTCTTGGGCAGGCCAAAATGTGCATATTTCCTACTTTACAATGGCTCTTAGAAGTATACTTGCTGGGACTTGTAGGAGAAAGTTGTAAAAATGGGTACTTCCATGTACAATTGCCAATACTTATCAATGGAAGCTCTTGTGAGATGCTGCTCTTTGCATGTGTAGATATTTGGAAACAATGCTCCCACTGTACACATATAGTTTCCAGCATCCTCAAACATATTTTACAAAAGGCTGTATGTTTAATGGAGCCTTTTGTAAAATGCTGACATAATTGTGAATGCCCTAGCTTGGACATTTCAATTACAACCTCAGTGTCCTAGGTAAAATGGGGCTTTATATAGATATACTGTATCAAATCTCTCTGGCCAAAGAAAGAAAAAGTGCTGCTGTCAAATAGAAAGGCAAACGATGCAAAATACAGCCATAAGACACAGCTGAATGCAATGCTAAATCTGTCTATCCGATTGAAATGCTGTGCATCTCTTCACACTTTCTGCAAAACAAGCTGTAAAACTGTAAATAGGGATCACTGTCCTTTATATTTTTATATTTCCAAAGGATATGATTGTTTATGTTAGTCTATGTAAATTCATTCTCTATAATGTGCCTTCAACACTGGCTCAAATACTGGAAATAAACAAGTATGAAAATACTGAATGTTAATTTATTTCTGTGCACAAAAATTGTTCCCTTGTGCTTGGTGGAAGACATAGTGTACTATGTTCTCTTTACAATAAATAAAATGGGACATGAATGTTTTACCTGTGATCTGTATTCAAGTTATCAGGAAAAACGTCACTGGAATAACAGATGAACTTAATTTACCTTAATGCAGGGATTCTAAATCCATTCCTCTGGACACACCCAGACAGTCAACTTTTCAGGTTATCCACAATATAACATGCATGAGATAGATTTACATAAATTGGAAACAGTGCATTCATATCTCTCTCATGCATGTTAAATTGTGGATGTCCAGAAACCCCTAATTTTATTTATTTATTTAAATATCTTTTCCATACCGCACTCTTTAAAATCAATGCAGTTTACAGGCAAACAAAAATCTGTATAGTGCGGTGGAAACCTGCACTGTACATTACAATGAACAAGTGGTGTAGTATGGGACTAACATGGGTGACTATATACAGACTGGGCACTCAGGTCACAAACAGTACTGTCCAGAGTTGCTTAGTAACTATTTACAAGAATAGATAGCTATATACATGTTGTTATTTGCACGCCACAAGAATTTTTGCTACTGAATGGTCCGATAGCTAGATGTGTCTCAAGGACTAGGTTGGAAACCACTGTCTTAGAGATTAAAACTGGGGAAGGATTTAAAGATGAATTAAATAAAGATTATTCTGATGCGTCGAATATGTCAGTCATATTTTCCATGATATCGTTTAATGTATAAAATTTAGATTTGCTTAAAAGAAAGCATAGTTTCCCAAAATTAACACACAGACTGCAGTTCCTGGTTACTGGTTGCGCTCAGGGAGCTTCTGTGGAATAATATTGTGGCAGCCAGAATTATATTACCCTCTGCCTGTGCACTTCCTGAATCCCCTAATGTCCACACTCAGACCATTCAGTTGCAAACATAGTAACATAGTAAATGACGGCAGTTAATGACCAGTATAGTCCATCTAGTCTGCCCAGTAAGATGGCAAAGAAGTAGGTGCCCCTGCCGCTCCGTTCAGGCCACCCCTCCCCCTGTCTTTGTTTAGGGGTGAACCCACTGCTCCATGTAGGACACATGGGCTGCAGTTTAATTAACATAACATACAAACAGCAGCTGAGCTAAACACAGCCATAAGCTGCTCACCATATTTACTTGATAAGCCACCCAGAAGTCAGCCAACCAGCCTATCCCTGCCTTCCCTTCCCTAACCCCCCCTGCCCCACCATATAAACAGCTTAGTTTCATCCACCTGCTAGGCATTCATCCAGTCCTCATGAGGTAATTTCTAGACTGTCTAACCCATGGATGGCTCAACAAGCTATATCACCCTCTTGAGGCACAACCTCAATTGAATCTGGTAGGTGTCAACGATGACCCTGACAGCTGCAAGTCCCTCAAGGTTAATATAATATAAAGTGTCACTGACAATCCCACCAGGGGATGGGAGGGCAGGTGCTTCCTTGGCTAAGCAAAAAAGACAGAAATCCTCAGACTCACTCCTTTTCTCTCCTTACTCCCTCCCCTGCACCTTCCATCATTCCTAATATCAACCATCAAAATGGTATTCACCACACTTCCAACTGCCCAACTCTAAACGTGAACCCACCCTAACAGAGTCACCCCTCACCTCATTCCCACATAATGCCAGAGTGAAGAGCCTTTGGGTTGTCGCCCAGTGCTTGTCACTCCCAGCTACAGGGATCTACCCTACTACATACCTACTTGTTATGATGAATCAAATGATTTGTTTGAATGAAGAAACTTGCTGAGAGATCAGATTTTATTGTAATGGATTTATGTGCTGCATTTAGGAGAATATTGTGGTGATTTAGGCATGTAATGGTAGTCTGCTCTTATTTAGTATTAAACATGATCACTGTTCTCTGCTTTCATATTTTCTTTTGTAAAGTTTATATTCATTTACTTGCCTTCTGGGCCTCTTAGCTCAGTTGACTGGATGTGAACTCTACAGAAAGAAAGTTTAAAGCTATCAAAATACACTAAATTATGTATTTCTTTCTTACATCTGCACCATGGAACTCTAATATAATAATGATAACAGATTTTTAAAAACTGCTGTTAAAAGGAGAAAGAGATTGGTGCCATGCCAAATAATACCTAAAGATGACTGATGATACAAACGTAGAAAACATAAAGCAAAATAGTTGAGTATCATTGAATCACTGAAGGATCAATGGAACAATGTGCAGCAGAGCGGTGAGTGTTAAAAGTTATCTAGATAACTTTAATGGGATTTTCAGTAGCACTTATTCAGTTAAAGGTATCTCTGAATATAACTGGTTAAAGGTATCCAGATAACTTAGCTTTAGGAAAGCTACATTGGCTACCTGATTAATCTATTCAGTATTAGATGGACTGTACTGGGTATCAGTACTGTCCAGTCAAATTCTAAATGTGCCCAGCACCATTTCCTCTTAAGTGGATACATTTTGCCAAGTCTATATGGCCAGGAAAAATTTAACTGGGCAGTAGAGGGCAATTTTAACAAAGCAAATATTTGTCTGGGAACTTCTAAAGTTACCCAGATAAATATTGTTGAATATTGACCTCTAATCTATTCCATAATAATCTTTCCTGATAGTGCAGTAGGTCTACAGAATCTATTGCATTAAGAGAAATATGAGTAAATGCTGAAAATCCATGTACACTCCCCCCCCCCAAAAAAAATGAAACACCAGAGATAATACCAAAATCAAAACAACCAAATTAAGTATTAACTTCATACTTTTATAATATAATTTAATTTATTGATAAATCCTCTATGCTTATGCTTTGATTGTAACTATCTTATCAAATAGATAATTTATAATCACATAACCCAGATGGTCCTTACATTATCTCAGGTTTTTTTTCTTAAAATTTGCACATGTAGGGATAATTTCATAAAAGAACATCTATGTGAAATGTAAAAAAGGGTTTTATCAAGACAAGATAGGCACCTATCTGTCTTTATAAAATAGGCACCTAGAGTCTTCAGCTATCCTGAATGAACCTGCGGCTCTCAGCTGATCTCTGAAGCTAAGCAGGGTTGGGTCTCGCTATGTTTATTAAAATCTGGTATACTGTACTTCATAATAGTAGCAAAACAGTTTACATCATAAAATCTGTTAAAAAATTAAAGGAACTCCATTTTCAAGGATAGGACAGATATTCACAAGCACTCTTAAACAGATAGAGACTTAGTAAGGAGAGAGTACTTGGATGGGTGACCATCTTGGAATACCAGGGGGCTATAAACTCACTATGCAGAAGAAATGCCAGCAATCTGCTTCTGGTCGTAACTTGTCAAAAATAAGCCCAGGGGATGTGTTGCCAGGAATCAGCATTAACTCAGCAGTGCACAAATTCAAATCTGCTATAAAGTACATGTATTTTATGAACTATGCATATGCATTGCATTTCCTCCCCAACTGTACCCAAACTATGCCCCTGGGAACTCTCGTGCACAGATCACATACAAGTGCTGCGGTATTGTAGTGTCTACTTTTTACATATGTCTAACAGCAGGAAACTTTATCTGAGCCATTTTCTGTGTATAAACATACTTTACACATGGAAAAAAGCTTTATGAAATTATTTTCCTAAAGCACTTAGTTTCACATTATCATAAAACTTATTAACACTTCCCTTGCACTCAAAATAATAAACCATCTTTACCCATCTAGATCTACGTTTTGTGATGGACTGCTTCTGTGACGATCTTATAGAAACATTCAGTTTCTTTTTTTGTCAAAACAATCAGATAGCTCTAGAACAAATGATGGAAATATAAAAAGCTTCAAATGAAACAATCATGCTTCTTCCTCAATGGATAACACTCCGAAAATTCAGAAACCATAGGTTAAATCATATCTCCATGACTGTATATAATGCATGTCTTTCAATATTCATATGGCATAATGCTCAATTCCATCCTGTAAAGATCTGTGAAAAAACATGACAAAATATAAAAAAGCCACTGAAAAAATGCCCATTCTCCTGCTGAGCAAACAGAAACATCCCAACTCATTTTTGACCAGTCTATGACTCTTTAACCCTGGGAGTACTGTTGGGGTCAAAGGTGACCCCATTGCAAGTTTCACAACGCATATCTCGAAACTAGTTGTTCAAGAATGCAATCTTTTTATGACTTTTCACATGTCAATATTCTCTTTATATTGCACCATGAGAGGAATAATTTTCATCCGCTAGGTGACGCTAGTGATGAATTGCAGCACAGAGTACCAGTGGGGTCATTTTTGACCCCAGTTGCTTACGTCCGGTTTGGATCGTGACACAATTTGCAGTTTTGTGAATTTTTTGATCTGACAAAGGTATTTATCATTAATTACACAGGTACACTACCAAAAAACTGCCTCCAGTTTTGCAACTGATTCCTATAGATTTTGGGGTGCTGAATCCAGGAAAAATAGCCAAAATGTTCCATCACGTCACGTTTTCTTGCAAAATTAGATTTCTTACCCATATAAGGAATGTTCACATAATTTCTTTTTAGCCGACTGCAGTTTATTTTCTTGGCCCAAAATAGAGGTTGTAATGGTTAACTAACTAGAAACACTCCCTCATGGTGTTTTGTATTCATTTTATACATTAACAGGACAATTGGGAGGCGGGGGGCTAAATCCAGTACTCGCGCTGGCGCATGTTCTTTCCTGTTCGCCTCGCCTCGTTCGCTCGCTCAAACACGGTGGTTGCGACATGAACGTTCCTGTCAAATTTCAGTTTCTTGCAAGTTCATTATTACCTTTTGTTTGCTCAGTCGTAATCCAGCTTTATTCCGAAGTGGTTCACTACAGTTGCAGTTTGCAGTGCTGTGTATTTGTGATGGCTCACAGAGCCAGAGGTTGCGTCAACTCTCCGGACAGTTTTTGTTTTATTTGTGGGGAATATACCGTGAAAAAGCGGCAGAGGAACATTTCTGCATTTATTAAAAAAGTATATTTCGCCTATTTCGGTTTGAAGTTAGGCGATCAAGACAAACCGTGGGCTCCTCACAAAGTGTGCAAGATATGTGAGGAAGATCTACACTTATGGATGAAAGGTAAAAAACAAGCATTTCGTTTCGGAATACCTATGATGTGGCGTGAACAAAGAGACCACAGCAGTGACTGCTATTTTTGCTCTTGCATTGTGAAGGGATACAACTTAAAAAATAAGAACGTAATAAGTTACCCCAACCTTCCCTCAGCAATTAGGCCTATGCCTCATAGCAACGAAGTACCTGTGCCTGAACCACCAAAATCTTTGGATCATATTTGTGTGGACGGTTCTGATCATGATGAGACTCATCAGATGGCTTTTCCCGATGAGTCCAGTACTTCCGAGTTTGAAACTGAACCAGATCCGAAACCTGAACTTTTCTCTCAAGCTGAATTGAATGATTTAGTCCGGGATTTAGGACTCCCAAAAGATGCTGCCCAACTGCTAGGTTCTCGGCTTAAACAGAAAAATCTATTGTCACCAGGAACAACTTTTTATTGGTACCGCAACCGCGAGACACAATTTTTGAAGTATTTCAGCAAAGAGGAAGATTTGGTATTTTGCAACGATATATACGGAGTGATGGAAAAGTTTAAACTCAAGTATGATCCTGCTGAATGGCGGCTGTTCATTGATTCGTCAAAAGACAGCATAAAAGGTGTTCTTCTTCATAATGGCAACACATTCGCTTCAGTTCCTATTGCTCACTCTGTTATTCTCCAAGAAAAATACGAGAATTTGGCCCTGATTCTTCAGAAGATTCGTTATGATGAGCATAAGTGGATGATTTGTGGAGACTTTAAAATTCTATCCATGCTATTAGGGCAGCAATCCGGTTTCACCAAATATCCCTGCTTCCTTTGCTTGTGGGATAGCCGGCCCGCGACCTACACTGGGGGAAAAAAGACTGGCCAATTCGGGAGTATTTGAGACCCGGTGAGAAAAATGTTCTTCATGAGAGCTTGGTACCTCGTGATAAAATTTTATTACCACCTCTCCACATTAAGTTGGGTCTCATTAAGCAATTCATCAAGTCCCTTCCAAAAGATGGTGAGTGCTTTCGGTACCTTTGCTCAAAGTTCCCCCGACTTTCTGAAGCAAAGCTAAAGGAAGGAGTGTTTGTTGGCCCTGATATAAGGAAACTCATTTCAGATGGAGCATTCGCTGAAACGATGTCTGAGAAGGAAAAAGAAGCCTGGGATTCCTTCAAGGATGTTGTTCTCAAATTCTTGGGGAACAGGCGGGATGAGAACTATAAGGATATTGTTGCCAGGATGCTCAATGCCTTCAAAGAACAAGGCTGTAACATGAGCCTGAAAGTCCATTTCTTGCACTCCCATGTGAACTACTTTCCCGAAAACTTGGGGGCGTACAGTGAAGAACAAGGTGAAAGGTTTCACCAGGACATCAAGGACGCAGAGAGAAGGTACCAAGGAAGATGGAACACCACTATGATGGCTGATTTCTGCTGGTTGCTGCTGCGGGAAACCCCAGATGAAAAATACGCCAAGCAGCGCACCAAGAGAAGCATTCGGGGGAAGAAGAAACGGGCCCACCAGGAGATTGATTGACCCAAGAATGACTTTAAAATCTAAACTGTGTTGACAAATATCGTGTTTTTACTAAACTTTGAAATAAAAATTTGCTAGTTATTACCACAGTGTCGGATCTCATTTATTAGAATTTTATTTTCACACCATCGGGTGTTTGTCTTCATGTATTGCAATGGTGCGGTTTGCGTTTTCTATTCTTACATACATACCTGTACAACATTTTTTGCACATTTCTTTGCTTTGCTTTGTGTCTAACCTCGCTCTTATATGCTCAATGTTTGTGCACATGTATGTGGCTGTTTTAAGTGCAGACAATTTTGCTACCATCACAGTGTGTTTTGTTGACATTACTCTATTCTTATGTGCTGCCTTGTTACAATTTTCTTTATTCTTATTTGAATAACTACTAAACAATTAGTATAAAGAATTCATCCAAGAAACTTTTATCTCGATAGCACTCAATCTGAAACGTTCACCTCAAACTGCTAACCCAATGTAGCAAAAAATCTGTACGTGATGGAGCAAATTGGTTACCAGATTTGGATTCAGCGCACCAAAAAAAGTAAAAATCAATCGAAACATTAGAGGCAGTTTAAAAAAAATTTTTTTTAGTGTACCTGTGTTATGTATCATTTATTTTTTGTACTCTTATTTTATGAAAATTACACATTTTCTGTAATTGATATCATACGTTCTCTCATTATTTCCGATGAAATCTAAAGGCTTTCAGCTCATTCATCATGATTATTGTACACCTATAGTAAAACTGCTTTGCGTTTTATTCAACTTTATCTTTGTTTATTTATTTTAGGTTATTGTTTATGATGTCAAAATGAAAGTATTCAGCTGCCCAAGTAAGAGAAATATTGCAACGAGATGCTGACAGTGACGGCTCTGAGTCGTCTGATGATGCTGCATATTCAGCAAGCGAAGAAGCATATCAGCCAAGTTCGGGCGATAAATCTGATGATTACAGTCATGATTCAGATGGCGACAGCAGTTGGTCACCAAGTGAATGTGAGACTGATGTTGAGCCGGTAACACCGCCTGCAGCAAAGAGTCAAGTTACAGGTCGAGGCAAAGGTCGAGGCTGTGCTGGGCGGGGAAGAAGGCAGGAGTCCTCAGTGTCAGTATCATCTGTGAGGAATCTTAGTTGTGGTCGTAGAGGAGCTAAGAGGTAATCAACTATAAGCACAAATGTTGCCATTGAAACCTATGTATCTAAGGATGCCACATCATGGAACAGGAAACCTATAAAGCAAGCTGCTGGAAGATACGCCAGAGCTAATGTCATGCCCGTACAACAAGGTCCTACAAGGTATGCTGTATGAAATGTTGATGGCCCTCTCTCAGCATTCCACTTGTTCATGAGGAAGAACTTATTGAATGAAATCATGATGTGGACGAGCAAACAAGGAAGACACATTTATGACGACACCTGGAAAGATTTGACAGACGAAGAATTTCAATGTTTTCTTGGACTTCTGATCCTCTCAGGCGCGTAGAAGTCACGAAATGAATCCATAGTTCAGTTGTGGAACCTTGAAGATGGTCGATCTGTTTTTGGCAAAAATATGGCCCGTAACCGTTTTCAGCAAATTTCTTGTGCTCTCAGATTTGATGATGCATCCAGCAGACATGAACAACGAGGCGTGGATAAGCTTGCTCCAATCAGACACGTTTTTGATACCTGGGAAGCAACTCTAAGTGACGCCTTTCTTCCTGGTGAAAATGTTACCGTGGATGAGCAACTGTTTACATTTCGTGACCGTGTTCCGTTCAGACAATATATTCCTAGAAAACCTGGGAAATATGGCATAAAGCTATGGATGTTGTGTGACAGTGCAACGTCATATGTTTTGCATCTTCAAGTATATACAGGAAGGGAACTCGGACAAAACAGGGAACAGAATCAGGGTGAAAGGGTTGTGCTGCAACTCACTGAAGGATTGACGCGATTTGGCAGAAATGTTACTGTTGACAATTTCTTCTGCAGTTTATCCCTGTCACAAAAATTGCTAGAAAAACAAATGACACTTTTGGGGACAATTCGAAAGAACAGAAAAGAATTACCTCTAGAATTTGTAACAGCAAAAGGCCGAGAGGTATTCACTTCACTGTTTGCCTTTCGCGACGATGCCACTCTGGTTTCCTATTGAAACATAGAAACATGATGACAGAAAAAGACCACATGGCCTATCTAGTCTGTCCTTCCATATCAACAACTACAACAGTCCACTTTTTACCTTTAGAGATCCTCTATGTTGGTCCCATGCTTTTTTGAATTCAGTTACTGTCCTCATGTCTACCACCTCCACGGGGAGACTATTCCACGGATCCACTACTCTTTCCGTAAAGAAATATTTCCGCATATCACTCCTGAATCTATCTCCCTTCACCCTCATCCCATGTCCCCTCGTAGCAGAACTTGCTTTCAATTGAACGAGGCTCTCTCCCTGAACATTTATGCCATGGAGGTATTTAAATATCTCAATCATATCACCTCTATCCCGCCTTTCCTCTAAGGTGTACATATTAAGATCCTTAAGTCTGTCCTCATATGCTTTATAATGAAGCCCACTAATCATTTTAGTAGCCACCCTCTGCACCGACTCCATCCTGTTCACATCCTTTTGAAGGTGCGATCTCCAGAATTGCACACTATACTCCAAATGAGGTCGCACCAAAGACTTATACAGAGGCATTATCACCTCCTTTTTTCTGTTAGTCATTCCTCTCCGTATGCACCCAAGCATCCTTCTAGCTTTTGCCGTCGCATTTTCTACCTGTTTAGCTACTTTAAGATCATCAGACACAACCACGCCTAGGTCCCGCTCTTCTTTAGTGGACAAAAGTACTTCACCTCCTATACTGTATTGCTCCCTTGGATTGCTGCAGCCCAAATGCATGACCTTACATTTTTTAACATTAAATCCCAGCTGCCAAATTCTAGACCATTCTTCAAGCTTAGCTAGATCCCTCCTCATGTTATCTACACCTTCCTGGGTGTCTACTCTATTGCAGATTTTGGTATCATCCGCAAAGAGGCAAACCTTACCCGACAGCCCTTCCGCTATATCACTAACAAAGATGTTAAAAAGAATCGGACCAAGGACAATCCCTCGGGCACACCACTGGTAACATCCTTCTCCTCAGAGTGAGCTCCATTTACTTGTACTCTTTGTCGCCTCCCAACCAACCAATTTCTAACCCAAGCAGTAACTTTATGGTCCATCCCTAGGGTGCTCAGTTTGTTTATAAGTCACCTGTGAGGAACTGTGTCAAAGGCTTTACTGAAATCTAAATACACCATATCTAGAGCTCTCCCTCGGTCCAGCTCCCTGGTCACCCAGTCAAAGAAATCAATCAGATTTGTCTGACAAGACCTGCCTCTGGTGAATCCATGCTGCCTCGGATCCTGTAATCCGCTGGACTCCAGAAACCTCACTATTTCCTCTTTCAGCAGCGTTTCCATTACTTTACTCACCACCGAAGTTAAACTAACCGGCCTGTAGTTTTCAACCACATCCTTACTTCCACTTTTGTGTAAAGGCACCACATGAGCCTCTCTCCAGTCCTTTGGCACCACTCCCGACTCCAACAAGGCATTGAAAAGGTCAGTCAGTGGAGCTGCTAGAACGTCCCCAAGTTCCCTCAGTATTCTAGGGTGTATCCCATCCGGTCCCATCGCTTTGTCTACTTTAAGTTGAGCTAGTTTCTCACGAACACAGTCTTCTGAAAATTGTTCAAGATGTCCTTCACTTATTTTCCTCTTTGTGGGTGTTTTCTGAGGTCCTGCTCCTGGTTCTTCATCTGTGAACACAGAACAAAAATATTTGTTAAGCAATTCCGCTTTATCCTTATCAGCTTCAACATATTCCCCCCCTGTACCCTTGAGTCTGACAGTACCACTCTTTCCCTTCCTTGCCCGAAGAAAGGAAAAGTGGTTGTTCTTCTGAGCAGTATGCATGATCAAGAAGAAGTAGATAACACACGTCCAGTCAAAAAAAACCACGCATGATCTTGGACTATAATTCTAGTAAAGGTGGAGTAGATACGGCAGATCAAATGTTGCGCACGTATACCACAAAACGTATGACAAGACACTGGCCAGTGACAATCTTCTCCTTTGGCCTCCCACCGCCATCCACAGCTCTCCCCAGCCCGGGGATCGAGCCTCCGGCGGCAGGAGGAGCACCACCGGGGCGCTGTCCAATCGGGGCAGAGGCCTTACTTTAAAGATCTTCGCGCCATCGGGCGCCCTTCCTTTGGCCTCCCACCGCCATCCACAGCTCTCCCCAGCCCGGGGATCGAGCCTCCGGCGGCAGGAGGAGCACCACCGGGGCGCTGTCCAATCGGGGCAGAGGCCTTACTTTAAAGATCTTCGCGCCATCGGGCGCCCTTCCTTTGGCCTCCCACCGCCATCCACAGCTCTCCCCAGCCCGGGGATCGAGCCTCCGGCGGCAGGAGGAGCACCACCGGGGCGCTGTCCAATCGGGGCAGAGGCCTTACTTTAAAGATCTTCGCGCCATCGGGCGCCCTTCCTTTGGCCTCCCACCGCCATCCACAGCTCTCCCCAGCCCGGGGATCGAGCCTCCGGCGGCAGGAGGAGCACCACCGGGGCGCTGTCCAATCGGGGCAGAGGCCTTACTTTAAAGATCTTCGCGCCATCGGGCGCCCTTCCTTTGGCCTCCCACCGCCATCCACAGCTCTCCCCAGCCCGGGGATCGAGCCTCCGGCGGCAGGAGGAGCACCACCGGGGCGCTGTCCAATCGGGGCAGAGGCCTTACTTTAAAGATCTTCGCGCCATCGGGCGCCCTTCCTTTGGCCTCCCACCGCCATCCACAGCTCTCCCCAGCCCGGGGATCGAGCCTCCGGCGGCAGGAGGAGCACCACCGGGGCGCTGTCCAATCGGGGCAGAGGCCTTACTTTAAAGATCTTCGCGCCATCGGGCGCCCTTCCTTTGGCCTCCCACCGCCATCCACAGCTCTCCCCAGCCCGGGGATCGAGCCTCCGGCGGCAGGAGGAGCACCACCGGGGCGCTGTCCAATCGGGGCAGAGGCCTTACTTTAAAGATCTTCGCGCCATCGGGCGCGCCCGCGCCTGGCGGGCCCGCGCCTGAGGGCCTCGCCAGAGGGCCCTTTGGCGTGGCCCTTAGGCGGGGACCGAGAGAAAACACCAGAAATCCGCCGATCTCATCACTCCACCGAGCCCTGGACAGCCAAAGCAACAGCCTGCTTAAGACAAGCGTCCACACAAATGCGTCCAACAGCTACATACAAATACGGTTGAACCAGCTTATCCTACCCTCTCCATACAATCTCAACCACAGCAAGTATACGCGCCTCATATAACTCAACTGACTTTTTCTTGCATTCATTTATTACTGTTGCCAGTAGTAGCCTTTTAGCCATTTATGTACTGTTACCAATGGTATCCATGTATCATTGTTGTATTCTTTCTCACTTGCATTCATTTATTACTGTTGCCAGTAGTAGCCTTTTAGCCATTTATGTACTGTTACCAATGGTATCCATGTATCATTGTTGTATCCTTTCTCACTTGCATTCATTTATTACTGTTGCCAGTAGTAGCCTTTTAGCCAGTTATTACTGTTGCCAGTAGTATCCATGTATCATTGCTGCTTCCTATTTTTACTGTTGTCAGTACCATTCAATTATCACTATTGCATGCAATTATTACTGGTTCTGTAGCCTTCACTTTTACTGTGGCCAGTTAGCACTCAATTATCCCAGTTACCAGTAACACTCCCACAAAGTGTCTCACTTGCTCTCCCATTAGCTCTCCATAATATATAGCTACTCAACACCACTGTCAGAAGCCCATTGCCAATTACTCCTTTGACAATAGCATATCCACAATAACAAACATAATATCCCCTCCAATCCCTCACAGAAGTTACCTCATCCACATCAACAAAAACCCCAATGGCACTACCATTCAATACCCTAGCTATCTTCCTTTTCCTTCTTCTATGTTTGCTCAACGAAGCCCTTGCACTATATCACACAGCTCACCAAATTCCAATACTTCAGAATCATGGAAAAAGAAGGGCTGAATCTCCCTATCCCAACTCAAGAATAGATGCCCCCACACGCCACTCTCATCTAATACATATAGCTCTTCAACAACCAAAGAAAAATAAACAAAAGGAACCCCTTCAACCCTTTTGCTTAAACTGTGCCCTCATAAATGCAAGGTCTATCCGCAAGAAATGGCCAGTCATCACTGACACAATCTCTTCCTACAATCTAGACATCCTCATGATAACTGAAACTTGGTTATCCGACACAGATAATGTGATCCTTAACCAACTCATACCCCCCAACTTCTCCGTCCATTCCCAACATAGAGAGAGCAAGAGAGGTGGAGGCATTCTCATACTTACCAAGAATGACCTAAACTTCCACACTGTGGACTCCACAAGCTCAAACAGCATGGACGTCTTAACCATCACGAATGAGCAATGCTCCATCAATTTAATATACAGAGCACCCTCACCCTCCACGGATGACCTTCCTAACATTCTGGACTTAGCAACCAACACACGCCAGCCCAACATTCCCAACTGGATATTAGGAGATTTCAATCTCCCAACACTGCATCCTAGCCATGCCTCAGCCCTCCTTGAAGCAATCAACGAGTTGGGATACAAACAAATTGTTGAAGCCCCCACGCACAAGAGAGGAAACATCCTTGACATGATTTTTGCTCCTCTGACAGCCCTTGATTCCAACAGTAGACTCGACACTTCTGTAACCCCAGTACCTTGGTCAGACCACAACCTAATCACCTTCCCCATCCTCATCAATGGCAAACAGTCATCATACATCAACAAAAACTCCATTGACTCAACAAAAGTAACATCTCGGAAATTCAAAACCTTCAACAAAGAGCATATAATTACAGAAACCCTCCCTCTCCTACATGACACCTCTCTCAATCTCGAAAATCTGATCGCATCCTGGAACAACACTATCAGCACCATTGCACTACAACCAGTACAGGACACCAACCTAAAGAAAAGAAAATCCTCTCCTTGGTTCTCCCCTGACCTACGAGCCTCCCTCACACACCTAAGAAAATTGGAGAAACGATGGCGTCGCTCACACTCTTCTGAAGACCAAGCAGCCTATAGAGTACACCTATCTTTGCACAGAGAGTCAGTCATGACCAAGATGAGACAATTCCATACTGATACGCTGAAAAGATCGCTAAATAAACCACGTGATCTTTTCAACCTAGTCAAAATCTTATCTAAAGAACCTTCACCAGAACACCCTGAACCCATTCATCCTCAAGCGTTCGCCGATTACCTGCAATCCAAGCTGCTTCAAACCAACAACATTGCAACAATTCCTTCTCAAGTCACCGTATGTATATCAAACTTATCCATGTTCTCCACACCATCCAGAAAACATATTGAAGTCACCATCGCTGCTCTTAACACTACCACCGCACAAACTGACCCTTGCCCAGCCCACTGGATAAAGGAACTACGCCAAGATCTCAGCCCCATCATCACTAAAATGATGAATTTATCCTTTACAACTGGTTCCTTCCCATCAGTCCTCAAGAGAACATCCATCAGACCCCTCTTGAAAAACCACAAACTCGACCCACAAAAGGTTGAATCTTATAGACCTATAGCTAGCATTCCCCTGCTAGCTAAAATAATTGAAAAGGAAGCTCAAAGACAAATACAGGACCACATCGACACTGCCTCCCCTCTTGACCAATGCCAACATGGCTTCAGAGAGTTCCACGGTGTTGAAACCCTCCTAACCACTCTATGCAACAACATCATCACAGGCATTGATAACATCCGCCAAGGCTTTGCTCTTATCTTCTTAGACATTGCCGCGGCTTTTGACTCTGTTCATCATGATCTTTTAATAGGGCGACTAAAAGAAAAAGGCATCAATAACACTGCCCTGGAGTGGTGTAAATCATACCTTGATCAGAGATGGCAGTACGTTACCTCAGGAACCGCAACATCCGCACCTTACCACCAAAAACAAGGCGTACCACAAGGATCATCCCTATCTTCACTCTTCTTCAATATATACATACAGCCTGTTTGCAATATCATTAGGTCCTTCAATGTTGAATGCTTGATATACGCTGACGACATCCTTCTATACATGCCTTTCTCCACAGCCCATATGGACCTCTCCCCGCTAGTCAAATGTTTTGATGCAGTATCTGAATGGCTTCAATCCCAGAACCTCCGAATTCAACACAAAAAGACCGAGGTTCTTTTCATCACTAGAGACCCACTTTTCACCCCCCCATCCCATATAAAGGTCAAAGAAGCTGAGCTCCAATCCAAACCTTCCATTCGTTACCTTGGAGTCACTTTGGACCAGCGCATGGATTTGAAACTACATATAACCAACGTAGTCAGAGCCATCTACCTCAAGATCCGGACACTCCGCCATCTTCGCCCCCTGCTTGATCCTGATGACTTCCGGACGATATTTCAAGCCTTAACCCTACCACACCTTGACTATGCTAATGCCATTCTCCAAGGCCTCCCACACTCCACATTAAACCCATTGCAACTCGCCATGAATACCGCTGCTAGAGTCCTCTACGGAGCATCAAGAAGGGACCATATAACACCCATCCTAGAGCAACTCCACTGGCTCCCCATACATGGCAGAATATTGTTCAAAACATTACTACTAACTTTCAAGGCCACTAAAATCATCACCTCTTCCTCCCTAGTAGACCTCGTTCAGACTGTTCCACCCAATAGATCCAGGAGAACGATATCAACAAATGCACTAGTTATCCCTAAAGCAGCGACAAAATGCCTATCAATGACATCTAACAGGGCCTTCAGATTCTATGCCCCTAAGTGCTGGAATGCCCTACCTCCAGAGATTCGTGCTATCACTGATCTATCCCTTTTTAGAAAGGCTCTCAAATCCCACCTTTTCCCCCAATATTACTTGACCAGCTAACCAATCTCGATCCTTACCCTATAACTAATAACAAATTCTGTTGTGTATACTTATAAATACTCATGTAAATAGTTGCAGAAATGCCGTCCCATGTTTTATCCAAGTTCTCTGACCTTGTTCTCTGTAAAACCAAACAGTTTGTTGTTCTGGTCTGTTGTTATATTGTGAACCGCGCTGATGCTGAATAGAGCGGTATATAAGAGCCTGTAATAAATAAATAATAATAATAAATAAATAAATAAAAACATGTTGGACATCAGTGCTTTGAACGCCTTCATTGTTTGGATGTCACTAAATCCAGAATGGCAGTCCAAGCCAAAGCACAGACGTTGTCTATTCCTCTTGGAATTAGGAAAGCAGCTGCTTCAGAGTAATTGCAGTGAGATTTCTTCCAGCATTGAAGAAGCCACTGATGCTGTTTGCAATGTTGGGATCCCAAAGAAAAGGGCAAGGTGTCACTGCTGTTCCAGAGAAAAAGACAAGAAAAGCAACATAGTTTGCACCTCCTGCAAGCGCAATGTTTGCAAAGAACATTCAGAAATTGTCTGTGTCTCATGCAAATGACTGTAGTACTTTACCGTGTTCATCAAGTGCATGCAAAAACTGCTTTCATGGCAACTCTTCTTCATGTAATTTTATGATAAAGCATTAAATTTCAAAACATTTAACCTTCATATAATAAATAATTAATTTGGAATAATATTTTGTCTGTTTAGTTTAACGATTAAAATTCGTCGTGGGGTCATTTATGACCCCAACAGTATTCAGTGTGTGCAAAAAATCTTGGTAATTCCAGGGTTAAACAAAAATCCGTTCCTGTTCCAAAATGATAGTGTGAAAGTGAGGCAGGCCAAGAATTTCCAGTCAGAATTAACATGAAGAAGTGTTTACCTGTGTATACAAATTGCATAAGTACTGTAGAATGTAGATTGCCTTAGTCGATTCACATTTGGATGAATGAGAGATATAATTTCTACGTACTTGGATATAGAAAGACTTGTCTTCGTTATTTGGGGAAAAAGTGAACAGTAACCACAATCAGAATATGTAACTAGTCTCATTGGAAGGGGTAGGCCAGGGATTGGGAAGTGGCCAAAATCCAATGACAAGGCAAGCAAAACCACAGAGCAGGACACTCCTGGCATGAGAATGAGGAAAACATGAACTTTCATATGAAGCAGCCTCCTTATCCTTTGGCTGAGCTCTTAAGTGCTGGCAGCCGCCAGGCCCTGTACACAGAAGATCAGTGCCTAGGGGTGCAGAACACTCATAAGAGAAGAACTTTTGAGGCTAGGGAAGACCACAGCATGAGTACAATGGAAAATTAGGGTCCAGAGATTAGTAGGATCATAGCAAGGGAATCTGGATCCAGAGTAGCAGGAACTCAGCAGGGATAGGCAGCAGGGTGGTACATCCTAGAGCAGTGGAGGACCAAGCTTCAGCAAATAAAACAGGCAAGGTTTAAATATATATAAATATGTAATAGAATAAGACGTGGTCTAAAGTAAGATAGCTCCCGAAAGGACATTATTTATTTTAAAACATTTTTCTCCCCCCCCCCCCGCCATACAATAGGTAGGAATGATCAGAATAACCAGAAGAAACATACTACTATCTCCAATTGGTAGGAGAGAAGAAGTTTAATCAGAAAGCCATCTTAAAAACAGAGCCACCCCACAGGCTGATGATGGAAGCTCACAGAATATCCCTGATTACCTATCTCTCTATTTATTTATTTAGTTATGAAGTTTTAACAAAAAATATCCAGAAAGTAAATCTGAATACGAATAACAGAAAAAATTCAAACAAAAAAAACAAGACATCTCTCTTAAAGAAATTATACCAACATGGTCTAGTCCACAAAACATAAAACCACAATAAGGACCCAAGTAAAGGAAACAATGCATAGAGGGCTATACAAACGTAACCCACAGAAACTAAAGAAAATCATAGGAGCAAAGATAAAATACTGTACATGGCAGCCAGTATAGGAAACTCATTCCCGCCCCCCAGTTTCCCTACTCTGAAGTTGCTGAGGTTCAAAAAACAGAAATTGCTTAGACCGTTATAACACAGTACACTTACCAGGGGGTACCCAAAAAAAACAGGAATTATTTTTTAAAAGCTATTTATTTCAAATTCTTTACAAAACAACCTTATCCCCTTCAAAATACTCTCCATTACAACTGATACATTTGTCCCACCGGTGCTTCCACTGTTCGAAACATTTTTTGTAGTCATCTTTAGAAACGGCTGACAGCTCCTCCCTCTTTTTTTTATTGACTTCTTCAATGTTGTCAGATCAGTGTCCTTTCATGCCCCTTTTCATGTGTGGAAATAAGAAAAAGTCGCACGGAGCCAGGTCAGGCGAGTAAGGTGCGTGGGGCAGCGGAACCATGCCATTTTTAGCCAAAAACTGTCTAACAGAGATGGCTGTGTGTGCAGGTGCGTTGTCGTGGAGGAAGAACCAGTCTCCTGTCTGCCACAAATCGGGTCTTTTTTGACGAACACTGTTGCGCAATCTTCTTAAAACTTCCAAATAAAAGGTTTGATTGACGGACTGACCTGGGGGAGCAAACTCTGAATGAACTACCCCCTTGGCATCAAAAAAGCAAATCAGCATTGTTTTGATGTTTGATTTGACTTGACGACATTTTTTTGGACGGGGTGACGATGACGTCTTCCATTGGCTTGATTGTTGCTTTGTTTCTGGGTCGTAACCATAGCACCATGACTCATCACCTGTAATGACCTTTGACAGAAAATCTGGATCAGTTTCAAGCTGTTGTTTCAAAACACGACATGTTTCAACTCGATGTTCCTTTTGATTGTCAGTCAGAACCCGAGGAACAAACTTGGCAGCAACCCTTTTCATTCCCAAATCTTCCGTTAAAATTCGCTGAACTGAGCTCCAAGATAACCCACTAATCTCTGACAGTTGATCAATTGTCTGTCGATGGTCTGTGAGCACAAGCTTTCTAATTTTTTCAATATTTTCGTCGATTCGGGCAGTTGATGGACGCCCAGAACGAGGTTTGTCATCAATCGACATGTCGCCATTTTTAAACCAAGCAAACCACTGGTATACTTGACTTTTTCCCATAGCGTCATCTTGATAAGCTGTTTTCAACATTAAAACAGTTTCAGCAGCATTTTTACTGAGTAGAAAACAAAATTTCACAGCTGCACATTGTTCACTTAAACTTGTCATCATAAAAAAAGAAACAAGAACAAAACAGCGCTAGCAAAAACAATCACTGCAGATGAACAGAACAAGCCAGGTCGACAACACAGGCGGCACTGAACTGACAATGAGTTGCACTATACACGCCTAGCGGCAGAAGTGCGTACTACACAAGCTCCGCCCACGGCAATGTTATTCCTGTTTTTTTTGGGTACCCCCTCGTACAAGGATATTTTAATCTAAATTGCGCTCTCAGTGCGGTGACTCTGTGGCACAGGAAGTCTATCCGTCTTTTCTGGGTGTCCCTAGCCAAATCAGGAAATATAGAAATTTTTGACCCCATAAACTGAGAAACAGACATATTGCGGAAATATAACCGTAGGACAGAGTTCCAGTCTGATTCAAATGCAAAGCACACCAACAGAGTGGCTTGACTGGTCACTAATTCCATAGAGCTTTCCAAAAACCCCGAAAGGTCCAACTGGGCAGGTCCTTTAGCACCACCAGAGTCCAACTCCATGCCTGGCACAGGAGACGATACCACCACATATTGTTCCCTCACTATAGGGGGCAAGGATTCAGCAGGCATTCACAGGACATCTATAAATTACTTACGGACCAAATCCACAGGCTCCAGGAATGAGGATCGAGGGTAATTCAAAAACCTAAAATTATTATGACACAATTGATTATCCATATACTCAATCCTCTGTGCTTGATCAAATGTTCCCTGGAATGTACTCCACCAAGAGTATGCAGCTCTTCCACCCTAATCTCCAGCCAGGTCACCGAGAAGTATGCACAGCTAACTCTGTCTCCACCATCAAACACTGAACCTTAACGGATGCCAACTCTTGTGTAAAAAAAGCCACAATGGGACAAATGGCTTGTTAGAGCAAGGATATTGCTTCCCATAAGCTATCAAGTTTTACTAGCGCTGATCTTTCCAAACAGCCAAACGTCTGGACAGCTGAGGTGATTGGGGAGTTGGTCTTTAATTGCTCCACTCGCAAACTACCTTTGTGAGAAGAAACCAGGGTTTCATTCCCCACAGCAGTTACCACCAACATCGGTTTCGAGAGAGAGCCCTCCAAAGTGTCAGGAACCTTCTGATGCAGAGACGCCACCTCACGCTCCCCCTCCTCGAAGTAAACACTTCTGAGTTGTGGCTGGAGCACTTGGACAGGGCTCAGCACCCCATTGCTCATATCTGCTGAGGAACCCAGTAGATCAGCCGAGGCCATGGACGATGCCGATGGAAGACAATGGAGGGCTGCACCAGACCACCCGAAAGAGAGAGAGCATTATAGGGCTTTTGGAAATGGCTGAAACAGCAATGGCTGAAACAGCAATCCAGCTTGGTGCTCCCACTTCAGCACCCTACTCCGCCACCATCTTGGGTCCTCACCTATCTCTCTATTTAACTAATAAGGCAAATGACATCAAGCTGTCTCTGAAATGTTGACCTCTCAAATTCCATATTTTTTTTCTCAGAACACTTCAAACTCTGGATAATTTGGCAATGCTTGTTTAAAATGTCACTAATATTGTTGGGCAGGTAGGAAAATCTCAGTGGGAAGACTAGTTTGGAATCATTCTTACCTGAGTCATGAGAGAATAGCTTCCTATCTGATTTCTTACTCTCTTGGAGCCTTGGTAGCTACAACTTTCTGGATAATCTCATTCCATAAATCTGTTCCCCATATCTATGGCCTACCTATCAAACTTTCCATAGGTACTAAACAACTTTGAGTCTCGAGACTCAGACTGAGGGTGTGAGTGTGTGTGTGTGTGTGTGTGTGTGTTTTTCTTAAGATATTTGTTTTGTTGGCTTTGTGAGTGTAAGAATGTATTCCTAATTCTTTGCTTTCTATAAATAGTACCATCAAGTCCAGTCTTTCTGATCAAAATGTCTAAAAAACATATTATAATCTGGACTGTGATTCATCTGCAATCTTAGATTGTCATCCCCTGTGTTAAGCCATTGATAAAACTGACCTAATATTTGCATATACCCTCTCAAAGAATAAAAATATCATAGAAACATAGAAAAATGACGACAGAAAAAGACCACATGGACTATCTAGTCTGTCCTTCCATATCAACAACTACAACAGTCACTCACCATTTTAGTAGCCACCCTCTGTACTAACTCCATCCTGTTTATATCCTTTTGAAGGTGCGTTCTCCAGAATTGCACACAATACTCCAAAGGAGGTCGCACCAAAGACATACAAAGGTACTATCACCTCCTTTTTTTCTGCTAGCCATTCCTCTCCATATGCACACAAGCATCCTTCTAGATTTTGCTGTCACCTTTTGTACCTGTTTAGCTACTTTAAGATCATCAGACACAATCACGCCTAGGTCCCGCTCTTCTTTAGTGGTCAAAAGTACTTCACTGCTATACTATATTGCTCCCTTGGATTGCTGCAGCCCAAATGCATGACCTTACATTTTTTAACATTAAATCCCAGCTGCCAAATTCTACACCATTTTTCAAGCTTAGCTAGATCCCTCCTCATGTTATCTACTCCTTCCTGGGTGTCTATTGCAGATTTTGGTAACATACTGTGATGGCGAAGACGGCCAAGTCCCTATGGAGGTAGAAACAGTACAGGCAATTTCCCCTAGTCAGAGGGAAAGGGAAAAAAATGCTTAGTTTAAAAGTGCAGCTAAGGCTGAAAAAAAGAACCTGGCAAAAGTTGTCCAAAAGCCACGCCCCAGCTCCATAGCAACTGAGGGTGGTAATGCAGCACAGCTGGGGGCGGGGTGGAAAGATACCGGCCAGTCACATGTTTATAAGCCCCAGAGAACAGAGAGAGATAGATTCCAAGGATCCCCACGCCAGGGAAGGAGAATCCAAGTAGAGGCAAGGAGATTGCCAGGACACGAGAGGAAGAGAGCTGACTCTGTTTCAGAGGAGGAGTCTGAAAGCAAGCCTCATTCAGAGCAAGAGTTTCATGCTTGCAGGAGGAAGAGAGACGAGAGGGCTGCTTTAACCAGGAAACAGCATGGCCAGGGAAGGAGCAGGGAAGCACTGCTAAAGAAACTTCCAAAAGGTACTGCTGCTAAAGGTATTAGCCAAAGGTCTCAGGAAGAGTTCCCAGACAGCCAGCTCCAGGAGTTTAACCAGAAGCAGGGTTACAGGAAGCCTCTCAGTAAAGAAGGTTTAAATGTTTTAAGACTGGTTCAACGTATGCTGAAAGACCAGGAAGTAATTAGTGGAGAGAATAGTTCTCTGCACCGAGGGAAAGAACAGCTGTTTGTTGACGACGTCACAGAACAGTCCTGTTCAGAATGTGAGTCAATGGACATCGGGGAAAATATTCTTTTAAGTGAGCCAGAGGAGGCTATGGAATGTGAGTTATCCCTGATAGTGAAATAAGAGTGTTTGGAAATATATGTTTTGAAGAAAATTCCATTTCTATGATATGCGTGCTGTTTTACAGAGCTAAGAAGTTTTAATTAGTGTGCTTGCTGCCCTAAATGAGACTTGCACCGGAGTGCTGCTGGAAGTCTCTAGACAACTGATTAAAACCCTTAAAGCTCTGAAACCAAAGAAGAAAAGTTTATTTGTTGGAAGTTGTTTGCATTGAAGTTTCAATGGACAATTTGAGTTTGTTTAAAGCACTGAGAAGTGAAGCATTATTTTTGAATGAGTAACCTTTGTATGCTGAAGTAAGCAAGAGCATTTTTTCTTACCTGAGTTTCTTGTGGATATTTTGTACACGTGGTTTACCAAGCTTCATTTTTGAAGTTCCCGCTGTTAAGGGAGGCTAATAAAAATATTTCTGCGTTTGCTTTCAACTCTCGGCTCAGCCTTTGATTACAACTACATTTGCTCTAAATACTACAACTCCCAGAAGCCTTTGCTCTGGAGTTGCTTGAAAGTGACATTCGCTCCCCCTTCACCTCGTCAGGCAGCCGCCTAGGCGGGGGAAGGGCGCGACAGGTGGCGTAGTTGGCAGGATCAAGCCTTGGTCATGTGGTCCCACAAACATAAGAACATAAGATATGCCATACTGGGTCAGACCAAGGTCCATCAAGCCCAGTATTCTGTTTCCAACAGTGGCCAATCTAGGTCATATGTACCTAGCAGTTTCCCCAAGAGACACAAGTTCCACAATGCTTGTACTGGGTCAAGCATTGATATCTTCGGTCACTTCTTAATAATGGTTTATGGACCTTTCCTCCAGGAACTTGTCCAAACACAAAACACTGGAACTACAGAAAGAAGAAGAAGCAGGAAAAGACAAGAGGGAAAAGTGTTTTTTTTCCTGTGCTGAGGATACAAACTGCTGCTGGAGAAGGCCCAGATCAACAGCTGAAGGATCGGAGTGGAGCAGTTCCTGAGGCCGTTCCGGCTGCTTGATAAGCCTGAGTCTACACCGGCTGGAGGTAATAAGTATTTATAAGGAAATACAAGCGGATACCAGAGCCGGGTGGGACTGCAGCAGTACAGCAGGGTCAAAGGAGAGAGGGCCTATACATTAGAGGGCCGCACTTGGTGTTCTTTCTCTGTTTTCTCTCGTTTCAGCCACTACCCAGCATGGAGCAGACGGCTCTGCTGCGATGCATAGCGGACCAGTTCCAGAAACAACAGGAAATGTCAGCGCAGACACTGGACCAGATAGCATCCATGCTCCAAGCACAGCAAAAACCGTTGTTGGAGAAGCTGGACGGTTGGTTGGGCATGCAGAAACCAACAGCAGAGACACCAAGAACAGTACCAGGTTACTTGGGTGATACCCTAGCGTTGGGCATGTATGGTACTGGGACATTTTCCTTTGGACAATTAACCAAAGAGGACAATGTGGATGATTTTCTCGCCGCATTTGAGAGAGTAGCCTTGTTATCAGGGTGGGATGAAAAGCAATGGGCCATACGCCTTGCCGCTTCGTTAACTGGGGAAGCGTTAACAGCGTACAGGGCTATGCCCGTGGAGTTAGCCACCGATTACAGGGAGGTGCAAAAGGCAATAAGAGACCATCTAGGATTAAGTCCCATGGTCTACCGCCGCCTTCTGAGAAGCGCCAGGTTAAAGCCCGGTGAAACACCGCGCACGCTATGCCAACGCATTAAGGGGTTAGCGGTAAAATGGCTAACACCGGAGACTCAGACAAAAGAGTCTTTATTGGATTATATCATCTTGGAACAATTTATGGACGCTGTTCCGCGAGAGATGAGGTCCTTTCTGATCCTACAAGACTGCAGGACCACAGAGGCAGCGACCGCACTGGCTGAGCATTACCTGGAGGCCAGTGTGGCGAGCCCAGTTAAAGTAGGTGGTCTGTCGTCAGCAGTAAATGTAGCATCAGAAAGGAAGGGAAAACCTGTATGGAGAGAAGATGTGAAAGTATTGCCTTTGGATAAACCTGATTATGTAACCAGGAAATGTTTTGCATGTGGAGAAGAAGGCCATGTGAAAAGAAATTGCATAGCTAGGACAGCATTGATGACCTCCCACTCTGAAGAGAGCGGAGAGGGTTTCCTCCTAGAGGTGGAGGTAGAGGGTATTCCTGTGGAGGCCTTGTTGGACTCCGGAGCGGACCAATCAATGATTTCGCGGAAGCTATGGAAAGAGATAGCATCCCGGATTGGTCCGACTCCCGAGCCTCAAGAAAGGTCCATAAAGATAAGGTGCATTCATGGGGCAGCCTCATCGTACCCCATTTATACTGTATATGTGAAAGGCTTAGGGATAAAGCGCCAAATACCTGTTGCGGTAGTCCCCAGGCTCCCACAAGCCCTAGTCCTGGGAAGAGACTGGCCCCAGTTCAGGCGTGGGATAGCAGAGGGTCTTCAAAGCAAGGCAGGTAAAGCATCCACTTTAGCACCACCCAAAGCCAAGAAAGAAACCTCATCAGGGGATTCACCTCATTTGGAGGGTGGGAGAGTACCCCAGGTAAAGGAGAGTGAGGGAGAGCAAGCCCCACCTACACGTATAGGGAACACTAAGGCCAGGCCAGTCCCTCAACCATTGTTTGGAACCCAGCAGCGACAGGCAAAAGGGGAGGTAGCTAGGAAGGAGGACACCCCTAAGAAATGACCATTTGTTCTTAGGTTTTGTCGCACAACCCCCAATGCCAAAGTTCCTAAGCGGGCTACCCAGATGGCAGCTGGATTTGACCTGTGTAGTGCCGAGGAGACAGTCGTTCCCCATCAGGGAAAAGCTCTGGTAGAAACGGGCATACAAGTGCAAATACCCCCGGGTTGTTATGGGCGGCTTGCACCCCGTTCAGGCATAGCCTGGAAGAATTTTATAGATGTAGGCACCGGAGTAATCGACCCCGACTACCGAGGGACGATTAAGGTCCTACTTTTCAACTTTGCCAAAGAGGATTTCAGGATAAACATAGGGGACCGTATAGCCCAGATGATTTGTGAGCGGGTGGGTTTTCTGGCCCTGGAGGAGGCAACGGAATTAACTCCTACCACCAGGAGGACCGGAGGATTTGGATCCACCGGTAAAGCAGCGGTGAAAGGTTTAGCTGCCAGTTGTGAGGTGACCGAGGAGGAGGATCTAGGCCCGCAATTACCCGATTGCAAGGCAGATTCAGTCCCCAGGTTAGGGGAGGAACTTTCCTGGTCCCAGAAGCAGGAGGTATTAGGGCTATTAAGGAAGTATCCCAATGTGTTAACACCTATTCCAGGGGAGACAAGACTCGTGGCTCACGAGATAGTTACCCTTCCAGGGGAGATAGTACGCCAGAGACCCTACCGGTTGCCTGAGGCAAAACGCCAAGAGGTAGTTTCCCAAGTGCAGGACATGATTAAGATGGGGATAATCGAAGAGTCCCATAGCCCCTGGAACAGCCCCATAGTGCTGGTACCCAAGCCAGACGGGACAATGCGGTTTAGCATTGATTTCCGTAGGGTGAATGCCATCTCCCGGTTTGACGCCTATCCCATGCCCAGGATAGAAGAGTTGCTGGACAAATTAGGCCAGGCGTCTTACCTGACTACCCTTGATATGACCAAGGGGTATTGGCAGATTCCCCTCACCAGGGAATCTCGCCCAAAGACCGCATTCAGCACCCCTATTGGTTTGTACCAGTTTCGTCGCATGCCTTTTGGATTGCATGGGGCGGCTGCGACTTGCCAGCGATTAGTGGATGTGATCCTTCGTCCCCATCAACAATACGCGACCGCGTACATGGACGACATAGTGATCCATAGCTCTCGCTGGGATGAGCACTTGGCACGCATTGAGGCGGTTTTAAAGGCCTTGCGGGGGGCGGGTATTACTTTAAACCCGGCCAAGTGTATGTTTGGGGGAACGCAAGTAAAATATTTGGGACATTTGGTAGGACGGGGCACAGTAAAACCCCTAATAGAGAAGGTAGAAAGTGTTAGGACATTTCCTAGGCCCTTGACAAAAAGACAGCTCCGTGGTTTCTGGGGTTAATCGGCTATTACCGCCGATTCATTCCCCATTTCGCTACCAAGAGCGCTGCCTTAACAGAGCGGTTGAAGAAAAATGCACCCAACCAGGTAAAATGGTCAGTGGAAGCAGAACAGGCCTTTTCTAGCTTGAAGGAAGAGCTATGCCAGGCACCCATATTAAGGGGTGTGGATTTTAGTAAATCCTTTATTGTGCAGACAGACGCCTCTGACACAGGGTTAGGCGCTGTGTTGTCCCAAAAGTTTGAGGGGGAGGAACATCCGATTATGTTCCTCAGCAGAATATTGACACCACCAGAGAGGAAATACTCGGTAGTAGAAAGGGAATGTCTGGCCATAAGGTGGGCGGTGGACGCCTTGCGTTTTTATCTGACGGGCCGCAAGTTTTTATTAGTGATGGATCATGCCCCATTACGCTGGCTCAATCAGATGAAGGATCATAATCCCCGTCTTACCCGTTGGTACATGGCCTTACAGGCGTTCGACTTCCATATAGAGCATAGGGCTGGGAAGTTACACACCAACGCTGACGCCCTTTCGCGTATTACGAGCTGTGCTGAAGTAGAAACGCCAGCCCGTAATATCTTAAGTGGGGGGATATGTGACGGCGAAGACGGCCAAGTCCCTATAGAGGTAGAAAAAGTACAGGCAATTTCCCCTAGTCAGAGGGAAAGGGAAAAAAATGCTCAGTTTAAAAGTGCAGCTAAGGCTGAAAAAAAGAACCTGTCAAAAGTTGTTGTCCAAAAGCCATGCCCCAGCTCCATAGCAACTGAGGGTGGTAATGCAGCACAGCTGGGGGCGGGGTGGAAAGATACCGGCCAGTCACATGTTTATAAGCCCCAGAGAACAGAGAGAGATAGATTCCAAGGATCCCCACGCCAGGGAAGGAGAATCCAAGGAGAGGCAAGGAGATTGCCAGGACACGAGAGGAAGAGAGCTGACTCTGTTTCAGAGGAGGAGTCTGAAAGCAAGCCTCATTCAGAGCAAGAGTTTCATGCTTGCAGGAGGAAGAGACGAGAGGGCTGCTTTAACCAGGAAACAGCATGGCCAGGGAAGGAGCAGGGAAGCACTGCTAAAGAAACTTCCAAAAGGTACTGCTGCTAAAGGTATTAGCCAAAGGTCTCAGGAAGAGTTCCCAGACAGCCAGCTCCAGGAGTTTAACCAGAAGCAGGGTTACAGGAAGCCTCTCAGTAAAGAAGGTTTAAATGTTTTAAGACTGGTTCAACGTATGCTGAAAGACCAGGAAGTAATTAGTGGAGAGAATAGTTCTCTGCACCGAGGGAAAGAACAGCTGTTTGTTGACGACGTCACAGAACAGTCCTGTTCAGAATGTGAGTCAATGGACATCGGGGAAAATATTCTTTTAAGTGAGCCAGAGGAGGCTATGGAATGTGAGTTATCCCTGATAGTGAAATAAGAGTGTTTGGAAATATATGTTTTGAAGAAAATTCCATTTCTATGATATGCGTGCTGTTTTACAGAGCTAAGAAGTTTTAATTAGTGTGCTTGCTGCCCTAAATGAGACTTGCACCGGAGTGCTGCTGGAAGTCTCTAGACAACTGATTAAAACCCTTAAAGCTCTGAAACCAAAGAAGAAAAGTTTATTTGTTGGAAGTTGTTTGCATTGAAGTTTCAATGGACAATTTGAGTTTGTTTAAAGCACTGAGAAGTGAAGCATTATTTTTGAATGAGTAACCTTTGTATGCTGAAGTAAGCAAGAGCATTTTTTCTTACCTGAGTTTCTTGTGGATATTTTGTACACATGGTTTACCAAGCTTCATTTTTGAAGTTCCCGCTGTTAAGGGAGGCTAATAAAAATATTCCTGCGTTTGCTTTCAACTCTCGGCTCAGCCTTTGATGACAACTACATTTGCTCTAAATACTACAACTCCCAGAAGCCTTTGCTCTGGAGTTGCTTGAAAGTGACATTCGCTCCCCCTTCACCTCGTCAGGCAGCCGCCTAGGCGGGGGAAGGGCGCGACAATACGCAAAGAGGCAAACCTTACCCGACAGCCCTTCCGATATATCACTAACAAAGATGTTAAAAAGAATCGGACCAAGGACAGATCCCTGGGGCACACCACTGGTAACATCCTTCTCCTCAGAATGAGTTCCATTTACCTGTACTCTTTGTCGCCTCCCACCCAACCAATTTCTAACCCAAGCAGTAACTTTAGGGTCCATCCCTAGGGTGCTCAGTTTGTTTATAAGTCGCCTGTGAGGAACAGTGTCAAAGGCTTTACTGAAATCTAAATACACCACATCTAGGGCTCTCCCTCAAACTAACTCCCTGGTCACCCAGTCAAAGAAATCAATCAGATTTGTCTGACAAGACCTGCCTCTGGTGAATCCATGCTGCCTCAGATCCTGTAATCCGCTGGACTCCAGAAACCTCACTATTTTCTCTTTCAGCAGCGTTTCCAAATTTACTCACCACCAAAGTTAAACTAACCGGCCTGTAGTTTTTAACCACATCCTTACTTCCGCTTTTGTGTAAAGGCGCCACATGAGCCTCTTTCCAGTCCTTTGGCACCACTCCCAACTCCAACGAGGCATTGAAAAGGTCAGTCAGTGGAGCTGCTATAATGTCCCCAAGCTCCCTCAGTATTCTAGGGAATATCCCATCCGGTCCCATCGCTTTGTCTACTTTAAGTTGAGCTAGTTTCTCACGAACACAGTCTTCTGAAAATTGTTCAAGATGTCCCTCGCTTCTGTTCCTGTTTGTGAGTGTTTTCTGAGGTCCTCTTCCTGGTTCTTCATCTGTGAACACAGAACAGAAATATTTGTTAAGCAATTACGCTTTATCCTCATCAGCTTTTACATATTCTTCCCCTTCATCCTTGAGTCTGACAATACCACTTTTGCCCATTCTCTTCTCACTAACATATCTGAAAAATGTCTTATCCCCCCATTTTATTGCATTGGCTATTTCCTCTTCTTTTTGAATCTTTGCTTTCCTGACTACTTTGCTAGCTTCTCTAAGTTTTTCCAAATATAGATGCCTGTCTTCCTCTTTCTGTGATCTCTTGTATTTCAGGAAGACCTACCTCTTTTTCTTCACATTTTCAGCTACTTCTTTTGAAAACCATAGTGGTCTCCTTTTCCTTTTACCTTTATTTACCATTTTAACAAAAAGGTTGGTTGCCCTTAAAATATCCCCTTTCAGTTTTGCCCACTGTTTTTCTACATCCCCCAGCTGTTCCCATCCTGCTAATGACCCCCTGAAGTATTGGCCCATCTTGGCAAAGTTAGTCTTCCTAAAGTCTAAGACCCTCACTTTTGAATGGATTCTAACAACCCTAGTCCTAATACTGAACCACACCATCTGGTGATCACTGGATGCAAAATGATCTCCCACTATAACATCAGAAACACTTTCACCATTGGTAAGCACCAAGTCCAGTATGGCCCCTTCATGAGTGGGGTCTGTTACCAATTGCCTGAATAGCTCTCCCTGTAGAGAATCCATGATCTCTTTACTTCTAGATGATACTGCAGCATGAATGTGCCAATCAACATCTGGCATATTGAAATCCCCTATCAGTAGCACTTCCCCTTTCCTAGCAATGCTGTGTATGTCTTCAATTAACTCTCCATCCACCTCTTCGTCTTGTGAGGGAGGTCTGTATATCACGCCAATGCAAATAGATTTCTCTTTCCCTCTTTCTAGTTTAACCCACAATGCCTCCTCTCTACACTTTTAAGCTCTGCAATTCCAAAGCTTTAATAGTATTTTTTACATATAGTGCCACTCCTCCTCCCCTTCTTCCTACTCTGTCCTTTCTGAATAAAGTATAGCCAGGTATAGTTGCTGCCCAGTCATGGTTTCCTGTGAACCATGTTTCTGTAACTGCCACTAAATCCAAGTCGGCCACTCCCACCAACGCTTCAACATCAGGGATCTTATTTCCCATGCTACGGGCATTTATACACACTGCTTTCCATATGTTACCCCTGTTACCCATTTCCATAAAGGTATTTAATGTATCACTTACCTGGTGGGCTTTCTTCACCCATCCCCATCAATGTACATTTTCCATAATAAAAACATTATCTGAAAAGGGGTGATCATGTTTCAGCATCTAGCTTGCAACAGGGTATTCGAACATTTAATAACAATCAAATTCAGTGTGCAATCAAATATATCTGAAGTGTTCAGTAGCTGTCATCACATCTATACAGAAAGAGAAAAAACAAAAAACACGTTTGAAGTGCATCAGAAATTAATAGAAAATGAAAGGACTGTTCCCATGTAGTAACATGGCAGCACCTCAAGTTGCAATGCAATACGCGCCATCGAGTCAGCGCTGACTCCCAGCAACCGAGCCCTGAGCTTTCTTTCAGAAGGTGCAGGAGGAGCAAAGGGGGATTGCTCCTGTCCTAAAAACACCACAAATGGCATGGGGGTCTGGGGTTAAATAGGAGGCCTCTGGAAGGCCTGGGAGGCAACTTTTTGGAAACAATTTAAATGGCAGCAATGGCAACTTGTGTGTGTGTGGGGGGGGGAGTTCATTTGCTTTTTGCTTTTTAGTTTTTTTATTATTATTTGTGCTTATTTAATTTGTTTTGTTTTAAAGTAATAAAACAAATGAAAAAAATACCCCAGAAATCTAAATGAAATTAAAAAACAATATTCAATGTACTTCTCTATTGCCTGAGGGGGTGATTTTCAAAGTGAAAGCGTGCACAAACATCCTTGTTCTGAGGGAAGGCAAATTCTGTGTATATCTGCCACGCAAGTGAGGCTGCCTCATATACAATTACCCTCTCTCTATGTGCAAAGGTAAGAAAAATTACAGAATAGATGAAGGGGAACTGTCTGGGACACATATGATTATAAATGAAAGGATCAATATTCAGCCACCACAGTCAGCATTTTTGAATACCTCAGCACAGTGGTTAAATGAAGTAGGTACTGTATATTCAGCACTACTAGTCAGCTAGCAGCCAGCCCTGAAAATGCATCTCAAAGCACATTTTCGAAAAGACGTGGAGATCAGAATTGAAACATTGAGATGGCAATGTTTACGATTCCTGTGGCATTTTAGGAAGAGCTCTATTAAACATGGAGCTGTTTCTAAAATACCTAGAAGGACCTTCAGGAGTGTAGGTGGATATATATCCACATACAGTGGGAGCAGCCATTTTATAAGCCTACATGTGGGAAGAAATGGTGGAAATACGGCCTCATAGATGTGTACGTGCTGGCACTCTTGCGTAAAGGCCGGTATTTTGCCGCACACTTACACTTGTATGTGAACTATTTTGCAAGTGTCATGTGTGAATACTGCCAGCTTACTATAGATGCCGCTATGTTTTTTATTTTCAATATGGAGGGGGAAATAAACAAGGGGGATTAAGGAGGATAAATCCACCTTGTAAAGGGCTAGCTGTAATGAGCACCTTCTAAAAATGTAAGTGCCCTGAAGCAGGTGTAAACCCCAACGTGGACATTTGTGGAACAGTAGCCTAGTGGTTAGAGCAACTGCCTACTACCTAGAAGATCAAGGGTTCAATTCCCACTGGTACTCCTTGTGACTTTGTGCAAGTCACTTTACCCTCCATTGCCTTGGAAGAAAAGGCTGGCAATCTACTTCCAGTGATAGATTGCCAAGAAAACCCAGAGGTAGCTGGGTCACCATGAGCCAACACTGACTTGATGGCACTAAAACAAATAAATGTGTATTCCCTATGAAGAATGTATGTGTAGATTTTAAACCCACCCTAACTATGTTTTAACCATGTCCCTCAACATATTCCCGTGTAACTTAATGTCATAAGAGCATCCATGTGTCTATACTGCCCTATCTAAAATCACCATTTGCATGTTGCTGCCATTTACACAGGTACATGCTGATATGTTTATGTTTATTTCACTTGATATACCACCTTTCAAATAAAAACAAGGCAGTTTACAAATTCAAATAATATTAAATTGGGCCATGGGCACCGAAAAGGAAAAAGAAGTTACAATGGTAGACAGAAAAGTGAGAGAACAGAGCAAGCATGACATGCATATACGGTGAACATGACGAAGAGAGAGGAACACATAGGACAAAACAGAGTGAGAAGCTGGGTAGACATACATGTAGACATATTAAACTAGACTAAGAGAGAAGAACACACAGGACTAAACATGGGCAGTGGGTAGATCAAATGCTTCGTTGAAACGATAGGTCTTCAACTGAACCTTAAAAGTGTGGTAGCTTTGTTCCAGATGGAGGGAGGTAGGGAAGGAGTTCCATAGGGCAGGGCCAGCAAAGAAAAATGCAGAGTTACGGGTGGACTGGAGATGAGCACATGAAGGGGAGAGAAGGTGAAGGCGATTGATGTGTATGGACCTAAGGGAGTGGCTGGGAGTATGAAATTGTAGATCAGACAAGTACAGTGGGGTATGGGTATATATAGCCTGATGAACCAACGTGAGGAGTTTGTACTGGATACGGAAAGCCAGGGGGAGCCAATGAAGATTCATGAGGAGGGGAGTGACGTGTTCCCAACGTGAGGAGTGAGAGATGAGACGTGTGGCTGTGTTTTGTACGCGTTGTAATCTGAGAAGCTGGGATTTAGGAACACCAGAAAAGACAGAAAATTGCAAAAGTTGAGGCGAGAAATAACCAGAGATAGAATGAGGGTAGTGAGGGCCCGAGCTGTCAGGAAGGGATGGATGACTCGAATCTGCCGAAGGACGAAGAAAGAGGACTTGGTAACATGGGAAATGTGGTTTCGGAAGGCGGGGTCAGAATCAAGGAAGACACCTAGATATCAAAAGTGCGTGACTAATGGGATAGGAGAACCAGAGAAGGAGGGGGCCAGAGAAGGGGGAGGACTGCCATGGGAGAACCAAATAGTCAAAGTCTTAGAGATGTTCAGATGCAGACAATTAGAGACTAGCTAGTCGGCTACAGAGGTTAAGCAAGAATTAAGAAGGGAAAGATCGGGGTGAAGAGGGGAGGTATGTTGCAAAAGAATAACATCGTCGGCATATTAGAAAGTGGAAATGCCTGATTGCTGTATTAAGAGTGCAAGGGGTGCCATGAAAATGTTAAATAAACTACCCACTCAGAGTGAATGAACAGTGACTTGAAACAATTTTAGAAACAATTTTTTTGTCGGAGGTTTTTGCCTTGAGAGAATTCTCCCTCCTGAAGCGTAACTTCCCTTTTAATCAACTTTGCGGTATAAAAACCACTAAAAAAATATTGTGAAATAATTGCGCCTCTTTATCAGCGCTATATCACAATAAAACTTTTATCTACTGAGCAAAAGGATCCCTACTAATTCCAAGGAATCCATACCAGTCCTACCCAAATTCTGCAGATATCAACGAACACAGCACTGCGTTTAGAGCCCAAAACATTCCATCTGGCCCTGTCTCAACGCTTATATTTCTGCAAAAATGATATACTCATCTTAGTGAGGCGTCAAACAGCGGTTCCTTCACCCACAAAGATGCTTAATGAATGAGATATATTAATCTCAGAAAAACGCCAAATAGAGACCTTTCCTCCCAAAAAGACGCTTTCCTTGATACAGTCCAACTTCCTGACCAAATAATGAATCGTGAAGCAGATTTAAATCCCCAGCCAATTCCTATCCAACACGTCACATCAGACTGGCCCAATCCTGTTCCAAATTCAACCCCTTCGGTTTCAATGATGCCACACGAAAAATCCATGCTTGTTCTAACCATTGCAGTCGCTGTTCTCTATCTCCCCCTCTGGGGTTTTCAGGAACATGATCTAAAATCCTCCATTTAAAGTCCACAAATGTGTGTTGTAGATCTATGCAGTGTTGTACTATAGGAGCCGATGGCACTGCATTACGTATTCTCGAAGCATGTTCTTGTAGTCGCCGACGTATCTTTCGAGTAGTCCGACCTATATAGAGTTTCTCACAAGGGCATAATAATGCATATACAACAAAAGATGTAGAACATGTTGTTAACCATTTTGAAACGTGTGGTATAAGCCATTCTTTTCCTTTAATTGTCTGAAGACAGAGATCGCAGGTAGAACATGAATAATGTCACAAATGAGTAACAACGGGATCAGCAGTATTTTTATTTTTAACTGTACTACCAATAAGATTACCAATATTGGGACCCCTTGTAAATGCAATCCTTAAAGGTTTCTTGAAAACAAGAATGCAATGTTAATAAATGCCAATGTTTTTTCAAAATGTGGCATATTTGAGTGATATTTGACATATAAGGTAATATGCCAGTAAACTGCACCTGTTCTGTATCCCTTGATCTCTGTGAGGCCTCCAAACCGAATAACCACTCCCTATGGGTGAACCTAGCTCTTTTCTATGCTTGTTTGATAAGATTCGAGGGATAGCCCTGATGTAACAACCTATTCATCAGTTCATAGGCATGTTGATCAAAATCCTGAACAGAACTGCAAATTCGTCTCAGTCGCAAAAATTGACCATAGGGCAACCCTCTTTTCAAAGCTGGCGGATGAAAACTAGAAAAATCTAATAATGTATTTCTCTATACTGGTTTACGAAAAAGTGTGGATTGTTATTCTAGACCCAGCTTTAAAGATTTTAACATCCAAAAACGCCAACTCATCAAAATGATAATGCAATGTAAATTTCACATTTTCTCTTTGAGAATTTAGTCAATCCACAAAGGTCTTCAATGTTGTTTCTGTACCTTTCCATAGGAAAAAAACATCATCTAAAAACCTCACCAATAGTGTAACATCAGAATGCCATACTGAAGGAAATATTGTGTTCATTTCAAAATCTGCCAAAAATAAAGTGGCAATTGATGGGGCTACTGTAGCCCCCATTGCTATCCCGTGAATTTGGTGGAAAAACCGCCCCTCAAATTGGAAAAAATTTTCGTAAGTGCCAAAGACAATAATTGCTGAAAAAACGTTTTGGTGTTCTAGAAGGTAAGGGTATATCTAGTTTCTCCACAACTGCCAAAGCCTCTTCTTGTGCTATGTTAGTGTAAAACGCCACTACATCAAGAGACACCAACCACATTTCCTCTATTGGAATCATGAGAGAATCTATTTTTTGTAAAAAATGTGTTGTATCTTTAATAAACGAGACTACTTGCTGCGCACATGGATTTAGAAAAATATCACAATATTGGGAAAGAAGTTCTAAAAGTGATCCCCTGCATGAAACTATTGGACGACCTGGAGGTGCAGAAAGAGACTTATGAATCTTCGGTACTGTATAAGAATTGGGTACCACAGGGTGTTTCGGTGTCAAGAATTTAAATTCACGCATGGTTGACCACCCTTGATCTACTGCCCTCTGTAATAGATTCATGATTTCAGCTTTCACAGCATTAGTCGGGTTATGAGTCAACTGCTGAAAATATTTTGTATCAGCTAATTGTGCCAGAGCCGTCAAACGGTATTGGTCCGCGGATTGCACCACAGTTGCTCCCCCCTTATCTGCCTGTTTGATAATTATATTATAAAATGGTTAACAACATGTTCTACATCTTTTGTTGTATATGGGTTATGCCCTTGTGAGAAACTCTATATAGGTCGGACTACTCGAAAGATACGTCGGCGACTACAAGAACATGCTTCAAGAATACGTAATGCAGTGACATCGGCTCCTATAGTACAACATTGCATAGATCTACAACACACATTTGTGGACTTTAAATGGAGGATTTTAGATCATGTTCCTGAAAACCCCAGAGGGGGAGATAGAGAACAGCGACTACAATGGTTAGAACAAGCATGGATTTTTCATGTGGCATCATTGGAACCGAAGGGGTTGAATTTGGAACAGGATTGGGCCAGTCTGATGTGACGTGTTGGACAGGAATTGGCTGGGGATTTAAATCTGCTTCACGATTCATTGTTTGGTCAGGAAGTTGGATTGTATCAAGGAAAGCGTCTTTTTGGGAGAAAAGGTCTCTATTTGGCGTTTTTCTGAGATTAATATATCTCATTCATTAAGCATCTTTGTGGGTGAAGGAACCGCTGTTTGACGCCTCACTAAGATGAGTATATCATTTTTGCAGAAATATAAGCATTGAGACAGGGCCAGATGGAATGTTTTGGGCTCTAATTCAGTGCTGTGTTCGTTGATATCTGCAGAATTTGGGTAGGGCTGGTATGGATTCCTTGGAATTAGTAGGGATCCTTTTGCTCAGTAGATAAAAGTTTTATTGTGATATAGCACTGATAAAGAGGTGCAATTATTTCACAATATTTTTTTAGTGGTTTTTATACCGCAAAGTTGATTAAAAGGGAAGTTACGCTTCAGGAGGGAGAATTCTCTCAAGGCAAAAACTTCCGACAAAAAAATTGTTTCTAAAATTGTTTCAAGTCACTGTTCATTTACTCTGAGTGGGTAGTATATGTATATAATATAGTGGAGGGTTAATATAATTAGTTGAAAATGTTAAATAGCAAGGGGGCCAATACCGATCCCTGGGGAACACCACAGTGCAAGGGAAAAGGATCGGAGGTGACATCAGACTGTGAACAGAGAAGAACAGAGCAAGATCGTGCAAAAAGTAAGGAGTGAAACCATTTGTAGACAATCCCCCGAAGGCTAGCATCCCGCAGACGGGAGAGAAGAAGAGAGTGATCCACCAAGTCAAAAGCGACAGAGAGATCAAGTGATACCGCCACCGAGAAGTCACCACGATTGTGAGCTACGTGAATTTCATTGAGGAATGCAGTAAGCACCGTCTCCACTCTGTGTCCAGGATGGAATCCAGATTGGCGCGGGTGAGGGAAGTGGGCGGTAACTAAATGATGCGACACTTGTGCAAAAACCGCTTTCTCCAAAATTTTTGCTAGGAACGGAAGTTGAGAGACAGGACAGTAGTTGGCAGGGACAAGTGGGTCAAGGGAGGGTTTCTTTAGAAGGGGGTGAACAAGCACATGCTTCCACGAATGAGGAAAGGTACCAACAGAAAGGCTAGTGTTAATGATTGTCAGAATGGGGGGAAGAAGGTCAAGAGAAGGTGTGAGAAGCCATGAGGACGGGATGGGATCAAGGGAACAGGTGGTTTTGTTAGCAGAGGTAATAGATTTGAGCAATTCAGAACTGGTAAGATGATAAAAAGAGTCCCAAACATGAGACAGAGAAGCAGAAGGAGGGGGAGAGGGAGGGGAGGGGGAGAGGATGGAAGGGGGACAGTAAGGTATGGTAGCCCTGAGATTAATAACTTTTGCACTGAAGAATGAGGCCATTTGAGAAGCAGAGGGAGAAGTTGTAGGGGATTTTGAACTAGATGGAAGTGTAGTAAGGGAGCGGAGGACCCTATATAGCTGATGGGTTTGGTTAGCTGCGGAGGAAATAGATACACTTAGCTAAACAAACCTGTTTTTCTGTATCTGAGATCAATAGTGCGAGTGTTGAGCTTTGAATGCCATCAGAGAAGATGGAGAACGTGAATTTCTCCACAGCCGCTCCGCCCTGCGAAGTTGTGAATGGAGAAGGAGAAGACCGGAATGAAACCAAGGTTGAGACATGGTGCAGCGTTAGGTGTGTGGTTCTAATGGTGTGTGCAATTCTGGAGACCGCACCTTCAAAAGGATGTGAACAGGATGGAGTCGGTGCAGAGGGTGGCTACTAAAATGATTAGTGGGCTTCATTATAAAGCATATGAGGACAGACTTAAGGATCTTAATATGTACACCTTAGAGGAAAGGCGGGATAGAGGTGATATGATTGAGATATTTAAATACCTCCATGGCATAAATGTTCAGGGAGAGAGCCTCTTTCAATTGAAAGCAAGTTCTGCTACGAGGGGACATGGGATGAGGGTGAAGGGAGATAGATTCAGGAGTGATATGCGGAAATATTTCTTTACGGAAAGAGTAGTGGATCCATGGAATAGTCTCCCAGTGGAGATGGTAGAGATGAGGACAGTAACTGAATTCAAAAAAGAATGGGACCAACACAGAGGATCTCTAAAGGTAAAAAGTGGACTGTTGTAGTTGTTGATATGGAAGGACAGACTAGATAGGCCATGTGGTCTTTTTCTGTCATCATGTTTCTATGTTTCTAATGGAGCAAGATGGTTTAAAGTGTAGGAGAGGCAGGAGAACCAGTGAAAAGCTTGTGAGTCAGGTGAAAGAAGGTGGAAATCAGCTGGTAGAAGAGTGTTGGCAGATGGGAAACGACTAATTGTGAGGGGAGTGATCTGACGGGAAAGTCTCATGGGAGAGGATGAGGCAGAGGGAGCTGACTGAAGGGAGGAAGGGGGAAGGGAGGAGGGACCAAAGGAGACCTGGAAGTTGAGAATGTGGTGGTCTGTCCAGGGTAAAGGTGTGGCAACAAAGGATTGCAAAGACACATTCGAGGAGATAGAGGAGATAACCAGATCAAGAGTGTGGGAACAGTGACATGTTGAAACAGAGAGAGGTCATGAAGGAGTGACAGAAAGAAGTGGTCCCTAGAAGAAGAGGGCGAATCAAGATGTAAGTTGAAATCACCAGCAAATACCAAGTGGGGGAACTGCAGGGACAGATCAGAAATTGTTAAGAGAAGGGAGTTCCAGATGTCCGGGCGAAGAGCAGGAGGGGAGTAAATGACTAAGATATAGGCCAATGGAGAGGAGTGAAGACGTACGAGAAGGGCTTCAGGGTAGTGTAACAGAGGTGAGTGAATTTGTGTAAAAGGGATGGTGGGATGAACAATAGCAGCTACATCGCCACCAGTATGACCAGTACGAGGGACTGAGATGGCGGAAAAACCTGGGGGGAGACAGCAAACAAGAGGGGCATCTTCTCCATCCTTAAGCCAGGTTTCAGTGAGAAGCAAAAGGTCGAGAGAGTTCTGGAGAATGAGGTCCTGTACGAGAAGAATCTTGGATCTGAGAGAACTGCAGTTGAGAAGGCCACACCGGAGTGAGGGAAACGGAAGGGGCAGGGCTGCCAAGGCATCTAAGGAAAGGCAAGCAGGAGACATGGGGCAGGGGATAAGATTAGAGAGACAGTGGAAAAGAGACCCATTATGTTTGTAGGCGGAAGAAGGGCAAAGCAGACGATTGCCCCACAGAACTGGTATGGGAGCCATGAGATGATCGGGGGGTCGTGTTGAAAAGGGGGGTGAATGTGGTAGAGAGGTCAGAAAACTGACGGTCACTTACCGGCAGCAGGGGAGAGTGCAACTGAGGTACAGAACGGTGAGCAGCCAAGGCAACGACCAAAACAGCCAGAAAGGAGAGAGTCGCACTGAGATATAGCCTCCACCGCCGGAGCCGCCCCATTTAAATTGAGACTAAGCTTCTAAAATAACCCCCACTATCCAGGTGGCAGCGACATTTACCATGCTGTCAGGATAAAACTACAAGTATTATTTTTGGGACTGCTCACGTTCTGCCCCAGCACTGTGCAGATAGTGCCAGGGTAGTCAGTAATGGATAGTGCCTCTGAAAATTGCCCTATAGATGTGGCACTTATTCATTTTATTTAAAAATGTTATAAACTGCCTACTGACACTCCTATTACAACATAACATACATAAATAAATATCATTCATAAAACAGGCAATTAAACAAATATTGATTCAAACAATACCATAATCCGCCCTAAAACGCAACATCTTCAGATTTCTCCTATATTTTATTTAATTTAAAAATGTTATATGGAGGGCAGGTAGTTCTGTCCAGGTAAGTGCTTCTAAATATCAGGCCAACAGTGTATGGGAAAACAATTAATACCTTATACCTGTCAAAATGAATGTCCCAAAAGCACAAAGGGGGTCATTCCGAACAGCGAATAGCGGAGATGGACGTCCTGTATGGACGTCCATCTCCGCTATTCGCTCCCCTGCCGGCCCCATCTAATGCCTCCCTGTACGAACAGAGCGTTTATACGGGGAGGCCTAGATAGGGGCAGGAGGGGGCGTTTCTGAGGCAGAGCAAGTTTGGGGCATGGGCAGGCCGTAACCCCAGACATACAGGGCCAATTCAGACGTCAGTCCTCTACATCCAGGGCCGTGAACATAGATGGGGGACTTATTCCACCGTAAAGGTGGAATAAGTCCCCCTGGACATTGCGGGATCATGCTGCCGGGCCCGATCGGAAATGTAAGGGGTGAAGTAAGTTCCCTGCAGCCAGACCCTGGCCATGGGAGGCTGAATCAAGGGTCTGGTTTTGGGGAAAGAAGTATATCGGAGGCAGCCAGCATTCGTGGCTCCTGAATGGACCTGCATTGCCATGGCAATGGGACACCATGGCACCGAGGCTTCATTCAGGAGCATGTGGCTAGGCATGCAGGCCAATCCGAATTGGGACCCGGCCTGCACGTTCCGGCCATAGACCCAATTCTGATCCCATGGGCACGTATAGCCCCCGTGGGATCAGAATCAGGTCTATCTCTGGGCATCCCGATTCCGACCGGCTGCACAGGCGGCTGGATGGGAAGATCAGAATGTGCTACAATGTGAATGTACTTATTGTGGGTGTTTTCCTTTTGGCATTATTTATTTATTTTATTTATTTATTTACTTCTCTTATATACCGCGCTATTAAAATCAGTGCGGTTTACAATTGAACAAAAAACATACTGCAATGTCATTAAGTAAATGCTGCAACAACTTACCTAATGAAATGTTTTTCTTGCTACTTGAACCATTTTTATTATATAGGTAACATTTAAATAGTCATTCCTATCATAATGTTCTCCCTGTATTGATGCTGTATCTGTTACATATCATTGACAGAAAAAGCAATGAAGTACTGTGATGAAACAGGAAACTGGTTCCGACATCCAGAAAGTAATCGGACCTGGTCCAATTACACAATGTGCATCTCTTTTACTTCTGAGAAGCTGAAGGTATGCATTCTATCCATATTTCTGTGTTATGCACCTTTTCAGTTCTGAAGAATTCAGTCTTGTTAGAGTCCTATGTTTTTAAGGTCATGTTTGCATTACCACAATGCGTATGCTGGCAGTTTTACCTGTTAATCAGTGGTGTCAATTCCACAGGGGGGGAGTGCCCAGGCAGGAAGGGAGCCCACACAAAAGTGCTAAGGCAGAGCGATAAAATTATTTTAACAAGTTTGCTGTGTTGCCTCTGCATAGCATCCTCGAAAGGGGGACGCTGAACTTTTATGCCTCAGGTCATATGAAACCACGCATAAAACACTTCAATCATGCAAAATTGTATTAGGAACACATGTAGAATTCATGCATTAATGGGTTCAGTTTGCACCAGGTCCAGCAGCCATTACTTACTGGGCCAAAGTCATGCGATAACAGCGCACCTCAGCCCGGTAGGAACAGCCGCTGGGCCACTGATTCTGAAGGGGGCAGGGCCTTGTGGGGGGTTTGCCCCATGACAATGGGAGGCCCTCAGCATAACTTTGTGTGGGGGTCCTTCATTAGAACTTACACCGCTGCTATTAATTGATCTGTGCAAATTTGCCTAAAAGATTTACTAAGATTTAAACTTCAATAACTTCCTCTTTCATTGGAATTTTCATGAGCATTCATAAACATTGTTACATTTATACAAGTGGTTGGGGCAAGGTACTTCAGGCCGGAAGGTCGGGGGTTCAAATCCCACTAGAGGACAGCAACCTTGGGCCAGAAGGACTGGGGTTTCTAGTCCCACAGGTGCTCCTTGTGGTCTTGGGCAAGCCACTTAACCCTCCATAGCCCTTGTTCCCTGTAAAATAGTTATCTCCAAGTTATAATGCCCTGTTCAATGTAATTTCAGTTTGTTCAATGTAAACCGCACTGATGCAGAATAGTGCGGTATATAAGAGAATGCAAATAAAATAAATAAATAAATACAAGTGAATAATTTGTTTATCCGCTTTCACAGAATATTGAATGTGTAAAAGCATGTTTTGGGTGGGGAATGCATATTTTCCATGTTCTGTTTTGTGAACAGTCCTTGGTCTGCAACATGCCATCCACAATGGTAAATTGGATGGAAATAGCCTACCAATTTCTGTATCAATCACCTTCCCTACTCCCAACTGTTTTCTTCAAACTTTGATCTTATGATATCATCTCAGAAATGTGATATTTTAGAATTAAAATTGACAACATACTATACTACATCATAACTAAGATAATACCTCCAAAATATTCTTAGATCTCTTTGTATGCACTGCATGTTTGAGATCTCCCAAAAGATAATCAATAGCATTCAAGTCTGAGAAATGTCAAGACCATTCAAAAATCTTCATCTTTCTTTCCTGTAAGTACTTCAGAGTCGATTTTGAGGTATGTTTTGGATTGCTGGCTTGCTAAAATATCAAGCCTCTTCAGCTTCAATTTATTCTCCGCTTGTGAGACATTAGCTTTTAGGATATGTTGATATTTAGTTGAATCCATTCTTCATTCTAACCACACAATATTTCCTGTTCCCTGGCTGCTACGCAACCTGCAAAGGATACATAGATCCATTATGCCTAATGGTTGATGACATTTTCTTCAAATGCTTCACCCTATCCCCCAAAAATGTATCTTATATAGCTGTGGCTGAACAGTTCAATTTTTGTTTCATCAATTTGAAGGATTTTGTTCCAAAATGTTTCAGCCTAATTAAGATTTTCTTTTGAATACTATAGATTAGGGGCCCAAAATTCAAAAGGCATTTACACGGTTTAGTGCCCTGTAAACGCCACTATCCGGGATATTCAATGGCACTAACACGGTTCATACCACTGAATATCCCCTCTCTTCTCTCTTACATGCCCCAGTGCTAACTGCATGTCGGGAAATTCCGGGGAGGAGCAGAGGCGGCAACAATAGATAACCAGGCAGCAGCAATATTGGATGCTGCCTGATTAACGACCTGCGTCTAAAAGCTAGCCAAGGCAAAGGCTCGTCTATCTTTAAGTGCAGGAACTAACCGGGCAGCATGTAATATCACTGCATATGACCCCGGCATTGAATATCCAGGGTTAAAGGTCGGCAGAGAGGGCTGAACGCCAAAAGGGCACATAGACCTCCTAACTCAGTATCGGGCCCTATGACTTTTGTGGTAGCAGACGTTTCCTTGTGAGAATTTTCTCATATAAATAATTTTATAAGGAGTTCTGCACAGTGGGACTGTGCATAACCCTAGTGTCAGCTAAACCTTTCAGCAAGCTGTTTGCAGTCATCTGTGGGTTCTGTTCTATACTGTAAATCTGGCCAGTTTTTGGCATTCAACCTGATTTTTCTTGGTTTTCCAGATCTTGCTGTGACTTTAACAGTTCCATGAAACTTCCATTTCTTTATGAGAGTTGAAAGTGTTAACCGGAAGAGTTTAGAGATTTTTTTAAAAAAGCGTTCCCCTGATTTTTAAGGGTGAATTGTCTTCTTTTTCATATTCTTGACAGCAGCTTATAAGAGCCCGGAGTTGTTGAAAGCAGACAGAGCGACACTAATAATTTGAGAGGTTCGAATGGTCAGAGTATTTGTTCAACCATGGAATTGTCCTGTCCTGACTAATTAAGGGTGCAATGACTCAACATTTTGGGCCTTAAGAACTTTCAAGAAAGTAGCAATGGATCAACTGGAAGGATGTCCAAACTTTTCCATAAGCTATATTTTATTTTTAATATGTTAAAATCAAATCAAAATTTTGCTTTTAACATTTCCAGAAAGATGTTTGTCAGCATTTATTCACTTAGGGATTCATTAAAATATACAATTTGACCAGGGGTGCCTAAACGTTTGAATACAACTGTAAAATTAACTCAAGCCCACACTTTGCTCCTCATGAGTATTTCAGGAGATGGGAAAGATAAGTGTACTATTGAATTGTCCTCAGTTTTATTTTGAATAATTACACGTTTAAGCCAGTGGTTTACAGATTATCCAAGCAAGTTCTCACAACCATTTCCATGATTCATAAATGTACAAATTAAGTGGTAAAGGAAACATGTAAGCCGCTACACAGGGATTCAGAATAATATAAACATGATGGCAGAAAAAGACCATATGGTCTATCCAGACTGCCCTTCCACACCAACTACTATAGTCCCTGTTTTTTTTCCTTTAGAGATCTTCTGTGTTTGCCCAATACTTGCTTGAATTCAGATACTGTCCTGGTCTCTATTACCTCTACTGGGAGACTGTTCCACACATCTACCGCTCTTTAAGTAAAGATATTTTTCCACATATTACTCCTGAGTCTATTCCTTTTCACCTTCATCCTATACCCCCTCACTACAGGGCTCTCTTTCAATTGAAAGAAGCTCTCTTCCTGTGCATTTATGCCACGGAGGTATTTAAATGTCTATTATATCTCCTCTTTCCTGCCTTTCCTCCAAAGTATACATATTGAGATCTGTGGACCATTTTGGTAGCCACCCTTTGCACAGACTATATCCTTTTGAAGGTGTGGTCTCCAGAATTGCACACAGTACTCCAAATGAGGTCTCACCAAAGACTTATACAGAGGTGCTATCGCCTCCTTCTTCCTGCTCGCAATTTATCTCCTTATGCACCCAAGCATCCTTCTGGCTTTTGTTGTCGCCTTTTCTACTATTAAGCTACTTTAAGATTAGAATCAATCACCCCCAGATCCCACTCTTCTTTTGTGGACAGAAGTGCTTTACCACCTATACTGTCGCTCTCTTGGAATTTTGCATGACCCTGCATTTTTTAGCATTAAATCTCAGCTGACAAATTCTTGACCATTCTTCAAGCTTAGTGAGATCCCTCCTCATGTTATCTATTCCTTTCTAGCTATCTACCCTATAGCAGATTTTGGTATCATCTGCAAAGAGGCAAACCTTACCCAACAGCCCTTCAACAATATTACTAACAAAAAGTTAAAAAGATTTGGACCAATGACATATCCCTCTGCCACACAACTGGTTACATCCTTCTCCTCAGAGTAAGTTCCATGTATCTGTACCCTTTGTCGCCTTCCACTCAACCAATTTCTAATCTAGTTACTTGCCCTGGGGTCTCTTTCTAGAATACTCAACTTATTTATAAGTCACCTGTGTGAAATGGTGTTAAAGGTTTTACTGAAATCTAAGTACACCACATCTAGGGCCTCGTCATGCCCATATTACTCCTCTTCTCAAGCCACTTCATTGGCTCCCTATCCATTTCCGCACCCAGTTCAAACTTCTCCTGCTGACCTATAAATGCATTCACTCCACAGCTCATTACCTTTCTTCTCTTATCTCTCCTTACAACCCCCCTCGGGAAAACCACTCTTCTAGCAAACTGCTTCTATCTGTGCCCTTCTCTTCTATTGCTAACTCCAGACTTCGCTCCTTTCACCTTGTTGCACCTTACGCTTGGAACAAACTACCTGTGTCTGTACACCAGGTAGCTTCTCTAACCCTCTTCAAATCCAGGCTGAAAACTCACCACTGCTGCTTTTGGATCTTGACTCACCTGATTTCCTGTTTCTTTTTCTTTCCCCCTTGTTTTATCCCTGCCTACACCTTCTGTGTTGTCTGTCTTGACTACATTGTAAGCTCTGAGGAGCAGGTACTGTCTCTTACATGTCTGTATAGCGCTGCGTATGACTTGTAGCGCTATACAAATGCTCAGTAGTAGTAGTAGTAATCTAGGGCTCTCTCTTAGTCCAACTCTCTGGTTGCCCAGTCAAAGAAATGAGTTAGATTTGTCTGACAAGACCTGCCCCTAGTAAAACCATGCAGCCTCAGATCCTGCAATCCATTGGGCTCTAGAAACCTCACTATCCCCTGTTTTAGCAGAGGTTACATTAATATACTAACGAGAGGTCAGTCTAACAAGCCTGCAGTTCTCAACTCATCCTTACTTCTGCTTTTGCGTAAAGGAGCTTCATGTGCCTTTCTCCAGTCCTCTGGGACCACTTCCGACTCTATAGAAGCATTGAAAAGGTTAGACAGTGGAACCGCTAGAACTTTACCAAGTTTCTTCAGTACTTTGGGATGTATTCCATCCCGCCCCATCGCTTTGTCTACTTTTAGTTTATCTAATTGCTCATGAACACAGTCTCCTGAAAATCATTCAGGATCCCCTTCACTACTGTTCCTATTCATAGATGTTTTCTGAGGTCCTGCTCCTGGCCCTTCATCTGTGAACACAGAACAAAAATATTTGTTAAGCAATTCTACTTTTTCCGCATCAGCTTCTACATATTCCTCCACTTCACCTTTGAGTCTGACAATACCACTTTTGCATTTCCTCGTCTCGCTAACATATCTGAAAAATGTCTTGTCCCCCTATTTTACTGCATTGACTATTTTTTCTCCTATTTGTATCTTTGCTTTTCTGACTACTTTCCTAGCTTCTCTAAGTTTTTCCAAATATTGATGTTTGTCTTCCTCTCTATGATCTTTTGTATTTAATGAAGGCCACTCTTTTACCTTTTCAGCTACTTCTTTTGAGAACCACAGTGGCCTCCATATCCTTTTACATTTATTTACTTTACTAACAAAAAGTTTTGTTTCCCTTAAAATATTACCTTTCAGGTTTGTCTATTGCTTTTCTACATGGAAGGTAACTGTTCCCAGCATCCTAGGTGAACTTTCGGCCTTAAGGCCCTACCCACCTCCCCATCCCTTCTCCCAAACATTTTGATAATTAAAGTCAGTCATGATCATCCCAAAACCACCTCTCCTTCAACAGTCCTGTAAAAATACATAACTGGACATCATGGGCCCAATATTCAGTTGGGTGGGCTATGTGCCATGTTGGCGAATAGCCCTGCCCACTGATGCCTAAACCCTGATATTCAATGCTGTGGTGACAGCATTGAATATCCAGGTTAGGCGTTGAGGGGATTCACCTCTAGAGCCTAACTGGGTAGTGGTGATATTGTACCACTACCCAAATAGCCATCCACGGCTAGAACTCGCCTAGTTTTAGCCATGGATGGATAACCAGGTAGTGGTCCAATATCGCCACAACTAGGTTACCGGGACTCTCCACCTCCACTCCACCCCGTAACACCCCAACATGCTTTGATGCTAACAGTATAGCATCGGGGTGTGTAGGGGACATAGAAGGGAATATTCAATGGCATTCTCGTCTAAGGCATTTACAATGGTTTCCAGGGCTGATGGCTCTGAAATTGACCAGCAGTCAAGATCTATTGTTTTGCTTTGACTGCAGCTGCACTTTAGAAGCTGCTGCCCTAAGCGACCACCTAGACTTTCCGAATGGTTGCACTGATCCTGACTATTTCTCTAAGATCTCAGTTCACTTTAAATCCAGCAGAATGTTCATAATGCTTGTTAATGGAAGGAGAAATAGAACTTGTATATCATACTGGGTTTCCTAAGTACAAATACATTTTATAATAAACATTTTTGAAGGGACAAAATACTAAGGGGGTCTTACTAAAGGGTGTTAGCTATTATTGCTGGTCTGGTGTGTGTTAAAGTTTCACATTAAACATGCATTGACAGCTAGCATGGGGCCGTGACAGCGCAGCCAGATTTTAGCACTAACTGTCCATGGCACATTAGAGTTGCAAGGGGAAGGGGTGTAGATTGGGTAGAGTGAGTGCTGCACGGTGTGCAGTTAGCATGGGTGCACCCACTGCCACCTCCATAGGTGGCGGTGAGTGCACCCGCTCTATTGCTGTGCCATGGTAAGGTCACGTGCATCTTGATAGCTGCTGGAAACATGCTTTTCAAACTTCTTGACGGATTTGCTCATTATGGGCGCATTTGGTGCAACATCACAGTGCTCATTAGTATAAGGGCCCCTAAGATTTAAGAATAAGATTTTCCAAAGGTCCATCAAGCTTAGTATCCTGTTTCCCAACAATGGTCAGCCCAGGTCAGAAATACCTGGCAGAATCCCAGAGGGTAGACAGATTTCATGCTGCTTATTCCAAGGATAAGCAGTGAATTTCACCAAGTCCACCTCAGTAAGTGTTTATAAAGTTTTCCTCTATGAAATTCTCCAAACCTTTTTAAACCCACCTACTCTAACAGCTTTTACTATTCAGTGAAAAAGTATTTTTTTTTATTTGTCTTAAATGTAATACTTATTGACTTCATTGCATGTCCCCTAGTCTTTGTACTTTTTGAAAGAACAATCAATTTGCATTTACCTGTTCCACTCATTTTATAAACCTCGGGCCCGATTTTGAGTTAGGCAGGCTATGTGCCATGTCAGTGCATAGCCTGTCCGCCAACCCCCTTAACCTGGATTTTCACTTCCGTGGATAGCATGGCAATGCCACCTTTAGGGGCATTGCCATGTGGCCCTGGAGTGGAAGAACTTCTAAGTCTTTGGTGCTTGTCTAAATAAAAAGGCATAAATCTGTGCGAGTCAGTTGCCCCTCCTTTCTCATGTTAGGGAGACTTAGCCCATCCATTATGCAATGGGCCTCCATCCTAAATACCCAGGGATCAGAAAGGAAAGCAAAATTAATCACCTATAGCAGCAGGATAAGTCCTCACATATGGATGACATCACTGATGGAGCCCTTGCATGGGAACCTCTCAGCTCCATCCAGAAGCTTTTAGAAGGGTTCTACTGTGCATGCACATGTCTTCCCACCTGACATGCCTTTCTCCTGAGTTTGGAAACTAGCTAAGTTAGAAGACAACTTTAAGGGGAGGAGGGAGGGTTGTGAGGACTTATCCTACTGTCCATGGAGAACACCTGCTACAGGTGAATAACTTATGGATCAATATTCAAAGCCCTTAGTCAGACAGCCAAAGGGAAGCTGACCAGCTAAGAGTACTGACCATGATGTTAAGCAGCACTATAGAAAGCTGCTGAATATCACCACAGACTTCCACAGCACTGTCTGGTTAATGAAGGGATAGTCCGTTGGCAAAATGGAGGCATGTTAGTGCAAACCAGCCAATTCAATGGGGGCATGTCAATGCAAACCATGGCCCATATTTATTTATTTACATTCTCTTATATACTGTGCTATTTTGCATCAGTGTGGTTTACATTGAACAGACTGAAATTACATTGAACAGGGTATTACAACTTGGAGATAACTATTTTACAGGGAACATGGGCTATGGAGTGTTAAGTGGCTTGCCCAAGACCACAAGGAGCACCTATGGGACTAGAAACCTCAGTCCTTCTGGCCCAATGTTGCTGTCCTTTAGTGGGATTTGAACCCCTGATCTTCTGGTCTGAAGTACCTTACCCCCACCAATGGGCCACTCCTCCACACCACTTCTCCAGGATTTTCTTTTGTGAATACAGAACAGAAGTATTTGTTCAGCATTTTCATTTTTTCAATGCCATTTTCCACAAATACATCCTTGGCACTTTTTGAGTCTTGCAATTCTACCTCTGATCTTCCCCTTCTCCTGAATATACCTGAAAAACGTTTGCCTCCACGCTTCACAACTTTAGCCATCTTTCCTTCTGCCTTTGCTTTCCTTATTTCTTTGTCTCTTAGCTTTATCCTGTATTCTTTTCTGTGTTCCTCTTTTCATGATCCTCTTAATTTTGTGAAATCTGTAGGGTTTTTTGCCTTTTTACCTATATGAAACCCTATTCATGATTTGGGCAACTAAAAAATGGCAATTCAGATGTTTCAATCTCCTCCATATCCCAAGAGCCATTTTAAATTGCTCCAGACTTGCCCATGTCTGGTGCAATCATGTCCATGTCATATGGGAGCATGGAGGGGGCATGTTCAGGGTGGTCTGGAAAAGATACCCATGTGCTCCTGATTTCAGAATAGGGCTGCATGTTTACAGTTGGCTGCGAACACATCCATATTTATATCTGCTGCTAGGCACGACTAGACATTTGAAAAGTGCTCGTTTCTATCGGTTATCAACAGTACAAGGAAGAGGAGAATTCCCCATCACTCCTACAACATTTTTTGCCAACTCAGAAGGTACATGTCTCCATGTCTAAAATGACAGGCTGGCACATGTATGTGGCAACATATACACATGGTGCATCATGAAATACTGATGCAGGCATGTCTATGTGGCTTATGCCACAAATGTCAATATCTTTCATGTCCAAGCTTCTGAAATTGGCTGGTTTTCTACATGTCTGGCCCCTTATTCTGCACACTGTCATCCTCTCTATATTGTGGTGGGAGAGATAGTGATTTTAGATGTCATTTACATATGTCCAACTTTACTGTTGCCTCTCCTACAGAATTTTAGACATTTGGACATGGATGTCCCAAATTTCACCAAAACAACCCTTCTAAAATGTGCCTTCACATCAAATGGGTCTCCTTTATCCACACATTTATTCATGCCTTCAAAGAAATCTAACAGATTGAGGCAAAACTTAATTTGACTAAATCCATATTGGTTTAGCCCAGGGATGGGCAATTCCGGGCCTGGAGGGACGCAGACCAGTCAGGTTTTCATGATGCCCCTAATGAATATTCATGGACCTATTTCCATACAATGGAAGTAAGTGGATGCAAATAGATCTCATGAATATTCATTAGGGGCATCATGAAAACCTGACTGGTCTGCGGCCCTAAAAGGACCGGAATTGCCCACCCCTGGTTTAGCCTATAAAACCATGGACCATGTTCAGTAGTTTTATTCTTCATAATGGTTCCTACCATTTTGCCTGTGATTGACTTACGGTCTACAGTTTCTCAAATTACCCCAAAACTTGTTTTAAAAATTGGCATTACATTTGCCACCCTCCAATCTTCAGTTTCTGTAGATGATTTTAATGGAAGTTTACAAGTTACTATTAGGTCTGCAATTTTATTTTCCAGTTCTTTCAGCATTCTGTGATGTATACCATCTGGTCTAAGTGATTTATTCCTCTTTAGTTTGTTTAATTTCCTATTACATCTTCAAGATTCATCAAGATTTGTTTCAATTCCTTCGAATTACCACCTCTAAATACCATTTCTTGCATGGGTGTCTTCGCTACATCTTCCTCAGTGAATACTGAAGCAAACAATTCATTCACTCTTTGCTATGACCTTGCCCTCTTTGTGCCTCTTTTACCCCTCTATCATCTATTTATTTATTTATTTTTTATTTTTTATTCTGCCTTATCTGGGATTCAAGGTGGTTTACAAGGAACAGGAACTCAACAGGTTTACATAGAACTTTGAGATACTTAACAGTAATAATGTATTAACAGTTACAACTTATATGCAGCATTTTATATACAGAGAAGGAGGTGGGAGCTGGGGGAGGAGAGGGAAGGGGGTGGGAGGAGTGTAGGGAAGACATGTGAGAGTATCTAAAGGTTGATGCAGGTGAGAGCAATGCTCTGGTGTTGACATTTTACTTGAGTGCTTTGAGGTCTTTGCAAAATGTCTTTAGTTCCTGAGTTTCCCTGAGGTTGCTGGAGAGTTCATTCCACAGGTTGGGTCCGTAAGTGGAGAAAGCTCTATTGTGAGTGTACTGGTGTATGCATGTTATTTCTGCCGGTAGGTCAAGGAGGTTTGCTGACTGACTCACAGTTTTCTTGCATCGAATGTAGCTGAAAAAGCTTTTATTATCAGTTTTTTCTTCTACAAGCTTCTTTTCACATTCTCTTTGCTTGTCTTTATGTTTTGCATTAAACTTGCCAGTGCATATGCTGTTTCCTGTGTTCTTCATTCAGATCTTTTATCCATTTTTAAAGGATATACTTTTAGCTGTAACCTCCTCTCTCTCCTCACATTTTAACCATGCTGAAAGTCATTTGGCCTTCTTCTATCTTTTTTTAAAAGCACGGAATACATCTAGTCTGGGCTTATTTTTAAAGAATGTCCAGGCCTGAGGTAAACTCTAAAGCTTTGCAGCTGCTCCTTTATTTTTTTCTATTTTTCTCATTTTATCTTAGGGGTATGTTTACTAAATTGCGCACACATGCGCGGCGCACAATAGTGCACGCTAATGATGCACTTAAGTGCTCTTAAGCGCCGCGCACGTGTGCGCATCACATTAACGGGCCGGCACACGTGTGCGGGGCGCTGATGTGTGATAAAGGCGGGGAAAGGCGTACGGAGGGCGGAGGAAGGCCCCCGAGGGGCGGAGGGACGGGGTCAATGGGTGGAGAGTGGGAGGGGAGAGGCTTCCCGCACAGGAGCGGGGCTGAATTTCGGCCCAAAAAATACCGCGAGTGAAACCCTCGCATTAGAGCCGATTTAAAGGGAAGAGAAACAATTTCCGTCAGCAATGTACAGCAAAACCGGGGAAACCTGCAAAACGTGAGCAGTGTGATACATGTGCACAGAACAAAATAGCAAAAATAAAATGAAAATGACGACAAAAAATTCCAAATAAATTATACTCCAGCTGGGCAACAGTGATATTAATGGGCAACCATGAAAAACACTCCCAGGAAAGCTCCAGAAAAAAGAAATGATTTTTGGAAGGGTCTACGCTCCGTAGACTCGTTCAAAAAGCACTGCATTTTAATGGAGCTTTCCTGGGAGTGTTTGTCATGTTGCCCATTGATATCACTGTTGCCCAGCTTGTTTTTGGTTTTTTCCCCTTTTTTGGAGGTCAGTTTTGAGGTTTAATTGCACCTTTGTCCCCATACAAGGTAAACGTAAGCCCACAGTAAAATTGTGCAGAGCAGGGTGTCTGACTCGTGCAGCCAGGTTTCCTATCTCCTGAGACTGCACTGTCTCTGTGGCCACAGTGTGGTGCAGTGGACACAGCCAGTGCCTGAAGAACCAGAGGGTCACAGGTTCAAATCCCAGCTGGGGCTCCTGCCAACCCACTCCCCATAGTTTTATCCACCACTAAACAGTGATAGTACAGACACTCCTTTATGGCAGAGAACATAAGCATGATTCCAACACCTATATTTTACCCTACACCGCACACAAACCATAATAATGGGCATTACCTACAGCCGAGTCCCCCAAATTCAGTCCTGGAGTGCCACAACTCAATCAGGTCATATGCTTTTTCCCAGATAGGGACATGTCTGCATGTTGGCAGAAGGGTACAGGTGGTGGAGGGGGCAGTGGCTGCAAACCACAGCAGACAGTGGCCTAGGCCTGTGCAGGCTGGCACTATCCACCGCAACAGACAGGCTCTATCGGATGTACAGTCATGGACTCCCCAGGGAACACAGCATATCTGTGGCAACACAGTGATGCAGTGCACACAGACAGCGTGTGCAGGAACAGAAGGTCACAGGTTCAAAGCCCAGCTGGGGCTACTCCCAATCCAGTCCACATATTTTTCCTACAACTAAACCGTGATAGTAAGGAGAAACCTTTATTGTTGAGAACATACGCATGGTTCACACGCCTATATTTTACCACACCAAACACATACACCATAAACAGCCGCATTACCTAGAGCAGAGTCTCCCAAATGCAGTCCTGGAGGACCCCACACCATTCAGTATCCATGCTGCCTCTAATTAAGATGCCTGTGCTGCATATCTATGCACCACCCCCATGGTATGCTGATGTAGCTCATGCATATTTATGAGGGACAGCATGAAAACCCGAACAGTGGTTGGAACACCAGGACTGGAGTTGGGACACTCTGCCGTAAAGCAGCAGCCAACAGGGCCAGACACACCCACACACACACACACAGGCCCCATTGGCCCATGCCTCCTGGAGAGGCAGGACATTGGGCCCTGCCTGTATCTCCCAATACTAGCAGTTGCATACCTTAGCAATGCCACCCTACACCTGGGTATATGGTACACAGCTATCAAACGTTGCCCATGATAACTGGCAGATATCAATTCCTACGTTAAGCACATTTTGCTCATTGATCTCCACTATAACAATCATTGTGATGTCTGCGGTGTGCGCTGCAGGTCTGGTGTCTGACAGTGTTTACCACCCTGGGGAGTGACCCCCAACAGTATTGCGTACCATATCCATGCCTGTACTGTGCCCAGGACTGGTGTGGTGGGTATGGCTGCTGGACTCCTCTATAGTAGCACAATGCTGGCATAGGTGTGGGGGTGGCTGTCTGTCTATCCAGTGTGTGGTGGCTGCAAACACCTTCCACAGCCCACACTGCCAGCACTGTTGCCAGTATTGGCCTGCCAATGTGCATAATGAGGAGCAAGGTACCATGGATATAGCCCGGACAGGGTGGCCTGGCCAGGATGCATCTGCACAGGGCATAGGGCACTGGCTGGGACATTGTAGTGCCCGGCCACCACCTGCACAGACAGGGTGGCCACAGCATGTCCTGCTGGGAGATCACTCTCACCCTGACTGTGCAGTGACCACAGCATGGCTAGGCACCCCCATAGTGCTATATAGTATTTCTCTCATGTGATATTTATGGGTTTTCTTTTGGGGTCCAGTCACTGATTTATCTGCTTGGTGTGTATGCTGACATCCCAGTTCTGGGTGCACGCATTTCCACCAGGAACATGCACTATAGACTAGCTAGCAGACTGTCTGCAGCTGGTATGTGTCCTGATGGAGCGCCGTGCAGTGGCTGATGGCTTGCTGCAGGAGAATATCAGATAGTGGTGGGGTGCAGCTTAGCATATCCAGGCCTAATGTCTGTCTGCTATTGTGTTATGGATGTGTACAGAGCTGCATTGACTGCCCTGTAGGGTGTCTGTTCCCCAGCAGGACTGGGGTTGACGGTCCTCTCTACTGCCACCATTTCAGGGAGATAGAATGTGGATCTGTTGGTGGGAGACCCTGTTAACCACCCTCAGCTCTGAAGGAGGCGTAGGGTGGTGGTATATAATCCTCCTAGGGGTCCATAGGGGCTACACTTGACTGAGACATACAGATATTTCCAAGGTGTGTCTGCAGAAACTACCTATCTCACACATTAGCACTGCTGGGGACCTGCAGCATGGCCTATCTCTGCTGTGGACCTGGTGCTGGGCGCCCCACCTCACCCTCAGGGTGAGTGCAGTACCTGCACAATGTGACGGTGTGTAGCTACTCTGTGCCAGTACCACACACGGTCAGTTCCCCCTACCAGGCGGAGGTGCTGTGGGGGTGCATACCCCATCTTGTGATCATCTGTAGACTGCTGATTTGCATGTGCAGTGCATCATGGGTATGGGTGGGTTAACCCTATTCTGATGACCACAGCAGACTGTTTGTGTGGTGACTTGCAGACCTTCTGCAGCCAGCCAGGGGTTTGTTAGCACCTGTAGCCCCCTGGTTACTTTGCTACCAGTGGAGCCAGAGGTCATGGGTTCAAACCCATAGTGGGGTTATTTGATAGGGCTGTCCAAAGCATTATCTATTTTTAAAGTACATTAGTGCTGCCAGCAATAACACCCTCAGCGTACTGTACCCATAAGGTGCCTCAGAGGGCGCTTTATAGGGCACCCTATAGGGCACCTTAAGATTACCGTCCATATAAGGTGCACTATACAGTATGCTATGGAGTGACTGATAGGGTGCCAGTCCGTATAAGGTGCCTTATAAGGTGTCCTATGGAGCGCCTTATAGGGTGCCCTATAGGGGACATTATAGGGTGCCGTGGCGGACAGTGCACTTTATAATGTGCCCTATGGAGTGCCTTATAGGGTGCCTTATGCGGCACCTTAGGTTACGGCACGTGAGGGTGTGTTTGCTGGCAGCAATAATTAAAATACAAATAAAATGCCTCAGGAAACAATACTTACATGTCAAAGCTGATGCCTCAGCCAGCCTTATGTATTGGGCACACTGGGGATCGAACTCATGACCCCTGTATCATCAGTCAGTGCCTTAACCATTGTGCTACACTGCTGTTCTTTCTTGCATTTCAGCACACCTACTTAAGATTTCCATGCGTTTAAATGCACAGTGCTGCCATCAAAAACAGTGCTATGACCTTGCTGTGCCTCATGGGCACCCTATACGGCGCCCTATATGCCACCCTTTCAGTAACATTGTAGGGTGCCGTGGCAGACAGTGCAATTTAAAATGTGCCCTCTGGGGTACCTTATGGGGTGCCTTATGCAGCACCTTATGTTACAGTGCTTTGAGAGTGCGTTTGCTAGCAGCAGTAATTAAAATAAAATTAAAAAGCCTCATAATGCAATATTACACATAAATGGTAGTGCTTCAGCCAGCCTTATTCATTGGGCACAGTGGAGGATTGAACACATGACCCCTGCACCATCTGTCAGTGTCTTCACCATTGTACTGCAGCCCTGTTCCTTTGTTTGTACATCAGCGCGCCTGCTTATGCTTCCCGCGCGCGTTACTCATGCACTAATGTGCGCGGCGCACAAGAGCGTGCGGCGCTCAAGAGCGCACATGCTAATCCCGTTTTGCTATTTTTGACCGGACCGCCCACTCCTTATATGGCATCCTGCAGACTACTGCGGCGCGCACGTTAAGAGGGTTTTGTAAACATACCTCTAAGTCTAAAATACCTTCCCTTCTTGTTTCCTAAACCAGCTTCTCCATGAAAGAGTCATTTATTTCATGTAGAAACTATCTCCCTAGCATGCCCTAAAGTAATATTTACCCAATCAATACTAGGGTATTTGAAGTCACCTATTATTACTCTGTTGCCAGTTTTGTTAACTTCCCTAATTTCTGTTAGCATTTCATCATCCATCTGTTCATTCTGGTACGCGGATAGTAGTTCACCCCCACTGCTGTTCGCTTCCTCAATAATTCATTGGATTTCTATCCAAAAGGATTCTATAGTTAGTTTGTTTCCTGCAAAGCCTTTAACTTGTTTGACTCAATTTAGGGCTATCTGAACATTGAACCTTAAAAAACTGAGGGGTGAAGAAACTATGATAGGATAATAGATTAATAGATGAGCTTACAGCTCAATAATTACAGATCATATTTCATTTGAAATTCATAAAGACACTTATTGTGTGGAAGTTAAAGAAGGTATAAGAACTCTGCATGGGAACAAATCTCTGTGGGAAATGATCTACTACTACTACTATTTAGCACTTATATAGTGCCATGCATGCAGCGCTGTACAGACAAACATACAAGAGACAGTCCCTGCTCGTCAGTCCTGCTCATCTGAGCTTACAATCTAGTCGAGACAATACAGAGCATTAGTCAATTCGGTGCAAAGCACAATATGGTCTTTACAATTTGGTCATGAAAATTGATGGGAGTCAGGTTAAGATTAAGGATAGAAGTCAGGATCTGAAAGCGACAGTGAAGAGGTGGGTCTTCAAACTGGATTTGAAGAGGGCCAGGGAGGGTGCCTGGCGTATAGACACAGGTAGGCTGTTCCAGGCGTAAGGTGCAGCAAGGTGAAAGGAGCAAAGTCGGGAGTTAGCGGTGCGAGTGAAAGGCCTAGATAGAAGTAATTTGTTAGCGGAGCGAAGTTCCTGAGAGGGGATGTAGGGAGGGATAAGAGATGAGAGGTATTGAGGGGCCGTAGAGTGAATGCATTTATAGGTCAGTAGGAGAAGTTTGAATTGGATGCGGAATTGGATAGGGAGTCAGTGAAGCGACTTGAGAAGAGGAGTAATGTGGGCATGGCGAGACTGGCGGAAGATTAGTCGAGCAGCATAATTTTGTATAGATTGAAGGGGAAAGAGATGGCTCACGGGGAGACCAGCAAGGAGTAGGTTGCAGTAGTCGAGGCGAGAGGAGATTAAGGAGTGGATAAGCGTTTTGGTAGTGTGTTCAGAAAGGAAGGGGCGGATTTAAAGAAGCGGCAGGTCTTAGCTATGAGCTGGATATGTGCGGAGAAGGAGAGACAGGTGTCAAAGGTAACCCCCCGATTGCGGGCCGAGGGAACAGGAAGGATCGTAGATCCATCCACAGAGACTGAGAAGGGGGGAAGAGGAGGGGAGGAGTTGGGGGGAAAGACAAGGAATTCAGACTTGGCCATGTTCAACTTCAAGCGGTGATGAGACATCCAGGAGCGATGTCAGAAAGGCAGGCAGAGATCCTGGTCTGGATTGCTGGAGAGATATTAGGTATAGAGAGGTAGATTTGGGAGTCATCGGCATAGAGATGGTACTGAAAGCCATGAGAGGAGATAAGCGCACCAAGGGATTGGATATAGAGAGAGAAAAGGAGGGGGCACAAGATGGATCCTTGAGGTACACCAACATGGAGCGGGGTGGGAGAGGAGAAGGAGCCACCAGAGCATACACTAAAGGAGCGATGGGAGAGGTAGGAGGAGAACCAGGATAGTACGGAGCCCTTGAAACCAAGCGAGGAGAGGGTGGTGAGGAGAAGATTGTGGTCAACAGTGTCAAAGGCAGCGGAGAGATCGAGAAGGATGAGGACTGAGTAGAGGCCCTTAGATTTAGCCAGGAACAAGTCATTGGAGACTTTTGTAAGAGCTGTTTCAGTGGAGTGTAGGGGACAGAAGCCGGATTGTAGTGGGTCCAGGAGGGCCTGTGAGGTGAGGAAGTCGAGGCAGCAGCAGTGGACTGCTCGTTCTAGTAGTTTAGATATGAAGGGAAGGAGGGAGATGGGTCGATAGTTAGAAGGACAGGTGGGATCGAGTGAGGGTTTCTTGAGGAGAGGTGTGACAACAGCATGTTTGAAGTCTACGGGGACAGTTACAGTGGAGAGTGAAAGGTTGAGAATATGAGAGATGGAGGGGACAACGATGGGGGAGATGGGGTGTAGGAGATGGGTGGGGATAGGGTCAGAGAAACAGATGGTGGGTTTGGAGAAGGAAAGAAGGAGTGTGGTTTCCTCTTCGGAGATCGTAGGGAAGGAGGAGAGGGTAGCAGAGGAAGTATGGATAGGGGAGAATTGGGGAGGGGGGAGGTAGGTGAGGAAGTGGGGAATTGGAGGGTAATCTTGTGGATTTTGTCATGGAAGTAGTTGGCTAGGGTTTGGGCAGAAAAGGAGGGCGGGACCAGGGGCGGGGGCACCTTGAGGAGGGAATTGGGGCATTAAAGAGGCGGCAAGGATCAGAGGCAAGGGAGTTAGTCAGATGGATGTTTGGCAAGTGCTATGGCTGACTGGAAGGAGCCAAGCATGAATTTGAAGTGTAGAAGGTCTTTCGGGGAGCAGGATTTGGTCCAAGCATGTTTAGCAGAATGGGCACATGTGCGTAAATAGCGGGTTGTGGATGAAAGCCAGGGCTGGGGAGCAGAACGTCTGACAGGGCGTGGGGTGGGTGGGGCAAGAGTGTCAAGAGCCAAGGATAGTGTAGCATTATAAGAGGATACTGCTTTGTCGACGGACTTGGAGGATATAATGGAGGAAAGAGATGGAGAAATGGTGGAGGAGAGAGTCAAGGGATCAATATTATGAAGGTTTCTAAATAGGTCAGAGGACACAGGACGAGGTTGAGACAGCGGAAGCTGAAGACTAAAGGTTATAAGGTGATGGTCAGATGAGGGAAGGATTGAGTTGTGGACGTTTGAGGGAGAGGAATTAGAGAAGATTTTGAGCCAAACAAATTATCCATTTAGCCAGTAGCCTGTCTCTGGCATTTTGCTTGCTTGAAGTCTTAATAAATTAAATATCAACTTTAAATCCAACCTAAAAATGGGGAGAAAATGTGATTAATTATAATAAACTTTAGTGGGAATGGATACTCTAAAAATGGTCTTGACAGAAAGATATATAACAGTAGTAAACTAGGTTGTATGTTAATCACTTATGTCCTCAATTCCTCCAACTCATCATTACCTTCAAACACACTTCCTCTCCATTGATCATTATTGCTTAGGCACCAAAAATAGAAATTATTATTAAGTCCTTATAGCCCAGAAAATGGGATGAAGTCACACATTAAGAATGGAAGGAACAAATTAACACTGGTTCTTTAAAATAAAGTTTATGTCCAGTAGAGTAGGAAAATTGTGCGCTCTGTTCCCTATAGCTACATTCCAGTGCCAGTTCTAATTAAATGTTACATAATGAGATTAATTATAGGGAGGGGAATTTTATAACAGGATGCCTAGCTTGTGCAGCACAAATGACACCAATTTTTAAAAGGGCAAGTAGATGCACTTTTAAAATTACCCTACAGAAAATACCATCATTCATTTACACCTGCTGTGAGGCATGCAGATTTCCTGACTTATTTGGCATGCTTATGCATGTTTTTTTACTACTACTACTATTAATCATTTATACAGTGCTACAAGACATACGCAGTGCTGTACAAGTACATATAGAAAATGGTCTCTGCTCATTAGAGCTTACAATCTAATCAAGACAGACAGTACAATACAAGAGAAACAAGGGGTTCAAATAAGGAAGGAGACACAAGGAGAACAAAGGATTAGGATTCAAAAGCAGCCTCAAAGGGGTGAGCTTTTAGCAGGGATTTGAAAAGGGGGAGAGATGAGGCCTGATGTACAGATTCAGGAAGTTTGTTCCAGGCATAAGGAGCAGCAAGGTGGAAAGTTTGAAGTCTGCAGTTGGCAGCGGAAGAAAAGGGTATAGAGAAAAGAAAGCCAGAGGAAAAATGGAGTTCACAAGAAGGGATGTAGGGAGAGAGGAAAGGTAGTGAGGGGCAGTAGAGTGAATGCATTTATAGGTCAGAAGGAGAAGTTTGAATTGGGTATGGAAACAGAAGGGGAGCCAATGAAATTTTTTGAGAAAAGGAGGTATATATGGGTATATCGGAGCTAGTCTATTGGGCCACATAGCGGAGTTCTGAACAGACTGAAGAAGAGAGATGATTGAGGTAAACCAACAAGGAGGAGGTTGCAATAGTTGAAATGGGGGGGGGGGGGGCGGCAGGTGACCAAAGAGCGGATAAGAGTTTTAATAGTGTATTCCGAGAGGAAGGGGGAAATTTTGTTAATGTTATAGAGAAAGAAACGACAGATTTTAGCTATCTGATTGATATGTGTGGAGAAGGAGAGGGAGGAATCAGAGATGACCCCAAGGTTGCAGGCTGAGGAACCAGGAAGTAGAAGAGTTAACAACAGAAATAGAGAAAGGAAGAAAGGGGAGAAGGGTTTAGAGGAAAAAAATAAGAAGTTCCGTCTTGGCCATGTTCAATTTCAGATGGCAGTGAAACATCCAGACAGCGATGTCAGGTGTAGATAGATAGATTTGAGAGTCATCTGCATAAAAATGATACTGAAATCCATGGGAAGAGATGAGGGCACCAAGGGATTTGTTATAGAGAGAGAAAAGGAGAGGGCCCAGAACAGACCCTTGAGGTACACCAAATGAGAAAGGGATGGTACACTAAAGACATTGCCCTGCTAAAAAAGCAATTACGTAAACAAGAAAAAACCTGGAGAAAAACAAAATCGCAAGACAACAAAACCAAATATATTACTTTACTTAATAAATATAAAGACGCAATCAACAACTCAAAAAGAGAATACTACTCCAAATTAATAAATCTTGCTCTCAACCGACCAAGAGAACTCTTCTCAATCGTAAAAACACTAACAAAACCATTTAACCCAGAACCGAACCAAGACATTATAAGCATACAAACCTTAGCATCTCATTTTGCTGAAAAACTAAAGGTAAAACCTCACTCTCCAACCACCACAATAGAATATATACATGACAGTAACTATGAATGGACAACCTTTCACAAGGCTGAACGAAAACACATCCTTAATATTATAACAATGATCAACACTACAACCTCCCCACTTGACCCATGCCCGGTGTCATGGATCAAGTATACTAAGGACTTCCTAGCAGAAAACATCCAACACATAGTAAACCAATCTCTCTCACAAGGAACTATGCCCAATGCCCTAAAGCTCTCCTCGATCCGTCCCGTAATAAAAAACAATAAGCTTGACCCAAAGGATCCCAACTCTTACAGGCCAATAGCTAGCATACCTCTAATCGCTAAAATAATAGAAAAAAACATACAACTCCAACTGCAGGACTACATAGATGAGCACAAACTCCTTGATGCACATCAATTTGGATTCCGCCTCTCCCATGGAGTTGAAACCGTCCTAATCGCTCTGACAGACCTCCTCATCACAGGCACTAATGAAAACAGCAAAGGCTTCCTTCTCCTCTTCATAGACCTATCCGCTGCATTTGACAGCATCAATCACAAAACACTCATCAACAGGCTAGAAAACTTAAAAATAGGAGGGACAGTCCTTGAATGGTTCAAATCATACATTCACACAGATTAATACGGATACAATTAGGTAAAGAAACATCAGAAACTTTCCCTCAAGGTCAAGGTATTCCTCAAGGATCAGCCCTCTCCGCCCTCCTCTTCAATCTATACCTCCAGCCAATTACAAACATATTCAAGAAGTATAAAATCAACCATTTCATATACGCAGATGATATCATGCTTGCCATCCCCATAAACCCCAACAACCCCAAATATGATGCCTTACTCCAGTGCATGAGTGAGACTACCATATGGCTTGAAGACAATCACCTAAGCATCAACCTCAAAAAAACAGAAGCAATGTTCATAACGAGAAAACCTGACACTGACTATAACTACCCTACTACAATCACAATAAGTAACACACCAATACCTGTTAAAAAGGAGGTAAAGTACCTTGGTATTATTCTGGACCACTCACTCACCATGCTCCCACACATAAAACATACAGTAAAAACAATATTCTATAAACTCAAGACAATACAACATCTGAGACCCCTACTCAACACACATGATTTTAGATCAGTAGTCAACTCCCTCATCACCCCCCACTTCGACTACTGTAATAGTCTCCTAAACGGCTTACCACTAAAAAGCATATACCTCCTCCAAAGGGCCCAAAACATATGCGCCAAGATGGTTACAAAAGCTAAACTAACAGACCATGTGACCCCTATACTTTTAGACCTACATTGGCTCCCCATATGCAGCCGAATAAAATATAAAATCCTCCTAACTACTTTTAAACTCATCAATAACATCTCTCCCTCACAATTATCAACACTAATACAACCCCCATCAGAAACTAGAACGCGCAGACAGAACGCAACCCACTCCCTCAACATAAAGACAAACTTTAGAAAAACCAAAGCAACAACAAGCGATAGAGCCTTCTCCTTTGCTGCCCCTACCCTTTGGAATGAAATTCCATTAACCCTCCGCATGATAAAGGACCTCCACCAATTCAAGAAGGAATTAAAAACATACCTTTTTACAAAACACTTTGAGATCCCCTACCAACAAAAAACCTCTCCAAGACAATCTCAAAAAAATATCCACAGTCCTAAAGACAGAACAAATGACTAACACAAGAAAGATACTTACCTTAATATACACAACACCCAAACGATTTACCCAAACTGACAACTATTTCACTAATGTAAATAACTTATGTTAATTAACTATGTTATGCTCAATGTTTCATAACCTGTATATAAGTTTTAAAAAAGTGTTATTGTTAACGTTAAAATATGTTCCATGTAACAAAACATGTATATAGTTAAAACATGTTCCATGTAAAATATACGGAAGTATGTTAACTCTTGTTCAATGTAAACCGCCTCTGATCTCTGGAAGGGGCGGTATAGAAGAAACTGTTAAATAAATAAATAAATAAATAAGATGGCAGGAGAAGAGGATCCACCAGATAAAAACTGAAAGAGTGATGGGAGAGAGATGAAGAGAACCAGGACAGCACAAAGTCCCTAAAACCAAGCGAGGACAAAGTGTCGAGGAGAAGGAAGTGGTCAACAGTATCAAAAGCAACAGAAAGGTCAAGAAGAATGTGAACTGACTAAAGACCCTTGGACTTAGCCAGGAACAAGTCACTGGAGACTTTGGCAAGAGCCATTTCAGTAAAATAAAAGGGATGAAATCCAGCCTGAAGTGGATCTAGGAGGACTTGAGAGGAGAGAAATTCAAGGCAGTGACAGAGAACTGCACGTTCAAGAAGTTTGGAAATGAAGAGAAGAAGGGAGATGGGTCGAAAATTAGAAGGACAAGTAGGGTTAAGTGAAAATTCCTTGAGAAAAGATGTGATCACAGCACGCTTGAAGGCTGCAGGGAAAGTTGCAGTGGAGAGTGAAAAGTTGAGAATATGTGAGATGGAGGGATGACTGAGGAAAATATGGAGTTAAGGAGACTGGTGAGGTTAGGATCAGAGGAACAGGTAATGAGTTTAGAAGAGGAAAGAAGAAGAGGTTTACTCTTTGAAGATCATAGAAAAGGATTGAAAGAGTGAAAAAGGCTAAGGGGAAAAGTTGGTATTGAAGATGAGGAAGAGAGGGTGAAGAAGATTTAGTGGGGAATTGGAGTGTAATCTTATGGATTTTATCATGGAAATAGCCAGCTAGGTTTTGGGTAGAAAAATAAGGAGGGATTGGAGGTGGAGGCGCCTTAAGAAGAGAATTGAGAGTTGAAAAGCGATGGTGGTGGTCGGAGGCAAGAGAGTTAGTCAGATGGTTAAAATAATTTTGCTTGGTGAGTGCAATGGCAGACTGGAAGGGATTAAGCATGAATTTGAAGTGAAGAAAGTCAGAAAGGGGACAGGATTTAAACCAAGTGTGTTTGGCTGTGTGTAGCTGCAAATTCTGCCCAAACCTGTACTCCAGGAATGCTGCTGCTGCTAATGTCAGACACTTATTTGCATATAGGAGCATGTATACATGCGGTTCTGGTGCAGCACTAAAATGTAGCACGGGAATTACGTGCTAAAAAACCCACACTAGCCTGGTAGTGCACGTCATGGTGGGGATTGGGAAGGACATAGGTGTTCCCAGCACATCATGTTAGAGTGGGTGTTAGTGGCCCATGTTAACGGCTCTTGATTTCAGGTAGCACAGGTGCAACTAACGTCATCTCAATAGGTGCTGTTATTTGCACCTACGACCCAGTCTCCAGGCTGCTATGCCAATTTCCTGAGTTAACTGTATGGGGATGGCTATACACAACTCCCTGCAGTTAGTCAGAAACCCTACACTGGTAAAGCGGCCCACACACGCATTACAGATGCAGGCTGAGTAAACATGCCCCATAGGGTGTATGCACATAAGTTTAGGTACCTGTGCAATAGGCAATATTATAAAAGGTCATTAAATCTGTGATTTCAATTATGTGCTTGTAGTTTTCCTTGGCGTTTTCCTTTCTTAACTCTGGAGTTTTAATTTGGTGGTTGCAGTTTGCTCTCTTGATGTTTAATTTCTGTACTCTGCAGCCATACTGATGGGATGTATACTACTACTGCTACTGAGCATTAGTATAGTGCTACAAGTCCTACACAGTGCTGCACAGACATGTAAGAGACAGTCCCTGCTCATCAGAGCTTACCATCTAGTCAAGACAGACAGCACAGAAGGTGTAGACAGAATAAAACAAGGAGATCAGGTGAGTCAAGATCCAAAAGCAGCAACAAAGAGGTGAGTTTTCAGCCTGGATTTGAAAAGGGTCAGAGAAGGCGCTTGATGTACAGACTCAGGTAGTTTGTTCCAGGTGTAAGGTGCTGCAAGATGAAAGGAGCGAAGTCTGGAGTTAGCAATAGAAGAGAAGGGCATAGATAGAAGCAATTTGCCAGAAGAGTGGAGTTCCCGAGGGGGGGGGGTGTAAGGAGAGATAACAGAAGAAAGATAGCGAGGAGCTGCAGAGTGAATGCACTTATGGGTGAGCAGGAGAAGTTTGAACTGGACGCGGAAACGGATAGGGAGCCAATGAAGGGTAAACTATTTAAGACTAATAAAACTAATATGAGAAAATATTTTTTTCACTCAACGTGTAATCAAACTCTGTAATTTGTTACCGGAGGATGTAGTAAAAGCTGTTAGAGTAGCTGGGTTTAAAAAAGGTTTGGACAGGTTCCTGGAGGAAAGGTCCATATACCATTATTAAAAGTGACCTGGGATATCACTGCTTGACCCAATACAAGCATTGTGGAACCTGTGTCTTTTGGGGAAACTGCTAGGTACTTATGACCTAGATTGGTCACTGTTGGAAACAGGATACTGGGCTTTATGGACCTTGGTCTGACCCAGCATGGCATATCTTATGTTCTTATGTTCTTGTCAAGTGACTTGAGAAGAGGGGTAATATAGGCATGACGAGGCTGGAGAAAGATTAGCCGCGCAGCAGGGTGTTGAACAGATTGAAAGGAAGAGAGATGATTCAAAGGGAGACCAGCAAGGAGTAGGTTACAGTAGTCAAGACAGGAGGTGATTAAGGAGTGGATAAGCGTCTTAGTAGTATGTTCAGAAAGGAATGGGCGGATTTTGTTGATGTTATATAAAAAGAAATGGCAGATCTTAGATGAATGTGTGTGGAGAAGGAGAGAGAGGAGTCAAAGACAACCCCAAGGTTCCGAGCCGAGGAAACAGGGAGGAGTAGAGTTATCCACAGAGGCTGAGAAAGGAGGAAGAGGAGAGGAGGTTTTAGGGGGAAAAATAAGAAGTTCAGTCTTGGCCATGTTCAATTTCAAGTGGTGGTGAGATATCCAAGCAGCAATGTCAGAAAGGCAGGCAGAGATCTAGGTCTGGATTGCCAGAGAGATTTTAGGCGTAGAGAGGTAGATCTGGGAGTCATCAGCATAAAGATGGTACTGAAAGTCATGGGAAGAGATGAGTGCACCAAGGGACTTGGTATAGAGAGAAAAAAGGAGCAGACCCAAGACAGATCCTTGGGGTACACCAACTGAGAGCGGGATAGCAGCAGAGGAGAAGCCACCAGAACTAACACTGAAAGAGTGATGGGAGATATAGGAGGAGAAACAGGATAGTACAGAGCCCTTAAAACCAAGTGAGGACAGGGTATCGAGGAGAAGGTTGTGGTCAACAGTGTCAAAAGTAGCAGAGAGGTCAAGAAGGATGAGGACAGAATAAAGGCCCTTGGATTTTGCCAGGAACAAGTCACTGGAGACTTTGGCAAGAGCCATCAGTAGAGTGAAAAAGGACACGAGCCAGATTGTAAAGGATCCAGGAGGACATGAGAGGAGAGGAAGTCAAGGCAGCGGCAGTGAACCACACATTCAAGTAGTTTAGAAATGAAGGGGAGGACAGAGATGGGTCGATAATTAGAAGGACAGGTAGGATCAAGTGCGGGTTTCTTGAGGAGAGGTGTAGCTACAGCATGCTTGAAGGCTGCAGGGACAGTTGCAGTGGAGAGCAATAGGTTGAGAATAAGAGAGATGGAAGGGACAACAGTGGAGGAGATGGGGCTTAGGAAACAGGTGGGGATAGGATCAGAGGAGCAGGTGGTGAGCTTGGAGGAAGAAAGAAGGTGTGCAGTTTCCTCTTCAGAGATCACAGAAATGGAAGAGAAGATAGCAGAGATAGAGGGGGAAAGTTGGGGGTGAAGAGAGGGAGGAGGGGAAGGATGGGAAGTAGCTGACTTTGTGGGGAATTGGAAGGTGATCTTGTGGATTTTGTCATGGAAATAGTCAACTAGGGTTTGGGCAGAAAGGGAGGGAGGGGTTGGACATGAAGGCACTTTGAGTAGAGAGCTGAGAGTAGTAAAGAGACGGTGATGGTCAGAGGCAAGAGAGTTAGTCAGATGGACATAATAGTTAAGTTTAGCAAGAGCTATAGCTGACTGGAAAGAGACAAGTATGAACTTGAAGTGTAGAAAGTCTGCAAAGGAGCGGGATTTGAGCCAAACACGCTCATCTGAATGGGCACAGGAATGTAGATAGTGGGTAGTGGATGAAAGCCAGGGCTGGGGTGCAGTACGCCTCACAGGACATGGCATGGGTGGAGCGAGAGCATCTAGAGCAGAGGAGAGTGCAGTGTTATAGGAAGCTACTGCCTCATCAACAGACTTAGATGACATAGTGGAGGAAAGAGATGAAGAAACAGTGGAAGAGAGAATCAAAGAATCAGTAGCATAAAGATTCCTAAATAGGTTGGAGGATACGGGATGATGTTGAGGTGGTGAATGATGAAGAGCGAAGCTTAAAAGGTGATAGTCAGATAAGGGAAGGACCAGAGACTTATACAAAGGCACTATCACCTCCTTCTTACTGGGCATTTCTCTCCTTATTCACCCAAGCATCCTTCTGACTTTCGCTGTTTCCCTTTCTACCTGTTTAGCTACTTTAAGGTCATCAGAACCTCTCTCTTCGATCCGGCACCCCTGGGCCACGTCCATCTCTCCCAGCAGGGATCGAGAGAGCCGGGGGCAACAGGACCGCCTCCTCAAGCCCCACTGCCCAATCGGGGCAGCCGGCGGGGCCTACAAAAAAGACCTTCCACCAGGCGTGCAGCCTCTTCGATCCGGCACCCCTGGCCCACGTCCATCTCTCCCAGCAGGGATCGAGAGAGCCGGGGGCAACAGGACCGCCTCCTCAAGCCCCACTGCCCAATCGGGGCAGCCGGCATGGCCTACAAAAAAGACCTTCCACCAGGCGTGCAGTCTCTTCGATCCGGCACCCCCGGCCCACGTCCATCTCTCCCGGCAGGGATCGAGAGAGCCGGGGGCAATAGGACCGCCTCCTCAAGCCCCATTGCCCAATCGGGGCAGCCGGCGGGGCCTACAAAAAAGACCTTCCACCAGGCGTGCAGCCTCTTCAATCCGGCACCCCCGGCCCATGTCCATCTCTCCCGGCAGGGATCGAGAGAGCCGGAGGCAACAGGACCGCTTCCTCAAGCCCCACTGCCCAATCGGGGCAGCCGGCAGGGCCTACAAAAAAGACCTTCCACAAGGCGTGCAGCCTCTTTGATCAGGCACCCCCGGCCCACGTCCATCTCTCCCGGCAGGGATCGAGAGAGCCGGGGGCAACAGGACCGCCTCCTCAAGCCCCACTGCCCAATCGGGGCAGCTGGCGGGGCCTACAAAAAAGACCTTCCACCAAGCTGTCTTCGCAGCTTCAGTCAAACGCGCCGGCTTTCAGAGCACGAAAGGACCAGTTTCCCTTTCGCGGCTCTGTTAAGCCCGCGGGGGCTGATGGGAACTTCCCATCAGCCCCCGCGGGCTTAGCAGAGCAGCGAGGGAGAAACTCTCCTCTCGCGCTCTGAAAGCCGGCGCGTTTGACTGCAGGCAGCTGAAAGAGAGGTGATACAGGGGAGGGCAGGCTTTGCTGGGCAGGGGGGGCCCCGCGGCACACTCGATTCTGCCGCCGCGGCCCCGGCAGCCGGAGAAGACAACTTTTTTTTTCTTTTTAAAATTTTACTTTAGCATCAGAATGTTTTTTGCGCGGGGCCCCCTGAAACGGGGGGCCCTGTGCAAAAAACATTCTCGCTCAATGGACGGGCCGGCCCTGGGTATCATCACCCCTTCCTTATCCCTCCCATGTTAAATGGGGATAGGCCTGTTCACTAATGCACCATTTTTTTATATGAAAGTAATTAACTATACCTTTGGAGGTGTAGTTAGAATTCTGCCTTAAAACTATGCTATAACATCAATGTTTATAATTGTAACTCATGTTAATACCGATGGCTTCCTTTTTTATTATTTCCTGCCCTCTCCTGCCCCCTTATGGCATTGCATGAAATTCTGTATTAGCGACTCGGACTGGTAGTTACTAAACTGTATAAAATAATACATTTTACTGCAGCAAAATTTCTCACACAAGTCAGTAACTGGGGTACTTCCACAGCACAGGTTAGTAATAGATGTGTTAAATTTCATTTTGAGTGGTTGCAACTTGGAATATTATGCATGTCTGTCCATAGCAATGCAAAACTATCAGCCTGATAAAATACTCCCCCACCTCCCAATTCCTTCCTTCGTAACCAATGCACCTCCCAATCCCCTGATCAAAGCCTCCCCATATCTGAATCAAAGATACCCTCCTAAAAATCTCAAGCCCCAAGCCGAATCCCACAATACATACTCTCCTATATCTCTATCTGTCCTCCTGGCACATCAGGGGTATCCTTGGTGGCTACAGGGGAGGCAGAAGAGATCCTTGACTGTCCCGAAGTTCAAAGTGCTGCCACTTGTCCCCTAGGAGTATTCTAGATGTGCTATCACTAAACACCAGTAATTATTAACATGTGTTGTCAACATTTTACAACAATATCAAATTAACATGCATTAAAACCTATGTTTATATCACTAAGGATGTTTGGCTGAATAATAACAGATTTATTTATTAAACTTTGAGGAAGTATGGACCTCACCTTTTCCCAGATTGGCGTGGGGAGGCAAATGGGGGTAAGAGAGGATGTGAAGGAACTTGGGGATGCAAGGGGCTGATGACTCCCCCAGTTATATGTTGATAACCATCAAAAGGAGGTGGGATGCTGGAAGGGATCTGGCAGATGACTCCAACATATCTTTTTTAATGTGGGAGGAATGATAAGCTCCCAATGGCTAGTAGCGTTAGGTTTCCCTATTTGCACAAAGTTGAGTGCTAACAGCTACCTATATTCATCCTGGTTTGTAGGCACATAAAACGATCTGAATGAAGGGTCCTAAATTAGGTATCTAACTAAGGCACCAAAAATCAGGTGCTGAACTCTTTGAATACCAGTCTTGGGACTAACAGACACAAAAAGGATTAATATAACAGGCCAACTAGGCATCCAGTTCAAACGTCTACTGACCTACATGTGCGTTCATTCTGTAGCTTCTCAATACCTCTTCTCTCTTATTTCTCCCTACATCCCTTCTGGGAAACTCCACTCATCAGGAAAATCCCTTTTATCTGTGCCTGTCACTTCCGCTACCAACTTGAGACTTCATTTGTTCCACCTTTTTTTTTTTTTTATTGAGTTTATAATTGATATCACAACCAACCATAAGGTACAGGACAATCTTAGGAAATACATGAATTAACATTATACAGAAAGGAAAAAAAACACAAGAAAATTAATTCTGATAAAGCCCACATCACTGGGACCTGAAATGTGATTATTAAAGGAAAAAAGAGAAAGAAGGGAAAACAAGACTTTTAAGAAAAAAGCCTACACCTGAGGAGGCACAATTGATTGCACATCCCCTTCTGCCTGTTCGAAGCCCTGTCTATCAATAACACAGGTACACTACCAAAAAACTGCCTCCAGTTTTGCAACTGATTCCTATAGATTTTGGGGTGCTGAATCCAGGAAAAATAGCCAAAATGTTCCATCACGTCACGTTTTCTTGCAAAATTAGATTTCTTACCCATATAAGGAATGTTCACATAATTTCTTTTTAGCCGACTGCAGTTTATTTTCTTGGCCCAAAATAGAGGTTGTAATGGTTAACTAACTAGAAACACTCCCTCATGATATTTTAGAGTGTTTTGTATTCATTTTATACATTAACAGGACAATTGGGAGGCGGGGGGCTAAATCCAGTACTCGCGCTGGCGCATGTTCTTTCCTGTTCGCCTCGCCTCGTTCGCTCGCTCAAACACGGTGGTTGCGACATGAACGTTCCTGTCAAATTTCAGTTTCTTGCAAGTTCATTATTACCTTTTGTTTGCTCAGTCGTAATCCAGCTTTATTCCGAAGTGGTTCACTACAGTTGTAGTTTGCAGTGCTGTGTATTTGTGATGGCTCACAGAGCCAGAGGTTGCGTCAACTCTCCGGACAGTTTTTGTTTTATTTGTGGGGAATATACCGTGAAAAGGCGGCAGAGGAACATTTCTGCATTTATTAAAAAAGTATATTTCGCCTATTTCGGTTTGAAGTTAGGCGATCAAGACAAACCGTGGGCTCCTCACAAAGTGTGCAAGACATGTGAGGAAGATCTACGCTTATGGATGAAAGGTAAAAAACAAGCATTTTGTTTCGGAATACCTATGATGTGGCATGAACAAAGAGACCACAGCAGTGACTGCTATTTTTGCTCTTGCATTGTGAAGGGATACAACTTAAAAAATAAGAACGTAATAAGTTACCCCAACCTTCCCTCAGCAATTAGGCCTATGCCTCATAGCAACGAAGTACCTGTGCCTGAACCACCAAAATCTTTGGATCATATTTGTGTGGACGGTTCTGATCATGATGAGACTCATCAGATGGCTTCTCCCGATGAGTCCAGTACTTCCGAGTTTGAAACTGAACCAGATCCGAAACCTGAACTTTTCTCTCAAGCTGAATTGAATGATTTAGTCCGGGATTTAGGACTCCCAAAAGATGCTGCCCAACTGCTAGGTTCTCGGCTTAAACAGAAAAATCTATTGTCACCAGGAACAACTTTTTATTGGTACCGCAACCGTGAGACACAATTTTTTTTGTTTTTATTATTATTTATAAGTTTTCAACATAATACATCAATACTTATGTAAGGCAAATCATTACAATACAATAAAGTATGTATGAAAAAAGAAAAAAAAAGTTAAGGATATAGTCCACGTCAAGAGAAAAAAAAAATAAATTTTTGAAGTATTTCAGCAAAGAGGAAGATTTGGTATTTTGCAACGATATATACGGAGTGATGGAAAAGTTTAAACTCAAGTATGATCCTGCTGAATGGCGGCTGTTCATTGATTCGTCAAAAGACAGCATAAAAGGTGTTCTTCTTCATAATGGCAACACATTCGCTTCAGTTCCTATTGCTCACTCTGTTATTCTCCAAGAAAAATACGAGAATTTGGCCCTGATTCTTCAGAAGATTCGTTATGATGAGCATAAGTGGATGATTTGTGGAGACTTTAAAATTCTATCCATGCTATTAGGGCAGCAATCCGGTTTCACCAAATATCCCTGCTTCCTTTGCTTGTGGGATAGCCGGGCCCGTGACCTACACTGGGGGAAAAAAGACTGGCCAATTCGGGAGTATTTGAGACCCGGTGAGAAAAATGTTCTTCATGAGAGCTTGGTACCTCGTGATAAAATTCTATTACCACCTCTCCACATTAAGTTGGGTCTCATTAAGCAATTCATCAAGTCCCTTCCAAAAGATGGTGAGTGCTTTCGGTACCTTTGCTCAAAGTTCCCCCGACTTTCTGAAGCAAAGCTAAAGGAAGGAGTGTTTGTTGGCCCTGATATAAGGAAACTCATTTCAGATGGAGCATTCGCTGAAACGATGTCTGAGAAGGAAAAAGAAGCCTGGGATTCCTTCAAGGATGTTGTTCTCAAATTCTTGGGGAACAGGCGGGATGAGAACTATAAGGATATTGTTGCCAGGATGCTCAATGCCTTCAAAGAACAAGGCTGTAACATGAGCCTGAAAGTCCATTTCTTGCACTCCCATGTGAACTACTTTCCCGAAAACTTGGGGGCATACAGTGAAGAACAAGGTGAAAGGTTTCACCAGGACATCAAGGACGCAGAGAGAAGGTACCAAGGAAGATGGAACACCACTATGATGGCTGATTTCTGCTGGTTGCTGCTGCGGGAAACCCCAGATGAAAAATACGCCAAGCAGCGCACCAAGGGAAGCATTCGGGGGAAAAAGAAACGGGCCCACCAGGAGATTGATTGACCCAAGAATGACTTTAAAATCTAAACTGTGTTGACAAATATCGTGTTTTTACTAAACTTTGAAATAAAAATTTGCTAGTTATTACCACAGTGTCGGATCTCATTTATTAGAATTTTATTTTCACACCATCGGGTGTTTGTCTTCATGTATTGCAATGGTGCGGTTTGCGTTTTCTATTCTTACATACATACCTGTACAACATTTTTTGCACATTTCTTTGCTTTGCTTTGTGTCTAACCTCGCTCTTATATGCTCAATGTTTGTGCACATGTATGTGGCTGTATTAAGTGCAGACAATTTTGCTACCATCACAGTGTGTTTTGTTGACATTACTCTATTCTTATGTGCTGCCTTGTTACAATTTTCTTTATTCTTATTTGAATAACTACTAAACAATTAGTATAAAGAATTAATCCAAGAAACTTTTATCTCGATCGCACTCAATCTGAAACGTTCACCTCAAACTGCTAACCCAATGTAGCAAAAAATCTGTACGTGATGGAGCAAATTGGTTACCAGATTTGGATTCAGCGCACCAAAAAACGTAAAAATCAATCAAAACATTAGAGGTAGTTTAAAAAAAAATTTTTTTTAGTGTACCTGTGTAATAAATTGCTCCAAGTGGGCAACAATGGAAAAAACATATGTTGCACCACCTTGCTGCAGCCTGGAACAGACTACCTGAGTCGGTACGTCACGCTCCATCTCCGGTGCTATTAAGATACAGACTAAAAACCCACCTCTTCAAGCCTGCTTTTGAATCCTGACTCCCTCATTCTCCTGTTTACAACCCATGTCTGTTATAACTCTTTCCCCTTAGTTCTACTCTAGTCCCCTGTTTGCGGTATTTGTCTGGGGCTACCTCTCATGTGTTTACTTATAAGTAGTATTAGAGGTACAGTAGTTGTAGCAGCTGACTGGATATAGCTGCTGTCCGGATAGCTATATCTCTTTCCAGACAAACTGGATATTCCATGACACTGGTCGGCTATGGCCCCAGCACTGAATATTTAAGAATTAATTAAAGAGGCAACGGCCAGCCACTTTAAATATTCTGTCTGTGCTGCTAAATATGCCCTCCTACAAATAATCTATCTAGAATGGAGGTGTATCTACCACCCACTTACCTAATGCTTGGTCAGACAAGGCTGACCATTCTGGCTGTGACACTTAAGGAATTTCTCTAGGAAACTGGAATGTCTGTGGAGTGCTTGGAGGGCCTGGTATTTAAAGGGAATTATGCAGGCGGCAGGACCCTGCTGAGAGATATTCAGCAAAATGTTTTAAAACTGCAAGTTCTATGTCATTGTTTAAATTTGCAAGTTCTTTGTAAAAGTTAAGTTATTGTAAACCGCCTTGATCAAATGAAAAGGCGGTATATAAAAACGGTTCAATAAATAAATAACGCTAAATGCTAGCCGGATAAGTTATCTGGATAGTGGCTGAGAAATGCCAGTGCCCAGACAGTGCCACTCACTCGCTGCAGTAACTGAATATTCAGCGCTAATCCCTATCTGGACGCCTGTGCTGAGTATTTGGATATATTTATCCATGCTGGCCCACATAAAGAAGATGCCCAAAAATATACAGGGGGATGTGATTGCCTAGAAAATGTATATAAAAGATGTTCAGATGAGCTGCAGCTATGGTGAAAACATTGGCAATTGGTGCTACTGCTCACAAGTTTCAAAAGTATGCTAATTCCACCCCTTTGTGTGTCTATTTCCATAACAGAAATCCATTTCATTTTCCATGATTTAACATTAACAACCAACGAAGTCAAGTGTGTAATTGCTAAGCCCATTAAGCTATAATTATGCAGATGCAGTCCATGGTGTATTATTTGACAGTTCGGTGCACTCTGGAGTTCCTTCACTATTATTTTCTATTTTAGAAGTCGTCATTGAACTATCCATGTAGTGCATTATTTTATAGTGTCATCGATGTTAATGTGTTGCATTGGCAAATGCTGTTGCTAGAACAACAGAGACACAGTACCATTGAAAGTAAAATAGATGATTGATAATATGTGCAGATTTACCTTTATTATTTCTACAGATAGTCATAATGAAACTGAAAAGCATTAGGGAATTCTTGCGGATCGACTGCAGCTGTCGCAAGTTTCCTTCCCCTGACAATTGGGATAGCAAGATAGGTGGTATTTGTAGGGCCCTAGGAGAAGGCAGCAAGTCATCTACTGATGAAAGAAAAGTACCGCATTTTCTTACTTTATGCAGCTGAATCTGATAAGCCGTTGTATGAAGTGTTGTATGATACGATGCTCAGTGCAACCACTCCACCTTCAAATTTGGTTCAGCTGACAAAGGATGATATGGAAGGCTTCCAGTTCAAACAGGGTTCCCCTTCCGAGGCTTTATCTAGTGGACTGGTTCTCAACCCAGTCCTTGGTGTACACCCAACCAGTCGAGTTTTCAGGATAGCCACAATCAATATTTGTGCGCGAAATTTGCAAAGAAAGGAGGTGCTGCATGTAAATTCCTCTGATGCATGGTCATGTTCTGAAAACCTGACTGGGTGAGCATACCCTGTAGGGAAAAGCACCCTGTAAAGCAATATGATGTTTTTCTAAAGATAGGGGGCGTAATGTTACACCTTAACTCATAGGGATGCGCATGGTAAAATGTAACAAATGATGGCATTTTTGGTTTGTTTCCCTTTAAAGGAGCTAAATGGCCATGGGTTCAGAATAAACTGGAAGTCATCCATTGGGAATGTGCATTCATTTTAAAAGAAATGGTAAAACGTGATGAATGAGGTCAAACTAACTGAATTGCTGCATGATCAGAAAAGTATTTCTTTCATTCATTCTTGGATCCATTGGGTCTAATATTCAGCAGTGGCAGCTATCCATCACCGCTGAACAAAACACCTGGATAAGAACATAAGAGATGCTATACAGGGTCAAACCAAGGTCCATCATGCCCAGTATTCTGCTTCCAACAGTGGCCAATCCAGGTCACAAGTACCTGGCAGGTTCCCAAAAAGGTACATAGGTTCCACAATGCTTATCCTGGGATAAGCAGTAGATTTCCCAGATCCTCTTTAATAATGCTTTATGGACCTTTCCTCCAGGAACTTGTCCAAACCTTTTTTAAAACCAAGCTACACTAACAGCATTTATTACATGCTCCGATAACAAATTCCATAGTTTGATTACGTATTGAGTGAAAAAATATTTTCTCGTATTACTCTTAAATGAGTTACACTGTAGCATGTCCCCTAGTCTTTCTACTTTTTGGTGGAGTAAATAACCTATCTACATTCACTCCATTCATTAATTTATAGACCTTTATCATATCTCCCCTCAACCTTCTCTTTTCCAAGTTGAAGAGCCCTAACCTTTTAAATCTTTCCTCATAGGGGTATCTTTCCATCCCTTTTAGCATTTTTGTTGCTGTTCTCTACCTGTTACAATACCATGGAACAATACAGAGGATTATAATATCCTTGATTTTATTCTCCATTCCTTTCTTTATGATTCCCAGTATGCTATTTGCTTTCTTGGCTGCAGCTGCATACCGGAAAGAGGGTTTCAACGTATTTATCCATGATGACGCCTAATCCTTTTCCTGGGCGGTGGTTCCTAATGTGGAACCTTGCATCGTGTAACCGTAGCTTGGATTGTTCTTTCATAGGCGCATAACTTTGCACTTGTCAATCTTAAATTTCATCTGCCATTTGGACATCCAGTCTTCCAATTTATCAAGGTCCTCGTGCAATTTTTCACAGTCCTCTTGTGTTTTAACAACTTTGAATAAATTTATGTGTCATCTGCAAATTTGATCACCTCACTCGCCAGCATTGAATAACCATGTCAGCAGGATATCAAAGAAACTAAGTGGGCAGTGACGATATTCAGCCACTGCCCGGTTAGCTTCTGTGGCAAAAGTTAGGCTAGCCTTTCAGATGCCTAATGTTTGCCTCTTTGCAAGCCAATGCTTCTTCCATCCTCAAACATTTTTCAGTAGCCAAAGAAAAGCTGGCCAAATAAATTCACCTGGGGAGGACAGCGGGCCCATATCGGGACCCACTTTCCCAGAACTGGTCTGCTCCCCATTGGGCATGATCCAAAGAAGGAGCCAGGCCAATTCCATCTCATCCATAACCTCGCCTACCCAGAGGAGGCTTCAGTCAACAACCACATCGACCCACACCTGTGTTCGGTGCAATACGCCTCTATTGACCAGACTATAGCAGTCATTAGAAAACTAGTCCACAGGCCCAGCTCAACAAGGCCGACATTGAGTCGGCTTTCTGACTCCTCTTGGTGCATCCCAAATCCTTTCATCTGCTCAGGTTCATGTTCGAAGGCTGCTATTACTATGACAAATGTATTCCCATGGGATGCTCAATCTCATGCATGCATTTCAAGCAATTTAGCTCCTTCGTGCATTGTGTGGTGGAGGAGTTGTCCTGCCCTAACTCAGTGGTGCACGACCTCAATGATTTCCTGTTTGTGGGTTTCGGGGTTGAAGAGTGCGACTGAGTCCATGGCTCCTTTGAATGGGTTGCCAAGGCATTTAGAATCCCCCTGGCAGCTGAGAAGTCAGTGGGCCCTTCATCAGTAACTGCATTCCTAGGCATCGAGCTGGATGTCAGGGCTCAGATGCCAAGATTGCCCGGGGATAAGATTGAGAATTGAGAGCAGCCATAGGGCAAATAGGCAGCCTATGGAAAGCAACATTTTAGCAGTTTCAATTGTTGCTGGGCTTGCTATGCTTTGCATCCAGGGTAATCCCCATGGTGCGGGTATTTTGTCACTGCCTAGCCTTGGCGACAAGGGAGGTTAAAAAGTGACACCACCACATCAGGGTCAGGAGGGCTATATGGGAGGACTTACATGTCTAGGGGCAATTCCTGAGTCTTTCAGTGGCCTGGTGTTTTGGCAGAACTCCCCCATTGCAAGCAGTGACCAAGAGCTGTTTACAGATGCTTCAAGTGGGGCAAGTTTCGGTATCTACTTTAAAGGGGCCTGGTGCTTGGAGCCCTGGCCAGATGCCTGGAGCTTTTGTATTCCAAAAATTCCACGGTCAAGTTATAGAGTGTAAAAATCAGAAAAACAAAAAGACTCACTCTAGTACAACACTATTTGTTTCTTCATCAAAACAACGTGTAAAGTGACATTCCTGTTGGTGCTAATATGGAACGGAGGTGGCACGGTCTCAGCCAACTCGGGCACAGGCACAAATAATCAAGACACAAGTCCAGATTTTGCTGCCAAACAAAAGCCCATTCACATCAATGACCTGTTGCCTCCTCCACCATATGCACATTTAAACACACCATTGTAGCAGAAAATACACTTTCAAATGCACTTGCGGCCCAGCCCCTGATCACACTTAGCTTTTAAAAAATCTTGAGGGAAATGGACCGCAAAAACTACTGCCCCACGTCAACCATAGAGCTCTCGACGTCAACCATAGAGCTCTCATACGTTTCGCAATCAAGTCGCTGCATCAGGGGAATTCTATCTAAGCGGCAACCATACCAGCACTTCACTGTTGCTGCACAAAAACGCCGTGCAAAAATCAGAATACAGGCCCCTGCATGCAGTGGGGTAAACCCAGGACTGGATCAAGCCTGTTGGGCACACCTGGAGCCAGTTGGGAACCCTAGTAATAATGAAACAGGGATAAAGGCGCAAATTACACAGAGAGAATCCAAAGTATGCTGTACTCACATATTGAATCTACAAATTCAAGATCGCTCAAATGGCAGACAAAGTCCTAAGTATCATCTATACCAGAAAAGAATGTCGGGTCCAGTAGACCGGGGAAAGAGAAGGCAATCGCAATCGCTCAAACCCCCAATGTCCACTCTTCCCTTTTAAATTTTTCATTTTTTTTCTAAACACCCAAGATGTGCTTTAATGCAATTCAACAGTTGTAATTTTTTTTTTGAAAAGCCGTTACTTAGCACCGTTGTTTGAATTCCTGTAGTACAATTATTGGTTCCCTAGCATTAGAGATATGCAAATGATGTTCAGCAAGTAATTATAATTAAATTAATTAATGTTCAGCAAGTAATTATAATTAATTAATTATAATTAAAGGTTAAGTTTGAAAAGTCCACATTGTTTGCAAGGCATGAAGGTTCTCTTTGCACACACACATTGCATCCTTTGAAATCACTAGAATTGTTTCCTTTGGATAATTAGGAAGTGAAAAGTATTTAAAATAAATGCATGCATATGCTTTGCATTTGCTAATCATGCTGGTGGCTGAGCAGGGACAAAATAGGGCACCTACACTGGAAAAACAAATGTGCACAAACTGTTTTTTTTTTCTCTCTCAAACTAAACAAGTCAACAGGAATACCTCCTTTTAATCCAGTTAGAAGTTTCTATGCTGCACTAATACGATGGTTCAGTGGCAGAAGATGGATTTGATTCTGCGTTCAGGTCTTCTGTTCCTTAGGGTTAGCTTAATCAGGAAATGCTTTAGAGGAACATTTATAGGAGGCAAGAGAACCATAGGGGCCCTTTTACTAAAGCACAGTAAAGCTTTGCTGTTACCATGCCGTAAAGACCAAAATGACTTCATGGTAACTGCAAAGCCTCTGTATTACAGTAATTTGTTGTTTTTTCCCCAGCATCTTCCTATGATGTCAATGCTTAAACAATACACTTATCATGCATGCCAGAGAAACCTAATCACACCTCTGAGTGGTGCTGAGGGATTTGTACTATCTGCTGCAGTAGCAGTGAATTACTGTGCATTAACTGCAAGACACAGTCCATGCCCATTCCTACACCAACTTCTTGTCCTTTTCCAAACTGGCCTATGTAGTGTATCTGGACTTTCAGAAAGCATATGACAAGGTCCCTTATGAGAGAATCTTGAGGAAATTAGAAAGTCATGGGATAGGAGGCAGTGCCCTATTTCAGAGTTGCCAAGTTACCCATTTCCAGAATTGAGAATTTAAGCCAGTCCAGGATTTCTGACACTCTCATTCTGATGCCTTATGGGACCTGCAATACTAATTCCAATGGGCAAAATTAGGAACTACAAATACCATGCTGCATTGCAATACAAATTTAAAACTAAAACTGGCAAAAAAATCTCACTCCTGGAACTGGGTAACTTTGCAACTCTGCTATTGTGGATTAGGAAATACTTAAAAGATAGAAAACAGAGAGTGCAGTTAAATGGCCAATTTTCTTAGAGGAGAAAGGTGAATAGTGGAGTACCCCAGGGATCTATACTAGGCCCACTGCATTTTAACATGTTTATAAATGACCTGGAAATGGGAGCAACAATTGAGGTGATCAAATTTGCAGATAACACAAAATTATTCATAAGAACATAAGATATGCCATACTGGGTCAGACCAAGGTCCATCAAGCCCAGTATCCTGTTTCCAACAGTGGCCAATCTAATTCATACGTACCTAGGGTAACATCCTTACTTCTTCCTCAGTAAAGACGGAAGCAAAGAATTCATTCAGTCTCTCCGCTATTGCCTTGTCGCCTCTTAGTGCCCCTTTAACCCCTCTATCATCTAATGGACCAGCTGACTCTCTCACAGGTTTTTTGCTACGAATGAACTTGAAAAAGTCTTTATTACGCATTTTAGTTTCCGCAGCAAGCTTCTTCTCAAATTCTCCCTTTGCCTGCCTTATCAATGCCTTGCATTTAACTTGCCAGTGCTTGTGCTGTTTTCAGGTTTCGTCGTTTGGCTCTTTTTTACATTTCCTGAAAGATGCTTTTTTGGCAGCAACAGCCTCTCTGACCTCACCTTTAAACCATGCTGGCAGTTTTTTGGTCTTCCTTCCACTTTTCTTAAAGCATGGAATACAGCTGGTCTGGGCTTCCAAGATAGTATTTTTCAACAACACCCAAGCTTGATGTAAATCTTTAACCTTTGCAACTGCTCCTTTTAGTTTTTTCTTAACTATTTTCCTCATTTTATCATAATCTCCCTTTCAAAAGTTAAAAAGTAGCACTGTGGATTTCCTTACCATCCCTCCTCCATTAATTAGATCAAATATGATCATGCTATGATCACTATTGCCAAGTGGCCCCAACAACCTTATCTCTTACACCAGATCTGGTGTTCCACTAAGGACTAGGTCCAATATGACTTCCCCTCTGGTCGGTTCATGAATCAGCTGCTCCAAGAAGCAGTCATTTATTTCATCTAGGAAATTTATCTCCCTAGCATGTCCTGCCGTGACACTGACCCAGTCGATACTGGGGTAATTGAAATCACCCATTATTATTACTGTGCTAACTTTTGTTAGCTTCCTTGATTTCTTTGAGCATTTCATCATCCATTTGTTCATTCAGGCCAGTTGGTCGATAGTACACCCCCACTGCCATCGCCTTCCCCTTTTTACATGGAATTTCAATCCATAGAGATTCTGCAGCAAATTTTGTTTCCTGCAAAACTTTAATCCTTTCTGACTCAATGCCTTCTCTAACATAGAGCGCAACCCTTCCACCAATTTGATCAGCTCTATCATTACGATATATTCAAAGCTGGTAATCCACAAAAGGATTGTGAGATGATCTTGAGAAGTTAGGAGACGGCACATTCTTTTTAAAAAATTTTATTTATGCAAATTATTAAATTACATATCCAAGCAATAACACTTGAAAAAAGAAAAAAAGCAAGAGCAGAAATGTTACATAATAACAACAAAATAAATACATAGTAAACAACAAAGGAAAACATTACCTATGCCAATGCCTCACCACCCCTCATACTAAGAGGATCCAAGACAGAAAAAGAAAATAAACTAAAAAAACAATCAAGAAGATTAGTTAAATCTGCCATAACACCGGACTTTACTATATCTGCAGAAGGATCATCATAGACCATCCTCCTATTGAGAAACGGTGGCTAGGCGAGAGCTAATAAAGGTGGCTAAGTTAGAGGGGTCATTAAAAATATAGGAAACAGAATGCAGTTTCACCAAGTATTTGCATGGAAATTGAGGAAAAACAGATTCCCTAACTGAATCACTCTTGGCCTTAGGATCAAAAAATCCCTCCTTCTTCTATGAGTGTCACGTGCTAAGTCGGGAAACATCCAAACAGTCAAGCTCTCTTTCTGAAATACAAAATAGCTCTCTTTCTGAAATACATTCTAAGCAGCTATTCATGGTCAGAAGCTAAAGCCAATGATATTAACAAAGTTGCAGGAACAACTGTCTTGGACACCGAAGTGTCCAAAAGTCCTGAAACATTTAATATATCCATGGCACCAGTAGCTGCAGCAAATTTCTCCTTTGAGTCCATATCTTTCTTCCCTGTGGGTATATAATAGGTCTTAGAAAGCAGGGGATAGGACTCAAGTAGAACCCCAAGAGTTTCCAAAAGATAAGACTTAAACATATCCCACGCAGAAACCATAGATGAGCGGGGAAAATTCAGTAATTGCAAATTAGTAGCTCTAAGTTGGTTTTCCAGCGATTCAACTTTAGAATTATGGACAGTCATATCGGCCCCAAGTGAGCTCAAGTACAGAAAGTCTGCAGGCAACGCAGGCGGGAGCTGCAAATCCAGAGTGAGATCACACCCCGAGGAGGACGCTGGAATGCCCAGTCCCGGCATCAAAGCAAGCAAGTTTCCTCCGAGTTTCTCTCTGGTGTTCTGCATGAGCCTGAACAAAGGAATCCATCGGTCCAACTACCGCAGTAAAAGCAGAAGGGGTCTGCGATGGCTGGGGAGGGGGGGGGGTGTCCTCCGTAGTTTCCCCTTCGCTTAGGCATAAGGAAAAAAGTAGCTCACACAGCCAGCTGGTCAAGCGGCCATCTTGGATCAAGATGAAATTTAATATGGACAAGTGCAAAATTCTGCACATAGGAAAGAACAACCTAAACTATAACAAGGCAAGGCTCTACATTTGGAGTCCCCACCCAGGAAAAGGATCTGAGCATTATCATAAGAACATAAGATATACCATACCGGTCAGACCAAGGCCCATGAAGCCCAGTATCCTGTTTCCAACAGTGGCCAATCTAGGTCATACGTACCTAGCAGTTTTCTCAAAAGACACAGGTTCGCATTGATATCCTGGGTCCCTTTTTAATAATGGTTTACGGACCTTTCCTCCAGGAACTTGTCCAAACCGTTTTTAAACCCAGCTACACTAACAGCCTTTACTACATCCTCTGGTAACAAATTCCAGAGTTTGATTACACGTTGAGTGAAAAAATATTTTCTCTTATTTGTCTTAAATAGTTTACCCTGTAGCTTCATTGCATGTCCCCTAGTCTTTCTATATTCTGATAGCGTAAACAATCGATCTATGTTTACCCGCTCCACTCTGTTCATTAATTTATAGACCTCTATCATATCTCCCCTCAGCCGTCTCTTTTCCAGGTTAAAGAGCCCTAACCTTTTTAGTCTTTCTTCATAGGGGTATCCTTCCATCCCCTTTACCATTTTGGTGGCTCTTCTCATGGATAATACGTTGAAATTCTTTGCTTTTGCATATTGTGTATTGTATGCAGTTCCAGTTGCTGCATTAAAAATAAAGATATAGCAGAATTAAGAAAGGTACGAAGAAGGGTGATCAAAATGATAAAGTAGATAGAACAACACCCCTGTGAGGAAAAGCTTAAAAATTAGGTCTCTTCTGCTTGGAGAAAAGGTGGCTGAGGGAGATATGACAGAGGTCTAAAAAATAATAAGTGGAGTAGAATGTGTAAACGTTAATCGGTTGTTTACTCTTTCAAAAAGTACAAAGACTAGGGGATGCGCAATGAAGCTACAAAGCAGTACAATTTAAGACTAATTACAAAAAATATTTTTTTGATCAGCAGCATGGAATCTGTTTATTTTTGGCATCCTGCCAGGTACTCATGACTAGGGTTGCCAACCAGTCGATTTTCAGCTGGCCTGACCAGTATTTACATGACCAGGCTGGCTGCCGGCAGAGATCTAAAAGTGGCCCTTGAAAAGACAGTTGGTTGCCAGGGGTAGGAGGTGGCAGGAAAGGACTAACACGGGGGGAAAGGTGGAGGCAGAAAGGCAGCTGAATGAGGGGCGAAGGAGGTAGCAGGAAGGGACTGTCATGGGGGGAAGGTAGAGGCAGGAAGGCAGCTGAAAGGGGGGATGGAGGTGGCTGGAAGGCAGCTCAAAGAGGGGGAAAGGAAGTTGCTGGAAGGGAGCTGACAGAGGGGGGAAGGAGGTGTCAGGAAGGCAGCTGAAAGAGGGGGGGGGAGGTGACTGGAAGACAGATGACAGAGGGGGGAAGGAGGTGGCAAGCAGGGAGCTGACATGGGGGCAGGTAGAGACTGGATGGGAGCTGACATGGGAGAAGGTGGGGGATGGAATGGAGCTGACACAGAGGGAAGGAAGGAGGTGGCAGGAAGGGAGATGACACTTGGGGATAGGACTGGTAGGTGGCTGTTTTATTGGGGGGGGGGAGGTTGGAAGGGAGGGGGCACATGAGGATGCCACTGGAAGGGGAATGAACAGAGGGTAGGGTGACTGGAAGGGAGCTGACATGGGGGTTGAACTGGGAGTGGAAGTGATGGTATTTGGATTAAAGGGGGCTGGACAGTGGGGAAGGAGGGGGTCTAGAAGGGAATGGATACCACAGGCAGTCCTGGGAATGCAAGGGGGTTGACATTGAAAGGTAACAAGAGGGGAGGACTGGAAAGGTGGCTGATACTAGGGAGGATTACTGGGACTGGAAATAGGCTGATGGAAGGAAGTGAAGAAAACAAAAGAAGAGACAAGAAATGGTGGATGGACTATAGACCATAGAAAGAGAGCTAAGAGAAGACAGGAAAGCAGAAGCCTCAGATCGGGACCAGCATGATCAGAGAATAAAATGGTCAGACAACAATGGTAGAAAAAATAATTTTATTTTCAATTTAATGATTGGACTTTGTGCTATCTTCATATTTTACAGAGTATGGGGAACTGCATCTCTTATTTATCTGATGTTGTACTGCATACGGAGCCTGAATTCTTGGGGTTTCAGTTTAATTTTTGTCTATATATTTCTCTTTTCATTTTGTGTTCATTTATTGATGAAGGCCTGTCTATACTGTGTGTGTATTGCTGGATATTATGTTAGTATGGAATTTGTTTTTAAGAATGTGTAGCAATCTTGCTTGTTCAGTTTACACATTTCCCTCTCTGCAATTATTTTTTGGGAACGGGGGTGGGGCAAGGGTGGGGTAGGGGTGGAACAGGGGGGCTGGGAAAGGGTAGGGTGGGGGTGGGCATGTGCAGAGCATAACTAGCCAGAGGTGGAAGGTTTTTCTCTTTCAAAAAATTGACACCTGGATTGGCTACTGTTGGAAATAGGATATTGTGTTTCATGAACCCATGGTCTGACCCAATATGGCATATCTTATGTTCCTGTTTTCTTCTGCAGTTAAACTGAATAGGCGTGTGCTAAGCATCAAGCTACATCATGTAAAACTGTTACTGCCCCTGTGTGTTAACAGTTAATGTGCATTAATTCATGCTTTAACTGCACACTGACAAAAGGGCCCTATATTCAGTATACAACTTGAAAACCTAGGGGCTGGATCTCATGATTGTAGCATTCTGGATGGATAAAATCTCTGGGTAGTTGCAAATGGACCCAATGGAGCTGGAAGTCCAAAGGAGCAAGAACAATCTGCCGAGTCAAAAAACAGCTATGGTATGGAGAGGGCCATACCAAGGGCTTTGTGAGCGGCGCAACCGTACAGAGTGCAAGGACAGAAAGGGCACTGATATCATCACTGGGCTTCTAGGAAGCTCAGAAAACGTACATTACTACACTTGTCTGGGGTGGAGGGACACCAGATTTGTTAATCCCACAGGGCGTATTTCTAGCTTGGTATGGTCCTGCCTATGGAAGCCCCTTCACACCATTAACCTAGGTGGGTCACACCTAGTCTATCAGTTTTTCAGGATAACCACGATGAATATGCACGAGAGACAATTGCATAAAATGGAGGCAGCCCATGCAAATATCCCTCATGCATATTCATTGTGGTTATCCTGAAAACCTGACTAGCTAGGGGTGTCCCAAGGACTAGATTGAGAATCACGGTATTAGCCCACCAGAAAAGGGCAATTTTCAGCCAAATGATTTTACACAGGGAAATTGCTATTTGTGTAAATTGCTCTGAAAAGTTGTCCAAATAAACCTGGAAATGTTTTATAGATCTATTGATTTTCTCGAAGAAATATATTAAAATATGTTGTCACATCTGAAGATTTGTTTCTTTGTTTTGCAAAATTCAAAAGCAGATTTCTAACTTTCCCTAAATTTTCAAATTTCATTGGAATTTGCCACAAATCCAGTCAGTTTCCCCAAGAAAATGTGAAGATTCGACTGAAATCAAACCAGGCTGAAATGTGCCTGGTTTGCCTGAGTTGTTTGCATATCTCTGCACAGAATATTATGTTCTTCCCCTGAAGGAACTCAAAATGCCATTGATGTTGCCAAAATTTGCTGAATCACCTAACAAGAATTCGAGTCAGCTGGTTCAAATGAAATGGAAAGTTGGAAGGATGCAGGGTTGCAGGTGCTTTGCTGATAACATTTGTGCTACTTATTTTCATCTTTGCTTTGTCTTTCCTTTCCAGATGGCGCTCATTCTTTACTATATGGCTATTGTAGGCCATGCATTGTCTATAGCTTCACTGTTGATATCCCTTGGAATTTTCTTCTATTTCAAGTAAGTGCTCCTTATATTTTTTTCACAAACACTTTACGTACATTTGCTCCCTATCTTTCCAGTTACTTCTGTTTCCCAGGCTAACTGCAGCATTGACAGTGAGCGCGCAATAACGATGCCTGCGCTAACCATGATTTGCAGTGGAAGCTCACACTTCGTCCCTAACCTTCCCCATGATTGCCCCAACTGCAGCTGCATTTTTAACATGCATTATTGGTTACCACAGGTGCTAACCTCACACTAACCTCTTGCAGTGGGGCAGTGCTCAGGGTAGATGACGCCTCTCTATGCATACTTTCCATTACCAAAACTAGAGATGTTAGTGCTCATGGAAGAAGTGCCTGTAGAAATAGCAGGTGCAGATTTGTGTATGTGCTTTTCCTGATTCAGTGTTCAAACAACAGATTTTCCCTTTGAAAATTGGTGCAAAGTCTGCAGGTAAAAAGTACCAACAAACCTTACCCGTAAGCATTGTTTTTGAAGGTTCTCCCCCCCCCCCCCATGTGTTTAAACTTTCCATTGCACCTCTCTGTACATTTTTGTTTTATTGTCTATGATGATATTTTTGCTTGTTTGTCTTATCTGTTTCCGTACATTTTGAATACCTCAAGAATGCACATCATTTTTTCTTATTCGTCACAATGTTAAAACTATTCTAAATAAATAATTTCTGCCATGACTTATTGCTATGCTATAGTGCCATATGCAGCATAGGAATGTGCAAGGCAAAAACATTTTGGTATGTTTTAGGAATTTTGGGAAATTTTCAAAATTTTAGGCATTTTATTCATTCGGCACATTTAATTAAAAAACACAAATCAGTTGTACATGCATTAATCCATAGGCTAATGTGCATCAAATTGATTTCGCATACATCAAGGTGTCTGTTTACAAAAGTGCTCTAACGGCGATGGGTTTGGCATGTGGTAACCAGCACAGAACTGTGGTAACTGTTACTGCACACAGTAAAAAATTCAGGCTAACCGCTTTGCGTGCGATTGATAAAGGGGGACTAGGTGGGTTAGGATTGGAGACCGGGCATTGCCTGCACATTTTGATTAGCATGAGCACCATAAACAGATGCTAATCATCAGTGTTGCAGTTAATGTAGGTTCGCTTACCGTCACATCAATAGAAGGTGGAAAGTGCACCTGTATTAATTATGGTTGCAGATTTAGGAAAGTGAGGTGCTTTCTGCTGCACTAGAGATATGAGGACTCATCGGGAACACCCTCCAGCAGCTAGTATTGTCTGGCCACACCTTCCATGCTAAATGTTTGCCACTAAACGCACGCTGAGATGGCAATTTTTAACATGGTTTAGTAAACATGTCCACTACTACAACTGTTACTACTGATCATGTAATGTGTCAAGGTGCACTAATGAACCAAACGCACAGTAACAAATATAAATCCCTAATATTGTAGCCAAGCAAATTATTTCATGGATTGTTCTATTCTGAGCTATAGATTTTGATGAGAGTATATGGGTCGATATTTAACTCTGCAGTCAGTGTTTTTTACAATGCCAGCCAAGAAGCGGAATTTTAGAAGGGCTATCTAGGAGGAATCTGGGACATCCAAGGCATCATGTCCAAATGTCTGAGGGTGTGATGGTAATAAAGAACGGCACGTGCAAGTGTCTTCTGAAAGCACACCATCTCTGCCCCAAAGGATGCACATCCCTGCTGTTGGGTTTTGAGACAGCTCCGTGCATATACAGCAAGGTCAGGTGCATGCATGTTTGCGGGCAGTTTCAGAAATGTGGATGTCCCTGAAATGCATGGCTGCAGAAATGGGCAGTTGGATGTGCTGGCCGAGGTATTTCATGATGTAGGTGTACATGTTGTGATACCCGCACATCCCAGCCAGCCATTTCAGATTGTCAGACATGCAGCAGTGAGGAAGTAAGATGATTGGACTGTTAATTTACATGCAGGTACCTTTGGCCCAGTGACATATACTGTGGCAGGGAGAGCACATTTCTCTCTTCCCCCTGCGAGTTTTACTGCTGTGAAATGAGCAGTCTTTTGCACCTTATTCGTGGCCTGGAGTAGGTATAGACGTGAATGCATCAACAGCCAGGGTCAGGACCAGATGTGCTCATGCCATTCTGAAATTGCATGGCAACGTGCAGTTCAGTCGCACCACCCAGGTCATGCCTCCATGCTACAGAACATGCTCACGCTGAGGGCGTCTAGGTACTCAGCTTTCTAAAATGCATCCTGGGACATTTTTGTGACTTGCATATCTGAATGCCCATTTTAAGATGTCCAAATCATGAATAGCACTTTAAATATGACCCCCATAATGCTACGAGGGGTGTCCGATATTAAAGGTATAGCCAAAATTACACTAACATTTGTATTAAAAGAAATTATTCAATACATTCCACCAAAAACTACATACTTTTGTTTACTTCTCCACATAATCACCATAAACATTGAGACATTTATCCTAGCGTGACACTTGTTTGAACATCCCTTCACAGTACAGTTGCGTGTCAAGTTGCTTGAAGTAGTCCATAACGGTGTCTTGCAATTTCTGATCCGCAAAGCGTTTCCCCGCCAAGAATTTCTTCAAAGGTCCGAATAAATGAAAATCCGAAGGGGCTAAGTCCGGACATTGCAGACAGCCATAAGACGGAAAAGGCCGGGACGATTACGCAAAGGAGTTAAACTTCTGCACGACGGCACAAGACCCCACATGTCAAAACAAACCAATCTGTGATTGACACAGCAGAAGTGGGAGGTCATGCTACATCCTCCGTATAGTCCGGACTTAGCCCCTTCGGATTTTCATTTATTTGGACCTTTGAAGAAATTCTTGGCATTATGCAGGGATATCTTTTGATGGAGAGAGTGTCTCTGTGTTACAGGTCACAACCTACCAGAGCCCACTGTGATCCATTTGTTCCTGGAATGGTTTGATTCTTTGTTGGAGCAGTGGTGGATTATTTTCAGTTTGTACCCTGGAGGAGATACATTTCATTGCAGCTAATTCTTCCCTTAATAGAATCAATTCTTTATGCATAGCAGATAGCTTGAGACATATATGGCAGGCTCTAAGGTTCCAAATGATTCTTCTTAGAATTAAGGCATTACACCTATTGCATTGAATACCAACATGTTGATTGAGAAGGTTATGAAGCAGTTTTAGCAAAAGGTGAAAAGGTGGGCATTCCACTTAATTGGAGGACAGATGACCATTTATGATAAGAAGACTATGGGGTATGTTTACTAAACCGGGCTAACGGTTAACCCGGGCTATCTGCCACTAGGTCCCATATTATTCAATGGGACCTAGTTGCAGATAGCCCGGGTTAACCGTTAGCCCGGTTTAGTAAACATACCCCTATATAGTCAAAATGCAGTTCTGGGGTGGGTAGGGTGAGAGATTGGGTGAATGGGAATTTAAGTGCCTAAGGCTAGTAGACCTTGTATAAATTGAGGGTGCACTCAAATTTCTGATTAAAAAAGGCTAGGCAATGAATACAGATAAGCTAAATCATCCTAAGCATATAGCCAAAATTTAGGTTGTTCACCACTAGTCTGTAGATCAAGAAGGCTGTGGAAAGATAAAAATTTATAAGAAAAATACCTCCTTTGCAGAAAGAACAAAGAGGAAAAGCAAAGTAGTTTTTCTTTTTTCGTTTTTTCTTTTTGTGCAGCTACCCTAACATACCACAATAGTTAATAATATTTTTTCCTATTTTATTTATGGAATTTTACAGATTATACAAATCAATAATCAATATAAACAACTGAAGAAAAGAAATACACAAACCAGAAAATTACCCAATGCAAGAGTAGTAGCCCATGTCTCAGGGAGATTGTAGTCATAGCAAGAGGAAAAAAAAGACAAAAAAACAGAAAACCAGAAGAAAAATATCCCTTCCAAAAACTATGAAGCATGTACAAAAACTCCTATAAGTCTCTAGACCTTCTTATCCAAAAGAAATTTCTCCAGCTAAGATGGATCAAGAAAGGAATAACTATTACCCTGTCAATTCACAATACAGGGAAAGCACAAAAAGAAGATAGCGCTAACCCCCAGTACCTTAGACTTCAGAACCTGAAGCTGCTTATGATGAAGTTGAGTGTTCCTTAAAACATCTGGGAACATATTTAGCTTATAATCACAAAAAAAGTATTTTTAAATTTGAAGAAAAGCTTCAAGACTTTGACCTTCTCAGTTTCCGAACTAAATGTAACTAATATGGTGGTGGACCTCTTGGATTTGATATCTTGGGAATCCTCTGGGAAATTAGTCAATTCCTGACTTGTAGGAATCTGAAAATCCACAACCCCCTCAACTGGTTTAGCAACCTGAAGTTTTGTAGGTAAATAACAACAGATTTGAACAGAAACATCATCTTGGGAGAGTTTTGTTTCCTGTTATTCTACCGCACCGGGAGCTCCTGTGCCGTGACTGCTGAGTGGAGGACACGTGACCAGTTCAAGGCTTTAAAATCTTGCCCTGCTCCACACCACTTTTGGAGAGTTTTGTTTCCTGTTATTCTACTGCACCGAGAGGTACTGTGTCCCGACGGCTGAGTGGAGGATACGTGACCAGCTCAGAGCTTTAAATCTCAGCCTTCACCATGGGACACACACTGCGATTTCTGCCCTTTGGAGCCCCTTCAGAGCACATTCAGAGTATCAATAGGAGTGATAAAGCTCGATGGGGAAATGGAAGAAGAGACTTTCACAACCTATTTTGTCTACCATTAAATCTGAAAAGGTTGTTGAGTCCATGGATAGGTTGTTAAAAACCATGGGTCCAACTTCTGATGATCCATCGTTGGAAGCCTCTCCACTCTCCATCAGTACTGTTTCTCCTCTTGAGTCTCCTGAATTACATGGGGTTTTATCTCCTCCCAATAAGGGAGTTTCTTTGGGGGAGGAGGTCTCCACCCCATCATGTAGGGAGTGGGGCCTCTTCTAATGCTGATTCTCTTCCCAATGCTTTTCTCAGGCTGACTTCTTCGGATGTAGTTCCAACTGTTCCTTTTGACTTTGATCCTGTTCAGGAAAAAACTATGCCTCCAAAGGACATTACTCTTCAAGATATATGGCAGATAGTATCTCGGACTGAACTTTCACTCCAGTCATTTTTGGTTAAGTTATCAGCCTTTACCTATGAGGCTGTGTCCATTATGTCAGGTCATGAATCGAGGTTTGAGGATTTGGAGTCACGATTTTCTAAGGGAGAAGCTCAGATTCAAACCCTCAAGGTGGCTGCAGCCTTTTTCGTACAGGATTCTTTGGCCTTTCATCGCCAATATGAGTATCTTGATAATGTTTCTCGTCAGAGGAATCTTCGTTTTTTGAATTTTCCTCGTACCCACTACCTTTCACCCTCCGTTTTATTTTCTAAGGATTTGAAGGATGTATTAAATATTTCTCAGCCTATACAAGTGTCTAAATTTTATTATCTCCCTAAAGGTTTTAGGGAGACTCTAGAAAATTCTGGTGGTAGGGGGGACATGGAGGGTGGTGGGATGAAGATTGATCAGCTATCTGTTCCTAGTTTGGATTTGTCAGATTTTTTAAAAACTTCATTGGAGGAAATCTCTTCACAGGCTACATTATTGGTGACTTTTTTGTTAGAGAGCGATAAGGGTCATGTTTTTCATTCTTATTTTTCCAAGCGTTTTGAAAAGTTTTTTGATCAGGCTATAGAGGTTTTTCCTGATGTTTCGCGAATTACACAAAAGAGAAGGAAGACCTTTTTAGATCTTCGAGCCGAGGTGGTAGGTTTAGGTGCCTCCTTTCTCCTAAAATACCTTTGCCAGTGTCTTAATTTGTATCAAGGTAAGACGTATATTTTCTTTGAGTCTTTGCAACTTGATTTCTCCATTACTTAGTAAAAGGAATTTAGATATTAGGTGAATACAGCAGTTCTTCCTTATGTCTTTTGTAACTCTCTCAATATTGTGGGCATGTGGCATGTATTTTCATATTCCTTTGTGATTTTTTTTCTTGTATTTCATATTGTTTTCCTTGAATAAAAGGATTTGAAAGGAAAAAAACATCATCTGATAGCATCAAAAGCTCAGTAAAGTACTTCTTCAAAAGAACTTCAGGAGAAAAAAGATTGGTTATAGGAAAATTTAAGAAACATAAATTGTAGATTCAGAAGAAATTCTCCAAAGCTTCTATTTTATAATAAATAGCCAAAGAATCCTTAATTTGAGGAAATACTGGTCGCCTGCAAAGTTTGCAGCTGACCATCTAACCTTTGAGCAGCCCTACCAGTACTTAATGACCCATTTTCCACTTCTTGCAAGTGTCCTGAGAGAAAAGGCATAAGGAAGTTACAGTGTTTGACAATTTTGAATCCATTCCAACAATTGCTTGCCATAAATCCTTCAAAGTAATATCCTGATTATGTGAAATAACAAAATGAGTACTGTCCTCCTGAGGCAAAGATACTATCTTTGGCATCAGATAAGGAACTTGGGTAGCAACCACTGAATCAGACATGTGAGACTCAGTCAAAATCATTGAAGAGAGAAGCAGGTTGGGAAGGGAAGGAGGAGTACACTCTGAGGTGCTCAAGGATGCACCATCCGGAGAGGTCTGTGGGCCATCTGCAAACACAATATGTTTGTAAAGCGGACCTTCCACCTCATCTGCTTGCTGGAATGGAGAGGCAACTTTAAACTGATGCTTGCCCTTAATTTTCCCCATCCAGACACTTCTCCACTGGATTTAAAAATAAAGTCAGTACCTTGTGGATGAAACGAACCGTAACTTCACTAACCCCCGTAGTGCTCCGAAGGTGCTCCAAAGCAATGCGACCTGCCTCTTTGAGCACACTCCTTCAGGTCACACCATTGGACTGCACCATGTTGCTAGTGGGGCATCGGCACAGGCTTTTAAGGCAGCCTTGGGGCAAATGATGTCACATACAGGTGTCCTCCACGATGCCTGCAACCCAGCCACAGACTGCTCAGCACAGTCCGGATCTTCCAGGGGCCCAAATCAGCTCCAAATGCAGCAGGCCTCTCTCAGCCTTACCATCTATCACTGGGGAAATGTCTGCACCGGCTTTTAAGACGTTCTTGGTGCAGATGTTGTCACACATGGGTGTCTACCGTGATGCCTGCTACCCAGCCACAGACTGCTCAGCACAGTCCTCATTTTCCATGGGCCCAAATCAGCTCTAGATGTAGCAAGCCTCTCTTAGCCTTACAATCTCTCCTAAGTAGTATTAGAAGAGGTCAAAACAAGTAAAAATAGACAAGCAAAATCTATATCAAAAACCAGCCAAAAAGTAAAAAGTTAGAAAAGCTTAGCTGTACAGATTCAGAGTCATTCCGACTCGTGAATAGCTGGATAGCCCCTCTGCCGAAGTCAGAGTTTTAAATCAGACGCTTGTTTATTAAATTCTTCCACTGTAGAGCACAATCTTCTCAAACGGATGAACTGTCCTACTGGGTGTTATAAAATTTACACTATTCCGAAAAAATGTCCAACGGAACACTTTACTGCATTTTTGTAGTTACCATCCTAGTTCCTTACGAAGGGGACTCCCAGTAGGACAGTTCATCCGTTTGAGAAGATTGTGTTCTACAGTGGAAGAATTTAATAAACAAGCGTCTGATTTAAAACTCCGACTTCGGCAGAGGGGCTATCCAGCTTCGGTTATTCTTCAGGAGAAGTAGGAATTTGGCTGATTGGCTTATTCACACCACGGTTCAACCTTCTGTTCCGGTGATCGTAGGACACTATGGTTGTCAGTCCTGTGACTTTTGCGCTTTGACGCTGGAAGGCACAAGTTGGACACATCCGAGCACTCAGCACGCCTATCATAGTAAGTGTTATACCACCTGTCAGTCTTCTTTTGTTGTATATTTGCTGATATGTCCATGTGGAAAAATTTATATTGGAAAGACCATTCGTCCCATAAAAAAGCGTCTCCAAGAACATCGTTCTCGGATCACCACGAAGGTGTTATCAGCGCCGGTGGTGCAACATTGTGAGGATTTTCAGCATACTTTCCTGGACTTACGTTGGCGTATTTTAGACTCTGTCCCGGAAAAATCACGGGGCGGTGATCGGGAGGCTGCTCTCCTTTACTGTGAACAGCGCTGGATTTTTCTCCTGAATTCACTAACTCCAGCAGGCCTAAACTCCTCATTGGATTGGTGGGGTATTATCTGAATGTGTATACCTTTAATTTCAGCTCGCCTTTTCATTGGCCAATTGATCGATCAGATGGTTTGGTGAGAGTTTAAATGGAAGGGGTTTTTTTTACCCTTCATCCAGCAACGGTTTTGAAGAAGGGCTGGGAAGCACATAAGCCCGAAACGCAACGTTGGGTCAACAAATAACAACATTTCGATTTATGATTTATGATTGTTGCGGATAATTATCTTCACCTGTGGACGCATTCTCCATGACTTTGGAAATTTTCGATGTTATATCGGAGCCAGGACTTGAGCTAAGTGCCAATGGTTACTATAAGCTGCTATAATATGGAGTGCGAGCAAGGTTTTTTATTAACTCACTTTCACATTTGTTTGTACCCTATGGGTTTATGATATCCTTTTGGGTATATTTAGGGTTTCTATCCCTTTTTCAAATTCTTAATTAAAAGGAACATTCTGCTTCGAGAAGACGTAAGTTTTCATGGCAGTATTTCCTACAAAAATTTTCTTTTTTCTTTGAGTTATCTCTTAAGGTGGTAGTGATATTATTGTGGGATATACTCTCTAAGGTTCATTTTCTATGGTACAATCTAATCAAGGCAGACAACACAGTAGCTGTAGACATGGGATACATCTAGGGGGAGTGGTAAGGAAACATAAAGGAGATCAGGTGAGTCCAGGTCTGAAAGCAGCAGCGAAGAGGTGAAATTTCAGCCAGAATTTAAAAAGGGTCAGAGAAGACGCCTGATGTACAGACTCAGGTAGTTTTTTTCAGGCATAAGGAGCAACAAGGCAAAAGGAATGAAGTCTGGAGTTAATAGTAGATGAGAAGGGCACAGATAGAAGTGATTTGCCAGAAGAGCGGAGTTCCCGAGGAGGGGTTTAGAGAGAGATAAGAGAGGAAAGATAGTGAGAAGCAGCAGAGTAAATATACCTATAGATCAGCAGGAGAAGTTTGAACTGGATGCGGAAATGGATAGGGAGCCAATGAAGTGACTTGAAAAGAGGGGTAATACGAGCATGACGAGGCTGGCGGAAGATCAGTCACGCAGCAAAGTATAGAACAGATTGAAGGGGAAAGAGATGATTCAGAGGGAGACCAGCAAGGAGTAGGTTACAATAGTCTAGTCTTTGGACCTCCTCACTTGACATGATGCCAATCTTCAGGACTTCAATGATACTCACTGTCCGTAGCAGAGCTTATATGTAACCTACCGTGCCATACACTAGTGCCTTGCCTCAGAGCGCATTGTGTGCACAACAAGAAATCTTCTCCTCCTTTTATCCAAATCAGATAAAGGATCTCTGTGCAGCCACATGCCAACTGCTTTCCATCGATGATGCTGTGGTAGAATGTTACATCATTTCCTGTGTGGGGATGGGAGGAGTGTCAGCGAAGCAAGAGGGTGCCGGGCGGCACTGCCTGCAACAAAGAGAGAAACATTGCTAGGAGGTCACAGGCTTCCTTAAGTTAATTAAAGGGAAAAAGAGAAAAGGTTGCTCTTGCATTATTTGCCCTGTTGAGTGGGATGCCTCACCGATCCCCAGGTGGCCGCTAGATGACTCACCCGGTGTTGTGGATGGAACAAGTAACCTACTTTACTCTCATTCTATAGCATAAACCAACTATTCATATTTATTAATTAGCTCACACGTTTCCAGTAGTTCAAGGTGAGTTACAATCAGGTACAGTAGATATTTCTCTGTTCCCAGGGGGCCTTACAATCTGAATTTGTACCTGAGACAGTGAAGGGTTAAGTGACTTGCTCAAGGCAATACAGAGCGCTAGTGGGATTTGAATCCTACTCTCTTTTCTTACTGGGCTGCTGCTCTGACCACCAGGCTATTCCTCCACAAATTAGCTTATAGGTGTTCTGCCTACATTAGTGTTCATAAATCGCTGCTGTCACCAGGGCTATCGTGCAACCATTAGGCGAAGTAGGGTGGTCGCCTAGAGTGCCAGTGGTCAGGGGCACCTATTGCTGCCCCTCTCCTGGACATGCAGCGCTGGCAATCCATTGAAAAAGGCACTGCGACACCGGAGTTACCTTCTGTTTAGGTGCCGCAGTGCCGTTCATGCTTCCTAGGGTGCCCACTTTCAAGGCAGATATCTTTTTAAACAAATGGATGACTGCTAGCATAGCGCCTAAAATAATTAGTTAAACAATGGAATGGAATGCACACTAACTCAAAATTTATTTCCAGAAACTTGTGAAGCCGTTGTCAAAAACAAAAATCCCTATAAAGACCCTTATTGTACAAAATATTAAATCCCATTCCTGTGCTTCTCGGCCTAATAAACATTCTGTTCTTCATGTCAGCTGGCAATGAACATATTACTCCCTTGTTGCTTAGGCACTCAGTCCTAATGCACTACATATGCTACAGCATACTAATAAGAGTTTAATTTAAAAAATTATTTGATTAAACCCTATGGGCATGGGGCTGAGTTTCATATTAGCAACTATGAGAAAGCTGAAGGAAATTGCCCTCGCTGCTTTGGCATTTTACAAAAACAGACAAATTTGATCAGCTCAAACACTTTCTCTTCTTATGAAACATTTTTGTATACAAAATGTGGGATTTTTTTCCCTAAATGATGGTTATTAACCACATTAAAGTGAAACAATACATACTAATAACATACCATACAATGCAATATCCTGTATCTACTACAGCTTCTCACTGCTAATAAGAACAAACAGATAAAAAAAATCATATAGACTGGAAAGAACATGGGGGTGGGGGATATTCAAAGGCATTTAGATGGTTTGCAGACCTGCAAACCATCTAAATGTGGCTCACTGGGATATTGCCTTTCTCCCCCTTTCCCAGCATCCATTCCCTTTGCAACTCTCCCTCCATCTCCTCAGCTTCCCATATGCCTCCCCCTGCATCTTTCTCCTCCACAATTCTGGACACCATCTACGCATTTGTGCCATGCTGAAGAAATCGTGACCGATGCTTTAAGTGTAGCACCGTCACTGCCTTGAGTAGAAGGAACAGCAGAAACCTGCCCGCAGCTCTTTATCCAGAGTCTCTTAACGCAGCAAATGCTGGCACCATGGTGAGAGCACATTTAGTTTTGGTGGGCTAGTAGAGCCTGATGCTTATCTTGCAACTTAGAAGGAAGACTACTGTCCTTTTTTTTGTGTAATAAATTTTATTGAGCAAAGTTCAATAACATACAGTCCAATATTTTAAACACAATAATGTAGGACATTCTCCATTCTCTTAGAACATGACCAACCAGCCAATAAATAGTAAGAAACAATAACAAATCCCTTACAGTAGCCAGTACAATTATCAAAATCACAAGCAGGTAACAAACGACAGAAATTAACCATCCCTGTAATCAGAACCCCTCCCCTCTTGTACCACCCAACTCAAAATAAGAGGGGACCTCTACATTAGAGATTCATAAGAAACAAGTACAGAAGTGCAGTCACATATAATAACACATTACAAAACAGTTCAATCAACCCAGAAAATTTCAGAATAAAGCAGTCCAAAAACAGGCTAGTAAGAAGGGAAGAAATCACTACTACTGCCATACCCTTCTAAATCGTAAGGTAGAAGATACCCACAATGCCTGAAATCAATAGAGGGAAATGCCAAACTCTACTCCTATAACCCCTCTCCCCCCCCCTAAAATCCCACTCCCAGCCCAGCCCCCCTGTCACTACCCCCCCTCCAACCCTGTTGACCTAGCACTCCTCCCGAGATGAGGGAGGAAGAAGAAGAAGAAAAGGAAAAGCAAGCTGAAACAGGAAGAACAGATCCAAAAGACAACCTCGGCCAAGAGAAGATACCGCTCATCCGCTCACCATAACAAGCCGCAGACCGTCAAGTGTCTTCTTGAAACATTAAGCTCCAAAGATCCTCTTCGAGAAAAGGACGACCCCGAATTGAAGCAGTCATTTTTTCAAACCGGTACATTTCCCAGCACTTAGCATGCCATTCAATCAAAGAGGGAGCCCTACTTCGTTTCCAGAAGCGAGCCAACACCGATCGGGCCGCCAAAAGAAGGGACTGTACCAGTCTTCTGAGAGGACGCCGGGAAGGGAATTCCGGACACATCCCCAATAAACAGGACTCCATGTCCATCGGGAGAATCACCTGTAATTTTACCGCAATATGTCCCGTTAACCCCCGCCAATATTTCTGAATGTACGGACACCCCCACCACATATGATCAAAAGTGCCCTGTCAGCCACACAATCTCCAACAGAGCAGATCATCAGCTCGTCGCCAGTGAAAGAAGACTACTGTCCTAACAACCGTCGTCCCTGTCTCAGTGTTTTACTGCCCTGCATTTTGGTTCTGTACCATCCTTTGTCCCTCTGTCTCCTGACTGCTTTCCTTTGTGGTATTCAAGTTTGAGGAGGAGATGTTGATCTTCACAATCAGAATCTGAACACCACTAAAAATGTGCAGGGGAATACAGCAAGCAAAGCTGGAAGAAACTAAAAAAGGCAGAAATGAAGTGTACAGTAATGCAACTTGCACATTTGCCTGTGACAAAATAGGAGTGGCCAATGATCCAGAGCACTGGTTAGATTATTCAGCTAGTGGCACTGAATATGTGTATTTTGTTTAACTTCCACAGCAGGCTTTAAAAAAAAACATCAATGGTGGACGATCAATGCTTAAATTTGTACCTGAGGCATGAAGGGCTAAGTGATTTTCCCAAGAGCGTCAGTGGGATTTGAACCCTGCCTTCCCTTGTTCTCAGCCCACTGCACTAACCATTAGACTGGCATAGCTGCAGTAAAAGCATTAATGTCACCGGGCCGTGCCCACCAGGTAATGGGAGACATACAGTATCCTTCGTCTTCCTGCCATAATAGACTTAATCATGTGGTTGCAGCAAGGATCACTGAAAGGTCAGGTTTTAGAGAAAAAAGAGAGCCTGTGAGCCTAGTTCCTTAATAAATAGAAAATAATTCCTTCCCAGATATACTTCCTAGGGGCCCTTTTAGGTCAGTGTGTGTTTTAGTGGGCCATAACTGTCAGCTTGGGGCCATAGTGAGGAATGGGCAGGGTAAGTGTGCAGTGTGGGCATGGAGAACACATTGCAGTTAGTGTGGGGGTACATATCATGTCTTGTTAATGTGCTATTTAGCATGGGGGCACAACCTCATAAGAGGTATAGATAACTCTGGTCAACATTGAAATTGTTACTGACTTTAAAAGGCCCTAATCTGTAGTATCTTGGTGAGCTGAACATGAATATAACATTAAAAAATTTTTATTGGCTCTCGTTTTGAAGATATTGCATGTAGTTCATTTTTGACGTTTCACCGTGTAAATTTATGCAGTAGGACATCAACAACATTCCAAATAAGCCTTGAATGATGTAATATTGCATCACATTGCATAATACCAGCATGCACACATCATCCAGAGTTGATTGCATCATTTTCTGACGCAATGCAATACTCCTGCCAGATGGCTGCTGAAGCCATCTGACGTCAGCAGTGCACTATACGCAGTCGGAAAGGCTGAGCATTTAAAATATTTCAGACTGTGTGCGAGACAGTTTAAGCTACTGTTACATGTAACTTTTATTAATCATATAATTTTAGCTATTTAGGTACAATACAGAACAGTAATTCCGCGAAAGTGCGTTAATACTGTTGACAATTTCTGCTACATTTGTGGGGAAGTGACATTTGCCAACCAGAAGAAAAGTATCACTTCTCAACTGAAGAAGGCATATCATCTTTACTTCGGATGCAAGATTGGTGACCAAGACAAGCCTTGGGCCCAGCATATATGCTGCGCTACATGTACAACACAGCTTTCACAGTGGTTGAATTGCAAAAGACCATCAATGCCGTTTGCAGTCCCCATGGTGTGGAGAGAGCCAAGCAACCACATAAATGACTGTTACTTCTGCTTGGTTCCTCCTCTTTCCAGCGGAATAATGAAGCAAAAGAAGTCGAGCTTAGTCTACCCAAACATTCCGTCTGCATTGAGACCAGTTCCACATAGTGAGGGACTTCCTATTCCAGAACCTCCATCAGAATATTCTCTTGATTCATCTGATGAGGACAAGGGTGAGCCAACCTGTTCTTCTCCTGGTCCATCAGCATGCAGTGACCCAGATTTTCACTGGGATGCATATCAACTCCACACAGAATAACACAGGAAGAACTAAATGACCTGGTTCGTGATTTGGACTTATCCAAGAACAAGGCAGAATTGCTAGAATCAAGACTCCAACAATGGAATCTTCTAGAAGAAGATGCCAATATTACTTCATATCGAAAGCGCCATCAGCAGTTGGAGCCTTTCTTCAGAAAGGAAAGTAATCTGGTATTCTGTTCCAATATTGAAAGTCTCATGAATGCCTTAAAAATTACTCATGACCCACAAGACTGGAGACTATTTATAGACTCTTTGAAACTGAGTCTGAAGGTTGTGCTTTTGAACAATGGAAACCATCTTCCATCTATTCCAGTAGCGCATGCCGTCCACATGAAAGAGACATTCGATAACTTAAAGCATCTACTGACTTCCATTAACTATAACAAGTACAGCTGGCACCTCTGTGGTGACTTGAAGGTAGTTGCCCTTTTAATGGGACTGCAGCAGGGATATATAAAATACATGTGTTTCTTATGTGAGTGGGATAGCCGAGCAAGGGATTGGCACTACTTGCGGAAGGAATGGAATTGCAGACAAAATGTAACAGTTGGAGAGAAGAATATCCAGCACCCAGCTCTGGTTGAGGCTCACAAAATCCTGCTACCACCCCTTCACATCAAACTAGGTTTAATGAAAAACTTTGTGAAAGCCATGGACCAGACTTCGCCAGCTTTCCGATACCTTCATGAAAAATTCCCTCGACTCAGCGAAGCAAAGAATAAAGAGGGAGTTTCTGTGGGTCCTCAGATTTGAGAGCTCTTCAAAGATGACCGGTTCAACAACTTGCTGCAGGGTGATGCGAAACATGCATGGAATGCTTTTTTGCCTAGTGTCAACAAACTTTCTCGGGAATGTTGGGGCAGAAAACTACAAGGAACTAGTAGAAGACATGCTGATGCAGTATCAGAAACCTGGCTACAATATGTCTCTAAAGATCCATTTCCTTGATTCTCATCTCAATTTCTTTCCTGACAACTGTGGTATGGTTAGTGATGAACAGGGTGAACGTTTTCACCAGGGTATCGCAACGATGGAACAAAGATACCAGGGAAAAAGGTCCACTACAATCCTGGCTGACTACTGCTGGACACTCCCCAGAGAAGCTCCCGAACAGCTGTACATGAGACAGTCGAAAAAATCTAAGTAGTCTATGACTTGGTTTTTTACAGGTATTAACCGAAGGCCAATTATATTTACTATTGACATGCATTTTCTGATGTAAACATTACTTCTTGTAGATTACAAAAAAACTAGAGCCAACTTTGCAATTTAACTGTCATATTTGTGTTCAGCATATAAAAATTGATAAGAAATGACTAATTTTATTTCAGTAACATGACTTTTGTAAAACTTTGTTGACCAGTGTAATATAAAGAACGGATTCCAGCTAGTATTCATAGACATTTCGGCAGCCTTTGACACAGTTCTCCCACGCCAGACTACTACAGTGCCTGCAACAGATAGGATTCCGCAAGAACACTCTGAAATGGTTCACATCGTACCTGGAAGATCGAACACAGCAAGTCAAATGCGCCCAAAAGAAATCATTGCAGTTCCCTGTAACACAAGGAATACCTCAGGGATCTGCCCTATCATCAGTGCTCTTCAATATTTACATCCAACCCATATGCAATATCATCAGATGATACAAACTCCACTACCACATATATGCTGATGACATCATGGTGTATGCTCCAATCAACCTTCAAGCACTTAACACCACAATAACTAAATGCCTTGAGGACATGAATGTCTGGCTCACAGACAATAACCTGACGGTCAACTACGATAAAACTGAGGCAATATTCATCACCAGGAACCCTACCTTCATTCCACCACAGAATATCAGCATTCTAAACAAACTCATAATAGTTAAAGACGAAGTTAGGTACTTGGGCATCACAATGGATAGAGCCCTGAACATGAAATCTCATATCGCCAAAACCGCTAACAAGGCCTATGAATGTTTGAGGACCATAAGAAAGACCAAACCACTACTCCGCCAGGACCACTTCCGCACAGTGTGCCAAACACTCATCACACCTCTATTTGACTACGGAAATTCTTTATATCAAGGCCTCCCCCAGCAGACCTTACACCCACTCCAAATGGTACAAAACACTACAGCACGCATCATCACTGACACTCCAAGATCAGAACACATCACCCCTATCTTACAACAACTACACTGGCTCCCAATGGTGGCCAGAGCAAAATTTAAAATAATCTTGATCATTTTCAAGATCATCCACCATCTTTCAGCAGATGCACTACAATAAATCGTAACTAGGAACATCAGTAATAGACCAAGAAGGAATAATAATGCCAACATGATCAGCACACCCTCAGGATACCACAAGACTAAACAAAATACGTCAAGAAGAGCTCCATCACTAATGGCATCCACACTATGGAACTCCCTCCCAATGAGCCTAAGGGAATTAGAGGACATCACAGACTTCTGCAAGGCCTTTAAAACCCTGCTCTTCACAGAAACCTACGAGCAGATAGACAACAGTCCCCACCAGATATACTACAGCCCCCACCCGAGCGGGATAGCAACGTAAACTCCTGCAAACTCAATAACTAACCAACCCAGCTAGATTCACGACACCATCATGATAAATGTTAACCCTCAAATTGTGTTGTCTTAATGTTGTTAAATACCCTCATGTTAAATGTTGTAAAACACCCACATGTTAAATGTAACCCAATTGTGATGTGATGTAACCACTTTGATTGTAGGATAAGGTGGCATACAAGTATGTCTAAATAAATAACGATATCTCTATAGGTTCCATTAGACGCATCCATATTAATTGCAAATGCTACTGCTGCTCATTAAGGTAGGTCTCTGTGCAGTAACTGCCAGGTACTTGCTGGCCATGCCTCTGAAAGTTACTGCTGGGAGTTTGCACTTACCGCACATCACCACTAAAGGGGATATTTTAGAAGCCCTATTTGTCAGTTGGATGTCTGAAAATGAGCACTTAGATATGCAAGTCATTGAGATATCCCTGGAGCCATTTCAGAAAGCCGGGTATAAAGACATCCCCAGTGCAAGTATGCCCAAGTAGCAAGGAGGCATGGAGGAGGTGTGCCTTGGCCAGAGCTAGTGAGATGCACATTTATTTTATTTATTTTTTATACTGCACTCTTTAGAATTAGTGTGGTTTACATGTATACTAACAGGTACTTTTTATTCCCTTGTCCCTGAAGGGCTCACAATGTAAGTGTACCTGAGGCAATGGAGGGTTAAGTGGCTTGCCCAAGGCCACAAGGAGTGGTCATGGGACTAGAGACCCCAGTCCCTCCAGCCTGAAGTTGCTTGTCCCCATGTGGGAATTGAACCCCTGGCCTTCTGGCCTGAGGTAACCTGTCCCAACCACTAAGCCATTCCTCCCCTAGGTTGTGGTGTGATTTCAGAACAGCACAAGCACATCAGGCACCGGTGGTTGAGGTATCCATTCATATACCTATTCCTGACCATGAATAAAGTGCAAAACAAAGCTTGTTTCATAGCTGCATCGTTTCCAGGAGGAAGAGCAGAATGCACTTTCATCGTCATAGTTATTAGATTTCCAGGCCAAAGAATCCTGTATGTAATAATGGCCTGCCACTGCATGTCTGAGTATCTGAAATCGCAAGCCAGGACGTGCTAGCCTCATAATATAGATGCCCCCCTTACGAACTACCTACACCAGGACATCCAAGTACCCAGTTCTGTGGGTGTGCAATTCGAAGATGACCAAATCTCTGAAATGGCCTGCACCCATGCATGTACCCGGCCTTACTATCAGTGTGGGGCCAGTTTCCAGAAGCAGTTACTGTGGCGTTCATTTTTCGGGGTGGAGAAAGAGAGATTTCATAAGGCACTTACATATGCCTCCTTTCAATGCTGCCGCTCCTCTGAATTTTTTGATATTCTGCTCTGGACATCCCAGATTCATCCTAAATGCCAACTCTAAAATGTCACATTAAATGCACATTAAGTGTAAAACCCTAACAGGCTTTATTCTACAGGGACCTTGGTGAGAGAAAATATGTCTGATACATAAATACGAAGTTGTTGAAGTAAGAAATATTATAGACTTGGAAAATTCCGGAAATCTGTAGATCACTGCATCCTCTTTGGTGATATCATTAGATAAACTGTTGTACAATATGGTAGTAACACCATCCCACATGAGTTAACGCTATATTGATTAAATGAATATTATATATAAATATTCTTGTGAAGCAAATACAAATATATGAACAGAAACAATAAACATTCCCGAATGAAATCTTTACTGAAGACTCCAGTATAGCTACCAGGCTGTGCATTATATTTCTGCCCTGAGTATACTGTAATTATCTTAGTTTATGTAAGAGTGTGTATCGTTTTTCTAAAGCATAGTAGATCAAGGTGACTTTGACTGTGCAAAGCTGAAGTGAGAAACAAAATCTATATGCATTTTCTATTCTCATCTTCAGCAGAATCACAAAATCTTCATTTTAACAAGAGAGGATCTAGACAGTAAACGAGCAAATAGGTGACTTTCATTATGTGGTGATCTCGAACAGAGGACTGAGACAAGATTTTAAATTGGATGAAATATATTAGTAGCTGTAACACCAAATCCAAAAAGTGCCCTAATTGAAATAGAATTATATTGTCAAAAGTATGAGAAATGGTGAAGTTAGAAGCACTTCGATATTTCATTCTTTTATTCATATTGATCTTTCAAAGTCGGCAGTCATGAGTTTTGGATTAGAAAATTATATTAGAACTAATGGTTGACAGTAGAACTAGCAGGCTCCAAAATACTGAAGAATTTTATAGGCACTATTACTATTGATAATTGTCCATAATGTAACAGGTCTGACTCTGACCCATGCATTAGACATCTACAAGTAGATTGTAATTTTGTCCTCTGACAGGTGCCAGTAACCATGCTAAAGGATATGCAGTAACTATGGTTTAAACAAACGAGAGCTACCAAGTGCTCTTTGAGTATAAATCCCCTTCGGCAACGAGGAGCTATTAACTAAGGAGAAAAAGATGCTACAACTTGAAAAATATATCTACACCATAGATATACAATATAATAAATATACTAACAATCTATAAAATAATTTGGTGTGGGCAGAAAACAAAATTTCTAATTTTCTATGGCATATACACTCTTCTAACCCCCACTTCCTCATTATCCTCAGATCAAGAATTGTGCAATGTGCATAAATCTAGAGAAATCCCTGTCCCTGCACATGAGAAGGGAAGAATTTTGAGGGTGGGTAAAGGGATCCCTCCCAGACCCACACACAGAAGCCAATGTATTAAAATACTAACATTTTCACAAAGACCTACCTGATATTCTAATCTTTTGAATATTTTGCATACATAGGTTGCATTTTTCTCACTTGGTTTGCAGCTTGTCGCGCTGTGAGGGCTTGCGTGCATCAGTGATGCTGAGAGCTAAACTATCGGTAGTTTAACTACTGGCAGAGTCTCCCAAGATGGACAGGTCTCAGCTGAGGTGCCAGACCAAGACAAACCACCCATCTGGGCAGCAGCAGAATGGGATAGTTTTGACGGCGGAGGATCACATTTTTGTGACAACGGCAAGAACACCAAACTTAAACTGCGCAGAAGAAAGGCCCAGCAATCTACTTCTGTATCTTGCCATGAAAACCCAATGGATAGTTACAACAAAACAAATTGTGCTATGGTGCTGGAAGATGAGACCCCCCAGGTCAGAAGGCACTCAACTAGCTACTGGGGAAGAGCTGAAGACTTTTCAGAGTAAAGCCAGCATTTATGATGTGGTTGGATCAAAGCCCTCGGGACGTCTGACTGCTGATGTAGCTGCGCATGAAATGAGAGTCAGAAGCTGTAAAGAATTCTTACGCATTGGAACATGGAACGTACGAAGCATGAACCAAGGGAAGTTGGAGGTGGTCAAGAATGAAATGGAACGTGTACAACTTGATCTGTTGGGTGTCAGCGAACTGAAATGGACTGGCATCGGGCACTTTGCATCAGATGATCACATGGTCTACTATGCTGGAAATGAAAGACAAAGAAGAAATGGTGTTGCATTTATAATAAAGAAGAAACTTGCAAGAACTGTAATGAAATACAATGCAGTCAATGAACGCTTAATCTCTATTCGTCTACGAGGATTGCCTATCAACACAACTATAATTCAAGTATATGCCCCAACAACAGCTGCAGAAGAGAATGAAATTGAAGAGTTCTATGAATAAGTACAAGCTGAAATTGACAGAACATGCAAACAGGATATCCTGATAGTCATGGGTGACTGGAACGCAAAAGTTGGCAACAAAGAAGAAGGCAAAGTAGATGGAAAATATGAACTTGGCAACAGAAATGAAGCTGGAGAAAGACTGATAGAATTTTGTAAGACCAATGATCTATTCATCTCAAACACCTTCTTCCAGCAACACAAGCGGCGACTGTACACATGGACTTCACCCAATGGATTGTATAAAAATCAAATTGACTACATCTGTGGAAGTCAACGATGGAAAAGTTCTATAACATCAACAAAGACAAAACCTGGAGCTGACTGTGGTACAGATCATCAACTACTAGTATGCAAACTCAAGCTAAAGTTGAAAAAGAGCAAACCACTCATAAATGTAGCAAAATATGACCTTGAGAATATACCACTGGAATTTAAAGACTGCCTGCAAAATCGATTTGCTGCTTTAGATACAAATGACAGAACTCCGGAAGAGTTATGGAATGACATCAGGAAGGTTGTGTTGGAAGAAAGCGAGAAGTCTCTACAAAAGGTGAAAAAGCAAAAGCGGCCAAAATGGATGACGGAAGAAACTCTGAAAATTGCCCAGAACATCAGAGAAGCTAAATAGAGAGGAGAAATATAGACAATCTCAGAACTCTACAGAGATTTCCATCTTGAAGCAAGACAGGACAAGTAAAAGTTCTAAAATGACACTTGCAAGGAATAGAAGAAGCAGAAACTATTAGAGGAAGAACAAGATCGGCTTTCTTAAAGCTACGAGAGTTAAAGAAAAAGATCCAGCCTCGAATTGGAATGTTACAAGATGCTCAAGGTTCTATGTTGAATGATGCTGAGAAGATCAAGAAAAGATGGAAGGAATATACAGAGTTTTTATATGATAAAGATCAAGTGGACCAAGAGCCGTTTCAACCTGTACCTTATGATCGGGAACCATTGGTGATGAAAGAAGAAGTTGAAGCAGCATTGAAAGCCTTATCAAAGAACAAAGCACCAGGCATTGATAGCATTCCTATAGAAGTATTGCAGCAATCTGATGCAGCTGTTACCATACTTACAAGGCTCTGCCAAGAAATATGGAAGACAACATCATGGCCAACTGACTGGAAAAGATCTGTGTTTATACCAATACTAAAGAAAGGTGATCCAACTGACTGTGGAAATTATCAAACAATCGCTCTGATCCCACATGCCAGCAAGATTCTACTGAAGATTATTCAAAAGAGACTACAACCATACCTGGAACAAGAACTACCTAAAGTGCAAGCAGGGTTCAGGAAAGGGTGAGGAACGAGAGACATCATTGCAGATGTGAGATGGATCCTTGAAAAGACTAAAGAATACCAAAAGGATATCTATTTGTGCTTTATCGACTATAGCAAGTCTTTTGACTGTGTAAACCATGAGAAACTCTGGGCCACATTAAGAAGCATGGGTATACCAGAACACCTGATCGTTCTCTTGCGCAATCTGTACATTGATCAAGAAGCAACAGTTCGAACGGAACAAGGAGAAACAGAATGGTTTAAAATAAGCAAAGGTGTAAGACAAGGCTGCATACTTTCCCCCTACTTGTTTAATTTATATGCAGAACAAATCATCAGAGAAGCAGGATTGTATGAAGACAACAGAGGTGTGAAGATTGGTGGAAGACTCATCAACAACCTTCGCTATGCTGATGATACCACATTACTGGCTGAAAGTGAAGATGATCTGAAACATTTGCTTCTCACAATCAAAGAACATAATCTCAAAATGGGCCTGCACCTTAATGTAAAGAAGACAAAGATCATGACAACTGGCATAATCAACAGGTTCATCGTTGAAGGAGAAGAAATTGAAATTGTGAACAACTTTAACCTACTTGGATCAACTATCAATAAAGAAGCAACAAGCAGTCAAGAAATCAAACGATGCATTGCTCTTGGCAGAATGGCTATGAAAGACCTAGATAAGATTCTCAAGAGCAGAGATGTCTCTCTCCATACAAAGATTCGACTTCTTCAAGCCATGGTATTTTCAATAACATCATATGGATGTGAAAGCTGGACAGTGAAAAAGACAGGAAGAAAATTGATGCCTTTGAATTATGGGTCTGGCGACGAATACTGTGTATACCATGGACTGCCCGAAGAACAAACCAGTCGGTACTAGAGGAGATCAAACCTAAGCTTTCTTTAGAAGCTCAGATGACAAGACTTCGACTTTCATACTTTGGACACATCATGCGAAGAGAGAAATCATTAGAGAAAGACATCATGCTTGGCAAGATAGAAGGTCAACGCAAAAGAGGAAGGCCAGCAATGAGATGGATCGATACAATAACAGCAGCTACGGGTACCAGTCTGTCAACAATGAGTCGCCTGACTGAAGAGAGGGTCGCCATGAGTCGACTCCGACTCGACGGCACTTAACAACAACAGGTTGCATTTGTGAAAACATTTGCAAATTGGCCCCCTTGCAAGTAATAAGCTTCCACAACTAATCCTGCTGCCTGTGAAACTTCAATAAAACTCCAAGTAAATACTGTAAGCTTCCACAATGCAATAGCATGAGGAGTAAAATATTAACTTACAGTTTAATTCAGTGAAAATCGCCATGCAAAGAAATCGTTATGATCAGCTTTTCTCAAGAAACATAGCCACTAACAGGCTTATTCTGTTCCAGATGGTGATCCCTTCTGTACATCCGGTCTGAACCAGATGTACAGATGGGATCGTGATTCTGATCCTGCGGGGCACATCTAGCCCCACGGTATCAGAATTGCGAACAGTCCTGTATGTGTAGGCCGGGACTGCAATTCAGTCTGGCCTGCACGTACAGGACTGTACCCGGCTAACTCAGTAAGGCTCTTTAATGGAGCCACGGCGCCATGGTGTCATGTTGCCATGTTTATGTTTGTTTATTACATTTGATATACCGCTCAGACCAAAGCATCAGAGCGGTTTACAATATTACATAAATGATAACTGAAAAAAGGAAAAGAACGCCATTAATAAGATAGGACAGAATAAGAGATACAGTGATAGTCAAGGAAATAGAAGAGATAAGAGGAAAGGCTCATTATAACATCCAGAGAGGCAGAATATCGTACCACCACAGCTCAGTCCTTACATACAAACCTGACCATATTCTTTTCTCATCACAATTCAAGCCAGGCAGGAATACGCCGCAGAAATGGCTGCTTGTAAACCGCTGCTGCATGGATGTACTTGACAGAAGCAGGTGATGAGGCAGAGCTCTCACTCACAGCCTCCGACGCCGGCTTCATCCCTCTACCGTCCCGATCGCCGCGGCAAGCAAACCAAATACAGCAGTTTACCCGGCCCTGCACAGTCCAACACCTAAGGGCCACGCCAAAGGGCCCTCTGAAGAGCTGTGATGCTGGCCACCGGAGAAATACGCTTATTCTCTGCAGTCCGAGCCCCAATCCGGCCTCCTACGGCCAGTATCGGGCAGCGAGAAATGTCCTCTGGCCCCCCCCCCCCCCGCTCCATCCGTGCCCCGGCATTGCAAAAACGACACATCCTCGGAGGTGGAATAACTTCCCCGCACGTCGCCAGCCCTGGACGTACAGGGCTAACATTAGAATTGGCCTTGTATGTCCAGCGCCGGTGACCGCCCAGACTCCACCCCTGAGCTGCCCCTTTCCTGCTCCCATCTAACTTCTCCACACAACCGCCGGGGAAGTTAGTCGCGGCGGGGGAAGGCACAAATAGCGGGGATGGACATCCCATTGGGGCATCCTTCCCCACTATTCATGGCACAGAATCGGGCCCTAGGTATACAAGACAACATTTGTTTTTCTTTAATTTCCCATGTCATTTATGGAATTTACATTTTATTCAGGCTTTTAATTTTTTTGTTTTTGTTTCAAGGAGAAATGTTATCCAAAGTGCACAGTATTGGTCAAATAGTGCATTCTGTTCAGTAGTGCTCATTACTGCAGAACAGTATGAAATATTTTTCAGTAATGCAGTTATTGCTGTTGTTGTTAAGTGCCATCAAGTCCATGTGGAGTCATAATGACCCTGTAGATAAACTGTGTTTGATCTTCAGTCTAGTGGCTAATTGTTGATAAGAGTGCCATCCATAGCTGCTGTATTGTATTGATCCGTTGCATTGCTGCCTTCCTCTTTTGTGTGGATCTTCAACCTTGCCAATCCTGATGTCTTTCTCTAAAGATCTTTCTCTTCGCATGATGTGTTTAAAGTATAAAAGTCAAAGTCTTCTCATTTGAGCCTATAAAGAAAGTTCAAATTCTTGGTAAATGTAAAGATTGTGCATGCGATCTACCAGGTGTTCTAGTATATACAAGCTTCTTAATGTGGTCCAGAGTTTTTCATAATTTACATAATCAAAAACCTTGCTGACTTTTCTTGCAGCTCCTTTATTCAGCATTAGGGTTACAGCCATTAACGGACGTTAAGGTACATGCTTGCCACCTTAATGCCTAATGTCCCGTTAATGCATGTTAAATGGCCTTTAGCGCCCTTAACGCCAGAACGCCTCCTACATGCCCAGAGCTCTTTTCATATGTAAAACCCCTTATCGCCGCCAGTAACACTCATTAAAGCTTGCTCCCTTAATGCCCTATAGTAAACATACCCCTAGGAATTTGAGCTTACTGAGATTGGACTCTGCCTTGGCTTTTATCTCAAACTACACTGTGTGATGATCGCTGCTGCTCACATGGACACCCACCTGGACATTCAACACGCTATCTTCGTTGGTGAGTACTAAGTCCAGCATCAAACTTTCCCTGGTTGGTTCCGTAAAACACAGCAGAAAATTTTCTAAGTCCTGGCCTTATTCCACATCTCCAGTAGGAATAACAGGCATGTCGCCGGGAAAGGCTGTACCACATCCAATGAACCACATGTAGATATCCTTTTGGTATTCTTTTTTCTTTTCAAGGATCCATCTCATATCTGCGATGATGTCTCTTTTTTCTCAGCCTTTCCTGACCCATGCTTGCATTTTGGGCAGTTCTCGTTCCAGGTATGGTTGTAGTCCCCACTGAATGATCTTGAGTAGAATCTTGCTGGCATGTGGGATCAGAGCGATTGTCTGAGAATTTCCATAGTTAGCTGGATCACCTTTTTCAATATTAGCATGAACACTTTTCCAGTCAGTCAGCCATGATGATGTCTTCCAAATTTCCTGGCAGAGTGTTATAAGTATTGCAATAACTGCATCTGATTGCTGTGATACTTCAATAGGAATGCCATCAATGCCTAGCGTTTTGTTCTTTGAAAATGCTTTCAGTGCTGCCACATGGCCAGCAGAGACCATCTCTAGCAGTGCAAGTTCTGGCGACCAGGTGCTGGGCGCCCCATCCTCACCCTCAGGATGACTGATAAAATTGCTCATTAGCACAGTTTGTAGCTGTTATGTGCTTGTAGCACACACTGCCAGTGTATCATACTGAACTGATGTGATGAGTCAGTGCATTATCCATTTGGTGATCAGCTGCAGACTGTTGTTCCGTATATGCATTGCCTCATGGGTACTGGAGGGACTAACCTATACCAGCACACACAGCAACAGCTTAGGTAAAGACATGTAGGCTCTTAGTATCCAGACATTGCTGTGTAGAGAGGTACAGAGGTATAGTCTACTGGTTAGTGCAATGTTTTCATAAGCAAGGGATAAGGGCTTGATTCCCACCTGTGTGCTACTCAGGTTATTTCTCTGCCTGTAACAGTCCTGGCTCTGCTGTGATTTGCAGACACTCATCCTTCTACATTTTTATGCATTCTGGCCACACTTTTGGTCAGCAAACATGCTATTCCCCATCATGGTCTTCTGAGAGCATGGCTTTATTGGCTCTGCTGCAGCCCATTGCAGGGAGTCAGACATGTTCACCCTGCAGATATCAGGCTACTGCTTTGAGACATGGCGTGATGGTCATGGCAATGGCTTGGGGGCCAAGATACCATGGTTTGAGGCCCACTACAACGCCTTATATGACAATCCAGAATGTGCTATTGTCACATTTTTTCTGCCACAACCTTCATGGACTGACAACACCTCCTTATGTCCTTGAGCAGATCACTTAACCCCCCAATGGCTCAGCTGGCTGCAGGTCCGTACAGTCCTTGTTTATCATCAGACATTACCAATTGATGGCAAGATGAACCCTGATGTGATTGCACTGCTACAATAGTATACTAACAGGCAGTTACATGCATACAGCTATACCCTACTTGGGCAACATGAGTCATGTACAGTTTTGGCTCCATTACAACTCTGCAGTACATGCGGACACATCCTACCTATCAGGTATCACCTCATGTCCATACGTGCCCCATTTGCCCAGTTTGGATGACACCTGTGTAGTTGTTATCTGCACATTTATCTGAAGTGTGGTATGGTGGCTGTGTGACTGGGATAGGTGTGAGTACCACTTGTCTGGTTTCAGGCCTTCCAAGTGGCACTGGCACACACTTTCATGCATAGTACAAATATGTTGGGGATGGCATCTACAGCACATCGGTGCTGCCAGCCCATACCAGCCTCTCCTCAGCTGCTATCCTTCCTTCAGCCCATTCATCCACCTCTGTTGGCTGTGTGCAGTCATGTCTTCTTGTGTACGCTGCTACACCATGGCCTACACTGGTTCACTTTTTCACATTTCGGCTCTTCACGCATGCCTCTGCTGTGCCTAATCTACACATCACCACTCCTACTCTGTCCTCATGTTACTGCACATATCCTCCCACTTCTGACTCCGCTGGGGGACACGTCTTCCCCATCCTATGTCACACACTGACATTGTGCCATTTTACATTGGCACCCCCCTGTGCATCGGTACAGCTGCCTCCCACATGCTCGTTCACTTTACTGGCTGCCACGTAGGGTGGCCATGGATCTGGCAGGTCCATCTTTCCATTCATCACCTTCAGATTGACTTTTCTTGCTGCTCCTTTATTCAGCATTAGGGTTACAGCCATTAACGGACGTTAAGGTGCATGCTTGCCACCTTAACGCCTAATGTCCTAATACCTCATCAGCTAGCTAGCTAAGTCAATACAAATGGTTCAGTCAGTTCGCATTGTACAGATGTAAATAGTTACCCTTGTTTCTATCCAAGTTCTGGTACCTGTCAATTGTAAACACAAATCAAATGGGTTGAAATGTGTATGTAATTGGTTCCATGTAAACTGCACTGATGGAAAATAGCGCGGTATATAAGAGAATGTAAATAAATAAATAAAATAAATAAATAATGCACATTAAATGGCCTATAGTGCCCTTAATGCCGGAATGCCTCCTACAAGCCCAGAGCTCTTTTCATATGTAAAACCCCTTATCGCTGCCAATAACACTCACTAATGCTTGCTCATTTAACGCCCTATAGTAAACATACCCCTAGGAATTTGAGCTTACAGAGATTGGACTCTGCCTTGGCTTTTATCTCAAACCACACTGTGTGATGATCGCTGTTGCTCACATGGACACCCACCTGGACATTTAACACGCTATCTCCGTTGGTGAGTACTAAGTCCAGCATCAAACGTTCCCTGGTGGGTTCTATCACCATTTGTCTAAGGGTTTTCAAAACACAGCAGAAAACTTTCTAAGTCCTGGCCTTCCAAATCTCCGGTAAGAATAACAGGCATGTCTCTGGGAAAGGCTGTTATGTACCTGGAACTTTTGAAAATACGGTATACACATCTCTGCGGCTGGCCACACCCCCATTCCACCCCCTTGGGGATGCATGCAGATATCTCCAATCAAACGAGATAAACGTGCGTGGGTGCCATGTACAGGAATAAGTTCATAGATGTTCTTGGCACATAAACGTCCCTGACACACATCCAAACGCTTATTCGCCATGCTGGGCCCACTGCTTTTTAACATAGTTATAAATGACCTGGAAAAGGGAATAATAAGTGAAATGATAAAATCTTCAGATGACTCAAAATCATTCAAAGTTGTTAAAACACATGGAGGCCAATTCCACATGGGGCCCGTTCAGACGTCCAAAATCTGGACAAGCCGGCTATGCACCTGATTCTGCATCCACCGGAGCTAGACGATACCACGGGATCAGAATCAGGTGCAACGGGCATGTATGGGTAGGACGTGCCCTGATTCTGGCCCACTGCATGTCCAGCCCGCTCCCTATACAAATCATCTGAGGCTCCTGCATGGAGACCCTGTGCTGTGGCATCCTGTCGCCATGGCACCAAGACACCATGCAGGAGCCCCGATTGCCAGCAAGCATTGTAACGTTCAATTTCCCGGCCGCCTGACCAGGCCTGCCAAGTCCAAGATCAGGCCATGGAGAACCCCATGGTGCTGCATACCTGTCCCATTGTCCCCTCCGTAGCTGTCCGGCAATGTCGAGGTGACTTATTCCACCTTTGAGGTGGAATAAGTCCCCCATCTAACTCGGCTCCTCTGGACGTACAGGGCAGCTATCAGAATCGGACCTGTACATCCGGGGTTGGGTCACGCCTCCAGCCCGCCCATGTTCCTCCTCCAACCTACCCTCTTTCAGAGCTCCCCGCACATCCCCTCTATGTGTGTGGGTAGCTTAGGATCTGACATTGGGAGCAAGTGTTTAGCGGGGATGTACGTCCAAACCGGACTTAAATCCCCGCTAAATGCAGCATAGAATCTACCCCTTAGGGAACAACCCAAACTACGGTTACATGATGCAAGGTTCTATATTAGGAATCACCACCCAGGAAAAGGATCTGGGCATCATCATGGATAATACTTTGAAGCCATTTGCCTAATGTGCAGCTATGGCCAAGAAAGCAAATAGAATGCTAGGAATCATAAGAAAAGGAATGGAGAATAAAATGAAGGATATTATTATGCCTCTGTATCACTCCCTTGTGTGACCATACCTTGAATATTGTGTGCAGTTCTGGTTGCCATATCTTAAAAAGGACATAGACGAGTTAGGAAAGGTACAGATAAGAGCAGCTAAAATGGTAAAGGCAATAGAAGAATATCCCTATGAGGAAAGGTTTAAAAGGTTAGAGCTCTACAACTTGGAAAAGAGACAGCTGAGGGGAAATATGATAGAGGTCTATAAAATAATGAGTGGAGTGAAACAGGTAGACATTGTGTGGTTGTTTACTCCTTCAAAACATAGAAAGATTAGGGGGCATGCAATGAAGCTTCAATGTAGCACATTTAAGACTAATAAAAGAAAATATTTTTTCACTCAAAGCGTAATCAAACTCTGGAATTTCTTACCAGAGGATGTAGTTGAAGCTGTTAGCGTAGCTGGGTTCAAAACAGGTTTGGACAAGTTCCTGGAGGAAAAGTCCATTATTAAAGAGGACTGGGGAAATCCACTGCTTAACCCTGGGACAGGCAGCATGGAATGTGTATACCTTTCGGAACTTGACAGGTACTTGAGAGCTGGAATGGGCACTGTTGGAAACGGCATACTGGGCTTGATGGATCCTTGGTCTGACTCAGTATGGTATATCTTATAAGTTGTCTGCCAAGTGCTGTTCACATTTTTTTAGTGATATTCAGCCTTTAGGTATCAAGAAATTTTAACTAGATTGCATCTGGAGGAGTAGCCTAGTGGTTGGGGCAAGGTATTTCAGGCCAGAAGGTCAGGGGTTCAAATCCCACTAGAGGACAGCAACCTTGGGCTGGAAGGACTGGGGTTTCTAGTCCCACAGATGCTCCTTGTGGTCTTGGGCAAGCCACTTAACCCTCCATTGCCCATGTTCCCTGTAAGTATTAGTGTATGTGTCTCATATCCCCACGTGTTAAATGTATCCCCCACTTGTGTTGTGACTGCTTTGATTGAAGGATAAGGTGGTATACAAAAACTGTCTAAATAAATAAAATCTGTAGTTTGAGGACATTTTTCATAGTGACCTTTTCAGTGCTGAAAGAGAAGTTTAATTTGCTATGAAAGTGAAGCAGAGCACAGAGATGTAGAGGCAGAGCCCTCACACCCACTCATTGCTGAGGTTTTCTTATGTCCCTATAACCAAAATTCTTCTTTTCCCAGTGAATTGTTCACCATCCTCATTTGAGCCCCATTAGATTAATATTTAGAACTACAGCCACCATTTAACTGTAAATGTATTGCTAAAGCATTTTGCATTATATGTAGGGGATGGGGCAAGATGGCGGATTCAGGTGGGCTGCTCTGCTCTAAAGGTATGGGCAAGAGGAAGGTGAAAACTTAGGATACCAGCAAAGTCTCAGAGCCCTGGTGCTAGAGCAACATCAACGCCAGTGCAGGTGTCCATCATTTATGAGACCGCTTTTCTAGTTACCCCCGGAGGTGTCTCGCTGGAGTCAGGAAGACATATGGAAGATGTCTTCTGACTCATTTCGCTATCTCCCAGGGGAGGATGCTGCTGTTGGTCTTTGCCTGCCATAATGACGTGACTCCGGGGGCCGCAAACCCAAAAGTTGGATCCGGAGCAGCAAGGGAGATGCTGAGTGGTGGGGGAACAAGAGCAGCTTTGGTACAGTACAACCTACCGAAGAACTTGTTTCTGGGGGACATCTGTTGCCTCAGCTCTGAGAATTTTGCCTGTAAACATTTTTGACTTTCCTTTCTTTTAGTGGTGAGCCTGGACAGCCACAGTCCATTAATCTGGAAACTTTATGGAATGCGATTCAAGGGCTCCAGAAATGTTTAAACCTTACTACCTTGTAGCACTGTATAAACAATGAGAATAATATAGTGTTTGAGGTTTCTTGGTTGGTTAAATGATTCTTTCTTACTTTAGTATGTAATAAACCAATGTAGCTTCTTTCATATGATTCGATATCGTGAATGTCTTTACTGGGTTAATTTTCCTTGCTTCAGAAATAATCAAATTCAGTTGTCACTGCTGTCCACAGGAAACATCATTAATCATATGGGGGGATATTCAGCAGCGGCAGCTAGCACTGGTAAAGCAGGTAGCTGTCTCTGCTGAAGTCTAACCCCAGATATTCAGTGCCCAGGCCATATCCGGCCACTGGCATTGAATATACGGGTCACTGCGCAACCCAGAAACTAACCAGGCAGCGGTTAGTGATGTGTGCTGCCTCTGCTCCACCCCAAAACGCCCCCGACACACTCCATGCTAAGCAGTCAGCATCAGGACATGTAGTGGCAGCACCCACGAAATCCACTGTTAGTGCCACCGAATATCCCGCTGAGCAACATTTAAAGACCTGCAAACTGTGTAAATGCCTTTGAATATCCTTCCCCCCCCCCCTTGGAATGTATGTGGTTATATCCGTAAAGATCATATAACCTCATGGCTTAATATGTTTCTCAAATGCATATTGCCAATGGATGACTTTGAGAATCAGTTTTTGATTTCTAATTTCAAAGTCTTGCTTACTTTACTCTGCTCAGTATCTTAAAACGCACATGTCAAATAACAAGGCAGCGTGGAGTCGGTTCAACTTTGCCATGATATTTTGCAGCTAGTTGCCCTGTACATAGTTATTGACTGTTTTAATATATATAGTGGAGTGGAGGAGTAGCCTAGTGGTTAGAGCACTGGCTTGAGAAACCAAGAAACCAGCATTTGATTCCCACTAGTTGTCCTTGGGCAAGTCACTTAACCCTCCAAGTTATCAATGTCCCTGCTTAATGCACATTTACCAAGTTTAAGTTAGAATGTAAACCACTTTGATTGAAATGATAAAGCAGCATAAAAAAACTGTTAAATAAATAAAAAACCCTGTTATGATCCAATTGTTTGAGTTATCTGTAAAGCACTTTGATTGGCTGATAAGGTGGTATAAAGAAATACATAAATATTTTATGATAATGGTGTACAATAATATAGAACAAGAGAACTAGAACTCAGTCTTGCAATAGATCTGTGCTATACAAATGCCAGGACTATCTAAATTGACAGAAATAGTTGGATACAGGTTTTCTCTCATGTTTCAGAAGTATATGTTTGAGGCAGTTAGGGGAAAATTCAGCTCTGTCTTATGAGATTTATTCATGTGGGTCGCCAGGAGTCAGCATTAACTCAAAGGCACACATTGCATTGCATTGCATGTGAATATTATACTTTTCTCTGAATTTTGCAGACTAGGGCTATCTGAGAATGATTATATTTAAATTCCATTAATACAGCTTATCATGTTAGAATGTCAGTTTACCCACATCACTAGGAAGGCGTCTAGTCTTCACCGAAAAACAACTTAAAATGTGGCTTTTGGCCTTGTAGCCCCATCTCTTTGGAATTCTTTACCTCTGCACCTTTGTCAATAGCCTTCCCTGAAGAAATTTAAAGTTGACTTGCCTCACTGGCTTCTGTGGAAGGCATTCGAAGGGACTTAGACAATTTAGTTTGAGGCACAACTGGGGGGATTTTTTTTCGGTTTTGGTTATTTTCCTTGTGTGTCTGTTTTTTGACCTTGTGTAAGGAATATTATTGTTGTGCTATGCGTTCCCTAGCCTCTTGTGTCTGTTTTCTGTTTTGTTTCTTATTTTTGTTTTCTGGCTATCTGTGAATTGTAAACTGCTGTGCTGGCTGTGGCAAGATCGAATGGCAATATATCAAATCTGTCCAAATAAGTAAATAAATAAAATGCTGAGCATTGTACATTTTTATAAAACTTAAAATTGCATTTTAAGTTACTGTTTTTCAGTTCTTTAAGTGGCCACACTACAAATCCCAAGCTTCCAATATGAGAAAAATGACACAAACTGCATGACATTTGCAGATAGAGTACTAACATACACTACTGTGTTTTGCATGTGCGAGGACCTACAGTAATATAATGCACATTAATAACATTAGTGCACACTGACGCAGTAGCATACCTCAGTTACTTCTTTTTGATTTGTCTGAAATGGCAGTGATATCACAGGGGTATCACCTTCTGCCTAGACTGATTGCATAGGAGAAAGTGGACAATATCAGGACTTCTTAACGGGTCAGCCCGGTGCCTCAGTGATGGTGCTGTAGACAGCCAATTCCCAGCTCACGCCTTCTGATCCCCAGGCTGGCAATTGAAGATCGCCGCTATCCAGATAACTCTGACAATCACAGATATTCAGCATCACTAGCTAACTGGATAGTGCCGCTCAATATACATTAATTATTCAAATACCGCCGTAGGTGTTTAAAAATAATATCAACCTCGATATTTAAATATTGATCCAGTAGATAATAATGTTTCTCAAGTGAACTATAACAGGTTCCTGAGTACAAGATAATTAACATTTTTACTGTGAATTAGTATCAAAGCTTTTGAAAAGTAGTAGTTTTTAAATTAAAAAATGTCATAAAGATAAAGCTTCTAATTTAATAACTTTTATTTCATATTTCAGGAGCCTCAGCTGTCAGAGGATAACACTACATAAGAATCTGTTTTTGTCTTATGTGTTGAACTCTGTATTTACAATTATTCACCTCATTGCAGTGGTGCCTAATTCAGACCTGGTAAAAAGGAGTCCTGTAAGTATTATAGTGTTTATATTTTTAATAAAATGTAGAACTCTGTAATGAAGATTCTAAGCTTTAAAATCTTCCGTTTAGAAATAGCCTGAAATGAGCAATTTGGCTGTTGTGTTGCATGCCTCGATTTATTTGCAAAACATTATACCATTCCTTCTGACCAAAGAAAATCAAAACAATTTAAACTTCAACAACATCCATAATTAAAAACATGTATAAAATTATCTTTAAAAAGTCAGCTGCCTTTGGGAGAATACAAATCTTTTTCAACACTATTACTCCACTAGAAAGAGAAAAGCTTTCAACTTCTTTCTAAAAGCGAGCAAACAAAATTCATTATGGAGATCAAACTTTGGAGTTGCCACTGAAAACATCTTCGCCCTCCAATAACATTTTTTAACCTTTGCAACTATTAGAATTGACAACTAGTAGCTCTGGCTAGAATGTAAAATTCTCATATGGATATGTTGTTCTTTTTAAGTGCCATCGAGTCAATTTCATCTCATAGCGACCCTCTGGATAGTTGTCATAAACTGTGTTTGGTCTTCAGTCAGGCAACTAAATGTTGATAAGAGTTTCATTCATTACTGCTGTTATAGAAACATAGAAACATGACGGCAGAAAAAAACCACATGGCCTATCTAGTCTGCCCTTCAATATCAGCTACAATAGTCCCCTTTTTACCTTTAGAGATCCTCTGTGTTTGTCCCATGCTTTTTTGAATTCAGATACCGTCCCCGTGTCCACCACCTCCACTAGGAGACTATTCCATGCATCTACCACTCATTCCGTAAAGAAATATTTCCGCATATTACCCCTGCGTCTATCCACTTTCACTCTCTTCCTCATAACAGAGCTTGCCTTCAATTGAAAGAGACCCTCCTGCGCATTTATGCCGTGGAGGTATTTAAATGTCTATCATATCTGTCCTATCCTGCCTTTCCTCTAAAGTGTATATATATTGGGCTCAATTCTGTGTCACAAAAAGCGGTAATGGACGTCCCAATGGGATATCCATCCCTGCTATTCATTCCTTCCCCTGCCAGCATCTAACCTCCCCGCCAGTTGTGCAGAGAGGTGAGAGGGGACGGGGAATGGGTGGCTCGGGGTCGGAGTCTGGGCAGGCGGTGGACGATCGCTGGCCCTGGATGTACAAGGCCAATTCTAATGTCGGCCTTGTATATCCAGGGCCAGCGACTTGTGCAGGGAACTTATTCCACCTCCGAGGTGGAATAACTTCCCTGGATGTTTTTTATTTTTTGTGCCCAGAGCGCAGATGGGGTAGGGGGGCCGGAGGACATTCCCTGCAGCTTGACCTTGGCTTTAGGAGGTCAGATCGAGGGTCGGGCTGTGGGGAAATCAATTTTGTAGTCCAGCGGCCAGCATCGCAGCTTTTAAATAGAGCCATGATGCCATGGAAACCAGTCACCATGGCACCACGACTCCATTTAAAAGCCCTGACTGAGTTAGTCTGGTCAAACCGGAAGTATAGACGGGGTGTACGTCCGGGATGGAATGAGCCTGATTAGGTCTGTCCTCATATGCTTCATAACGAGACCACTAACCATTTTAGTAGTCAACCTCTGAACCGACTCCAACCTGCCTACATCCTTCTGAATGTGTATCTCCAAAATTGCACATAATACTCCAAATGAAGTCGCACCAGAAACTTGTACAGAGGCATTATCACCTCCTTTTTTCTGCTGGCTATTCCTCTCCCTATACACCCAAGCATTCTTCTGGCTTTCGCAGTCACCTTTTCTACCTGTTTAGCTGCTTTAAGATCGTCAGGCACAATTACACCCAGGTGCCGCTCTTCTTTTGTGGATAGAAGTATCTCACCCCCTACACTGTACAGCTCCTTTGGATTTTTGCATCCTGCATTTTTTAGCATTAAATTTCAGCTGCCATATTCTAGACCATTCTTCAACTTTAGCTAGATCTCTCCTCATGTTGTCAACTCCTTCCTGTGTGTCTACCCTATTGCAGATTTTGCTATCATCTGCAAACAAGCAAACCTTACCCGACAGTTCTTCCGCGATATCACTAACAAAGATGTTAAACGGAATCGAACCAAGGACAGATCCCTGTGGCACACCACTAGTAACCTCCTTTTCCTCAGAGTGAGCTCCATTTAGCTGTTCCCTTTGTTGCCTCCCACTCAACCAATTTCTAACCTAGTCAGTAACTTTAGGGTCCATCCCAGGAACACTTAGGGGCATGTTTACTAAAAGCCGTACAATTGCGTGCCGCACAATAGCGCACGGAAACGCGGCACTCAAACGCTCAGAAACGCTCTTAAACGCCCCGCACAAGTGCGCTTGGGCCCCGCACAATTGCGCGCCGCACTAACGTGCCCCGCACAAGTACCCGGCCCGCAAATGTCCGATAGAGGCGTGGAAAGGCATTCTGAGGGCGGAGGAAGGCTCCCGAGGGGCGGAGAGACGGGGTCAATGGGCGGGGAAGGGGAGGGGAGAGGCTCCCCGCACAGTATCGGGGACGAATTTGCAGGTTAAAAATAGCGCGAGTGAAACACTCACGGTAGAGGGCATTTAAAGGGAAGAGAAACCATTTCCGTCAGCAATGTACAGGGAAACCGGGGAAACCTGCAAAACGTGAGCAGTGTGATACATGTGCACAGAACAAAAGTGCAAATAAAGATAGAAAAAGACCCAAACAAACATATTAAAAATAGGAAGTCAGCTGGGGAACCCTGATATTAATGGGCAAACATAAGAAACACACCCAGGAAAGCTCCAAAGAAATGAAATGAAGTATGGAAGGGGCTACGGAGCGGAGACCCTTCCAAAAACCATTTCCTTTTTTCTGAGCCTTCCTGGGAGTGTTTGCTATGGTTGCCCATTAATATCACTGTTGCCCAGCTTGGTTATATTTATCCCCAGTTCGTCGTGGTCGGTTGAGGGGTTTATTTGCACTTTTGTCACCAGACAAGGTGACTGAGCCCACAGTACAAATGTGCAGAGCAGGGTTTTTGACTCCTTTGGTCAGGTTTCCCACCCCCAGGGACTGCACTATCACTGTGGCCACAGTGTGGTGCAGTAGACAAAGGCAGTACCTCTAGGACCAGAGGGTCACAGGTTCAAATCCAAGCTGGGGCTCCTGCCAACCCAGTCCCCATATTTTACCCACCACTAAACAGAGATAGTAAAGACACTCCTTTATTGCAGAGAACATAAGCATGGTTCACACACCCATTTTGTACCCAACACCGCACACACACCATAACAATGGGCATTACCAACAGCCAAGTCCCCCAAATGCAGTCCTGGAGTGCCACAACCCAATCAGGTCATATGTTTTCCAAGATACGGACATGCCAGCATGTTGGTGGTAGGGTACAGGTGGTGGAGGGGGCAGTGGCTGCTAGCCACAGAAGACAGTGGCCGAGCCATGTGCAGGCTGGCACGTCCACTGCAACATAGGCCCTGTCGGATGTACAGTCATGGACTTCCCAGGGAATTCAGCATATCTGTGGCAACACAGTGGTGCAGTGCACACAGACAGTGTGTGCAGGAGCAAAAGGTCACAGGTTCAAAGCCCAGCTGGGGCTACTGCCATTCCTGTCCACATATTTTCCCCACAACTAAACCATGTTAGTAAGGGCAATCCTTTATTGCTGGGGATATACGCATTGGTCATACGCCTATCTTTTACACCACCAAGCACAGACACCATGACCAGGGGCATTACCTAGAGCAGAGTCTCACAAATGCAGTCCTGGAGGACCACACACCATTCAGGTTCCATACTGCCACTCATACAAATAACCGTGCTGTATATCTATGCACCACCCCCATGGCATGTAGATGTAGCTCATGCATATTCATGAGGGACAGCAGGAAACCCCAACCAGTGTATTGCAAACCTGGACTGGATTTGGGAACCTCTGCCGTACAGCAGCAGCCAACAGGGACAGACACACCCACACCCACACCCACAGGCCCCATTGGCCAATGCCTCCTGGTGAGGCAGGACATCGGGCCCTGCGTGCATCTCCCAATACCAGCACTTGCATACCTTAGCAATGTCACCCTACACCAGGGTATATGGTACACAGCTCTCAAACGTTTGCTATGAGTACTGGCAGATAGATATCCCTACGTTACGCACAGTCTGCTCTATGAGCTCCATCATAATAATCTATCTGATGTTTGCGGTGTGTGCGTCAGGTCTGGCCCCTGACAGTGTTTACCACCCTAGGGAGGGACCCCCAACGGTATTGCATACCATACCCATGCCTGTACTGTGCCCAGGACTGGTGTGGTGGGCAAGGACTCTGAACCCCTCTATAGTAGCACAATGCTGGCATACGTGTGGGAGTGTGTGTCTGTCTATACAGTGTGTGTTGGCTGCAAACATTGTCCACAGTTTTGGCCTGATGATGTGCATAATGAGCAGCAAGGTACCATGGGTATAGCTCAGACAGGGTGGGCTGGCCAGGATGCATCTGCACAGGGCATAGGGCACTGGCAGGGACATTGTAGTGGCCGTCCACCACCTCCACAGACAGGGTGACCTCTGTATGTGCTGCTGGGCTTTCACTCCACCCTGACTGTGCAGTGATGGCAGCATGGCTAGGCACCCCCATAGTGCTTCATAGCACTTCCCTCATGTGATATATATGGGTCACCTGTTGGGGCCTAGTCACTGATGTATCTGCTTGTGTGTGCTGCCATCCCAGTTGTGGGTGCATGCATTTCCAGTGGGACTAACCAGCAGACTGTTCACTGCTGGTATGTGCCCTGCTGGAGTGCCTTGCAGTGGCTGATGGCTTGATGCAGGGGAATATCAGATAGTGGTGGGGTGCATCTTAGCATATCCAGGCCTACTGTCTGTCTGATATTGTGGTCTGGGTGTGTGTGGGGCTGCTTGGACTGCCCTGTAGGGTGTCTGTTCCCCAACAGGACTGGGGTTGATGGTCCACTCTACTGCCATCATTGCAGGGGGGGTGGTGGTGTATATAATGGGGATCTGTTGATAGGAGACCCTGCCTGTTTACCACCCTCAGCTGGGGGGGGGGGGGGGTGTTGGGTTGGTGGTACATAGCCCACCTAGGGGTCTAGTGGGGTTCCCCCTGACTGAGACAGACAGAGATATCCAAGGTGTTCCTGCAGAAACTACCTATCTCACAGATTACGACTGTTTTGGAGCTCTGCCATGGCCTCTCTCAGCCATGGAGGGTGCTGTGGACCTGGTCCAGGGCGCCTCATCGCACACTCAGGGTGAGCACAGTTCCCGCACAGTGTGACTGTGTGTAGCTACTCTGTGCAAATTAAACACCCGGTCAGTACCTCCTACCAGGCCAAGGTGCTGTGTGGGTGCACACGGACACGTCCCCCTACCAGGCCGGGGAGCTGTTGGGGTGCATTCCCCATCTTGTGTTCATCTGTGGACAGCTGATTTGCATGTGCAGTGCATCATGGGTATGGGTGGCCTAACCCTATCCTGGTTCCCACAGCAGACTGTCTGTGTGGTGACATGCAGGCTCTCTGCAGCCAGCCAGGGGCTTGCTGGCAGCTATATAGCTGTAGCCCAATGGTTACTTCACTGCCTGTGGAGCCAGTGGTAATGGGTTTGAGCCCACAGTGGGGTTATTTGATAGGGTTGTCTAAAGCTTTTTTTAGATTTAATGTACATATGTTGCTGCCATCAAACACACCCTCAGTGTACTGTACCCATAAGGTGCCTCTGAGGGTGCTTTATAGGGCACCCTATAGGGCACCTTATGGTTGCCGTCCATATAAGGTGCACTATACATTATCCTGTGACGCAACATATATGGTGCCCTATAGGGGACATTCAAGGGTGCCTTGGCGGACAGTGAACTTTAACATGTGCCTTATGGGCCGCCTTATGTTAACACGCTTTGTGAGTGCGTTTGCTAGTAGTGATAACTGAAATTAAAATAGATTGCCCCCTACAGCACTCATCCCCATAATACACACTGCCTCAGTGAGCCTTCTTCATTGGGCACTGTGGGGGATTGAACCCCTGATCTCTGCACCATTGGTCAGTGTCTTAACCATTGTGCTGTGGCTCTGTTCCTATGCTTGGGCATCTGCGCACCGCCTTATGCCGCCCAAAATTAACAGTGCACCGCCTTATGCCGCCCAAAATTAATATGCCTCCTAAAGCACTTTTACCCATTACAGTTAATGCCTCGGCCAGCCCTTTTTGTTGTGCACAATGGGGAATTGAACCCATGGCAGCTGCACCCACAGTCAGTGTCTTAACCATTGTACTATGGCTCTGCTCCTTTGTGTGTGCATATCAGGGTGCCACTTAGCCTTCCCACGCACTATTATGCACGGCGCACAATAGCGCGGCGCACAATAGCGCCCCGCGCAAATGTGCGATCGCTTACTCCCGTTGTTTTTCTTTTCTCTGCCTGAACCGCCCACTCCTTATATGGCACAGGCACACTACCGCGGCCCCGCACATTAGGAATGTTTAGTAAACAGACCCCTTAGTTTGTTTATAAGTAGCCTGTGTGGAACGGTGTCAAAGGCTTTACTGAAATCTAAGTATGCCACATCTAGGACTCTTCCTTGATCTAACTCCCTGGTCACCCAGTCAAAGAAATCTATCAGATTTGTCTGACAAGACCTGCCTCTGTTGAATCCATGCTGCCACGGATCTTGCAATCCATTGGACTCCAGAAACCTCACTATTCTCTCCTTTAGTAGCCTTTCTAATAATTTACTAACCAGAGAGATTAGACTTACCGGCCTGTAGTTCGCAATGTCATCCTTACATCTGCTTTAATGTAAAGGGACCACATGTGCCTCTCTCCAGTCTTCTGGCACCACTTCCGACTCCAAAGAGGCATTGAAAAGATCATTGCAATATAATCATCTTTCTCAAATAGGCTGGGTGTCCACTATGCAAACTTTGAATGCAAGAACCAAGATCTTAAATTCTTTCCCAAGACTGGAAGCCTTTGCAGTTGCACCGATAAAGGGCGAGCGCTGCCTCTTGCTCCATCTATTGCATACTATGCTGCCACATTTTGAAGGACCTGAAGCCTTCTAATGGCATTCCTAGGTAGTCCAAAATACAAAGATTACAGAACTCCAGCATACTAATAAGAAGAGCCTGGACGATTGTACACAATACAGACAAAAAAGACTGAAAAAGGAGTTAGTTGTTGAACGAAGTGTAGTTGGTAGTCCATCCCATATACCACAAATGAAATTTGAGGCTAGGAGAGAACCTTCAGAATACAATCTTACCCTTCATTTTGTATCAAATCTTTAAATGGTACTGCCATTCCCTCCATCATAGGCCTGGTAGCTAACCAATCCTAATCCAACCTAACAATGTACAACCCTTATGTCTTTTGGATATTAAGGAGTTAATTCTATATATATTTATATGTGTTAACAATGCCTATTCTATAAAATGGGGGAGGAGTGGTCTAGTGGTTAGGACAAGGTACTTCAGGCCGGAGGGCCGGGGGTTTAAGTCCCACCTGGGGACAGCAATCTCAGGCCGGAGGGACTGAGATTTCTAGTCCTATAGGCACTCCTTGTGGTCTTGGGCAAGCCACTTAACCCTCCATTGCCCATGTTCCCTGTAAGTATTAGCGTATGTGTCTCATATCCCCTTGTGTTAAATGTATCCCCCAATTGACCGCTTTGACCCGGTGAAAAGCGGGATATAAATACAGCTAAATAAATAAATAAATAAATAAAATGAAATCCTTGCAGATTTGGCTTCAAAGAGTACTAGCATAAGTGGTCATGAATGCATGCAAATGAAGCCGCTGTCACTTAGGGCTGCTCTGGAGCAGGCGTAAATTACCACACGTATTTTATGAGTTGGGTTATTACATAAAGTATGTGCATAAATTAGCACTCTGCCCATGCTCTTCCCAAACTGCACATGCCTTCGGTCCATGGCTGGTACTTTCAGAATAGCAACCAACTAAACTCTGCACTTAAGTGCTAAACCACTAAAATGCCACGATTTATGCATGTACACATGCATGGAAATCTAGCTGTGTTTTACCGGATTACCCTCTGTGGAGGTAATTTTTGAAGGAGTCACAGTAAGTTATGCACCATCTATGTATTCGTAAATCAAGGATTTTTAGTGATTAAGAACATAAGAACATAATATAAGAACATAAGATATGCCATACTGGGTCAGACCAAGGTCCATCAAGCCCAGTATCCTGTTTCCAACAGTGGCCAATCTAGGTCATACATACTTAGCAGTTTCCCCAAAAGACACAGGTTCCACAATGCTTATACTGGGTCAAGCATTGATATCCTGGGTCCCTTCTTAATAATGGTTTATGGACCTTTCCTCCAGGAACTTGTCCAAACCTTTTTTAAACCCCGCTACACTAACAGCCTTAATACATCCTCCGGTAACAAATTCCAGAGTTTGATTACACGTTGAGTGAAAAAAATATTTTCTTTTATTAGTCTTAAATAGTTTACCCTGTAGCTTCATTGTGTGTCCCCTAGTCTTTATATATTCTGATAAGGTAAACAATCGATCTACGTTTACCTGTTCCACTCCGTTCATTAATTTATAGACTTCTATCATATCTCCCCTCAGCCGTCTCTTTTCCAGGTTAAAGAGCCCTAACCTTTTTAACCTTTCTTCATAGGAGTATCCTTCCATCCCCTTTACCATTTTGGTGGCTCTTCTCTGAATCTCTTCTAATAATGCTATATCCTTTTTAAGATACTGCGACCAGAATTGCACACAATATTCAAGGTGCGGTCTCACCATGGAACGATATAGAGACATTATAATATCTTTTGTTTTATTTTCCATTTCTTTCCTTATGATACATGGCATTCTATTTGCTCTCTTGGCCGCCGATGCACACTGACCAAGGGTTTTAACATGTTATCCACAATGACGCCTATATCTTTTTCCTGGGTGGTGGTTCCTAATGTGGAACCTTGCATCGTGTAATCATAGTTTCGGTTGTTCTTCCCTAGGTGCATAACTTTGCACTTGTCCACATTAAATTTCATCTGCCATTTGGATGTCCAGTCTTCCAATTTATCAAGATCCTCTTGCATTTTCCACAATCCTCTTGGGTTTTAACCACTTTAAATAGTTTTGTGTCATCTGAAAATTTGATAACCTCACTCGTTATTCCACTTTCCAGGTCATTTATGAATATGTCAAAAAGCAGCGGACCCAGAACAGATCCCTGGGGTACACCACTATTCACCTTTCTCCATTGGGAATATTGGCCATTTAGCCCTACCCTCTGCTTTCTATCTTTTAACCAGTTCCTGATCCACCATAGTACACTGCCTTCTATCCCATGACTCTTTAGTTTTACCAAAAGTCTCTGATGAGGGACCTTGTCAAAGGCTTTCTGAAAGTCCAGATACACTATATCAACCGACTCACCTTTGTCCACCTGTTTATTCGTACCTTCAAAAAAACATAAAAGATTAGTAAGACAAGATCTTCCTTGCCTAAAGCCATGTTGGCTGTCTCCCATTAGGCGATGACTATCTACATGCTGAGTAATTTTGTTCTTTATGATGGTTTCTACCATTTTTCTCAGTAATGACGTCAGGCTCACTGGTCTGTAGTTACCCGGATCACCCCTGGAACCTTTTTAAAAATTGGTGTTACATTGGCAATCCTCCAATTTTCAGGTATTACAGATGATTTTAATGAAAATTCACAGATTACTAATAGCAGGTCTGCAATCTCATATTTCAGTTCTTTCAACACCCTTGGATGTATATCATCTGGCCCACGTGATTTGCTACTCTTCAGTTTATCTAATAGTTGTAATACATCTTCTCGATGTATCAATATTTCCTTCAATTCTTTCGCACCTTTAAATACCACTTCAGTCATGGGTAACATCCCTACTTCTTCCTCAGTAAAGACCAAAGCAAATAATTCCGCTATCGCCTTGTCGCCTCTTAGTGCCCCTTTAACCCCTCTATCATCTAATGGACCAACTGTCTCTCTCACAGGTTTTTTGCTACGAATGTACTTGAAAAAGTCTTTATTTCACGTTTTAGCTTCTGCAGCAAGCTTCTTCTCAAATTCTTCCTTTTCCTACCTTATCAATGCCTTGCATTTGACTTGCCAGTGCTTGTGCTGTTTCCAGGTTTCGTTGTTTGGCTCTTTTTTCCATTTCCTGAAAGATGCTTTTTTGGCAACAACTTCCTCTCTGACCACACCTTTAAACCATGCTGGCAGTTTTTTGGACTTCCTTCCACTTTTCTTAAAGCATGGAATACAGCTGGTCTGGTCTTCGAAGATAGTATTTTTCAACAACACCCAAGCTTGATGTAAGTCTTTAACCTTTGCAACTGCTCCTTTTAGTTTTTTCTTAACTATTTTCCTCATTTTATCATAGTCTCCCTTTCAAAAATTAAAAGGTAGTACTGTGGATTTCGTTACTATCCCTCCTCCACTAATTAAATCAAACATGATCATGCTATGATCACTTTTGCCAAGTGGCTCTAACACCCTTATCTCTTGCACTAGATCTGGTGTTCCACTAAGGACTAGGTCCAATATGGCTTCCCCTCTGGTCGGTTCATGAACCAGCTTCTCCAAGAAGCAGTCATTTATTTCATCTAGGAACTTTATCTCCGTAGCATGTCCTGCCGTGACACTGATCCAGTCGATACCGGGGTAATTGAAATCACCCATTATTACTGCGCTGTAACTTTTGTTAGCTTCCTTGATTTCTTTGAGCATTTCATCATTCATTTGATCATTCTGGCCAGGCGGTCGATAGTACACCCCCACTGCCATCGCCTTCCCTTTTTTACATGGAATTTCAATCCATAGAGTTTCTACAGCAAATTTTGTTTCCTGCAAAATGTTAATCCTTTCTGACTCAATGCCCTCTCTAACATAGAGTTCAACCCCTCCACCAATTTGATCAGCTCTATCATTACGATATAGTTTGTACACAGGTATCTCAGTGTCCCACTGGTTGTCCTCCTTCCACCATGTCTCTGATATTCCAATAATATCTAACCTCTCATTTAGTGCTATATATTCTAACTCTCTCATCTTATTTTTTAGACTTCTAGCATTTGCATACAAGCATTTTAGAGACTGTATTTTATTCATATTAATCTGGCTATTGGTAGACATGGGTAATTTGGGATCTTTGAGCTCTGTCTGCTCCATACTCTAGGGCATTTGGGCTACTTTACTGTTTTTTGGAACCTCTCTGCTTTTGGTAGTATCCTTCAAGGATACATTCTTCTGAATCATGCGCTCTTGGGCGACTGTCGGCTTTCCCCTATTGTCTAGCTTAAAAGCTGCTCTATCTCCTTTTTAAAGGTTAAAGGATTCTTGTGGGTAAATGCATACTTTAGCCGTTTGCTAGTCTAGAAGTGAGTGCATAAGCCCAATGATGTGTCTTTCCACTGAGAGAAGATCTTGGGTAAAGCATGAGTGGAGCAAACAAGTATGTGCATAAATTATAAAATACTATATTCCATAGACAAGAAGGGCAAATGCAGACGCACTTTTTGATGATGTCTCAGATGGAGCCTGTGTGCTCTATGGCCTACTCCCATGAGGAGAAGTCCCACATTCTCATGCAGATATCCAGTCAGGTAATCTTTTTCTGTTCACGAACAAGTGAAGATGAATCTTCCTCCCCTCCCATCCCTAAACTCAGAAAAAAAGAAAAAGCCAAGGAACAAGCTCATCCTGTGACTCCAATCAAAAGTGAAACTTAAGCGGTACTGCTTCCATGGGCACCACAAGGATGGTTTCACAGTTTACAAAGCCTGCCTTTTCCATTCAGAAGTCCCCTGCCAGGCCCAGCTTTGGTTTCAACAGGGGACACTGAATTTGAAACTGTCACTACCACACAAGCAGGAGCGGATTCCCTCTTTTCAGCAGTGGTGAAACAGCATGGATCCCAGCAATGGGGCCATTGTTCTCTGCCACGGGTAGCAAAAGACTTACTTCCTGCTCAACAATGCCCACTAAAAAAGCCTCAGCAAATCGAGCACCTCCCCTTAAGGATACTGTAGGCAAGTGTAAGTCAAAACTAAAATCTGCTCCTACCAAATCTGCCCAGCTCCAGACAGTATCCAGAGAAGCAAATCATAAACATAAGCATAAAAGGAAGAGCTCTGACTCTTATCCTCGCAGAGCCAGACGGTATTTCTCTCAGGGGCGACACTCAGTTAGCTGGTACTTTCTGAATCATGAAATTAGCTAGATCTCCCCCCCCCCCCCCATTCCTAGCTCCACCATTTCAAACCACACAGGCTCAGAAGCTGGTAGTTTTCTTAGTGTCTAAAATGCCTAAATTTCTATAGGAGACGTCATTGTTCTTCAGTGCTCAGACAGTACACCTGCTCCTGTACTATCATCACAGCCCACTTTTACTGTATTCTCCAGATCTTGGTCAGCCATAGCTACAGTTTTATCACTTGATCCATCTGTGCAGTCTCAAGGGGCCTGATTCCCAGAGACACACCATATACATTCGTACCAGATTGCAATGATGGTTACTGTTCACCTCTCAATATGCCTTGCTTCTATCAATGGAAATCTGCTCTTAAAGAGAGAGACTCTGTAACTTCAGAGCATCATGACCAGCATGCTGATGGCACCACCCCTTAGGAATTAAATACAAAAATGTTTAACGTGCTATCATTAGGCTCATCCCACCATTTGGTTAACGGGAAGGATTTCCAATACATCCATATTGACTCCAGATCCAGTAGAAGAAACAAACAGAATACTCTCACAGTCCCAACATGAATCTGTAAGACCAAACAAATAACGAGTAACAGGGCATTCACATATGTAGCCCCCACCCAATGGAACTCCCTCCCGGAAGCTTTAAGAGCAATTAAAGACCTTCAAACATTCTGAAAAGAATTAAAAACATTGAACATTACAACAACCCCAATCCCCTCTGCAATGAAAACTCAACCCACACCCCTGCCCCACAGCCCCCATAGCTCTACCATCCCCAAATCAATTGCCATCCTACCCCCAATCGATATTAGATCACTCTATGTACCAACATGCACCCTGTTGTATATATGTTTCAGTTATCATGTACACTCATTATTGCTCCGAATGATGTACAGATGTTCATAGTTGTATTGTAAATAGTTAAATAGGGCTCTTTAGCCTGGAAAAGAGATGGCTGAGGGGAGATATGATAGAAGTCTATAAATTAATGAACGGAGTGGAACAGGTAAAAGTAGATCGATTGTTTATGTTATCAGAATATAGAAAGACTAGGGGACATGCAATGAAGCTACAGGGTAAACTATTTAAGACTAATAAAAGAAAATATTTTTTCACTCAACGTGTAATCAAACTCTGGAATTTGTTACCGGAGGATGTAGTAAAGGCTGTTAGTGTAGCTGGGTTTAAAAAAAGGTTTGGACAAGATCCTGGAGGAAAGGTCCATAAACCATTATTAAGAAGGGACCCAGGATATCAATGCTTGACCCAGTATAAGCATTGCGGAACCTATGTCTTTTGGGGAAACTGCTAGGTATGTATGACCTAGATTGGCCACTGTTGGAAACAGGATACTGGGCTTGATGGACCTTGGTCTGACCCAGTATGGCATATCTTATGTTCTTAAATGTTAAAAACACATCTACAGTGTTCTATGTATACTGTTAATTACAATGTAAACCATCCTTGATCTCTGGATTTCAAATAAAATAAATAAATAAATTCTGCAATCTTGTGCTGACTCTAAGGAAATCATAGCAGTACTAGTGCACCCAGGGTCTTCAGGACCTTCAACTATTCATCTGGAGGACCCCATTTATTCCAGCCATCTCTAGATGTCTTACGTTGAAGTATAAGATACTCTCAGCACCAGGACATGACTATTTGCAGTCGCCTCACCAGTCAGTGATATCCAAAATTGCTCTGAAGCACAGCAAGCCTGCTACGTTTCAGGTTTATGCACCCCAGGGCAAGCAGCACAGACTCAATGGGAAAATGTTCACCCTAAAAATTGTGGCTCATCAGCTTAAAATCCTTTGTTCTCATCACACCTTACTGTCATAGACTGAGGATCCACAGGATGAATTGCACCTGAGTCTTCAAGAGTCCATGTATCATCTCATCCAATCCATGTATGATGCCTATGAGCACCCACCATCACGGCTCCAAGCACATTATGGCTAAAAGCCTCCAGCCTGAAAGACGATTTACATGATCGGTTGGCTGATGCTTCCTCCTTAGGCAACAGTCTTTTTAGAAACAAAGTGAAAGAAATGGTTTCACAAATAGAAGACAATAGCTCCATAGTGAAGGAACTCTCAAGCTCTCCCCAAAGCACAATAGGTGGCCATCGACACAAAGGTCTTATAAATCAAATGGATTCATTTCACCCAGTGGGATGAGGCACATAAACAAAATCCTTTCATTTCTCTGAGTTCCTCATCTTTTTCATCTGGCTGAATCAGGGCTTAAGACTCATTAAATTAAGATTCACTTTGTGTCTATAGCTGCTTACAATAATTGTGCCAGTGGGAAAAACAGTTTCCACAAACCCTTTGGTCTCAAATTCACAAGAGGTCTCATGAAGACAAGACTGACTCTGAAACCTCCTACACATACATTTGGGACCTCCCTTTGAACCCCTAGGACAGGCTTCCCTGAAGTATCTCACCTGGAAGATTGTATTTCTTATGGCAATAAGCTCGACAAGAAGGATCAATGAACTCCAAGCTCATATTCACTGCCCTCTGTACGCTTAATTCTACCACAACCAAGTTGTTCTTTGTATGCACCCATATTAATCAATCCATAGTTGGATAGCAGACATTCTCTTCTTTACTGCCTTCAAGCTATGAAGGAGATAAGGAAAACATCACAGCTTTTCATTACCTACAACCCAAATAACCTAAACAAACCAACCACAAAAAAGACTATCAGTCTGGATTTCAGATTGCATCAATTTATGCCACATTCAAGCTAATGAACAACTCAAGGTTCAGTTGGACCACACTAACTCAAGGTAAAAGTGACTTCTATGTCAAATTTACATTCTGTTCCAGTTCACGATATCTGCAAAGCTACCACGTGGGTGTCGATGCACACTTTCACAAAGCACTACTGTCTGACTTGTGCAGGATGCAGCTTTTAGAACTTCTTTGCTAAGTAACTCTGTGCCATTCCTCTGCACCTCCACTCTGGTTTTTACCTCAGATGGTTAAGACAAATGAACATGGACATGACCCTCAGCTCTGGATTCACTGTAAAGTGTGCCTGCATGTGCTTTACTAATCTATGGAGAAGGAAGAATTGCCTACTTGTAATGGAGTTTCTCCATAGAGAGCAGGGAAGCACGGCCACATTTAATCTCCTGCCTTCCCTTCAAATAAAAAAGAACAAAAAGGGAAATGGAAATACCTCAGATGAAGAAATACATTTTATAAGCATAGCTGCACACAGGTTACTGGAACGTGGGAACTGGCTCATGCAGGTGAAAGAATTTTGAAAGACTTCTTATAGCTAGAGGAGGGCTCCAGGCATATTAGCTCCATCTATGATGTCACAATAAAGTGTGGCTGCAATTTCCTGCTTTCTATGTAGAACCCCCATTACAGGTAAGCAACTCTGCTTAATTAACATACATTCTTGAGAAATCAAGAATGTATACCAACCATAGGGCTGATGTAAGTGATTGTGCTCAGATCTAACATGTTTTTGAACACGTATTCCCTATTTTATAAAGCAAAGTATGCATGTACTTTATAAAAAAAGGCATGAAATCACAAACTAAAACATGCATCAACTACATGGGACTTTATAAAATTACCATCTAAGTTAACACACATTTTCATTTGCCTACGTAAAGCCTATTTTGTAAGGAAAAGTAAGTGGCCAAAAATATGTGGTAATCTAAGGCACGATCACTTATGCCAGCCTTGGGTCTGATATATATGCCAGTGCCTAGATTTGTAAAGAACATGCATAAATTATAGTATTTTATAATGCACATACTTGGGCACTCTATCTACACTCTGCCCAAAGGCAGCCATATGTGTGCCCACAGTGAAAGTACACACCATCAGTATATACTTACAGAATAGCAACCATTTCAGGCACATGTGTATATGTCCATTTATTAGGTCAATCACTAAATGCACATGTTGATGGCATGTCACTTTTGGTGGCCTCCTATAAAATTACGCTCTAGGAATCTACTCACTGAAGTATAGAACCTAAACATCCATTAATTGCCTCCATGGTATTAGATGGTGTTTGCAAAATGGGAGCAACCAAATGGATGTCATCCACATATGAAAAAGGCATGCCCTTTGGGGGTCATTCCAGAACACGAATAAGGGGTTTGTATATGTGGCAGGGACACTTATATGCCGAAAACATCTCTAACCGTATTCAGAAACAATGCTGCCATGCACGTCCATGGCGCTAGCAAGGGGATCTCAGCACATAGGTGGAAGAGGGCAGAACAGGGGTGTGGTCATCTGCAGAGATGTAGAAAGCATATTAAGGAAAGGCCCATTTACATATTAAGTGTTTCCTGGAAACATCCATGTTATTCCTGCTGAAATGTGGTATAATCCACAAACAAAACCCCAACTATCGGTAATACCAAAAAAGTTCAAAGTATTATTGAATTACCCACACAAACCCTTCCCAAAATAACTAAATATAAGTAAATTTCTTTTTGTCGGATGGGACCAAGGGAGATTAGAAAATTGCTCTAACCACACCAGATGGCAGCATCCATTTTATTCAAGTTTCAAAAAACTGCGTATTAGCATTTAAAAGGACTTAACTTAATATTGATGAAAAACGTATTCAGTAACGCGGCAGAACACAGTCCTCTGTGAATAAGGCACGACGTGCACGTTTCGGAAACAATTCCTGTTTCAAGTGCAATACTCTTCAATCTGTGTAAACCACCAAAAAACGCCGAGTTTTTCACTCGGATTATTTCACCGGAATAGGTATTCTTATTGGCCACAAGCAGCCATCACTCACAACAAAGATCCAATCAATCAGCAGGGAAACCCCACAGAATCCTTCTCTTGCTGGTTTGGTTAAAATGTATATGCCACCAATCTAAAATTCTAGGTGGCTTCCAAACATATACATGCAATTGAGTAAAGCTGATGTTACAATAAAACAAACATAATAATAAAACATTACATTTAATTAACAAAAAAACACTTATACATCCCCCCCATCAATCCATTATAAGTATCTGCACATCAGATTTATTTTGCTATGACCAGATTATTGATGAGGAGGGAAGATATAAAATGAGCTAAACTAATCCCGGTAGTCATGAATTCAAATGCTGGATTGGACTGTGCTAGAGCTGGAAAAATCCAGAATTCAGCAGCAGTGAAGCTATCAGGCTACTAAACAAAATTAAACTGAGATGTTCCCTTAAAATTTGAAATTTCCTTGAATGTTAACAGACAAAGGGGTATGTTTACTAAACCCTCTTAACGTGCGCACCGCGTTAGTGTGCAGGATGCCATAAAAGGAGTGGGCGGTCCGGTCAAAAGTAGCAAAACAGGAATAGCGCACGATAACGCGTGCAGCGGCGCACATTATCGGGCGAAATGCCGCTGAGCGCATTAGCACGCGGTAATCTTAAGTAGGTGCCCAGACATGCACCCACAGAAACAGAGGTGTAGCACAATGGTTAATACACTGACTGAGGATACAGGAGTCATGAGTTTGATCCCACAGTGTGCCTAATACATAAAGCTGGCTGAGGCATCAGCTTTGACATATAAGTATTGTTTCCTGAGGCATATTATTTGTATTTTAATTATTGTTGCCAGCAAACACACCCTCATGTGCCGTAACCTAAGGAGCTGCATAAGGCACCCTATAAGGCACCCCATAGGGCACATTATAAAGTGCACTGTCCGCCATGGCACCCTATAATGTCCCCTATAGGGCACCCTATAAGGCGCTCCATAGAACACCTTATAAGGCACCTTATACGGACTGTAACCATAAGGTGCCTCGGAAGGCGCTTTATAGGGTGCCCTATAAGGCGCCTTATAGGGCGCCTTCTGAGGTACCTTATGGTTACAGTACCCTGAGGGTGTTTTGCTGGCAGCCCTAATGTACATTAAAAAAAGACAATGCTTTGGACAGCCCTATCAAATAACCCCTACTGTGGGTTTGAACCCATGACCTCTGGCTTCAGAAGTAGTGAAGTAACTAGTGGGCTACAGCTCCATAACTGCTACGTCACCACACAAACAGTCTGCTGTGGTCACCAGGATAGGGTTAACCCACCCATACCCATGATGCACTGCAAATCAGCAGTCTACAGATAACCACAGGATGGGGTATGCACCCCCACACCACCTCAGCCTGGTAGGGACTACTGACCGTACGTGGTACTGGCACAGAGTAGCTACACACCGTCACATTGTGCAGGTACTGCACTCACCCTGAGGGTGAGGTGGGGCACCCAGCACCAGGTCCACAGCAGAGATAGGCCATGCTGCAGGTCCCCAGCAGTGCTAATGTGTGAGATAGGTAGTTTCTGCAGACACACCTTGGATATATCTGTATGTCTCAGTCAGGTTTAGCCCCTATGGACCCCTAGGAGGATTAAGTACCACCACCCTCCTCCTCCAGGGCTGAGGGTGGTAAACAGGGTCTCCCACCAACAGATCCACATACTACCTCCCTGCAATGGTGGCAGTAGAGAGAAAACCATCAACCCAGTCCTGCTGGGGAACAGACACCCTACAGGCAGTCAATGCAGCTCTGTACACATCCATAACACAATAGCAGACAGACATTAGGCCTGAATATGCTAAGCTGCACCCCACCACTATCACATATTCACCTGCAGCAAGCCTTCAGCCGCTGCACCCTGCAAAGCGTTCCATCAAGACACATACCAGCTGCAGACAGTCTGCTAGCTAGTCCATAGTGCATGTTCCTGATGGAAATACATGCACCCAGAACTGGGATGTCAGCATACACACCAAGCAGATAAGTAAATGACTGGGCCCCAAAAGGGAACCCATAAATATTACAAGAGAAAAATGCTGTATAGCACTATGGGGGAGCCTAGTCATGCCATGGTCACTGCTCAGTCAGGGTGAGAGTGATCTCCCAGCAGAACATGCTGTGGCTACCCTGTCTGTGCAGGTGGTGGCCGGGCACTACAATATCCCAGCCAGTGCCCTATGCCCTGTGCAGATGCATCCTGGCCAGGCCAACCTGTCCGGGCTATACCCATGGTACCTTGCTCCTCATTATGCACATTGGCAGGCCAATACTGGCAACAGTGCTGGCAGTGTGGGCTGTGGAGGGTGTTTGCAGCCACCACACACTGGATAGACAGACACACACTCCCCACACCTATGCCAGCATTGTGCAACTATAGAGGTGTTTGGCAGACCTGGCCACCACACCAGTCTTGGGCAGAGTGCAGGCATGGCTATGGTAAGCAATACTGTTGGGGGTCACTCCCCAGGGTGGTAAACACTGTCAGACACCAGACCTGAAGCACACTCCGCAGACATCAGAAAGGTTACTATGATGCAGCTCAATCAGCAAATTGTGCTTAACTTAGGAATTGCTATCTGCCAGTGATCATAGAAACCTTTTGATAGATGTGTACCGTATTCCCAGGTTTAGGGTGGCATTGCTAAGGTATGCAGGTGCTAGTATTGGGAGATGCACGCAGGGCCCAAGGTCCTGCCTCTCCAGGAGGCTTTGGATAATGGGGCCTGTGGGTGTGGGTGTGTCTGCCCCTGTTGGCTGCTGCTTTACGGCAGAGGTTCCCAACTCCAGTCCTGGTGTGCCAAACACTGTTCGGGCTTTCATGCTGTCCCTCATGAATATGCATGAGATACATCTGCATACCATGGGGGCGGCGCATAGAAATGCAGCACAGGCATCTTTATTAGAGGCAGCATGGAACCTGAATGGTGTTTGGCCCTCCAAGACTGCATTTGGGAGACTCTGCTCTAGGTAATGCGCCTGTTTATGGTGTCTTTGCTCTGTAGGGTAAAATGTAGGTTTTTTGGGCATGTTTACGTCATCTGCAATAAAGGCTCTGTCTGTATTAGCACGTTGTAGTAGTGGGTAAAATATGGGGACTGGGTTGGCAGGCACCATAGCTGGGACTTGAACCTGTGACTTTCTGCCTCCAAAAACACTGGCTGTGTGCACTGCACCACTGTGTTGCCACAGAGACAGTGCATTCCCTGGTGATACCATGACTGTTTGTCTGGCAGGGCCTGTCTGTTGCAGTGCATGGCACCCACCTACACAGGGCTAGGCATGGTCTGCTCTGGGCAGCTGCCACTGCCCCCCTCCACCACCAGTACCCCTCTGCCACCATGCTGACATGCCCTTCTGCTGGTGGTGCTGGTGGTGTGCAGTCTCAAGCCATCCAGTGTGCAGGTAGGCGGCTGCCTATGGTGCATGTTCTGGGGTAGGAGTGCCTGCATAGACGTCCACGCTTCCCCCCAACACCGCCTGCCAATGTTCTGTGCCCTTGGAGGTACCTGCTGGGTACTATCCCCTGTGACACTGTGATAAACACTCTTATGCCCATGTTGGGCCCTCATCAGTTGCTGTCTGGCTGCTGTACAGTTTCAGCATTCCTAAGTGCCACCTAGGCATCTGCCTAGTCCGCACTGTGCCCCAGCTGCACCACAGCATGTGCCTCCTGCAGCCCTCTGTATCCCCTTTCCCAGCATCTGTCCAGTTGCCCATTCCGACATGCCCGCCCTGCTGTTGTGGAACATGTGCATGCCATAGGAAACCTGTCCAATGGAGAGGGAAACCCTGATCAGTGCTATTTCACTGTGGGATCATTCACCTTGTATGGGGACGGAGCGTAGACCCTTCCAAAATTCATATCTTTTTTGGGGGGCTTTCTTGGGAGTGTTTTTTGATGTTTCCCATTACTATCACTATTGCCCAGCTTGATTATGATTTTTTTTTATTTTGTTGGGGTCATTTTCAATGTTTATTTGCCCTTTTGTTCCGTGCACATGTATCACACTTATCACTTTTTTGTTGGTTTCCCTGGTTTTGCTGTACATTGCTGACAGAAATGGTTTCTTTTCCCTTTAAATCAGCTCTAACGCGAGGTTTTCACTTGCGTTAGTTTTGGCCTCGAATTTCACATCGTTAGTGTGCAGGGAGCCTCTCCCCTCCCACTCTCCACCCATTGACCCCTTCTCTCTGCCCCTGGGGAGCCTTCCTCCACCCTCCGGGAGCCTTTCCCCGCCTTCAGCGCTTGTTTGCGCCGCTAAGGCACATTTGTGCCCCGTAAAGCGTCATTATCGCGCGCTAAGGTACCTTAGCGTGCGATAATTGCACAGCGCGCACGTTAAGAAGGTTTAGTAAACATACCCCAAAATATTTTAAATTTCAGTCTGGCAGCATAAAGAACACTAAACTGCAAATCTCAGAGATAATACATATTCCAGTACTCCCCTCCCCCCAACCAAAATCCTACAGTTGTCCTCACCAAGAACCCAGATTACAGGACTCATAGAGCAAATCTACTATCCATAACAGCACTAACTTCCAAAACTCACACAACATGGAGTGTACTGTGATAAGGAAACTTATCAGGACCTAGGAGATAGGGATCAGAAGAAGGAATTTACCCTAACAAAAGCCTCTGTTTTAAAAGGTCAAGGATATAAAACTCCCATTGTACCTAAAAAGCAGGTAATTCCTGGCTTCAATAAGTTACAGCATGCCCCTAGTGGTGAAAATGAGAGGGAATGCAAGCCTAGAGTAGGGAACCCTTACGTCACTGCATTCCCTAATCACTCAGCTGCCACAGGGGAATTTGATCTCTATCACCTGAGAGGAGAGAGGGAGGAGCAGGTCCCTGGGAGGTTTAAGTTTAGCTCTGTTTATCCAGATAAGGAGGACAACAGCAAAAGAGAGGAAAACTGCAAGAGAGAGAACAGCAGGAGCAGAGACAGCAGGAGGAGGAACAGCACAAGCAGAGCGGGCAGCACAAGGAGAGCTGCTGATGAGAGAGAAAGGGAAGGAAGTAGGAATGCCTACTGGAGAAGGAATGGAACAGTAAGAACAGCAGGAACCTGGAACACAGGACGGAGAACAGGGTGAGGTGAATGGTGGCCAGAGCATGAAAGAGGGGAAGCTGATACAAGTTTTGACCAAGGAATGAGTCCTAGAAGCTTAGCTAATAAGGAGCCCTACAGAGTTGCTGGAGACAGCTTTAACCATAATGGAAAGCAGTCAGATAAGCTATCTGGGTCTGAGTCAGAGATTGAGCCAATGCAACTGGATGACCCAGATTTACCTTTGGTAGAAGAGGACTCATGTATGGATTGTTCTGTATGCCATTCTGCCAATTCAGAGGGGTTGAAAGGGAGTCAACCTTAAAGAAAAACCTCCAATGTCCGATAGCCCACAGAACTGTGTTCAGCTTGTGAAGGTTCTGAGTTCAGGAGAAGTGTTGTACTGTGCAAAGCTGAAGCTACCTAATTACACTTGAGAACAGCTGTGAGCAGTGCTGTGCTCCGTCTGAAGCTGTACCAACAGAGAAAGCAAGAAAGGTTTTATTCTGGCTAAATACTGAGAAAACCTTGCCAAGTGGTTTTTCTACCAGTGAGAGTTTAACTGCCTGTAGGAAGTTTGCTGTGTTTAAGAAGACAAAGTATCCAGGTATAGTTCTGGACTGAAAGAAAAGAAACCTGGTTTAAAGTTTTGTTCCTGTTTGTTTTTGGACTGCACGGCAAGCCATGCCTGGTGGCATGTGCTGTTAGAATATTTGATTTATGCTGAAGAAAGCTGTTTTATTTGAATTCAAGTTGTATCCTGTGCTGAAATACAAGAATCCTGGTGAAACATTAAAAAGGTGAAAATTTGTGAACCTTAGCGTGCCTTTTTCCATGGTTAAATTTCTGTCATTTGCCTACCACTCAACCCAACTACAAGAAGGTGTTTTTACCTGAGGCCACATAATATCTAACTGAACTACCTTTCCCATAATGCACTAAAAAGGCAACCAGTTAGGAAAAGGCCTTTAAAGGTGAAGCACTCCAATGAGAAGCACGCCCCTCCATTCTGATGTAAGGGGCTAAGGGCGTGACAGTACCCAGAAAAGGGCAGCACCATAGTCAGAAGGCCTTATTACAACTACAACTAATACTGATTGTATAGCATTACAAGGCATTTGCAACACTGCACAGACACACGTACCAGACGGTCCCTGCTCAGCAGAACTTACAATCTAAGCAAGACAGACAACACAGCAGCTGTGGACAGGATGCATCCAGGGGGAATGGTCAGGAAACACAAGGAAGCTTAGGTGGATATGATCCAGTGGCACCAATGAGGTGAGCGCTCAGCCTGGATTTGAGAGAGGCCAGGGATGAAACTGACATACAGACTCAGGTAGTTTGTTCCAGGCATAAGGAGCAGCAAGGTATAGGGAGCAACATCTGGATTTGTCAGTAGCAGGGAAGGGCACAGATAGAATCAATCTGACAGAAGAGTGGTGTTCACGGGGAGGGGTGTAGGGAGAGATAAGAGGGGAATGGTAGTGGAGAGCAGCAGAACAAGTGCACTTGTAGGCCAGAGGTATGAAAAGGGCATACATTTTCTGATCAGCAGTATTATGCATCCTTTGGGGACCTGCAAAGTTAGTTTGGGGTTTTGTGGACTTGGTCAGGGTCCATCCCTAGCAGCTTAAGACGTGTTTGTAGAGATGCCCAGGGCAGGAATCACTGGGGCCAGTTCCTAATGCCACGTACCATTTGATGCAAGGTATATCCTGACATACATGTTCATATTTACATTCTTGTATACTAAATTGGGGTGCACTGGTCTTACCTAGCACGTTTCAGGTCATTTATTTATTTTTTATTTATTTATATTCTCTTATATACCGCGCTATTCTGCATCAGTGCGGTTTACATTGAACAAACTGAAATTACATTGAACAGGGCATTATAACTTGGAGATAACTATTTTACAGGGAACATGGGCTATGGAGGGTTAAGTGGCTTGCCCAAGACCACAAGGAGCACCTGTGGGACTAGAAACCCCAGTCCTTCTGGCCCAAGGCTGCTGTCCTCTAGTGGGATTTGAACCCCTGACCTTCCGGCCTGAAGTACCTTGCCCCAACCACTAGGCCACTCCTCCACTCCATGAAGTAAACAGGTATATGGTCTAGGTTGTAGCAGCTGTTATTTCGCATTGGTATTTATCTCTAGTGTGCATCGACACACTACTGTCTGTGATGGGCAGCTTGGGAGTTTTTCACGAAGGCGTGGCATCTGTGGGTACATCGCGGGGATGGGCAGGTTTCAGAATACGGTGGGCACGGGAATGTTTACCCATGTGCAAGTACGGAGCCAGCTGGATAACACTTGCAAATATCTGCCAAACACATCTATCTCTCCCGATTCTGTCAGTTCGGGCACATCCAGACCCACGAATGTGGAATTCATTTAGACGTGTCCGCGGGCCGGACATGCACGTTATGGAATTGGGCTTCATGTGTTTATTTTATTGTATTTAGTATGTTTACTTGTATTATGTATTTATTATGATTGCATTGTTGTAACTCACTTAGATTATTAGATAACAAGGGACTGAAATCGTTTAAATAAATACATGAATTGTACTTACAAGGAGCAATAGGAAGATGTTAAAAAATAGTGGTGATTAAGAGGACCCTTGAGGAATGCCATACTCTAAGGAATGCTTGGACAATAAATTTGAAAGCTCACATTAGACACATGGAGCCACATTCCGTACTGTGTGTCCCGGCCTCTGTACATCCGGTCGGAACCGGACGCACAGATGTAGACATGATTCTGATCCTGCGGGACACGTCTAACCCCCGTGGGATCAGAATCACAACTAGGCCTCTACGTGCAGACCGGGACCCAATTCCCATTGGGCTGCATGTACAGACCCCTGCCCGGCTAACTCAGTCAGGCTCCTGAATGGAGCCACGGTGCCATGGTGTCCGGTTGCCATGGCGCCACAGCTCCAGTCAGGAGCCGCAATCCCCAGCTGCCAACCACTTTCACCTTTCCCCACAGCCCGACTCCCAATCTGGTCTCCCATAGCCAGGGTCAGGTTGCAGGGAATCTCCTTCACCCCCTCACCATTTTGATCCCAGCTGAGCCTCCCATCCCCCTTCAGAATTAGCCCTTTACGTCTGGGGCCATGGACTGCCCACTGTCCACCCTAACTCTGTCTTTGCACTGCCCCTTCCTGCCCCCATCTAAGCTTTCCCATACAAATTCCTTGTTCAAACAGGGAGGCTTAGTCGGGGACAGCAAGGGGGATGAATAGTGGGATGAATAGTGGGGATGGACGACCCATTGGGATGTCCATCCCCACTATTCACGGGATAGAATAGGTCCCATTATCTGTTCCATGTAATTTAAGTTACGATTAGTTCTTAGATTGTGATATTTGTTAAGGTCTCTTTTTCGTGTAGCAGTTCAAGCACTTGTTTTGTCGTGTATTGATAACTGCAATTATAATTTGTATTTTAGACGATTCATAATTCTGTAGCTCAGATGAATGTTGGGATGTCTGTATTATTATCCAAAGTCTCCATACCTGAAAATGCTACACTGATTACCAGTTGCTAGTCAAATTAAATTTAAGGCTTTAAGGCTAATGTTTCATGGTAATGCATGAGTTATGTTAGGGATCTGATCGCCATTTATGATCTTTCCCAGCTATTATGGTTTTCAGGTAAAAAGTTTGCAATAGTACCTTCTTGTGCTGAAGCTAAACTTGTGGTACTATCAGCTAAGGTTTCCTCAGTTGCCAGGATCATACTAAGAAACAAACTGCCACAGAATTGTATAGATGAAATGAATTTGTAACCTACTGTAAAAAGCTAAAGACATTGCTATGTTCTGAAGCTTTCTAAAGGTTATTGTATATTTTTAAAATGTTTTCCAGTGTTTGTTGATTAACCTTAATGCTATTTTATATAGTTTGCCTGTTTTGTGTGTACTGATGTTTTGCATTGAAATGCACTCCACCAAAGACTGGATAATAAATGTGTGCTAAATAAATAAGTAGTTCTGAAAATAGGTAGAAATCTGCAGACGGCTCCATGTAACTGAATGGAATTTCCTGTGGTATGATGAGGCTTCTGCTGAACTGGTGAACTCATGCATGCTCGAAAAGGTTAATCGTAATGAGTTTTTCTATTGGGGTTTTCCCTGAGCATTTGAGGCTTGATCACAGGTACCAGGAGCTTTATAGCAGTCTGCATTTTATATCTTCTTATATTGCCATTCCCTGTCAGTTTTTGTTGTTGGGGCATGTAAAATATAGAGAACATGAGCAGACCTCCTTTTCCACAGCTTCCAAATGTCTATGTGGCAAAATGACTTTTCCGATGCCTATTTGTGCCTTATGCAGTTATAAGGTTGGACACGGCTCAGGATGTCTAGAGTGTTTCTGAGTTCGGGTGAGCCAAGTGCTGGGAACACCCCGGACATGTCTACCCCACGCCCCCTTTCAGACTTGGATGTCCTTGCCCTGGGGATGTCCACAGAGCTGGCTTCTAAAATAGCTCTGGGGACGTCTCCATGCTTTGGATGTCTCCATGTCAGATGTCCAAAGCACAAATAGGGCTTCTGAAATTACCCCGATGTTCCATGGCACCATTTAAGTGGCCAGCACTGCCAAATATATGAACAGAGTAGAGCACCAGCACCCTGAAGTTCAGGCCGCTGGTATTTAACAGTTTGCTCTTACTTCAGATACCTCTAGTTTGTGCCATAATAGATACAAGTAGATTATACCACTAACTCTTAGCATTAGCATTTTGAGACTTGCAAAGGGCTGAAAAAGATGTGAATTTAGGGGAAAGACTTTGGGGGATGTTTACTAAAGTGCGGTAAACGTGACTAACGCGCGTTATACGACGTTAACGACTGTAAGTGCCGTATAACGCGCGTACCGATGCGCTAACGACCGTTAACGTAATACTACGTGCGTTAAGCATAGTTAACGATCGTAAAGTCCCGCGGCGCGTTAAAACAGCGCAGAAGGTGGAGAGTGGGCGGAGAGAAGGGGTCAATGGGCGGAGAGTGGGCGGGGAGAGGCTAACGCACTGAATTCCTGAGCTCAATTCCAACGCGAATGAAAACCTGTCGTTAAAGGCATTTAAAGGGAAGAGAAACAATTTCCGTCAGCAATGTACAGAAAAACCGGGGAAACCCACAAAACGTGAGCAGTGTGATACATGTGCACAGAACAAAATCTCACATAAAACGTTAAAAATGACCACAAGAAACATTTTAAAAAGCATAATTCAGCTGGGCAACAGTGATAGCAATGGGCAACAAGGAACAACACTCCCTGGAAAGCACCAAAAAAAAAGAGAAATGATGTGTGGAAGGGTCTACGCTCCGCAGACCCTTTCAAAGATCATTTCATTGTAATGGAGCTGTCCTGGGAGTGTTGTGTAATGTATCCCAATGATATCATTGTTGCCCAGCTTGGTTATGGGTGTGTGCCCCTTTTGTGAGGTCTTTTCTGAGGTTTATGTGCACCATTGTCTGCATACAAGGTAAATGAGGCCACTGTAAACCTGTTGCAGAGCAGGGTTTCTGACTCGTCAGGCCGGTTTAACTAACTCCAGGGACTGCACTGTCTCTGTGGCCACAGTGTGGTGCAACAGACACAGCCAGTGCCTGTAAGACTAGAGGGTCACAGGTTCAAATCCCAGCTGGGGCTTCTACCAACCCAGTCCCCCTAGTTTTACCAACCACTAAACAGTGATAGTAAAGACACTCCTTTAATGCAGAGAACATACGCATGGCCTATATTTTACCACACCAAACACAGACACCAGAAACAGGCACATTACCTAAAACAGAGTCCCGCAATGGCAGTCCTGGAGGGCCCCACACCATTCCGGTTTCATGCTGCCTCTAATAAAGATGCTTGTGCGGCATAGCTATGCACCACCCCCATGGTATGCAGATGTAGCTCATGCATATTTATGAGGGACAGCATGAAAACCCGAACAGTGTTTGGAACACCAGGACTGGAGTTGGGGAACTCTGCTGTAAAGCAGCAGCCAACAGGGCCACACACCCACCCACAGGCCCCATTGGCCAATGCCACCTGGAGAGGCAAGACATTGGGCCCTGCCTGTATCTCCCAATAGTAGCAGTTGCATACCTTAGCAATGCCACCCTACACCTGGGTATATGGTACACAGCTATCAAACGTTTCCTCTGATAACTGGCAGATATCAATTCCTACGTTAAGCACATTTTGCTCATTGAGCTCCACCATAACAATCATTCTGATGTCCTGCGGTGTGTGCTGCAGGTCTGGTCTCTGACAGTGTTCACCACCCTGGGGAGTGACCCCCCAACAGTCTTGTGTACCATATCCATGCCTGTACTATGCCCAGGACTGGTGTGGTGGGTATGGCTGCTGACCACCTCTATAGTAGCACAATGCTGGCATAGGTGTGGGGGTGGCTGTCTGTCTATCCAGTGTGTGGTGGCTGCAAACACCTTCCACAGCCCACACTGCCAGCAATGTTGCCAGTATTGGGCTGCCAATGTGCATAATGAGGAGCAAGGTACCATGGGTATAGGCCGGACAGGGTGGCCTGGCCAGGGTGCATCTGCACAGGGCATAGGGCAGTGACAGGCACATTGTAGTGCCCGGCCACCACCTACACAGACAGGGTGACCTCAGTATATCCTGCTGATAGATCACTCTCACCCTGACTGTGCAGTGACCACAGCATGGCTAGGCACTCCCATAGTGCTATCTAGTATTTCTCTCATGTGATAAGTATGGGTTTCCTTTTGGGGCCCAGTCACTGATGTATCTGCTTGCTGTGTATGCTGACATCCCAGTTCTGTGTGCAGGCATCTCCACTGGGCACTAGCAGACTTTTTGCAGCTGGTAGGTGTTGTGATGGAGTGGCTTGCAGGGTGCTGTGGCTGATGGCTTGCACCAGGGGATTATCAGATAGTGGTGGGGTGCAGCATAGCATATCCAGGCCTAATGTCGGTCTGCTGTTGTGTTATGACTGTGTATAGAGCTGCATTGACTGTCCTGTGGGGTGTCTATTCCTCAGCAGGACTAGGGTTAATGTTCCCCTCTACTGCCACCTTTGCAGGGAGGTAGACTGTGGATCTTTTGATAGGAGACTCTGTTTGCCACCCTCACCCCTGGGGAGGTGGTGCATGGGGGCTACACCTGACTGAAACAGACAGAGATGTCCAAGATGTTCCTGCAGAAACTACCTATCTCACATAATAACACTGCTTTGGACCTGCGCCATGGCCTCTTTTAGCTGTGGACGGTGCTGTGGACCTAGTGCTGGGCGCCTCACTGCACCCTCAGGGTGAGCACAGTACCCGCACAATGTGACGGTGTGTAGCTACTCTGTGCCAGTACAACACACGGTCGGTACCCCCTATCAGGCCGAGGTGCTGTGGGGGTGCACATGGTCAGTTCCCCCTACTAGGCCGAGGTGCTGTGGGGGTGCATTCCCCATGGTGTGTATCTGTGGACAGCTGATTTGCATGTGCAGCGCATCATGGGTGTGACTGGCACAATCCAACCCTGTGAAACTCCAGCACCTGCTCACAGGCTCTGATAAACCATAGGCCATCACACGTACATCTGTTAGCATAATGCATAGGTGCAAGACACCCTACAGAGTCTGTAATATAAGATGCCCACACTGGTAAAAACACATGTACCCACGCACGATTGTACACGCGCAGCTACGCACGTACTAATGCACGCACCAACGTACGTGGCTAGGCACACTCCGAGGGTGTTTTTCTGACACCAATACTCAACGTAACGAAAAACATGCCTCCTCTTTTCCTCTGTAATGTACAGGGTGATGCCTGGGACAGCTTTCTGCGTTAGGCACACTGGGGACTCGAACCCATGCTGCCTGTAACAGCGGTCAGTACCGTAACCATTGTGCTACAGCTCTGTTTCAGTGCTTTGTGTCTGTACGTCTTCTTACGTTTAACGCGCAGTACCGCGCCACGGAGCCCGGTAACGCTCGTTAATTTTTTAAATGCGCGTTAGTGGTGACGATGTACCGCCCATGTCCTTATTTGGGGTTTCTGTCATTACCGCGGCTCCTAACGCGAATTGCACTAACGCAGTTTAGTAAACATACCCCTTTGTGTACTACAGGGGTCATTATAGGAACCTATAGACACATATGGCACTTTCATAGCACAGGCACCTTTTTGATATTGTCCACAGCCACCCTGTTATGAAATTACTTCCCACATGTATGAATTAAACTCAAATATAATGCTTTTCTGGTTCATTATGCAGAACTGGGCCCATCCAGAACAGACTGGTATGTTTATTTCCCTACTGATCATGGGAAAGACGTAGACACAGAGATTTGAAGACATTCAAAGCATAGGAGGAGTGGCCTAGTGGTTAGGACAAGGTACCTCAGGCCAGAAGGTTGGGGGTTCAAATCCCACTAGAGGACAGCAACCTTAGGCTGGAAGGACTGGGGTTTCTAGTCCCACAGGTGTTCCTTGTGGTCTTGGGCAAGCTACCTAACCCTCCATTGCTCATGTTCCCTGTAAAATAGTTGTCTCCAAGTTATAATGCCCTGTTCAGTGTAAACTGCCTTAATATCATAAAAGGTGGTATATAGGAATGTTAAATAAATGATTGTTGTGGGGCTAGAGAATACTCCTGGGGATGTGAGAGTGGTAGGGAAGGGAGAGGGTCCCTCTGATGAACTGCTAGGGGAAGGACCTTTTTCATGACATGTCTGAGGGCTGAGATCTCTGATATAACCTGCTAGTCCTCCATGCAGGAAATCCCATGTCTTTGGAGGCAGAGGATCAGCCAGCCTCAACAGCATGCTCCTGGTCAGCACAATGGAGCTTAGTTCTGCAGCTATCATGATGGTGGTGGAAAGGAATACTGGCACCCCCTCCCCCAGCTGTTGCTCGAGCCAAGTACCCATAAGAGAAAGGATAGAAAGGAGTGTGATTCAAAGGGTTAAAGGGGAGAGAGGGCCCAGATCATGAGAGTCAAAGAAGAGAAAGGAAGCGTAACCTGAACAGGGAAGAATAGGACCCAAGACTAGAAGGGGAAAGAGATAAAAGATAGAAGGAGGGAGAGAAGACATAGGATGGGGTAGAAGGATAAGGTAAATAGAGGAAGCAGGATGTGTTGGGAGGGTTATGACCTTGTGTTAATAGGGGAGGGAGAAAAGGAAAAATGATTTAGTGTCAAACTGTTGGAATGGAGAGAGTACACAGCATTGAGCTGAGGGGGAGAAAGACGGACGTAAAAGATAGATAAAGAGCTATGGAGGGGAGATCAAGGAAAAAAAGGGAAAGCAGGGAGCAAGAAAAACTAATTGAGGGACGAGAATAATGAGGAGACAGAGGAAGAATAGATCAGCAGGGGAAGTAATAGATGGAATCAGAAGGGTGGCAAAAGACGTGAAGCAAAAGGAAAGAAGTGGGAAGGGGAACAACACTGAAGAGAGGAAAGCAGCAAATGTATAGGAAGGAAAGAGGAGCAGGAAAGGTGCTTTCCCCGCAACCCAACCCCCGATCTGGCCTCCTAAGGCCAGGGTCAGACTGTGGGGAAGCTCCTCTGCCTCTTTCCACTGCTTTCCAGCCCCGGGCCTGCTAGATGCACCTGACTGCAGAACTTATTGCACCTCTGAAGTGGAATAAGTTCCCCGTGCAAGCCATCGGCCCCAGATGTGCAGGGCTGACATTAGAATTGGCCCTGTACGTCCGGAGCCGATGTCTGCCCTTTGCCCGCCCTAATACTGCCCCTGATCCGCCCCTTTTCTGCCCTCGTCTACCTTCCCCATACAATGCACGGGGAAGGTAAACAGGGTCAAGAAAGGGCCTGAATAGTGGGGATGGATGTGCCTCAGAATGACCCTGAGACAGAACAGTGGTCAAAATCTCTGACTGGAAAACAAAAGAAAACCTAAGCAAGAGTTTACATTGATACTATGTTGAGTGACGAGAACTGTAGAGAGAAGGAATGTGTCAGTAAAGTAAGCATTGCAGACATAGCAGTAGAACTCCTTAATCACGCAATGCTTCTGTCCTGATATAGCTTGCATCAAAGCAGACTTAGCAGTAGAACTCCTTAGTTATGCTTGAATTGGGCATCTATGATAACAGTCTTTAAACTGCTAAGTATGGACAGTATGGACCAGTATAAATCAGCAAACGTTCACTATAGCAAAATGCAAAATATATCCCTTTCACTAATAAGGGACCCTCTGAATGAGAGCATGCGAGTGAAAACAGCACTAATACATGCCCAAAAGCACCATCATCAGTCTCAGAAATGTGCACATGCTCTCATTCTGAGGATCCCTTATTATTGACAGGGATTTGTTTTGCATTTTGCTATAGAGAGCCTTTGTTGATATTTTCTGCCCCATCACACTGGCACCTAGTGACACTGCAGTCATCCCTAAAGTCCAGTTACTGGCCAGGCATTCATGTCCCCCCAGAATTGTGGATGAGCACACCAGATCCTCCCATGCAACACTCTAACCACACATACACTCTCTCACTTATTTATTTAGACAGTTTTGTATACTGCCTTATCCTTCAATCAAAGCAGTCACAACACAATTGGGGGATACATTTAATACGCAGGGATATCAGACACATACACTAATACTTACAGGGAACATGGGCAATGGAGGGTTAAGTGGCTTGCCCAAGACCTCAAGGAGCATCTGTGGGACTAGAAACCCCAGTCCTTCCGGCCCAAGGTTGCTGTCCTCTAGTGGGATTTGAACCCCTGAACTTCTGGCCTGAAGTACCTTGCCCCAACCACTAGGCTACGCCTCCACTCCACTTGCAGGCACAAAAAAATACTTCTGCCAAAAAGATGCCCTGCACCTATAAGAACAGCTGATCTCTGTTTCTCACCCAAACAAGAATCTTTTCCATATTCACTCACATACTATCCCTACATCAACAGTCCCATTTTTCAGAACATAGGACTTATTAAGGAACCCTAGATTAGCTTCTTTAGCACAAACAGCAAATGTCAGCATAGCCAGAATAAACACTATTTTCTTCTTAATATTTCCGTAGGGGTGTTTTATTAACGTTTCTTTAGCTTACAACCTTCCCTCACCTCTGCTTTCTGTTCTTTAAAACTGCATCTTGTGTTTTTCCAGACCGTAGACACACCAGTTCAAAACATATTTGTCACAACCATTCTTCAATATGGGATGCATTAAAAGGCAGAGCAGAATTTTTCCTAAGTCTTGGCATTCCACATTTCCACAGGAATAATGGGGATATCTGTGGGAAACACTGAAAACGTACCCAGGCTTTCCTGAATTCGCTTTATACATCTCCATGGCTGACCATGCCCCCATTCCACCCCTTCTGGGCACATTCTGAGATCCCGTGCTAGTGCCATGGCCGTGCACATCAGCAGTGTTTCAGAATATGGTTGGGGATGTTTTTGGCAGGTAAATGTCCCTACCACATGTACAAAACCCTTATTCGTGTTCTGGAATGACCTCCTTTTGGCTATGTTAACTTTAAACACTTTTAGGACAGATATGCCAAAGAGCTTTTCCTGCTTTAGACCAGATATATTAGGGGGTTTTCCTCATTGCAATTTAGTATGAAACTACTCAGTACATATGAAGGTTGATTTTATACCAGTGCATCCAGGCTGGATAGGCACATAAGCATATATGTTGTGGCAATTTAATAAGAGCAAAATATATAAACCAAGGTGCTCTCAGGGATTGAAAGCATTCCGTTCAATGCCCTGCTTTAAAAATGTTGGTGCAAACAAAATTGATTTTAATACACATTAGTATACAGTACAAATCAATGAGCATTCAGTCGATTTGCATACCTTAAAAGTTTTAATGAATGTTAAAACTTAAATATAATGTGTGAAACGAAGCAAAAAAAATGCGAGAAAAATGGGGGCACTGTATAAAACTTGACTGAAAATGAACCAAATATTTTTTTGTGTGTATGTTCCTACTGCTCTGAGATTGGTATAATAATGTGCATGTAAAAAATCATGGAATAGGAGACAGTATACTATTGTGGATCAGGAAATGGTTAAAAGATAGAAAGCAGAGGGTAGGGCTAAATGGCCAATTTTCCCAATGGGGAAAGGTGAATAGTGGAGTACCCCAGGGAGCTGTGCGAGGTCCGCTGCTTTTTAACATATTCATAAATGACCTGGAAATGGGAATAACAAGTGAGGTAATCAAATTTGCAGATGGCACAATATTTTCAAAGTTGTTAAAACCCAAGAGGATTGTGAAAAATTGCAAGAGGATCTTGCTAAACTGGAAGACTAGGGGGCATGTTTACTAAAAACCGCTATTTTGCGCGGCGCAAAATAGCGCACTAAAAGCAGCACTTAAGTGCTCTTAAGCGCCCCGCAAACGTGCGTTGAACCCCCGCACACGTGCGCGTCACACTAACGAGCCCCGCACAAGTACGGGCCCGTAAATGTCCGATAGAGGCGTGGAAAGGCCTACGGAGGGCGGAGGAAGGCCCCGGAGGGGCGGAGAGACGGGGTTAATGGGCGGGGAAGGGGAGGCGAGAGGCCCCTCGCACAGTTGCGGGGCCGAATATCCATTGCAAAAATAGCGCGAGTGAACCACTCGCGGTAGAGGGGATTTAAAGGGAAGAGAAACCATTTCCGTCAGCAATGTACAGCACAACCGGGGAAACCTGAAAAACGTGAGCAGCGTGATACATGTGCACAGCACAAAAGTGCAATTAAAAATAGAAAATGACCACCACAAAAATATTAAAAATAGTAATTCAGTTGGGGAACAGTTATAGTGATGGTAAAAACTAGAAAACACACCCAGGAAAGCTCCAAAGAAAAATGATTTATGGAAAGGTGTACGGAGCGGAGACTCGTCCAAAAAACATTTCCCTTTTTCTGGAGCTGTCCTGGGAGTGTTTTCCATGTTTGCCCATTAATATCACTGTAGCCCAGCTTGGTTATATTTTATCCCCCTTTTCCCGTGGTCATCTGTGGGCTTTACTTGCACGTTTGTCACCAGACAGGTTGAAGGAGCCCACAGTAGAAATGCACACAGCAGGCTTTGCGACTCCATCCTGCCATGTTACTATCTCCAGGGACTGCACTGTCCCTGTGGCCACAGTGAGATGCAGCAGACAGAGCCAGTACCTCTAGGGTCAGAGGTTCAAATCCCAGCTGGGGCACCTTCCAGCCCTGGCCATATATTTTACCCACCACTGAACAACGATAGCACACACACCCCTGTCTTGCAGGGAACATAGGCATGGGGAGATCACCCATATTTTACCCAACACCACACACACACCACAACAATGGGCAATACCTACAGCCAAGTCGCCCAAATGCAGTCCCGTACTGACACATTGCAATCAGGTCATCTGCTTTCTCTGAGAGAAGCTCATGCCAGCATGTTGGCGGACGAGTACATGTGGTGCAGGGGGCAGTGGCCGCTAGCCACGGAAGACAGAGGCCTAGCCATGTGCAGGCTGGCACAGTCCACAGCAACAGACAGGCCCTGCCGGATCCACAGTCATGGACTATCCAGGGAATTCAGCCAATCTGTGGCTACATGGTGGTGCAGTGCACACAGACAGTGCATGCAAGAACAGAAGGTCACAGGTTCAAAGACCAGCTGGGGCTACCGCCAATCCTGCCCACGTATTTTCCCCACAAATAAACAGTGACAGTAAGGACACACCTTTCGTGACGAGGACATATGCAATGTTAATACGTCTATTGTTTACCCTACTGAGCACAGACACCATGAACAGGGGCAGAACCTACAGCAGAATCCCACAAATGCAGTCCTGGTGGGCCACACACCAGTCAGGTTCCATGCTGCCACTCATACAAATGCCTGTGCTGTATATCTATGCACCACCCCCACGGCATGTAGATATAGCTCATGCATATTCATGAGGGGCAGCAGGAAGACCCGAACAGTGTGATGCAAAACTGGACCGGATTTGGGAAGCGCTGCCATAAAGCAACAGCCAACAGGGGCAGACACACCCACACCCACACCCACAGGCCCCATTGGCCAATGTCTCCTGTAGAGGCAGAACATTGGACCCTGCGTGCATCTCCCAATACTAGCACCTGCATACCTTAGCAATGTCACCCTACACCTGAGGTTCACAGCTCTGAAACGTTTGCTAAGAGTACAGGCTGATAGATATCCCTACGTTACGCACATACTGCTAGTTGACCCCATCTGAACAATCTGTTTGGTGTCTGCGGTGCGTGCTCCAGGCCTGGTCTCTGACGGTGTTCACCACCCTGGGGAGTGACCCCCAGCAGTACTGCGTACCATATCCATGCCTGTGCCGTGCCGTGCCCAGGACCGGTGTGGTGGGCAAGGCTAATCACCCCCTCAATAGTAGCACAATGCTGGCATAGGTGTGGGAGTGTGTGTCTGTCTATACCAGGGGTGGGCACCTCCGGTCCTGGAGGGCCGCAGACCAGTCAGGTTTTCGGGATATCCCTAATGAACATGCATGAGATATATATGCATTAGAGATATCCTGCCAACCTGACTGGTTTGTGGCCCTCCAGGGCTGGATTTGGAGACCCCTGCCTTACACCTCTGTCATTTAAGATCGTGAGTAGGCAAGGTACAGATGTCCTAGACATCGAAAGGGTATATAGAATGTGTCACATTCCTCCTCGATTCTCACCACCACCAAAAAGTTGTCTAATAGACAATTTTTTGGTGGTGGTGAGAAGTGAGGAGGACTGTGATAAATTCTATCTAACCTTTTTGATGTCTTGGACATCTGCACCTTGTCCACTCACAATCTTAAATGACAGAGGTGTAAGGCAGGGGTCTCCAGATCCAGCCCTGGAGGGCCACAAACCAGTCAGGTTGGCAGGATATCTCTAATGCATATATATCTCATGCATATTCATTAGAGTTATCCCGAAAACCTGACTGGTCTGCGGCCCTCCAGGACCAGGTTTGCCCACCCCTGGTCTATACAGTGTGTGTTGGCTGCAAACACCTTCCCCAACCCACACTGCCAGCACTACTGCCAGTATTGGCCTGCCAATGTGCATAATGAGCAGCAAGGTACCATGGGTATAGGTCAGACATGGTGGGCTGGCCAGGATGCATCTGCACAGGGCATAGGGCACTGGCTGTGACATTGTAGTGCCCGGCCACCACCTACACAGACAGGGTGACCTCCGTATGTGCTGCTGGGGGAGCACTCTCACCCTGAGTGTGCAGTGATGACAGCATGGCTAGGCACCCCCATAGTGCTGTATTGTGTTTCTCTCTTGTGATATATATGGGTTTCCTGTTGGGGCCTCCTCACAGAACTCTCTGCTTGTGTGTGCTGCCACCCCAGTTTTGGGTGCATGCATTTCCATCAGGGCTAACCAGCAGACTGTTCACAGCTGGTATGTGTCTTGATAGAGTGCCTTGCAGGTTTCAGTGGCTGATGGCTTGCTGCAGGAGAATATCAGATAGTGCTGGGGTGCATCTTTGGATATCCAGGCCTAAAGTCTGTCTGATATTGTGTTATGGATGTGTGTGTAGCTGCTTAGACTGCCCTGTAGGGTGTCTGTTCCCCAGCAGGACTGGGGGTTTGATGGTCCACTCTACTGCCATTGGGGGGGGGGGGGCCCTGTTTGCCACCCGGAGGGGGGGGTGGGTGGGTGGTGGTGTGTGTGTACCTTGACCACCTAGGGGTCCATGGGGGTTTCCACTAACTGAGACAGACAGAGATATCCAAGATGTTTCTGCAGCACCTTCCTATCTCACAGGTTAGTACTGTTTTGGAGCTCTGTCATGGGCGCCACATCACACCCTCAGGGTGAGCACAGTACCCGCACAATGTGACGGTGTGTAGCTACTCTTTGCTGGTAGTCCACCCGCTCAGGACCCCCTACCAGGCCGAGGTGCTGTGTGGGTGCACACGGACAATTCCCCCTACCAGGCCGGGTAGCTGTTGGGGTGCATTCCCCATCTTGTGTGCATCTGTGGACAGCTGATTTGCATGTACAGTGCATCATGGGTACGGGTGGCCTAACCCTATCTTGTTTACAACAGCAGACTGTCTGTGAGGTGACGTGCAGGCTCTCTGCAGCCAGCCAGGGGCTTGCTGACAACTATAGGGCTGTAGCCCAATGGTTACGTTGCTACCTTTGCAGCCAGAGGTCATGGGTTCAAGCCCACTGTGGGCTTCTGTGATAGGGTTGTCCAGAGCATTATCTTTGTTTACTGTACATATTTTTATGACAGCAAACACACCCTTGGCATACTGTACCCATAAGGTGCCTCTGAGGGTGCTCTTTAGGGCGCCCTATAGGCCACCTTATGGGTGCCATCCATATTGGGTGCACTATACATTGTCCTGTGTCGCAACATACATGGTGCCCTATAGGGGACATTCTAGGGTGCCTTGGCGGACAGTGCACTGTAACATGTGCCTTACGGGCATCCGTATGTTAACACACTGTGAGAGCGGGTTTACTAGTAGTGGGAAATAAAATAAACCTTGAAGGCCTCCTACAGCACTCCTCACCATAATACATACTGCCTCAGCCAGCCTTGTTTATTTATTTATTTATTTATTTAACTGCATTTATATACCGCTTTTCACCGGGTCAAAGCGGTGTAACATATAACATGGGGGGGGATAGTATTTTATAGGGTGGGGCCATCACCAGGGACAACAATTAGTGATTTTGGGTGGACATAGACATGTACATTTCCGCTGGGTCTAGGTATTAGATCGTGTGGGTTCTGATCAAAGGTGCTCACGGAATAGGATTGTTTTCAGCTGTTTCTTGAATGATGTGATGTCATCGTTGTTTCTAATGTGGTTTGGTAGAGAGTTCCAGAGGGATGGGGCATAGAGCTCGAAGGCTCTGTTGCAGGTCCGTTGTGTGGATTTGGTTCTTTTGTGGGGGACGACAATGGAGTTATTGGAGGATTGTCTGGTTGATCTGTTGTGAGATGGGCGAGGCAGAAGGTGGTGGAGTGAGGCGTTCCGCGTTTGGTGGATAGTCTTGTGGATGAGTAGGATTGCTTTGTACTTTACTCTTGCTGGAATTGGCAGGAAGTGGAGGTCTCTTAGGATCGGGGTGATGTGATCCTGTTTTTTCGCATTCTGAATAATCCTTGCTGTGGTATTTAAGGCAGTTCGGAGGGGGATGGTGTGTGAGGCGGGTAATCCATGGTAGATTATGTTGCAGAAATCCAGATGAGGTAGAGTTACAGCTTGCATTACTGTCCTGAAGTCGTGGGGTTCCAGAAGGGATCGGAGACGTTGCACAGTTTTAGCTTTGTAGAATATTGTTCCAGCGGTTTTGCTGATTTGTTGTTTAAAGGTGAGAGCCTGATCAATGATCACGCCTAGATACCTTATTTGGGGCTGTATTTGGATTCGTATGGTTCCCATGTTGAGGTGGGTAGGTGGTTTGAAGTCCTGAGGGGTTGAACCCCTGACACCTGCACCATTGGTCAGTGTCTTCACCATTGTGCTGTGGCTCTGTTCCTGTGTTTGAGCAGCAGCGCGCAGCCTTGTAGCCATCAGCGCACCGTCTTGTGGCACACAAAAGTAACAGCGCGCCGCCTTCTGCCGCGTAACATTAACAGCGTGCCGCCTTATGCCGCCCAACATGGGCATGCCTCTTAAAATAATGCCTCAGCCAGCTGTCTTCAATGGGCACTGTGGGGAATTGAACCCATGATGCCTGCACGAGTGGTCAGTGTCTTAACCATTGTGCTATGGCTCCATTCCTGTTATTTGCACATCAGCGCGCCACTTATCCCTTCCACTATTGGGTTGCCCCCTCACACATCAGCGCGCCGCCTTCTGCCCACCGGCTCGCCGCCTTCTGTTGCCTGATTTTATCAGCACGCTGCCCTCTGCCGCCCAACCTTAACAGCGCGCCGCCATCTGCCGCCCACAATGAACAGTGCGCCGCCTCATGCGGTATAAAAAAAGAGTGCGCCGCCTTCTGCCGCCCATAAGCAGTATGCCTCCTACACCACTTTTGCCCATAAAAGTTGATGCCTCAGCTGGTCTTTTTTGTTGAGCACAATAGGGGTTTGAACCCCAGGCCCCTGCACCATAGGTCAGTGTCTTCACCGTTGTACTACAGCTCTGTTGTTTGGTTATGCAGCAGCGCCCCACTTAGCCTTTCCACGCGATAATGTGGGCCCCGCACATTAGCGCGACGCACACACGTACGGTCCGGTTTTTTCCTTTTTTCTGCCTGGCCTGCCCACTCCTTATATGGCACCAGCACACTAACGGGAACCCGCACAGCAACGGTGTTCAGTAAACATGCCCCTAGGCGTTCAAAGAGCAGATAAAATTTAATGTGGACAAGTGCAAAGTTATGCATCTAGGAAAGAACAACCTAAACTATGGTTACACAATGCAAGGTTCAACATTAGGAATTACCACCTAGGAAAAAGATTTAGGTGTCATTGTGGATAATATGTTAAAACCCTCGGCCCAGTGTGCAGCGGCAGCCAACAGAGCAAATAGAATGCTAGGTATTATAAGGAAAGGAATGGAAAATAAAACCAAGCATATTATAATGCCTCGTTCCATGGTGGGACTGCACCTTGAATATCGTGTGCAATTCTGGTCGCCGTATCTTAAAAAGGATACAGTTGTCCCTCGTTTATCACAGTTAATCAGTTCCAGACTCTACCGCGATAAGTGAATTTCTGCGAAGTAGGATTCTTTATTTATAAATCAAATATTTTCGTAGTTAGAGCATAGAAAACCTGTTTACGACCTTCTAAATACGGCTTTTAACATTATTAGAGCCCTCTAGACATGAAATAACACCCCTTCAGTCATATATGAATATATTTGAAAAACCACGATTGAGTGAAGCCGCGAAAGTCGAAGAGCGAAGTGGCGAGGGATGACTGTATAGCGGAATTACAAAAGGTACAGAAAAAAGCCACCAAAATGGTAAAGGGGATGGAAAGATAACACTATAAGGAGAGGCTAAAAATGTTAGGGCTCTTCAACCTGGAAAAGAGATGGCTGAGGAAAGATATGATAGAGGTCTATAATGGAGTGGGATGGATAAATGTACATGAATTGTTTACGCCATCAAAATATAGAAAGACTAGGGGACATGCAATGAAGCTACAGTGTAACCCATTTAAGACTAATAAGAGAAAATATTTTTTCACTCAACACGTAATCAAACACTGGAATTCATTACCGGAGGATGTAGTAAAAGCTGTTAGTGTAGCCGGGTTTAAAAAAGGTTTGGACAAGTTTCTGGAGGAAAGGTCCATAAACCATTACTAAAGGGAACATGGGAAATCCACTGCTTGCCCCAGTACAAGCATTGTGGAACCTGTGTGTCTTTTGGGGAAACTACTAGATACTTGTGACCTAGAATGGCCATTATTGGAAACAGGGTACTGGGCTTGATGGACCTTAGTCTGACTCAGTATGGCATATCTTATGTTCTTATGTATGTGTCGGAAAGAATATTCACATATACATGTAAGACCTGATATTGAATTGGGCAGGCTATGTACCGCTATGACACATAGGCCTGCCCACCAACCCTTAACCCTGGATATTCAATGCCGCATTTATGGCATTGAATATCCAGGGTTGATGCACATGCCCCAGAGCCACCAAAGCTAACCAGGTAGCGACGATATTGCACCGCTACCTGGTTAGCTTCCGCAGGTAAAACGGCCAGCTTTTGCTATGTCTAGTTTTACCCACTGATCATTAACCGGGTAGCGGTGCAATATCGCTGCTATCCGGATCGTGACAGTCTCTGCCTCCGCTCTGCCCCGGAACACCCTGAACATGCTCTGATGCTAACTGCATAGCACTGGGGCATGTAGTGAGCTTAGAAGAGGCTATTCAGCAGCACTACCCCTGTAAGTGCTCTGGAATATCCTGATTTAAGGCATTTACACGGCTTACTGGGCTGTAAGTCGTGTAAATGCCTTTCAAATATCCAGCCCATATTTTATAAAATATTTGCATGTCCCATTTCCCGCTATCCTCCACCCCCAGGAATTCCTGTGCATATATCATGTGAAAGTAGGTGCTGCTTCTGTATGCCTACTTCTTGCACCTGTATAACCTGGAGCAAGTTTATAAAAGCCTATTGAGCATGTACAGGAAAAATGGTAGAAACCATCATAAAGAATAAAATTACTCAGCATGTAGATAGTCAAAACCTAATGGGAGACAGCCAACATGGCTTTAGACAAGGAAGATCTTGTCTTACTAATCTGTTATGTTTTTTTGAAGGAGTGAATAAACAGATGGATAAAGGTGAGTCGGTTGATATTGTGTATCTAGACTTTCAGAAAGCCTTTGACAAGGTCCCTCATCAGAGGCTTTTGGCAAAACTAAAGAGTAATGGGATAGGAGGCAGTGTACTATTGTGGATCAGGAACTGGTTAAAAGATAGAAAGCAGAGGGTAGGGCTAAATGGCCAATTTTCCCAATGGAGAAAGTTGAATAGTGGTGTACCCCAGGGATCTGTGCTGGGTCCACTGCTTTTTGACATATTCATAAATGACCTGGAAAGTGGAATAACGAGTGAGGTTATCAAATTTGCAGATGACACAAAACTATTTAAAGTTGTTAAAACCCAGGAGGATTGTGAAAAATTGCAAGAGGATCTTGATAAATTGGAAGACTGGGCATCAAAATGGCAGATGAAATTTAATGTGGACAAGTGCAAGGTTATGCACCTAGGGAAGAACAACCCAAACTATGGTTACATGATGCAAGGTTCCACATTAGGAACCACCACCCAGAAAAAATATTTAGGCATCATTGTGGATACCATGTTAAAACCCTCGGCCCAGTGTGCAGCGGCGGCCAAGAGAGCAAATAGAATGCTAGGCATGATAAGGAAGGGAATGGAAAATAAAACAAAAGATATTATAATGCCTCTATATCGTTCCATGGTGAGACCGCACCTTGAATATTGTGTGCAATTCTGGTCGCCGTATCTTAAAAAGGATATAGCGATTTTAGAAAAGGTTCAGAGAAGAGCCACCAAAATGGTAAAGGGGATGGAAGGATACTCCTATGAAGAAAGGCTAAAAAGGTTAGGGCTCTTTAACCTGGAAAAGAGACGGCTGAGGGGAGATATGATAGAAGTCTATAAATTAATGAATGGAGTGGAACGGGTAAACGTAGATCGATTGTTTACGTTATCAGAATATAGAAAGACTAGAGGACATGCAATGAAGCTACAGGGTAAACTATTTAAGACTAATAAAAGAAAATATTTTTTCACTTAACGTGTAATCAAACTCTGGAATTTGTTACCGGAGGATGTAGTAAAGGCTGTTAGTGTAGCTGGGTTTAAAAAAGGTTTGGACAAGTTCCTGGAGGAAAGGTCCATAAACCATTATTAAGAAGTGACCGAAGATATCAATGCTTGACCCAGTACAAGCATTGTGGAACCTGTGTCTCTTGGGGAAACTGCTAGGTACATATGACCTAGATTGGCCACTGTTGGAAACAGGATACTGGGTTTGATGGACCTTGGTCTGACCCAGTATGGCATATCTTATGTTTTTATGTTCTTATGTACAATTCTGTTCTGTGCATCAAAATCACTTATAACATTACCTGGCAGCTCCTTGCACCTCTACATCTTTGTTACTTGGTCTGGACTTGATATAAATGACATCATGAGTACATCTGTGATCACAGTATTCTTCTTCCTTTCATTTTCTGTTCCTGTTATAATTAGCAAGAGCGGAACAAATTAGTAACTGTGAATGAACAGCCAAACACATGCAGGGACATAATTCAGGGACGCAATTCAACTCTGCCGAGCTTCTTTCCTGATTTGAAATGAATCTATTCTGCTTTTCCTTGTTCTGACTGCTGCATCCATTTGCACCTCCAGCCAGCAAGTTAATCAAGGGTGTGTGGGATGTCCTATTCTCGGTATTTTCACCGAGTCTGGAAAATGTGAAATCCCAAGCTACTGTATCTTACATTCACAACTACTGTATGAATCAAGGAGCCAAAATAAAATATAGTAGCTGTCAAATAAAAGGTCTGATATGATGGACGGCAGCAAATATGTGTGTATATTATTTGTAACAGTTCATGAATAATGCATGCCTAAAACTAAATTATTTTCTTCTACTATTAAAGGAACTCTGAGTTGGTTGTGCACTGAATCTGAAAAAAGAGAGGCAATATTGTGGAATACTGTAGAGAGTACAAGTTTTTTGCTTATATCACCATAAAAGTAATTTTAGTTTGTTAATTCTTTGATCCTTTTTCCCCTCAATAATCTACCTGTAGTTTTCAAATCACTGAGATATTTAAATATTTTAAGATGATCTCTAAAGTTGTATAACAAAGTTGCACGCCATTGGAAACTGTAAGCACTACAACATCATTGTGCCTGAAAAGCAGAGGGATCATGACCCTTAAAGAATTACAGAGAATAAAGAGGTTATGATCATCTGGGATACTCCCATTCTGCCTGATAAAAAGCTGAATGCAAGGAAGCTAGACATAGTGGTAAAGGAGAAAAACACCAGAACGGCACCTGATTATAGAGGTGACTATTTTCTCCCAGGATGAAGTCTCGCTAACCGTGAGACTACAGCCCACAAGGGAACAGCTGCCAGCCACCCGCCATGTTAATGTACGTTTGGTAGACTGGCTCTGCTGTGTGAGCCCGGTTGTGGGTGGGATGTACATTGTGAGGGCAGTGCATGCCGCTAGAGGATACACGTTGTGAAGGGGGTGTCTGCTGCCAAATACCCCATCCAACCCTCTACAGTTGACTTCACACAAGGAACAAAAAGAAAGAGTGAGAACCAGCTCAGGAGAACCCAAGGGGTGCATAACATTGACAGGAGGTGCCTGGGGAAGCGTGGAGATCTATGTAGGCACCCCTAACCCAGAACCCACACCTTAGGCAGCCGCCTACCTGCCCCCTGGATGGCCTGGGATGGCGCACCACTGGCACCGACAGCATATGGTCACGTGCCTTGTACTGCGCCTAATAAGGTGCCTTCTAACGTGCCTTGTACTACACCTCATAAGGTGCCTTCTAACGTGCCTTGTACTGCGCCTCATAAGGTGCCTTCTAACGTGCCTTGTACTGCGCTTGCCTTGTACTGCGCCTCATAAGGTTCCTTCTAACGTGCCTTGTACTGTGCCTCATAAGGTTCCTTCTAACGTGCCTTGTACTGTGCCTCATAAGGTTCCTTCTAACGTGCCTTGTACTGCGCCTCATAAGGTTCCTTCTAACGTGCCTTGTACTGTGCCTCATAAGGTGCCTTCTAACGTGCCTTATCTGACACAGCTTTAATGCTGCCCCGCCCACTCCTTTATATGGGCATCTGTATCATCAACGCGGAACCTGACGCGAATGGCATTACTGCAGTTTAGTAAACATACCCCTAAAATGATTTGCAGCCTGCACCAGAAGACGTATGAGAAGTGACATAAAATACCTTAGAGGAGAGGAGGGACAGGAGAGATATGATACAGTCTTTTAAATACGTAAAGGGTACTAATGAACAAACAAGTCTTTTTCAAAGAAGGGGAAGCTGTAAAACTAGAGAGCATATGATGAAGCTGCAAAGTGGTAAACGTAGAAGCAACATTAGGAAATACTTTTTTACTGAAAGGGTGTGGATGCTTGGAATGCCCTCCTAATGGAGGTGGTGGGGCAAGTACAATGAAGGAATTCAAAATGACAGTGGATCCCTTTATAGTAAGAGGATAAAATCAAAGCAAACTGCAGCTCTGTGCAGGTCACCCCCCCCCCCCCTCTATGCTTGTGTTTAGGGCTGTACCTGCTGCTCCGTGCAAGTCAGCCCCCTTCAATAAATAGCCACTTTACTGGGCAGACTAGATGGTCTTTATCTGCCATCATATACTATGTTACTATGTAAGTTAGAAATTTAAGAGCAAATTTGCAATTCTATAACAGCACTAACTTCCAAAACTCGTACGAAGCCTATAGAAAAGAGCATCACTGTGAATACTGTGATTACTACAAATCCCCAGGACCAGCCTGTCCACTAGGCAAACTGAGCAGTTGCTTAGAGCGGAAGACCTTGGTGGGCATCACAGCAAGCCCTACCTTCTTCGAAATGGTGGCACCAAGGGCCTTAAAACACCCACACACATGCGTGCAGTTATGGTCTTCTACTCTGGTGCCCCCCAAAAGGAAGCTATGTTGGAGGGGGCAGGAGTGGCAGGCTGTGGGTGTACGCATGCATGCACTCTGATGCTTTAAGGCCCATCAAGGTGCTGAATCTGTGTGCTTGCTTCAGAGAAAGGAGGAATGGTCGTGCCACCCATTTCCCCAGGGTAAGAAGATGGATGTCAAGGGGGGCAGGATGGTGGGACGGGTGGCAACAGCATGGTGGGCCTGCCTGGGGATGCAGAAACTCTTGGGCCGACCCTATACCAAAACGCCATGCTAACAGACTACCTGATCTCAGTCACACACTTAGAACCCAGGCAAACCCTCACCAAGGGCAGAATAAGTGACCACAAATTAAAAGCAGATATATGTAGACAACAATTAAACCAAAACCCCAAGAAGCTGGAATCTGTATGCAGTGCAACACTATTACGAGGCATATAAACACAGCTTATGTAAATTATACAAACTGACGCATTCCAGTCACTAAATTGAAAATAGAATTATGCTTTCTACTTTAGCTGCCTGGTGATTTTATTTTTCTCATCAGTCAGTCTCAAGCTCTGCTTTGGTCTGTCTGTCGCCTTCACTTGGGTTGCAGGGTTTCCCATCCATTTATCATTTCTGGGCCGATGCAAGGATAGGAGGCACCCTAAGAGGACCTCATTCCTGATCCCCATGCCGCCATTGCCGCCGCTGTTACTGCTCTCTGGGACCTGCAGCAGTGGCAGTTACTGTAAGACAGTGACGCAGTTCTTGCCGTGATATCAGGAGCCGCACACTCTTCCTGCTTCTGCCCCCTCCAATGCAAACTTCTAGAAGTGTGGGCAGTTAACCACCCTGGCCCAAGCTGCCTTTCTGCCCCCTCCCACCACCCCTGTGCTGCTTCTCAAGGGGGAGAAGTGGTGCTTTGAGGAAATAAGTGGCAAGGGTAATGGTGAGTGCATTTCTTGTTTAGAAAAAGCACACTCCCACCCATCCTCCATACAATCCTCTTTCTCCTGCTCCATTCCCTACCTCACCCAGGTAGCATCCTCTCTTCTTCCCAGAACCCCTTCATTCTGCCTCCTATTAGGTAGTGGGTATCCTAACTGCAGCTGGACATCGCTGGAGCAGAGGGGACCCTAAAGCACCCGCCATCAAGAAAGCAGCATGACCTGGAAAGAAGATTTGAGATAAGTGACTGACACACCACAGTGACTATTCTCTTTCTTTTTTTTTACAAAACACTGCTGCACTAGTAGTTTAACTTTTGAAACAAAAGATGTCTTTACCTGAATGATAATATTCATTCACCTGCAAAGTTACAGATAAAAGACAGTGTTAGAATTGAACTTTGCTTCTGCTACAGAGTAAAGAAATCTCAAGCTTTCAACTGGTTAACAACTACTTGCCTGTTTTTGAAAGTACAATGTTGTACCACTGTTGAATAGAAACCTTGTAAGAATTATTCACCGAAAAATACTTGACTACATTTATACATATTTTTATTGTTTATTTAAATAAAATTGAATTGACACTATTTTTTAAATTAAAATTAATATTTTTTACAAAAGTTAAACTTGTTCAAGTGGTTTCTTGTGAGAAGGTTGTCATTCCTTGGTTCTTACCCCTTTGGTAAGTTCTGATTTGAATTTAAGGTTCAAAAATTGTGAAAGTGCAGTGAGAAAAACTAAAAGCTATATATTTTCTCTGTAAGCTGGGAGTTTCCATTGGTGGCTTACCTGAGATAACTCAGCCACCCATGACACTCATAACATCCAGGTAAAGTAGGGTAGCGTCCCCGTGGAGCTTCCGGTTTACACTACCTTATCCCCCTCACTTTCTCCTTCTCCTTACCCACTCTTATCCTCTCTTCTTCTCCTCACCACTTCTCTTCTTCCCTCCTTTACTCTGTCTCCTGTTCTGCTTATTTCCCCTCTCCCGCATCATTCTCCTGTTGCTGTTCCTTTGTGCCTTCCTAGGCCCCACTAAGGACCAAAGAGGCAGCCTCCGCTTCCAAGGCCCTGATGAGAGCCAAAGCTACAGCCTGATCCTCTTGGTTCCCTGCTGAGGCGGAAGACACCATCTCTTTACATGCTGAAAAGAATCCACCGTCCTCAGGAAAATGGGCAAGAGGTTTTTATAATTCTGGGCATAATGATGCAACAACTGGCAAAACTATGTGTTGCAAATGTTGTTAACACCAGGGGGTATGTTTACTAAACTGCGGTAATGTCATGTGCGTTAGGTTCCGCGGTAAAGGTACAGATGCCCATATAAAGGGGCATCATTATGGCAAGCATGTCAGGTAACGCACGTTATAAGGCACAGTACAAGGCACGTGCCTTAACGTGCCTTCTACTGTGCCTAATAAGGTGCCTTGTAATGTGCCTTGTACTGTGCCTAATTAGGAGCCTTATAACGCCTTATAAGGATTGCTGGCAACTGTGGTGAGGGTACTATGGGCTGGCAGCACGGATCTGCAAAGATAGGACTGTCACAGGCAAGCAAAATATCTGCCTTGGACAGGAGGGAACAATGAGGAAATGAACCCATGACCTCCACCTAGAATGTCAGTGTACTAACCAGTAGGCTATACCTCTATGGCCTGTTGCACAGCAATGGCTGGGTACAGAAGGACTGCAGATCACTGCACAAACCATCTGCTCTGTGTGCCAGGATAGGGTAACCCCACCAGCACCCATGATGCATTGCACATGCAGAACAGCGGCCTATAGCTGACCACCAAATGGGGTCTGCACCTCTCCAGTACTGCAGTGTGGTAAGATGGACTGACAGTGCGTAATACTAGCACAGAGTAGCTACAGATCATGCCATTGTGCCGGTTTCATGTGCACCCTGAGGGATAGGATGGGTGCCCAGCACTAGGTCCACAGTACATGTGGTACTAGAGATAGGTCCTGCTGCACATCCCCATCACTGCCAGTGTGTGACAGGTGTCCCCAGCAGTGCAACTGAAGGTGCATCTGTTCCAGCTGTGTTCTGCAGTCACATATGGCCCTGGGGGACCAGACACCACCCAGTTTAGTGTGTGGGTGGTGTTAGGGTCTGGCTGCCATGGGTACCTGTTATCAGGGCAGTGGGGTGTCTAGACTTGCATGAGGGCTATGTATCACTGCCACTATGGGTCTAAGTAGTATGCACTATATACCCCAAGGGGCCTCAATCACCCCCGTTGTAGATGAGGATGTGGTTGGACAGGTGACTGCACCCTTCAGAATGGCTGTTGTACCAGCAACCACAGCCCTCCAGGGCTGCCGGACCAGTGCCATACCTGTGCCCATTGAAGACCAACAATGATGCTTAGGGTAGGCAGGGGAAAGCTCAACTGCTCCATGCCACCATCTGCCATTCATCAATAGACAGCACAGTCAGATTGCACCTACAGCATCCTACAAGGTGTTCCCCCCCCACATGCACAGGTGAACTGCAAACAGCCCACTAGGCAGTCCAGAGTTCATATTCGCAGAGGAAATCTGTGCACCCAGAGGTGGGATACACAGCGCAGACACCAAGCAGGTATCCCTGTGATTGGGCACCAGATCTGGGAACACACAGGTAGCACTGGAAACAAATAATATGTGGCACTATGTGGAAACATAGACATGCCATGGTCACTGCTCGGTCAGAGTGAGAGTGCCCCCCAGCGTGATATACTGTGGCCACCCTGTCCATGCAGGTGGTGATCGAGCACTACAGTGTCTCAGCCATTGCCCTCCACCCTGTGCAGATGCATCCTGGCCAATCCGCCCTGTCTGGGCCATACCCACAATACCTTGCTCCTCATTATGCACATTTGCAGGCTAATGCTGGAAGCAGTGTGAGCAATGTGGGCTCAGTGAGTTGTTGGCAGCCACAAAACAATGGAGAGACATACGCACACTCCCACACCTATCTCAGCATTGTGCAGAGATGGAGATAGTTGACAACCCTACCTGCCGCACTGGTCCTGATCACAGTGCTGACATTGCTAATCTGTGCAGGGGGTAGTAGTAGTGCTCTGGTGATAACTGCAGCTCTGTGCTGGGGCTAACAGCCTGACACTCCATGAAGCTGTGGATAGTGGAGCCCTTGTGAGTGGGTGTCCGTACACCTGTGCACCACTGCATTGTGGTTTGCCCATGTTCTTGTTGTGGCTGCATTGTGGGCTAAAACTATGGGGAGATGCTCTGCAGGATCCACAGATGGGACTGAACCTCTGACCCTCTGCTCTTGGACATGCTAGCTGGGTGTACTGCACCACACTGTTGCCACAGCAGCATAGTTGTCCCTGGGGCTACCCTTATGATCCTCGGCCAGACCTCTTCTGTTGCACTACACACCACATACTGGTACAGGGCATGGCCTAGGTCCACTGCAGGCGGGTGCCACTGCTCCCTCCAGCACAATCACCCACCCCCTCTGCCATGCCACCATGACCATATGCTGTCGGTGCCGGTGGTGCGCCATCCCAGGCCATCCAGGGGACAGGTAGGCAGCTGCCTAAGGTGTGGGTTCTGGGGTAGGGGTGCCTACTGTGGCGCCGTGGCGCCCTCCTAGGCGGCTGCCTAGTGGGGGCGACCGGTAATCACACTTGATTCTATGCTTCAACATAGTAGCTGAGGCCCTTCTAGTGTAGTTGTGGGCTTATTATTAAAGCAGTCCGAGTGGATGAGGCTGACACAGGAAAATTTGTTTAAAAATTTTTTTATTTTTCTTTGCAGCGTCAAATTGGCAACAGGCCTTGATAAAGGTTCCCAAAACAGCAAACAGAAAAAAGGATAATTTCTCCAACAAAAGCTTTCCAAAAGATACACGCCACTGCTTTAGCAAAGCAGTTTCTTCACTCTTTGCTTTTTAACTTAAATTCTTCTTCACTTAAGCAAAACAGTTTAAACTCTGTTACATGCACAGTCCAGCAATCTTCTCAGCTTCTCCCAGCTGCTACAAACCAGCGTGTGATTATGTGCTGCCTCTTAGCTTAGAAACTAACAGCATTTTAACACAGCTCCAGCATTAGTAAAAATGGCTGTTTTAAAAGCATGAGGTTTTCCACCTTTATATCTGCCCTTCTCAATGGCTTTACTTAGCACCAGCACTTCTTATCTTTTCACACAGCCTTCAATAAACTTCTAAGCATTGCTTGTACAAAAACCACATTCCATAGATTCATCAGAGGACACTGGACTATCTTGATAAGACCCAATTTCCATCTCCTCCTCTGTGCTGTAAGGCTCAGGGCTTGGGACACGTTCTGGAACGTTTAGCTGCACTTTCTTTAAAAGTTTAAAAAGCTTTTCCCACTTGAGATTCCTTCTTCCTTTTGGCACTGGGTCAGAACCTCTTGCCCTTCTTCCCCTTACTGAATCAATTACAGGAAATGTTTGGTTTACCTGGCTTGCAGAAACCCTTCCTTTACAAGGCTTTCTGTAATGTTTGGTTATTGGCTCAGAGCTTGAGCTGCTGTCCTCAGAGTCAGAAATGTAGTTCTGGAACTCTCCCCAGCTCCTTTCTTTCCTCTGGCCCTGCCACTTGCCTTGGCAGTTATGGCTGGTCCCTTTAGAATCACCAGGTCTCACAGCCCTGCAGTGCTGTCTCCTCTCCTGGCTTCTCTGGCTTCTCTGGACTCCTGGAATTCCTTCAATTCTCTGCTTTCCTCTGCCTCTGTCCGTCTCTCCCTCACTTGCTGAGTGACGCAGTTTAAATGCTCTGTAGCCTGCTTCCTTCTCTGGCCCCACCCTCTCTCTCCCTGCAGCTGCTCTGGAGACTGGGTGTGGCTTCAGGCTAGCTCTGCAAGTGTGTGTTTTAGTTTCACTTTCTCTCTGGGACCTATGCTTAGGTGAGCCCATCCCCCACTTATGGAAAAAAAACTCTTTTTTCTCTCTTTCACAGGGCTGTGCTGCACCCGCATCACCACACTACATAGATGTCCACCCTTCCCCCGGCACCGCCTGTCAATGTTATGTGCCCCTTGGGCTACTTGCTGAGTAATGTCTCCTGGATGGGACACTGTGGGCCACAGACTCAGGGGTATGTCTGACCCTGGTCAGTTGCTGTCTTGTTGGTTTCCATTTTCTGCATTCCTATGTGCCACCTCAGCAACCGCCTAGTCCACCCTGTGCCCCAGTAGCCCCCACTGCATGTCCCGCCTGCAGCCCCCATGCCCCATTTGCATCATCACCATAGTGGCCTTTCATACCTGGGCACTATGCTGTTGCTGCAAATGGAGCACTAATATCACCTTTCTTGGGCTCCCTGCCTATGCTGTTCATTGCTGACACTGAAATAGTTTCTCTCTTTTGCAAATGTGTGCTAACACCAGGTTTTCAGTTACGTTAGGATTCAGCCCTTAATTTCTCTGCATTAGTGTGAAAGGGGCCTCTCCCCGACCACTCCCCGCCCATTGACCCCTTCCCTCTGCCCTCTCTCCACCCTTTTCTGGACTTACCGCGGCCAGGAACGTTAGGGCCCGTTATGTAACGTTAAGGCATCTTAACGTTACATAACGCGCCTTAACGTAGCCACTGCTACGTTACCGCAGTTTAGTAAACAAAGCCCCAGGAGTGCCCCTTGGTTTAGAAAGCACTGATATTCCAGGCAATGCTATTATATCGCCTGGGGTTTGGCTCTAGACAGCCTATGCTTAGCTGTTTCTTGCATTTTGGTAGTATTAGTTCCTGTTTCCTGATTGGCCCAAAGTGCATTTGATCTTGACTGCCTGAATTTTTTTTTATCTTGTGAATCTCCTGCTCTAGAGACTTATTCCAAATATCTTTTTTGTGTCATGTTCCTAGACCAGTAAGTTCTGGGAAAAATATCCTAGAACCCGTATTAAAATGTTTTCCTTGTTGAATTCTTGGATTTACAATCTGGAATCCTTGTGCAGAGCTTCCAAGTAACCCAGTTTCAGGAGAGAGACTTTTTGGTCACTTCTGGTTTTAAATTTACATCCTAAAGCAGTGTGGTGTTTGTAGTCTGTGATTTCAGCAATAAAAGCAGTGCTACAAATAGAACCATCAGAAATACAGGAATGGCCTACAATTATTCTTCTTAGAACTGGGTAAATTGACAAGGTTGCATGGATGAAATTCCCAGTTGCTGTCAGAGATGTTTAAGAGGCATATTCTAAATCCTGGAGAAATTCTATAAAATCATGTATAAAAAACTTAGGGGCATGTTTACTAAACCGTCTTAATGTGCGCTCTGTGACATTATCGCGTGCTAAGGTACCTTAACGTGTGATAATGGCGCTTTAGCGGGCACAGAGGTACCTTAGCGTGCGCTAACACGCGCAGCGGCGCAAACAAGCGCTGAAGGCGGAGAAAGGCTCCCGGAGGGCGGAGAAAGACTCCCCAGGGGCGGAGAGAAGGGGTCAATGGGTGGAGAGTGGGAGGGGAGAGGCTCCCCGCACACTAACAATGTGAAATCCGAGGCTCAAAACTAACGCCAGTGAAACCCTGGCGTTAGAGCTGATTTAAAGGGAAGAGAAACTATTTTTGTCAGCAATGTACAGCAAAACCAGGGAAACCTACAAAAAAGTGATGTGTGATACATGTGCACGGAACAAAAGGGCAAATAAACAGTGAACAAGAACAGAAGAAAATGGAAAAATAAAATAACCAAGCTGGGCAATAGTGATCTCAATGGGAAACATCAAAAAACACTCCCAAGAAAGCACCAAAAAAAGGATATGAATTCTGGAAGAGTCTATGCTCCGTCCCCATACAAGGTAAATGAGCCCACAGTGAAATTGCGCTGTGCAGGGTTTTCCTCTCCATCGGACAGGTTTCCTATGGTGTGCACATGTGCGGCAACAGCAGGGCAGGCATGTCGGAATGGCCAACTGGGCAGATGCTTGAAAATGGGATACAGAGGGCTGCAGGCGGCACATGCTGTGGTGCAGCTGGGGCACAGTGCGGACTAGGCAGATGCCCAGGTGGCACTTAGGAATGCTGAAACTGTACAGCAGCCAGACAGCAACTGATGAGGGCCCAACATGAGCACGAGTGTGTTTATCACAGTGTCACAGGGGATAGTACCCAGCAGGTACCTCCAAGGGCACGGAACATTAGCAGGCGGTGGTGGGGGGGGAAGCGCGGACGTCTATGCAGGCACCCCTACCCCAGATCCCGAACCATAGGCAGCCGCTTATCTGCACACTGGATGGCCTGAGACTGCGCACCACCAGCACCACCAGCAGAAGGGCATATCAGCTTGGTGACAGAGGGGTACTGGTGGTGGAGGGGGGCAGTGGCAGCTGCCCAGAGCAGACTGTGGCCTAGCCCTGTGTAGGTGGGTGCCATGCACTGCAACAGACAGGCTCTGTCTGACATACAGTCATGATATCTCCAGGGAATGTACTGTTGCTGTGGCAACACGGTGGTGCAGTGCACACAGTCAGTGTGTTCAGGAGCAGAAGGTCACAGGTTCAAGTCCCAGCTGTGGTTCCTGCCAACCCAGCACGCATATTTTACCCACTACTAAAACGTGCTAATACAGACAGAACCTTTAGTGCAGATGACATAGAAATGCCCAAAACACCTACATTTTACCCTACAGAGCACAGACACCATAAACATGCGCATTACCTAGAGCAAAGTCTCCCAAATGCAGTCCTGGAGGGCCAAACACCATTCAGGTTCCATGCTGCCTCTAATAAATGTGGCTGTGCTGCATTGCTATGCACCACCCCCGTGGTATGCAGATGTATCTCATGCATATTCATTAGGGACAGCATGAAAACCCAAACAGTGTTTGGCCCTCCAGGACTGGAGTTGGGAACCTCTGCTCTAGAGCAGCGGCCAACAGGGGCAGACACACCTGCACCCACAGGCTCCATTATCCCAAGCCTCCTGGAGAGGCAGGATGTTGGGCCCTGTGTGCATCTCCCCATACTAGCACTTGCATACCTTAGCAATGCCACCCTAAACATGGGAAAACTGTACACAGCTATCAAAAGGTTGCTATGAAAACTGGCAGATAGCAATTCCTACGTTAAGCACAATTTGCTGATTGAGCTGCATCATAGCAACCTTTCTGATGTCTGTGGTATGTGCCTCAGGTCTGGTGTCTGACAGAGTGACCCCAACAGTATTGCGTACCATAGCCATGCCTGCACTGTGCCCAGGACTGGTGTGGTGCCCAGGGCTGCCAAACACCTCTATAGTTGCACAATGCTGGCATAGGTGTGTGGAGTGTGTGTCTGTCTATCCAGTGTGTGGTGCCTGCCAACACCCTCCACAGCCCACACTGCTAGCACTGTTGCCAGTATTGGCCTGCCAATGTGCATAATGAGGAGCAAGGTACTGTGGGAATAGCCTGGATAGGGTGGCCTGGCCTGGCCGCATCTGCACAGGGCATAGGGCAATGGCTCGGACATTGTAGTGCCCGGCCACCACCTGCACGGACAGCGTGGTCACAGCATGTCCTGCTGGGAGGTCGCTCTCACCCTGACTGAGCAGTGACCACGGCATGGCTAGGTTCCCCTATAGTGCTATATAGTATTTTTTTTATGTGATATTTATGGGTCCCTTTTGGGACCTAGTCACTGACTTATCTGCTTGGTGTGTATGCTGACATCCCAATTCTGGGTACACGCATCTCCTCCAGGACCATGCACTATGGACTAGCTAGCAGACTGTCTGCAGCTAGTATGTATTTTGCTGGAACACCTTGCAGGATGCAGCGGCTGGAGGCTTGCTGATGGAGAATGTCAGATAGTGGTGGGGGGCAGCTGAGAATTTCCAGGCCTACTGTCTGTCTGCTGTTGCCTTATGGATGTGTACAGCTCTGCATTGCCTGCTCTGTGGGGTGTCTGTTCCCCAGCAGGACTTGAGTTGATGGTCCTCTCTACTGCTACCATTGCAGGGAGGTAGAATGTGGATCGATTGGTGGGTGATCCTGTTTCCCACCCTGAGCCCCAGAGGGTGGGTTATGTGGTGGTATATAATCTGCCTATGGGTCCAAACAACCGCCCCCCCCCCCCCCTCCCTACATCATGTAACCATGGCACCAACACAGGATATGCACTATTCTGGGTGCATCATAGCCCATAAGGACTAGACATGACTGAGAAATACAAAAGGACACAGATATAAACTAGGTGTGTCTGCAGGAACTACCTATCACACACAGTAGCACTGATGTGGACCTGCAGCATAGCGTATTTCATTCAGGAAAGGTGCTGTGGACCTGGTGCTGGGCACCTCACCTCACCCTCAGGGTGAGCACAGTACCCGCACAATGTGATGGTCTGTGGCTACTCTGTGCAGTACCACACATGGTCAGTTCCCCCTACCAGGCCGAGATGCTGTGGGGGTGCATACCCCATCTTGTGCCCATCTGTCGACTGCTGCTTTGCATGTGCAGTGCATCATGGGTACGGGTGGGTTAACCCTATCCTGGTAACCACAGCAGACAGTTTGTGTGGTGACATGCAGTCCTTCTGCAGCCAGGTAGGGGTTTGTTAACAGCTGTAGCCCACTGGTTACTTCATTGCCTGTTAAGCCAGAGGTCATGGGTTCAAACCCATGGTGGGGTTATTTGATAGGGCTATCAGAGGCATTGCCTATTTTTAATGTACATTAGTGCTGCCAGCAAAAACACCCTCAGAGTACTGTAACCTTAAGGCGCCCCATAAGGCACCTTATAGGGTGCCTTATAAGGCGCCCTATCAAACGCCTTATAAGGTGCCTTATAAGGTGTCCTATAGGGGACATTATAGGGTGCCTTGGCAGACAGTGCACTTTATAATTTGCCCTATGGAGTGCGTTATGGGGTGCCTTATGCGGCACCTTAGTTTATGCCACCGTGAGGGTGTGTTTGCTGGCAGCACTAATTAAAATAACAGTAAAATGCCTCAAAAATCACTACCTAGAAGTAAAGGGTGATGCCTCGGCCAGCCTTATGCATTAGGCACACTGAAGGATCAAACTCATGACCCCTGTACCATCAGTCAGTCACTGTATTAACCATTGTGCTAGACCTCTGTTTTTATGTTTGTATCTCTGGGTGCCTACTTAAGATTACCGCGCATTAACGCGCTTAGCGGCGCTTCGCCCGATAATGTGCGCAGCAGCGCGTGTTATCGTTCGCTAATCCCATTTTGCTACTTTTTGACCGGAACGCCCACTCCTTTTATGGCAGCCTGCACACTAACGCCGGGCGCACATTAAGAAGGTTTAGTAAACATGCCCCTTAGTTTCACAGAATTTCTGGCACAAGAATATGCAATAATAAAGATCTTTGGAGTAAATCTATAGAGCAGGAGTCAATATATTAATAAGGCCGACAATTCAGGGAAGGTTTTTCACAAAGCTCAAGAGCAGACAAAGTTTGGGCCAATTAGTAAACATGAACTAATATTACTAGAAATACAAGACACAGCAAAGTATAGACTAGCTAAAGCCAGTCCCCTAGGAAGCATAATAGCTTCCAACACAAGGACACCCGCTTGAGGTTTGACCTGGGGAATAAAACATTTTGGGTGCTTTTTTAATGTCCTTTCAGATTAAAAATGATATGAAATCATATGGGAAATGTTGTTGGTATTTCCCATACAATTTCAAATGAATGTGCACCCCTAATTCTAAATGGACTAGCAGCATTTGGAAGCTAAATCTTATGTACTATATAATGGGTAAATGTACAGAATAGTAATATAGAAACATAGAAAATGATGGAGGTAGAGCTTGTAAGTTGGTTGGATCATGGGCTGGTATGATTCTCGTTGCACAGTTCTGATGGGTACCAGGTTCTGGAGGTTGAACAATAGCTTACTGTGACATATACAGGTAATTAAGTCAATCTCAAAAGATATTAAGAAGTATTATGAGATTAATGAAAATGGGGAGGTGGATCTGAAAATAGTATGGGATGGATGAAGGTGGTGATCCGAAGGAGATTAATGATGTGGACATTGAATTTAAAAAAAGGAGAGGGAAAGGGAACTGGAAAAGAGATATGCTTGAGTTAGAGGGCTGGAGGGACAGCACAGCAGAGGTTTGAGTGGCACTGGAAGAGGCTAGAATGCAATTAAAGACATTGCAGCTGGAAGGGCTTAACTATAAGCTGCAATGTCTTTGGCAATAATATTTTGAAATGGGGAATAAGCCAGGTAAGTTACTAGCGAGGGTGCTCAAAGCCCAGCAAGCATACAGGGCGGTATTGAAGGTTCAGGAAACGAGGGGAGAATGGGTATTTGGAGGTGATGAAATCTGAGAAATCTTTCAAGGCTTCTATAGAGGCCTATATCAAAGAGACGAGACAAATGGGGCTGAGGCCATAGAGCGCTATTTAGAGGGGGCGACATATTCTGAAATCACTGGGGAGGAGTGGGTAGGTTTGGAAGACCCTATTTTGTTGGCAGTTATGCAAAAAGTGATTGAGAGACTGGTAAATAAGTATCCAGGCATAGATGGCTTGTGTGTGTGTGTGTATGTGTGCCTTTTGAGTCAATGCCGACTCCTGGCTTAGCAGCACACCTTTATAAAACATTTGGTGATCAGCTGGCCCCAGTCTTGGTTGAGCTCTTTTATGGTCTAGCAGAGGGGATAATACTCCCCCCCCCCCCTCTATGAGACAGGTGGGAATCAACATGTTTTTGAAACCAGGTAGAAATTTGAACTCTGTTTTTCATATCGCCCTATATCACTTTTGAATATTGATGTAAAGCTTTGAACGAGCATACTGGCACAGAGACTAGGAAACTACAGGCTTTCTTTAATCAATACAAATACAATGGGTTTTATCAGAGGGAGGCAGGCAGCTGATAATATGAAATGGGTGATGAATCTCATTTAGGTAGCACGTACAGAGAACATCCTGGCGATGGTGCTTTCAATGAATGCCAAAAAAGCTTTTGATTGTGTTTACTGGGAGTATATTTGGCAGGTGCTAAGGAAGTTTGGGCTATGGGAAAAATTTGTAGGATGAGTACAGAGGATGTATAGGTTTCTGCAGGCAATGGCAAAAGTAAATGTTTTTCGTTAGAGACATGCCAGGGACGTCCTCATTCACCACTACTATTTGAACATTTGATGGAACCCATTGCTGCCCAGATTCACAACAGGGGGGAAGTGTGGAGAATTAAAGTGGGTGAGGTGGAGCATAAAATATCCCTATTTGTGGATGATATCCTCTTGGTGGTGTCTGATCCAAGCAGTCTATCCTGGAGGTGTGGGTATCTGGGTTAAAAGTGAATATGGATAAAACAGAGGCACTAAATTTGACTAGGCCAATAGAATTAGAGGATAGCATTTGGGGGTAGTACCCTTTATGAGGGGGATTTTAGAAAGGACATCCAAATTAAATTGGGGATGTCCAGGACAGAACATGCAAAAAATCACCAGAAATGCATATGTCTCTGGCTGATTTCAGGAACATAGATAACCTCGTGTGAAAGTGCATGCGGGCGGCCACATAGACGTTCCTTTTGCCACCCTAAGATGTACACTAATTAATATATGATCTGCAAAGAACAAGATATCAATCATCACAGACTTCATTTGTTCTAACAACCTTGACATTTTATTCATCACTGAATCATGGTTGTCTTCTACTGATATGGTACTGCTAAATCAGCTCAAACTACCAGGCTTCACAATATATAATTCCCCAAGAGAAAGCAGAAGTGGCAGTGAGGTACTTATCATAGCAAAGGAGGAACTCAAGCTCTCACCCACATCAATTGATGGTAGTCATAGATTAGATATTCTCACAATAGAAAACAAACAAGTGGAAATTTGTTTACTATACATGTGGCCTAACTCAGACCCCCAGGAGCTAGCAAGTATCTTGGAAGTGGTATGTTCGGATAGGCCAACAAACAAGCAGTTCTTCCTAATAGAAGACTTTAACCTTGCATCCATATCTCATGCTCATGGCAAATCATTCCTAAATGCAATGAAGGACTTTGACTTTCAACAAATAGTGGATAGACTAACACATAAGAAGGGCAACTCCTTAGATTTTATTTGCATACCCAACACAATATTCAACAGCATAATCCCACTGTCACTCAAAATAGATCCAATCCCATGGTATGACCACAATGCTATCCTCTTTTCTTTATCACAGCACCTGCGCAGTAGCAAACAAACACACTCACAATCGCCTGTATGCTGGTTCCGACCATTCAATAAAGAGTCCTTTCTAGAGGATACATCATCAAATCTCAACACTGACCTCACTGACATCAATGATATTTTAGGAAACTGGAACAAAACTATAAGCAAAGCAGCAGCAGCCAAAAGGAGAAACCCTAAGGGAATCCAAAAGCAAACTCCACCATGGTTCACATATGAGCTTAGATCAATTAGGAAGCAAATAGAAAGAAGATGGAGGAAAAAACAACTAGCTCAAGACCAGCAACTATTCCTTGCGAAGCTTAGGGAACACCATAACAACATTAACCAGCAAAAGAAGGAATATCAAGAATAATCATGAAAGCAGTAAATTGGCCTAGAGAGCACTTTGATATCATGAAAACCTTAGTAAGTCCACCCTTCCAGAAGGACAATCCTGACATCAGCCCACAAGTATTAGTCAACCACATTGAGAGCAAGGTTAAGCTACCAGCCATGACTAACTCCTACCCAACAACAGATAATTCCATTAACAAATCTTGGTGCAAATTCATACAAATCAGCAAAGAACACCTTGAGGAAATATCTAATCTTAACACTATAACATCCCCACTTGACCCATACCCAGTAAGTTGAATCAAGATGACAAAAGGTGAAATGGCACCCTTTCTCCTCAAGATAATACATCATCATTATCCATGGGCTACATGCCTACAGACCTTAAGCTAGCGTCAATTCGTCCCATACTAAAAAAAACCCGCTTCTCTAGACAAAAACTGCCCAACCCCATATAGACCGATGCCAAGCCTCCCATTTATAGCAAAAATTATTGAAAAGGTCATCCAAAGGTAGCTACAGGATCATTTGGATACCCATACACCCTTGGATATGCAGCAGCCCCAATATGGAGTTGAGGCCCTCATGACATGTTTATTATATAACCTGATAAAAGGAATCCAAAAGCCAAAACAAGCTTTCATATTCTTCCTGGACATTGCCGTGGCCTTTGAGTCCATCAACCACAGACTCCTGATAACAAGGCTTCAGCAGATAGGCATCAATGGCACTGTACTACTCTGCTATAAATCTTACTTAATAGACCGAGTGCAACAAGTAAAAATAGGATGAAACTCATAATCCCCATACAAGCACGTGCAGGGAATCCCATAAGACTTGGCCCTATCATCAATGCTATTTTATAGAAATGATGATAGGGTCTGCAACATTTTCAAGAAACATAACATATACTACCACGTCTGTGCAGATGATGTGATGTTATACATGCCATATAACATTAGAAATCCCAACCTTAAACAGATTATTACCTGCATTGAGGAAGTTACCCAATAATTTACAGCCCACAATTTGTCAATAAACTATAGCAAGATCGAAGTCCTCTTCATAACAAAAGAAAAATCCTTCATCCCACCGACAACTATGCAACTAGCAGATACAGTACTGCAAGTTAAGCAAGAGATCAAGTACCTTGGAATAATACTGGTCTCCAAACTTAACTTATCTTCTCACATGGCCAATACAACAAAAGCTATCTATATATAAGCTAATAGTAATATAAGCTAATAGTAATATGTAAATAGTTAATAGTTTAATGTATAGTTATAATGTAAATAGTTTAATATCTGTTCTATGTATCTCATTGTTCCATCTCTGGAAGGGGCGGTATAGAAAAACTCTGCAAATAAATAAATTAATTAATTAATTAATCTATTGCAAGATGAAGCTTATACAACACCTGAGGCCCCTACTACACCCCAAGGACTTCCGTACAGCAATGCAAGCGATGATATTCACCCACTTTGACTTTTGCAATAGCATCTTGCAGGGTCTTTCAAAGCAAGCCATATACTAGCTACAGATGGCCCTCTACAATGTGGCAAGAATCATCAAGAAGGCACCAACATACAACCATATTACTCCAACCTTACATTCATTACACTGTCTTCCAATATCTAGCAGTCAAATTCAAAGTACTAATCATTACATTCAAGGTATTACACAACTTAACAGCCACACATCTAGAATCACTCTTGCAAATGACACCAAATAACAGAGAAAGATGAGCCAACTCACAGAATACACTAATAATACCCACCGAAATAAGAAAGTGTAACCAGCTGACATGTCAGAGAGTATTCTCGCTCTACACACCGACACTTTGGGCACTGCGGACACACTTGGACCTGCGGGGTGGATGTCCTGCAGGCCATGCTGGGGCACATTGGGCCATCCTTGGGTCCAATTCTGTATACCATGAGAACGTTTTGCTCCCATGTTACAGAATCAGGTGCTAACGGGCCTGTCCTGCTCATGGCCATCTCTATGGGCCGGACATTCCCCTTCCTGAAATGAGCTCTATATATCCTCTAATACAGATGTTTCCTTCTGACAAATATTAGTTGATGTTAAGTTACATGTAATTCGATGCTTTAGTTCATATTAACCAAGTTTCATGTAACTCTTGTTGTTCTGTGTAAACCGCTTTGATCCTAATGACATAGCAGTATTACGTATAAATAAATAATGTAAGAGGTAGTCCCTGTTCATAGGAGCTTACAGTCTAGTCAAGACAGACAACACAACAACTGGGCTGGCTAAGTCAATTAGTGTGCATTAAATCATTTTGGCATTCATTAAAAATTCTAAAAATGAATGCGTGTCACTAACCCAAAAACATCCAAAAATGGGAAAACTTTGTGCAAAAAATGAAAATTAGCCTCTATACATCCCTGCAAGTTTTATCTTACTGATTAATTTCAGTTTCTGATCTCCAGTATCAACAGTTACATATTTTCAATTTGTAATATATGTAACCAATATACTAAGGTGTGCTAACATTGGATGTTAAAGTGAATTCATTATTCTGTAATAACAGTCAAAGTTAATGATGTCAAAGGAGTTTATCTTTATTTACCAGTGTTAAAGTTAGCACATCTACAAATATTACTGCAAACCCTTAGCTACTCCTCCTCCATGAGATAGAATTACATTTTTTTGTTTTAACAGGTCTGTGTCTACTTTTGTATTTTTTTATTATGTGTGGATAATTAGTTGTTTTGCATAATGTGCATCTCATTACCTCATTGGCATTGGTTTTGATATCAAAACTCAAGATAATTAATGTGTTAAAAGCACTGTTAATGCATGAAACTAAATTGTTCATGCTGACATACTTAAACACACCAATGATTACAAAAGTACACTGGCCCTTTCGCTTTTTGTCAGATTGAAAATTTGCACATAGGGAATTGATATGCTTAACAGCACTTACATGTGGAAATGGTCAGTTTATACGTGAAAGTCTTCATACATGGAAGTTGCAAAGAGGTATGTAGGGGTGTGTTTAGGTCATGGTGAGGTGGGTCAAACATCTACACGTGCATTCCCTATTTCATATGGGGGAATACACACATATGGCCAAAAATGTCACCATTGGGATTTAAACTTGCTCCCTGGCACCTTTAGGTTTCTAAAAAGTGCTCCTTACGGCCAGCCCTTTAGGGGGGGGGGGGGATTAAGGGGGCTATCCTCAAGGAGTGGAGGTGTAACCTAACGGTTAGAGCACAAGCTTGCGAACCAAGAGGCCAGCATTTGATTCCCGTTAGTACTCCTTGTTGCCTTAGGCAAGTTACGTAACTCTCTATTGCCTCAGAAAAATCCATGTTATCAATGTCCCTGTATAATATATATCACCAAGTTGAAGTTACAATGTAAATCACTTTGACTGAAATGATAAAGTGGTATAAAAACCTGTTAAGTAAATAATTCCCTGTTGTTTATTTTCCTATCCATATTGAAATGTGAAAACGATACTGGCATCTATAGATAACTGATGGCATTTACTCATGCAGGCTTGCACTTTACATATGTACTAGGTGTGTGCCGCCTACATATTTGCTGCAAAGTACTGGCCTACACATGTAGGCACCGGCACGTACACGTGCATATAGTCATGTTTCATGCATTTTTCCAATGTGTAGCCTTAAAAAATGGCATTTCCCGCTGTTATTCCAATAGCACTTCCTTTTTGGTATTACAGACATGGTTCCTTCTTTAGCAGAGCCCTTCCGAAAATTTCCATGTCTTTTCTAAAATGTGTCTTTCCATGCAGAAGTCCTTATAAATACTGGCCTACTTACTTTTAAGAATAAATATTAATTTCAGTTGTAGATACTTCTACAAGAAATATTTTATGGGGATTATGTATCTTATTTATTGTTATTTCCTCTCATTTGCTTACTTCGTATGATTGAAAGTGTAATAAATTTCTCCACAAAATAAAGAAAATATTTTGTACCCTTTATGCTAAGTGTTTTCCTCACAGACATATGGTGGTAATTTTATAAAGCCTTTGTGCCAAGTATGCAGTAAAAATAGAATGCACATGGGTTCAGTGTTCTATGCCATCACATGGAAATAATGTACCTACAAAAGGGGCATGTTGTGGGCAGGTTATAAATGTATAATGCGTGACATGCATAAGTAAGCGCATACTATGCATTCAATAATGCAAGTGCTTATGTCACTAAAAATGGGTGCATGCCCTTCCATCTGCTATCTATGATGTCTCCCAGAGCATGTCTTTCAGGATCTGGTGCATGAGTTCCTGCTTGCTGGAGATTAGCTTGAGAGACAGTGGCTAGTCCATTTCTCTCTTTATACTCCTTTGTCTTCTACTTCCTCTCATTCTTCTTTTTCCTCTACTAATTCTTTTCTCTCGTGTTTGCTCTCTATCCCCATCTCTCCCTTTTCCTTCTCCCCGTGTTTCTGTCTCCACTTTGCCTTCCTGTCTTCCTGCCCATGCTCTTTGTGGTTGTCTCTCTGCATCTGCCTAGCCCCTTCTCTTTATACAAGTAGGAAACACATAGTAGCTGAGGTATGCCCATGCACTCATGCACTACCGCCATGAATATAGACAGGGCTGGTATAAGGATTGGAAGCACCCTAGGCAGGCCCCTCCATCCTGTCGCTCCCCCTTGCGGCACCTCACCCCCATTGCCACCACTACAAGGCCTGCAGCAGTGGAAATGGCTCAGAAACCATAAGGCAATGCTTATCTCAGCTTGCTGGCATGAAGTCTGCATTAAAGGGGAGCCAAAGAGAGAAATAGTAGAGGGCAGACACCACAAGGTAAGCGCTGCCTCACAGCTTCCTTGCAATTACCACTGCTGCAGGCACTAGAAAGGGTAGCAATGGGTGCTCCTGTATGCTCAGTATTCTAGGCAGCTGCCTGGTTCATCTAATTGTAGCACTGGCCCTGCACACAGGATTGCTGAGCAGAAGGTAAAGCCTTCATCAAAATCGCAGCCTGTTAAGAATGTATGGGGAGGTGGGAGGGGACAAAGGGTACAGGTAAATGGAGCGCACTCTCAGAAGAAGGAGGTTACCAGTGGTATGCCGCAGGGATCTGTCCTTGGTCCAATTCTTTTTAACATCTTTTTTATTGATATTGTGGAAGGACTGTTGGATGAGGTTTGCCTCTTTGTGGATGATACTAAAATCTTCAGTAGAGTAGACAATGTTAGGAGGGATTTAGCTAAGCTTGTTGAATGGTCGAGAATTTGGCAGCTGAGATTTAATGCTAAAAAATGCAGGGTCATACATTTGGGCTGCAAAAATCCAAGGGAGCAGTAGATAGCATAGGGGGTGAAGTACTTCTGTCCATGAAATAAGAACAGGACCTGGGAATGATTGTTTCTGTTGATCTTAAGGTAACTAAAGAGGTAGAAAAGGCAACAGCAAAAGCCAGAAGGATGCTTAGGTGCCTTGGGAGAGGAATGGCCAGCAGGAAGTAGGAGGTAATAGTACATCTGTATAAGTCTTTGGTGTGACCTCATTTGGACTATTGTGTGCCATTCTGGAGACCGCACCTTCAAAAGAATATAAACAGGATGGAGTCTGTGCAGAGGGTGGCTACCGAAATGGTCCATGGACTTTGTCATAAGGTATATGGGGGCAGACTTAAAGATCTCAATATATATACTTTGGAAGAAAGGCAGGAGAGAGGAGATATGATGGAGACGTTTAAATACCTCCATGTCATAAATGCACAGGTGGAGAGCCTTTTTCAACTAAAAGAAAGATCTGCAACGAGGGGGCAGCGGATGAAGATGAAAGGGGATAAACTCAGGAGTAATATGATTAAGCTAGATGGAAGAAAGGGGAGAAAAGGTCCCCTACTGCTGTGGGCCCTCTGCACTGCCTTATTGCCTGACTATTCATTCTGCACCTGAGAAGTGCATTAGTGACATTGACCCACTACGGTTCCACCCATAGGAATGCCTCATCTCCGTACACATAAACTTAGGCATGTAGTAGCACTCTGTGCACATTTATGCACTTATTGGGTGGGCAGTTTTCAAAAAGGCCATTTCTGTGTGCAAAACTCTGTTTTATGTATGGAGATGCCTTTGATAATTGCTCTCTTGAGTAGTTTAAGAATAGTATTTCAAGTGTAGCAAAAAAGGCCTTTTCTGAAATTATGTAGCTGCATGTGCACGTAAACAGGATAGACGTCATATATCATGTAGTCTGCCTGTAGGCATTTCTGGGAGTATAATTTTAGCAGTGTGCAGGTGCATAGTTTTGCAGTATACGCACATAAAGTGGCATTTCAGAAAGAACGTCCAAGTGAAATCTGGGATATCCAGAGCAAAATGTGAAGAAAAACACCAGGACTGTCTATATTATGGCCTGACTATAGAAACATAGGGGTATGTTTACTAAAGGGCGTTAAGGGAGCAAGTGTGCTACTAGCGCCTACTATCGGTACCCTTGCATCCTTAGCGCTGTGAAAAGCTGCATTAATGGGCGTTAAAGGCTCCTGCAGTGTTAAGGGTGCAGTAAGCGGAGAGTGGGCGCCAGCATGTGTTAAAGCTTTTTAATGCTGGGAAACCTAGCGCTAAGTAAAACCTAGTGGAAAGGGTGTATTTAGAGGAGAGAGAGCCTTATTTTAATGTCTGCAATGTGATGCATAGACAAGAGAGCCCAATTTAGTGATAGTAGTGCTTCATTAGCAGCAACAGTATAGTGCCCAAGTATTAAAAGGGCACCATGTTGATGGTGCAAATGGGGCAAAGGAGGTGGCACATTCATCATGCAGTGGGGGTTTCTGTGGTGTAAGGCAGATCAAGAAGCTGCCCAGATGGCATATCTGTGATGTCTGTCATGCTCCCACATTGACATTGGCGGCACACAGACATGCTGCTGCTTTGGAAAGGTGATGCGCCACAGGGGGTTTCCTGGCACTCTGGGCAGGGACCCTGGCCAGACACCCCCCCCCCCCCACTGCCTCTGAAGCCAGTTCTGGAGGAAGAGGACAATTGCACCAGCAGCTGTACCGCTACAGAGAGCTGAAACATGCAGGTGCCTGGGGAAATACCACATCTGCGGCTGCCTGTCTCCCCTGAAGATGTATCAGAAACAGGCGGTGATGTGGTTCTGGCAGTGGCAGTTGTTTGGGAGGATGGTGTGTCTGTTAATGTGAGCTTCTACCCCACCTATCTGAACCTGGTGCCCTAGGCATTTACCAAGACCTCATGGTGGACCGATTGGTACTGTGCACCACTCCCACTGACAGCATGCTGGTATGGCAGTATGGTGTGGGGATGTCGGTGGCAGGTGCAGCGGCATCCCCCTGCAGCAGAAAAGACCCATGTCATGGTCCTTTGTGCCTGTCACATCGCAGCATATACCCAGGTCTGCCTAATGGGTAACATGTCAGCACCAGGGCCTGATGTAGCCATAAGACAGCTTTGTTACTCAACACACAAAGCCATTGTGTATATGGTTGGAGGGTCACAGGTTGAAGACCTGACTGTGGATCATGTATTGCATGTCCCTGTGGATAAACTTTAGCCTACAGTACAGCAGGTACAGCACCAGCATGTGCAACCCTGAATGAATTGGCCAGCAAGGGTACATTCATGCAGGTACAGCACCAGCATGTGCAACCCTGAATGAATTGGCCAGCAGGGGTACAGACACCAATCAGCCACACAGACAGACTCCACTATCCACAGTTGCATGGAAAGTCTGGCTGATAGCACCAGCACACTGAGCAGGCGTCAATGTTAGAGGATGTTACTAGCACCTGTGCACATTGCAGGGGGTCAAACATGTTCACTCTGCAGATAACTGGCAACTGCTTACAGGTATGGTATAATGATCATGGCACAAGTTTAGGATTCAAGCTACCAGTGTTCAAGGCCTACCAACACTCCTTTTGTGACACTTTGGAAGGTTTTACTGTGCAGTTTAATGTATGCTACACCCTTCATGGATTGCTCACACCTCCATCTGACCTTGAGCAGATCACCTAACCATCCATTGCCTCAGATGACTGCAGGTTCTTACAGTCCCTGTTTTTTATCAGACATTACAACTTTTTAGATACAAGGTATCCCAACATGTTTGCACTGATGCAGCAGTATACTAACAGGCAATTACATGCATACAGCTGTAATCTGCTTGTGCAACATGAGTCATGTATGCCATAATGACTGTGTGTATCTTTGGCTCCATCACATCTGTGCAGTACATGCATACACATCCTACCCCTCAGATAGCCACCTGCATGTATCACCTCATTCTTATATGTGTCCCATTTGACCAGTTTGGATGACGCCTGTCCAGTGTTATCTGCATATATGTCTGGGGTGTTGTATGGTGGCTCTGTGGCTGGGATAGGCGTGAGACCCACAAGTCTGGTATCAGGCCTTCCATGTGTGGCAGTGGTACACATTTTTAAACACAGTTCAAATACATTGGGGATGGCACCTATGGCACATCAGTGCTGCTAGCCCATACCACCCTCTTCTCTGCTGTCATCCTTCCTTCAGCCCATCCATCTGCCTCTGTCGGCTGTGTGCAGTTATGTCTTCTTGTGAAGATTGCTACAGCATGGCATACAATGGTACTCTTTTCCGCATTTCGGCTCTTCATGCATGCCTCTCCTGTGCCTGATCTGCATGTCATCATTCTATCCTCCTGTCACTGCACACATCATGCCACTTCTGATTCGCTGGGGGACACGTCTTCCACATCCTATGTCACACACTGACATTAAACCGTTTTACATTGGCAACCCCCCTGTGCATTGGTACAGTTGCCCCTCACATGCTCGTCCAACTTACTGACTGCCACATAGGGTGCCCATGGATCCGGCAGGTTCATCAGCTTCCACCTGTCCTTCCATCCATCACCTTTACATTGACTTTCCTTGGTGCTCCTTTATCCAGCTTTAGGGTTACAGCCGTTTTCGGACATTAAGGTGCATGCTTGACACCTTAACACCCGATGTCCTTTTAGCACATGTTAAATGACTGATAGCGCCCTTTATGCCAGAACGCCTCCTACCCACTCGGCACCCTTTATGGTGTAACACTCCTTATCGCTACCGTTTATGCCTGTTACCTTAATGCCCTTTAGTAAACATACCCCATAGACATCTCTGACATGGAAGTCCATGCTGGCACCCATATAAACATCCCTGCTGCAGAAACATGGGGCAGGGACATCTATCACATGCTAGTTTGCATATGCAGACATCCATTGGTGTGGCAAAATGAAAATAAGGGCCTCCATTCCTCATCCGTGTTCATTGTCAACATGGAAAATATAGGGGATATGATTGTACCTCCTTCTCTACACCCTCTCTTAATGTTTGGCTGGCAAACCAAGCACTTTTCCAATGCCTACTCGTGGCTGGAACAGGTATAAACTTTGCCGCAGCTCAGAATGTGCAGGGCTTTTCTGAAATCGAGTGAGGACATCAAAGTCTTGGGAGCACCCCAGACATGTCTACACCAGGGACATTTTTGAAGGCACTTTCCAAAATGGCTGTGGGGAAGTATCCATGCCTTGGACGTCTGTAAGCCTGTTTTCAGATGTCAAAGCATGAATAGGGTTTATAAAACAACTCCCATATTTTTTAAAATATAAGTGTACATGCACAGAGTACATGCCCTAATTTACATTTCCTTGAAGCAGCTAAAAATGTGTGCATCAAAGTTTGTGTGCTACTGGGTCTACGTCTGGATGCCTATTTTATAAAGACACATTGGTGCCTGTTGCTTTTATAAAATTGGCTTAAAATAGGTGCCTTTTTTACTTTTATTTTATGCATCCTGTCATAAAATCAAGCCCTTAAAATACATGCATACATTTATGCCATCTTCAAAGTATTTGTTAATTTATGCGTGGGCATTAGTGTGCTTATTGGAGTTGGATCTGGCAGCCTGTTTTATAAAGGCACATAGGTACCTATGTGGCTTTCAAGAAATAGGGATAACAGGTGCTTTATTGAACTTTCAGCTTAGGCATCCTGTTATAAAATTATTCCCACAGTGTATCAATATTCCAGCAAAGAGGCACAAGATGGTGCCATTTTATGATCAGAAGAATTAGAGACATTCAAAATTATAGAATTTCCTTTTTTTCCCAAACCTCCTTCAATAGCATGCTGCCTACTGAAGGAGTAGTCTAGTGGTGACAAAAGAGACCAAGGTTTGAATCCCACTGACACTCCATGTGGCCTTGGCCAAGTGATTTAACCTTTCATAGCCACGGATACAAACTTCGATTGTAAGCCCTCTGGGGACGGGGAAATACCTTCTGTACTTCGCCTTGAACTAATACTGGAAAAGTGTGAGCTAAAAAAACCCAAATTCTAAGATATGGAAAAAAATGGGATTTCTGCACAGCCAGATATTTGGGATGCAAATCCTCTTCATCTCAGCACTGTTACAAAAAGACTGTGCTTGCAGTATGTATTTCAGTACTTACAGTTGCTTATTGTACCAGTCTTTTATATAACATTTTGTATGGGTCATTTTTCTCAGAAACATATGCTTTACATCATTAGAAAACTGTGAATCTCGGTTGCTTATTTTGATGAATGCTTCTGGGTATATTGCTACTGAAAGAAGACTTAATGCTAGAGATGAGCATGCATAATTGGAACAAACCAAAACCAGCTTTAGTTCAGATGAGTGAAGGCAATATGTAAATCCTTCTGCTGTATCAGCTGAGACAGGGAGACACAGCGGTATGTTTCCATAAGTTATACAGTACATTCTCTTCTAATGCTGACTCCTAAGCTGTAGAAGTGGAATGCGACATTTAATTATACATAATGTCTTAGGAGCTGACATTCAGTGGCGATGGCTAGACACTTAAATCGGCTGGATGTAGCCCCTTTAAATTAAGACCAGATATTCAATGCCGGGATGCTATTGTGCCATCTGCATTGAATATCTGGTGTACCCGGTTAGCATCTTAGCTAAGTGGGCAGCAGCGATATGTGCCTTGTATGTGCCTAACCTTAGCTGGTGTAAATGCTACTTCCTACATGTACACACTGCTTGCTCTAGTATTTTATAAAGTCAAGTATATACATACTTGATTTTATAAAATAAGCATAAATAGACATTAGTACCCAGTTGAGCGGTATTGCAGACACCCCCGCCAACTCAATACCCATTCAGCCCAACTAGACTCACGAAGATACCCTCATGCTAAATGTAACCCGCCAACTGTTCTGTCTAAATGTTGTTAAATACCCTCATGTTAAATGTTGTAAAGCACCCACATGTTAAATGTAACCCCAATTCTGATGTCATGTAACCACTTTTATTGTAGGATAAGGTGGTATACAAATCTGTCTAAATAAATAAATAAAAGTAGTCAATTTAGAAGCCCCGTTCGTGCTTTGGATGGTAAAAAATGGGCACAGAGATGTCCAAAGCACAGAGAAGTCTCTAGAACCATTTTTGAAGCTGGCTCTGGGGATGTCCCCATCGTGGGAACATCCAAGTCTGAATGGGGACATGGTGGAGGAATGGCTGGGATAGTTCCAAGACCCTGGATGTCCCTGCCTCATTTCAGAAACATCATGAATGTCTGCTCAAAGTTTAGACTTGTCCCAGGTCCAAACAGTGCATGTTTTGACTGAAAAACATCCAGAGGGTATAGAAAAGTAAACACGCCATCATCCGCATGACTCAGCACAATATCAGCCATAGCAACAGCGGGAGTGGACTTCTGGCTGCCATGTTCCTAGCCCCCTACTATAACCATTAAGCTATCCTAGATGTATGAGTTCTGGAATACTGTTCTGGGGATGTCTGTTTAGACACCTTCACAGTTGTCCATCTCAAGTACGTCCACATTTGTGAAATTGTGTCTGCACCTGGATGGACCTGCATTTTTTTCAGACATTCTGGCTTAGATGTCCCAGACTGCACTTGGACGTCCCTTCTAAAATTCACCTCAAGATATGCACCTGAAAACATTCATTAACTAGGCACAATTTTATGAAATTACCCTCCACTAGTATTTATATAATTGTCTCTCACATACATGAGTATATGATCTAGAAAGAGTTTAAAATAAATAAGATGTTTTGAATATTAATTTATTTTCAAGATTTATATACCAATTTCCAGAACAAATTTTATGCAGTGCGGATAGCTGACAAGATTGAAATGATTGAATTTGTATTTGATTTGTTTCTTGAATACAGTATATCAACTTTTTATTGACTGTCATGAATCTACCCCTTTCAATGTTCATATCATGAACCTGATAGTGGTTTGAAACCTATCCTGGGGAACTGCCAGTCTGCCAAGTTTTAAGGCTATCCACAATGAATATTCATATGATAAATCTCCATGGAAAGAAGGCAGTACAAGCAAATCAGTTTGATGTTGAGAGGCTAAATCATAGGGGTATGTTTACTAAACTGCATTAGTGTGATTCGCGTTAGGATCCGCGGTACAGGCAGAAATCCCAAATAAGGACATGGGTGGTACATCGTTACCGAGAACGCGCGTTACAAGGCGCCATAAATTAACGAGCGGTACTTGACATGATACCACGCGTTAATCTTAAGAAGGCGCACAGAGATGGAACACAGAAACAGAGCTGTAGCACAATGGTTACTACACGGACTGATGGTACAGGGTCATGGGTTCAATCCCCCAGTGTGCCCAATGCATAAGGCTGGCTGAGGCAGCACCCTTTACATTTAAGTAGTGATTGTGGAGGCATATTACGTTTAGTTTCAGTAGTGCTGCCAGCAAACACACCCTCACAGTGGTGTAACCGAAGGTGCCGCATAAGGCACCCCATAATGCACTCCATAGGGTACATTATAAAGTGCACTGTCTGCCAAGGAACCCCATAATGTCCCCTATTGAACACCCTATAAGGCACCTTATAGGGCGCCCTATAAGGTGCCTGATGGGGCGCCTTATGAGGCACCGTAAGGTTACAGTACTCTGAGGGTGTTTTTGCTGGCAGCACTAATGTACATCAAAAATAGACAATGCCTCAGACAGCCCTATCAAATAACCCCACCATGGGTATGAACCCATGACCTCTGGCCACACAGGCAGTGAAGTAACCAGTGGGCAACAGCTCTATAGCTGCTAACAAACCCCTGGCTGGCTGCAGAAAGACTGCACGCCACCACACAAACTGTCTGCTGTGGCTACCAGGATACGGTTAACCCACCCGTACCCATGATGCACTGCACATGCAAATCAGCAGTCCACAGATGGGCACAGGATGGGGTATGCACCCCCCCAGCACCTCGGCCTGGTAGTGGGAACTGACCGTGTGTGGTACTGGCACAGAGTAGCCACAGACCGTCACATTGTGCGGGTACTGTGCTCCCCCTGATGGTGAGGTGGGGCACCCAGCACCAGGTCCACAGCACCTGTCATGGCTGAGATACACCATGATGCAGGTCCCCATCAGTGTGTGATAGGTAGTTCTGGCAGACACACCTAGGATACATCTGTGTCCCTCTGTATTTCTCAGCCATGTCTAGACCTTATGGGCTATGATGCACCCAGAATAGTGCATATTTTGTGTTGGTGCCATGGTGACGTGAAGGGGGGGAGGTGTTTGGACCCATAGCCAGAGTATGTACCACCACACAACCCACCCTCTGGCGCTCATGGTGGGAAACAGGATCACCCGCCAATAGATCCACATTCCACCTCCCTGCAATGGTAGCAGTAGAGGGGACCATCCACCCCAGGCCTGCTGGGGAACAGGCACCCTACAGGGCAGGCAATGCAGATATGTACCCATCCATAAAGCAATAGCAGACAGACAGTAGGCCTGGAAATGGCCAGCTGCCCCCCACCACTATCTGATATTCTCCAGCAGCAAGCCTCCAGCCACTGCACCCTGCAAGGTGTTCTAGCCAGACACATACTAGCTGCAGGTAGTCTGCTAGCTAGTCCATAGTGCATATTCCTGGAGGAGATGCATGTACCTAGAACTGGGATGTCAGCATACACACCAAGCAGATAAGTTAGTGAGTGGGCCCCAAAAGGGAACCCACAAATATCACATGAAAGAAAAATCATATAGCAATATGGGGAACCTAGCCATGCCATGGTCACTGCTCAGTCAGGGTGAGTGTGACCTCCCAGCAGGACATGCTGTGGCCACCCTGTCCGTGCGGGCGGTGGCCGGCCACTACAATGTCCGAGCCATTGCCCTATGCTATGTACAGATGGATCCAGGCCAAGCCATCCTATCTTGGCTATTCCCACAGTACCTTGCTCCTCATTATGCACATTGGCAGGCCAATACTGGCAACAGTGCAAGCATTGTGGGCTGTGGAGGGTGTTTGCAGCCACCACACACTGGATAGACAGACACACACTCCCCACACCTATGCCAGCATTGTGCAACTATAGAGGTGTTTGGCAGACCTGGCCACCACACCAATCTTGGGCAGAGTGCAGGCATGGCTATGGTAAGCAATACTGTTGGGAGTCACTCCCCAGGGTGGTAAACACTGTCAGACACCAGACCTGAAGCACACTCCGCAGACATCAGAAAGGTTACTATGATGCAGCTCAATCAGCAAATTGTGCTTAACTTAGGAATTGCTATCTGCCAGTGATCATAGCAACCTTTTGATAGATGTGTACCGTATTCCCAGGTTTAGGGTGGCATTGCTAAGGTATGCAGGTGCTAGTATTGGGAGATGCACGCAGGGCCCAAGGTCCTGGCTCTCCAGGAGGCTTTGGATAATGGGGCCTGTGGGTGCGGGTGTGTCTGCCCCTGTTAGCTGCTGCTTTACGGCAGAGGTTCCCAACTCCAGTCCTGGTGTGCCAAACACTGTTCGGGTTTTCATGCTGTCCCTCATGAATATGCATGAGATACGTCTGCATACCATGGGGGCGGCGCATAAAAATGCAGCACAGGCATCTTTATTAGAAGCAGCATGGAACCTGGTGTTTGGCCCTCCAGGACTGCATTTGGGAGACTCTGCTCTAGGTAATGCACATGGTTATGGTGTCTGTGCTTTGTAGGGTAATATGTAGGTGTTTTGGGCATGTTTACATCATCTGCAATAAAGGTTCTGTCTGTATTAGCAGTGGGTAAAATAAGGGGACTGGGTTGGCAGGAACCACAGCTGGGACTTGAACCTATGACCTTCTGCTTCTGAATATACTGGTTTTGTGCACTGCACCACCATGTTCTCACAGAGTCAACACGTTCCCTGGTGATACCATGACTGTTTGTCAGACAGGGCCTGTCTGTTGCAGTGCATGGCACCCACCTACACAGGGTTAGGCCACGGTCTGCTCTGGGCAGCTGCCACTGCCCCCTCCACCTCCAGTGACCCTCTGCCACCATGCTGACAGTCCCTTCTGCTGGTGTTGCTGGTGGGTACTATCCCCAGTGACACTGTGGGAAGCACAGTCATGCCCACGTTGGGCCTTCAGCAGTTGCTGTCTGGCTGCTCTGCTGTTTCAGCATTCATATGGGCCAGCTAGGCATCACCCTAGTCCGCACTGTGGCGCACTGTGGCCCAGCTGCACCACAGCATGTGCCGCCTGCGGCCCTCTGTATCCCCTTTTCCGGCATCTGTACAGTTGCCATTCTGACATGTCCGCCCTGCTGTTTCCGCACATGTGTATGCCATAGGACACCTGTCCGATGGAATGGAAAACCCTGCACAGCGCAATTTCACTGTGGCTCAATCACCTTGTATGGGGACGGCGCATAGACCCTTCCACGATTTATATCTTTTCTAGGGAGCCTTCTCGGGGGGGGGGGGGTGATGTTTCCCATTAATACCACTATTGGCCAGCTTAGTTATGTTTTTTTTCCAGTTTGTTGAGGTCATTTTCAATGTTTATGTGCACTTTTGTTCTGTGCACATGTATCACACTTATCACTTTTTTTAGGTTTCCCTGCCTATGCTGTATATTGCTGACACCTAAATGGTTTCTCTCCCTGAAATGTGCATTTAATGGCAGGTTTTCAATCGCGTTAGGATTCAGCTCTTCAGATCAGCGCGTTAGTGTGAAAGGAGCCTCTCCCCGCCCACACTCTGCCCATTGACCACTTCTCTCCGCCCTCTCTCCACCTTCTGCGGTGTTTTACCGCGCCGCGGAACTTTACGATCGTTAACTTACATTAACGCGTGTTATGAGATGTTAACGATCGTTAACGCATCATAACGCACGTTATGTATCCTTACCGCAGTTTAGTAAAGATCCCTCATAGTCTTGCTGTACATTACTAGTATCCTAACAGGATTCCTTTTGTTTATGTGTAAATACGGGGAACATACTAAAGGGTATGTTGTATGTTTACTAAAGTGCGCTGAGATTTTGCACTTACCTTGCATTTGGAGCAAAAACGAAAGCATGGTACTGTAAATATAAGAGCCTCACACTAACTGTCAAGGGCGTGCCCAATATGTTTCCTGCAATTACTGCACTCAAATATACCCTAACGAGCGGCGGCAGCAGCATTTGCAATTAATGCAGGTGGCGTTAAGTGCATTCGTGATAATTGCAGCATTGACAATTAGCTCATCTTGATTCCCTCTACACTAACTGCAATGTGCAGGCAACAACTACTCTCTGCTAGAGGCGTGCAGCACCAAAAGATTCATTTTGTTTCCTTTCTTTTTGTTTTTGTGGGGAGGGAAACGGGAAATTGCAAACATTTCATAATTTCCCTTTGTACCTAGATTGCTGCTTTTGTTCAAAATGAAAGCACATTCCTACTCTTTGCCCCTAACCTGCCCTGTCCTTGCCACATCATGTGCTAAGCAGTTAGCATTGGATTTTTATCATGCTGGTGTTTTTTAGTGCATGGTAACTGATTCTGCCAGTGTCATACCAAAGAAAGGATGGTGGGTGCGGCCTGCCCCAGCTGCCGGCCCGGAGGGGAGGTGTCCCCACCAGACCCATGGAGTCAGCGTGACAGACTTACCTGGAGAGAAGAGCATCTGGACCTTGAGGCAGCGCAGCAAGCCGGCATTATGGTAAGTTTTCCGCACTGCTTCCGTGGGCCCGGTGGGAGAATGTGCATTGTGGCACGGGGAGGTGCCCACCCTAAGTGCCAAGAGGGCTGGGAACGCCACTGGGATCCGCAGTCCTGCACCAATCACTTATCATGGACTTAAGTGCACAATAACTGAAAGCACACTTTAGTAAGTATGCCCTTAATTGAGGAACTATTTGGAAACACTAATTATAAATGTAATACCATTGAGTACTATCAATATACAATAAGGATGTGCTGTCATTTAAACAAAATTGGAAATGTCTGATGTTTCTTATGCCATTTTGTATCATTTCAATAATTAATCAAAAAAATTAATGAATGAGATATTTATTTATTTGCTTTTGACCATCATTTTTATAAACATGAGCTACCCAATGTCTCGCCTCTTTTCCCCAAGTTGCTTCCACAACTGCCGGTAGTCATGCCAGAAAAGCCCTCGTACTCCCTTCCCCCTCCCCTCCCCAGTCTCCCTAAACCCCTTCTCCTATTAACCTGTCATCTTTTAAGGGCAGGAGAAATCCCTCATCACTCCTGCCATGCCATTTCTTTTTCTCAAAATGTCATCCATCAGCACAAGGGAGCTGCTGTTTTTAGAATCATAAGACGAAACAAATCTTTTAATTTCTGATCATGCAGCTGTCTCTATGAATTTCTTGATTGAACCCTTGGGATGTATTATAAATCATCTCTTTGGCAGTTGAATTCAATGTTACTAGAAGATGGACAATTTAGGGAATTGATCCCTAAATCTATTAACAAATATTTAAAATTCAATGCAGCATATCAGATCTGAGAGGTCACTAAATGGGGTGTCATAAAGGCTACCCTCTGGAGGGAGGTGGCTATCAATCATGTACTGTAACTGGTCAGAAATTAACGAAGGGGCCCTTTTACGAACAGGCTCTAGGGTGTTGCACCTAACATGCCAAAAGCACCAAAACTATGGCGCATTAGGTGCAACATCACTGCATTAACTGTCAGGGGTGTGGAAAACATTTCCATGTCCCTTAGCATGGCTCATTAGTGCAGGTGCACTTAACTCTGCCTATTTAGGTGGCCTTAGATGATCCTCTGCTAATGCAGTTAAGCACAGTGTGAACCTGGTGCTAAGTGCACAAAGCACACTACATCCACTCTCTGCCCTACCCCACCCACTCACAGCCCTAGCTAACTGGCAAAAGTGTCCCAACACACATTCAGTGTACATCAGAACACCCATTGTCAACTAATGTCTTCTAGTAAAAAAAAATACACCTAAAAATGCTGAGATCAATAAATTAGAGATTAAGAAATTGGAAAATAAATATTTGTAAGGGAGAACTCTGCAAACTCTAGGAAATTTGCAAGCTCTTAAATACAGATATAGCACTTTGGTCAGGAAGCATGTTCAACTTTGTTTTTCCATAGAGCAGTGGCTCCCAAACTGTGGTCTGTGGACCTCTGGAGATCCATGAGACCATTATAGGTTTTTCACAGGACACAGAAAAGAGAAAATGAGAGAGAGGCTGATAGGGAATGGCTGGGGAAGAGAGAGCGAGAGAGAGAGATCTAGAGGACTTGCTGGGGAGGACAGAAAACTGGTGGGGACTGATGATGGAAGAGAGAGAAAGTGGTTGATACAGAAGGGGAAGGGAGATGAAGAGCAGGGCTGGAACTACCCGGTAACTCAGGTAAGTGCCGCAGGGGGGCGCTGATATCAGGGGGAATCGTTAGCTTCCCCCCCCCCCCCCAAGCAAGATGACAAGCACAGAAGAGTTGCTGGCTGACTGTAGCTGCTGCAAGGCCCTGAAGGTAGCAGTGCAATGGTATTTCAGAGTTGGGGGCCGTAGAGAGAAGCAGAGAAGTTAGGATAAACTTTAAGGTGCAGTGCTTTGGGGAAAGAAAAATGGGGGGAGGGGCATGAACGAAAGATGGGGTGAGAGTTCCAAGGGAGGAGTGAGAAGAGACAGAGTCTGGGAAAGGGAACAGAAAGTTGGAGGCAACAGGAGAGAGGTAGAAGGGTGGAGGGAAGATAACTGGACATGGGTCTGGAGGGCTAGGGAGACAGATACTGGACAAAGAGGAGGCATGGCGAGATGGAGGGGAAATGGAAATGTGAGAAGATGTTGGATGCAGGGGAGTATCGTAGGAAAAGATGGGAGATGCTGGACATGGGGGGGGGGGGCTTTGAGAGGTGGAAGGGCACAGGAAGACAGAGGGGAGATACTGTATACAGGGGTGGAATAGAGCAGCAGAGGGGACATGCTAGATGGATAGGTGGAGCTGGGAGATGAAGGGGAGATACTGAACATGGGAAGGAAGCATAGGGAGAACAGGCATAGGGAGAATCAAGGAGTGGAGATTTTGAGATAGAGTAGTGATGCTGAACACGGGGTGGGGGTTATAGGGAGTCTATGGGAAGATGCTGGACATGGGGAGGAAGAACAGAGGGAGGTGCTGGACGCAAAGATAATAGGGGGGAAATGCAGGACATGGGAGTAATAGGGAGAGAAAGCGGTGAAGATGGACACAGGGTAAATAAAATGAGAAAGAAATGGAGAGATGCTGAACATAGGAATAATAGGGAAGGGATGGTATGGAGACTGGAGAGATGCTGGACACGGGGATAAGAATGGAAAGAACAATATGCTGGACACATGGGGATAGGAAGGGAGAAGGGGTAGGGAGAGGGAGAGAGAACGGAGATTCAGGAGGAAGGGAAAGAGAGTGCACAAGAGAGAGAGGGGGAGGTACTGGATTGGGTGGGGGGAGAGATGCTAAACATGTAGGGAAGAGAGAGAACGCGCAAAAGACTGGGGAATAATGGACCAGGGAAGAAGAAGTAGGGAATAGGAGGACTGGGATGAGGATTGAAAAGTGTGGGGGTCAGGATTGAGGACCGGATAGTAAGAAGGAATAATGAAATCTGAGTGGACGGAGAGATAAAAAATGAATGGAAGAAAGTGGAAAGAAAAAGATCAATATCCAAGATGGAAAGAAGTGAAAAGAGCAAAAGGAGAGACAAGATGGACTAGAGACTGTAGAAAGAGAGCTAAGAGAAGATGGAGGAAACAGAAACCTCAGATTGGGACCAGCATGATCAGAGAATAAAATGGTCAGACAAAAAAAAGGTATAAAAAATTTATTTTTAATTTAGTGATCGGACTTTGCGCTATCTTTATATTTTTCACAGTACAGGAGAATGCATCTCTTTATATTTCTGTGGTGCTATACTGCATGCAGAGTCTGGCTTCTTTGGGTTTCAGTTTAATTTTGTCTACATAATTTTATTTTTACTTTATGTTGTGGTCACTTATTTTGTACTTGGCGAGGGTCTGTGTTCTGAATGTGTGACCAAGGCCAGGTGTTCTCTTAACATGGAGCTTGTACGTAAGGATCTGTACTATAGTAATCTGACTAGTTCAGCTTTTAAAATAGATGTATGGATGTTCTAGGGTCCGCAGTAATATAGTTGTGGTCAACATTATTGGCACTCTTGTAGTTCAATCTTTTAATGTCCAATATCTCCTAAAAAAAGTGGTCAGTGAAATGGCTTCAGACTATATATGCACACATATTTGACACATAAAAGAATCAAATAAACAAGACCAATTAAAAAAGGAAAAAGTATAAAAACTGGGACATTGTCGGGACATGATTTTTGGCACCCTTATAAACAATTCAAATCACTTTGAACAGAAGAATCACATTCCCCTTGCAGTAAAATTAGATATACCTATGTTCAGTTGTCAGCATTCACACGACTTGAATCAACCAATGAATGATGGCTCTATGACCAAACATCAAACTTTAAAGGGATATAAGATCATTTCCAAAGACCTTGGGATTCCCGTGTCTACAGTTTCTAAAGTTAAGAGCTCATGGAACTGTCAAGAACCTTCCAGGATGTGGTGGGAAAAAGAAAATTAATCCAGGAAGTCTTTGAAAGTTAGTGCAAACTGTTGGAAAACACCATGTGCAATATCCAAAGAGTTTAAGGCTGACCTGGAGCAATCTGGAGTGGTGGTTTCAACCCACACCATATGCCATACACTAAACAAAAAAGGACTTCATGGGCGAAGGCCAAGGAGGATCCCACAGCTCAGAGACACATAAAAAGGCACGCTTGATCTTTGCCCAAACCCACCTTGAGAAATAACAATCCTTCTGGGAAAATGTTCTGTGGACAGATAAAACCAAACTTGAGCTCTTTGGCAATGCAGATCAGTGATACATTTACAGGCAAAGAAATGAAGCTTATAAGAAATAAAACACCCTTCATACAGTTAAATATGGTGGAGGTTCCATAGTGTTGTGGAGTTATTTTATTTATTTATTTATTTATTTTATCTTTATGAAGTTTTCACATAATACATTCAAGCATACATCAGAATGAAACATCAATAGCACACCTTAGAGGAAAGGCAGGATAGAGGTTATTCATGAACCATTACACTTAGCCCACAATGAAAGGAAATATCCGGAGGCCCCAGGAAATAGAAACAAGAAATAATAAACAGGGATAAACATATCAATCCCTCTCACATTATTAATAGAGAAACTTACACAAAAAGAGCGGAGGCTTATGTGTCAGCCATATGGGATATTACGGTCAAATCATTAACTTCCCTAGCAGAAAGGAACTCCGAGAGTTGTCCCAGATCAAACAATAAAAATACATTCTCTTTATAGGTAATAATGCACCCTGACAGAAATTTTAACACAAATGTACCACCTAGGGAAAGAACTCTGGTATGATATCCCAAGAACTATTTTCTCCTTTGCTGGGTCGCATGTGAAAGATTGGGGTAAATACGGACTTGAGATCCAAAAAACATCTCTGAGAAGTTCCTATAATAGGAACGAAGAATTAAAGATTTATCTGACTCAAGAGCCAGTGTAATAAGCAGAGTGGACCGCTCTCGGTGATGACCTCCAAGGATCCCTCCATAAGCCCAGTCAGGTCTCCAGGGACCCTCGTGGCATCACCATTAGCAGCTCAAGGTGACCCAGCACCCATGGATAAGTACTGGGCAATAACAATGGGAGGCAGGCCCTCCGGAGGAATCTTAAAAGTCTCCCGGAAGTATTTGCATACCATTTCCAAGGAAGACAGAATAGGAGATTTAGGGAAGTTTAAAAGTCTGAGATTTTTCTTCCAAACTTGATTTTCAAGATATTCTATCTTCCTAGAGAGTGCAGACATCCTTAATTTGGGCTGCACACAGACCCCTGAGCTGAGAGAGATCCTCCCCGCCTGTTCACCCTGCACTCGAGAGACATCCAAAACTTTTAAATTCACCAAATTCAGTTCTGTACTCACAGTTCCAGAAAACATTATAAGGGAAGAATTAATGGAGGCCATCATATCCCACAGCGCATCAAAAGTGATAATTGCAGGTTTCACCAACCCCAAAGACCCCGAGGTCAGTCTCATCTAAAGTTTAGAAGCCCTGGCCACCAAACCAGGACTAGATGCCCCCGCAGGTTCACCAAGCACCTGACCAACAAGTTCGAGACAAGCCGACAGGGAGCCCTCTTCACTCCCCAACAACAGTGTGCTCATCAGCAGACTGGTGGGGAGCACTCCATCAACGTTAGATCTATTCCAAGTTGAAGTGGGGGGGGGGGGGTACTCTGTTCCAGAGATAGCCATACCACGGAAGCACCCAGGATGGCTGAGCTTTCGCCCTGCAGCCCCGCCGAAGATGCTGCTCCAATCCGAGATATGGAAAATCCACAAGCATCCAACATCTTCTGTACAGCGACAGTTCCTCCAGCCGGGCCCAAGGGTAGGCTGGCTTGCTTTCTCTTCCTCCGACCCATTTCCATGGTCGGAGGCACTGTATCAGCTGGTGAAGAGAGTCAGGGATGAGCTGCCATTCCAGGAACACACTCTGCCGCCATCTTGCCTCCAAAAATGTTGTGGGTTTATTTTGCAGCCTCAGGAACTGGAGTCCTCTGACCCATTCCCCCTTCACTGTGGTGTCCCTCAGGGCTCCATTCTGGCCCCTCTTTTATTCAACATTTTTCTGGCACCTCTTGCTCTCCTCATTCAACAGTTTGGTCTATCAGCATACTACTACGCTGATGACATCATTCTACTCCATCATATCCACCCACACCAGGCTGATCTCTCTGCACTTAATGACTGCCTAGACCACATCTCCTCCTGGTTCACTTCTAACTGCCTGCACCTTACTGTATCCAAGACATTCGCGATCTGGTTTACATTCGGTAGCCCCTGCCCATCAGCTGCCCCAGTCTTGCTAACACCACAATTCCTATCTAGGCGTGACCTTTGATACCGCACTTTTCATTCCTGACCTGCTGATCTTTTTATTACCTCTGCCAGATACACGCTATCCACCCATTTCTATCCTCTCAAGCTCTGACCACCCTTCTTCTGTCTCTGGTGATGTCCCATCTGGATTTCTGCAACCTGGCCTTCACAGGCATCACCAAAACCCAACTCCACCATCTTCAACTATTGCAAAATACGGAAGCTTGGATCATCTCTCACACCACTCATTGTAACCACATCACTCCTATCCTCATTAAACTTCACTGGCTCCCTCTTGCTTACTGCATCCAATACAAAGTCCTCACTCTGACACACCATGTACTATATTCCAATACTCCGCAATACCTGACCGATTTACTGAACTTTCACACCCCCTCCCGTATCCTCCGCTCAGTTCATGTTAACTGCCTGGTGCTCCCATCGTCGCACATGCCGGAAGCCACATTAGGTAATTAGGCAGCAGCAATATTGCATGCTGCCCGGTTAGCTCCTGCGCTGAAAGATAGGTGAGGGTTTTCCTCGCCTATCTTTTTGGTGCAGATCGCTAACTGGGTAGCAGGCAATATCGTTGCTGCCCGGTTATTGCTTGTCGCTGCCTCATCTCTGCCCCGGAATGCCCCCAACATGCCCAATGCTAACCGGATAACATTGTGGCATATAGGGGAATTAGAAGGGGATATTCAACGGCACTAACCATGCACGTGCCATTGAATATCCCGATTTAAGATATTTACATGGTTTACTGGGCTGTAAACCATGTAAAGGCCTTTCAAATATCGGGCCCTTAATCTTTAACACTCTTCCACTGTTTTCTTACCCACTGTCTCTCTTTTGTACTCTTTCCTCCTTGTACTCACCCTTCAATCCTTATCCTTCCTCTCCCCTTGAGCTGTCTCCCTCCTTGCACTTACCCTTCTCTTTCCTTTCTATTCTCTCCATTTTTGCACTTCCCTTCCCCTCTTCCTTACAGTCACCTCCCCTTTCTTCTACTCCCACCCATTCCCAGTACTATATTTCACTGCCAGAAATTGGATCCCTGGTGGCACCCTACAGACATTATAGCCATGCCCACATCTCTCCCTCTCTCTCTCTTTCTTTGTCTTTCACTGTCACTAGGAACCCAATCAACACCTTTGCTGTGGCCACAGCTCTCTCCCTCTCTTTGCTTCAGGCTTGGCTCTCCTTCTCACATTCTGCTACCAGGGTTTAGAGCCCCAGGAACACACTCAAAATAGCACCACTGTGGGTTTCCCTTCATTTTTGTATTGTGGGGGTTGGGTTCCCCATGGCACCAACTTTTTCACATTAGGGGGGTCATTCTGAAACATGAATAAGCCGCTTGGACATGCGAGATAGACGTTTTACTTGCAAAAATGTCTAGAATCATATTCCGTACCTTCACGGCCCTGCAAGTGCACGGCACATACATGGTACTTAAACGGGGATCTCAGAATGTGGGCAGGAGGGGGCAGGAAAGGAATGTGGCCAGGCACAGAGATGTAGAAAGTGTATTCTGGAGAGACCCATATATGTCTGCAGTCTCCCCCGCAGACATCCATGTTATAACTGCAGAAATGTGGAATAAGGGCGGGACTTAGAAACGTTTCTGCTCTGCACCTCAATGCAGCCCATATTGGTGAATGGATGTGAAACCCATGCTGTGCACTGGTGTGTCTGCAATCTGGAAAACCTCAGCATGCAGTGTTACTGAACAGAGAGCAGAGGAGAGGGAGTATGTAAGTCAAAGTAACATAAATAGACACCCCCACAAATGTATGCCAGCTGTGTGTGCTAAAAGGGTGAAGCTAGGGTTCCCTAACAAATCCCCGGTCCTGGAAATGATACCGATGATGGAGTCCTAGGACTCCATGTGAAAATGTAATCCCAGCTATCTCTGCTATGTGCAGTACCCAGCCGGCTAGAATGTTGCGTTCCACACAGTGGATTTCTTCAATATGCTACTGTATATTGTCACCAGTAGTCGGCCCGCAGCATAGGCGTATGGGTTAAACTGCCTGGGGACCCTTATTGAAGGAGTTGAGCAATGCTTTAGGCATGCATTGCTTCCTGGGAGTTGTAGTATTTTCCCTTTCAATAAGAAGCAGTTGTGGTACAAGTGGTACAGGCAATGACAGGATTTTTATTTCCCCTCCCAGGCGATTCAAACACAAAAGAACTGAGGACAAAAGGCCATACATTCTGGCACAAAATAAGTAAGGAACAAAACAGCTTCTCAACAGAAATCCAAAGTTCCACAGTATTTACAGCATACAGTCACTTTGCACAACAAAGGAAAAATCCTGTGCTCTTTAACTGCCAGTTCAAATGGCTTTCATGACTCCTGGCTCAGCACAGAGAAGTTATATCATCTGTAATCATTAACGTACAGTCCATTTGGTCATCTGATACTTCCTCCTCATAAGGGTCAATCAGCATTGGTTCATGCTGATTCTCCGGTAGGTAAAACTTCTGTTTGGTATGCAACGTTTTCAAACTTCCACCCTCTATCTGTTCCCGGGGCTTCTCTAACCAGCCCTCTGTGAGATAGGGTTCAGTATTACCACATATATCAGAATAGCAGAGAGGAGAGTCACACCCTTCAGGGTTTTCACAAGAGAACTTCTTATAAGTACTTTTATCTTTAAAGTATTTAGACAGCCTACCTTCTGGCTTTGAGACAGGGGAACGTCTGTGCACAGCTTGGTCAGCAAGGGGTTTAAACCTTAGAGATTTTTCTCTGAGTTTTGGCTTTTCACCCTCTTCTTCTGACATGCAAATATCCTCCACAGAATACCTTTCACTCCCTGGGGCTTGCAAGTGCTTCCCAGATAGCTTCACCGGTAACGTTTCCCTCTGGCTGCCTTCCCAATAGGACACCTGCCTGGAGTTCCTTCCACAGGGCTTTTGGGCTCTGCTTCTCCAGTTATTCCTGCTGGTTACCTCCTGTAGTTCTCTATCCGACTCACTCTCAGACTCACACTCTTCTGAGTCACTCACGTGCTTTCTCTCGTGCTTCCTTCCACTCTGAAACACACGTTGCTTCTGAATATCAGTCGGCTTCCCAAACTGACGCTTCAGCTGTTCTCTCCCAGTCTGATTCTCGGTCTCATACTTCAGCTTATTCTGACGCTGTTTCTCACTCTGCGTCCCTCTAAGCTCTCCAAGCACTCTACCTTCTCCACCGTCGTCCCTCTCTAACTCTAAGGGGTGTTTCTTATACGTCCGGTTTGGAGCTAACTTAGCCCCTCCCCTATTCAGGTGAAAACTATTAGGCTCAAGAGATGGGGATTGTTTGCTAGCTGGGCGGGGCTGCTGCACTCGTGGCTGGGTTTGTTTATGCTGCTCCTGGCAACTGGAAGTCATGTGCTTTGCCTTCCTGTCAGCAACAGACCTACTTCTCTCAGATTCCTCTGTTAGCATGGCAAAGGACGTCTCTTCCCCATCACAATATGCAATGTGCACAGTCCCTTGATGCAGATGAGGTCTTATGTAACCCCTGTTGTAACACTATGATGGGGGTCTCTTACGCTAGTGGCTACATGATACATAGTTTGTGCACAGGTCACTGTTGCAGTTGTTTACATATGTGGTGCCTATGATGTGCAATGTGCATACGAGGTTTGGCCCTTGAGGCAGATGTACTGGAAGGGCTGTTTAGGCCTACTGCAGCTCTGTATCTGATGGAGGTCCACTAGTGTAGTTATCTTGTATGTAGGTAGCCAAATAGATATGTACTGAGCAGGTATGATGCTGAGTTGGAAGTACTGATTGCTATAGTTTCCTACCCATCATCTAAGACATTCCGTGTAGGGCATTTCTTTGGCAGATTGCTGTTTCTGTGGGGATGCAAGTGAGAGTGTGTGTGTGGTTGGAGGGCAGTACAGGGGGGTCTAGATTGCTCATCCACATATCTGGGGGAGAGGGGGGACAAGTATGACTGGCAGGTACATTGGACCATAGGGCTGTCTGCAGCATCACTAGTTGCCAGTGCTTACAGGCAGGGGTGAGCAGGATAGTTACGCAATCACGTCCCTGCCAGACACTTCCCTGTCACTACCCAGGGGACCTCAGAAGGTGGACGTGCAATGATGCAAAACGCAGTACACCATTCCTAGGTGCACCAGCACTGGTCTCTACAAATGTGCACAGTTGTGGGGAGCGATGATGGTGTCCCTGGACATGCTTGTGTGGTGATCTCACTGCTGACTGCTGTACTTCCAATGGCTCTTTAGTAGTGCAGGGGAAGGGTTTAGATAGTTCCCTATTTGGGGGGGGGGGGGGCTGTTTTGCTGAGATCATGTCCTTACTTAGCACTGTACAGTCATGTTCCTGAGCTGTTCACAACATGCATACCTCGGCAGGGCTTCTACTGCCGCATCTGCATCTTGTATCAGTAGGTTCACTCTCTACCCATTTACCTGCTACATTACTACGCACTGTGAGCGCTTTGTAGTGGTCCGGGCATGCCACTGACTGGTTTCTATGTCTAACATGTATCCACCTGTGAGCCTCGCCATCTTTCCTTGCACTGGTCAACATTTTTTTTACAAAAGTCATGTTACTGAAATAAAAATAGTCATTTCTTATCAATTTTTATATGCTGAACACGAATATGAAAGTGAAATTGCAAAGTTGGCTCTAGCTTTTTGTAATCTACATGAATTAATGTTTACATCATGAAATGCATGCCAATAGTAAATATAATAAGCCTTTGGTTAATACCTGTAAAAAACCAAATCATAGACTACTTCTTATATATATTTTTTTTTTTTTAACTTTTATTTTCATTTTGCAACAAACAAAAGAAACAACACACCAAAGGAGACAAAACAAGTATACAATAAGGAAAAGTAAACCCAATTACCCCCCACCCCGATGCTTCTTCTCTAGCCGATTATGTCAGCATGTGAGCGCTTCCAATTAACAGTGATTATACATCAAAACGATCAAAAGAGTATCTACGATACAGAATGATCATGGGACAGAAATATATACAAAGTTAGACAGTCAGATGAAAGCATTTAGCAGAATGTACATAGTCATTGAGCATCTTCCATTTAGACCAATGATGAGGAGTCTGAACGGGGGAAGCAAACATACGAGGTATTTGTTCATATTTACTGTAGAGACAGACATGATTCCACCATTCATTGGGGCTCAGATGGGAGCTATTTTTCAGTATTTCTTAATTAGGGAAATAGCAATGCCAAGCATAAAGTCCAAAAGGAAGTAAGCCGTTTTTGGAAGAGAGGGGATCCCCACAACTGGGCGAAGTCCCACTATCCTCCAAGAAAGGGGCTCTTGAAAGTGCAAAGTAGACTGGATACGACCCCAGACCCGACGCCAGTAATACTGTAGTGCGGGACATTCATACTTAACATGAGGTAGTGAACCAATGGCCGCATGGCAAGTCCAACAACTATTGCCCTGAGTAGTGTTCCATTTGGCTAATCTGTCAGGAGTGTAAAAACACCGGTGGGCTAGAAAGAAGAGTGTCTGAGTGAGTGAGGCGGATCGGGAAACCCGTGTCACTCTACTCCAGACAAGGCTCCATTGCTCCGAGGTCAAAGTCACATGCAATTCTCTCTCCCATACTTTCCGCGCTATAGGGGTATCGCTAGTTATAGCATTACATAAGGTTTTGTAAAAATTGGATGCTACACCCGGTGAACTACCGATAGATCGGGTAGTCTCCGATCAACCTTGTGTAGGGGATGCCGATGGCGGAAGTACCTTAGCACTCCGAAGGCTATGCTGAAGTTGCACCGACTGAAAGTAGTATTTCGCTGGGAGACCAAATTCAATTTGCAATTCACTAAAAGCTTTCCAGCGACCATCATGGAACAACTGGCTAGGAATCCAAATGCCCCTAGTGTACCAGGGGCTCTACGCCATCGACTTATTTTGTATTCGAAATCGAATATTGTACCAAAGCGGGAGTCTGTCGAACGGACAGAGTCGGGAGTCTAAAGATTGCATAAGAGTATTAAAGGCACCTAAAGTGTCTAAAAGCATTGGTGGATAGTGGGAGTCTGATGGGAGAGTCATACCAGGGAGGAAAGTAAGAGGAATCAGTTTGCAAAGATCCTCTTCTATGTCTAGCCACACAGGTCTATTCGGTACTGGTTCTTCCAGCCAACGAACGCCTTGCTTGAGAAGAAAAGAGTAATGGAACACTTGATTAAAATCACCACCAAGTATTAATGGAGCATTGGCAGAGGCCTATGCCAACTGCGCAATACTTGCATAGTAAGCAGGGTTGTCCAGATTCGGGGCATAAATGCAAATACACGTGAATTCACTATCTCCAACCTTAAGGTGTACACGGGCCCATCTACCCTCCTTGTCAGCGCTAGTATCAATTACAGTAGCTTGCAAAGACTTCTTAACCAGAATGGCTACCCCGCACCGTTTGGAAACGGCGGGAGAATAGGCAGCCACCATAGAAGGCTTAGCATTGAGTTTCAGTGTTTCAGCAGAGTTTAGATGCGTTTCCTGAAGAAACACTAAATCGGCATGCTCATGGCTAAGATAGCTAAGGATTTTCTTTCTTTTGATTGGACTATTAATGCCTTTTACATTGAGTGATAAGATTTTACATAAGGCCATTCAGAAAAATTAAAATTCTGAGCATGATAGCGCACATAATTTCACAATGTCCCTCATATTGACTGTATCTGGCTGTACACATGACATAAAAGAAAATAAGCTAAGATAATTCAATGAAGCGCCCCACATTAAAAAAGAAAACCGCGGTGCGGTAGAGAAGAAGCAGAACCCCAGAAATTACTGGCGACCATGTGTCTGCGGGGAGAAACCCCAGAGAAGGCCGAAATTGAAAAAACACATAACCTGTAGGACTGTGCGTGCTCCGAATCCGACCGAGGCACACCTCATGGAGGGATAGGAGACCAAAAAACAAAAAAGTCATATAGAGAAAGAAAGAAAGTCCAGGTAGTCTCTGTGCTTAGCTATGACCGCCGCATCGGGCCCTTCAAAATGGCGGACAGAGCCGGCAGATAAAAATCCAAGTTTTTGGATTAGCGCATCTGCTCTGCTTCTTTGGAGTCTAAAAATGTTGACAGTAGATCAGGATCTTCGAATGTCCTGGTTTGGTTGTGGAGAGTCACTCGGAGCTTCGCAGGATACAACAGGCCAAAGCGAGCCTGTAGCTGTTGAAGTCGAGGGCGAAAAGCAAGGAGTTTCTTCCGACGGTCAACGGTAGGCTTTGCCAAATCAGGGAAGAAGGAGACTTTGTGACCTTCAAATTCCAAATGATGATTCGCCCGGGCAGCATTTAAAATTTGTTCCACTTGTTGATATCGTAGCAAGCGAAAGATAATAGGCCGGGGGGTCGTTCGGTTGAGCGCCATGTGGGTAGGAACACGGTGTGCACGAACGATATCCAGTTCTCTATGAAAAGTGATCTTCAGCAAGGAGGGAAGAGTTTTGAGCAGGAATTCTCTTATATCTCCTGCTTCCACCCCCTCCGGTATTCCAATGAGCCTCACATTGTTGCGACGGGCTCGATTATTGCTATCTTCTAACTCCTTTTGAAGATTCTGTATCTGGCGCTCAGCCTTGTCCAGTTTGCCCGAGCGCACCGCGTGCGAGTCGAGGACCCCCGCCATGTTGTCCTGCCGTAATGAGAGACTTTCAAGTCGGTCCTGGAGCACTCCAAAGTCTTCTCGCATGGCTCGAAGCGCTTCTCCATTGGACTGCACCAATTCCTTCACGCCGCGTATTTCCTCTAAAATCTCCAGGTGCATTTCGGGGTTTTCACGAAATGGAGCCATCTTCTGTGGGGAGGACACCTCTGTTTTGGAGCGTTTTCCATGAGAAGAAGAAGGAGACCCGAAGTCCAAGCGCGCTGGTTTATGGGCCGCCATCCCCCCCGAGGTACCCCGGTCAGCTCGGAGCGAAATAGTAAGTTTGTATAGGTATTAAGTCAGGATTCTAAGTAGGCCTCTCGGGAGCTTCAGCGCAAAGCGTCTTACCCGCTGGACATCAGGCTCCGCCCCCCACTTCTTATATTTTTTAACCTGTCTCTTGTACAGCTGTTCGGGAGCTTCTCTGGGGAGTGTCCAGCAGTACTCAGCCAGCATTGTAGTGGACCATTTTCCCTGGTATCTTTGCTCCATCGTTGCGATATCCTGGTGAAAGCATTCGCCCTGTTCATCACTAAACATACCACAGTTGTCAGGAAAGAAATCGAGATGGGAATCAAGGAAATGGATCTTTAGAGACATATTGCAGCCACGTTTCTGATACTGCATCAGCATGTCTTCTACTAGTTCCTTGTAGTTTTCTGCCCTAACATTCCCGAGAAAGTTTGTTGACACTAGGCAAAAAGCATTCCATGCTTCTTTTGCATCACCCTGCAGCAAGTTGTTGAACCGGTCATCTTTGAAGAGCTCTCGAATCTGAGGACCCCCAAAAACGCCCTCTTTAATCTTTGCTTCACTGAGTCGAGGGAAGTTTTCATGCAGGTATCGGAAAACTGGCGAAGTGCAGTTCATGGCTTTTACAAAGTTTTTCATCAAACCTAGTTTGATGTGAAGGGGTGGTAGCAGGATTTTGTGAGCCTCAACCAGAGCTGAGTGCTGGATATTCTTCTCTCCAACTGTTACATTTTGTCTGCAATTCCATTCCTTCCGCAAGTAGTGCCAATCCCTTGCTCGGCTATCCCACTCACATAAGAAACACATGTATTTTATATATCCCTGCTGCAGTCCCATTAAAAGGGCAACTACCTTCAAGTCACCACAGAGGTGCCAGCTGTACTTTTTATAGTTAGTGGAAGTCAGTAGATGCTTTAAGTTATCGTATGTCTCTTTCATGTGGACGGCATGTGCTACTGGAATAGATGGAAGATGGTTTCCATTGTTCAAAAGCACAGCTTTCAGACTCAGTTTCGAAGAGTCTATAAATAGTCTCCTGTCTTGTGTGGTCATGAGTGATTTTTAAGGCATTCATGAGGCTTTCAATATCGGAATAGAATACCAGATTACTTTCCTTTCTGAAGAAAGGCTCCAACTGCTGGTGGCGCTTTCGATATGAAGTAATGTTGACATCTTCTTCTAGAAGATTCCATTGTTGGAGTCTTGATCCTAGCAATTCTGCCTTGTTCTTGGATAAGTCCAAATCACGAACCAGGTCGTTTAGTTCTTCCTGTGTTATTCTGTGTGGAGTTGATATGCATCCCAGTGAAAATCTGGGTCACTGCATGCTGATGGACCAGGAGAAGAACAGGTTGGCTCACCCTTGTCCTCATCAGATGAATCAAGAGAATATTCTGATGGAGGTTCTGGAATAGGAAGTCCCTCACTATGTGGAACTGGTCTCAATGCAGACGGAATGTTTGGGTAGACTAAGCGCGACTTCTTTTGCTTCATTATTCCGCTGGAAAGAGGAGGAACCAAGCAGAAGTAACAGTCATTTATGTGGTTGCTTGGCTCTCTCTACACCATGGGGACTGCAAATGGCATTGATGGTCTTTTGCAATTCAATCACTGTGAAAGCTGTGTTGTACATATAGCGCAGCATATATGCGGGGCCAAAGGCTTGTCTTGGTCACTAATCTTGCATCCGAAGTAAAGATGATATGCCTTCTTCAGCTGAGAAGTGATACTTTTCTTCTGGTTTGCAAATGTCACTTCCCCACAAATGTAGCAGAAATTGTCAACGGTATTAACGCACTTTTGGGGCATTACTGTTCTGTATTGTACCTAAATGGCTAAAATTATATGATTAATAAAAGTTACATGTAACAGTAGCTTAAACTGTCTCGCACACAGTCTGAAATATTTTAAATGCTTAACCTTTCCGACCGCGTATAGTACACTGCTGACGTCAGATGGCTTCAGCAGCCGTCTGGCAGGAGTATTGCATTGCATCAGAAAATGATACAATCAACTCTGGATGATGTGTGCATGCTGGTATTATGCAATGTGATGCAATATTACATCATTCAAGGCTTATTTTGATGTTGATGTCCTACTGGATAAATTTACACGGTGTAACGTCAAAAATGAACTACATACAATATCGTCAAAACGAGAGCCAATAAAAAATTTTTAATGTTTTATTTGTGTTCAGCTCACCAAGATACTACAGATTAGGGCCTTTTAAAGTCAGTAATGATTTCAATGTTGACCAGTGTTGTCATTCAGCCTCAAAACAGCCCACAACAGCTTCACAGCTGCACGTTTTGAAGGGGGGCATGGCTGTTCGTGGGTATATCGCGGAGGCGGGCAGGGTCACAGACGTACATCAATTTGGAATACGGGGAGCATGGGGATGTACAAAGCCATTGCCGGCATATACCCTTCTTCACACAATGTAGCACGGTGTGCAGATCGTGGCTAGCACATCTATGAGGGCAATTCTGTGCATGCGGCTACGTCTATCCCTATGTGCACAGAATCCCTGCGAATTAGGTTCTATTTCTGCACGTTTACATTTGGACATGTCCTCTGCCCGGACTTGCACATTTTCAGAATTGGCCTCTAGATGTCTCTTCTCTTATTGATTGAACCCCTGGGATTTAATCCACCTTTTTGGCAGATGGATTGAGTTTTACCAGAAGATGAACAAGTCAGGGAATTGACTTGCCTGCCACCCCGCTGCTTTGTGCTTCTGGCCCCAAATGCATATAACTTTGTTTGAGCAAGCATATCCATACAGAGGGATGGTCATAAAGACCCTCCTTTACAAGTGTGATTGCTTGAGCAAGATACACTTTAAATTATTGGATAATATCTTTAATTAATACCAATTAGAAGATATAGACCAAAATATTGGATGATTAGGTAAGAAAAAGATAAGCCAATTTTCAGTCGGTGCAGTGACTAGCACTGGTGCCAGCATTTAGGTTACTTCATTTATTCAGAACCACTACCCATAAAGGCGGCAGTACTGAATATATGGGCACAACAGCAATAGTGCAAAGTACAGTAGACCATTCGCAGGTACACCAGCATTGGTCTCTACAAATGTGCACAGTTGTAGGGAGCGACGATGGTGTCTCTAGGCATGTCTGTGTGGTTCTTGCACTGCCAACTGCTGTACTTCTAGTGGCTCTTTAATAGTGCAGCTACTTCAGACATAATTTTACAAAGTCATTTTAATACATAGGTGGGAATATATGCACATAAAATGGTTTTTATAAAATTAGAGGTCAGGTGTAAAAGTACGAGTGTTGGCATGAGCACACGCGCTTTTACCATAGGCATTGCTGCAGTGTAGCCTAGGCAAAGCACAGGCGGAGCCACAAGGTATGTGCATTGAGTATAAGATGCATATTCTACATGTGGACATTTAGGGGGTTATTTAAGAAGTCCTATTCATGATTTGCATGTGTGAATATGACCACTCACGTGCAAATCACATCCAAACACCTCTGCAAACAGCAATTTAAGAAAGGTTAGAATTTACAGGTATCCACCGTGATCACATTTAAGTCACACGTGGATATGTCGGGGGGGGGGGGGGGCATATCTGATCAGAGCATGTCCAGGCCATCCAGACGTCCAAAATCTGGATGGGCTGGATTTGCACCCAATACTGCAACCTATAGGAGTGATACATTCCTGCGGTTGCAGAATCAGGGCACTTGGACGGGCCAGATGTGACCCGATTCAGATTAGTGGGACATCCCACTACCTACCCAGCTAGCCCTCTCCATGTTCTTGCTGGAGCCCTGCTGCCATGATGTCCTGTCACCATGGCACCAAGATGCCAAGCAGGAGAGCTGCCACGTCTGACACCCTCCTGCTCTCCTTTCCCCACTGCCTGGTCCTTGGCGGGAGCAGCCAGGGCCAGGATTGGATAGCAGGGCCTTTACTGCAGCCCCTCTGCCACTTACTGTGCCCTGTGCACTCCGGTCGCTTCAGCCCACAGGACTTATTCCATCTCCAAGGTGGAATAAGTCCCACATCCATCCTACCTCCCTGGACATACAGGGTCGTGGCTGGAATAGGCTCTGTACATCTGGGTTGTGCGCCCTACCCCCACTCTGACTACTCTCTGCCTTGTTGCCACCCCCTCCTGCCCCTGTCCAGAGCTCCCTGCACAACTGCCCTGTACATGTGGGGAGCTTTGGGGGCAGAATAGGCTGACATTGAATATCGGGGGTTGTGCATCCAAACCAGAAGTACATCCCCGCTATTCGCTATTCAGAATAACCCCAATAGAGATTGAACATGGGCAATGGAAGTTATCCATGTCTGCATTTTCACCTGTTTTCTGGCACATGTAGCTTTATAAAAAGTGCCCATTTCAGTCAGTCCTTTGTAGGAGTATGTTAACTCGATAAACACTGAATTAACTTTAGTTGCAGAAGCGCAGCAGGACATCCAGGTTTGCACAATGGACAGGACACATGTATGCATGCTGACATTTGCATGTGCGTGTTCGAAATATCGGCATGCATGCAGGTTGCCAGAGTTCTTTGATGACTTTTCACATGTGAATGTTACTAAAATAGCATCTCCCGCTGCCCATTTCTGTGTGTACCTGCATTTCCTAGTTTGATTTAACACACATTGCTAGTGTGAGGGGGGGGGGGGAATATGTCGATTTTAGATCAGATTTACACATGCCCAGCCTCTCCTTGAAAATTGCCCTAAAATTGAAGACATTTTCATTTAGACATCGTAACTACATTAACGGCTTTCTAAACTGTGCCTTTTACCTTTCATCTCAAGCAGGTGTAATGTCCATACTTTTAAAGTAGACGTTATCGCTGCTGGATTTGCCCTGATATTTTATAAAGACACACAGTCACCTATGTATCTATAAAACTGGGGAAAAATAGCCGCCTTCTTGTGTAGCAGCGAAGTGCATGCAATAAATAATACCAGGAGTCAGTTGCAGGGTCCAAGCCAATTTATTGTGCACAGGCTCAGACAGGAGCGTGTCCAAAAGAGACTGAGCAATGGAGTACAGGAGCAGATTCCTTATATACAATTTTTACAATTTGATAGAGGCAACCTTTCTATTGGTCCCAACGCCCCTCGTACCTATCCAATCGGTGACCCTCTCTGGGCCCCCTTCCTTGTTCCCCCTTCTCAAACTGTCCTAACAAAGGCATAGTCTCTAACATGGTTACATTTCTACTTCAAGGCCATTTCTAGCTCAGAGAATGCAAGAACATTTCTATCATCAGCATAAAGGAATTATACAAACTTTTCAAAAGCAGTTTAAAACAGTTTAAGGCAGATTCTCAACCTCTGGTTCCTCTCAACACTAATCCCAGGTGGGGGTTGGGATCTAGGCCTAGTTTACAGGCCATAGCCTACCACATTCCCCCCTTTTGATTATTCTCACCCCACCTAAAAAGGGTGTCAGGATAAAATCACATATCATATGCTCCTCAAACTGTTGCTTCCTCCTGAGGCAAGGCCTGATACTGCCACATAGCTAGTACTCTGGCCGCTGTCTTACGTTCAACTGTACTGTCAATAATTGAGGTAAACATACACAGGCATAAGGGCAGGAAGCATGGAAGGAGCAGACACATAGCCATCATTAGTAAAACTGCAATCACAATAGACTTTAAACCTCCTAGTCCTGAGAATAGAGAAACGAACCATCCATTGAGTTCCAGCCCATGCCATGTCTAAACTGGTACATGTGCTAGCCTTCGCATATGGTCGGCTATTTCCTCAATAACTTGACCCTGGTCATTAATTTGTAGACAGCAGTTCGTCAAATTGAACTTTCCACATACTCCTCCTTCCGATGCTAATAAGTAATCCAGCCGAGTCATTCTAAGGGGCCCCAGGGCTACCACAAGTACAACATTAATGCATAACTTGCCCTCTAAATCTAGGTACTCTGTTATAAAATTGACATCTATCTGTTTAAGCGGACTATTCAGCAGGCCTAGACTAAACGTATAATTTGTCTGCATAGTAGCTCAATATTGCTGCTACCCTCATAAATGTTTGGCCCACTCTCACTCCTTTCTTAACCTGGCCTATAAATTTATGGATAAACAGTGAGTTATCTGTATATTTTCTAAAAATATATGGATAGGCCTTTAGTTGACAATGCCTGGTTCTTGTGTACTGCAAAGTGCAAGACTATTTCTATGACAGTGCTGTTTCTCTGTTTGTTGATACAAATAGGCCTTTGACAAGGAAGAGCAGCCTTTTTTGTTTCATGCCATACAATGATTTGGTTTTGGAGGACAGTTTATTAATATAATACAAATACTGAATGTGAATATTAGAACAAGACTTCAATATCAGTTTAGATCCTTTAGCTATTGCTGTATAGAGAAACCTGATAAAACAGGGCTTCCAAACTAATAGGAGCAAAGCCAAAGCCTCATTGTCTACCGAAGACTTCCTTTGTATGCTTTAAAAATTTTTACACCATTAACAGATTTTCACAAATAGCCAGGTTTGTGGTGAACTAGGATAAAACTGTAATTTTAGATAGGATGTGAAGAAGGGAATTCAGATGCCCAGGTCAGGATGGAAAATTCCCACCATACAGTAGGGAGGAGTGACTCAGTGGTTGGGACAGGTTACCTCAGACTGGAGGGCCAGGGGTTCAGTTCCCACATAGGGACAAGTAACCTCAGGCTGGAGGGACTGGGATCTCTAGTCCCATGGCCACTCCTTGTGACCTTGGACAAGCTACTTAACCCTCAATTGCCTCAGGTACACTTAGATTGTGAGCCCTTAAGGGACAAGGGAATAAAAAGTGCCTGTTAGCATATATCTGTAAAGAACTTTGACTCAGTATATAAGCACAGCTAAATAAATAAACTTTAGAAAAGTTCTGCCAAATGCCGAGCCTCTTGTAAAATACATGTAAGGATGTGCAGCGTGCATGTCAGTGTTTCTCTATGTATAGCATGGCAAAAAAATCATACAGCTTACCCCCACATGTGTGTGAGAGCACCTTTTTAAAATTGCTGTTACCATTGTTGTCCTCAATTCAACAGCACAAGTCTCCACCCCCAATTCCTCCCCCTAACATCTGATTGCCCCAACTCTCCCTGTGGCATCTGATCACACCTGACATCCCTCTAACATCTGATCAACCACCTGATCCTTCTTGGCATCTGATCACCTCCTGATACCACCCCGGCCCCCACCTAAGCTCCCTTTCCCAACATGAAGATTTCCCTACCTGAACATCCCAGTGACCCCCTTCTCACTCCCCAATTCTATTCCCAGCTTTTGCTCTGGTGGCTAATTTGAGCATGAGCAAACCCCAATCATTTCCTGCTCATACCGACTGCAGGTTTCGAAATGCTGTAGTTGTCAAAAATTCATTAATTAGGGACCATCAGAAGAACCACATCATCTAGCAAGCCTTAGCTTAATGTTACTGCTGAAATAAATCAGTTCAATTTGTTTTTCAACTTATGCAGCTAAAAATCCATATCAGGTCTCCTTTCCTGTTGAAAGCATTCCAGCAACTCTGTCAATTATTGCAGCACAAATGACACTGTCAAGAGAATTGACGCATGTTACGGTCATCACTCATGCATGGCATGCAAACATTGTGAGCATCGGCACTTAACAATGAAGGTGCATAGGGCTGGGCAACTGAGCGACTTTTCCCTATAGAGATGTTTTCTGGGTTTTGACCATTTGGCTGTTCTGGTGCAAGTATTTGTATTACTTTGCTTGGATTATGGCAATATCTTGCACCTAGGACTGCCTTAAAAGACTAACAGGAATCTGCAGTTGGCTCAAAGTATGGCAGCTCATTTGCTTTTTGGCTTAGAGCATTGATTATTTTATGCCTTCACTGAGGCAATTATGTTGGCTCCTGCTCTATACAGTACCTTTTACGCTTACGATTTTGATGTTTAGACATTTTCATGGTGGTCGTCCAGCATCTCTCTCAGAATGTCTGGTTAGATATTGCAGGAGAGGCCAGGGCTTACTGATAATTCCATCAGTTTAACAAGCTGTTAGTGACTAGTCATAAAAGATCTTTCCTGTGCAGCCCAAAAAATCTTGAAAAATCTGTCAAAACAACTTGTCTGAGATGTCCTTATCTCTCATTCAGATGCATGCTGAAAGCTTGGCTCTTTGTACAGGCATTTGGAAATTAATGAAGACCAAGTAAAGTGTATTATTACAGTCTATTATTGTCAGACATAACTGAATTAAATTAGATTAGTTTAATGCTAATGGTGATAACTGTATACTGTAGCATAGAATACAGGTTTTATTTGTTGGGTTCTTTGACTTGGCTGGATGGTACTTTATATTAATTTTTCTTTTATTTTAAATGTATAAATTAATATTAAATGTATAGAATGCTTTTTATTAGATGTTACTTTAGAAATTAGCATATGCTAAGGTGCCATGTTAACTGTTTGAAATATGAAAACATAGAAAATGGCAGCAGATGAAGACTATACGGCCTATCTAGACTGCCCATTCATAAGAACTATTAAGTTCTTCAGTCCTTTCCTTTGCCTCCGATTCTCTTTGTTTGTTCCGTGCGTTTTTGAACACAGATCCAGTTCTGTCTTTTCCATCTCCACTAGGAGGCCATGCCATGTGTCTACCACCCTTTCCGTAAAGAAATATCTCCTCAGATTACTCCTGAATCTATCCCCTTTCACCTCTGTCTTATGTCTACTTGTTCCAGAGCTTTCTTTCAACTGGAAGAAGGCCATCTCTTGTGCATATATTCCATGTCTCTTTCATATCACCCTTCTCCTGACCTTCCTCCAAAGTGCACATATTGTGAACTTTAAGCCTATACCCGTATGCCATATGATAAAGGCCATTGACCATTTTAATAGTCACTCTCTGGACATTCTCCATTCTGTTTGTATCCTGAATATGCAGTTTCTAGAAATGTACACAGCACTCCAACTAGAGACTTGTACAAAGGCACTATTACCTCCTTTTCCTGCTGGCTCTTTCTCTCCCTGTGCATCCAAGCATCCTTCTGGCATGAGTCTAGTGCTTGTCAGCCATGATGGTAGCATCAGACTGGTACTCTTCCCATCCTGTAGGTATCAACCCCTTATTCCACATCAGTCTCCATTCTTTTCTTCCTTTGAAGTTCATTCCATCTGCCTATTCACTCCATCTCTCTTCCTTTCTCACTGACTTTGACACCTGAATTTCCTTCTTTTTTGAATTGTCTGCCCTTTCTTTCATTCTTGAGGGATTTTAACATGTTCTGCCTCAAAGCTCCTTGCTTTAACCTCCTCATTCACCCACCAGATATACCCTATCACCCTACTCACCAGCATAGTCACCCTCAACTTCTCTGCCTCAGTTCTTCCCCTGTCTAACCACCATACAATAATTTCCACTCTTAACCACTCTTCCCCACAAGCTTGTCCAGTCACCATCAAAACATTAAAGAATATTTAGGCTATTGACTCTTATAATCTCTCCATCACTCTCATATCTCCTCTCATCAGAGTCTGTCAATGAGGCAGCCTTTTCCTATAAAACTATACTCTCCTCTACTTTGGACACTCTCACTCCACCCATTCCATGTCCTCTAAGATGTACCAAATCCCAGCCTTGGCTGACTTCTAGAATTCGATACCCATGTTTCAATGCCCACTTTGCGGAGCCTCTTTGGCTAAACTCCTGTAGACATGCTGATTTCATACATTTCAGATTCACACTAACCTCTTTCCAGTCTGTCATTACACTCACCAAACAAGACTGCTATATGCATTTGACAAATTCTTTGGGGTATGTTTACTAAACCGTCTTAACGTAGCAGCGCCGACATTATCGTGCGATATGTAACATTATCACGCGATAATGTAACATTATCGTGCGATAACATCGGCAACAGCGTTAAGGCACACTAACGCTGTGAAAGCCGGGTCTGAAGGACGGAGTAAGACTCCCCAGATAGGTGATAGGAGATAGGTGTCAATTTATTTATTATTATTATTTATTACAATTTCTTATATACCGCACTATTGTCAGCGCGGTTTACATATAACAAAATGACCATAACAAACTGTTTGGCTTCACATAGAACAGGAGTAACAACTTGGGTAACATGTTTTGCTTTTCAATGGGCGGAGAGTGGGCAGGGAGAGACTCCATGCACACTAACGCCGTGAAATGAAGGTCTGAAAATTAGCGCCAGTGAAATCCTCGCGCTAGAGGCACATTTGCAGGAGAGAGAAACCATTTCAGTCAGCAATGTACAGAAAAGGCAGGGAAACCCAGAAAAGTGATAGTAGTGATACATGTGCAAGAACCAAAAAGGCAAATAAACATATAAAATGACCAGAACCACATCTCAAATCCCAATAACCAAGCTGGCCAATAGTGATATTAATGATAAACATAAAGCAACACTACTGACAAAGCGTAAAAAGTAAGATATCATGTTTGGAAGGGTCTATGCTCTGTCCCCCTACAAAGTGAATGATCCCACATTGAAATAGCGGTGATCAGGATTTGTTATCTGACAGATAACAAATCCTAATCACCGCTATTTCAATGTAAATGGGATACAGGGGGCTGCAGGCAGCACATGCTGTGGTCCAGCTGGGACACAGTGCGGACTAGGCAGATGCCTAGGTGGCACATAGGAATGCCGAAACTGTAAAGCAGCAAGACAGCAACTGACAAGGGACCAACATGGGCATGAGTGTGTGTCCCACAGTGTCACAGGGGATATTACCAAGCAGGTACCCCCAAGGGCACATAACATTGGCAGGCGGTGCGGGGGGAAGCGCGCATGTCCATGTAGGCACCCTACCCGAAAACCCAAACTATAGGCAGCTGCCTACCGGCACACTGGATGGCCTGGAACTGCGCACCACTAGCACCACCGGCATAAGGGCATGTCGGCATGGTGGTGGAGGGGTGCTAGTGGCGGAGGGGGAAGTGGCATCTACCCACAGCAGACCACGGCCAAGCCCCGTTTAGGTGGGTGTCATGCCCTGCAACAGACAAGGTCTGTCTGACGAACAATCATGGTATCCCCAGGGAACAATCTGCCCCTGTGGCAACAGTTTGGTGCAGTACACACAGCCAGTGTGTTCAGGTGCAGAAAGTCACTAGTTCAAGTCCCAACTCTGGCTCCTACCAACCTTGTCCCCATATTTTACCCAATACTAAACCGTGGTAATAAAGACGGAACCTTTATTGCAGATAAATTAAACATGCCTGAAACGCCTATATTTTACCCTACAGAGCACAGACACCATAAACATGTGCAATCCCTAGAGCAGAGTTTCCCAACTGCAGTCCTGGAGGGCCAAACACCATTCAGGTTTCATGCTGTAACTAATAAATATGTCTGTGCTGCATCTGTATGCGCTGCCCCCATTGTATGCAAATGTATCTCATGCATATTCATTAGGGACAGCATGAAAACCTGAACATCGTTTGGCCCACCAGGACTGGAGCTGGGAAACTCAGCCCTAGAGCAGAGGCCAAACAGGGGTACAAACACCCACACCCACAGGCTCCACTATCCAAAGCCTCATGGAGAGTCAGGCTGTTGGGCGGAGCAGCATCTCCCAATACTGGTACCTGCATACCTTAGCAATGCCGTCCTAAACTTGGGAACATGTTCCACATATATCAAAAGGTTGCTATGATTAATGTCAGATAACAAATCCTAAGTTAAACACGATTTGTTGATAGAGATTCATCATAGAAACCTTTCTGATATCTGTGGAGTGTGTTTCAGTTATTAATTCTGACAGTGTTTACCACCCCGGGGAGTGACCCCAACAGTTTTGCGTACCATAGCAATGCCTGCACTGTGCCCAGGACTGGTGTGGCGGCCAGGGCTGCCACAAACCTCTATATTTGCACAATGCTGGCATAGGTGTGGGAATGTGTGTCTGTCTATCCAGTGTGTTGTGGCTGCCTACACCTTACTGAGCCCACACTGCTTGCACTGTTTCCAGTGTTAGCCTGCCAATGTGCATAATGAGGAGCAAGGTACTGTGGATATGGCCCGGACAGGGTGGCATGGGCAGGATGCATCTGCACAGGGTATAGGGTGATGGCTGGGACATTGTATTGCCCGACCACCACCTGCACAGACAGGGTGGCCACAGCATGTCATGCTGGGAGGTCACTCTCACCCTGACTGAGCAGTGACCACGGCATGGCTAGGTTCCCCCATAGTGCTGTGCACTATTTCTCTTAAGTGGTATTTATTGGTTCTCTTTTCAGGGACCCAATCACTGACTTACCTGCTTGGTGTGTGTGTGCTCACATCCCATTTTTGGGTGCACACAGTTTTTCCAGGAACATGCACTGTGCATTAGCTAGCAGACTGTCTGCAGTTAGCATGTGTATGGCTGGAATGCCTTGCAGGGTGCAGTGGGTGGAGACTGACTGTGCCCTCTGCTGTTGAATGTCAGATAGTGGTGGGGGGCAGCTGAGCTGCTCCAGCGTTCTGCCATTGCCTTATGTGATGCATACAGATCTGCATTGCCTGCTCTATAGGGTGCCTGTTCTCAAGCAGAACTGGGGTTAATGGTCCCCTCTACTGTCACCATTGCAGAGATGTACAATGTGGATCTATTGGTGGGAGATCCTGTCCCCCCCTCCCCCCCCCGAGTCACAGAGGGCGGGTTGGGTGATGCTACATAATCCACTTTTGGGTCCAAACACCCCCCTTCACCTATAACATGCGACCATGGCACCCACACAGGATATGCACTATTCTGGGTGCATCATAGTCCACAAGGGCTAGATATGACTGGGAAATACAGATGGACACAGGTGTATCCTAGGTGTGTCTGCACGGACTACCTATCACACATTGGCACTGATGGGGACCTGCAGCATAGCCTATCTCAGCCAAGCCAGGTGCTGCGGACCTGGTGCTGGGTGCCCCACTTCACCCTCAGGGTGAGCACAGTACCTGCACAATTTCATGGTCTGTAGCTACTCTGTGCCAGTAACACACATGGTCAGTTCCTCCTACCAGGCCTAGGTGCTGTGGGGATGCATACCCCATTATGTGATCAGCTGTAGACTGCTGATCTGCATGTGCAGTGCATCATGGGTACGGGTGGGTTTACCCTATCCTGGTAACCACAGCAGACAGTTTGTGTGGTGACCTGCAGCCAGCCAGCAGTGTCATAGTAGCTATAGAGATGTAGCCTACTGGTTGCTTCACTAACTGTGGAGGCAGAGGTTTGGGGTTTGATCCCACAGTGGTGTTATCTAAAAAGGCTGTTTGAGGTGTTTTCTTTTAATTTAAATCAGTGCTGCCACAGAAACACCCTCACAGTGCTGTAGCCTAAGGTGCCTCATAGGCACCCTCTAAGGTTCCCTATAAGACACCTTATACAGCGCCCTATAGGGCACATTATAGGGTGCCTTGGCAGACAGGGCACTTTAAATGTGACCTGTGGGGCGCCTTATAGGGCGCCTTATGAGGCACCTTAGGTTACGGCACTGTGAGGGTATATTTGCTGGCAGCACTGATTTAAAATAAAATAAAATGCCTCTGACAACCTTTTTAGATTACACCAATGCAGGATTGAACCCATGACTTCTGCCACCACAGTCATTGCAGTAACCAGTGGGCTATACTATTATAGCTTCTAACACTGCTACCTTAGGACTGGAACGCCCACTCCTTATATGGCATTCTTCACATTATCACTGCAACTAACACCAGTAACATTAGGACGGTTTAGTAAACATATCCCTTAGTTTCCAACTCTTTGCCACTTTCCCTGCTCCCCAGGTCTAGGGGGTCTCTGACAACTAGGTGCAACAAGTGTGCAAATAATTTTTTACCCTGAAAGCCCCCCTCCTTCACTGCCTTGATCATGTTCATCCCACCATCTCTTATAAAGAAACCTGGAAACACTATGCTGTGTTCGTACCCTATGCGCCAGACCTGCAGCATTGCCCTTTTAATTTGCTAAGATATGTGTCCAAGTAGGACTGTATAGCATATTCTACCAGTACCCTCCACCTGTTGCTCCCACCTTATACCTACGGTCTGGTCCCGCCTCCTCCGACTGCCATTAGTGTGCAGACTGGCATATGTAGCGTTCTGACTAGTCCAGATGTCAGTGGTGAAATGCATGCTACTACCTGACTCTGCTTTGGCCAGCTCCCCCTGCAGCTGGTGATGCAACTGATTTATATAGGCTGGGGATCACCTGCCTACTAAACATGCTGCAGAATGCTCAGTAAGTGGGAGCAAAGAGATGCAGCAGCCTTTTAAAGCCCTCTTTCACAACCATATTCAAAGAATGGACATCCAGGACTATCATTCCCTTGATGTACCATGTTACCACCCTCACCTTTTCCATAACAGTACTGTCAAACACCTCCCGAGCTTATCCATGGTGGCTTGCTTTGATGCATGTTGGGTCTGCTGCCATGCCATCTAACTAGCAGAAGAGATTAGGAACTCGGTTTAGGAAAGAAATTTGTTTTTCCTGTATCTTTACCACCACTGCTATTTCCAATCCAGGATCAAATTCCTTGACCTCATTTGTACTGAGCTGGAAAGGGTATGGTTTTCATAGATGATGCAATGTACCACTGTTCATAAGATGACCCATCAGCTTCCTTCTACTAATATGCTTCCTGCAGGTATTGCATTCTGCGTATCACAGGTCCCGAAATCCTTGGAAATGCTTCTAATAAGGAGACTTATAAGTGCTGGGAAGGAAAAAGGACCCACCCTTACAGCTTCCACATGTGTGAGGTTTTACAAGACTCCCCCTCTACTTTCTTAAGGGGGAGGAGCTGCTGCTCCTAGTCCTGCTGCTGAAGCTGTGGCTGGGGATTGAGATGAGGATGAAAGGCCAGTGGCATGCTTCTGACTTTCTATTTTCCCCTCTACCTCTGTAGTGCTCTTGGCCTTGGCACTGTCAGTATCATTTTATACTTCTTCACCTGTTAGCACATCAAGAGCAACTTATTCAGCACCCTCTTCAGCCAATATGCTTTCAATAGCTGATGATTCAGATGTAAACCCACCCATGTGGATCCATCAGATTCTGTATCTGTGAAGATCATCTCCACACACTTTTCACAGGGAATACAGAGTGTCTCCTGCTAGACTGAATTGCCGTCATCTGCTGCTTCTCTTGTGTTCCCCCCCCCCCCACTCCCGCACCATGTCAACCTCTCTTTGCCCCTCTGTGGAGATGAGACCAGACCAAATGCCTTCTCTTTCACAATCTCACTACAAGCTGCAGCTCTTTTTACTCTCTTTAAAAAGAAAATTCTCTTTAACTTGGGCAGTAAACTAGAGCCCATAAGCATACTCTGTGAATGACCTGTCTCCTTGTATGCATTTACATCAGTACTGCTCTCACCTTCACTTCCTTCTTTCCTTCTATGACCATTTAATTTCCCAGACATATCCTTTCCCAGCATTATGATATGCTTGGGGTAGACCCTGCAGGATCCAGTCACCCCTCCTGAGTGCTGACATGGTTCAAAGAACTGTGGAGAGAAGGGATGTGTTTGCCCTCCTAATGCTTATATTGGAGTTTATTCCCAGCTCCTGGGACCAGAGACTGCATGTCTTTTAGTGTCCTGGCCTGCCCAACAAGCCTGTGCCTCCCTGGAGTACCATCACCCCAAGTGTGCTGCCTCAGATAATGTGTCTAGAGTCACCTGCCTGCCCAGTTATCCCTTCTGACTGCTGACACTCTTCAAACAACTGGAGGGATGGGGAATGTGTTTGCCCTGCTATTGATCCTATAGGACTGGATTCTCAGCTCAGGGGACTGTGGACCAGGGACCACCTCTCTTTTATTTATTATTTGTTTCTGAAAACTTGGCATACTACTATTTGGATCAAAAAGCCATTACAGTAGTTTACAAATATATTAACTACAATAGTGAGGAATAATATGAGAATATAGAGAGGGAAAAGCAAAAGAGAAAGTATACAATTCATTCCAAGAAAATGTAGGAGGGAGGGAAGCAGAAAACAGTTGAAGCCCAGGGAGGAGAAAGGAAGGGAAGGGAGAAAAGAAGACAGAGAATTCCAAGAGGGAGAGGCCTGAGTAAAAGAAAGTTGGAAGAACCAGGACTTCAGGCTTTTTAAAAACTTGAGAAAGGAAGTCCCTTCAGAGAGGAAGGGATTTTCAAAGAGAGGGATCCAGGAGGCAAAGGAGGAGTGTCTGGAGACTTCAATGCAAAGAGCGGAAAGGGGATGAGGGCATGGAGAGAGGCTAGGAAGGAGTATAGGAAACAAGAGGATCTATGAGGAGAAGCAAGGCAGATAACACAAGGGGGTGGGCCAGCAAAGAAGGCTCAGTGTACAAAAATCAAGATTTTGTACTTGAGATGGGCAGAGACAGGGAGCCAGTGCAGGGAGATGAGAAGGGACAAAGAATGGTCAAAGTGGTGATCACAAAAAAGAAGTTTGGCAGCAGAGCACTGGATAAGATGCAGGCACTTGTGAGTGTAGAGTGGGAGACCAATATGAGGAGTATTACAGTGGTCTAGAAATGTGATAACCAGAGAGAGGACTAGGATGCTTGAGTTGGGAGAAGGTAAAGAAGGAATGAGCTACATGGAACAGTGAAGAAGAAGCTGCTGGCAATGGAGCTCACTTGATCTTTAAAGGTAATACAAGAGTCAGTACTGATGCCGAGGATTTTAATGGGACCTTAGTATGAGAGGGGAAGGAACTGCATAATAGAGTCCAAGGTAAGGAAAACAGACATTCAAAAACAGATGATGATCATGAAACCAGTGAGTGTTAGCGGAAATACAGTCCTGAAAGGGGGAGATATCAAAAAGTGGATAACACAGGTCTGCAAAAATTTTTTTTCGAGAGCTGTTTTGGTTATTCCACGTAATCTTTATGTTTTTTGGTGCGCTGAATCCAAAAATGACCTCCATTTTGTCATAGGACATCACGTTTCCTGATAATTTAGGTAACTATGTTAAATAAGGCAATACCTCAAAATAAATGGAAATAGACTTATAAAATTAAGGTTTTATTACAATATTTTCATGAAAATCCTTTTTTAAACAGAAATGAGCTCACCTACACACACTAAACTTGATTCTTCTTCCTTGTGAGGCTCCTCTTGGTGCATTTACACTTGTGAGTAGCATCTGGAATGTCTCTCTGAAGCATCCAACAGTCGTCTGCCATCATTGTAATGCTCCATTTTCCCTGGTATCTCCTTTCCATCTCTTTAATGTCTTGGTGGAATCGTTCACCTTGTTCCTCACTCACAGCTCCCAAATTTTCAGGAAAGTAGTCAAGGTGGGACTGGAGGAAATGCACTTTCAAACTCATCAGGCAACCTAAAGCTTGAAATGCTTTCAGCATTCGTCCGACGATCTTTTTGTAGTGAGGATCTTTGTTATTGCCTAAAAGTTTCTGTATGACTTCTTTAAATGCAATCCACCCTTCTGTCTGAGGATCTGTCATGGTATTGACAAACTCTTGATCAACTATAAACCTTCTAATGTCTGGTCCAACGAACACACCTTCCTTCAATTTTGCCTCCGACAGCCCTGGAAACTTGGTGACCAAGTATTTGAAGCATTCTCCATCTCTTGGAAGTGATTTTATGAATTGCTTCATCAATCCCAATTTTATGTGGAGAGGTGGTAGAAGAACTTTATGGGAAGGTACCAAAGTTTCTCGGAGGACATTTTTTTCTGCTTCTGTTAGCACCCTCGCCTGCCAACTCTTCTTGGTCCAGTGATTTTGTCGGTCTCGACTGTCCCATAGACACAGAAAACAAGGATATTTGGTATACCCAGCTTGTTGCTCGAGCAGCATGCACAAGACCTTCAAGTCCCCACACACTTGCCAACCATGGTCTTCATATTTAAGTTTACGAAGAACCAATTCCAAGTTCTCGTAGGTTTCCTTCAAGTGTACGGAATGACCTACAGGTATGGAAGCGTAAAAACCGTTGTGGAGTAAAACTGCTTTGAGACTTCTTTTTGAAGAATCTATAAAAAGACGCCATTGCTCTGAATCATATTGGATTTTAAATTGACCCATCAGACCTTCGACATCGATGCAATAAACCAACTTGTCTTCCTGGGCAAAGTAAGGAACAAACTCCTTTTCACGATGTCCGAACCATGAAGATGACACTCCTGGCAACAATAAATTCCTGCTTTTCAGCCTTGATCCGAGTAACTCAGTGGCATCTTTGGGACGATTCAAGTCTCTTACCAAATTATTCATCTCCTCCTGAGAAAACAATTTTGGTCTTGTATCATCTTCAAAGTCAGAACTTGATTAGTCATCTGGTTCAGGTATGACTTCACCTTCATCGGAGCTAGGTATCTCTTCCAAGGTAGCAGGGGGCTTGGGTACTGGTATATCTGTGCCATGGGGGATGGGACGAATTGCCGAGTGAAGATTGGGGTATGAAATGGAATGCTTCCATTTGGAATTAAACCCTTTCACATCGCATGAACAAAAGTAACAGTCATCACTATGGTTCTTTTGCTCTCGCCATACCATAGGAATCCCATAACGGAAAGATTTTTTCTTACCCTTGAACCAGTTTCGGAGGTCCTCAACACACCGTTTGCACATTTTATGAGGTACCCAGACTTTATCTTGATCTTCAATTTTTAGTCCAAAGTATGCAAAGTATACTTTTTTCACAAAGTCTGTAATATTCTGCTGTTGCTTCAACACTGTATATTCATTTTTAAGGTGCCCAAACGAATTCCCAGATGAGCCCAAAATGCACTTGCCTAGTACAGATATTCAGCCACCGACTTCAATACACATATAACTTTATAGCTCTGTGCTTGCAGGTTCTTCTTCCAGATTCATGCTGTAATCTCTCCCTTATATCTAAATGTAATTTTTGGATGGAAGCAGACATACTGAATTACGGTATTCTAAATATTGATGTCTCTTTCGTATGCTTTCCCCAGGACTTCAGAATGGGAAAAAATCCAGTTTTATTCAGGCTACAATACAGTACATTTTGTAACAACCTAAATTATATACAAGTATGGTAATAATTCATTTTAGTCTTACACATTTTTATGGCTTAGTCTATTTTGGGAACATCGATTAAAGCCAAATAGTACTTTTTAGAGACAAGATCAGTTTTAACATTTTTTTCCCATTTGAATAAGGTTTCTCTTCCAAGTCAATATGTGTATTCTCCAAGTACAGGGGTGTTGGCCAGACATCCTTACCCTGCTGGATGCAAAGCAATGATGATAAAAGAACATACTTGCATGGCACTTTAGTGAAGTATATTTATCTTCTGTCATACCTAATAGACTCCAGCTTGAAAACAAATCATGCACTCATTCATTATGTGGAAAATCTGAACTTGCTTAAAGCGTTCTCAAAAAATGGATATTAATGTGTTTTTCTTTCTAAAAGAAAAATATCCTATTGACACTTGTGTATAGTTGGTATGCATGATGGATGCATTGAATAACTAAGACCTTTCACACCAAGGGCAACAACTTAGTATCCTCACCCTCATCCCCACCCCTTTTTATCCCCTACTAGATCTCTCTATTCCTTCTCATTTATTTCCCCTTAAGAAACATCCTCTTAGAATCAACTTGAGCCTTTGTTGGAAGCACAAGGCAATAAGCGGTCTACTAGGATAGTCTTAAGGGCAAAGGAATCGTATTACCTCTTTGGCTAAAATGAATTTCAAAGTCTTCTGTCATAAGAAGTAATGTTCCTCCTTAAAAGTTCAAAATGCCTCATGCGCCCTGCTTTGTGATTGCCTGGTATTTAAGTATTCTCTTTCTTGAGATGATCTTATAGTCACAAAATGCTATAAGGCTGGAAAAGTGGTAATGCAACGTATGCCGTTTTTAATTCTTTTCTAGCTTGTCCATTAAGGTGCATGTATGTTTATATAACTAATAAATATTATCAAAGCAAATATGTAAGATTTCTAAAGTGATGCATAGGGAGTACTGGTTAGCCGCAGATTAAGATGAATATTGGAGTTTACAGCAGACTGACTTATCCATGGGACTCTGCCTGAAAATGCTTCTCAACGGGGGCTGAAGCAAAATATGACTCTTTATTTTTTCTCAAATAACAAATACATGAAGCAGCACTATCCACAATCCAAATGAATACCGTACAATTAAAAACAAAGATCATTTCCTAGAATGGCAATAAGTGCTGTTATCAGTAGCTGTGTCTGCCAGACTTCCAGTATGGGATAAGAAGTGGCCAAACTTTGGCCTCCTTGAAGTGGAGCAGTTGTGATCCCTATGGATGTCAGACTTTTCAATATACTCAAAAGTATTGTGGGGGCTAGTAACTAAGGTGCGCTAACAGAGCTTGTTAATTCACTATTAACACACATTATTAGTAGGACCTACACTAAAATAATGTGCATTAATGGTGAAGTAATGCGTGTTAATGTTAGCGCATCTTAGTAACTAGTGCCCTTAATCTGGAAGCCAGAAAGATCCTGCTACTTGAGGTTTGCTGCCCTTGCCTCTTTTAACTGAGGGCCAAAATCTCTCATTCCATTGTCACCACTATCTATAAGAGAACTGAGTCAATTTTCAATGCTAATGCCAGCTGTTTTCAAATCCTATTCCTCCAATTTAACCCTAAGATGATCTGGTCAACACATTGTCCCCACGGCAGCCTGTACATAGTTACCCCTGTTAGCCCAAGTTGCATAACCTGTTTATTGTAAGTACAGTACGGGCCCTGCCTGCACTGTACAAATTTGTTGTTAACTGTGAACCGAGCTGATTTTAAAGAGCGCGGTATAGAAAAGACTAAATAATTAAATAAATAAATAAATAAGACCAATGAGCCCGATATTGAGCTGGGCAAGCTAAGTGCCTTATCGGCACATAGCCCTGCCCTTTCACCCTTAACCCCAGATATTAAATGCCATGGCAACGGCATTGAATATCCGGTTTGGGCATCCTGGGGAAACCGCCACACAGCCTAACCGGGCTGCGGCGATATTGGACCGCTATCCGGTTAGCATCCACAGCTAAGACTAGGTGAACCAAAAGCTTGCCTAGTTTTAACAATGAAGCGCTAACCAGGTAGCAATCCAATATTGCTGCTACCCGATTACCATCATTCTCTGCCTCCACTGCACCCCAGAACGCCCCCAACATACCCCAATGTTAACCGGATAGCATCGGGGCGCGTAGCTGGCAAAGATGGGGATATTCGACGGCACTAACCATGTAAGTGCCATCGAATATTCCCATTTAAGGCATTTACATGGTTTACTGCGCTGTAAACCATGTAAATGCCTTTCTAATATTGAGCTCAATATTCTTATTCATGGCACCCAAGTGATAGAGGTTGTGCTTTTTCTGTTGTCATTCTTCTCAGTCTCATGACTTTCCCATGACACACTGCTTCCATTTTATATTAGGCATAGAAATGGTTTATAAAATTATCCTCAGTATGTTTATTCTGAATTCCTTGCATGTACTTGCTGGTGAAGAGTTTGTACTTGCAGTGTCTCTGGACAGTTACATATCTCCCAAGGGGCACATCAAAGAGAAGATAAGTACGTCAGCATTTCAAGTCTCTAAAAATATGATGTATTATCTTGTTCTGTCATAACTAGGCTACTGCAATGGATTATAAGTTGGCCTCTCTTGAGGCTCAGGTAAAAGCTACTGTGGCAGCTAAGTTGATTTGAGGTCAATTAAGTTGAAAGACTGAAATTTAATCTGCTGATATTAATTTTCTGCACAGTGACCTGCAATTTGTTAAAATGCCTTAAGATTTTGCAGTTAACATTTGTTAACTGCTGTAAATGTTGTAGGCATACTGCGATGCTCCTGCCTGAGCCCTAGAGCTTACAGGCAGGAGTGGCCTTATATTGTCCCTTGAAGAATTAGCTGGCACGGTTCCCAATGAATCTTGGGAACTGTAGTGCATTTACATAAGAACATAAGATATGCCATACTGGGTCAGACCAAGATCCATCAAGCCCATTATTCTGTTTCCAACAGTGGCCAATCTAGGTCATATGTACCTAGCAGTTTCCCCAAGAGACACAAGTTCCACAATGCTTGTACTGGGTCAAGCATTGATATCTTCGGTCACTTCTTAATAACGGTTTATGGACCTTTCCTCCAGGAACTTGTCCAAACCTTTTTTAAACCCAGCTACACTAACAGCCTTTACTACATCCTCCGGTAACAAATTCGGAATATTCCTTAGGGAAGAATTGTAGTCGTGACCAGATGTGGTTAGGCAAGCAAGAAAATGTATTTGTCTTGGGGATAGTTTCCAGCACATCAAAAGCTCAAAGCAACAAACGCAAAAAGTGAAACTTTTAGGAAAAACAGAGGAAAACAGGAACTCAGGAAGCAGTGAAATCAAATTGGCTTTAACTCAGCTCTTCATAAACTCCAGCAGCTTAACTCAGCATTGCCTCATGTGGTTGTTAGAAAATATTGCAGCTTTATATCAATAGCTGTTCTCTTCACAGCGTGACTTGGAAACAGGTGAACACAATCAGGAACTCTTACGATTAAACAACAAGAAAAGCCAACGTTTTATATTCTCTTCATATAAAACTTATGTGCTTCTTTAAACTGTTATTCAATACAGCAGAAAGAGCAATCCATGGCACAAGGCTCAGGATTCAAGGTAGGCAAAGAACTTTCTACCTGCATGTATTCTTCTGAACTAACAGAATTACTGTCCGTATCAGATTCCTTATTTTGCCCTGACTTCAGCTCCAGGAACTTCTGAAATTCCTTCAGTAGCAATTCAGCCTGTGTTTGCTTTTCATCTGGTGGATAGTTATTGGCAAGGGTTACGCCCTTCCCCCACTCACTATCTACGTCGGTAGCAAAGTTAGGTTTGCACAGTTCAGCACTATATGAAGGTTTCTTCAGCCAAGCATACAAATTAGGAAATTGTGCTTTACCTTGTTTAGAGGCATTTATAAAAGAACTTCTCTTAGGAAAACTTTCTCCTGGCTGTAGTTCTCTGTCTTTATAGCACTGCTTGTTGGCATTAGAAGTACCTTTTCTCCACGTGCTGCTTTCTTGAGGCTGGCTAGGTCTAGGCTTTACCCTGCAGTAAGAGTTTCTTGCAGGGTACGTTGGACTCCCAGGCTGGCTCTTCCGGGGTTCTGTCTTCTCACAAGGTCCTAGTGCTCTTCTCCTTGCTTCTAGGGTTTCAGCACTTGGCACTCCTCTCACAAGGTTCTTTTGGACTTGGATATCCTTCCCCACGCTATCCTCTGAGATATTTTCCGTGGTCCTCTCTGCAACAACAACCTGTTCACTCTTCTTCTCCTTCACCGCCTTCACTCTCCTCTCTCCCTTCTCTGAGGTTTTGAAAAGGGCTTCAATTCACGGCACTCCTTGCCGTTCCCTTGGGTGTGCCCAATCAGAGCTGAAGCCTAACTCCTCCCCTGGACTGGGTTGTGTCTTCGGCTCAGCAGAGAACTGTGTTTTTTCCAGGTCAGTTTTGGAAATCCTGTGTGAGTTAGCTCTGCTCTCAGGATTTTCCTCAACGTCCATTTCTTCTGAAGGGCCATCTTCACCACAATACATGTTGCTTGAGGGAATCCAGCTGTGCCACAAAGATGGGACAGTAGTTGCTATGGTACGTTAAAGGTATGGCTGCTAACTCTCAAGGTGTAGTTAACTGTTCGACATTATATACTGTGTTAGCAGTCAACTCATATTCAACTCAGTACACATTAATTTTAAGGTATGCTCCCTGTCCCTTCCTCATATTAACATAAAATTCCATGTTAGTTGTTTAAAATAGAAATTTATGAATCTTAACTGTATTTATTAAGCATTAGCTCTTTTATTAGTATACATTAAGATCTTAATCTCCATTAATTCCCATAGTGAGCCGCTAATGTGGGTTAGTAAAAAGGGCCTATGAGAGGTATCTGTTTAATAAGCATAAACGGTATCCCCCAAATTATGAGCTTTACCCTAATCTGCATATTTTATTGGTGGTTCCATCTGTACATAAGGATCACGGTGCCCATCTTGGGTTTGGTGAGGCAAAGTGGCCAGAGGGGATGGAGAGTTTGGATACTGGAGGCTAATTAGGCCAATGAACAACCAAAGTCACTCTGAAATGACTGAACAGACTCTGTTTTACTGTGCACAAGACAAAACAAGAGATGCTCTTTGTTTCAAAGGTGCTTAGCCCAAAGACAAATGACTTAAGAGCATAAGAAATACCATACTGGGTCATACCAAGATCAATCAAGTCCAGAATCCCATTTCCAACAGTGGCTAATCCAGGTCACAAGTACCTGGCAGGTTCCCAAAAAGGCACGAAGGTTCCACAATGCTTGTCCCGGGGTAAGCAGTGGAGTTCCTGGGTCCTCTTTAATAATGGTTTATAGGCCTTTCCTCCAGGAACTTGTCCAAACCTTTTTTAAATCCAGCTACACTGATAGCTGTTACTACCTTCTCCGGTAACGAATTCCAGAGTTTGATTATGCGTTGAGTAAAAGCATATTTTCTCTTATTAGTCTTAAATGGGTTACACTGTAGCTTCGTTGTGTGCCCTCTATTCTTTCTACCTTTTGGTGGCATAAACAACTGATCTACTTTTACCCGTTCCACTCCGTTCATTAATTTATAGACCTCTATCATATCTCCCCTCAGCCGTCTCTTTTCCAAGTTGAAGAGTCCTAACCTTTCAAGCCTCTCCTCATAAGGGTATCGTTCCATCCCCTTTACCATTTTTGTCGCTTTGCAAAATTTCACTGGTTGTACATAGAAATAGTATAGAGAAGAACAGAATTTCCAGAAAAGGCATTAGGGTTTTGCTAGTGCAGCATCTCTAATAAGGAAGGATAAAGAACAAAAAGCCCCAGTAACAGCCCCATCATTGAAGTTCATCCCTCTTCATGTGCCCTTCATCCCTTCTTCTGGTCCTAGAGTAGTAGCACTTGTTGGGAAGGGGAGACCACCTGCTGGGTGTGGGTGTTTTTGCAGCCAATTTCATTAATAGTATGCATTATTGTAAAATAGCGCATACTCTATGGATAATTTTATCAAGTATTTTATGCACATATGTGGCCATATATGCACATAAAAGGGTTCTTATAAAATACTGCCCAGTGTAAAAGTACACATATTGGCAGGAACATGCATAATTTGCCAAAAGGTTCGGCCAGGGACACACCTTTTGGCAAATTATGGAGTGGAATGCAGGCACAGTTCGCAAATAGGTACATTGATTATGAAATACCTTAATCTATGCGTATACTTGCATAATATGGGGGTCATTTTAATAGACCTATTTGTGCTTTGGATATCTGAAAATGGGCATACAGATGTCCAAAGCATGGAGACATCCCCAGAGCCATTTTAGAAGCAGCTCTGTGGACATCTCCATCGTGAGGACATCCAAGTCTGAACAGGGGTGTGGTGAAGACATATTAGGGACAATTCCAGAACTTGGACATCCTTGTCCAATTTCACTAATGCCCTGGACATCCTGACCCATGTCCAAGCTTATACGTGCTCCAGGCATGAATAGGTATCAGAAAAGTGCTCATTTGGTCAGCCAGACACCTGGAAGGTGTGGAGAAGGAGGTCTGCTCATGTCCTCTGTTTCATGCCAATAATAAACATTAATGAGGGCTGAAGGCTCATGTTACTGTTTTCCAATTCCCAAGGACATCCCCTACAATGAATGCCCCTGCCCCATGCTTTCCTAAGTGGGGTGTCTATGTGGCCAAGGGCATGTATGTCCACATTGGGGATGTCTATGTTACTAAAATCAGGTGGATGTCCCTGGAATTTCTCGACAAATTCTGCCCTGGATATCCCCAATTTGACTTGTCCTATATACAATGCCACTTTTTATGCAGATTCATTTACACCATGTTTCTGAAGTCGCGCCCAAACTTGGATGTGCCTGGCCTTTTTTGAAACTTTCTCATCTGGATGTCCCAAATTGCCCTGGATGTCATTTCTAAAATGTGGCTGCACAGTGAAAATTAATTTAATTATCTACAGAGATATTAAACTGCTTCACTATTTCCAAAATTCAGAATGCTGGAGAGAATCCAGGTAGCTCAGTTCTCTGCATAAAGGTCATAATATTCACTTCGATATTAAATTGCACCCAAAATCCAGCATTGCAATTAGCATACTGCATAATATAGTTTCTCCTTGAAATTAATAAGCATTGCATTTACAAAAAGTAATGGAGGAATGCTGAAACCCATGTAACTCAAAGCATGAATCTCATGTAGAGTTTTTCTTAGGTATAAAATGTATTGAAATATATTCAACATACGATACATATTTAGCAGCCTATCATACTTTTATATCTTGCACAACCTCCCCCTCCATCAAACAGTAAAAGAAACCAAACAATAAACATGGTCCAAAATGTGCAAAAAGCAGTATAGGATCATTCTACAATGCTGAGACCTCTTCCTAGGATCCGTCTCCATTATAACAACCCTGATGGCTTTAATCTTCCTCTGATCATAGTTAAAATGTATTTTCTGTTGTGTTTTAAAGATGTTATTATGTAGATTTTGTAATGAAAGTGAAATGCATCTTCTAATGTGCAACTGAGACATGTTTGAGACTGAAATAAAAATGTCTTTCAAACTTCTTTGAACTGGAATGAGGATCGTTTTCTGCTCAAACCTTGTTATCAGAGATAGTAATGCAGAAGTGATCTAGGAGAGTCTGGCGGCAAAGAATTCTGCATTTCCATAAACAGAAACTCTTTTCTGCATTATTTCAGAGTGATTTTTTTTCTTAGCATTAACTGGAGTTCCGTCATTTGGTTTTGAAATTAAATGAGTACAGTGAACTCAATTAACATGTAAATCCATTTTTCTGTAATTTGTGCCTTGATTGCATTTGCAACTAAACCTTAAAGGATTGTATGGAGAGAAATACTGTATACTGTAGTTGTAAGTACTGTATGTGAAACAAATGCAAAATGCTTCAAATCAAAAAGCATTTTGGATGCTATAAAGAAATTTCCACCACATTTAAAAGGGGCAAATGTGGTTTGCTCTTTTAAAGGGATGACTACAGATAAGCACTGGGAATAAAGTTAATCTTACGGGTATGCTTTCACTCCCTTACCCTAACCCTGTGCTTTTCTCCACGGGTAAAATCATGTTATTACCTACACTGAAGACCAGCAGTGGGGTTGGGGAAACAGGATTGTTAAACAAGCTTTTTATGATGGTAAATACCTGCTTACCCAAGTATAATTTTTCAAACATTAGTCCAAAAACCTCCATAGTGTTCTGAACCATCCAATTAAATTAATCATTCCAAGGTATCAGGTGTTACAAAGTCTTCTTCGCAAACTTATAGTCATCACTCAAATGAGCCAATATACTAAAACACATTACAATCTGTTATTATGGACTAGGGGATGGGGGGAGGGAGTACCAATGGGGGTTTTCTTCTACCTAGGCCTGATTGAAACTGGCAGAGTAGGAATCAGGGACCAGAGGGGCTGCAGCTCTGCTGACTGAGGCATTTTTCTCTATTTTGGAGGAGGTTAGGGGGTCATTGAGGCCCACTTACGTTAGACTTCCAAAGGCTAATATGAACACCTAAGTACACCACTGAGAGGTGTAATTCATTTTTTGCATTCCAGTTTGGGAGAAATTAACACAAATTGTGTGTAAACTCCAGCATAGTCTAGATGAGATGTTGTGCATGTATTTGCCTGTGACAAAGTTCCTTAATAAGGATGTGCATATGTCTGTTCTCTTTTAAATGAACCAAATGGCTTCAAATCCAGATGAGACAAAAGTCATTATAATCAATAGGACCAGGAATACAGCCCATCTGTGTATTTGTCTAGATACAGTAGAGCCATCTTGGGGGCCTGGAAAGGGGAAGGGGAGAAAGAAACAGGGGTCAGTTGACCTATCTGTTCAAAACGTTTTGAGTAGCAGCCAATAAAGACTACCTCTTACTTCTTCCCAATCCCACAGCTGGTGATGTCAGCAGGACACTGAAAGCAGGAAACCCACCATTTTCTGTTCATTTCTTTCCCAGGACTGAGGCATAGGCATTCTTAATGGGGTGGGCCAAAGGGCCCTGGCCCCACCAAAGGTTTGCCCACCAGTCGCGAGATGGGATCCCCATAGGCAGAACAGGAGAAGAAGGCCTTGGAGGGCTAGGGGCAGAATTAGGTGGAGCTTGGATCGGAAATTGGGCCCACACAATCAAATAGGCATCCCTGCTGAGAGGGAAGGGTAAGCTATTAGAAGCTGCAGTCTAAGATAGTTAAAATGACATGAAAATGGAAAATATAGTCAGTCTTGAAATAAAGCAAATAGTTGCGCATATCCAGGGCTCAGGCAGAGGTAGAGAGGGGCTGAGCTGATGGAGATTAGGTGAGGAAAGTGAGTCTGTGTGATGCCAGATAGATTCCGCAGTGAGAGACTTGACTGAATAATTTGGAAAGAACAGAGAACTGGCAGAGACAGGACTGAAGGTGAGGGGAAGGCAGGGCAAAGGGGCAAACACTGATTCGGTTTGTGGGTGTAACAGTCAGTCTGCTCTTAAAGACTGGCTATATTAGCAGGCTTGTCTTCCTCTTTCTGTAGTAAATAGACTGGAACTGTATGTTTGCTGTTTAGCTAATGATTGTCAAGAGCTTTGTTTAATGTGTTTTCTGAAAATAATTTTAGAAGACAGATGTTTTATGATGAAAATTAAAGCTAGTGAAAGCATCCAAATGCTGCCGTTTTTAGTTATTGGATGGCATGTCTTCTTTGATTCAATTGTTTAGCTTTTATCCATTGGGCCACAAAGTAATGTTATTTATCGCCTAGCATGCTTCCATTCTTATCCCATTAATCCAGTGTTTCTGCATGATAGCAAGGCTAGCAAAAGAAGGGCATTGCAGGGGACAGATCTCAACAAAACAGGAAAGCCATAGGCATTAGGCAGTATTATGTAGAATCAAAGCCAATTCTTTTCAGAGTTCTCCAACACAGAATTCTTTGAATTGCTTCATCAGATATTGAAGTGCTTCAGATTGCAGGTGAACCTTTTATCCACCAAGGTCAGATATAAGAATTGCTGGTGGCTTGTTATGTTGCACTGGAGCTGCTGATAAACTTGTTTCTCATGACTTGACAATGGTAGAACCAGGTATTTCCACAGTAAATCAGATGTTTTTAAAGTCATAACATTCAAATAATCGTCTGTCTAAGAATTTCAGGTGCTGATATTCAGAAAACTTATCTGGATGCCCATGGAGGTTATCTGGATAAGGACACTGAGAGAGAGATGCAGCTACTCTTATTGCCTTGCTTGGCAGACTAGATGGACCATCCTGGTCTTTATCTGCTGTCATGTACTATGTTATTATGTTACAGGGCTATGAAGAGAATTTTAGAAGGGACGTACAAGTGCAAACTGGAACGTCTAAGCCAGAACATCTGAAAAAAGCAGGCATATCCAGGTGCAGACGTGATTTCACAAATGTGGATGTGCTCAATGTGAATGTCTGCAGGAGATCTACATTGACATCCCCAGAGTAGTATTCCAGGCCCTGGATATCTTGAAATAGCCTAATGGTTAAAATAGTGGGCTAGGGATGGGAAGCCAGGGTTCAAATTCCACTGCTGCTATCACTGAAATTGGCCTGAGTAACGAAGCTGATGGAGTGCTTTCTACTCTAAGCCCTCTGGATGTTTTTCAGCCAAAACAAGCACTTTTCAGATGCTTAGCTGTGATGCGAGATATTTCTCAGTCAGGCAGGGATGTCCAGGCTGCTGGGTCCTCCCCAGCCTTGCCTCCACCACCCATTCAAACTTGGATGCCCTCACGTAGGGGATGTGCATAGATTCAGTTTCTAAAAGGCAAAGGAAACGTTTTTGTGGCTTTGGGTGTCTTTATGCCCATTTTCAGACATCCAAAGCACAAATAGGGCTTCCGAAATGACAACCTATCTGTATCGTGGCAGTGAATATCTCCACAGAGCACCTCAGCATTATAGAGAAGCTGCTGGAGTGATCAGTGAGCAGAATGAGGGCAGTGCCAGCAGATATCCAGCTACTGGTGATACTCAACCGCTCTCTGGATAATTTCCACCTTTATATGGATAGTCTATACGTATAACTTAGGACAGCAAAAAATCTGTCCTAAGTGCTATCTGAATAGCGGCTGAATACCAAAGACACTGACTGCAAAATCAATGCTGGCCACTATCCAGATACCAATGCTGAATATCGAGATGATATTTAAAGGCCGCCACTGGCCACTGTAGCGCTTAAATATCAGATATTCTGAATATTGGGCCCAGTCTAATACTATTCTAAGATGACTATCCAGCATTCTCTAGTTAAAAGGATCATCTGAACCATTTGCTTAGAATTATGGGTGGCCTGATGTATTACCCCTCTTCCTCATGGAGGGAGGGGGCACAAAGGCACTGCCAGTAACAGGGCCCAATCCCCAGATGGTTCCTGACATTAGCCTCTGAAATTGGGTGGGGGAAGGGGAGGGAGGAAAAGGCATCCCTGAGCATCTTTTGGACTTGCCCCCTACTGAGAGCCACACAGTGACCATGTACTGCTTGGCATGCTGTACAGCCCATGTCTTCAGGTAGTGTTGCAACCAGCTAGCTGGATCATCCATTGGCCAGCTATAGTCTAGTGGTGTGGCAGAGCAGGCTGGGGCTAAAACTGGAAGAAACATTGCCTCTTGCCCCGTTGACAGCTGTCTCCAATTGCCAGCAGAGAATAGCCAACTGCCTAACTCTTTAATAGATTTTTACAATAAGAACATAAGAAATGCCATACTGGGTCAGACCAAGGTCCATCAAGCCCAGTATCCTGTTTCCAATAGCGGCCAATCTAGGTCATAGTTACCTAGCAGTTTCCCCAAAAGACACAGTTTTCACAATGCTTGTATTGGGTCAAGCAGTGGATATCCCGGGTCCCTTTTAATGCGCAGCTTGCTTTGGTATAGTGTTTCGGCCATCTGGTCAGCCCATCTGGTCTTAGGGAATTAATGGAAAGGGTGTATTTTCTCTCTATAGTCTTAATATTCATCATATCAGTAGTCATTTAATGCCTGGTGGGTTAACATGTGTTACATATCATGTGTGCTGTCTCACCTTTTGGTCTACAGTCATGGTGAGAGTTTGAGCCTCTGAGGGGTAAAGGGCAAAAGGGTTTGAATGGGTCAAGCTATCACTTGGATGATGGTCTATAGTAAGGAGCCCAGGATAAATCTTGACAACAATGTCTTGCAATTCCAAGCAGACTTTGATATACTGTCTCAGTGGAAGTGCACCTTGTGACCCAATGCAGGCTCGGAAGGCTGCTTAGAGGGCAAGGTAGGACACTTGTGCTGAAAATTGTTGGAAGCTTACAACTGATAATTGTGTTGGTCCTAAAAAGCCTGTTCCTCAAGTAAAAATAGGGAAAGGTGCAAGCATGAGGATGAGCTAAGTCTTTGGCACTTATTATTGAATTACCTGAAATTCACAAAATAAATTGGTGCCCATCATATCTGGTTTAAGCATCTCTGCTTTCTGTTGGAATTGGTCAATGAGAGGTGAGTATGATCATAGCTGCCGTAGTTAACAGCATCAACCATCAGTCCAACATCTACCTAGACCAGGGGTGGGCAATTCCGGCCCTCGTGCACCACAATCCAGCCTGGTTTTCATGATGTCCCTAATGAATATTCATGGGCCTATTTCCATACAATTGAAGGCAGTGGATGCAAATAGATCTCATGCATATTCATTAGGGACATCATGAAAACCAGGCTGGATTGTGGTGCACGAGGGCCAGAATTGCCCACCCCTGACCTAGACTGTAAATATACACTTTAACAAATATTTAATTAGAAAGTGTCTGCAGTTCCTCCCTACCATTATAGAGGACAATATTCCTTAAAATCAAATGGACTGATATTCAAAGGAAATTGTCTGGATAATGGCAGCCTTAGGTGGTGCTATCCATGGATTTTCAGTGGCACTAAATGGATAGTGCAGCTGAGCATCCTTCCAGATTGCCCTGGCTCTATCCGTATAGCGTCGGAGAGGTGTGTGGGTGGAGTGCCAAGTTATTTGGAGCATGAAAATATTCAGCCCACTATCTGAATAACTGTCCGGGAAAGGTCAGAACAGCTTTTTTGCTGTCCTTATTTTATCCGGAAACTTATCCGGATAACAGATGGTATATCACCACTCTGCAGATAACTCCAGTGCTGACTGCATTATAAGTATTAGGGATGTACACGATGAAAAAAAGATTTGGTTAGTCTTCATTTAAAATGAAGTTTTAGCAATTCTGGGGTGGTTTTTTTTGTGTTTCTGTGCATATTTAATTGATTAATATTTACCACACTATTGATTTCCACCCAGTGCGGTGTACAACTCCACTGCATACTTGTCTTAATCATGTGTCTTCTACTATGCATGTTACAGATTTCTTGCACACATAGATCGATTGTATGCACATTACTTGATAGGAATATGCCCAAACAAATATTCAAAGGAGTCCAAAATGTACTCTCTACTGCCTATATTCAGTGCCACTTGTTATCCGGAGCACTGACTACACATATTTAAGCATGCAGCTAGCATAAAAGAGAAAAGAAAGGTGACCACAATGTTTAAATATTGGCTCAAAATTCTTTATCTTACTAGTTCTTTCTATACAAAATGTGTTTTCATTTGCACTTAAAATCATTCCATCCCACTGAGATATAAACATTATCAAATTCAGAATTGATAGCTATTAGGAAACTAGAAACCTTAAGACATCAGAGACATTGCTCATGAGAGATTTACATTTTATTTTAAAAAGTTAGTCATTTTCATTTCTTCTAAAATCATTGAGCCCAATATTCCAAAAAAAATAATTGTCCACATTATTTCAACAGTAATCTTGACAAATCTTCCCATTTGAAACTCTTCCTATTGCCCTCCCCCATTCCCAAAGTAACCCATTTGCACAGAGGTGAGGTTTGAGGCATACAATTTTAGTTTAGTCAGACTGCATTGCAATTCAGCTCTGTCAAGTTAAACTTACCCAGTTAAATCAGACTACACAAATATATATTTTATTATACACCATTTTGAACAGTAGATGAGAATGGGAAGGTGTTATAGAAGCTGTATAAATAAATACGACTTTGAAAGGGATAGGTGGGTTAAGAAACAACGGCTAGAAAGTGGATTGGGCCATTGTAAACCCTTAATGACAGCCCTTGGATGAGGGAGGGGGAAAATCCATGGGGGCAGGTTAGGCCATCAGACTCCCTGGATGATGTCATCACTGGAGGCCCATAATAGCAGCATTTAGGATAGGAGGCCCAGAGGAGTGGACTGAGCCATGAGGGGCTTTGACAACAACATTTTGAGTGAGAGATTGGAACCTGTGTAACACATGAAAAGTTAATATTGAAGTTTAACTACATTAACCCAGACTCTAATTTAGTTTTAGTGTAACTTCCTGGCAAGTTAATCAGGATCATGTTGCTTAAGATATTATCTGCTAATAAATAAATAAATAATAAATTAGCTAATTATTCATGAGCTGCTTAGCCTGCATTTGCAGGCCCCACATGCTGATGTTGTTATTTTCCATAGATTGCATGACGTTCACAGGCTAAAGTGCACTAAATATCGCAAGTGGAGTGGAGTGGAAGAGTAGCCTCATGGTTAGCGCAGTAGGTTGGGAATCAGGGAAGCCAGGGCTCAGACCCTACTGTTACTCCTTGTGGCCATGGGCAATCCACTTAACCCTCCGTTGCTCAGGTACAAAATCAGATTGTGAGCCCTTTGGGGACAGGGAAATGCATTCTTGCCTTGATCTTCTCCTGGAACGACATGCTAAAAATATATAAAACATTTTTTCATAAAATACCTTAAATGTTTGTGGAGATGACAGAGGCAGGTGACGTGCAGTACGGAAGGTGGGTAAATATATATATGAAGATGTATGGGGTGGAGTCGGGGTGGGGGAAGGATAAAGAGCATAGAGAATGCATTGAGCAGTACAGGGCAGGATGTGAAAGGGGAGTGAGAATAGTAGGATAGTTCAGCTAATGGATATTTGTGGAGAGCAAGAGAAATTGAAACCAGTTTAATCTGAGCATTCTGGAAGATTGAAATGTTCTTCGAATGATTTTTGAAATTGCCACTTGTAATGTTAGATTTGTGTCCATTTATTCTTTTTCTTAGGGGCCAGCCTGTTTGTCCTATGTAGACAGCAGAAAGACATTGCTGGCAGATGATGTCATAAATTGCATTGGAGGAAGAACAGGTGAATGAGCCCCAGATGTTGTAGTTGATAATGTTGTGTCCTGTGGTAGTGTTGCTTGGGTGTATATGAGAACAGAGCTAGCATCCGGATTTCTGGCAAGGCCTGGTCCCTGAGTTGGTGTGATCATATAGTCTATGGTCACTGATGAGTATTTCTTTGAGGTTAGGAGAAAGCTGTTGGCAAGCCAGGAGGCCTGTGAGAGGGTTTGCATCATTGTCCAGGATGGGTTGTAGATCCTTGATGACACATTTTAGTGGTTTCAGCTGGGAGCTCTAGGTGACAACAAGAGGTGTTCTGTAATTTTCAGTTTTGGGGGATGTTCCGTAGCAGAATGTTTCTGGGTATTTGTTTGTCTCTGTTGATTTGTTTACTCAACTCATTGGGTGGCAATTGCAATTTCAAAAACATCCGTTGCAGATTCTTAAGATGAAAGTCCCTCTCAGAAGGGTAAGAACAAATGCTATTGTACCATTGGCCTTGGCAGTAAACAATGGACTTAATGGTAGGTGGTGGGTAGAAGCTGGAAGCATGCATATATTTATGGCAGTCAGTAGGTTATTATTATTATTATTATTATTATTATTATTAATAAAGACTTATAAAGCACCGCAACATACGAAGCGCTGTACAAACATAGAAGAGAGACAGTCCCTGCTCATCAGAGCTCACAATCTAATAAGACAGAAAACAAAATAAGTTACATAATACAAATAACAAAAATTTACAGGACAAAGTAAGCAAATGTTGATAGAGAGATCAAGATAGGGTAAGACAGGAACGGAAAGCAATAGTGAAGAGGTGGGATTTTAGTCTGGACTTGAAAATGGCCAGGGAGGACGCCTGGCGCACAGAGATAGGAAGACTATTCCAAGCAAAGGGTGCTGCCAGTTGGAAGGAGCGAAGTCTGGAATTGGCAGTATGATTAAAGGGCACAGATAAACGAAGACTGTTAGAAGAGCGAAGCAACCGAGAGGGAGTGTAAGAAGAGATGAGAGATGAAAGGTACTGGGGGGCAGAAGAGTGAATACATTTATAGGTCAGGAGGAGAAGTTTAAATTGGATACGGAGATGGATGGGAAACCAATGAAGCAACATGTTTCCAGTGTAATGTGGTTCTTAGTCTCTTATATAATTGCATAGTGGTATCCTGAGCATGAACCTGCTTATTGTTCTAGGCTCAGATTGAAGGTGAGGTGGAATTTGTTAAATTCTTGATAGAATTTCTTCAGGGCTTCAAGTCCATGGGTCCAAATGATGAAGATGTCAGTATGCCTCAGGCAGAGTAAGAGCTTCTAGGTGTAGGAGTTGAGGAAATATTGTTCTAAATCAGCCATGAAAATGATAGCATATCATGAAGTCATGTGGGGCCCATGACAGTGCCACTGACTTGCAGACACATGTCCTCTTCAAATCTGAAATAATTGTTTTTGAGGACAAAGTGGCAGAGATTGCTGGTCAGGCCATCTGTAGTGGCATCTGGGATGATACTTCTGATGACTTGCAGTCTGTCTATGTGAGGGATGTTTGTGTAAAGGGCTTCACCCTCCATGATTGCCAGGATGGCATTCTCTAGGAGGTGATCAATAGAATGAACTTCCCCAGGAAGTCAGGCGGTGTCACTGAGGTGACTAGGAGTACTGGCGATATAGGGACCGAGGATGGAGTCTATGTAGCCATACCCTGCCATGTACTGCTCTATGGCTTCCCTATACTCCTTCCCTCTCCCTATCCATCTTCATGTATATTTACCCACCTCCTGTACTGCACTTCATACTCAGGCCTCAATAAATTGGTTTGTCTATTAGGTGACACCTGCTTCTGTCATTTTTCCTACTCCAGACTAACATGGCTACCCTTGTGAAATTTAAGTGCTTGTGTTAGTATTAATGCTCATTAGTATCTAGACTCTTTATTGTGGTTTCTATATTTATAGACATTTTTAAAACACAACCAACATGTGAAGGTATATTTTAGATAGTATGTGGGGATCGGAATTGAGATGTTGAGATCAGGGTATAAGGAATTCCAGTGACATTTTAAAAACAGGTCTGCTAAATGTGGAGTTTCTAAAATACATAGAAGGAAGTGCAAGAATACACGGGAACCGATGTCCACATGCAGTGGGAGGAACCATTTTACAAATTTACACATGGAAAAAATTGACAAAGGGAACCTAGGAACTTGCACATTTTAGTGCAGGCAATGTGTAAAATGTCTATGCTTACAGTATATGTACATGTGAGTCATTTTGCAAACTTAAACGTGTAGGTGCTGCTGCTTAACTACAGAAGACAATATATTTAACTCTTTTCAATTTGGAAGAAAAAAATAAACTAGGGGGAATTAAGGAGCGTAACCCACTTAATCCCTACTATAAAGGGCTGGCTGAAATTCCAACATGGAGATTTTAAGGCTCACACGTGCATTCTCTAGATGAAATAGAGAAAACGTGCAGATTTCCAGGCCACAAGCAGGGCACGATCCTGGTTCCACGCACTAAGAACATCCACATGTAAATTGGGCCCTTTCTAAAATGGCCATCTAAACGTGGATGTGATTTACACATGTATACACCTGATTATACATGTGTAAATCGCCAATAAGGCTTCTGAAATAACCCTTATTGTGCAGAAACGTCTGTAACAAGTTCTATACTTAACGATAGCTTTTTATAGAATAATGTCTTCCTGTAAATGTCTCTGGTTTAATCATGTTGTTTATCTTTCACCGGCAGGTGTCATGTAAGGTGCTACACTTTTTTCACCAGTACATGCTGGGATGTAATTACTTCTGGATGCTCTGTGAAGGCATTTATCTTCATACCTTGATAGTGGTGGTAGTATTTGCTGAGGAGCAGCATTTACACTGGTATTATCTCTTAGGATGGGGTAGGTATTTGGAATGCATATGTGCATAGTGACACCACTTGTTTCCATGTTTATTGTCTACTTAAACAGCATGCTATTTACCCATGCAAAATTTCTTGTCCTGTGTGACGGTAAAGGTGCTTTCATTATTTTATAACATATGCACTTTAACCCGCAAGCAGTTTTATATTTTGGAATCTATGTGCATTGTTTTCATTTAGAGGTTGTTCAGAGAAATGCAATAAAGATGCTCTAGAGTCTTCATCAAAAACTATATGAGATGAGATTGCAAAACCTAATGATGTAGGGCCAGTATTCAATGGTGATGGCCAGCCCAAGTAAAGCAGCTGTCGTCACCGTTTTAATGTAGACAAGGGTCATATCTAGCCACCGGCATTGAACATCCTGTCTGCCCAGATAGTGATGTTCAGCCACTGGCCGGTTAGCTAACCCAGCTAACGGCCAGCCATTTTTGTGACTAACTTTAACTAGTCTGCGTTAACCAGCCAGTGGTTGAATATTGCTGCTGACTGGTTAATGTGAGCATTGCCCCTGGAATACTCTGATGCTACATGGTTGGCATGGGGAATTCAGCGGTGTGAGGAGGGGAACTTCAGCGTTACAAAATGGCTATGTGCCGCCGAATATGCCAATCACCGTAATTAGTCATTTTGAATATGCCCCTTGTAGGTCCTAGAGGAGAGGAAATACAGTACAAATGGGGTGATAGAGACATTTGAAGTACAGAAAGGTATTAATGGTGCACAAAAGCCAAATCTTTTTTAGCGGAAGGAAAGTTGTAGAACTACAGGTCACAATGTAATGCTGCAAGGAGGAAGACTCACAAATACACCCTGAAATATTTTTTTCAGGATGTCTGGAATGCCTTTCCAGAGGAGGAGATGGAAACAAAAACAGTAACAAAGTTAAAAAAAAAAGCATGGGATAAACACAGAGGGTCCCTAGTTGCAAGAGGATGGAAATTTGGCATGAAATACTCCCCTCTCCCCCTATTCAGTGCTTAAACAATAATGGTATGACCTCAGTGTGCTTCCAGGAGAACTATTGGTGAAACTTACACAGAGGGGCAGTTACAATCCTAAATAGCAGGGGTACAATTATATCAGGTCTGTAAGAAAACATGGGAAGGCCATCAGTGTGTTGGACTGTATGCATGCTTGGGACAAATACGAGAGGAGTGCTGTAAGGACTCCTCTCATATTTGTCCCAAGCATGAGCAGGGAGGGGAGTTGTGGTTAGGTTGCATTTAGGAATGGTGTATGTGCAGCTACAGCATGATGACTAATCTCAGCTGGATGGATCTTGATCTGTTGTCATTTTTTCCTAGGCAATTCGCAAATAAAAGCATGCATATGCATTCATTTGGAAAACTGGTACAAAGGCTGTGGCTGGAAAGTTGGGAAAGTTGGAGTGCATGGAAAATGTTTTGTTTTTCATATTGTTTCTGGGGTTTTTTTTGTTTAGTTTGTTTTGTTTTAAGAAGTGTTTCATTTTGGGCATTTTCTTCATATTCCTGCACACCATTATTTAGTGCTGTAAGGACTATGTACAGTATATTAAACCTTAGTGCATGTTATTCCTATAGGCATAATGGCGGATAGCGCAGGCTACCTTCTGTCAATGTACGTTAACAACACGTTAGCAGCATTTTTCCTAGTTAGGAAAGGTGCTGGTACTCATATGTAGGGCTCTTTCATTCATATATGAGGGCCATGGTCAGTTTTAGCAGCCTATGAGAAAGGTGCCAGAATTCCATACCACCGTGTAACCCTCTCAGAGAAAGCCCTGGTCCTAATGAAGACTAGTGCAGGCTATGTAGGATTGGTGTGTACTAAGGGGCATGTGTACTAAAGTGTGCTAAGCAGTTAGCGTAGAATTTATGATGCACTTGCCATTAGCACAGACCCTTGCTAACAGCTACTACACATTAAACCAGCCAGCATGGTAAAATCCAACACTAACTTCTCAGGGCGTTGTGTGGCTGGAATTGGGCAGGTTATGGGCAGAGAATGCTCATACTTTACTGCATTGTCATGCCTCAAGGGGAGGTGATAAATGTATCCACACTCTTGGCATGCACTTAGGGGCATGTTTACTAAAGTCCGCAAAATAGCGCCCCGCAAAATAGCGCACGGCAACGCGGCACTGAAACGCGCAGAAACGCGTTTAAACGCCCCGCACATGTGCGTGTCACCCCCGCACAGGTACGCGGCTCACTAACGGGCCCCGTACAAGTGCGGCCCGCAAATTTCCGATAGAGGCGTGGAACGGCGAAAGGAGGGCGGAGGAAGGCTCCGGAGGGGCGGAGGGACGGGGTCAATGGGTGGAGAGTGGGAGGGGAGAGGCTCCCCGCACAGTATCGGGCCCGAATTTGCATGTAAAAACTACCGCGAGTGAAATACTCGCGCTAGAAAGCATTTAAAGGGAAGAGAAACCATTTCCGTCAGCAATGTACAGGAAACCCGGGGAAACCTGCAAAACGTCAGCAATGTGATCCATGTGTACAGCACAAAACTGCTATTTAAAATAAAAAATGAGCAGCACAAAAATATGATAAAGATTATGTCAGCTGTGGAACAGTTATAGAAATGTTGAAAAGTAAAATACACACCCAGGAAAGCACAAAATAAAAATTTACCTCTGGAAAGGTGTTGGGAGCGGAGAGTGTTCCAAAAAGCAGGCGTTTACTTTGCAGATGTCCCGTTAGTGTATGCAATGGTTGGCCATTAATATCACTGTTGCCTTGCTTGTGTATATGTTTTTCCCCATTGTTCTGTGGCCCTTCGTGTGTTTTATTTTCACGTTTGTCCTGACAGTGGTTGAAGGAGCCCACAGTAAATATGCGCACAGCAGGGTTTGTGACATCATCCTGCTAGGTGTACTATCTCCAGGGAGTGCACAGTCTGTGTGGTGCAGCAGACAGATACAGTACCTCAAAGACCAGAGGTTCAAATCCCAGATGGTACATTTGCCAGACCAGTTTGTAAATTTTATCCATCACGAAACAAAGATGGCACAGACACCCCTGTATTGCAGGGAACATAAGCATGTTGAAAAAACCTATATGTTAACCAACACCGCACACACCCCACAACAATGGTCCTCACTTACAGCAAAATCCCCCACATGCATTACTGTAATGCCAGAATGCAATCAGGTAATTTTTAGAGTTTTCTGAGAGAAGGACATGCCACCATGTTTGCAGACGAGTACATGTGGTGCAGGAGGCAGTGGCTGCCATCCCCAGAGAACAGTGACCTAGCCATGTGTTGTCTGTCACCGTGCACTGCAACAGACAGGCCCTGCTGTATGCACAGTCATGAGCCTCCCAGGGAAATCACCCAATCTGTGACTAGACAGTGGTGCAAAGCACACAGACAGTGCATGCAAGAACAGAAGGTCACAGGTGCAAAGCCTAGTTGGGCCCACTGCTAATCCTGCACATATATTTTTTTCCCACCACCAAACACAGAAAGTGAAGACACTCAGTGATGGCAGAGTAAATAATCATGTTTCCAAAACCAGTGTTTTACCTAACACCGTGCCCCCCCCCCCCCCTCCAAAATGGGCATTAGGTACAGGCAAGTCCTCACAACTCAGTCCTGGAGTGGCACAATGCAATGAAGCTATATGTGTTTTTCCAGATAACGACATGTCGTCATGTTGTGCGAGGTGTACAAGTGATGGAGGGGGCAATGGCAGCAAGCCACAACAGACAGTGCCTTAGGTGTGTGTAGGCTGGCCCTGGCCACCACACCAGACAGCCTATATTGGATGTACAGCCATGGATTCCCCAGGGAATGCAGCCATGATGTGGCAAAACCGTGGTCCAGTGCACACAGTCAGTGTTTACACGAACAGAAGGTCAGAGGTTCAAATTTTGTCTGTGCGTCCTGCCAAACGAGCCCCCAGAATGGAACCACTTTGGAACATGGCATGTAAGACAGAACCTTTGTGGCAGATAATCCAGATATTGTGATATAAATTATTTCTTTGGTTTCCCTTCAATACCACACACCAAATAAACATGTGCATCCTCTACAGTAGATTCCAAGAAATGCACTTCTGGAGGGTCACTGATTGTGCATCTGCTGTGCATGTGCCAATATAAGGCAATGTGAGCATGGTGATGGCAGGGGAACTGTTGGCAGCTGTGCACATCACACCAAGGCCTGGTCTGTATTAAGTGGGCACTGTGCACTGCAAGTGACAGGGTCTGTCTGAGAAACAGCCATGTATTTTCCTGGGAATGCACTGCCCCTGTGTCAAGATGGTGGTGCAAAGCACACAGGCAGTGACTACAGGAGCAGAAAGTCACATGTTCAAATCTCGTGTGTCTGCTCAGCCAACACAGTCCCCTCAATTGTCACACCATGCAAGTATTTAGAAAAATAAAAGATCCTGTAGTGCAGATAATGCACACATGTGTAAAACCTCTATATTTTACATGAAAGTGTACAGAAATTAGAAACATCTGTATTACATAGAGCAGATTCCCCAAATGCAGTCCTGGAGTGTCACAAATCATTTACATCTTATGAAGTGGGAAATAAAGATGTGTCTCTCCATGTCCATATGCTGCTCCATGGTTTGCAGATGTATCTCATGCATATTCCTGAGGCACAGTTGCAAAACATGATCAGTGTGTGGGGCAACACGACTGGAGTTGGGGACCTCAGGCTGAGAGTATCAACCAACAGGAGCATAAATGTGCAGAGACACAGGCTCCATTAACCAAACACTACTGGACAGTCATGATATTGGCCCTTCTGTACATCTCAAATAACTAGTACGTGCACACCGTAGCACTGTCACCATAAACCATGAAAACAGTAAACATATATCAACGTGTAGATGTGAAAGGTTACATAGATCAATGCCAACGTCAAGCACAATATGGTTAGTGAGCATTAGAACACCAATATGTCAGATGTTTGGGAAGTGTGTCTCAGGTCAGGTGCATGACAATGTTCACCACCCTGTGTTGTGACACCAACAGTATGCCATACCATTGCCATGCCTGTACTGGGTCCAGGACTGCTCAGATGTCCGAGACTGCAAAAGCAAGCTATATTGGCACAGTGATGGCATAGGTGTGTGAATGTGTGCCTGTCCATCCAGTGTGTGATTTGTTAAACATATTACTCAGCGCACAATGTTTGCTCTGTGTCCATTGTTAGCTTGTCTATGTGCATAATGAGGAGCAAGGTATTGTGGGCATACCTCAGACAGGCTGCCTTTGCCATGATGCATGAGGATAGATCATTAGTCAATGTATTGGACATTGTAGTGTGCACCATCAGCAACATGGACATGGTAGCCCCTGCATGTCTTGCTCGAAGTTCAATTTCACCCTAACTGAGCAGTTAACATGACATGGCTAGGTCAGCCATAGTGTAATCCACATCTTCTGCAAGTGATATGTATGGGTTTCCTTTTGGGGCCCAATCACTAGCTTAGCTGCTTTGTGGGTGTGCAGTCATCCCAGTTTGTGGTCCACACCTATTCACCAGTAATATGCACTATGGATGAGCTAGCAGTTTGCTGCCACCTAGTATGTACAAGACTGCCACACCTAGAAGGGTGCAGTGTTTGTGCTTTTGAGGCTGGTGAATGTGCGCTTTGGTGGTCTGCTGAGCATTTCCAGGCCTACTGTGTGGTCTGGATGTTCACATAAATGCATGGACCCTCTTAGCTGGTGTCACTCCATCAGCTGTAGGCAGGTTTACATTTTCCTCAAGCACCACCATATTAGTGAAGGTGGATGTGTTTCTGGGTGATCATGAGTTGTATTGCTCAGTTTTGGTGTTGTTGTAAAATAATCTGTCTATGTATTTCAAACAACTTCTCCCCCCCTTTACTAAACTAACCTAATTAATGTGTTGCTGTGTAACACACAGAATATGTACAATGTGTTATCATAAAATTATAAAATGTATAAACCTGACACACAAATAAGAGATGGACACAAGTGTAGTCAGCAATGGATCTAGAAGACCTACCCATCAGACACAGTCACTGATGTGTACACACAACATAGACTAGCTTAGCTTATCTTGTTGCCTTGGACATGGTGTTGTGTCTCCCCTCTCACTCTCAGGGTGAGACCAGGGCCTGCACAATGTGATGCTCAGTATAAGCTCTATGTCATTGATCTACATGCTTATTTAAAAGTATCAGGATGAGTGGGTTCATTGCCCTCATAACACATCTGAATGTTATGTCTGGACTGCTTTTTTGCATGTGCAGTGCATCATGGGTATCTTTGTTTTGAGCCTATCATTATAAAAAAGGGAAAAAGGTCATGTGGTGGTCCTCAGTCCCAATGTATGCAGCCAGGGGTGTGTTAGTATAAAGGGCAGTGTTTATCAACCCATTCCTCGGGGAACGCCAGGCCAGTCAGGTTTTCAGGATATCCATTATGAATTGGCATCAGATATATATGCATTAGAGATAGTTTGCCAACGTAACTGGTTTGTGGCCCTCAAGGTCTTGATTTGGAGACCCCGGCCTTACACCTCTGTCATATAAGATTGTCATTCTCCAAGGTACACATGTCCCAGACCTTGGAAGGCTAGATAGAATGTGTCACATTCACCCTTGATTCTCAACAACAACAAAGATTTGTCTAAATGACAATATTTTGGTGGTGTTTAGAAATAAGGAGGAATGTGGAACGTTCTATATACCCTTTTGATGATAGCCCCTGTGATGGCCTTTCTTAACCTGTGTGGATCGGGAGACTATATTAAATGGTGTAAGCACACCCAAAAATATTAGCATGGTGACTGATAGCCCACATTGATGTTTTCTAAGCAGACATTGCTATTTTATCTGCGGTATTGGCAGTCATTCCACTGTGAAAGACATAGCACATGACATCACACAAAAGGCTAGGAACCATTGTGCAGGTGTTGGTAGGTTTAAGTCCAAAATGTGTATACACAATAACAATCTGAAATGTTTTGTTTGAGTTTTTAAAAAAAGACACATAGCAGTGTATAATGTGTGTTGCGCATGTGTGCCCTTTTTTGCGACAATTTGTGCATTTGCGTGGCGCAGCTGCACGTGCACTAACGGCAACATGCGCCAGCTGCGTAGGCCACATGCACGTAGTTTGTCACGCACATGGACGCAATACATGTCTGACCTGCGCCACTGTTGCACGTAAATCGTTGCGCAAGTTGCAATGCGCATGCGCGAGAAGCCCGCTGCGTGCAATCAGGTGATAATATCTGAAAATGGCGCCCAGAGCAAGGAAGCCCTCCTTCACCCTCCGTGAGCTCAGGTACCTGTCTCGCCTCATTGCACCACGCCAGCAGAAACTCTTCCCTGGCACCACCGGGCAGAGGGACAGCTCCAAGGTACTTAGGGCATGGCAACGTCTACAAAGACGTTTCAATAGAGAAGCTGACTACCCAAGGGAGGTAAGTGTATAGGGCCAGGTCTTAAGAATCATATATGTAGCCTGTGCTCATTGCAAATGTCCATGCTGTTGTGTTGAGGTACTATGAGTGAAAACTGTGCAGAAGATGAGAAGACATACCATAATGTATCTGTATCACTTGTGACTGTGTTGTCCTGCATCCTGGTGTGGATGTAAATGGTCAAAGAGGTTAAGATGCTAACCTTGTGACATGTGAGCTGCGGCTGTGGCTGTGCATCAACATACTGTAACTGCGTAATACCTTACATCAGCATATGTAAATATATCCAACAACATATGGATATGGTGTCATTTGTACCTTGAACAAAACACCTTGGGACCAGCACAAGTATATGTGAAACATAACATTAATGGTATGTGACTCACTCAAGTGATATGGGCTCTATTGGTCATGAATTGCAAATCACATGCCTATCTGCATGGCTCCTCAGAGCCCATCACAGTGGGCTTGCTGTCATCCTTGTGCTATTGGTCTGTGTGTGCTGTCAGACATTGAAAAATTCCTCCCAATGTCCAGGGGTCCAGACAGATCCTCCCATTAGGCTAACAATCACCCTGGGGTAATGCTTGTGTGTGCCCACCCACTGTCACACATCCACCCTAACACCAGGAGGACAGAGAGACCATCACAGTGGGCTTGCTGTCATCCTTGTGCTATTGGTCTGTGTGTGCTGTCAGACATTGAAAAAATCCTCCCAATGTCCAGGGGTCCAGACAGATCCTCCCAGTAGGCTAACAATCACCCTGGGGTAATGCTTGTGTGTGCCCACCCACTGTCACACATCCACCCTAACACCAGGAGGACAGAGAGACCATCACAGTGGGCTTGCTGTCATCCTTGTGCTATTGGTCTGTGTGTGCTGTCAGACATTGAAAAATTCCTCCCAATGTCCAGGGGTCCAGACAGATCCTCCCATTAGGCTATAAATCACCCTGGGGTAATGCTTGTGTGTGCCCACCCACTGTCACACATCCACCCCATCACCAGGAGGTCAGAGAGACCATCACAGTGGGCTTGCTGTCATCCCTGTGATATTGGTCTGTGTGTGCTGTCATACTTTGAAAAAATCCTCCCAATGTCCAGGGGTCCAAACAGATCCTCCCATTAGGCTATAAATCACCCTGGGGTAATGCTTGTGTGTGCCCACACACTGTCACACATCCACCCCATCACCAGGAGGTCAGAGAGACCATCACAGTGGGCTTGCTGTCATCCTTGTGCTATTGGTCTGTATGTGCTGTCAGACATTGAAAAAATCCTCCCAATGTCCAGGGGTCCAGACAGATCCTCCCAGTAGGCTAACAATCACCCTGGGGTAATGCTTGTGTGTGCCCACCCACTGTCACACATCCACCCTAACACCAGGAGGACAGAGAGACCATCACAGCGGGCTTGCTGTCATCCTTGTGCTATTGGTCTGTGTGTGCTGTCAGACATTGAAAAAATCCTCCCAATGTCCAGGGGTCCAGACAGATCCTCCCAGTAGGCTAACAATCACCCTTGGGTAATGCTTGTGTGTGCCCACCCACTGTCACACATCCACCCTAACACCAGGAGGACAGAGAGACCATCACAGCGGGCTTGCTGTCATCCTTGTGCTATTGGTCTGTGTGTGCTGTCAGACATTTAAATAATCCTCACAATGTTCAGGGGTCCAAACAGATCCTCCCAGTAGGCTAACAATCACCCTGGGGTAATGCTTGTGTGTGCCCACCCACTGTCACACATCCACCCTAACACCAGGAGGACAGAGAGACCATCACAGTGGGCTTGCTGTCATCCTTGTGCTATTGGTCTGTGTGTGCTGTCAGACATTTAAATAATCCTCACAATGTTCAGGGGTCCAAACAGATCCTCCCAGTAGGCTAACAATCACCATGGGGTAATGCTTGTGTGTGCCCACCCACTGTCACACATCCACCCTAACACCAGGAGGACAGAGAGACCATCACAGTGGGCTTGCTGTCATCCTTGTGCTATTGGTCTGTGTGTGCTGTCAGACATTGAAAAAATCCTCCCAATGTCCAGGGGTCCAGCCAGATCCTCCCAGTAGGCTAACAATCACCCTGGGGTAATGCTTGTGTGTGCTCACCCACTGTCACACATCCACCCTAACACCAGGAGGACAGAGAGACCATCACAGTGGGCTTGCTGTCATCCTTGTGCTATTGGTCTGTGTGTGCTGTCAGACATTGAAAAAATCCTCCCAATGTCCAGGGGTCCAGACAGATCCTCCCAGTAGGCTAACAATCACCCTGGGGTAATGCTTGTGTGTGCCCACCCACTGTCACACATCCACCCTAACACCAGGAGGACAGAGAGACCATCACAGTGGGCTTGCTGTCATCCTTGTGCTATTGGTCTGTGTGTGCTGTCAGACATTTAAATAATCCTCACAATGTTCAGGGGTCCAAACAGATCCTCCCAGTAGGCTAACAATCACCCTGGGGTAATGCTTGTGTGTGCCCACCCACTGTCACACATCCACCCTAACACCAGGAGGACAGAGAGACCATCACAGTGGGCTTGCTGTCATCCTTGTGCTATTGGTCTGTGTGTGCTGTCAGACATTGAAAAAATCCTCCCAATGTCCAGGGGTCCAGACAGATCCTCCCAGTAGGCTAACAATCACCCTGGGGTAATGCTTGTGTGTGCCCACCCACTGTCACACATCCACCCTAACACCAGGAGGACAGAGAGACCATCACAGTGGGCTTGCTGTCATCCTTGTGCTATTGGTCTGTGTGTGCTGTCAGACTTTGAAATATTCATCGCAATGTCCAGGGGTCCAGACAGATCCTCCCATTAGGCTATAAATCACCCTGGGGTAATGCTTGTGTGTGCCCACACACTGTCACACATCCACCCCATCACCAGGAGGTCAGAGAGACCATCACAGTGGGCTTGCTGTCATCCTTGTGCTATTGGTCTGTGTGTGCTGTCAGACATGTAAATAATCCTCACAATGTTCAGGGGTCCAAACAGATCCTCCCAGTAGGCTAACAATCACCCTGGGGTAATGCTTGTGTGTGCCCACCCACTGTCACACATCCACCCTAACACCAGGAGGACAGAGAGACCATCACAGTGGGCTTGCTGTCATCCCTGTGATTTTGGTCTGTGTGTGCTGTCAAACATTGAAAGAATCCTCCCAATGTCTATGTGTCCAAACAGATCCTCCCAGTAGGCTAACAATCCCCCTGGGGTAATGCCTGTGTGTGCCCACACACTGTCACACATCCACCCTATCACCAGGAGGTCAGAGAGCCCATCACAGTGGGCTTGCTGTCATCCCTGTGATATTGGTCTGTGTGTGCTGTCATACTTTGAAAAAATCCTCCCAATGTCCAGGGGTCCAAACAGATCCTCCCATTAGGCTATAAATCACCCTGGGGTAATGCTTGTGTGTGCCCACCCACTGTCACACATCCACCCTAACACCAGGAGGACAGAGAGACCATCACAGTGGGCTTGCTGTCATCCTTGTGCTATTGGTCTGTGTGTGCTGTCAGACATTGAAAAATCCTCCCAATGTCCAGGGGTCCAGACAGATCCTCCCATTAGGCTATAAATCACCCTGGGGTAATGCTTGTGTGTGCCCACACACTGTCACACATCCACCCCATCACCAGGAGGTCAGAGAGACCATCACAGTGGGCTTGCTGTCATCCTTGTGCTATTGGTCTGTGTGTGCTGTCAGACATGTAAATAATCCTCACAATGTTCAGGGGTCCAAACAGATCCTCCCAGTAGGCTAACAATCACCCTGGGGTAATGCTTGTGTGTGCCCACCCACTGTCACACATCCACCCTAACACCAGGAGGACAGAGAGACCATCACAGTGGGCTTGCTGTCATCCCTGTGATTTTGGTCTGTGTGTGCTGTCAAACATTGAAAGAATCCTCCCAATGTCCATGTGTCCAAACAGATCCTCCCAGTAGGCTAACAATCCCCCTGGGGTAATGCCTGTGTGTGCCCACACACTGTCACACATCCACCCTATCACCAGGAGGTCAGAGAGCCCATCACAGTGGGCTTGCTGTCATCCCTGTGATATTGGTCTGTGTGTGCTGTCATACTTTGAACAAATACTCCCAATGTCCAGGGGTCCAGACAGATCCACCCATTAGGCTATAAATCACCCTGGGGTAATGCTTGTGTGTGCATATGCAAAGTTAAGACATACACCCTATCCCCTGGAGTCGAGGAGTTCCATCGCAGTGGCCCATCTGGCAACATGGGGATATGGTTGTGTGTCACCTAACAGTTTACTTTTTGCACCCTATCCCCTGGAGTCGAGGAGGGCCATCGCAGTGGCCCATCTGGCACCATGGGGATACGGTTGTGTGTTACCTAACACGTTGCTTTTTGCACCCTATCCCCTGGAGTCCAGGAGGGCCATCGCAGTGGCCCATCTGGCACCATGGGGATACGGTTGTGTGTTACCTAACAAGTTGCTTTCTGCACCCTATCCCCTGGAGTCGAGGAGGGCCATCGCAGTGGCCCATCTGGCACCATGGGGATACGGTTGTGTGTTACCTAACACGTTGCTTTGTGCACCCTATCCCCTGGAGTCCAGGAGGGCCATCGCAGTGGCCCATCTGGCACCATGGGGATACGTTTGTGTGTTACCTAACAAGTTGCTTTTTGCACCCTATCCCCTGGAGTCGAGGAGGGCCATCGCAGTGGCCCATCTGGCACCATGGGGATACGGTTGTGTGTCAATTGACGGTTTGCTTTTTCCTCCATATCACCTGGAGTCAAGGACGCACATCCCAGTGGCCCATTTGACACCATGGGGATATGGTTGTTTGTGACTAACACGTTATATGCATTCTCCCTATCCCCAGGAGTTCTGTGAGCTGCGTAATGGGTCGTGTTAGTGACCCTTCTTCAAAGGTGTATGCAGCTGATGATCTGTGGTAGGACCCCCAACCCACAGGGGGCAAGATCAACATTTGTTCTGGTGTGTATGTTCATAAGCTAAGGTGGTTTAATTCATGGCAGGTACGTTGCAACTACACCATAGTCTGTGAGAATAACATCTCAGCACACATGTGTGTGATGTTCCCGGATGATATGCTAGCTGCAGAGGTTAATGTGCGTATATGCACCCCATCCCCATGAGCCATGACATGTGTTAGCAAATACCTGTAGCATTACCATGTCCCCATACCGTCAAAAATACACAGGACCAACACCTTGCCACCTAATATAACCTCAACACCAGCAGACACATTCAGATCACAGATGGTGTTTCAATGATACATGCAACTGTTGTGGCTGGAGAACACACATACACCATTTAATTAAGCATTGTAGCAAATACCTGTTATGTTATTATGTCCCCTGGTGCTATTGCTGTTAGTAAACACATGCTGTCAGGCAAGCTGAGCCAGGTCACATGAGGATAACAACATAACATAGACCACTGAGGATTAATTCCCCCCCCTCCCCCACATTATGGTGTGAGCAACTGTGTCCAATGTAATTTGCACAGAGCAACCAGGTTCCCCATAAGACACAACTCACACAATGGAACTAGTGGTCCAAACATACATATCGTGGGCCCTGTCAAAGATGAAAGTTAAGGTTTCTTTCCCCTGCCAAGCTCAGTAGGACCACCCACACAATGTTTAATCTAAATAAACACAGCCTATGATTGATGGCAGATCAGGTTGCCATTGGGGGTGAATACTGGGATGTATACAGAGCATATGAACATTGATGTGTGTGGGACACATCACATGCTGCCTAACTGTGACTATCATGGACATCATCATGTTGCAACAACCTGTGGCATGTTGTGTCAAGGTCATGCAAGTGGGGGACAGGGTAGTACCAGGATGTGCGGAGGGTGCCAAATACACAGGGTACAGGTGTCAGCGCAAACATGTGCACACACAATGGAACAAATTAAGATGATAGTATGACCACTAAACGTTGTTAGGAAAAAGGGATGTAGGCCTGCCATGTGTGTGTAAATTGATGACAACACAGGATGCTTAGAAAAAATAAAAACAGTGTAGCGTTATGATCACATCATAAGCTAAATGATGTGCATGTGTGCGGTGATGTTGCCTGTGCAATATGCCTTTTTCCAAGTCAAGCTGTTTCACACATCAAGCATGTCACTGTGGCTGTTCAGGCAAAACATCAGCTATTGTAGTGACACACGTGTGTTATTGTCCTTTGTGATGTGTGTCTTTTCACCTGAATGCCACAATGTACACAGATGAACTTAGCCAACACACCCACAAACGTGAACCATGATCCTAAAAGGTGCATGTTACGTTGTAAGACCACCCCTAGCTGTCAAAAGGCCATTATGAGATATGAATATGCAAAAAACATCCGTAGTCTTCCACTCAGGCTCCATGTAGGTTTGCTGGAAGGCACCTCCAGGCATGCCCCGGTTGGTCTGGCTGTTTTGCCACACACCCAAAATATGTCACCCACGTCTAGCTGCCACACACACAGGATGCTATAGAGATATGTGGTGAAAAAGGAGGCCAGCCACAGTCCATCCACACACGTGTCGAAACACATTAGCATTTAAAAAGACGGTGTTGCCAGATGTTTGCCCATGTGTTGTGTGAATCTGAAGACAGCATAGCTAAATCCCTGTCTGAGGTTTACTGCTGGAACAGCAGCTTCAGGAGGTCAAAACCCACCCAACCCCCCTTGGGGGGGGGGGCTCTCTCTGTCCGTGTCACTCTCCCACTATGTGTCTCATTGTTGGTCCCTGTGTAAGCTGTATACGTGACTGGTGAGAGACATGTTTGACAGGGGTGAGGGCAGCGCATTCACAACGTGGGATGCTCCCATACACCGTCACAAGTTATGCGTGTCAGCTGTGACGCACATGCTCCCTTGCCACCAGCAGTAAACACATGTCATTACATATGCCTTTTGCCCATGGGAATGCCTACTGATAGGGGATTAACTATGCTGGACAAGAGAGACACACACACCCAGCAGTGTGGCAGAAGCATTAAGACTCTATGCACAATGATTGGGGGGGGGGGGGGGAAAGTCCCACAAGTAGAAAAAGGTGACCAGTCACTGATGCCCTTACCTTTTCCTTGCTTATCTACAGATTGAGGATCTCCGGAAGAAAGGCAGGGAGCTGCGTCTCCACCATGCAACCTACCTCCAGCACCTCTTGGGTGAGAACTAACAATAGGGTGATGTACAATACTCAGAAAGTGACGTATCTGTAACCAATGTTCCATTATGTCAGATGCCTGTGATTTGCCTACCTATCTGCAAGTGCTATATGTTTGACATACATACGTGCTGATGACTGTTATGTTTCACAGATGGTGATATCAATGAGGATGGGGCCACCACCTCTGCACATCTTTTCAGAAGAACACCTACACCACATGATGCAGAGGTGGTGGTTCTGGACACCACGGACGAGGAGGAGGAGGAGGCGGCGGAGGCGGAGAAGGAGGAGGAGGAGGAGGAGGAGGAGGAGGCGGAGGAGGAGGAGGAGGAGGAGGAGGAGCCGGAGGCGGAGGAGGAGGAGGAGGAGGAGGAGGAGGAGGTGTTGGTGGTGGAGGCGCAAACACCTGCATCCCCGCAAGATAGGACACCAGAGGGCCAGAATGGGCTTTTGGAAGGGTTGTCTGGGGGGGAGCCTGCGTTGGGAGAGGGTGCAGGTGATGTTGAGGGGGGGGAAGTTGGAGAGGGCTCAGGGGGGGAGTGTTTCCCAGATGGTGTGTGGGAAAGTGACATGGAGGACAGGGCATCACAGGCCACTGAGCGGTCCCCCCAGCCACAACAGTTGCCTCCACCATCCAGGGCCACACACATGTCCTACGCAGATGCCACCACACAGACAACATGTACCATGTGTGTGTGTGGTGGCAGATGCGTGGAGCACCTGTCTGCGGCCTTGGATGGACTGGAGCAACGGATACACCAGCTGTGTCATTCACAGCAGTGGCTGGCCACCGTGATTGAGAGGGTGGTTGCCGAGGTGGCACATCTTCCATGTCGGCAACCACCCCCTCAATGGCGTCACTGGCGCCAGTAATTGCACCTGAAACGTCACAACATGTGCCCTGTGATGCCCTGTCCTCCATCTCTGGGCATGCTGGGGGAGGGTGGGACCCATGTGTGATTTTGTATTTTTGTGTGTGTGTAATATGTGTGGGTGGGATTTGGAGGGGAGGGGAGGATGGTTTGGGCGGTGGGAGGGTTATGGTATATTGCCCTTTCCAAAATTTGTAAATAGTTTCTGGTACTCATATTTTTCTAACATAGTAAATATATTTTTTGAAAACAGCTGTATGGGTCATGTGTCTCACCTAGTCTATGTGTGAGGATGTCAGCATTGGATATGTGTGTGGGCACATATATTTCTGTTGGGTAAACATGTGTCTGATGATAGCATTGGCCAGATATTATGGTGTTCTAAAATACCATGTGTGTAGGTGTGTTAAACTATGATTATCCATTAACTGTTGCAACGTTGCACCTTTCCCAATGCTGTACATGGCACAGGTAAGGTCCTAGGTGAAACAGAGGTCTGCACATATTTGAGTCTCCAACATAGGCTTTGGAACGATGTATGCCTCTGAAACAGGCATCCCTAGAGTGGGGTGGGAGGCAGGTGATTCATGATGTGGTCAAGGGCAAGGGTCACACATATGCCACCAATGTGTATTATATGATGGATTTCACACGGTGATGAGTATGTCAAGTAAATGAGCCATTTACATAATAGTCACCCTGTGACAACATGGATGTCTGTGCAGACTGTGTCACTGCAGCCTCAGGGCTGTGGCTAAACATGTTGCACATGACACATTACATATGTGTGTAGCATGACAATTGTAGCTGTATTTTGCAAAGTCGTTGTCGTTCAGGACCTGTGTGTGGGTCATGTAATGCACCCAGCACTGTATCACCTGTGTGTGGCTCATATAGGGGTCCCACCCCCTAACTCCATGATATAAATGTGACAACCTGGACACTCATTGCACACACACACTGTATGTATGTTTAGAAAACGTTTTATTGTTGCAGCTGTACCCTCAAAGTTAGGACGGCATATAAACATATATATGTATATGTTTTGGAGTTTACATTAAACAAGATTTAACTCACACACACACTACATATGATTTGCTTATGTCAGATATGTCACATGTGACACATAACAAACAACTCTGAGTTACGTTAAACTGAAAATATCTTTTATCAAAATGAGCATAGCCACATAGAAGGATATATTACAGTGTAATGATACAGCAAACTATGTTTTTCCATTATTGGCGACGTGGACGCCCACACCTGACACGTCGGCCCCCCAAACCTCTCCTCCCCCGTGCACGACCCTCCTGTGGAACCCGTGCTGGTGGTGGTGCAGGTGCACATCGTTGCATAACCTCTAGCATTCCCTCCAGGGCCTCAGATATACGTTGTACCGGCATATTTTGGACAACTTCACGCAATTGCCGCTGCTCAGCACACACCTCCCTGGTGTTCTGCTCCACTGCAAGGCGAATACGGTCCAGCATGCGTCTAGTGCCTGTGCATGGGATACAGGGTGGTATATCAGATACATCTCCACTACTCTGGCACCATACACAAACATGTAATGCACATCCCATACGATTGCTGATGTGATAGGGCAGACCACCTTACACACATGGATAGTGACAATAAACATCATGACCCCAGTAGTAAATAGCAGACTAACCCACAGGGCACATTCCACCACGTAGATCTGGGATGCCATCACAGCAATTTACAGGCTGTGGAGACATACCCACATACTACTGTTGACGCAACAGGATTGGACTATGAGAGCTATCACATATGCATCGTGTCGAAGACGTGCAGCATGCACTAGACACAAATAAATCAGATGGACAACAGCAGTGTTTAACACAGGAAGGTGTACCTAATCCATCACAATTGGGAACACAGGTCGAGGGATAAACACAATTCCTGCCACATAACAAGTGTTTGTGAATGAATCAGTGTGATGTTAGTTAAGGGCAGAGAAAACACACCTCACCTGCACATGTGTCCCTCTGCTGCACATATGTGAAAACCTGAGTGATACATATGCACCATCAATGATACACAGAGGAGGGTTTGGGGAGCATATAATGTGTGTTGTGCAGAAAACATGGTCAGTTTCAGCAGAGCAGCGGGAGCAACAGAGGGGCCCATCTGACGTCTAACGACATTAGGGCCAATAAGGGGATGCGGCATGCTACGTAACACACAGCTATTTATAGAACCTGGCGAAGGACAGTGGTGTGCACAGTTGGCAGAGTATGTATTGGCTGTCTCTCGGCATGAGGTGTATTAGCTGAGTTTGGTCTACTGTTAGACATGTTATGGTCTTATTTTGGCCATCCTTTCTGCTTATGTGTTTGGGTTTTAGAGAGGGCCAAACAATACAATGATCACATATGTTTCATCACATAGGCCGCTGGTCACAGGGACAACCTGCAAGATACATGTATATGTGGCATCCTCTCTTTAATGTATTCAATACCTGCCTAATGACACAGATGCACCAGCAATGGAGGAATATATAGTCCTGCTGGACCCTCTGTGTACCCTTATCCTATCTGCAAAAACTAACAGATATGTAGAGCGAGTGTGTATATCCTACCTCTCTGTTCAGGCCACAGGGGCTCATGGAAAATGATGCACATGATTGTGTGGACACAAGGCTGTGATGGATAGCGTTTCAATAGGCCCATTGGCGGCATTGTAAAGCAATGCAGACCATGTTCCCCTTCTGTGTTGTATGTCCCTACAGAGGGTCTCTGCCGACAGAGCTCCCCCACATCACGCCCTGGGACACTACAGGCAGCTACCACTGTATGAGCGATGATAAGCACATTGCAGTGTCTGAGACAGCAACATTGCCAATGTGGTGTGGGGGTCCGGATGTGACGTGTATGGGTCTGTGGTGTGTGGTGGGTTAGCACATGAGATGTGCTTTGGGTAGGGCTCTAGGGCGTAAGGTGCCTCTTGTGGTGTCTCAGGACCGTTAATGCCCAGTGTGGGTATTGTACCTGTGATGTGCTGAGCAATGCAGGGCCATGTCTGACTAATGGGTCTTGCAGGATAAGTGCTAGTACTGAACATGAGCTGTTTGGTGATGGTATGAATTCAACTGTCAGTTGTGGCTGCCTAGGTCTCCATACTCTCCTTGAGTTGCTTGCACTGGCTGTAGCCTCATGGGGGTGACTCAGCCCTGATCTGGACCGTGTGCTGGTGATGTAAGTGTGGCCTGGGCTGGGGTTTGTCACAGCACATGACTCTGTATGTGATGATTTCTTTATATTTTGTATTCCAGAGGTGGCTATGTGTAATAATGAAGATGGATGTGTTAGCTAATTTTTGGTTTTGCCTCGTGCAAGGACTATAGCAGATTATCTGCGGACGTACACAGGAAATGTTAGTGAGGTCATGTTGGTGCATGGACAGAATGTGTTGGTGAGGGGACAGGTTAATGAAGAGATTTAGATATTATTTGGCCGTGAGGGGTAATACATCTGCCATTGTTCTGTTTGTTGTAGGGTAGGTGTGGTGTGTAGGATGCCATGTTATGAACATGAGCAAGAGTGTGGGAACTGAGGGACATTCTACAGGGAAATAATGGGTATGATCAGGCAGATGTGACATGTGATAATGGAGAGGACAGTGAACTTTAGTTTTTGAAACAACGCGACATCTTACACTGTGGGGTGCGCACAACCATCATGTAGCCTGCTTAATGTGTCTGGAGCAATTGTAAATTGGGAAACTTGGAGAAGAGATGGGCATGTTTCTGTTAATAATCCAGTTACATAGCATCTGTGATCGTTACATAAGATGAATACTACTATTATTTCAATTTATTTTGCAATGGACAATGTAGGAGTCACTGTACGGTTTGGTTCTTGATCTCTATATTTTTAGGTCAATGTACATGCACAAATGTTTATATACAGTGCTGATGTAAATTGAATGTTGGCCGTTTGTGGGTTCAGGTTTAATATTTGTCTTTCAGGATGTGATTTGTGTTTTCATGTATGATGAAAATATTTGTCCAGCTATATTATGTGGACTGAGGTATCGGGATCACATTATCACCCTTTGACGTTGACAATTGTTTACATCAACTAGTAGCCTCTGTAAAGTCTGTACGTGAGCTTGTCAGTTTAGCAGTTAAAGTTATGTGTATGTGAACCCATATATCTATGTCATGGATTCAGAGTACAGTGTGTATGATAGGCCTCTACATGTGTAGGTGTTGTCCAGGATTCCCATGTGTGTAGTCTTTGTCCATTTAGTACATATTTTGGAAAAGGGGTTTGGTCAACCTTATCCATATGCCAATTCCTAAACATTTCCCTTTCTTATCATTGTGTGGTTAAATGCAACAGCAATTGCAGGGCAACTGCTTATGCTCATGGTGCCCTTTGCAGAGTTCTGACACATTATCCCGCAATCCACCTGTGATGCACCAGCTCATAATATTTTTATTGTGTTGATGCATTGGTTGACTTTCCGTACAGGGACATGTTGTTTGTCCTACACTTCTGCATTGCAGTGTATGTCTGATGTTGCCCTACACATGTTATTACAATATGTTCCTCTTAAAACAACAACAGTTGTATTTATATAAGTTTGGGTCACCTATGGAACGCCTTGTCTATGGGTTATGTTACACATTTGCTTAGCTATATGCATATGCTATGTTATCTGATACCTGCAAATGCAGACATAGTGGAAAGTATGATTTGTGAAGTCACAACACAGAGGAGGGTTACAGAGTTTGATATATTTTTGATACCTATGGAAGTAATGTGTTATTTGGCATTCTGCTGTTCCCAATACATTTGGGTGTTTGCAGAGAGTCAGGAGGTAGGTTTGCCAATGTCGCCATCTCCTTCTGCTGTTAGAACGTGCTGGCCCCTCATACACATTCCTCTTATGCCTGCATCTGTGTGTATCAACCTGACGTTACACGATTATACTGGGTGACACAATAACATCAGTTAATGTACCCTTCAAACATATTTTCACACACATATCCGATTTTTAATCATAACATGTAACATGTGTGTAGCTAATGTGGGGACAGCCACCACACAAACACCAACAATAGACTAATGGTGTGTGTGTTGTGGCTCTGAGAGTCCTTGGTCACCCACCTTCAGCATTGCGATGCGATGATGCACCATAGGCCCTCAACTCCCCCATCATCATCTGCGGAAGAGGTGCAGGTGCAGCTTCGGCTGCCATTGGATGTTGTGTGGCCTCTATTGCGGCTTCTACCAGTGGTGTCCTGGTGTGCATGTGTGGCTCCATGGACTCATCATCACCAATTGTGCTGCCCCCTGAGACAGCAGCCTCTGCCTCCCCCAGACTCATTGGGGCTGTGATGTTGAGCTCCACCTCCTCCACCACCGCCTCCTCCTCCTCCTCCTCCTCCTCTTCCACCTCCACCTCCGCAGCACCCATTTTTCTGTAGTCACCTGCATGGGAAACAATAAAAAAGAGAGACACATATGTTTGAAACATTTACATATGTATACGTGTGTGATACAGACAATGGAGCAGGAGATCAGCCGTAGAAAACTTACACCATTAGTTTTTTATGTGATACAAGGCAGTTTAATGTGCACATGCTCAATCACAAATTAATTGCAATATGGCTGTCCCCCGTACTCTGGAAAAAAATACATACCTTTCAGGACACTTCCTTCATTACAGGTATAGGAAAACATTTAATTGGTCCCGAAAACATACCATACCTCCTGTAAGTCTTTTTTTCTTCCCGGTATTGATATGATTATGCAAATACGTTTTGGATGGTCTCCGCACCTATCTTTTTCCCCCTTCCTAATCCCAATTACAATGGGCAGTTATTCAACGTTTAACTTTAATACTTCCAAGGCCATTTAGACAATGTCTATGTGTAGGACAGCATGGCTCTGCAGCCTTTATGTGAGCAAATTCAATGTGATCCCTTACAGCTGCATTGTCTTATACTTTGTCATATAAACATATTTATCCCATATTTAAAACGGTACTTGTCGAGGTTAATTTAATTATTTGAATGATTTCAAATTCAACAGCAGCATATCTGTGTATTTAAATTTATATTGGTCTCTTCACAGACTTCAATTACAGGCCAAGCTTGTTATGGTTGTCAGCTTAATTCAATTAGCATGGGGCATAGGCAAATGCCTACCACTAACACACAGACAGGATGGGTTGACTACGGCCATGTGTGCGGCATGCCGGAGACAGGAAGCCCTCCCATAAGTGTTTTTCCGCAACACGTAGCTCAGTCTGGCCCTCATGTGTGTGTTGTGCCCATGCACACATGACATGTTGCCCTTGTGCATGTTCATGGTCACATTGCACATGTTTGCCCATAGCATGCTGCTCCTCAGAAGAGCAACAAATGTGTGTACATGCGTGTACCTGCACCCACCATACAATCTGGTTTTACAAATCAAAACGTTTTTTTTAGAATCTGAATATGGGTCTTATTTCTATGTCACCTTATCTTATCATTACTCCATGTGACTCTCAGTGACCTATTGTGTAGCGCATGTGATCTATACACCACCTATCACCCACTTAGCTGCACATGCAGCAATTTATTGATGGATTGTCATAGGAACATGCCTTGGAAATGACCAGGACTGTAATACAGTGTATGGCAATCCCAGGTGTGTTTGTCGTCTAGCTACATGTGTCTGTGTGTGTGTGTGTGTCTCAGAATCGTAGAATATTATGCGGATGTATTTGGGAGCTAAGTTAGGAATGTTCATCACAGACATGTCAACATGAGAGGTGATGTAGGGATATATCAGACACATGTTCCACCAGCATAGGTACATAATGAGGATTTTGTGACTCATATGGGGGTATATGTGCATATGAGTGTTCTGTTTGACATGTTTTGATTATACAGGACACAGAAAAACACATTTGTTGTACATACCTGCATGTGGATGTGCGGTATCAAGGGCCTCAGGCAGTCCACGAAGGTAGATATCTCCCAATCGTGTTGCAAGTTCTTGTTCGAGGGGTGTGAGGGTGGGTATAAAGGGTCCACCGCCACCTGTGCCCATAGCATGTTTTTTTTCAGCAACCATGTGCTGACGGACACCTCTTTTGATGTCTGAAAATCTTTTTTTGAGACTTTCCACATCACGTGCATGACCCCCTACCTCAGCCATTGCATCACGCGCATCCTCCCACACGGCCAATCTGTTTGCCACAGTTGCACGTGTGCTCATTCGGCCAAATAATACATCATAGTTGTCAATGACATATGACAGTAGTATGTGGTTTTCCCTGTCACTGAATTTGACTGCTCTCTTCCTCTGTGTTGCTGGCAGAGGTGTCCTTTTTCTTTTGGCCGTTTGGATGTAAAGTGACTGTTGTGGCACAGCAGATGGCCCTGCCTGTTCCTGACTAGCCTGTGCCATGGTTGACTCATCACCAACTGGCTGGCCCACAGCCTCCACCACCTCACCCTGATCCTCTCTGTCACTGTCCCTCTCCATCTCCATCTTGGGCAAAGGCTACTCTCAACACACCCACACTCTACTACACACAGCAGGACAGAGCCCAAAACAAAACAAAACCAAGGACACTACAGGTCAGAAGACAGTACACTGTAACAATGGTGAACTGTGACTTAAATAAACAAGGGGACAGAGATAATACAGGAACCTTTTTTGGTAACCACTCCCTCTCTCCTGTGCCGTATCCCTAACACACTCTCTATCCCTCAGACTCTGTCTAACTGTCTCTATCTCTCCTTCCTCAGACGTAATCCCACCACAGCCTCAATCCCTATTGCATTCTCTACCAGTCTTTCTCACTCTTTTCTGTTGACTACGTGTAGCCTAGGCTCTGTGTCTGGATGTCTCTGCAACTCTCTGTCTGTCGTTGGAAATCCTCTAACAACCCTCAACGTGTGCCTCGTGGTCAGGCCGTTTTATACCTTTTTTCCACGTGAGTTTTGGCACATGCGCATTTGTGCAGGCGTGGCGCTCCTGCGTCGCGCTCGTGCGTCGCGCTCCTGCGACGTGCGCGTGCCGGCTTACGCATGGGTGTCTTTACACGTCACCACCCATATGCTCTGTAAAATATAGTAGTACAACGCATGCGCGTAACGAGTTGTGCCGCATGGGCGTCTTTGTGCGTTTTGCGCATGTGCGAGGCAATGCGCATGTACGTGTAACCACGCACGTGCCCACACCCATGCGTAGAGTCGCGCATGCGCGCCATACCGGATTGCCGTCTACGAGCAATTGCGCATGCTCATTGCCCGTTTAGGCAAAGACACAATCTATATATTTGAAGGTGAAGAGTTTGTCCAGGTTGAGGGTTATAGTTGGAGAAGAGTAGGAGTGTGTTTGCTGAGAGACAGGAAGGGAGTTGTAGCTGGTGTATGTTTGGATTGTTTTGTTGCTGTTTGTACTGTTGATTGTATAGTCTTTTGTGTGTATAGTCCTCTGTGGTGTGAAGGTTGTACATAGCTTAGATAGGTTTTTGTGTGTGCCAGTGTTTAATTTTGTGTTTAGTTTGCTGGGAGGAGTTTATGGCGCATATATATGTTGCTGCATGTGTCCTGTGCAGTGGGCAGATGCTGGGGTTGCCGGACAGGGGAGATGGTGTCGATGGGGCTGTGGAACAGGGCATGGGTATAGTCCCGCAGCAACTCAGGCCTGCAGCTGTGGGGGCGGTCCAACCAGGTGCTGTGCGTGCACGGCGCTGTCGACGTCCCGAGGTGCAGGCTCGGCAGCCACGCCTCTACAGGCCCCGGCCCCAGCTCCATGACATGCGAGAGGACCAGGTCATCTCCCTTTACCGACTGAGCACAAGAGCTATTAGGGGACTCTATGAGGATCTCAGACCTGACCTTGAGCCCCTAACTGATCGGTCCCATGCAATACCAGGTTTAGTGAAGCTCCTTGCTGCCTTACATTTCTTTGCCTCCGGCTGTTTCCAGTCATCTGTGGCCGCAGTGGGTGGCATGAGCCGCCCCACATTCTCACGATGTCTCCACCAAGTACTGCGTGCCATGGTCAGCCGGGTGGGGAATTACATAGCCATGCCCCACACTAGGCAACAATGGTGGACCCTGCAACAGGCCTTTGAGGCATTAGCCGGGATACCACACGTGATGGGAGCTATTGATTGCACACATGTTGCCCTGGTCCCGCCTAGAGACAGGGAGGTAGCGTACCGCAACCGCAAACACTACCATTCCCTGAATGTTCAGGTTGTGTGTGATGCAGATCTACATATTCTGAATGTGGTCCCTAGGTTTGCAGGGTCCACCCATGACTCCTATATCCTGCATCAGTCGGCAATATTCACACAATTTGAGGAGGGACGATATGTCGACTGTATATTGCTGGGTGAGTATGTCGCAATGTGTAATCTATTTATCTCTTTATACATGTCTCTATGTGTAATCACAGATGTTGATGTACTTTGATGGTACACATGCACTTCACATATGATAGATGTTATCCACAGGCCTGGTGTCAGTAATCATGATGACAGGTGTCTGTACATCTTGTACATGCAGAAACATTAAACACACATCATAATGTTCTTAACAGTATATGATCTTAACATGCACATGTTGTACATGTGCATACACCACAGTGAATATGTCTATGTTGGTAATGCTTCCCTCAGAGTGCATGTTGGTAGCATATGCAAACATGGGATGGTGTTTGTGGGGTTTTTGAACATCACATACTAATGTGTTGATGGTTAATTATTTTATAATGTTTAGAGGTTATTTATAGTTATTTTTTTTCCACAATCCGTAGAACTACACACATGTCATTTGTGTGTTAGGTTTACACACACATACACTGTGCTGGAGTTGTCACCCAGGGGGCAATAGCTAACATGAATAGGTGTATATGACTTTCTGATGACTGATGTGGACATTTCCAGCAGGGAAAGAAACGTGTATATAGCTTTGCCCATACATATTGGCTATGTGACAGTAGGCTAGGAACACTAGATGGGGTATAGCTTACATTTTGACACTGTATATGAGCGTGATTTAATGTAAGCTTGTGTGTCCATCCGCACTTAGCTTCAAATTGTGGAGAGATTACTGTTATGGCAGGGGGACCAAGTGGGTGCATACAGGGAAGTATTGGAACTAGCTACACAGGACGGTAATGTTCAAATGCATGTATTGTTTTGCAAAACTTATGAGGGGTACAGAGTGCATGTTGGACGACTGTACCTTCAAAGGGATGTTTACAGGATGGTGAATGTGATGAGGATGGGAAATATAGGGATTTGCAAACAGCACTACACAACATATGTAGCCAGACTAAACATTCTGGATATGCTGACCTTCAACAACAGTATGTATATAGGTGCTATGTTTTTAAATCTCACATCACTCCATGGCATACATGTTGTATATGTGTGGCTCTAGAAAATGGGTGTCTGTTTCTTATTGGTTACTGATGGGACATTCCCTTTGATTATGTGAGCATTGGATTGCTGTTGTGGTCTCACAGTTGTGGTGTTGCAGATGTGGACAGTAAATGCATGACCGTACACATGTTGCGCTGAAACCCCCCCCCCCCCCAACACACACACACACACACACACAGTATGTAGGGGTGGATCTGGTAACATTTTAATCTTTGCTATGTGTTTACAGGCTGCACTGGCCATGTGTTGATTTTATGTCATCATATGTATATCTGTAAGAGCTGGATAGTTGTTGTGCTGTATATCAGTGTAATACAGTTTTGTGGGTTTTGATCTCATGTGTACAAAGCTGTTACGTTTTTTTCACATGGAGCCCTGCATTTACATGCAACATTTCTTTCTGCAGGTGATGCAGGATATGGTTGTCGCCCCTGGCTGCTGACTCCTGTTCGTCGGCCACAGACACGTGCAGAGCAGAGGTACAATGAGGCCCATGCCTCCAGCCGCTCAGTCATAGAGCGCACCTTTGGCGTATTGAAGAGTCGCTTCAGGTGTCTGGATAGGACAGGTGGGGCCTTACAATATAAGCCACGCACTGTTGCAGAGATTATCATAGCCTGTTGCATCCTGCACAACATTGCTCTCAGGCACAATATCCCTGCAGAGATTAATGCGGATCTTGAGGAAGATCCAATGTGCCCCCCTGTACGTGCCAGTGGTGACACACGGGAGGGCTCAGCGGTCAGGCAGAGGCTCATTGCAGAGCTCTTCTCATGTACGTATGAATCATATTAACACACAAATGTGCTTTACAATGTGTGTATTGGTTTTTGGGTTATTTTTTATGTACATATTGCATGTGTAGGCCACACTGCATTAACAGTTGAGTCACAATGCAAACATCACAAAGGTGCCTGGGTGTGACACAAATGATGGGTGGAGTGCACAGCAACAGTTGGTGGCAGATGATGTTTGGGTTTGTAGGTATCTCTGTGGGATGTTTTGGCGGGTGACATTCCCAATTAGTGTTGCTCTGTGATAGCAGCAGCTGTTGTCAGATCACAGGTTGCTTTGTATCATTGTATGGCTAACGCACAGTGTCAGACATATGTGGAGATGTTAACGCTGGGTGTTTGCTCCCTGTTAGTGGACATTTTTCCATTGTGTGGGGTTTACATCAGACCCATTTGTGATGCTTTTATTTTGATAAAGCTCATGTGATATGCCTATGTTTGAGTGCCCCTCATGTGTGCTTCAACATGTCACACTACGCACAATATACTTTGTGAGTGCTAGTATGTGTGGATGGTATTACAAATGTTTATGGTTTGTGCATGTCAACTGTGATGTGTGTCAAAATGTGAAGATGAACAGGTAGCCATGACATGGATATGTTTAGTGGTGTTGCCCTGTGCATTGTCCAGCTAGGGACTTTTAAGAGAACATTCTTAACTTGTTGAGTGTAGCTTCACTGCAGTGATGGATATATACACACATTGTGAGATTTATTTGTCATAAACATCAATGGGGGGTTTACATTAGCCAGGTGGTGCACAGAATGTGGGTATGTCTTGTGGTATGGCAGGTATTTCATGGATTAAATGGCGTATCTCACTGATGCTGTGATAACATCTGTAATCATGTGTGTGATATAGGCTGGGTATGTTTGTGGGTCACATGACCACAGACCATAGGAACAAATAGATTGCAGACACAATAAAACATGGATTACATTGCCTTATAAACAAAGACGTAGGTGACAGCTATTTATCAGAAGTGCACATGTAAGGTGTGCATGTTTTGTTGTGCTGACTATCACACATTGACATGGCATGCAGTCCTCAGGGGTTTGTCACATGCAGTGATGGGGTGGGCTTGTTTACAACATGTAGGTCATTTTGATTGCTATTTGTGCATATCATCAGCACATAGCTGACAATATTACTGAAGATATGGGATGTTCAAACCAGGATAGGTTTTTGATATGTGGCTTAATGAGGTGGAGGTTCATATTTCCAGTGCGTTTTGCGATTTGGCAGTGGCTTAACATACTACTTTGGGAGAACTTTCAACAGGTAGAGGGGTCCTTTCTACAAAACTGTTGCAGCAAGGGGGATATTGCAATATGGGACTGATACACAAGCCAGGTGTACGCATCCACCTCTATTGCTCTGTGCGTACAAGGACAGAGAGGTAAGGGAGGGGACAGGGACACTACACACACATGTAGATCGCCTGAAATACCTCCATGATGCCTTTTACACGTATGAGCTATGTGCATTGTGATAGTGAGCAGTCTGTAATAGTGAGCTGTTGTTCAGTGTGACAGCTGATGACATGACGGTGCAATGTGTGATTCTCTGCTTTAACATTAAATTTGTTTGCTGCTCTTATGTCTCTTAATGCAGAGGACATTCTTTTGGCGGATGCTGTTAGCCTGGTGCATTGTCATGTGTCTATACATCAGCAAATATGCATTTTGTTTTGGTAGGTGGATGTACATTGACATGGTGTGTGTGTTGCATTAATTACAATCATATCTGTTTACTGATCTGTCATATTGCACAGATGATTGGTTTTCTTGTTTGTTAGTTTTAGGCTGTGTCACCCATATTTGGATTGTGGCACTCATATTCCCTTGTGTTTTTGTTCAGGATGTCCAATTGCACACTCTCAATGTGACATGTACAGCAGACCTGCATGTGTGTGTATGATGTTTTTTTCTGTAGTTTGGCTATACTTTCTTGGTCCTCAAGCAATGTTCTATGAGACAACAACAGGGAATTTTTTCATGGTCACTGGGCCATTATATGTACAGATATACACCTGTGCACATACCGGCTCTATGTTACAGTTGGCAATTGTGCAAATTTTTTGTTTTGTAAGTGGCTTTTTCTCAGTGGCATGAGTGATGACGCATCGCTCATACATCATACATTATCATGTGCTGTTATGGGTCTGTGCCCTTGGGTGTCAGTTGTGACTGTGATACCTCTTACATAGTGGCGTTTACATTGTCAACATTAGGGGGATGTGTTGTGTGCATTGTGAGAACATGTATATTCTAGTGTGATTAAGCACTGGTGTGTTTTTTTTTTTTTCAGATATGTTCATAATCTGCACAGTCATCTACAGTGGCTTGACATGCTGAATCCCCACCTTTTGTGGACATTGTCTCCCTTCAGGTGTACCTGAGATTGTTGGGTAGTGACTACAGCGATTGATGCAAAACACATGATGCACACACACGGTAGGTGTATGTGTTTGTTTTTGACATAATTACATTTGACTTAAACTGTTGATGATTTCATGTTGTTGTGATGGTCATGTAACATTTCCTCTATGCTCACATGGACAGCTGCATATGGTGTGTAGCTGCAACACACCTGTGTGACTTGAGCATGGACATTAACATATCCATGTGACACCCATGTCTGTGTTGATGAATAGGGATGTTGGCCACAAGGTTATTTGTAATATCGCTATCAGGTCATGTATGCCTTTGTATCCCTTTCTTCAGCATATCCCAAGCTGTGACGTAATGACATTTGTATTTATTTTCCATGTTATATGAGGATAACATATGTCTCCTCTCCTGACACAGGGTAGATGTCAGACCAGACACACGTCTTACAATGCAGCTGTTGCCAACACCACACACCTGTTTGACGAGAGACCACCATGCACGCCTTTGTCATGACATTTTCCCATTGGATGTTTTACCAATGAGAGTGCAACACATGACTGGGATGGACATTATTGAGATTTGACTACTGATTTCCCCATGCCAGGGGTGTCAATTGCACTGCAGATGCAATTGTTGGGCAGGAGGTGCTCCTCATTATAGGGGACACACATGTACTTTGAGGGAATGTCGTATATTGAACACAGACACATGACTATGCATGTCCAGAGCTGTGAAAACAAATTGTACATGATTTCTAGGATTGAAGATACTATTGTTACTTTTTACAATGATCCCCCCTTGTGCAGCAGCAACTGACATGGACATTGTATGTCGTGCATTTTGCAACAGTTTTTATTTGGATGTGTTTTGACCATGGCTCTAACATGGCACCAACGCTATTCACATGTTTTTATTACAACACAGGCACACAGTCCATGTATTTGTAATGTAGCCACTGATGGGATGCTCCTATTGTCAAAATCAACCTATTTTCCACCTGGACATAATCCCTATTTATAATCCACAATGCTTTCACGCACATAAACATCTTGGAATGATGTGTTGAGTGACCCAAGGGTGCTTACATGCATGTGTGTCATCACTATATCATGTTGCAATGTGGATTGTACTTGTCCAAATGACTGACTATGTTTGTGTGACACAACATGTGGACCTATGGCTGCTGTGTGGATCCCTGTAATATGTTTGTTTAAATTTTCATTATTCATAAGCTGATTCTTGTGTGGGCTTACAGTGCATACATGACAGTCTGCATGTCTGTACTCAGCTTGCATTTCCCATCTTCACGGTCATGATAATGGCTTCTGTTTGGTAGCAACACTCACATTGCCACATTATGTTTGATGTGTGGCTTTGTGCATGGCCATAAGACTATGTAACTTCAGATTGCCATGTATCCTGCAATATGTGCCATTGCACTTTTTCCCCAATACAACAGTGCATGTAGACCTTATTGATGGTGTGACATGTGCATGTTTCTGCTGGTTTTTGTGTTGGAATTATGTCTGAGCTCATGTGCATGTGGTACCTGTTAGAAGATGCTTATTGTGATGTACATGATGATTTGTGTCCACAGTCGTGTAGGCTGTAATACTATATCAGGCATTGGGATGTGTACGTCACCACTACTTGTATCTCATGTTTTCTGACTTTCAAAGCCTTTGAACAAAATAACTTATATAAGTTAGTTTGCCCCTGTTTGAACATATGGATATCTTCTGAGGAAAAGATGAGGTGTGTTATGTCCTCAGCATGCTGCATCTACTCTGTAAATGCACTCATATGTGGATGACCCATTTGCAACATTCAGCAGCAAGGGGGGGCTGGGGGTTCTGTTGTGCGGTACAGAGCATGCACCTGATGCACATTCTATATGCTGTCGCTAATTTGGTATCAAGCTAGTTACCTTTGTGTAGGAGGTGGCTTTGTGACATGCTAATGGTTTTCAACACTTTCCAAAGTGATGTCCTCAGCCCTCATTTGATGATGGCACTGTATACAATATTTGTGATGTGCAAACTAAATACAATTATGTATTTCACCAACATTTGTGTCCTTTGCTGATTTTATTTCAGGTCTGTCACCATGATCAATGTGTGCATTTGTATCAGTCATGGCTCCTTGTGAGGCTGGAAATCCATTTCCATCGTGGCAATGTCACAGCATGTAGATGATGTTTTTATTTTTGATAGGTGATGGAGGGTTACATAACCTGTCATAGTCCACATGGTTTGCTGATGTGATTTGTTAACTGTTTGTTTGTGGTGCAAGTCATGTTTTACTTTAATATGTTAGTCCTCCTTTATTTGAGCATACATCCCCTTTATGTGTTCCTGTGCTGTTCATGTACATGGGGCACATGTGCTCACCTCCTTGTACAGTGGCAGCTGTGTATGTGACAGCCACATGGCACATCACTGTGTATGAACGCTTGACATACACACCATCCCTTTGCGATATTTGTGCTATAATGAGCTCATTGTGGTGTTTTGGGTATTGGCTACAGTCATGTTCTTATCTCTGTTTTATGCATGTCTTTTACACACATGTCATCTTTATTTAATTGATTCCACTGGCCTATGTGGACCATGATGTACCACTAGATTCCTGACCTCTACACACAGCCTTCCCTTTCTTCACTGTGGGAAATGGCGCATCCTGTGTGCTGCATAGCCCTGACCTTTTTTTGGTTATAGCCAACACACACTTTATGGTCTTTACATCTCATTGCATGTGGCCATTCATCTTTGATGTGATTATGTGGGTTAGTGTGCTCAACCTGATTGCATGTTGAGATGTCTCGTGATCTTAATCAGATTATTTACATGATCCAGGGAGCTTACTATGATACCCTTTGCCGTAAATATTTGCTCATTGCAGAAAATTACATTGTGTTTGTGCAGGTGTGTGTGTTGCAAATTTGTGCGAGCAATTACATATGTACATTGGGGATAAGCATGTGCATTTGGTCCAGTTTGTTTTTTCTGTGTTTGTTTGACTTGACAGCCAGCAGTTGTTTTGTGTACTAGCATGCAGTTTGTGGTTAAGCAGCCTTTGCTGATGACCTCACATGGGCGGTGTTGCTTAACGTTTTAGCCATTTGCATTTGTGCTATTGGTCGTAATTCTGTTTACTGTCTACTGTGTTTGGTTTGTATGCTTGACCTGCATATGTGCTTTTAAATATGTGTAACAGTCATATGTGGCCACATCGGTGGCTTGACCACATTGTACCATGAGATGAGGTGTGGGACACCCTTCTGTCCATTCTTTGTCTGCCAGCTATGTGCCATCCTAACCTGATGTGCATGCTGCTCAACCACGTCGTGGACTAACGCATATTTGTGCATTGCATCTCAACCTGTTTGCCTCTTGTGTGTGTGCTCTGCCTAGCACTTGTACTATCCCATCATCCTGATATTTCACATACTACGCAGTTTCTGCCTGCCCTGCTACACACATATTCCCATCCTCTGTTGCACACTGTCATTATGGCACGTTACATTACCATCAATCTGTGCATCGTTTTAGCTGTGGACGATATGTTGTTCACATTTTTGGGGTGTCACATGGCCTGCAGGTACTTTATGCAGTCCATCAACTCATGTCATTCCTTCATTGACTTTGGTATTGTCTGTGGTCTCTGCTCTGTGCATTGTTTGTGTTATGTGTGTTTTTGCCACATACCTGTGATTGCATTCCAAATGTGAGATGTAAATGTTATTGGCTAAGCCTCTTAATTTCACCTATACATCCTTAGCGCATCTTCTGCCACACCTTTGAATCACAGAGCTTATGGGTTGCCTACGATAGTGGCCTTGGGTGTGGACAGCCTTTGAACACGCCCACTGTGTAAAAACTTACATTTCCTTTTTGCTGACAGCCTATGTTTGTGCTGTTACGTGTGCTGCACCATGAAAGGTGCAATGCTATAAGGCACAAGGGGGTAGTTGTCTTACTATGCCAGGGATGCTTGATGTGCACTTGCTCCCAGAGAGAGGACATACCTCTGGCAAAATTATTCACTGGAATGAGAAATCCAGGACCCCTGCTACATCATTGGTGTATTGACCAGTTGTCAGCATTCATAACATAGGGGTGTGTGTATTTACAACATACCATGGATAACATGGAGCTGTGTTAGTCCAATCATTTCAGTCGCCAGTGGTAATAGGGCAGTTTAATAGATGATATTGACTCAGATTCCATGTTGATAGGAGTCACCAGGTGCACTCTACAGCCACAGCTTGGTATATAAATAAGGCGTGACCCAGGTCTGCTATTGATGATATCACAGCGACGGGCTGCACACAGGCCCAGGGAGAGGATTGCAATATGAGATTAACTCTGACACCCTGTTGATATCATTAACCGGGGCCTGTCTGCAGTCCTTGACTGCTAAATCACGTATCCCATAACTGTGTCAGCACACCTACCTTTTTTTTAACATACGTTACAATGCACAATGCTGCCAGAAGAAACAGTACTGTGACCTTTCCCTGCCTCATAGGGCACCCTATACACCGCACCCTCGGCCACTCTTTCAGCAGCATTGTAGGGTGGCATTGCAGACACTGCATTTAGAGATCTGTCCTCTGGGATGACTTCAGCGACACGTTATGTTTCAGTGCTGGGAGAGTACATTTGCTTGAAAGGAATTATTGCACACATATTAACTACCTCCCTCCTGAGCTAATCTTTCCCCTACCAAGTACTGCCTCTGCCAGACATGTTCATTTGCCATTGTGGGTGATTGGAACCCTTGATCTCTGCACCATTGCACAGTGATAGTGTTTGTGTGATTTTAAATCAGATAAACACCATATGCCTGTCCAACATTATTATGCCTCCACAACCATTGGCACACACACTTATGACCAGCAGCAGAACCCCTTATGCAACCAAATTGTCCTATGATTCATCCAGCTGGCTTCATTATACACTGAGGGTGTTCAAACCCCTGCTCCCTGCAGTACTGCTCATTGTTCAAACCATCATGCTGTGGCTCAGCTGGTATGCTTCACCATCAATGCGCATCTTATGCCTCCCAGTATTCGGAGCCCTCCAAAACCATTCCTGCAACGTTTTACGCACAGCAGCGCAAGCACCTCTGTCGGCCATTTCTTTTGTGACTTTAAAAATATTACACAGACAGATGCTTTCAGTGTGCACTGGGATGGGGGGGGGAATCGAACCCCTGCTCCCTACATCATTGGTCAACGTTCCAACCATCAGGCTGTGGCTCAGCACTTCTGCTTTTCCATCAGTGCGCGACTTATGCCTCCCAGTATTCGGAGCCCTCCAAAACCGTTCCAGCGCCGTTTTACGCACAGCAGCGCAAGCACCTCTGTCCGCCATGATTTTTCAGAATGCAAATATAATTACACAGACAGATGCTTTCAGTGTGCACTGGGGGGGGGGGAATCGAACCCCTGCTCACTACATCATTGGTCAACGTTCCAACCATCAGGCTGTGGCTCAGCACTTCTGCTTTTCCATCAGTGCGCGACTTATGCCTCCCAGTATTCGGAGCCCTCCAAAACCGTTCCTGCGCCGTTTTACGCACAGCAGCGCAAGCACCTCTGTCCGCCATGATTTTTCAAAATGCAAAAGAAATTACACAGACAGATGCTTTCAATGTGCACTGGGGTGGGGGGGGCAATCAAACCCCTGCTTCCTACATCATTGGTCAACGTTCCAACCATCAGGCTGTGGCTCAGCACTTCTGCTTTTCCATCAGTGCGCGACTTATGCCTCCCAGTATTCGGAGCCCTCCAAAACCGTTCCAGCGCCGTTTTACGCACAGCAGCGCAAGTACCTCTGACGGCCATGATTTGTGTGACTGCAAAAATTATTACACAGACAACTGCTTTCAGTGTGCACTGTGTGGTATTACACCCCTGCACACGGAACCATTGGTCAGTGTCTTCACCTTTGCGCTGTGGCTCTTTTCTTGTCCTTGCACTTCGGCACACCACATTCAGCGACAAAAATTTGGACTGCCTCCTAAACTATATTCTTCCCCATATTAGGTACTGCCTGAAACAGCCTTGTTCATTGCGCACTGTGGGGTTTCGAACCCCTGCCCCTTGCACCATTGCTCAGTGTCTTAACTGTAGTACTACAGCTGGGTTCTTTTGTGTGTGGTCAGCAGTGCCCCTCTTGCCCTTCTGACGCGCTAATGTAGACCCCGCACACTTGCGCCCCACGCATATGTGCGATCGCTTTAGTCCGTTTTTTCTCTTTTTTCTGCCTGGCCCGCCCACTCCTTATATGGCACCAGCACACTAACGGGAACCCGCACAGCAACGGACTTTAGTAAACATGCCTGTTAGAGAATCCACTGGGAAGGCCCATAATACACTGGTCAACAAATCCCTACAAAAGTCATGTTACTGAAATAAAAATAGTCATTTCTTATCAATTTTTATATGCTGAACACGAATATGACAGTGAAATTGCAAAGCTGGCTCTAGCTTTTCTGTAATCTACAAGAATTAATATTTACATCACGAAATGCATGTCAATAGTAAGGGGCATGTTTACTAAACTGCGGTAATGCCATTCGCGTTAGGTTCCGCATTGATGATACAGATGCCCATATAAATGAGTGGGCGGGGCAGGATTAAAGCTGGGTCAGATAAGGCACGTTAGAAGGCACCTTATTAGGCGCAGTACAAGGCACGTTAGAAGGCACCTTATTAGGCGCAGTACAAGGCACATTAGAAGGCACTTTATTAGGCGCAGTACAAGGCACATTGTGCACATTGGCAGGCTAATACTGGAAACAGTGCAAGCAGGGTGAGTTGAGTGAGTAAGGTGTAGGCAGCCACCACACACTGGATAGACAGACACACACTCCCACACCTATGCCAGCATTGTGCAAATATAGAGGCTTTTGGCAGCCCTGGCCACCACACCAGTCCTGGGCACAGTGAAGGCATGGCTATGGTACACAATACTGTTGGAGTCACTCGCTGGGGTGGTAAACACTGTCAGAAACCAAAACTGAAACACACTCCACAGATATCAGAAAGGTTGCTATGATGCAGCTCTATCAGCAAATTGTGATTAACTTAGGAATTGTTATCTGCCATTAATCATAGCAACCTTTTGATATATGTGTAACGTATTCCCAGGTTTAGGGCGGCATTGCTAAGGTATGCAAGTGCTAGTACTGGGAGATGCTGCTGCGCGCATGGCCCAACAACCTGCCTCTCCATGAGGCTTTGGATAATGGAGCCTGTGGGTGTGGGTGTTTATGCCCCTGTTGGCTGCTGCTCTAGGTCAGAGGTTCCCAACTCCTGTCCTGCTGGGCCAAACACTGTTCAGGTTTTCATGCTGTCCCTAATGAATATGCATGAGATACATTTGCATACAATGGGGCCGGCGCATACAAATGCAGCACAGGCATATTTATTAGGGACAGCATGAAACCTGAATGGTGTTTGGTCCTCCAGGACTGCAGGACTGCAGTTGGGAAACTTTGCTCTAGGGATTGCACGTTTATGGTGTCTGTGCTCTGTAGGGTAAAATATAGGTGTTTCAGGCATGCTTATTTTATCTGCAATAAAGGTTCCGTCTTTATTACCATGGTTTAGTACTGGGTAAAATATGGGGACAGGGTTGGCAGGAGCCACAGCTGGGACTTGAACTTGTGACCTTTTGCTCCTGAACACACTGCCTGTGTGTACTGCATCACACTGTTGCCACAGGAGCAGTTCATTCCTGGGGGATACCATAACTGTTTGTTAGACAGACCCTGTCTTTTGCAGTGCATGGCACCCACCTAAACGGGGCTAGGCCTTGGTCTGCTGTTTTTCATCAAATCTAGTTTGATGTGAAAGGTTTGTAGCAGGATTTTGTGAGCCTCAACCAGAGCTGGGTGCTGGATATTCTTCTCTCCAACTGTTACATTTTGTCTGTGATTCCATTCCTTCCGCAAGTAGTGCCAATCCCTTGCTCGGCTATCCCACTCATATATGAAACACATGTATTTTATATATCCCTGCTGCAGTCCCATTAAAAGGGCAACAACCTTCAAGTCACCATAGAGGTGCCAGCTGTACTTGTTATAGTTAATGGAAGTCAGTAGATGCTTTAAGTTATCGTATGTCTCTTTTATGTGGATGGCATGTGCTACTGGAATAGATGGAAGACGGTTTCCATTGTTCAAAAGCACAGCCTTCAGATTTAGTTTCGAAGAATCTATAAATAGTCTCCGGTCTTTTGGGTCATGAGTGACCTTTAAGGCATTCATGAGGCTTTCAATATCGGAACAGAATACCAGATTGCTTTCCTTTCCGACTGCGCATAGTACACTGCTGACGTCAGATGGCTTCAGCAGCCGTCTGGCAGTAGTATTGCAAGGCATCAGAAAATAATGCAATCAAATCTGGATGATGTGTGCATGCTGGTATTATGCAATGTGATGCAATATTACATCATTCACGGCATATTTGGGATGTTGTTGATGCCCTACTGGATAAATTTACATGGTGAAATGTCAAAAATGAACTACATGCAATATCTTCAGAACGAGAGCCAATACAATTCTTTTAATGTTATATTTGTGTTCAGCTCACCAAGATACTACAGATAAGGGCCTTTTAAAGTCAGTAACGATTTCAATGTTGACCAGTGTTATCAGCAATTGGCTCTTTATTTGTGTCTGTTTCAAAAATTTTGGAGATCTTCCTCTGCCCCTTTGTGGAACTTACTCCTTCATATGTCTGAGACTCATCATTATGTACGATTAAGAGATAATCCAACTTCAGTTCTTAAAAGTAAAGTTGACACACTCATCTCATATGATACAATTTTTAAGAACTTATCAAGGAACTCATGTTGGGATTTTATTAGTTACTTTATATATAAAATCGCTACATACCAATATACCCCAGGAGGCAGCCTTAACAGTTCTAGAAAGTAATCTTTTTACAAGATCCAGACCTGTAAGGGCCATTTATGGAGGCGTTATAAAGACAACATATTTTTCATTTGGGAAGGTTCATATGATCAATTACTTATATTCATAAATTGGCTTAATTCATTAGATCCACATTTGCAGTTTGAGTATACATGCAGTTCAGAACAAATTTCATATCTGGATATTTTAATTAAGAACACGCCAGACGGCTTCATTACTACTCTTTTTAGGAAACCCACAGACAGAAATTCATTACTGCATTTTAGCAGTTTTTATAATCGCTCTTTAAAAGAAAACTTGACAGTAAGTCAATTCCTAGGAGTTTGCAGACTTTGCACGACTGATTGTGATTTTGAAAATCAGGCTACAATAATGAGTAATAGGTTCTTGGATCGTGGATATCCAGTCAAATGTGTTGAAAAAGCATTACAACGTGCCTGTTCTTCAGATAGGGAGTCTCTTTTGAAAAATCAAACTCATGAAAAGACCAATAATATAGTGTGTACTCTCACTTTTTCTGCATATTCAAGAGAGATAACTCGTATCTTACGGAATGCATGGCATATTTTGGAACACTTACCTTTTTTAAAAGATATAAAGTTACTAGTGGCCTATAAGAGGAACCCAAACTTAAGGGATATCTTGGTCCCATCACCTCTCACTAAAACACATTTTCTACCTAAAGCCTATTGTTATTTTAAATGTGGTAGATGTACAGTATGTGAGAATGTAATGGTCATTAAAGAAGAATTTGTTCATCCTATTACTTCTCATAAAATAAAACTCTGTGACTTTTCAAACTGTGAAACATCAAATGTTGTTTCTTGAATACAATGTCCCTGCAAGTTACATTATGTAGGAAAAACTGAAAGGAGTATAAAACCATGCATTATCAAACATAAGAGTTGTCTCCATAGAAAAGTTGTGGATAAACCATTGGTACAACATTGGATCGATGCCCACCATTCTGTTTCAGGTCTACGCTTCCTCGTTTTGAAAGTAGTGAGACCTCATTGGCGAGGAGGTAATATTAGTAAAATTATTTTAAGGATAGATCGCTTGATATATGAATTACGAACATTACATCCACAAGGTTTAAACCAAGATATAGATCTATCTGTTTTTTTGTAATAAGTCCAGTTTGTACAACCCCTTCCTTCCTCTCCTTCTCTTTCCTCCCCCTCCCTCCGCCCCCTCCCTCCCCCTCCCTCTCCCTCCCTCCCTTCCCCCTTCTCTTTCTCTCTCTCTCTCTCTTTCTCTCTCCCCTCTCTCTTCCCTCCCCCTTCTCTTTCCTCCCCTCTCCCTCCCCCCTTCCCTCTTCTCTCCCCCTTCCCCCTTTCTCCCCCTTTCTCCCCCTTCCCCCCTCCTCTTCCCTTTCACTCACCCCCTCTCTCCCTCCTTCCTTTCCTTCCCCTCCCCCATCCTCACCCCCCACCCCTACCACCCCCCACCGCACAACACCCCCTCACTCCCTCCTTTCCCTTCCCCACCCCCACCCCACCCCCTCCCAATACACTCCCTTTTCTCCTACCTCCCCCCTCCCCTGTTACAATTTGGGATTTCTTTTAATTTGAGATATAAGTTTCAACACCTTATGGAATAAAGATATGCAATATATACATAGATGAGTTCATAATATTTTTAGATCTCATTTTGCATTTCATTAAGAGGTTCAGGTAATACATTTGTTATTTGAGACCGTTTTTTAAATGCTGGCAGAAGCGGCCATGACGATCATCTTACTGCTTGATAAGGTATAGCATAAGTTTAGTAGAAATATACAGGATCGTAACTATATAACCCATCATAAGTTCACATTAATTTCTTTAAGTAAATGTTTATTTTGAGGGAGGCGAAGCCAGCAGGGGCTAAGATGGCTGCTTGATCCTCGAGCTCCTCAACCCAGATCGGAATCCTGTCCCCCAGCAGTGGGAAAAAAGAGTTCTGAACCCTTTGCTGTGCAGAGTAAAGAGGGCGTAATGGCGGGGAGCAAACCCACAAGACTGGATTACAATGTGACGACAGGTGCGGGAGCTAAAAGAGCTAAGGCCGATCCTCCCTCCCCGCAAAAGATGGCGCATGCTGGAGAGGAAACAGCAAGCATAAGGGAGGTGTTGGCTGAAATTCACGTTGTAAAGGATATGGTAGCAATGAATGGAGAAACCCTATGTGGGGTTCAGGCGGACATTGCTGAATTAAAGGAGATGCGAGAGCAGATAAATTCAATGACGGAGCAGTTGCAGAGGTTGGAATGCATGGTCGCGGCACACGAGGAGCGTTTCAAGCAAGTTGGAACGAACGCCAAAAAAATAATCATCTTGGAACGCAACCTGGAAGATCTAAATAACAGAACGCGCAGGAATAATGTGCGTATTATCGGCATCCCAGAGGGAGCCGAGGGAACAGACGTGAAGGCTTTCCTTGGTGTGATGATCCCGAAGATTCTCAAAACAAAGTTTGAATACCCGCTGGAGATAGAGAGAGCTCACCGTATTCCGACGCATCCGGGGCCCAATGTTAAGAGGCCGAGACCATTAATTATGTGTGTGCTGAGGCACTCACACGCAACTCAAATTTTGTCGGCGGCAAGAGCGCTTTCAAGCATCAAATATGAAGGCAGAATATAGCATTCTAGCCAGATTTCCACAAGGTGACAGTCGAGCGCAGGAAACAGCTGCTGTCCTTCAGACCGCAGTTGCAGACTTTGTAGGCAAGAAATGGTCTTCTGGCGCCGGTGATGTTAAGAGTGACCCTGCACAATCAAACGAGGATGTTTGAGGATCCGGCAGCACTGTGGGCCTTTCTGGATGATCATGAGGCCTCGGTGATGCGTTGAGAAGCCGTAGATGACTGCGGGCTGGTGCTTACTTGAAGATCAGGACTGATAGCTCAACACAATATACTGTAAAAGTGATAGAGAGTATGTTGCGTAATGAGTGTGGAGGGTGGCTGCAAGGGTTAAAGCGGGAGGGAGGGGTGTAAGGATGGAGTGATTGATTTGGGGGGTTGACATGGAATTCATAAAGGAGGTTTAATTCGTATAAGGGGGAGAAACAAGCAATTAAGTTTGCGTATTAATGATAAGAGGGGTTGAGGGTGAGGTTCTGGGGGGGCATCTGGCAATGCTGGCTCACCCGTTAGGTTTCCGCTTGCGGAGTGTTGTTATGTCTCCTCATGGGTTCATGAGTATGATCATTGCTGTCTGTGTTTTTCTTATTTGGGATAAGCAAAGAGAAAGGGTTGATGCTGGTCAGGTAGACAATACGATGTTTGGTTATCATATCTGGTTAGTTGGGCACTGCATCTTGTCCCATGGCGATGCTTAAAGTGTTAACTCTGAACGTGAAGGGCATAAACAACCCCATCAAAAGAAAAAAAATACTGTTATATTGTAAGAGGGTGCACGCCGATTTGGTGATGCTGCAAGAAACGCGTTTGTCAGACACTGAAACTAAGAAGCTAGGCCTGGGAAATTACTCAGTTGTAGCACACTCAGAAGCTCGTCAAGGGAAGAATGGGGTGGTAATCCTGGCCAGAAGAGGTCTAGCCTTGGGCATTGAAATGAAGCATGCGGACCTAGAGGGTAGATGGGCAGTGGGGCTGGTGCAAGTGCAGGGGAAAAAATTGGCTGTCATCAATGTCTATGCCCCCAATGTTGACGATGCTTCCTTCTTCTTTTGAAATACAGGAGCTCTCCGGTCATAAATTAATAGTGGGGGGAGACTTTAATTTGGTATTGGATCCATTGCTGGACTGTGCACCCTTTCGACAGCATAGGTATCAGCGGGCTTCCTCTGTTCTCCTTGCGATTATGAAAGAGGCAGGCCTGGTTGATATCTGGAGGTTGAAGCACCCTAAGGAGAGAGAGTATTCCTTTTTCTCCCTACCCCACAAGTCCCACTCTCGTATTGATTTTTATTTGATATCTCAGACGTTATCAGTAGCAGTGGAAAGGGTTGATATAACTGCCACACACGTCTCGGATCATGCGGCGGTATTGCTTACTCTTAGTATTGAGGTAGAACAGCCGCCAACGCCTGGCTTTGTCTTCAGAAGAACCTCACTAGAAGACAAAGAGTTCCGAGAATACATGAGACAGGGAATTCAGGAATATTTTGGGGCAAATTTTTCGAAGGACACAAAGGGGTGGGCGTGGTGGGAGGGGTTTAAAGCCTTTTGTAGAACTAAAATAATGAGTTATAGTATTAAGTTAAAAAGAGAGAAGAAAGCAAGGTTAAATGCGCTGGACATGCAAATTAAGGCGGGGGAAAGATTGTTGGTTCGTAGAGCAGAGGCAGAAATCTTGCTTAGACTTCAATGCCTCCGATATCAGTATAACCAAATATTAAGCGAGGAGGCACTGCAAATTCTGTCCCATCAAAGGGCAGGATGCTACTTAGAAAGCAACAAGACAGGTAGTTTGCTAGCAAACACCTTGAAGCCTCGAGCGAGGAAAACCAATGTATAGGAGGTTATAGTCAGAGATGACCAAGAGGCGGTTGTAGGGAATGCAGGAATCGTAGAAGAATTTCGGAGATTTTATGAGCTGTTGTATGCTTCTGAGAGGCAGGCAAGTAAGGAAGCTTTTGCGGCATTACTAGAGCGAGTGGAACATCCTTCCGTGCCAGAGCAGCAGAAGGACAATTTAGACAGGGATATTTTGACTAAGGAGATTCTAGATGTGTTGAAATCTGTGCCTAAAGGAAAAGCCGCTTGCCCAGACGGGATCCCTATGGAGTTTTACCAGGCTTTTATGCTAGATTTAGCCTCGTATATGTTAGAGTTTTTCGCGTGCTTGGAGGCTCAAATGCCTGACACAGGCTCCTTCAGCGAGGTGGTAATAGTTGTTTTAAGTAAACCAGGGAGAGATGTAAAAAAGGTAGGGAATTACAGACCTATTTTGCTGTTAAATGCTGATTATAAGGTTTTTTCGACTATTCTGGCTCGCAGAATGGCGAAAGTTGTGCCCGAGTTGATTCACGTGGACCAATGTGGATTTGTCACCGGACGAGCAACCTCAGATAATGTGCGCTTGCTGTTAAATCTATTCTCGGTGATGGAATTTAGGGAGGAGCCGGTAGTGGGCCTTTCGCTCGATGCAGAAAAGGCTTTCAACCGGCTGGAGTGGAGTTTCTTGGCATTAACGTTACAATGGTACGGATTTGGAGAGAAATTTATCCGGTATATTCGGATACTTTACTCCAACCCCACTGTGTGAATTTTGGTTAATGGGGTGACCTCAGATCCCCTCTCTTTACATCGGGGGTCGAGGCAGGGGTGCTCACTTTCCCCACTGCTTTTCAACATAGCTTTAGAGACATTGCTCTTGCTGATCTGACAGTCGCAGGAAACCAGGGGGATTCAGATAAGGGACTTGGAAGTCAAAGTGTCAGTTTTCGAGGATGATCTCCTCCTCTTCGCTCAACCTCAGTCAATAGGGGGAATATTGGACATAATTGAAAGATATGCTAGTCTGTTGGGGTACAAAATCAATTGGACGAAGTCGGTGGCTTTTCCCATGAATAGGAGAACATGTAAAGCGTTAATTGAACCCTACTCTTTTGTCTGGGCGCCAAAGGATGTCAAATACTTGGGGGTGAGGCTTAGCAGCGAGTTGGAGGAGACTATCCATCTTAATATCAAGGTTATAGAGGATTTGGTAAAAACATTTACGGAGTGGTGGTCCCCCCTACACCTGTCTTGGTGGGGTAGATTAGAGTCAATTAAGATGATACTGGTGCCAAAGGTAAATTATTTGCTTGAAATGCTTCCGATGCAATTCCCGGTGAAATTTTATCACTCGATTGAGCGCCAGTTAATAAGGTTTCTGTGGCAGAATAAGATGCCTAGGATAGCTACTAGGAAACTGAAAGCAAAAAAATGTAGGGGGGGGGGGTTCAGTTCCCTGACTTCCAAAAATATCACCACGCTTTTCGAATCAAGCAAGGGGCATTGTGGGTAGTGCCAGATTGTAAAGGGGAGAAGCCGGTTTGGCTGGCAGTTGAGGAACGACTAGTTGCCCCTATTCCAATAGAAAGGTTGATAGGTATGAAGCTTTCGGAATTCTACCCGGCCGGTAGGATAGTGCGTGACACGCAGGAGTCCTTTTATGAGTTAGCCCGGGTGACTATGGAGGCGGGTTCCTTGCTGGGGCATGTTGCCTATTTGGCACAACCCGCGATTTAAAATCGGACACAAAATAGTAAGCTGGAAGGAATGGCAGGAGAAAGGCATCTGGTCAATCAGACAACTGGTGATGCCTCAGAGATGGAAGAGTTTTGCTGAGCTGCAGCAAGAATATGCGTTGCACGCAAGCCAGTACTATCACTGGATGCAGCTAAAGCACTGTTTAACCCGGGCTGGGATAGTGGTGGGGAAAATTGAGTCAGACTGGAAGCTTCAAGGATTGGTGGAGCAGCATGCGGGAATGAGGGGTGCATCTTCCAGTTTGTATGCAGCGCTGAGGGATGGGACCTTCCCGGGGCTAGAGGGCCTAGAAAAAACATGGGAGCATGACTTGGAAGCTTCTGTATCCCAAAAGGCTTGGGAGGAAATCTGGGGATCTGTAAATAGGGTAGCAAAAGGGGCCTCAATATTGCAGACTCTCTTTTTCTTAATGCATAGAGCTTTTATAACACCAGCAAGGCTCAGCAAATGGGACAAAAGTCAAGGCAACAAGTGTTGGTCCTGTGGCCTCACCCCAGGGAATTTAAAGCACATGCTGTTTGATTGCCTCCATGTTCAGATGTTTTGGCAGGAAGTATGGGATAGGATGCAGAAAGTCCTCGATATCCAGACATGGATGTCCTGGAAGACAATAATATTGTGATCCCAGGACGATAGCATAATGATAACCAAAGACAAAGTTTTTTTGTTTGATTTCATGATGGCCATTGCTATTAAATTGATATTGAACTGTTGGAAGGACTCAACAAAACTGTGTGTGAATCAGTGGTGGAATTTAGTATGTTTATATGCGGGGTATGAGAAAGAACAAGAGAAAAGAAATAGGCAAAGGTTGCCAGAAGAGCTACGAAGAGTTCTAGGTGGAAGCATCGGCGGTAGTAAAGGGAAGGATAAAAAATGGAAGAGTCTAGACGAGTTTGCTGCAAGGGCAAAGGTATGTCCAAGAGATATGTTGATAAATGGACAGAATGGTACTGTGTATTAGATGTGGTTATGTGGAACCCCTGAGGAGATGGGGGAGAGTGGGAGAGGGTTGGGGAGGGGGCTGGCTGGGGATGTAGTTGTTGAGGTGGAGGGGAGGAGTGGGGGTGAGGGTGCTGTTACATGATATTAATGTTGGAGTGTGGATTGTTGTGGTTGGAAAATATTACATAAACTTAAAAAAAAAAAAGAAAAAAAAAGTAAATGTTTATTTTGTTTTGAAGTATTTTATGTTTCAAAGAATTCTGTGCCATGAACATTGACCCAAATTAGTTGGGAAAACGCCGATAAAAACAATCATGGGAGTCATTTTTTCTTTCTAACATTTTACACACAAGGTTCGTAACGCTGCAGCGGTAAGAAAATCCTTTTGGTCTTAAATTTCCACTGTTGATTTGCTAGCTTTAGCATAAATTGTTGGCACAGTATGTTACAGTTTCACGGCAGAAAATACGTTTGAATTCTTCACATTCAATACTGTCATTCACTCTACGTTTCAGGCTCAAAAAAACGTCAGTTTTTTTATCTTTTCATAAGATTCAATGTAACTAAAAAGAATGCACAGTGCTACATATATGATATAATAGAATTGAACTTTCATCTAAAATCGGCAAGTAAATGCCGGCAGAAAGTTTTATGGCAGTTCTTCTTCTTTTTTATTTAACATCGCCTGCACAAGACAGCTTTTGCTGCTGTGATTAAAAAAAACCTTCTTTCTATACCTTTTTACAATTTCGCATCTGGTTTAAAAAGGAAAACCGAAAATTTGTTTGCTTCTAACAAATATTTTAGGTATGCCTGCTCTGGTCTTTTTATGTATCCAAGGATACGAAACATTTTGAAAATGTTTCATTTAACAATATTTATTAACCTACAACAAAATTAATATTTGCTCTGTTTAAAATCATATCGATTTTATAACATGATGGATTCTATATTGGGTATGGTTACACAGGATGGTTTATGTTGGATTTTCTTCTTTTTCAATTTTAAAGGGATCTTAAGTTTTTTTAAAATATAATAGTATAGTAACAACACACAATAGTTTAGTAGTTTTGATTAGTGGTCTCAAGGATAATATTTGAATTCCATTTTTTTACATTTGCTTATAATTAGTCAGGTCTTATCATGATTATTGAAACGCTATAATTTTAAGCTCCTCCTTTGTCTCCACTGCCTATGGTGTGGGTTCTCGGGTAGGGGTGCCTACATGGACATGTGCATTTTCCCCCGGCACCGCCTGCCATTGTTATGTGCCCTTGGGGGTACCTGCTGGGTAATATCCCCTGTGACACTGTGGGACACACACTCGTTCCCATGTTGGACCCTCATCAGTTGCTGTCTTGCTGCTTTACAGTTTCGGCATTCCTATGTGCCACCTAGGCATCTGCCTAGTCCGCACTGTGCCCCAGCTGGACCACAGCATTTACCACATGCAGCCCTCTGATCCCATTTACAGCATCAGTACAGTTGCCATTTCCTATGTGCCCACTTGTCTTTTGACAGTGTTTTTATTTTATTAATAACTTTGTTTTAAATTTGTATTTGTTTTGTTGAGGTTTGCTCCCTCATTTGATATCCCCCTGAAAAAGGCCCACGGTCGAAACGCGTAGGGGTAAATAAAAGGGGTTTGTCCAAACCTGAACTATCTGCCAGTCCTGGTATCTGTTTCTTTGTTCCTAGGTGAAGCATTGGCCATTCTCCCCAGCTTGCCCTTAGTCCAGTATCTCCAATTTCATACTCTTCCGCCAGGTCTCTAGCATCTCTCGTCTTCCCCCCCCCCCCCCCCAAAGTGTCTAATATCTCTCTCCTTCCCTTTCCCTCCTCCCCCCAAAATTTTCGGTATCTTTATTCTTCCCTTCCCTAGTATATAGCAAAATATTTATTTTCAGAAAGAGAGGTAGATGCATGGAATCGTCTCCCAGTGGTGGTGGTAGAGATGAGGACAGTATCTGAATTCAGAAAAGCATGGGACAAACACAGAGGATCTCTAAAGGATAAAAGGGGACTGTTGTAGTTGTTGATATGGAAGGGAAGACTAGATAGGCCATGTGGTATTTTTCTGTCGCCATGTTTCTATGTTTCTAACAGTACTGTAGAAATGATACGTAGTATACCTGTGGGAAGCATCATTTAAGGAGAAGTTCTGCACTTCACCTTAGATGACCCATTTGGTCCCACACTGGAATATTTACTTAAGCCCTGAGATGTAGTAAAGATTTAGCACAACCATAAAAGTAAGAAACCATGCCAAATTTAGTGCAGCTTTTTACATCAGAAGCAATGTAAAACTTGGCCTTGTGCATATGCTTTGCATGCCCACTGCATTACCCTTTAGCGTGGTGCTGTTACTGATGATTTATCCACTCTAAGGGGTATGTTTACTAATCCGTCTTAACGTCGCATAGGTAGTATTATCTCATGATAAGTGATGATATTGCACGATATTGCGCGATAACGTCACTTATCGCGCGATAACTCGGCGGTGCTGTTAAGGCACACTAACGCTGTGAAATCCGGGTCTGAAGGGTGGAGTAAGGCTTCCCAGAGGGCGGAGAGAAGGGGTAAATGGGCAGGGAGTGGTCAGGGAGAGGCTCCAGGCACACTAACGCTGTCTGAACACTAACGCCAGTGAAACCCTAGCGTTAGGCATATTTGCAGGAAACCATTTCAGTCAGCAATGTGCAGCAAAGGCATGGAAACCCAGAAAAGTGATAGTTGTGATACATGTGCAGGAACCAAAAAGGCAAATAAACATATAGAATGACCAGAATCACATTTAAAATTCCAATAACCAAGCTGGCCAATAGTGATATTAATGATAAACATAAAACAACAATACTGACAAAGAGTAAAACTTAAGATATCATGGTTGGAAGGGTCTATGCTCTGTCCCTCTACAAAGTGAATGATCCCACATTGAAATAGCGCTGATCAGGGTTTCTGTTGCTTAGACTGGGCAAGTTTGTTATGATGTGCACATGTGCAGCAAAAGCAGAGTGGGCACGTAAGAAAGGGCAACTCTACTGATGCTGTAAATGGGATCAGGGGGCTGCAGGTAGTACATGCTGTGGTCCAGCTGGGGCACAGTGCGGATTAGGCAGATGCCTAGGTGGCACATAGGAATGCCGAAACTGTAAAGCAGCAAGACAGCAACTGATGAGGGTCCAACATGGGAACGAGTGTGTGTCCCACAGTGTCACAGGGGATATTACCCAGCAGGTACCCCCAAGGGAACATAACAATGGCAGGCGGTGCCGGGGGAAAATGCACCTGTCCATGTAGGCACCCCTACCTGAGAACCCACACCATAGGCAGCTGCCTACTGGCACACTGGATGGCCTGGGACTGCGAACCAACAGCACCACCGGCATAGTGGCATGGCAGCATGGTGGCAGAGGGGTGCTGGTGGCAGAGGGGTGCTGGTGGCAGAGGGGGCAGTGGCATCTGCCCACAGCAGCCCATGGCCTAGCCCTGTTTAGGTGGGTGCAGTGCACTGCAACAGACAGGGTCTGTCTGACAAACAGTCATGGTAAACCCCAGGAATGACCTGTCCCTGTGGCAACAGTGTGGTGCAGTACCCACAGCCAGTGTGTTCAGGAGCAGAAAGTCACAAGTTCAAGTCCCAGCTATGGCTCCTGTCAACCCTGTGTCCATATTTTACCCAGTACTAAACCATGGTAATAAAGATGAAACCTTTATTGCAGATAAAATAAACATGCCTGAAACGCCAACATTTTACCCTACAGAGCACAGACACAATAAACATGTGCAACCCTAGAGCAGAGTTTCCCAAATGCAGTCCTGGAGGGCCAGACACCATTCAGGTTTCATGCTGATCCTAATAAATATGCCTGTGCTGCATTTATATGCGCCGCCCCCATTGTATGCAAATATATCTCATGCATATTCATTAGGGACAGCATGAAAACCTGAACAGTGCTTGGCCCACCAGGACCGGAGTTGGGAACCTCTGCCTTAGAGCAGCGGCCAACAGGGGCATGAACACCCATACCCAAAGGCCCCACTATCCAAAGCCTCATGGAGAGTCAGGCTGGGCCCTGCGTGGAGCAGGAGCTCCTAATATTTGCACCTGCATACCTTAGCAATGCCGTCCTAAACTTGGGAACACGTTCCACATATATCAAAAGGTTGCTATGATTAATGTCAGATAACAAATCCTAGTTTAAACACGATTTGTTGACAGAGATTCATCATAGCAGCCTTTCTGATATCTGTGGAATATGTTTCAGTCTGTGCTTCTGAAAGTATTTACCACCTCGGGGAGTGACCCCAACAGTATTGCGTACCATGGCAATGCCCGCACTGTGCCCAGACCTGGTGTGGCAGCCAGGGCTGCCACAAACCTCTGTAATTGCACAAAGCTGGCATAGGTGTGGGAGTGTGTGTATATCTATCCAGTGTGTTGTGGCTGCCTACACCTTACTGAGCCCACACTGCTTGCACTATTTCCAGTGTTAGCCTGACAATGTGCATAATGAAGGGCAAGGTACTGTGGGTATGGCCCGGACAGGGTGGCCTGGGCAGGATACATCTGCACAGGGCATAGGGCAATGGCTGCGAGATGGTAGTGCCTGACCACCACCTGCACGGACAGGGTGGCTTCGGCATGTCATGCTGGGAGGTCACTCTCACCCTGACTGAGCAGTGGCCACGGCATGGCTAGGTTGCCCCATAGTGCTATACAGCATTTCTTTCAAGTGATATTTCTGTGTTTTCTTTCTGGGGCCCAAGCACTGACATACCTGCTTGGTGTGTGTGCTCACATCCTATGTTTGGGTGCCCACAGTTCCTCCAGGAACATGCACTATGTACTAGCTAGCAGACTCTCTGCAGTTAGCATGTGTATGGCTGGAACTTCTTGCAGGGTGCAGTGGGTGGAGACTGATTGTGCCCTCTACTGGTGAATGTCAAATAGTGGCTGGGGGTGGCAACTGAGCTTTTCTAGCATTCTGCCTGTCTGCCATTGCCTTATGTGATGCGTACAGAGCTGCATTGACTGCCCTGTAGGGTGCCTGTTCCCCATCAGGACTGGGGTTTATGGTCCCCTCTACTGCCACCATTGCAAAGATGTAGAATGTGGATCTGTTGGTGGAAGATCCTGTCCCCCACTCTGAGCCACAGAGGGTGGGTTGGTTGGTTCTACATATTCTGCTTTGGGGTCCAAACACCCCCTTTCACCTATAACATGTGACCATGGCACCCATACAGGATATACACTATTCTGGGTGCATCATAGTCCACAAGGGCTAGACGTGACTGGGAAATACAGATGGACTCAGGTGTATCCTAGGCATGTCTGTAAGGACTATCTGTCACACACTAGCACTGATGGGGACCTGCAGCATAGCCTATCTCAGCCAAGCCAGGTGCTGCGGACCTGGTGCTTGGCACCCCATTTCACCCTCAGAGTGTGCACAGGACCAGCACAATGTCACGGTCTGTAGCTACTCTGTGCCATAGCACACAGGGCCAGTTCTCCCTACCAGGCCTAGGTGCAGTGGGGGTGCATACCCCATCTTATGATCAGCTGTAGACTGCTGATCTGCATGTGCAGTGCATCATGGGTGCGGGTGGGTTTACCCTATTCTGGTAACCACAGCAGACAGTTTGTGTGGTGAGCTGCAGTCTTTCTGTAGCCAGCCAGTGGTGTGGTAATAGCTGTAGAGATGTAGCTCACTGGTTACTTCAATGACTGTGGAGGCAGAGCTCATGGGTTTGATCCCACAGTGGTGTTATTTGGCTGGCAGTTAGAAGAAATAGTTGGCAAACCAGAAAGTCAGAGGGATTGAGGGCTGATATTCGAAGTGTTAGGCGGCAGATAGGCACTGGGAATGATGGCAAACCTGTGTAAAACAGCAATAACCACATAGAACAGATTGTCACATAACCAGCAACATACAAAAATGACCACCCCATGGGCAATGGTCCCTCTAATTTTCTGTAGGCTGTGTGCGCATAAAATATCAGCTGTGTGCAGCTTTTGAAGGAAGGTTAAATTTTTGTGCGCCACATAATGACACTCAGAGTTATATACTTTAAAATTTGACTACACATCAGAATACAGTATGTACACCACACTGATTTTAATCAAATTAAATAAAAATAGACGATTACTAAATGAAGCAGGAAATTTCTAGTAATTACAATCATAACTTTTAAATTTTAAGACATCTGTGTTGTTTTCTATCAGAATCAGAGCCGTAAATTTTGTGCGCTCTGTTGTAAAGTATGTGCGCTCGCTCGGCGAGGTGTGTGTGCGCGCACACGCACACAGCTTAGAGGGAACAGTGCTTATAAGGCGCCTTGTAACGCGCATTAGCCTAAAGCGCCTTGTAATGCACGTTACCTGACACAGCTTGCCGTAACGATGCACCGCCAAACCTTTATATGGGCTTCGGGAACACTACCGGGGAAGTTAATGATGGTAACATTACCGGAGTTTAGTAAACATACCTCATAGTTGTTCTAGCTAAACAGTGAAGAATTCTTAACAAGAACTATATCCTCTATCCTAGGTTGCTGCCCATAATAGTAGCAAGTACAGATTATGCTAGTACTTTTAACAGACATATTGGGGTATGTTTAATAAAATCCGGTAATGTTGCCCGCGTTAAGTTTCCCGGTAGTGTTACGGATGCCCATATAAAGGCATCGTTACGGCAAGCCATGTCAGCTAAAGTGCATTACAAGGCGCCTTATAAGGCACCTTACTTAAAAGGCACCTTACGAGGCACATTACAAGCCGCCTTGTAAGGTGCCTTATAAGGTGCCTTGTTAGGTGCCTTTAATGTGCCTTATAAGGTGCCTTGTTAGGTGCCTTGTAATGTGCCTTATAAGGTGCCCTCTAAGGTGCCTTATAATGTGCCGCATAAGGTGTCTTGTAAGGTGCCACAAAAGGCGCTTTGTAAGGTGCTCTATAGTGCTCCTTAGGCTAAGCGCCGTATTAGGTACCCCTGGACAAGGCACCTTAGAAGGCACCCTGGGTTATGGAACCATAGGTTAAGGTGGCCTAACAAGGTTACGGTTCCCTAGTTTATTGTGCCCTAAGGGCTCCTAGGTGCTTCAGGATGACATGCATGACCTGTGAGGCATAGAAACAGATGTAGCCCTAGCACTAGATAGAGCACCGAGGAAAGACAATGAACAGGTGAGTGAAGGAGGGAGAATTGGGAGCTGCTGGACCTGCCATATCTGCGGGCATCCTATGTGGCTGCCAGTACTGTTGACAAACATGTTGGGGCAACTGTACCACAGCACAGGGTGTTGGCAATGTAAAGTACTGGAAAGAGAGTGGGTGGCAGATGATGGTAATATGTGTCCCCCAGTGGAGGCGGAGGTGGCAGGATAGTTACAATGATGGGTGGACAGAGGAATGGTGGTGCCATGCAGATCAGGCACAGGTGAGGCAAGCACAAAGAGGTGCAATGCAGGAAAGGGTAGCAGTGCAGGACATGGGGTGGCAGCCTGCACAGGCAGACAGGACTTTAAAGAGCTGACAGATGCAGATAGACGGACCGAAGGAATGTTGGCAACTGTGGCGAGGGTATTATGGGCTGGCAGCACAGATCTGCAAAAATATGACTGTTACAGGCATGCAAACTATTTGAGTAGGACAGGCATGAAAAGATGCAACAATGAGGAATTGAACCCATGAACACTGTCGAGAACGGCATTGTACTAACCAGTAGGCTATTCCTCCAAGGCATATCACACAGCAATGGCTGGGTACAGAAGGACTGCAGGTCACCACACAAATTGTCTGCTTTGAGTGCCAGGATAGGGTAACTCCACCAGTACCCATGATGCAATGCACATGCTGAATAGATGTCTACAGCTGATCACCAAATGGGGTCTGCACCTCTCCAGTACCACAGCTTGGAAAGACGAACTGACAGTATGTGATACTGGCACAGAGTAGCTACAGACCATTCCATTGTGCAGGTTCTGTGTTCACCCTGAGGGATAGGATGGGCACCCAGTACTAGGTCCACAGTACATGTACTGCTAGAGATAGGTCCTTCTGTATGTCCCCATCACTACTAGTTTGTGACAGGTGTTCCTTGTAGTGCATCTGAAGGTAATTTGGTGTCCACCTGTATTTTGCTGTCACATGTGACCCTCTGGGACCAGGCACCACCTAATTTAGTGCGTACCCAGGGTTAGGACCTGGCTGATATGGGCACCTGTTATCAGGGCAGAGGGGTTCCTAGACTCGCATGAGGTTTGTGTAGCAGTGCCTCTACAGGTCAAAGTGGTATACACTATATACCCCAAAGGGCCTATAATCACCCATTTTGTAAGTAAGGTACATGAGCTTGAGCCCCCATGAAGTAACCTCCATCCTGTTGGTATAAGACAGCCCTCCAGTGTTGGTGGGCCAGAGCCATACCCATACCCGTGACTGGGGCTGTGGTATACCAGCAATAATGCTGGGGTTAGGTCTGGAAAAACCTTCACTGCCTCACACCATGAACCAGACTGCACCTTATTTATTTATTTAAAGTTTCTTCTATACCACACTATTCGGCATCAGCGCGGTTTACATAGAACAAAAACATCTCAGTACATTTAAACAAGTATGAGTTTACAGATAACAGTTTAAGAACTTGGATACTCTATTTGTAGAACCATTCCATTAACTATTTACATAAGATCAACAAAAACATCCTTCAGGATTGTACAAGACATTCCAACCATGCATAGACTAACTGCAGACAGCCCACTAGCCAATCCGTAGTACATATTCACAGAGAAACTATGGGTACCAAGCAAGCATCTCAGACACTGGGCCCCCAGCACTGGGAACACACAGATATCGGTGGAGACATTTAGGGTGGAGCGCTATGTGGGAACCTAGACATGCCATGGTCACTGCTCTGTCAGAGTGAGAGTGTCTTCCCAGCATGACATGCTATGGCCACCCTGTCCATGCAGGTGGTGGTCGGGCACTACAGTATCCCAGCCATTGCCCCACACCCTGTGAAGATGCATCCTGGCCAATCCGCCCTGTCTGGGACATACCCACAATACCTTGCTCCTCATTATGCACATATTCAGGCTAACACTGGTAATAGTGGGACATTGTGAGCCCAGTGAGGTGTGGGCAGCCACAAAACAATGGATAGACATACACACACACACACACACACACACACACACACACTCCTATTGCAGCATTGTGCAAAGATAGGGGTTGTTCGCAACCCTGCCCGCCACACTGGTCCTGATCACAGTGCTGACATTGATAAAATGTTCAGGATGTAGTAGTAGTGTTCTGGTGATAACTGCAGCTCCGTGCTGGGGCCAACAGCCTGACTCTCCATGCAGCTTTGGATTGTGGAACCTGTGTGAGTGGGTGTTTGTACCCTTGTTCGCTGCTGCTCTTGGCTTTGCACATGTTGCTGTTGAATCTGCATTGTAGGGTAAAATATAAGGACATACTCTGCAGGATCCATAGCTGGGATTTGAACCTGTGACTTTCTGCCTCTGAACACACTGGCTGTGTGTACTGCACCACACTGTTGCCACAGATGCACAGTAGTCCCTGAAGCTACCTGTATGTTTCTTCAGCCAGACCTTTTATGTTGCACTGCATACCACGTACTGGTACAGGGCATGACTTAAGTCAACTGCAGGCAGGTGCCACTGACCCCTCCAGCATGGGCACCCCCCCCCTGCCATGCTGACATGACCATATGCTGTTGGTGCTGGTAGTGCGCAGTCCCAGGCCATCCACTGTGTGGGTAGGCATCACCCAGGGAGCAGGGTCTGGGGTGGAGAGGCAAACATGGGCATCCTCACATCCCCCCATCACCACCTACCAATATTATGTCCCTTCCGCTTGGGAGTGGGTTGTTTGGGGGGATGTCAGGTCAGTGCCCTGGCAACTGTTAACTAGGGTGGACCAGGTAGATGTAGGTGGATTGTGTTTGGCCTTTGTCAGCTTGTGTCTTGCTGATTTCCGGTTTCTATGTTCCTATGTGCCATCTAGGTGACTGCCTAGTCCACCCTGTGCCCCAGCTTCCCCCACTGCATGTTCCAACTTCAGCCCCCTATGCCCCATTTGCACTATCACCATAGTGGCCTTTCATACTTGGCCACTATGCTGTTGCTGCAAATGGAGAACTACTTTCACCTTTTTTTGGGCTCCCTGCTTATGCTGTACATTGCTGACACTTAAATTGTTTCTCTCGCAAATGTGTGCTAACGTCAGGTTTTCAGTCACGATAAGATTCAGCCCTTCGGTTCCCCGCGTTAGTGTAGAAAGGAGCCTCTCCCCGCCCACTCCCCGCCCATTGACCCACTTCTCTCCTCCTTCTCTCCACCCACTGCAGGACATAATGTGGCCGGTGATGTTCCCATGCGTTATGTAACATTAACGTGCGTTAACGTAGCCACTGCTACGTTACCGCAGTTTAGTAAACATACCCCATTGTATGCTAACAAATTTAAAAAGGAAAACTACTAAGGTACTTTGCAGATAATATGTAAAATTACTATTGCACTTTTAAACTATAAGGACTATTCAAAAATTGCCCTTACAAGTCTAGGTGGCTTTCTATACTGGACAAGTTAAGGTACATGAAATAATCCTTAGCTGAGTGCAAACAGGTAACTTACATTGATTGGCAGCAGTGGTCCTGCTTCTGGGTGGGGGGGGGGGGGACGGACACATGATAGTTCTGTAGGGTGAGCAGCTGATGGCAGAACTGCAGATTTGGTGTGAGATGGCATATAGTAAGAACTGTCTGCCACAGTTCCTCCTCCTACTGAGGAGTGAAGAGGGTAACTGTAGATGGGACATTCCCTTCCAATTCTGCCACTGCAATCCAGGATCTATAATGGTGGAAGAAATGCATGTGGCAGATGAAGGCTTCTGCTGCCATTAGTTACAGCTGACATTTAAAGGGAAATTTTTTGATTAGATTGTAAGTTCTAATGAGCAGGGACTGTCTCCAATGTTTATATGTACAGCACTGCTTATGCCTTGTAGTGCTATACAAATAATTAGTAGTAGTAGCCTAAATTTAGGAATGTGTTAATGTGTGTATTACATGTCCATTTTATAAGATGCAGGCATACTTTATAAAATAAGGACATGTGGTTAAAAGTACACATTGAACTAGAGGGGAACACCTACTGTATGCCTGCCCTAGGGCTGACGTAATAGCCTTGCCTAGATTCCTCAAGACTGCACATAAATCATAAGACTTTATCACTTACGCACATAAATTTGTGGTCCTCCCAAGCTCCATCCATATGCACACTCACAGTGAAAGTAGGCAACAATGGTCTTACATGCATCCTTATTGAATAGCGACCATCTACATCACATGTGGAAGTGGCCATTTACCTGTATGGCCATAGCTCACTAAAATATAGTGAAATGCACATGGAAATTAATGTGTCTCTTATAAAATTACCTCCTTAGGGCTGTGGCGCTTAGCAGGCACAGGGGAAAAGATTGTGGCTGGCAGCAGCCTTGAACCTGAAAGTGAGAAGTCTGGTGCTGTTCTCAGCCATGCTCCTAAGAATTTTTTATTTGGTTCCAAAAATACACAAATCCCTGCAGGACCCTCCGGGACGTCCTATTGTTTCCTGCAGGGATTCTATGTTGGAGCCCTTATCCAAATTTTGCGATTTGTTTTTACAACCTGCGGCAGCTAAGGTCCGTTCTTTTGTTAGGGACACTGGTGACTTTTTAAACCAGTTGCAGGAATGTCGTGAAGTGTCCTCTTATACTTATTTGCTGTCACTTGATGTACAAGCGCTATATACTAATATTGATCAACGGGAAGCGCTTTCATGTTTACAAGAATATCCTCTCACTCTTCCAGCTAAAATACCGAGATCTTTTCTGCTTGGGCTGCTTGAATTGGTCTTAAATAATAATTTCTTTTTGAATCAGCAGAAATTCTATAAGCAGATCCATGGAATAGCAATGGGGGCTACGGTGGCTCCATCTATCGCCACTATCTATATGGTGGTATTTGAAACATCTTATGTCTATACTGATCCGGCTTTTCAGTTTATTCCATTCTGGAAGAGGTTCCTTGATGACTTATTTTTTCTCTGGACAGGGACGCGAGTGGATTTGGAAAGCTTTGTGCGGAGGTTGAATACTCATGTCCCTAGAATTCAATTTACGGTGCAGATTGCCTCTCAAAGTTTGCAATTTTTGGATGTTACCGTTTCACTGACTCCCCGGGGCTTTGAGTCGACTCTCTACCGTAAGCCAGTGCAACAGAATACACTGCTCCGGTACGATAGTTTTCATCCAAGGGCTCTGAAGCAGGGTTTGCCCCTAGGGCAATTTTTGTGCTTGCGGTGCAATTGCTCGACTTTATTAGATTTTAAGTTGCATTCTCGGGAGCTTACATCGCGTTTGCTTCAGAGGGGATATCCCTTCTCTGTTATTTGTCGATCATATATGAGGGCACGATATTCCCACCGCGAATGGCTTAGCATTCCACGTGAGCCCACTGCTCAGGATTCGGTGATTACAGGGGTTCTCCCCTATACTAAGGGTATCACACAAGTCACTCGGCTTTTGCGTCATTTCTGGCCAATTTTAGGATTGCATCTTGTTTTCGGGAGAGAACATTGCAGATTGTGTATTCAAGGAGATCCAATCTTCGTGATCTACTTATGAAGACTACTTCTTTGGAAGATCGTCCACTGTCTCGGCATGTGGATAGGGGTCATTATGCTTGTGGTGCCTGCATGTATTGTTCATTGGCTCTGGTTGGCCCTGATTGGAAGGATTGTCATACTTCCCGCATTTTTTCAACTAGGTGGCATACGGATTGTTTATCCATGTTCGTGGTGTATTTGATAGTGTGCCCTTGCTCACTTTATTATGTGGGTCATACTAAACGGGCGATCAAACATCGACTTTCTGAACATGCTTCGCGATTGCGGACTAAGTCCCTCTCGGCTCCCCTAGTGGATCATTGTTTATCAAATGGTCATAGTTTTGATTCTTTACGATGGAGAGTGCTTGACTTTATACCGGTGGATCCAAGAGGGGAAGACCGTGAGCAACGGTAACAATGGCAAGAACAACGCTGGATTCATTTATTGGATTCGGTCGCCCCTCGGGGCTTGAATCTTCAAATTGATTGGTACACCATTATCTAGTATCTTTAAGCTCTTAAGCTCCCGTAGAGGGATTCCCTGTTTGGTGGGAGTTCCCTTGCTTTTTTGGGGGTGGAGCGTTTTTGATTGGATCACAGTAATCTTCAGTTACTGCTGACATCAGACGCTGAAGAGGTAAAAGCTTGACATATCCCTGTGGGTTTGCTTGCTACACTAATGCCAACTGTCGCTTATGGATGGACCTGAAGCAGGGTTTTCTGAGAGAAGGAAAAAAACCCGAAATGGGTGCCACGTCGTCTTTTTGCGCTATTGACAGCTTTTTGGCTTTGAAGCTTGGACACATAAGTTAAGTTTGACTTTTATATTTTGACACATATTTAATAAAAGGAGTAGTCACAGTGGTGTTTTGAACGCTTTCATTACACTGAGCTGATAAACTCCGACAAAAAGTTATCACGATTTCCTGGGGATCATTTATTATCAGGATTTTGGATATTTTGGGTGCACTACTGTTTCAGCATTCCTATGGGCCACCTAGGCATCACCCTAGTCCACACTATGGCCCAGCTGCACCACAGCATGTGGCGCCTGCAGCCCTCTGTGTCCCCTTTTCCAGCATCTGTCCAGTTGCCCATTCCGACATGCCCACCCTGCTGTTGCAGAAGATGTGCACGCCATAGGAAACCTGGCCAATGGAGTCGGAAACCCTGCTCAGCGCAATTTCACTGTGGGCTCATTCACCTTGTATGGGGAAGGAGCATAGACCCTTCCAAAATTCATATCTTTTTTTTTTGGAGCTTTCTTGGGAGTATTTTTTGATGTTTCCCATTTATATCACTATTGCCCAGCTTGGTTTTGGTTTTTTTTTACATTTTCTTCAGTTCATTTTCACTGTTTATTTGCCCTTTTGTTCTGTGCACATGTATCACACTTATCACTTTTGTAGGTTTCCCTGGTTTTGCTGTACATTGCTGACGGAAATGGTTTCTTTTCCCTTTAAATCGGCTCTAACGCTGGCGTTCATTTTGAGCCTCGGATTTCACAGCGTTAGTGTGCGGGGATCCTCTCCCCCCCACTCTCCGCCCATTGACCCTCTCTCTCCGCCCCTGGGGAGCCTTTCTCCGCCTTCAGCGTTCGTATGCGCCGCTGCATGCGTTATCGCACGCTAAGGTACCTTATCGCCCAGTAAGGCACCTTCATCAGGCGATAAGGTATGTTATCACGCGATAACATGGCAGAGCGCACATTGAGACGGTTTAGTAAACATGCCCCTAAATCATATCTTACTTAACAATAGATTAGCAATCACAATATAACCATTTAGACAATAAAAATGGAGCCAAGTAAGGAAAATTTTCAAGCAAAGCAATCAATCATACTGAAGGAATAGGTGGAAGCACCAAGGCAGCTGTGAATCCCTGGAGCAACATCATGTACCGGCACTCCTTCTAGCACTATTAAATTCAATAAGTTGTTTCAGGTCCAAGAAATATAAATTCTACCAGAAAAATTTACAAGATATCTGCAAGGAAATATAAGATTTAATTCTGCCCCCAAAGCTAGGGTTCTCAGTTTTAAAGCCCAAAACTCTCTACCCCTTCCCTAGGTGGAATGAGCTAAATTAGGAAATATGCAAACTAAAGTATTCCAAAAAAGTCTCATTCACATGCCTGAAGTACAGGTTTTGTAGTCCAGTTCCAGCACAAGGAATACTAGTAAAGTAGCTCACCTCAAAGTGAACTCTCCAAAAAATCTGTAAAATTCAAAATTACCTCATTGTGCCACTTGGTTTGTAGAGACCCTCATTTCTTATATATTAGATGTGGATAATTAGAAGACTCTAGCTACAGGTGGCAAATTATCAGTTAGTATCTTTAAAATGATTTGCAAATATATGTGAACCTTATCCAAACGTAAAACAAGGGGATACTTTGGAAAGTTCAAAAATATGAAATTGTTTCTTCTACTCCAGTTCTCAAGGTATTCCAGTTTCTTCTGAAACACCTCTCTCTCTTTAACCTGGCCCATATTCAGATCACTAGCCTCCAACCTGATTCCTTGTTGCGGTGCCAGTTTTTGATATAGAATCAAATTGCTCTGCAAAAGTTCTGGCAAAAGTTCTGCAAATGTTTTCTTGAGGGAAATATCAACACTTTGCATAGCATCCCAAGTAAATCTAATAGAGATGTGCAATGATTTGAAATTACATAAAAAATGCCAATGGCATTTCCTATATCATTTCATGTCATTTTAAATGAAAATGGAAGAACACCCCCATGAAATTTCATCACTTCCCATCTATCGTTAATAGTGTGAACTATCACTCCATAGCACATACTAATGCTCAATAGCACATGCATTATTAAGTGACAGTGTGCTATTAATGACATTTTCCCCCAAACAAAATTAAAACACAACAGAAAATCCTGAAAATGGTATGGGAAACTAAACAAAATAAAGGTTTTTGACCTATACACCCCTGGAATATAATGTTACAACTACTGGCTTTATGGAAACAACAATACACATTAAGGAGCTTGCTGGCTTCTTCATTGAAGTAATCAAACTAGAAGGCATACCTCTATTTCCTAAAAGAGGCAATGGACCATATTCCCTAAACCCTGGCTTAGGAGAAGGTTTCATTACTGTCATGGTATGTGCATTTGGAGAAATTGCCCCCACAGGCTGTGGATTGATCTTCTACAGAGATAAGACACTGCCAGTGGGAGACCCTCAAACACCTCGGCTACCTCTAAGTTCTCCAGTACAGGCAGCTGGCAAAATTTCCAAGTCAAGGCAGAGTCAGTCTCTTTTTGGGAGAAGGTGACACCCCCCCCCCCCCCTCTGCTCAGAATTACCAACTACCATGTCGTTCAAAGTCAAAGTGCTAACTTCCTATGGGCAGGACCTGCACTTTTCTAGTGTCATCTGCACCATCATCGAGGGGTATGTCCAGAGTTTATTTTCTCTTTTCCCATTCCAGCCAGGAGTCCCACAGAGATTTGATGAGTGACTTAACAGAACTTTGCACCAAGCATCCATTCATGATGCCACCTTGGTTCCATAGAAAACTCATGAAGAACAATTTTGGTACATTTTTCAGTGCAGGCTGACTGAGAAGCTTATGTTGACTAGGATAATGGTAAAACAATTGTAGTTGGCGTGTAATCAATTGTGGTTGCAGTGTATGTTTGAAAAAAGTATCCACGAGAAAGCTGAGCAAAAACACAAGGAGTTACCCCTAATCTTGAAAGCACCTCTGATCCTTTTCTACTCCATCCCCCCTATCCAATACCTATAAGTTTTTTCTTCCCTACTCATGACTAGCCCAACCAAAATACTGTATAGTCTTTCTCGCTTCATGCCACTGTGCATTTAGTTTTGTACAAATCATATAAACTGATAAAAATCATATTTCTTTTTTTTTTTGGGGGGGGGGAACTAACCAACTGCACATGCTGCCAGACACACTGGACGAGCAAATCTAGAAGGGGGAGAAGGTCAAGAATGGATCAACAGCACCCAGAATGAGGCACTGGATCTAGTCATACTCCAAGACTTTACTTTGGCAGGCAGCCAGAGAAACATATCCCTGCTGGAGTTCTACTAATCCAATGAGAGATGAGGTCATAACTGGGCTGCAACATGCAGCTCTCGTGAGCTCCAGAGAACCATTTTGCCTCCAACTTTAAGAGAATGAGGAAGAAAGGAATGCTAGAGATTAGGATGGCAAAGGAAAAAAAGGAATAAAATCCAGTAGTTTCAAGTCTGTGAGGGAATGTGGAAGGGCTTCTTGGGGCTTACGACTAAAAAGAAGAAAAAAAAAAACAGCTTGAAGTCTGATTTTGAGGGAATGGGAAAGGGTTCTTTGAAACTCTAGACCTAAAAGCAGAAAAAAACAGAAAGATTCAAGTCTCAGACACTGATGAAGTGTGGTAGGCGATGGCCTATATAGATGTGAAAGGCCTGTAAGATAGGCCTGGATTCTAACCCCCACCTTCCTGTTGTTAGAGTAAAGAATTAAAAGTAAAATCAGTTTATGACAAAGCTTGCACAATATTTCCATACTAAATGGATACTGTTGCATTCCTCGAGCTAGATATGACCTTGCAGTAGAAGTGTAATCATAACATAGAACTGTGCCTTTGTTAGACTAGTCTGAGAAGGGTGAACAGGGAGCAATAGCCCAGTGAGGGTCCCCTATTGGATAGGTGCAGGGGGCATTGGGACCAATAGAAAGTCTGCCTGTATCAAACTGTGAAGCTTCTATATAAGGAAGTTGTTCCTGTTCGCCATTGCTCAGTCCTTTGATGCTTGGGCCATGTGCACATTAAACTTGGCTTGGATCCTTGAACTGACTCTGGATATTATTTGTTGCACGCTATCAGTGCTGCCACATGTCTTGGTTCCCTGACCGGGAACTATGAGTAGTGTGATGGTATTCACGTAAATATACCACGACTTCTCGCCTCAAAAGGTTTTGTCCGGCCTGGAGCCGCCCCTGGCTGATTGCAGAAGAGCCTTCGGTGCCACCCATCCTCTTGTATCGGGGAGGGCTCCTCCTTGCCTCCGCAGGTTGCCTGTTCCAGCCGACCTACACCTCGAACCTCGAGGGGAGTCCAGGATTCAACCCATGATCCGGTGAGTAGAACTGTTCTGCTAATCACTTGAGAGTCTGATCACCTCTCTCGGGGCGGTCCTAGTAAGTCTCAGAAAGTCTTAAAGGTATAAGTAGAGACTGAACCCACCCAACCCCCCAGTCAGTCAGTCAGTTAGTCAGTCAGGTTTTTTGGGAACGTCCGGATTTTATTCTGTCTTGAATGTCTGCGTGTGTGCATGAGAGGCCTTGCATACAGACCAAGTGAGGTGCTGCCTCCTGACTAGTGCAGGTCGCGAGAAAGGAGAAAGTGTTTGGTGTCTGTTGTTTTTACCGATTAAGGAAAAGTATTAAAGAATCAACTCAGGAGTCTTTTACAAAGGCAGCTGTCTCACTGAGCGTGAGTCTCTCTCTTGAAAGTAGAGAGCGAAGGGAGCGTGTCTTTCACACAGCCCGGAGACAAAGACAGGAATGTATCCTTTACTTAACACTTTGACGGTTTCAATTATTCTACGCTCTGCAGCTGGGTTAATTTGTGCTTATTTCAGGAAAATTGTACCTGTTTTATTCAATATGTTTTAATAGTGATGTTCCTTCTGCTATGTTCATGTATTATATATCACTTGATAGGAATGTTATTAACCCCGTTCGAGTTCCTCAATGCATTGTCTTGTGTTTTTTATGTTCCAGTCATTAGCAAACACTGTTCAAAAAGAAATGATAGAGAACTTAATGAGACTGCTTTTGTTTCCCCTTTGACCTACGAAGTGGAGGTTAAGATCCCTGATAGGACTATGAAGCATCCCGAGCCAGTAACTACAAAAGTGCTTGGAATTTTGTCTCTGATATATTTGGTTTTGACTGCATATATTATTATATATTATAGCAAGCACCGCATAGAGGACATAATTATTGCTCATAAATTACGGGAACAACAAAACAAGCTGTAACTGTATTTTTAGGATTTATTTAGTGTTTACAGCCGCTTTGTCTAGTGATTTACGGCTGCTTTGAGAGCTAGGAGAGAGAGACCTACTGTTTATCTTGTTAAGATAATGCCTGTCTTTCCCAAACTGTAAGATGTGTACTGTGTTTTGAAAGGGTCTTTTAAAGTCTCAGTCCACAGGGAAATGCAGCCCGCCCCCTCTGTCTGTAGACAAGTACGTCATCATGTGGGGGAAGGGGCAGATTCTGTTGAAGTGTATGACTAGGAATTTTACCGTGTTCATCAGATTGTGCAAAAACGTTCCCTGATCAGTTCCCCTATGTTAAATGTTTGTGAATGGAAAAAGAAAAAGTGTCTGTTTACACTACAAGCGGGCATTCATTTGCCAGTTCAGGGTCACTCACAGCCAGCGCCCGAGAACCCAGCCAGCTGACCAGCCTTGTTTATGTGTCTTTTTCTGCCACTGATTTACTGAACTGAAAACTGCATTATGCCTCCTACACTGAGAAACCTTAGGATTTGATGGACCTAATGAACAGTATTATGCAGACCCATCAGCCTTGATGGCCCCAGGTGGAATCCAAATATTGCAGGCAGCCCTCACTATATACCCCATGCGATCCAGCAGCCCAGGAGAATTTGCTTATGGTAAATGCAGTTTTTGTCAGTCAGTCCCAGAGAGATATAAACCGGACATTGCAGAAACTGGATGGATTTGCGGGCATGACAGTTAATGGAAGTTGCTCAGGAAGTATGTGAATTGTGAAAATGGATGTGACAGAGAAAGTGAATGCAAAATAGCAAAGAGAGCAGTTCTTCTTGCAGCCGCTTTGGTTGAACGATGTGGAGGAGGTTTTCCTAATTGAAAGAGCAGAGGAAAGTGGAAGGGGTCGTGAAAATGATCAGTCCCCTCTGGGTGTAAATCAGTGCGCTCATTGCAGAGAAGAAGGACACTAGAGAAGTGCATGCCCGTATCTTGACTCCACCCCCAGGAGGGGAGGAGGGAGTACTTGATTTCAGAGTCATGGAAGAATAAACCGAGCACAGTGTTCCAGCAAGAGAGGGAAGAAGCTATTGAGGGAGTGGCAGTTGCAACAGGCTCTGACATGGATGAAGACTAGGCCAGGCCAGACTCCAAGTTCACCCCAGAAGCCTATGGTCAGTCTGAAAATAGGGGACTTATGGGGGGTCAGTCTGAAAATTGGACTTTATGGGGGATACAGGAGCAAAATACTAGAGCCAGTAGCCCCTTTGTTTTCTCAATGCATCACCATTGTCAGGGCTACTGGGCCACTAAACCTTTCCCGCAGAACCGCATGTGTGAACTAGGAAGACAGAAAATAGCGCACCAGTTCCTGTATATGCCTGAATGCCCTATTCTACTTTTGGGCCGAGATATGCTTGCTAAGCTCCAGGCACAGATACCCTTTGCTGAAGGGGGAGAAATGGATTGATGGTGCTGACTGTTCCCCGAGAAGAAGAGTAGCGGTTCTATAGTACATCTCCAGCCAAGACAATTAGCTCCTGAATACCCACCAACCTCTCAGCTCCACCTGCAGTATGGGCAGAAGATATCCACCTGGCCTAGCGAAGAACATAGCCCCTGTTATCATCACCCTCAAGCCAGGAGCGGAACCAGTGCATGTGAAGCAGCATCCTCTTCCTCGACCAGCCATTGAGGGTATCCACTGCCATTTAATGAAACTGCTGAAGTATGGACTTCTCAAGGAGTGCCAGTCACCTTGGAACACCCCCCTTCTCCCAGTCAAGAAACCTGGGACAGGGGATTACCGCCCATTACCAGAGGTTACTCATTTCACTGTCCTGAACCTGAAAGAGGCCTTCTTCTGTATACACCTAGCCCCTACCAGTCAACTTGTGTTTGCTTTTGAATGGCAAGACCCCACAACAGGAAGGCGGGGCCAACGCACCTGGACTTGATTACCCCAAGAACTCAAGGATTCACCCACTCTTTTCAGTGCTGCTTTAATCAGGATCTTTCAAGCTACTATGTGAACCCAAGACACAGGGTTCTTCTTCAGTATGTGAATGACCACCAACTCCAAACAGTGAATGTCTACAAGCCACCAGTGAACTCTTGCACCTTTCAATGAGGCTAGATACAAAGTCTCAAGAGCCAAAGCGCGATTATGTCAAACAAGTTAAATATCTGGGATTCCAGTTGTCTAGCGGAATTCGACGCCTGGGACCAGAACACAAAGAAGCTGTATGCAGTATTCCCACTCCAGCCACCAGGAGGCAAATGAGAGCCTTCTTGGGTGCCGCAGGGTACTGTCGTAAATGGATCCCCCATTTTGCGCTGCTAGAAAAACCCTTGTATCAAGCTATCAAAGGAATGGAAAAATCTCCATTGGAATGGGGACTTGAATGGGATGCAGCTTTTCGATCTTTGAAAAACCGCTCTGATATGATGTTAGCACCAGCTCTGGCTCTACCAGATGTCCAGAATACCTTTCAGTCCAGGAGTCACAAGGAACTGTTCTAGGAGTGTTGACTCAATTGCTTGGATCTGGGCAACGGCCAGTAGCCTATCTGTCAAAACAATTGGATGTAGTTGCAAAAGGCTGGCCCCCTTGTTTGAGAGCAGTTGCAGCTACAGCCCTCCTACTGAGCAAAGCTGACAAGCTCACCCCGGGACAAAATCTTCAAGTTACTGTACTGCACTTTGTTCTGACCCTCATGGAACACAAAGGAAGTTTTTGGCTCACGCATTCACGGAGGTTGTAGTATCCAAGTATGTTGTACAATTGATGGTCAGTCAAGCTCTGAATCCTGCTGTGTTGTTACCAGTTGGTCTTGACCCCCCCTGATCATGACTGTCTAGAAACTATGGACACTGTATTCTCAAGTCACCTGGATTTGACTGCTGTTCCTTTGGAGAACCCTGAACGGACTTTCTTTGTAGATGGAAGCAGCCCTATCATCATTAATGGACATTGATGTGCCGGATATGCAGTGGTGACCCTTGATCTGGTAGTTATCTAACCTTTGCCAAGAAGGTCACCTGAAGTAGCTCCAGTTCTGAGTTCTTCCTATAGCCCTTCTCAGGATATGTTTAGCCCCTACTAAGTCTTTAGGAGTTTCCACTTTTGAGATTCTGTATAGGCGACCCCCGCCTATGGTACAAGGAACAAAAGGAGATATGAAACAGATTGGATCTGAAATTACTAGGCAAGAACTATTGGTTTTAAGTTCTGTTTTGCAGAGTCTTCAGCTGCCCATCAACCTCTACATCCTCTCAAGCCTGGGGTCTCGGTTTGGATCACAGAGCAGAGAAGGACACCGCATTGAAAGGGACCTTAATAACCCCAACAGCAGTTAAAGTTGCAGAGCTTGAACCTTGGATCCATCACAGTCGAGTAAAGCCAACAGCCGCTCCTGCACTTGGTCACTGAACTTCCGTAAATGCGTAAATGACCCTGAAACTCCATTGCGGCTCACTTTGCGACGACAACCACTACTGTAAGAGACTAAGAATATACAACCCTTACTCTCCCCCCTTGTGCAGCCTGCATCACTACTACTCAGACTGGAATAAAGATTACTCGTCTAAGCCAGAGGTTTTATAATGCCACCACTAGAAAGACGTCCTGGTGGTCAGGTGTAAACACTCCTGAACATTGTTTAGCACTGGATTATTTGTTAGCAGCTGAAGGTGGTGTATATGGAAAATTGAATTTAACTAACCGTTGTTTGCAGATTGATAATGAAAGCCAATTTGTCGAAGACATAGCCGAACAGATGCAGAAGCAAGAAATGGTGTGGACTGGAGCTTGATGGATGGTTTGGTTCCATCTGGGTGACCTGAAAACTCATGTGTTAGTTGTATTATCAATATTGGCTGTGTGCTTGTTTCTCCTATGTCTCCTACCCCTTTGCTTGCGCACTATAACCTCAGTTATTGATAGCACTGTGAAGCGGCAGACAGCAACTAAAGTGTTGGCTATGTGACAATATTACCCTATATACCCCAAGATGATGCTGTTACACAAGTATAATATGTGATTTAATTCCCACCCTTTCTAACTTGCGGGTGAGAATAATCAAAGGGGGGAATATGGTAGGCGATGGCCTATATAGATGTGAAAGGCCTGTAAGATAGGCCTGGATTCTAATCCCCACCTTCCTGTTGTTAGAGTAAAGAATTAAAAGTAAAATCAGTTTATGACAAAACTTGCACAATACTTCCATACTAAATGGATACTGTTGAATTCCTCGAGCTAGATATGACCTTGCAGTAGAAGTGTAGTCATAACATAGAACTGTGCCTTTGTTAGATTAGTCTGAGAAGGGTGAACAGGGAGTAATAGCCCAGTGAGGGTCCCCGATTGGATAGGTGCAGGGGACGTTGGGACCAATAGAAAGTCTGCCTGTATCAAACTGTGAAGCTTGTATATAAGGAAGTTGTTCCTGTTCGCCATTGCTCAGTCCTTTGATGCTTGGGCCATGTGCACATTAAACTTGGCTTGGATCCTTGAACTGACTCCGGGTATTATTTGTTGCATGCTATCAGTGCTGCCACAGAAGGAGTGGTAGCTGGAGGAACTAGCTACTTGAAAGCACACTAACAAGACAGAAAAAAAGCACCTTCAAAAGAGTGTTCTTCTCTCCCTTAATATCGCTGTGTCTGTCTGCTTTCAAATGGATGGTTGAAAATTTGGCAGTTAAGGAGTGCCTCCTTAGCAGCAGAGAGAGGGGTAGAGAGAGGGGCAAAGGCAGAGGGAGACCAGCAAAATTCTGCCTTTACAGTTTCCCAATTTGCAACTGCTTTCACTGACCTAAGCATTATTGGAAGATGTGCAGTATCCGTACTTTATTTGTACAGCACAACCAATGGTAGTGGGAAAAGACATGCTACTGTATCTAATCAATCTCTTCCAATGCCTGATAAGACACACTGAAATATCTTTCTTCTAACAATCTTGTTCACATATTGCATGTAACAGTAGCTGTAGGGGTGGGAGGAATCTTATATTACTATATCTATGCCATCCCATGTTCATAAAATACAGTACATAAAGCTAAAAGTTAAAGAAAAGCTAAAAGACATGCAAATCCCTGCTCCAGAGATCTGGAATCTAGTCTAATAGGAGCATTAGCAGAGCAGATGCATTCTTTGTCTCCCTAATCCTTTGAAGACTGTGAGGGCAGGCAGAGTAATTTGGCAGTATAAGGCCCACCTAGACCATGTGCAAGACTGCTAGCACAGCATCTGAAGTAGAAAACTTGTGGTTGCAGTACTTCAGCAAAGTACAAGTCTGTTGATTGGTGCAGATTGCTAAAAGACAAGCAGCCTCTGCTCTGAAAATCTGGGAAAGCATAATTACCTATAACAGGTGATCTCTGGGAAAAGCAGGAATTTAGTCTTCACATATGGGTTCCCAATGTCACCCATATGTGGGGACTACATTTCTGCTTGTTCTTGGAGATTCCAATTTTAGCATGAGAAGGGTAAGTCTGGAAAATTAAATCATTGTAGAAAGAAAGAAAGAGTGAAGGTGAGATCAGTACTGGTGCAAGTATGTAGAAATACACAGGTTTTTCCCTGGGTATTCTTATGGGCTCCTCTAGTCCATCAATAAAGCTAAAGAGAGATGTTTTTCCAAAGAGTGCAGGAAGAGCTGCAGCTTCCGGTACAATTGTGGAAGAATAAGGGGTATGTTTACTAAACCATCTTAACATAGTAGCGGCAATGTTATCGCGTGATACATAACGTTATTGTGTGATAATGTAACATTATCGCGCAATAACATCATGTATCACGTGATAACATCGGCTACGGTGTTAAGGCACACTAACGCTGTGAAATCCGGCTCTAAAGGGTGGAGTAAGGCCTCCCATAGGGCGGAGATAGGGGTCAATGGGCGGAGAGTGGTTGGGGAGAGGCTCCAGGCACACTAACGCTGTGAAATCTGGGTCTGAACACTAACGCCAGTGAAACCCTCGCGTTAGAGGCACATTTGCAGGAGAGAGAAACCATTTCAGTCAGCAATGTACAGCAAAGACAGGAAAACCCAGAAAAGTGATAGTAGTGATACATGTGGAGGAACCACAAAGGCAAATAAACATACAAAATGACCAGAACCACATCTGAAATTGCAATAACCAAGCTGGCCAATAGTGATATTATTGATAAACATAAAGCAACAATACTGACAAAGCGTAAAAAGAAAGATATTATGTTTGGAAGGGTCTATGCTCTGTCCCCCTACAAAGTGAATGATCCCACATTGAAATAGCGGTGATCAGGATTTTTGTCGTTTATATTGGGCAGGTTTGTTAGGGCATGCACATGTGCAGCAACAGCAGAGTGAGCACGTAGGAAAGGGCAACTGTACTGATGTGGTAAAAGGGATACAGGGGGCTGCAGGCGGCACATGCTGTGGTCCAGCAGGGGCACAGTGCGGACTAGGCAGATGCCTAGGTGGCACATAGAAATGCCAAAACTGTAAAGCAGCAAGACAACAACTGACGAGGGACCAACATGGGCACGAGTGTGTGTCCCACAGTGTCACAGGAGATATTACCCAGTAGGTACCCCCAAGGCACATAAAATTGGCAGGCAGTGCCGGGGGGAGCACGCATGTCCATGTAGACACCCCTACCTGAGAACCCACACCATAGGCAGCTTCCTAATAGCACACTGGATGGCCTGGGACTGTGTACGACCAGCACCTCCGGCATAAGGGCATATCAGCATGGTGGCAGAGGGGTGCTGGTGGCGGAGGGGGCAATGGCATCTGCCAACAGCAGACCACAGCCAAGCCTGTTTAGGTGGGTGCCATGCACTGCAACTGACAAGGTCTGTCTGATGAACAGTCATGGTATTCCCAGGGAATGAGCTGCCCCTGTGCCAACAGGTTGGTGCAGTACACACAGCCAATGTGTTCAAGGGCAGAAAGTCACAAGTTCAAATCCCAGCTGTGCTCCTGCCAACCTTGTCTCCATATTTTACCCAGTACTAAACTGTCGTAATAAAGACGGAACCTTTATTGCAGATAAATTAAACATGCCTGAACTGCCTATATTTTACCTTACAGAGCACAGAGACCATAAATATGTGCAATCCCTAGAACATAGTTTCCCAACTGCAGTCCTGGAGGGCCAAACACCATTCAGGTTTCATGCTGTCCCTAATAAATATGCCTGTGCTGCATTTGTATGCATCACCCCCATTGTATGCAAATATATTGCATGCATATTCATTAGGGACAGCATGAAAACCTGAACAGTGTTTGGCCCACCAGGACCAGAGTTGGGAACCTCTGCCCTAGAGCAGCGGCCAACAGGGGCAGAAACACCCACACCCACAGGCTCCACTATCCAAAGCCTCAAGGAGAGTCAGACTGTTGGGCCCTGCGCGGAGCAGCATCTCCCAATACTGGCACCTGCATACCTTAGCAATGCCGTCCTAAACTTGGGAACACTTTCCACATATATGAAAAGGTTGCTATGATTAATTTCAGCTAACAATTCCTAAGTTAAACACGATTTGTTGATAGAGATTCGTCATAGCAACCTTTCTGATATCTGTGGAGTGTGTTTCAGGTATTGCTTCTGACAGTGTTTTCCACCCTGGGGAGTGACCCCAACAGCATTGCATAAACATAGCAATGCCCACACTGTGCACAGGACTAGTGTGGCAGCCAGGGCTGCCACAAACCTCTATATTTGCACAATGCTGGCATAGGTGTGGGAGTGTGTGTATGTCTATCACTGCTTGCACTGTTTCCAGTGTTAGCCTGCCAATGTGCATAATGAGGGGCAAGGTACTGTGGGTATGGCCCGGATAGGGTGGCCTGGGGAGGATGCATCTGCACAAGGTATAGGGCAATGGCTGGGACATTGTAGTGCCCAACCACCACCTGCACGGACAGTGTGGCCACAGCATGTCATGCTGTGAGGTCACTCTCACCCTGACTGAGCAGTGACCATGGCATGGCTAGGTTCCCCCATAATGCTATACAGCATTTTTCTCAAGTGATTTTTATGGGTTCTTTTTTCTGGGGCTCAATCACTGACATACCTGCTTGTGTGTGTGTGTGTGTGTGTTCACATCCCATTTTTGGGTGCACACAATTCCTCCAGGATCATGCACTATATGCTAGTTAGCAGACTGTCTGCAGTTAGCATGTGTATGGCTGGAACACCTTGCAGGGTGAAGACTGACTGTGCTCTCTGCTGGTGAATGTCAGATAGTGGTAGGGGGCAGCAGACCTCTCCAGTGTTCTGCCTGTCTGCCATTGCCTTATGTAATGTGTACAGATTTGCAGTGACTGCCCTGTAGGGTGCCTGTTCCCTAGCAGGACTGGTGTTGATGGTGCTCTCTACTGCCCCCCATTGCAGAGATGTACAATGTGGATCTGTTGGTGGGAGGTCCTGTCCTCCCACCCTGAGCCACAGAGAGCAGGTTCGTTGGTGCTACATAATCTGCTTTTGGGTCCAAACACCTCCCTTCACCTATAACATGTGACCATGGCACCCACACAGGATATGCACTATTCTGGGTGCATCATAGTCCATCAGGGCTAGACGTGACTGGGAAACACAGTTGGACATAGGTGTATTCTAGGTGTGTCTGCAAGGACTACTTATCACATACCGGCGCTGTTGGGGACCTGCAGCATAGCCTATCTCAGCCAAGCCAGGTGCTGCGGACCTGGTGATGGGTGCCCCACCTCACCCTCAGGGTGAGCACAGGACCCACACAATGTCACGGTCGGTAACTACTCTGTGCCAGTAACACACATGGTCAGTTCCCTCTACCAGGTCTAGGTACTGTGGGGGTGCATACCCCATTATGTGATCAGCTGTAGACTGCTGATCCGCATCTTCTGCATTCTTTGCATTCTTCTTCCTTGCCCCCACTCCCTGCCCTCTTCTATTCAGCTTGAGCAGGAACACTCTACCTTCAAGAACAGCCTTAAAACCCATCTCTTTGCCCTTGCCTTCGACCTCCCTGATCCCTGTATGTGACCTTACCTTCTCTTGTCCCCTCTTTCCCTCTCCTCCTCATTGTCCTGTTGTATGAATCTGTTAGGTATGCTTTCCTATCCACTATTGTAATTTCTTTTCTTCTTCCCTTACCTTATGGTTTTCTTTCTTTTGCATTATGTAAACCGCTCTGATGTTTTTCGTTTAGCAGTATATCAAGTTAATAAACATAAACATAAACATCTGCAGTGCATCATGGGTACGGGTGGGTTTGCCTATTCTGGTAATCACAGCAGACAGTTTGTGTGGTGACCTGCAGTCTTTCTGTAGCCAGCTAGCAGTGTGGTAGTAGCTATAGAGATGTAGCCTACTGGTTACTTCAATGACTGTCAAGGCAGAGGTCATGGGTTTGATCCCACAGTGGTGTTATTTAGGAATGCTGTCTAAGACATTTCCTTTTCATTTCAATCAGTGCTGCCAGCAGAAGCACCCTCACAGTGCTGTAGCCTAAGGTGCCTCATAGGCACCCTGTAAAGCACCCTATAGGGCACATTATAGGGTGCCTTGGCAGACAGGGCACTTTATAATGTGACCTATGGGGGGGCCTTATGAGGCACCTTATGTTACGGCACTGTGAGAGTGTTTTTTTGCTGGCAGCACTGATTTAAATTAAAAGAAAATGCTCCAGACAGCCTTTTTAGATTACACCACTGCAGGAGCAAACCCATGACCTTTGCCTCCATAGTCATTGCAGTAACCAGTGGGCTATATTGTTACAACTTCTAGCACTGCGCTGGCATGTATTTAGGGTTAATGCGCGTTAATGTGCCACGGCGCCCACTATCGCACGTACAGATTCTTGCTATCTTAGGACTGGAACGCCCACTCCTTATATGGCATTCTTCACATTATCACTGCAGCTAGCGCCGGTAACATTAAGACAGTTTAATAAACATGACCCTAAGTGCCCCATTTCCATAGAGGGGCAAAGGAAGGTTGACATTTTGCAGGGTGGGTAAACATGAGAGAAGCAGCAGGTGAAGGCATTAAAAGTGATATTAAAAGTGTACTAGCTGAAGAGGGTGTTGGAGAGGTTGTTGTTGGTGTGCTAACTGGTGAGGAGGTAGGAACTGATACTAGTAGTTCCAAGACCAAGAGCGCCACACAGCCGACACAGGTAGAAGGGAACATAGAGGGTGGCAAATCAGGCACAGCATAAGGCACATCATAAACCACCACGCCATCCAAGGCAGGTCATAATGTGCCCCAGAGGGTGGCAGGAAAGGTTGGCACCCTACAAGGCAGCATATAAGGTGCCCCATAAGCTGGCCAAACCTAAGGTGCCATGAAAGATGCCCCAGGGATGCTAAGGTGGCACAGGAGATGGTGCCCAAGGGCACAAAGGTGCCTCAAAGTCACAAGCATGAAATGTATGGCTCAAACACAGATGTAACCATAACACTGCACAGAGCACCAAGGAAAGGCAGTGAACAAGTGATGGAAGGAAGTAGATGACAGAGCTCATGGACCAGCCAAATCTGCATGCAGCCCATGTGGCAGCAGGTAAAGTGGACAAACATATCAGGGGCAGCTGTACCGATGTACAGGGTGATGGTAATGTTCAGTGCAACAATGGCAGTGTGTGGCAGAGGATGGGGATACATGTCCACCAGAGGAGGTAGAGTTGGCAGGATAAGTGCAATGACAGGAGGACAGAGGAGATCAGTGCCATGCAGAGCAGACACAGGAGAGGCAAGCATGAAGAGCCGCAATGCAAAAAAGTGTGCCAGTGCAGGACATGGGGTAGCAGCCTGCACAGTAGGGCAGGATGCCACAGAGCTTGCAGACACAGATAGACTGACAGAAGGATGTTTGGCAACAGTGATGAGGTTATAATGTTCCAGCAGCACAGATCATTACAGATAGGACTGTAACAGGAATGCAAAGTACGTGTGGACGAGAGGCATAACATAATTAGAACAGAGAGGAATCAAACCCATGACTAGTAGCACAAATGGTAATGCACAAATCAGTAGGCTACAACATCAACATGAGTGTCACAGCAAAGGCTGCATACAAGAACACTGGAGGGCACCACACCAAAACACAGCTGGCTGCCAGGATAGGGTAACACCAACAGTCACGAAGATGCAATGCACATGCAGAACAGGTATGTACAGCTCATATCACAGTCAGTAATTGGGACAACAGCCACATATAAACACATGCACACACACACAATGAAATATTATGCAGTGGACATAGCATGCAAAAGAGCAAAGAATCTAAACCCAATGGGCGGCAGGGGATGCTCTGTGGAGTATGGCAAAATGGGGAACAGAACGGAAAGCAAGCATGTGAGACATGAACCTACAAACAGACATGGACCACATCAGATCAACAACAGCAATGCCAATCCCCCCAGCCAACATGGACAGTACAAAGAAAGAGCCGTATGTAACAGCTAATATGCGACGGATAGGCTGCATCGAGGGCATACTGTGGTGTAAGGTGAAAAGATGGAAGGGTGTGCAGAGAGGTGACCAGTCGTCAGGCAGCTCCTGGTCAGGTTAGCACCAAAAAAGGGAAAAGAGAAGGAACATGTGGGACTTGAACCTACAACCTATGGTGCACCAACACATGTCTGCAACCACTACCCCAAATAACCACAGCATGCACAACCCAAATATATCCCCTCAAAGGGAATGTCAGTATGGAAACACATAGCACCCTGTGATGTGTCAGACAGCTGCCACATAGCCAGCTGCCACCATACAAGGATGTGAGCACAGGTGGGCCATGCACATTACCAGAACATAACAAAAGACATGTGTCAGTGTGGTCAAGCAGCAGCAGCAGAGAGAAATGTGGGTCAAACACATAATTTTATTGTTGTCACCAGTAGACATATCGTATATACCGCCTGTCATCATATCAAAGTAGTTGGTTTACAGTGAACAAACTGAAAACACATTGAGCATGCCAACTACCCACATGTCACCCCAAAGTCACTGGCACGTCTACAGATGATGGGAAGGAGAGATAATGTGCCGTAGCTGCATGGTGTTCACTATGCAGTATCCCCCCACCCCCCACTTGTTGCTGCATGTCCCAGGTGCCCTAGTTACATGTAGACAACTAGGCAGTGCATGATGAGGGATCAACACACATCAGTCATGAATTGTCCCCAAAAACATATCCATCTGCCAATTCAGGTGGCAAAAGCCTGAAAAAGCATAAGTAGCAACATGTAAGCAAGTGTACACACAGATATAGATATATATTTCACAGCTACCCCAGAATGCATGATATAGCAATGAAAGCATCAACAATGGAAACCAAAATAAAGGCCAAATGCAAAATGAGGATAAGGTAACAAATACAAGAGGCACATGATCCCAGAGAAGACCAAAAAAGGAACCTCACAGACATGCAGAGATATCACCATGCAGCAGGTCCCCTGCAATGGGTGGTATGGATACACATAGAGCAAGGTACATGGGATACACAAATGAAAGACAAAAACAGACAATCACACTACCACGCTGCAAATGTCATGGGCGAAGGTGAGTGGCGGAACGTCAGGGGACAAAGAGGACTGTGCAGACATGCAATGCTATGTTTGTAAATCAATTTACAGCAGCACAGCTGTACAGTAGCCAAACACAATGACCTGTATATGGAGTGTTAAAGAAAGGTCAAACATGGGCCAGTACCCCACACAGAAGCCACACTGCCACATGCCCTTGTGTACCAACATATGCAGTCACGTGCACATGCACCGTGTAGGGTGAACCATGACACAGTGATGCCCCACATGCACTGTAACTCCCTTGGTGAGGGCAAACATCAATCCAAAATGTTGGCGGCCATTAAACTGCTGTGGTGGTAACAACTGTGTCATGTCCAAGTGCAGGGTAGGCCGACATATACAAGAGTACGTATACAATGTTGCCCCTGTGCCACACACATGGCTGTATGCCCCAGTGACCTCAACAGATGAGGATATCTTGCAGTACATGTTACATACATGGCCAACACACACTAACAAAATGTCAGATGGATGTAGAACATACAGCGACTATTCCAGTCCTGTGATGCAGACATACAGACCAGTACACAGTGTCCATAGTGAAAAGGGCGTCTGCAACCCCACATGTCCCATTAAGACTGTCCATGAATCACTGGGCATACATAGTCAAGTGTGATATCTCAATGTGCCACAGTACTCAAATGGTCATGTGTGTCTTGCGCAATCAACAGGACACCCAGCCAGATCTCGGTAGCAATGGTGTGTTGGACAGGCCTGTTATACGGAAAGTAGCAGTCCAACAGTAATGTTCATCATAGGCATGTGTCCCACTCGCAGAGGTCAAACATCCTATGGCACTATCTCCCAGGGATATTTGAATGGTGTTGTTGTGTCCTGCAACAGGTGGGTGATGTCGCCCATAGATGCACGTAAGTAGAGGTGTCATGTGTGTCCACTGCCCTGTGTCAGAATAAGGACAAACACTGTCATGATATGCTGGATGCAACAGCAGGGCACATTGCAGCCAGTCAAACATCAGGACCGACATAATTAAAAGGCACACAGGCAAACATAACATGATCACAACACAGAACACTGTGCATGTCTGTGGTAAGCTCTTTTGCTGCATGTAACAGTCTGACACATCTGCACAATCTGTGCTGCCGGCAGAAACACCCTCACCTCATTGCCATCACCTACTGCGACCTATAGGGCAGGAGAGGTGTCTGGACCCACATGCGGATCAGGGGGCAGCGCCTACTGACCCACACTCTTGGGACCAGGGTGGAGAGACATGATCTGCCACCAACAGACCCACACTCTACATCTTTTCAATGGCAGCAGTGAAGGGACATGATGAAGGGCTGTGGGACCAGCTACACCAGTCCTGCAGGGTAAGGGCCACCTCCAAGGCAGTGAATGCAGATCTGTTTGTATCACACAGGGCACTGGCAGACAGTCAGTAAGCCTGTATACACTCAGATGCCCCCCACCACTATCTGACATTCACCAGCAGTGGGCACTGTCAGTGTTCACCCTGCAAGGTGCTCCAGCCATACAGACGCTAACTGCAGACAGTCTGAAGAAACTGTGCACCCAAAGGTGGCATGTCAGTGATTGGGCCCCAACTGGGGAAACTCCCAGAAATCACTTGAGGGAAACAGTGTATTGCACTATGTGGGGACCTAGCCATGCCATGCTCACTGCTCAGTCAGGGTGCGAGTGACCCCCCCCCCCCCCAGCATGACATGCTGTGGTCACCGTGTCCCTGCAGGTGGTGGTCAGCCAATACAATGTCCCAACCATTGCCATATGCCCTGTGCAGATGCATCCTGCCCAGGCTGCCCTATCCGACCCATACCCACAGTACCTTGCTCCTCATTATGCACATAGGCAGGCTAACACTGGAAACAGTGCAAGCATTGTGGGCTCCTCAAGGTGTGGCCAGCCACAAAACACTTGATAGACATACACACACTCCCACACCTACTTCAGCATTGTGCAAATATAGAGGTGGTTGGTAGCCCTGGCCGCCACACCAGTCCTGGGCACAGCGCAGGCATTGCTATGGTACTCAATACTTTTGGGGTCATTCTCTGGGGTGGTAAACACTGTCAGAGACATAAACCAAGACACACTCAACAGATATCAGACAGGTTGCTCTGATGGATCTCTGTTAACACATTGTGTCTCATTTTGGGCTTGTTATCTGACATTAATCATAGCAACCGCTTGATATATGTGGAACGTGCTTCAAGGTTTATGACAGCATTGCTAAGGTATGTGGGTTCTAATATTGGTAGATGCTGCTCCATGCAGGGCCCAACAGCCTGACCCTCCATGAGACTTTGGATAGTGGAACTGGCCAATGCTCTGGGGCAGTGGTTCCCAACTCCGGTCCTGGTGGGCCCAACACGATTCAGGTTTTCATGCTGTCCCTAATGTATATGCAGGGGATACATCTGCATACAATGGGGTGGTACATACAAATGCATCTCAAGCATATGTCTTATGGACAGCATTACACCTGAATGGTGTTTGGCCCTCTGGGGCTGCAGTTAGGAGCCTCTGCTCTAGGGACTGCACATGTCTATGGTGAATGTGCTCTGTAGGGTAGACTATAGGCATTTAGGGAGTGTTTATTTTATCTTCACAAAAAGTTCCTTCTTTATTACCATGGTTTAGCACTGGGTAATATGGTCTGGACATGGTCTGCAGGAACCACAGCTGGGACTTGAACTTGTGACCTTCTGCCTTGAATGCGCTGGCGGGGTGTACTGCACCAAACTGTTCCACAGAGGCAGTTCATTCCCTGGGTATACCATTACTGTTCGTCAGACGGTCAGACGTTTTTTGCAGTGCACAGCACCCACCTAGACAGGTGGTCTGCTGTGGGCAGATGCCACTGCACCCCCAACACCGACACCCTTCTGCCACCATGCTGACATGACCTTATGCCGGTGGTGCTGGTGGTGCGCAGTCCCAGGCCATCCAGTGTGCCAGTAGGCAGCTGCCTATGGTGTGTAATCTGGGGTAGGGGTGCCTGCATGGACATCTATGCTTCCCCCCGGAACTGCCTGCCAATGTTCTGTTCCATTTGGGGTATTTGCTAGGTACTGTCCCCGGGGACACTGTGGGACACAGACACTCTTGAGCATGTTTGACCTTGATCAGTTGCTGATATTGCATTACTGTTTCTCTATGTGTCACCTGGGCATCTGCCTAGCCTGCCCTATGCCCCAGCTGCCCCACTGCATGTCACGCCTGCAGTCCCCTTATCCCATGTGCAGCCACACCATAGTGCCCTTTCGTACTTGGGCACTATCTGGTGGTGCAGCACATGTATCACTACTATCACTGTTCTTGGTCTCCCTGCCTTTGCTGCACATTGCTGACTGAAATGGTTTCTCTCTCCTTCACTTTTGCCTCTAACACCAGGTTTTCACTTGCGCTATTTTTCGGACCTTCATTTCACGGCGATAGTGTGCCTGGGGCCTCTCCCCGCCCACTCTCCGCCCATTGACCCCTTCTCTCCGCCCCTGGGGAGCCTTACTCCACCCTCTGGGGAGCCTAACTCCGCCCTTGGTGCACCTTACCGCCGCAGCAGACGTTATCACGTGATAACATCGCAGCTGTGACATTAGCACCATTTAGTAAACATACCCCTTAGGGGTATGTCTACTCAGCCGGGATGACGGTTAACCCAGTCTATCTGCAACTAGGTCCCATGTTATTCAATGGGACCTAGTTGCAGATAGCCGAGGTTAACCTTTAGCTCGGCTTAGTAGACATACCCCTTAGAGACAGAAATACATGCTTTTAAAGTGAGTGAGGAATGGTGTTGAAGTTTGGATGGATGAGAGTGGGAATATTCTTTTGGGGAAACATTAGGGAAGCACATCTGTTATGAGTTAATTTTCTTATCTAGTTGTCCAGTTTTACAGTAGCACTCCAGTGAACTAGTCAACTTACATAAAAGATTTATGAGAGATGTTATCGCAAGAGAGTAGATAATGTTTTTTTAATTGATTTTGTTTAAGAATAGACAGTAGGTAGCCGAAGAACAAAGTCCTTAGAGGAAGACACTGGAGAATAAGAAATGTTAAATATTACGGCCCTTGGGGACCTCTGTTTTCTATTTATAGATTTGTTATTATACACTTCAGTATCTATATTATATTTCTGGCTAGTAGTCTGTTTGGATGCAAAAGATTTATTTGAATGCTGAAAATATTTTAGCTTTCAAAGTCACTGAAGTGATTAGTTTACTTATACAACAGCATATATTGTACTTATTTGAGTCGTGCACTTGTTGCATAATCATTTTTCTAATGGTAAGCAGAGAATTTTGAGAAAAGAATCTTTAGCAAGGGTTCTGCAACTTTAAATAAGGAAATACATTTAATAAAAAGAATGTATATGATCTCACTGGTTATATCTTGCATTATCCTGTGAAGGAAAAAAGCAAAGAAAAGAAAGTGTGAAAATAGTTTAAAAAACCTGTTTGTGGTAAACCCGAACAGAAGAAGGAATACGTTTTCTTTTTATAACCATCAGGGGAAAAAGCATTACAAATTAATCTGTATTTTAATGTTTTAGTGGATCTTATCTTTACCTTGTTATAATTTAATTCTGCCACTGGAAAAATAATAAAATATTACAGTTAATTCTAGAGCGATTTTGACTTGGTATGAATGACAGAAAGATACATAACACATGAATGCACTTACCATTTTCTTGGATGGGTTTAACGCCTGGAATTCTAGTACCCAGCAGGGAAAAGGAATATATGTAAAACCCTTTTGTAAGGATTTAACATCCAGGGAGGATCTCAACTGGCAATTTTTAAAAAGCCTATTATCTTGGCCACTGTTTGAGGATGTGCTCCTGACCCCATAGGAGGATGATACATGCTGTGAAAGGTTATGTAAGGATTAAACTCATGACCAAGTGATACTTAAAAGCAGGACTTTTTGTTTTTATGGGGTACATGAGGTACCAGCACCTTTTCATTGCCTATTAAAACTGACCCATAGTTATAATGTATTCATATAGGGCCCAATATTGAGTTATGCCACCTATTCGCCGCTACGGCACATAGCAGTGTGCGCCGATACTTCATCCTGGATATTCAGTGCTGGGGTCATATGCAGCCCTGGCATTGAATATCTGGGTTTGCCGCACAGCCTACCAGATGCAGTAGATAACTGGGCAGCATAATATTGCATGTTGTCTGGTTAGCTGCTGTGGCTAAAAGATACATGAGGCAAAGGTTTGCCTGTCTTTTAGCCACAGGAGCTTGTAGGGCAGCATGCAAAATCACCACTGCCTTGTTATCATCTGTTACCACCTCTGCTCCTCCCTGGCAGATCCATCTAGTCTGCCCAGCAAGGCGGCAAGAGTAGGTGCCGCTCCGTGCAGGTCACCCCTCCCCATGCCTTTGTTTAGGGGTGTACCCACCGCTCCATGCAGGTCACCCCTATTTGTTGAGATATAAGAGATAATTATGTTTATTTTGATTTATCCTGTTGCTATAAAGGTATTCACTGTGTCGGTCCCATGCCATTTTGAATTTGGTCACTGTATTTGTCCCCACCGCTTCCATCGGGAGGGCATTCTAAGAATCCGCCATCCTTTCAGTGAAAAGGTATTTCCTGACATTGCCTTTCAGTTTACCCACTTTCAGCTTAATGTTATGCCGTCTACTTTTACAGCTTCCCTATTTTTGGAAGAGATTTGTCTGTTCATTAATAACACAGGTACACTACCAAAAAACTGCCTCCAGTTTTGCAACTGATTCCTATAGATTTTGGGGTGCTGAATCCAGGAAAAATAGCCAAAATGTTCCATCACGTCACGTTTTCTTGCAAAATTAGATTTCTTACCCATATAAGGAATGTTCACATAATTTCTTTTTAGCCGACTGCAGTTTATTTTCTTGGCCCAAAATAGAGGTTGTAATGGTTAACTAACTAGAAACACTCCCTCATGATATTTTAGAGTGTTTTGTATTCATTTTATACATTAACAGGACAATTGGGAGGCGGGGGGCTAAATCCAGTACTCGCGCTGGCACATGTTCTTTCCTGTTCGCCTCGCCTCGTTCGCTCGCTCAAACACGGTGGTTACGACATGAACGTTCCTGTCAAATTTCAGTTTCTTGCAAGTTCATTATTACCTTTTGTTTGCTCAGTCGTAATCCAGCTTTATTCCGAAGTGGTTCACTACAGTTGTAGTTTGCAGTGCTGTGTATTTGTGATGGCTCACAGAGCCAGAGGTTGCGTCAACTCTCCGGACAGTTTTTGTTTTATTTGTGGGGAATATACCGTGAAAAAGCGGCAGAGGAACATTTCTGCATTTATTAAAAAAGTATATTTCGCCTATTTCGGTTTGAAGTTAGGCGATCAAGACAAACCGTGGGCTCCTCACAAAGTGTGCAAGACGTGAGGAAGATCTACGCTTATGGATGAAAGGTAAAAACAAGCATTTCGTTTCGGAATACCTATGATGTGGCGTGTGAACAAAGAGACCACAGCAGTGACTGCTATTTTTGCTCTTGCATTGTGAAGGGATACAACTTAAAAATAATAACGTAATAAGTTACCCCAACCTTCCCTCAGCAATTAGGCCTATGCCTCATAGCAACGAAATACCTGTGCCTGAACCACCAAAATCTTTGGATCATATTTGTGTGGACGGTTCTGATCATGATGAGACTCATCAGATGGCTTTTCCCGATGAGTCCAGTACTTCCGAGTTTGAAACTGAACCAGATCCGAAACCTGAACTTTTCTCTCAAGCTGAATTGAATGATTTAGTCCGGGATTTAGGACTCCCAAAAGATGCTGCCCAACTGCTAGGTTCTCGGCTTAAACAGAAAAATCTATTGTCACCAGGAACAACTTTTTATTGGTACCGCAACCGCGAGACACAATTTTTGAAGTATTGCAGCAAAGAGGAAGATTTGGTATTTTGCAACGATATATACAGAGTGATGGAAAAGTTTAAACTCAAGTATGATCCTGCTGAATGGCGGCTGTTCATTGATTCGTCAAAAGACAGCATAAAAGGTGTTCTTCTTCATAATGGCAACACATTTGCTTCAGTTCCTATTGCTCACTCTGTTATTCTCCAAGAAAAATACGAGAATTTGGCCCTGATTCTTCAGAAGATTTGTTATGATGAGCATAAGTGGATGATTTGTGGAGACTTTAAAATTCTATCCATGCTATTAGGGCAGCAATCCGGTTTCACCAAATATCCCTGCTTCCTTTGCTTGTGGGATAGCCGGGCCGCGACCTACACTGGGGGAAAAAAGACTGGCCAATTCGGGAGTATTTGAGACCCAGTGAGAAAAATGTTCTTCATGAGAGCTTGGTACCTCGTGATAAAATTCTATTACCACCTCTCCACGTTAAGTTGGGTCTCATTAAGCAATTCATCAAGTCCCTTCCAAAAGATGGTGAGTGCTTTCGGTACCTTTGCTCAAAGTTCCCCTGACTTTCTGAAGCAAAGCTAAAGGAAGGAGTGTTTGTTGGCCCTGATATAAGGAAATTCATTTCAGATGGAGCATTCGCTGAAACGATGTCTGAGAAGGAAAAAGAAGCCTGGGATTCCTTCAAGGATGTTGTTCTCAAATTCTTGGGGAACAGGCGGGATGAGAACTATAAGGATATTGTTGCCAGGATGCTCAATGCCTTCAAAGAACAAGGCTGTAACATGAGCCTGAAAGTCCATTTCTTGCACTCCCATGTGAACTACTTTCCCGAAAACTTGGGGGCATACAGTGAAGAACAAGGTGAAAGGTTTCACCAGGACATCAAGGACGCAGAGAGAAGGTACCAAGGAAGATGGAACACCACTATGATGGCTGATTTCTGCTGGTTGCTGCTGCGGGAAACCCCAGATGAAAAATACGCCAAGCAGCGCACCAAGAGAAGCATTCGGGGGAAGAAGAAACGGGCCCACCAGGAGATTGATTGACCCAAGAATGACTTTAAAATCTAAACTGTGTTGACAAATATCGTGTTTTTACTAAACTTTGAAATAAAAATTTGCTAGTTATTACCACAGTGTCGGATCTCATTTATTAGAATTTTATTTTCACACCATCGGGTGTTTGTCTTCATGTATTGCAATGGTGCGGTTTGCGTTTTCTATTCTTACATATACCTGTACAACATTTTTTGCACATTTCTTTGCTTTGCTTTGTGTCTAACCTCGCTCTTATATGCTCAATGTTTGTGCACATGTATGTGGCTGTTTTAAGTGCAGACAATTTTGCTACCATCACAGTGTGTTTTGTTGACATTACTCTATTCTTATGTGCTGCCTTGTTACAATTTTCTTTATTCTTATTTGAATAACTACTAAACAATTAGTATAAAGAATTCATCCAAGAAACTTTTATCTCGATCGCACTCAATCTGAAACGTTCACCTCAAACTGCTAACCCAATGTAGCAAAAAATCTGTACGTGATGGAGCAAATTGGTTACCAGATTTGGATTCAGTGCACCAAAAAAAGTAAAAATCAATCGAAACATTAGAGGCAGTTTAAAAAAAAATTTTTTTAGTGTACCTGTGTAATATTTAAGTATTTAAAGGTCTGAATCATATCTCCCCTGTCCCTCCTCTCCTCTAGAGTGTACATATTTAGGTCTTCAAGTCTCTTCTCATACGTCTTCTGGCGCAGGCTCCAAATCATTTTGGTTGCCTTCCTCTGAACCGTTTCCAGCCTTTTTATATCCTTTGTGAGATACGGTCTCCAAAACCAAACACAATATTCCAAGTGAGGCTTCACCAGAGACTTGTACAGTGGCATTAGTACCTCTTCCTTTCTGCTGGTAATTCCTCTCTGTAAGCAATCCAGCAACCTTCTGGCTTTTGCCACCACTTTGTCACACTGTTTTGCCACCTTGAGATCCTCAGAAACAATCACTCAGAGGTCCTTCTCCTCGTCCGGGCACACCAACCTCTTGCTCCCTATCGCATACAATTCCCTTGAATTTCTGCTTAAAAATTCTTAACTGCCAAGCCTTAGACCAGTCTTCCAGCTTTTGTAGATCTTTCCACATGTTATCCACTCCCTCAGGGGAGTCCACTCTGTTGCAAATGTTCGTGTCATCTGCAAAATGACAGACGTTTCCATTCAGTCCTTCAGCAATATCACTCACAAATATATTGAACAGCACTGGTCCCAGGACCGAACCCTGGGGCACACCGCTAATCTCCTTCCTTTCATCTGAGTGAGTTCCATTTACCATAACTTTATGTCACCAAATTATGATCCATATCACCAGAACACCCCAAGCTGTTTAGTTTATTGGTAAGCCTCCTATGAAGAACAGTCTCAAAGGCTTTGCTGAAATCTAGGTAGATCACATCCATTGCATGCTCTTGATCTAGTTCTCTGGTTACCCAGTCAAAGAACTCAATCAGATTTGATTGGTAAAACCATATTGCCTCAGATCATGAAACCTGTCAGTTTCGAGAAAGTCCCTATTCGCTCTTTCAGGAGCGCCTCCATTACTTTTCCCACCACCGAGTTAAGGCTTACTGGCCTGTAGTTTGACACTTCTTCCCTATTACCACTTTTGTCAAGAGTTACCATATCAGCTGTTCTCCAGTCCTGTGGAACTTCTCCCGTCTCCAGGGATCCATTAAAAGCATTTTTTAATGGCCCTGCAAGAACCTCTCTAAGCTCTTTCAGTGTCCTAGGATGTATCAAACACATCATTTTCTGTGAATGGTGTGGTATCTATTCCATTCCCATTTGTATATTTGTCAATCACAGGTGGTCCTTCTCCAGGATTTTCCTTAGTAAAAACAGAAGTATTTGTTTAGCTTTTTCGCTTTTTCGGTGTCACTTTCCACAAATACGTTTTCAGCACTTTTGAGTTCTGCAGTTCCACCTCTGATCTTCCTCCTCTCCCGAATATACCTGAAAATAGTTTTGTTGTCATACTTCACATCTTTAGCTGTATTTTCTTCTGCCTTTGATTTTGCTTTCCTTATTTCTCTTTTTGTCTCTTTTAGCTTTATCCTGTATTCTTTTCTGTGTTCCTCTGTCTGCGAACTTCTGAATTTTGTGAACGCTGTGTTCTTTGCCTTTATTCGTGCAGCTATTTCTTTGGAAAACCAAATAGATTTCCTTTTCCTCTTGTTTTTATTTACTTTCCTTATATTTGTATATTTTGCCCATTTTATTGCCTCCTTTAGTTTAGCCCACTACAGTTCCACTTCCCTTACCTCCTCGCACCCTGCCAACTCCTCCATCAGGCACTGCCATTTTAATGAAGTTAGCATTTTTGAAGTCTAGGACTTTGAGCTTGCTGTGATTGGACTCTGCCTTGGCTTTTATCTCAAACCACGCCGTGTGATGATCGCTGCTGCCCAGATGGGCACCCACCCAGATATTCAACATGTTATCTCTGTTGGTGAGTACTAAATCAAGCACGGAGCTCTCCCTGGTGAGTTCCATCACCATTTGTCTAAGTAATGCATCTTGGAAGGCATCCACAATTTTTTTACTTTTTTCGAGATGTGCAGAAAGAATACTCCAATCCACATTGGGTAGATAAAAGTCACATCCTCCTTCATGGCTATCTTTGCAATATCATAATCAATTTGAATTGGAGGCCTGTAGACTACACCAGTATGTATGAAAGTGCCATCTCTTCTTTCCAATACAAATCCACAGTGCTTCTTCTTTTCTCCATGTCCCCTGCATTTTAGCTGCTTGAATATTGCCTTTGACATATAGGCTACTCCTCCTTTTCTACCATCTCTATCTCTTCTAAATAAAATATAGTCAGCTATGGCTATATCCAGTTCATGTGACTCATGAAACTTCTGTAATGGCCACAATATCCAAGTCCATTTCCATCATTAGGGCTTCCAGGTCAGGAACTTTGTTGGCTAGGCTTTGAACATTTGTGCTCATTGCTTTCCAGCATTTGTTGACTGGTTTGCCTGTGTTTTGCATGGATTTTGTTTTACATGCCTCTTCCCACTTGGCATTTACGTGTGGGTTAATAGTGCAGCTGTTTTCATTGTTATTATATTTTTGTTGGGAGTGACATCCTTAACATTCTTTTCCATCCATCGCCCCCTATTCCTAGTTCAAATGCCTGTCTACATAATGCTTGCATTTTTCACTTAGGATCCATTTTCCTGCAACGGAGAACATAAGAACATAAGATATGCCATACTGGGTCAGACCAAGGTCCATCAAGCCCAGTATCCTGTCTCCAACACTGGCCAATCTAGGTCATAAGTACCTAGCAGTCTCCCCAAAAGGCACAGGTTTGTCAATGCTTGTATTGGGTCAAGCAGTGATATCCTGGGTCCCTTTTGATAATGGTTTATGGACCTTTCCACCAGGAACTTGTCTAAACCTCTTTTAAACCCAGCTACACTAATAGCCTTTTTACTACATCTTCCGGTAACAAATTCCAGAGTTTGATTACACATTGAGTGAAAAAATATTTTCTCTTATTAGTCTTAAATAGTTTACCCTGTAGCTTCATTGCATGTCCCCTAGGCTTTTTATATTCTGATGACGTCCATCAACACAGTATAGCTTCTTGCTGTTCCATCTATTTCACCAGCCACCTATATATCTAAATCCTTCTTCTTTGCATCAGGTTTGGAGCCATATATTAAAGTTGATTATGCGATGCAGTCTTTCTGCCCCCTTACTAAGGACAGCTAGAACTTCTGAAATGCTATAATGTTTGCAATGGGTTTGAGTTTCTCTCCCAGAATCTGGAAGTCCCTCTGAACTGTAGAGGCACTGTTTCTAGCCAGGTCATTTGTACCTAAGTGAATGATAATATCATTTTTGGAATGCTCACTTTCTGCATGAACTATGACAGTAATTTGCTTTGTATTCCTACTGGCTGAAGTGCCTGGGAGGCATTTGATCATCTCTCCTTTGAACTGTGTTCCCAAGTTGGTACCTCTGATAATGGAATCTCCAATAATATTAGTTTCCTCTTTTGTGATAGTTTCTTCATATTTAGTGCATTATCAGTAGGTTAGGCTTTAATTTTCTCACTTAAGGGCACTTCAGTTTCCAATAATTGGGCACTCAAATTTCCCAAGGCAGAGATGGTATTATGCAGGGATATCTCTTGATGGAGATATCCTTGTTACAGGTTGCAACCTACCAGAGTCTACTGTGATCCATTTATTCCTGGGCTGCTTGATTCTTTGTGGGAGTGGTGGTGGATTTTTTTCAGTTTTTACCTAGAGGAAGTGTGTTTAATTGCAGCAAATTCTTCCCTTAATAGAATCAATTCTTTATGCATGGCAGATAACTTTTGACATAAAGGAGAAACTCTTAGGCTCCAAATGATTTTTCTTAGAATGAAGATATCACAGCTATTGTATTTAATACAAGGCATGCTGATTAAGACTGTGATAAAGCAGTGCTAGGATAAGGAGAAAAGGGGAAATGGTGGGTATTGCACCTAATTGGAGGGCAGATGTCAATCTATATGATGACTATATAGGCAATGCAACCCTGGAGTGGGTTGGGTGGGAATTTAAGTGCCCCTGGCCAGTAGACCTTCTATGAACTGAGGGCACACTCAGATCTAAGAAAATATAAACAGGTAATAAATAGGCAAGGAAACTTTATATCAAAAGCAGCCAAAATAGTAAATTTAGAAGCTTAGCTTTGTAGTCTCTTGGGGTTGTGATGGCATTTACTGGATCAGAACTCCTGTTCAGACAGCAGAGGCTGACTAATTAACCACACCCTGTAAGGTGGGTTCTAACAGAGCAATGACATTTTAAACATTCAAATGAAATCCTTCTCCCTTCCCCTATCAAAGGCAAAACTTGAGTCAGGGCCAGCCTGTCCATTGAGCAAGAATGTTGTTTGCACAGGGCCTCGTGTTTCAGGGGCCCCGCACAAACAACATTCTGCACCAGTCCATAGATTTAAAAAAAAAAACTGGCTGCTGCTGCCACTGCCGCCATGACAGTGGCAGAATCAAGCGTCCCGGTGGGCTTAACAGAGCCCGCGCTTTGAGAGCTGATGCCAGGAGGGCTCTGCTGGGCAGGGGGGGCAGGGCCACGGGATGCTTGATTCTGCCGCTGCCATGGCGGCAGCGGCTGCAGCAGCCAGTTTGTTCATTTTTTTAATCTATGGGCTGATGGGGAAGCGGGGTTAGGACTGGTAATGAGCTATGGGGGGGTTAGGACTGGTAATGGGCTTTGGGGGGCTAATACTGGAAGAGGGATGATGGGGGGGTTAGGACTACTAATGGGCTATGGGGGACTATAACTGGAAATGGACTGATAGGGGGGTTAGGACTAGAGGTGGGCTGATGGGGGGGGGTTACGACTGGTAATGGGCTATGGGGGGGCTAAGACTGGAAATGGGCTGATGGGGGGTTAGGACTGGAAGTGGCCTGATGGGGAGTAGGACTGGTAATGGGCTATGGGGGGCTAAGACTGGAAATGGGCTGATGGGGGATTAGGACGTAATGGACCATGGGGGGACTAAAACTGGAAATGTGCTGATGGTGGGGATAGGACTGGAAGTGGGCTGATGGAGGGTTAGGACTGGTAATGGGCTATGAGGGGAGCTAAGACTGAAAATGGGGTGATGGGGTGTTAGGACTCGAAGTGGGCTGATGGGGGGGCTTAGGACTCGTGATGGGCTATAAGGGGGCTAAGACTGAAAATGGGGTGATGAGGGGGTCAGGACTCGAAGTGGGCTGATGTGGGGGCTTAGGACTGGTAATGGGCTATAGGGGGGCTAGGACTGGTAATGGGCTGGGGGTTGCTAGGACTGGAAATGGGCTGAGTGGAACGGGGGGCTTGAACTGCAAATAGTTGATCGGGACGGGGGCTTGGAATGGAAATGGGCTGAGTGGAAGGGGGCTTGAACTGCAAATAACTGATGGGAAGGGGGGCTTGGAATGGACATGAGCTGTGAGGGGAGGGAGCTAGGACTGGAAATGGGCTGAGTGGGGGGGGGAGCTAGGACAGGAAATGGGCTGATGGAGGGGCCAGGATAGGACTGGAAATGGGCTGTTGTGGGGGGATAAGATTGGAAATGGGCTGTGGTGAGGGCTTGGATTGAAATGGACTCATGGAGGGGCTAGAACTGGAAGTAGGCTCATGGGGGGCTTGGATTGGAAATGGGATGAGTGGAGGGAAGCTAGGCTTTGACATGGACTGATGGTGGGGCTAGGAAAGGACTAGAAATGGGCTGATGGGGGTTGGGATTGGAAATGAGCTGATGGAGGGACTTGGATAGGACTGGAAATGGATGGGGGAGCTAGGACTGGAAATGGGCTGATGGTGTGGCTAAGATAGGATAGGAAATGGGCTGATGTGGGGACTAGGACTGGAAATGGGCTGATTTTATTTATTTATTTACAGTTCTTCTATACCGCACTCTTTTTCATCAGCGCGGTTCACATTAAACAAGAATACTCATTACAAGCAACAGGCTGTTGTGAGTTTACATATAACAGGAGAATTCAACTTGGATTATAACTTTGGGAAACCGGGGACTAGAAGGGAGTGGATCCTGGGTGGGGCCGGAACTAGAAGGGAGCTGATTTTGGGGGAGGATTAGAATGGGATGGAGCTGGGAGAGTGAAATGGAGAGGGGAAAAATAGTTTATGTGGGAGGGAAGACAAATCTACAATTGGCTGGGTATTGGGAGAGTAACTGGGGATTGAGGATGGAGGGTTTCAATATGAGTGGATGAAATAGGAATGAGGAAAGAGCAAGCAGAGCCTTCAGCCTATGTGCCCCAAAACTCTGGAACACCCTTCCACCACACATTAGGGCCATCCCTGATTTCATCCAGTTCAGGAAGGCCCTGAAACATCACCTGTTCCTCAAATACTTCCCGGAGAACAAAGAAACACAGTCACACACAAATATCAATAACGTCAGCCCAACCACGTAAACTTTCCTGTCTCAACTTCACTTTACACTTCTTCAATAGATTAACAATACACTATTCAGACTCTATGACACTGTTATGTAAATAGTTGTTTTGTAAATAGTTGCTCCTGTTATCCTGTTATCCAAGTTGGTTTGCCTGTTAACTGTAAAAATCAGATAAATGTAAATTGTCTGAAGTTTCTTGTTCCATGTAAACCGCGCTGATAACGAATAGTGCGGTATATAAAAAATGTTAATAAATAAATAAAATAAATAAAAGGAAAAAGATTAGTATAGTTAAAGCAGATGTAGAGAGAGAATGGAAAAAAAACTAGAAGAGAGAAGAAAGGACAAATGGACAGCAGACGATGGAGAGTTAGCAGAAGACACGAAGAAACCAGAAGAAAGTGGCTGGAGCAATTGCAACTGAAAAAATTGTACAAAAGGTAGAAAAATATCTCTTTATTTTGAATTTATTAACTGGAATATGTCAGCTCTGGGAAATGTACATTATTAACATCTGTGCTTTGTTTAGTACAAGAGGAAATTACTTTATAGATTTATTTCTACAGTGTTGTACATTCCAAGTTTGGCTTTTGGGGTTCCCAGTTTAATTATTGTCTTCCTGTTTCTAAATTGTGATTCCTTGTTTGGTGATGGTCTATGTTCTGCACGTGTAACTGAGCTGAGGTATTCTGTTTATGTAGTTTCTATTTGACATTGCCACTTGTTCTCTTTTCCCAGTTGGTCATGTATTGTTATTCTCTGATATGTATTGGTTTAATATTTGCAGAGTTGCCTTTTGATAGATAGAGTATGGTGCTTTGTGAGTCCTGGTAGTGCTGTTATGGTACGGCGTGTTTGCTATGGGTTCTAAATGGGCAGTGTTTGTAGTAGTTCCTAATGTGCCTGGCGGTTGACAGTGGATTATAGTAATGTAGAAATCTTTTATTCTTTCTTTATCCATACACTCATTAAGAGGCATGTTTACTAAAAGTTAGTGTATGATAACATTATGCAAATGTTTATGCAAATGAGGCCCCCTTATGCAAATGAGGCCCCGCACTGAGTCTCTGCACATGGCCCTGCACCCCCCTTGGGCCGCTCCTGACTTGAGTCTATCTGTAGGTCAGGGATTTTTTTTTTAAGAGTTCCAATTTTGTGGAACGCCCCGACTTGAGAACTTCAAGGGCTGCAAGGGCCCTGATGGTTTTCAACAGCACCACCTGTTGAACCTAATCTTTCTCTCTCTGCTGCTATCTTTCCTCTTTGGGGTAGATTCTGAGCAGAATTGGCCTCTTAACCTCTATGTTCATGGAGTACTTTCCCTTTTTTCTACTTGATTTTATGTAAACCATGTTGTTTTAATAAAGAAAGGTGGCATATACTATACAGTTTTAAATAAATCAGAAACCATTTACAGTATATGGAGAAAGTGCTATTATATCTATAAAAGCAGCTTTACCAATAGGAAAGTGTGATAAATTCACCTTCTCTTCTCATAACAGGATGAAATGTAAAAAGGAATCCATTGTTTTAGATGGCTTTTTTATTTTTATCATTACCGTAAAAAATAAAAGTGAAACATGATGTAGAATATAATTGGAGTTATCACTTTACCAGTAGCATTTTGACCTGGAAATATCTCAGCTTTAGGGAACAATAAATACTGTATATTCAGGTCTAAGGACTCAGGGAATTGAATAAAAACTGTGTTACTGTGCGGGTGAATAACATTTTGTGTTTCTTGCAGCAAAGTGTGCTACCATTTAGCACAGGCAATAGTGCAGGTCTTACACACAATTTTCTACGCTAGTGCGGGTGCAGAATGTAGGAAGGAATCCAACGTAAACATAATCAATATGCAAATACCTGTGCTGATGGCAGCATACAACACATTTAAATCCATTTAACTGGAAGGTGAGGAAGCAAGTAGCTATGCAGAGCAGAAGCAGAGGCATGCACCAGAGGACTGAGCTCATTGCTGGGATTTTAATGTAAAGTCTGAGGAGATGTTAAGGGTTAGCTCATAGGCCTGAGGTCAGTGCTGGTGAGAATTGTATGCTTGTTTTTTCAGCTTACAACACCTGCAACTTTTTTCTGTCTGGATAACAAATTGGGAGGGGAAATGTGCTGGACAGCAATATTATTCTGTGCAGAAGTTCTGTGCAGAATTCTTGTATTGTTTATGCGCCGGCTAGCATTCTACACCCAAACATAAGTGGCAAACATTTTTCATGTGCAGCAAATGGACGCTGCTAACGCAGACTCCTATGCATATGTGCCTGGCTTGCTTTACCGCAGACATTTTGTGCATGGCTCATTTGCATGCTGTTTGCTTACAGCATCGCTGAGCTAAAATTGATTTAGGAAATAGACCCTGTCCTAGAGCTTTAACGCTGGGCTCTAGTGCAGGGTTTCTGCATCAAATCCTTTGTGGGAAGCTCACAATTGGAACAAAGCCATTGCAGAGTATTTTGGTAGTTGTTATTTAGCATAATCCAAATAGCCAGTAGTATTTGTCGTCTTAAGTGAACAAACATAGGAAGTAAGCAAGCCCACAATGCAGAAACTCATTTATAGTCCTTCTAAAATAAATTATTATAATTAATAAGTGAATAAAATGACAGTGGATTTAGAGTTTAATTTGTTTGGATAGCTGCTATATCAGTAGTAGAAAACATGCACGGTCATATGACAAAGTTTGTTGCTCTGCAAAATTTTAATATAGAAATATTTGAAAAATAAAATGTATATTTCCATTTTTAGAAAATTGCTCAACAATTTTGCATGTGAAAGTATACAATGGTACTTTTAGTACATTTTACTGTCTGGTCTGTAGCCATGAGTCACACCCTCTATTCTTGGCTCTCACCTCAAGCATATAAACATAATAGCATCAAGCCAAAATAGACCTTTTGTTTCAGCCTTAAATAAGTATTCTTTTATAGCACAACAAAATAAAACAACAAACTCTACAAGGCATGGTCACTAGAGTGTGCTACCCAGGTAGCACAGGGTTAGCTGGTGGTTTGGGCACCACACTGAAAAGTAGCATAGTGCCCCATGCTAAAACTCCCACTGCCCAGATATCACATCTACGGGTGGCACATGGGTGGGGCATGAGCATTCCCACTACGGTGCTATTACAGCAGGTTTTCAAAGTCCATACGGCTGACACTTGGTGGGAAGCAACTATCACCAGTAAAATGGGTGGTAGAAGTTGATCCTCATGGTGGCTTTCACGCAGTGAGCTGTGCTTATTTTAAAGTGATGGTTGTCCCCACCTCTGTATCTAGCGCAGCATACTATGCTAATAATGTGCCCAAACCCACATTATTAGCATAGAGCTTAGTAAACATAGAAACATAGAAAAATGACGACAGAAAGAGACCAAATGGCCTATCTAGTCTGCCCTTCCATATCAACAACTACAACAGTCCCCTTTTTACCTTTAGAGATCCTCTGTGTTTGTCCCATGCTTTTTTGAATTCAGTTACTGTCCTCATCTCTACTACCTCCACTGGGAGACTATTCCATGGATCCACCACTCTTTCCGTAAAGAAAAATTTCCGCATATCACTCCTGAATCTATCTCCTTTCACCCTCATCCCATGTCCCCTCGTAGCAGAACTTGCTTTCAATCAAAAGAGGCTCTCCCCCTGTGCATTTATGCCATGGAGAAATTTAAACATCTCAATCATATCACCTCTATCTCGTCTTTCCTCTAAGGTGCACATATTAAGATCCTTAAGTCTGTCCTCATATGTTTTATAGTGAAGCCCACTAATCATTTTAGTAGCTACCCTCTGTACTGACTCCAACCTGTTTATATCCTTTTGAAGGTGAGGTCTCCAGAACTGCACACAATACTCAAAATGAGGTTGCACCAAAGACTTATACAGAGGCACTATCGCCTCCTTTTTTCTGCTAGCCATTCCTCTCCGTATGCACCCAAGCATCCTTCTAGCTTTTGCCATCGCCTTTTCTACCTGTTTAGCTACTTCAAGATCATCAGACACAACCACGCCGAGGTCCCACTCTTCTTTAGTGGACAAAAGTACTTCACCCCTATACTATATTTCTCCCTTGGATTGCTGCAGCCCAAATGAATGACCTTGCATTTTTTATTTATTTATTTATTTTTATTTTATTTATTTTCATTTCTTTTATACCGCGCTATTCAACATCAGTGCGGTTTACATAGAACATAAAACATACACATTGCATATAATGAAACAGTATTTACAGGTAACAGGAACTAGAACTTGGATAACTTGGGGTAACTATTTACATCAGATTTTCATATTGTACAAGCTAAACTTATAAGTGTCTTATAGCGGAGGTTTTGTCATGATATCTATATTAGACTGTAGGTGACGTTACTGTACATTACTGTTTTTAACATTAAATCCCAGCTGCCAAATTCTAGACCATTCTTCAAGCTTAGCTAGATCCCTCCTCATGTTATCTACACCTTCCTGGGTTTCTACTCTATTGCAGATTTTGGTATCAACTGCAAAGATGCAAACCTTACCCGACAGCCCTTCCGCTATATTACTAAGAAAGATGTTAAAAAGCATTGGACCAAGGACAGATCCCTGTGGCACACCACTGGTAACTTCCTTCTCCTCAGAATGAGCTCCATGCACCACATGGGGCCAGGTGCTGCCAATTTCCAAGATGGCGGACCGAAAGTAGGAGTGTGTAAGCGGTGCTCCCACTTTGAAAGATACCAGGAGGTGGTTTTGAGACCATTAGACCACCAGTTTAGTTTTGTTTTAAGTGGGATGAGGAGTGGGATGGGGAGTGGGATGTTTTGGGGCCACTAGACCACCAGGTTAGGTTTTTTTAAGTGGGGTGGGGGTTCTGGGGCTGCTAGACTACCAGGGACTGGCTGTCTATTGGGGCACTGGTCCCTGGCAGCATTTTGATGGCATTGGGGACTTTTCCCGATGCCCTCAAAATCCTGTCAGATCTGATATGCAAATTAGCCATGCAATGCCCGTTTCTCTGGGAGAGCATGCTAAACCAGTGTCGATTTCTTGTGCGCCTGTGTTTGGCTTGCTCTCCCAGTGTAATGCTGCCATTTTGCTCACAGTTTAACACATGGCTCATTTGCAAATGAGCCCCTTTCTACATAGCTGTGCTTAAGTTGTGTGCCATCGGTACCCTGCAAACAGTTGCATCAGTGCCCACTTTCTACATCGGCCTGTTAGTAACTTAAAGTCTCAACTTGCTTTATATTGTTATTTATTGTTATTTACAATAGGTAACCCTTATAGTCCTAAAAGGGTTACCTAGCAGCCTGCTGTAGAGGTTTTAAATTGATTTCTGTTAGATTTAGGTGCTCTAAGCAGGCAAATAGAAGCTTGCATTAGAGGTTTTAAATTAACTGCTGTTAGATTTAGGCGGCCCCTAGAGTCTTAAAAGAAAAACAGACAGGTAGGCTTTTCCCCAAACCCCCCCCCCCACACCAACTCTCACCCACCCCAGCATATCCCTTAATTTATAGCTAGTTTTCCCAATTAAGAGAGAAAGTGAAATTTGACACCACAATCTATTTTCATCAAGAAGTGATTACTCCTTAACAGATAATAATCAATTAATAGGAAAGCAAACAAAAATAATAGCATTAAATATACCAAATAATTCTAAAGACTTTTATATTAGTTTAGTTATCCTTACTCCTATAATAACTAAACTCACTACAAAGATGCAGACATCAGTCTATCAGAGAAATGGGGCTACCTAGTCTTTTGCATTGAATGCCACATGTATGATTATCTCCCATTTGGGGGAGATCATATGTATGTACTCAGGGCAAAGAGCTCCTGTCTCCCAGAGAATGACTCTGATCTCTTGAGGCTAGAGTAGCAGACTTGGAGGAGCTGAGGAAGACATTGAGGTATAAAGGGGAGACCTACAGGGACACGGTAGAAACGTTGCACTGCCAGTCTGGCAGCCTCAGTGCCACCTTGGAAGAAAGAGAAAAAAAGGGACTATAGTAGCTGATATGGAAGGACAGACTAAATAAAGTCTTTTTCAGCCATCATGTTTCTATTGCCCTGTATCGCTCCAAGTTGAAAGCATACCTCAATCACTGTGTTCAATTCTGGTCGCTATATCTTAAAAAAGGATATAGCAAAATTAGAAAATGTACAGAGAAGAGTGACAAAAATGGTAAAGGGGATGGAAAGGCTCTTCAACTTGGAAAAGAGACTGCTGAAGGGAGATATGATAGAGGTCAATAAAATAATGAATGGGGTAGAACAGGTAAATGTAGATCAGTTGTTTACTCCTTCAAAAGTACAGTAGAAGGACTAGGGAGACACATAATGAAACTATAAGTAGCACATTTAAGAATAACTGGAGAAAATATTTTTCACTCAACGCATAATCAAACTATGGAATTCATTAACAGAGGATGAAGGTAAAGCTATTAGTGTTGTTGGATTTGAGGTTTGGATGAGTTCCTGGAGGAAAAGTCCATAAACCATTATTAAAGAGGACCTGAGAAATCCACTGCTTACCCATTGAAAAAGTAACATGAAATCTGTATACCTTTTGGGAACCTGATAATTACTTGTGACCTGGAATGGCCACTGTTGGAAACAGGATACTGGGCATGATGGACCTTTGGTCTGACCCAGCATGGCATATTTTATGTTCTTACGTTCTAGAGATCACCTAGAAGAAGAGCATCATCTTGGTATAGCAGGAAATGATCATGTAGGCAGGTCCTGAACTCCAGGGGATTCAATATCCTCTCACATTGAGGCAGTATCTCCAGGGGCTTCCACCAATGAGGGAAGGGTTAGGACAACCATTCCAGTTTGTGATTCAGTCATTGGAAATATAGATAGTTGGTGGTTGGTGAGGGTGAGGATTATTTGGTCACTTGCCTGCCTTGTGTGAAAGATACGGACCTCATGAATTACTAGATAGGGGGTCTAGACAGTACTGGGGAGGAACTGGGTGCCTTGATACATGCAGGTACCAATGGCATAGGAAAGTATGGGAGGAGGTTCTAGAAGCCAAATTTAGGCTTTGGGGTAGAAAGTCGAAATCCAGGATTACCAGTCTGCATAACCCAAGAGGCAGCCAGAGCTCCAGAATCTCAGTGCATGTATGAGAAGGTGCAGGGAAGAAGGCTTTAAATTTATCAGGAACTGGGCAATATTCTGGGGAAAAGGGGACATTTTCTGGAAGGATGGGATCCACCTTAACCAGAATGGAACCAGACTACTGCACTAACCTTAAAGGTTGCTCAGTCTTCTTTTTAAAATTAGCTATCGGGGAAAAGCCAAGAGTCACTCAGGAGTGCATGATTAGGAGTAATGTATCTTGGAAGGAAACTATCAAAACAGGGAGGTTACAGCATCCCAACAGAGAGGATGCAATAAAGGTAAAAACATTCCAGGTGCTTTAAGTAAACAGCAGACAGAGCTGAAATATTCTAAATTGCACCTGTCAACTGAAATGCAGGTTGTCAATATGAATAAAAACATACTTTGATTGCCTGTATACAAATGTTATGAGTCTAAAAAATAAGATGGGAGGGTTAGAATATATAGCAATAAATGAAGAAGTAGATACAATTGGCATTTCTAAGACCTGGTTGAAGGAGGATAACCAACGAGACACTGATACCAGCATACACATTTTATCACAATGATAGGGTACATCAAATTAGTGGATTGGTGGTACTAGGGAATCAAACAGGATAAACATTTTAGAGGAAACAAAATGCACTGTACAAATTTCATATGAAAAGGGGAAGGGAATAGAAGTGGGGTGTACTATCATATGCCTGGTCAGAATGAACAGACAGATTATGAAATGCTAACAGAAATTAGGGAAGCTAACAAAATTGTCAACACGGTAATAACGGGTGATTTCAATTCCCCTTATATCAACTGCAGGAATATCACATCAGGTCATGCTAGGGAGATAATGACTGCTTTATGGAGCAGCTATCTCAGGGACAGGCACAAGGAGGAGCTATTTTTGACCTAATCCTTAGTAGAATACAGGATCTGGTATAAGAGGTAACAATGCTGGGATCACTTAGCAATAATGATCATAATATGATGCAATACAATGTGTGCTTTCAAGTCAAAGCTGACTCTTGGTGACCCAGCAGCCCCTATGTTTTCTTGGCAATGTGACCAGAAGTAGATTGCTAATCCTTTCTTCTGTGGCAATGGAGGGCTAAGTGACTTGCCCAGGGCCACAAGGAGCACTAGTGGGAATCAAACCCTGGTCTCTTGGTTACCAAACCAGTGTTCTAACCATACATGGAAGGAGAACAGCAAGGAAATCTATTATAGAACATTTAACTTTCAAAAGGGAAATTATGGAAAATGAGGAAAATGATTTAGAAAAAATTAAAAGGAGCAGCTGAACATTATTTAAAAATACCATCTTGGAAGCCGAGAACAGATGTATTCCATGCTTTAAAAAAGGTAGAAGGAGGAGGCGGAGCCAGCTCGGACACAGCATGGAGGCGTAAGATTTGCTGTCCCGGGCCCCCGACACTCAATCCTGCTTTTCCCCCGATCATCGTTTGCCGTTGAGAGGTGATTTTGTGCTAAAGGAGGGTCGGAAGATGGCTGGGAGCAAACAGACTCACCTAGACTTTAATTCCCCTGCGACGACGGGGTCTAAAAGAACCAAAACGGACCCTCTCTCGCCGAACATAATGGCGTCACAGCCGACGGCCTCGGAGGGGATGCAAGAACTTCTGAAGGAAGTGAAAGCCATACACTGCCAATGGGGATTCGCTCATGGAACTTCAAGCGGATCTGAAGGAACTCAGCACACAATTGCAATCTCTCACTACCAGGGTGGACAAGGTAGAGTCGGCAGTGGCCGGCCACCAGGAGCAACTCCAGAGATTTTCTCCTGCCTTGCGCAAGATCCATTGGCTCGAGGAGAACCTGGAAGATATGGGCAACAGGGCCAGGCGCAACAATATACGAATCGTCGGCCTAAAGGAAGGTGCGGAAGGCAGCGATCCGATACAATTCCTGGAGGGTTTTATCCCTAAGCTGTTAAACATTGAATTTGCCCGCCCGCTGGAAGTTGAGAGGGCGCATCATATTCCGACTTCCCCCAACCTACACGGCAAATCTCCGCGGCCTTTCATCTTCTGCTTGCTAAGGCACCAGCAGGTCTCTCAGATTTTTGCTGCGGCCAAAGCGCGGCAGCCTTTACAGCATGAAGGGCAACGTGTTTTCTTCTACGCCGACTTCTGCAAACGCACGGTGGAGAAACGGAAACAATTTCTGGCGATGCGGCCTAGACTACAGCGCCTTCAAGCGAGGTACGGCTTATTCAGCCCTGCGAGGTTTAAGGTCACTTTGAACAATGCCACCAAGTCGTTTGATGACCCTGTGGCCTTACAACACTTCGTTGAGGAACAGGAGGCTCTGCAGATGCAACAAAACTAACGGACTTGTGGGTTGGAGTTTGCAGTGAAGCTTAAAGTGAATGGGGAGACTGTTTTGTTTTGGTATCCCAGCGACTGGGTCCCTTCACTTTCTCCTTCCTTCGTGGCACGGACCTATGGCACCTTTGGTTCGTCTGTTTATGGAGAAGGGGCGTAGTGGGGCAGTGTACCCTGAAGGCCTACCACCAGTCTGCAGAGGGTGGGGTTTCTCCCTGCCGGATGGGTAAGCTGCTCATCGGCATTCTGTGCCCCAGGATACGGATGGTACTCTCTATAATGTTTCTGTTATCCTGTTCTTACTTACAAATATGATGCGGGACTTTAAGTTATTGCACCCTCTTTTAGACTCTTTTAAGGGTCGCCTCCACATTGTTACTTGCTTTTGTGTGTTAAGATCCTATCTATCTACCTGTTTGTTCCTGTTGCTGAGGTTTGAACCGGTAGCAGTGCTCTTGGGGAAGGGCCTTGAGAGATGTCCTTCTGGAGGGTAAGAATGGTGGTGCTAGTAGGTTTCTGGGATGGCAATTAGCCTTTATGTTAAGATGGGGGTGGGTTGTGGGTCAATGGGGGTCGGGGCTGCCCTATGCGGTAATAGTGGTCCAGCTGTCTGACCCAATTAGATGGGTTGTATTTTGGTTTAAATTTTGTTGGATGGGGGTGGGGGACTGGCTCTCTGGGGACCTTTGCAACCTGTATTACGGCATTACTCTTCCTGACTCCCATGGTATCCTAATTATCCGGGGGGGTGGCTAGCGGGCTGAGGATTGTATCCCTCAATGTGAAGGGAATCAAGTCTCCGATAAAGCGCAAAAAGATTCTAGCATATTGTAAGTGACAGCATGCCGATTTGATTCTTCTGCAAGAAACGCATCTCTCTCCACAAGAAACGATTAAGTTAGAGGACAACCATTATAAGTTAGTGGGATCTTCCCCAGCACCTGCTAAGAAAAACGGGGTCGCTACGCTGATGAGTTCCTCTCTGGCTTTTCAGTGTTTAAAGGCGAGGCATGACTCTGATGGGAGGTGGGCCTTTTCACATCTAAAGGTAGGAAAGGTACATTTATACCTGTTGAATGTTTATGGCCCCAATAAGGACGATCCCGATTTTTTCCGTGACTTGAGTGGGGTTATCCAGAAGGAGAGTGGGGCTCATATAATTATGGGAGGCGATTTTAACTTGGTTAGGGACCCCTTGGTTGACAGGAACCGTGGGAGGGTAGAGCGTCCCCTTCGCGCGAATGTAGCGCTTACTGCTCTCATGGACTCTTGCGGTTTAGTAGATATTTGGAGGCTGCTCCACCCCAGGGAGAAGGAGTTCTCTTTTTTCTCTCCACCGCACAAGTCCTCTTCTCGTATAGATTTTTTCTTGATATCTAAGCCTCTGGTCTCGGGTAACTGCGACGCCAGAATCTTAAGCCAGACGGTCTCTGATCATGCGGCCATATCATTGTCGGTTGATATTGCTGAGCTGGAGTGACCCAGCCGGGCATGGTCATTCAATAGGGCGTTTCTGGCAGACCCTAAGTTCCAGGAGGAAATTCGGGCTGCTATAACTTCATATTTTGCTAACAATAAGGTTGGGGATACTGCTAACTGGGCCTGGTGGGAGGCTTGGAAGGCCTCTCTCAGGGCTTCACTCACGAGTTATAGTATCAGGGAATCGAAGAAGCCAAAGGCCCAGTTAGAGGCTCTGGATGCCCAAATTCGGGCAGGTGAATGCCTGTGGATTCAACATCAGGATCCTGGACTTTTGTCTCGACTGCAAAGGTTAAGGTTTCAGTTTAACGAGGTGCTTAGTGCCGAAGTGGAGCATCTACTGTTAAAAGAAGCGGCTCGGTTCCACGTTGAGCGGAACAAAGCTGGAAAGCTCTTGGCAAATAGGGTAGGGGGTAAGCAAGCCAGGGCAAGAATCGTTTCTATCTGTGATGATAGTTCTGCTCGTTTAACTCACAGCGATCAGATAGCAGGTGAGTTTTCCAAATTTTATAAGCAGCTGTATTCCTCCGAACTGACGACGGACATAGCCGACTTCTCTAGCTTTGTTGAGAATTTAGCACATCCTATTTTAGGGGAGTCCCTTGCTCTGCACCTTGGCAAACCTATTGCGCAGGATGAACTCATTCAGGTAATAAAGGCTTCCCCTTCGGGGAAGGCCGCGGGACCGGACGGGATCCCCTCGGAATTTTACAAGGTTTTTAGCTCCGATCTGGTTCCTCATATGTTGGTGTATTTTTCGGAATTAGAGAAGGATCACTCTTCGGACGGGCAACTTCTCAGAAGCTGTTATCTCGGTTCTTGAAAAGCCAGGTAAAGACCCTAGCCATGTGGCCAATTACAGGCCCATATCTCTCCTGAATGCAGATTATAAGATTTATGCCAGTATCTTAGCTAAGAGACTCGCTGCAGTTATAGGGGAGTTGGTCCACCCAGACCAATGTGGGTTTGTGCCTGGGAGATCCGCTGTGGACAATGGCCGCCTTCTCTGCAACCTGTTGGAGAGTGTATCGGCGGATAGTATGCCGTATGTTGCCCTTTCTCTGGATGCAGAGAAAGCATTTGACCGGTTAGAGTGGCCGTTCCTATTTTTCGTCCTGAATTGGTTCGGGTTGGGAGACGGCTTTATTAACAAAGTTAAGATACTATATGCCAATACATTTGCTCGCATTTGTGCGAACGGCACACTGTCCCGCCCTTTTCCCCTCCATAGAGGCACCAGGCAGGGCTGCCCTCTTTCCCCCTTGTTATTTAACCTTGCGCTGGAGCCTTTGGCTATTGCTATCCGACAGAACACAGCCATTCAAGGTGTAGCGGTAGGGGACACCCAGATAAAGATCTCAGCCTATGCCGATGATATCCTTTTGTTTACTCAGCCGGCGGAGATTCGGCATATCCTAACCCTGATTGACAGTTACTCCAATGTCTCTGGCTACAAGATTAACTGGTCTAAATCAGTGGCTTTCCCTTTAAATAACTATCCCTCCGCGCTTGAGATGGCGCCCTTTCCCTTCAAGTGGGAGACGGATAGCATAAAATATTTGGGAACGTGGTACAATGCCTCGATTGATGTTATGATCCAAAAGAACGGGGAGGAGCTACTGCACCTGATCCGACAAAGGTCTTTGTCGTGGTCCCCCTTGCAGTTATCATGGTGGGGTAGATTGGAAGTAATTAAAATGACTCTAGTACCCAAGATCAATTATGTATTAAGTATGCTCCCTTTTTTGCTTCCCCCTCCATTATACAAAAAACTGGAGAGCAACCTTTTGCATTTTTTGTGGAATGGGCGCCCATCTCGCATAGCTGCAAAAAAACGTAAAGCCCCTAAGGAGAAGGGCGGGGTCCATTTCCCTGACTTCTTGGGGTATCACCAGGCTTTCCTTTTAAAGCAAGGGGTGCGATGGTTGGTTCTTGGGGAACAGGAGGTCCGGCCTTCGTGGGTGGAGGTGGAGGCTCGCTTAGCCGCGCCTTACCCCCTTCCTAACTTACTAGGCTCAAGGCACCCGGAATGGACGCTCGTTGGGCGGGTGATCCGGTCCACGCAGGAGGCTTTTTAAATCTGGCTAATTTGCTCGCTGCGGAAGATCCTCCTTCTTATCAGATTCCGCTTTGGTGGAACCCACGATTCCGAATTCGGGGTAGGATGTTTGCTTGGAAGAAATGGCAAGAATCTGGTATTTGGTCCTTGGGACAGTTGGTTGGACCGGATGGTTGGAAATATTTTGCCTCCTTAAAGGGGACGTTCTCCCTCCAAGATTCCAGTTTTTTAAAATGGGTTCAGCTTAAACATTGTATAGAAGCCTCTAACATCAGTGTGATAAAGCTCGCTCCGGAAGGGAGGTTATTGAAGGGACTGAAGGATATTTCAGATCAGCCGGGAGTTGCCTCTAAACTTTATGCCTTGTGGAGAGATTATGCCGCTGACAGATTCATAGGGCTAGCTCGGGTGTGGGAGTCTGACCTGTCTCGTCAGATCCCTCCTTCCAATTGGAAAATCCTATGGGGCCCCATCACTCGAGTTTCCCGTTCAGCTGCAATTACACAATCTTTATTTTTCTTTTTGCACAGGGCATTTATCACGCCAGCAAAGCTAGCCAAATGAGACAAGGATGCCACGGGTAGGTGCTGGTCATGCCAAAGGGCGTCTGGCACCTTTTTCCACATGTTTTTTGACTGCCCCTTAGTGCAGCAGTTTTGGCGACAAGTTTTGACCAAAATAGGTTGTGTTTTAAATCTCCCCTTGGAAGGGACGAAAGACTTGATTTTCTTTCGGTCTTTAGAGCTTCTCTCGGACAAGTTTAAAGAAGAAAGTTTCCTGCTAAATTATATGCTTGCCATTGCTCTAAAGACGATCCTGGAGCATTGGAAAAGCTTTCAGGGTCTGAGTTCGGGAAAGTGGTGGCATTTATTTTGTTATTACTCTAAGTTAGAAAAAACCTACAGTAAGCTTCATCAACCTGAGAGCCGGGAGTTGAATTTTACGAGATGGTCCTCGCTGGATCAATATGTCGCCCGCTCTCAGGTGGGAACTGGAGTTCTTTTTGAGAGCCCTTTGTAACTTTCTTCCCGAGGTTCTGTAGGACTTGGTTTGAGGGAGTCGGTAGAGAAGCCTCCGTTTCCCAGAGGGCCAGGCGGGTGGGTGGCGGGGTGGGAGGGGGGACTCATTTCTTTTGTGCTGTACGTTAGTTATTATTTCTAGTTTTCTTTTGCTTTGTTGGTTGCCTTATATTGTAATTGTACTGGTTGGTGTATGTTGTTTAAAAGCCGAAATAAAGAACTTAAAAAAAAAAAAAAAAAAGGTAGAAGGAATGCCAAACGACTGTTGACAAGGTTTAAAGGCGAGGTGAGAGAGATTCAAAAAATGAAAAAAGCATCCAAATGAAGAAAACAAGAAAAAGTATGAGAACTGGCAAAATAGATGCAAAGCATTGAAAAGGCAGGAAAAGAAAGATTTTAAAAAGAAGCTTGCTATGGAAGCAAAAACTCATAATAGAAACCTTTTCAAGTATATTGAAATCTAAAAGCCTATGAGGGAGTAAGTAGGACCATTAGATGATAGAGGAATAGAAGGGGCACTAAAGAAGGAGAAAACCATAGTAGAAAGGCTAAATTAATTATTTGCTTTGGTCTTTAATGAAGGAGATATAGGGGAGATGCACATGTCAGAAATTATGTGTAAAGGTAATTAATCAGAGAACTTGAAACAAATCTCGGTGATAGTAGACGATAAAATAGGACAAGTTGACAAACTAGAGTGGCAAATCACCTTTACCAGATGTTATACACTTCAGAATATTGAAAGAACTCAAAAATGAAACTGCAGACCTACTATAACTAATTTTTAAACTATCATTCAAATTGTCTATGCAACCTGAAAACTGAAGAATGACTATTGTAGCATCAATTTTTGAAAAGTACTTTGAGTGATGAGCCAGGAAACTACAGACCAGTGAGCCTGATATAAATATTGGGTATAATGGTAGAAACCATTATAAAGAACAAACCTACTGAAAATATAGGTTTAATGGGAGAAAGCTAGCATGAATTTAGCAAACAGAAGTCTCACCAATATGCTACATTTTTTGAAGGTATGAATAAACAGGTAGGTAAAGGTAAGTGGTGGATATAGTACATCTAAATTTTCAGAAAGCCTTTGACAAGGTCCCTCATAACAGACTCTTGATCTGTGCAGGGCCCACTGCTTTTAACATATTTATTAATGTTTTTGGAAATGGAGAAAACAAATCAGATTATCAAATTTGCAGACAATTCAAAATTATGCAAAGCTGCCGCAAGAGAATTGTGAAAAATTGCAAGGCTGGGCATCCAAAAGGCAGATGAAATTTAATGTGGACAAGTGCAAAATTATGCACTTAGGGGCATGTTTACTAACGCACACTACATTTTTTGCACCACATTAAAACAGATTGGTACCTTTCCCTAAAAAATCTGTGCGGTCTGGGTAGCGCACATATGGGTGGCACCTGGGCAGTGTGCGGGCATTCCCACTATGGTACTGCTAGCGCAGGCGTTGAAAGCCCATACTTAGCAGGTTCCACCAAAAAATAGAAAAACCCAATCAAAGAATCAAGCTTAATACAGTATCTATCAAAACCCAAAAGGGAGTGCATTCATTCAATTATTTGTTTAGGTTTTTATGGTAAATCACAATTTATGTTTTCCCTTTCTCTTTTATAGTGCACTACTGTGGAAAAGAAAGTAACATAGTAAATGGAGGCAGATAAAGACCAGTATGGTCCATCTAGTCTGCCCAGTAAGATGGCAAGAGTAGGTGCACCTGCCGCTCTGTGCAGGTCACCCCTCCCCATGTCCTTGTTTAGGGGTGAACCCATTGCTCTGTGTAGGACACCCCTGTTTGTTGAGAAATTGGATAGTTAAGTGAATTTTGAATTTATCCTGTTGCTGTAAAGGGATCCACTGTGTCTGTCCCATGCCATTTTGAATTCTGTCACTGTATTTGTATTTGTATGGCAATTGTAGAACTCAACAGAGATTTCCAGTGTGTAGCAAGACAAGACAAGGAGATTTACTACGATGACGCATGCAAGGAAATAAAATCATAAACTATTAATGGAAGAATAAGATTGGCTTTCCTAAAGCTATGAGAGTTAAAGAAAAAATTCCAGCCTCAAATGGAATGCTACAAAATGCTGAAGGATCCATGTTGAATGTGCTGAGAAGAACAAGAAAAGGTGGAAAGAATATACAGAGTTATTGAGTTAGTATACCATAAAGGTCAAGTGGACCAACAGCCATTTCAACCTGTACCTTATGATCAGGAACCATTTGTGATGAAAGAAGATGTCAAAGCAGACTTGAAAGCCTTATCAAAGAACAAAGCCCCCACAGGCAATGATGGCATTCCCATCGAAGTATTACAGCAATCGGATGAAGCTGTTACCATACTTACAAGGCTCTGCCATGAGATTTGAAAGACAAATTCATGGCTAACTGTCTGGAAAAGATCTGTGTTTATACCAATACTGAAGAAAGGTAATCTGACTGATTGTGGAAATTATCACACGATTGCTCTGATCCCACATGCCAGCAAGATTCTACACAAGATCATTCAGCAGAGACTACAATCATATCTGGAATGAGAACTGCCTGAAGTGCATGCAGGGTTCAGGATACGGCAAGGAACAAGAGACATCATCGCGGATGTAAAATAGATCCTTGAAAAAACAAAAGAATACCAAAAGGATATCCATATGTGTTTTATTTACTACAGCAAGGCTTTTGACTGTGTAAACCATTAGAAACTCTGGGCCTCATTAAGAAGCATGAATCAGCAAAGGTGTAGCAAGGCTGCATTCTTTCCCCCTACCTCTTTAATTTATATGCAGGACAAATCATCAGAGAAGCAGGACTGTATGAAGACTCATCAACAACCTTCACTATGCTGATCGTATCACATTACTGGCTGAAAGTAAAGATGATCTGAAACATTTGCTTCTCAAGATCAAGGAAAATAGTCTTAAAATGGGTCTGCACTTTAACATTAAGAAGACAAAGATCCTGACAACTGACAAAAAATCATTAAGTTCATCACTGATGGAGAAGAAATTGAAATAGTTGACAACTTTAGCCTATTTGGATCAACAATCAGTAAAAGAAAGGAATAGCAGTCAAGAAATCCGATGACATATTGCTCTTTGCAGAATGACTATGAAGGACCTAGACCAGATTCTCAAGAGTAGAGATGTCTCTCCATACAAATATTTGACTTTCCCAAGCCATGGTATTTTCAATAACATCATATGGATGCAAAGGTTGGACAGTGAAAAAGATAGACAGTAAGAAAATTGATGCCTTTGAATTATAGTGCTGGCGACGAATACTGTGTATATCATGGACTGCCCAAAGAAGAAAACAAAACAAAACAAGCCCCAGCTCACCAAGCCTATCATGTGATAGTAATGCAGAATCAAAATCAAAACCAGAATATCTCAATGTGTACACTTTCTTTTTGTCGGAAAGACCTTTCAAGAGAAAGCAGGAAGGAAAACCTACCCCTCGCTGAGGTCAGTCCTTTTTATCTTAAAATGCTTGAAAAACTTATCTTTTTTAATCTTTGTTTAATCTTTGTTAAATCAGCCAGCTCCGAATTCTGGAAACACAACGTGCCACGTTTCGGGCCTTCTATCCCATCTGCGGCCCTGCATCAGGTGATGTATATCGAATCCTTAAGGGTGGCTTCTAATAAAGTCCCATCCATTAGGCTTATAAAGAGTGGCGAGTGACGTCTACACTCACATGGAGATCAATCAGCCAATCAGCCGGCAGAACGTAGCAAGCATGTGATAACAAGGGGAAACCCACAGTAAGGGAACCCCTATGATGTCATTGTTATCAGGTCATATATGGAGTTGAAACAGCCACTAAATCTCCACGGCATAATATGCACTAAAGAGGGAAAACCCCTCCCAGCAAAGATTGCTTTTGAAACATTGTGTCCATTTGTCAGCAGTCTAAGAAATAGTCTGCCATTCCACAGAAACATTTAGTCCACGAGGTGAAACAGTATCCAGGAGGAAAATCCACCGCTGTTCTGTACGTTGCAATTTCTCAATTCGAGCACCCCCCCGGGGATCCTGAGGTATGTGATCGATAACTCGCCATTGTAATTGTTGAAACAGATGATTATTTTGCAGGCAGTGAGTAACCATAGGCGCCGAGCAGGTTTTGGTACGTAGACGGGATGCATGCTCTCCTAAGCGGACTTTAACTGGACTTTAACTGGACGAGTAGTACGCCCAACATAGAATAACCCACAGGGACAAATGATAAGGTAAACCACGAACGAAGAATCGCACGTGGTATGCCAATGGGAACGGTAAGAGACAGAAGTAAAAGAATTCTGCCAAACCGGTCCTGTCAATGCCATATCGCAATAATTGCAAAGACCACAGGTATAATGGCCCGGGTTTTCATGAGAAGTGGGGGGGCGATCAGAAGGCCAAGTAGTTCTTACTATACGATCCCGGAGATTTGATGCCCGAGAATAAGCTATTCTCAGCCGTTTGCCTGAGAAATAAGGGTGAACTGACAGCACTGGCCAATATCGCCGAAGAATACAGACTACCTTCGGGACACCCACCAAATATGGGAGAATACCCGTAAAAGTCTCCCCTTCGGAATCATCCATGACAAAGTTTTCTATCGGCAAGTATTTGGCATTGCCATGGGGGCCACTGTGGCCCCCTCGATTGCCACAATTTACATGGCAAATTTTGAGGATACATATGTCTACACCTCTCCTCTGTTTCAACATGTAAAATTTTGGCGTCGTTTCCTCGATGATGTGTTTTTTCTGTGGTCTGGTTCCTCTGGGGAATTACAGCAGTTTTTGAGTTCTTTAAATACACATTCCCCACATATCCAGTTTACCGCTATGTTTGACAAGCGATCTATTCAGTTTCTGGACCTTACTATCTCTCTGTCGTCAGAAGGGATCACGACAACTTTATTTAGAAAATCTGTCCAACGGAACACCTTACTGAGATTCTCAAGTTTTCATCCCATACCGCTTAAGCGGGGTCTCCCTCCCTTTTGGTCAATTTCTGAGGTTGCGTCGCAATTGTTCATCATTGGAGGACTTTCAGAAGCATGCTGCTGATCTACGGGAACGGCTGACAGCGCGAGGTTACCCTCTCTCATTGATACACAGAGCGTATAAACGTGTCCAATTTTTTCATCGAGAATGGCTGTTTTTTCCCCGCTCTCCCATGGATGATTCCGAAGGGGAGACTTTTACGGGTATTCTCCCATATTTGGTGGGTGTCCCGAAGGTAGTCTGTATTCTTCGGCGATATTGGCCGGTGCTGTCAGTTCACCCTTATTTCTCAGGCAAACGGCTGAGAATAGCTTATTCTCGGGCATCAAATCTCCGGGATCGTATAGTAAGAACTACTTGGCCTTCTGATCGCCCCCCCACTTCTCATGAAAACCCGGGCCATTATACCTGTGGTCTTTGCAATTATTGCGATATGGCATTGACAGGACCGGTTTGGCAGAATTCTTTTACTTCTGTCTCTTACCGTTCCCATTGGCATACCACGTGCGATTCTTCATTCGTGGTTTACCTTATCATTTGTCCCTGTGGGTTATTCTATGTTGGGCGTACTACTCGTCCAGTTAAAGTCCGCTTAGGAGAGCATGCATCCCGTCTACGTACCAAAACCTGCTCGGCGCCTATGGTTACTCACTGCCTGCAAAATAATCATCTGTTTCAACAATTACAATGGCGAGTTATCGATCACATACCTCAGGATCCCCGGGGGGGTGCTCGAATTGAGAAATTGCAACGTACAGAACAGCGGTGGATTTTCCTCCTGGATACTGTTTCACCTCGTGGACTAAATGTTTCTGTGGAATGGCAGACTATTTCTTAGACTGCTGACAAATGGACACAATGTTTCAAAAGCAATCTTTGCTGGGAGGGGTTTTCCCTCTTTAGTGCATATTATGCCGTGGAGATTTAGTGGCTGTTTCAACTCCATATATGACCTGATAACAATGACATCATAGGGGTTCCCTTACTGTGGGTTTCCCCTTGTTATCACATGCTTGCTACGTTCTGCCGGCTGATTGGCTGATTGATCTCCATGTGAGTGTAGACGTCACTCGCCACTCTTTATAAGCCTAATGGATGGGACTTTATTAGAAGCCACCCTTAAGGATTCGATATACATCACCTGATGCAGGGCCGCAGATGGGATAGAAGGCCCGAAACGTGGCACGTTGTGTTTCCAGAATTCGGAGCTGGCTGATTTAACAAAGATTAAACAAAGATTAAAAAAGATACGTTTTTCAAGCATTTTAAGATAAAAAGGGACTGACCTCGGCGAGGGGTAGGTTTTCCTTCCTGCTTTCTCTTGAAAGGTCTTTCCGACAAAAAGAAAGTGTACACATTGAGATATTCTGGTTTTGATTTTGATTCTGCATTACTATCACATGATAGGCTTGGTGAGCTGGGGCTTGTTTTGTTAGGTTTAGATAATTCTGCCCTGTGCTGGGGTTTTTTTTGGACTGGACAAAGAAGAAAACAGTCAGTACTAGAGGAGATCAAATCTTAGAAGCTCAGATGACAAGACTTCGACTTTCATACTTTGGACACATCATGTGAAGACAGAGATTGTTAGAGAAAGACATAATACTTGGAAAGTAGAAGGTCAACTCAAAAGAGGAAGGCCGGTAATAAGATGGATTGATAAAATAACAGTAACTATGGGTGCCACTATATCAACAATGAGCCACCTGACTGACGACCAAACACAGTTTAGGTCAACTATCCAGAGGGTCACCATGAATCAACACCGACTCGACGGCACTTAACAACAACTGGAGAAATTAAAATTTGGGTCACTCCACGATGACGCCTCAGTTGAAATGCCGTAGTGTCAATGGTAGTGCTGGGGTGTATGCAGGTACACAAATGAACAAGATACTGTAAGTGTGCCTGTATGAACCAGTTTGACACTAATAATTGTATAAAGAGCTTACAACAGTAACAGTTAAAATACTGATTAAAGGAGGTTTGGGCTAAAAATTATTTTCTCTTGCCCGACATTAAAAATTGCTCACAGGATTCTGAGATCTTTTTACTCCTAGTCTTTATATTCTAATTTGGGATGAATAAGCATACAAATCATTGAATGAATGTACTCCCTTTTGGGTTTTCATAGTTCTTAGCAGGTAGCAACTACTGCCAGCACAATGGCTGGTAGTTGCTTCCCGCATTGGTTTTAACATGGTGAGCTGCGCTAAATTCAGCAGTATGGAAGAACAACCCAAACTATAGTTACACGATGCAAGTTTCCATATTAGGAGCCACCACTCAGGAAAAGGATCTAGGTGACATCGTGGATGATACATTTTAATCCTCTCCGTAAGTGCACAGCACCAGCCAAGAAAGTTAATGGAATGCTAGGAATTATAAGAAAAGGAAGAGAATAAAACAAAAGATATCACAATGCCTCTGTATCGCTGCATTGTGAAACCACACCTTGAGTATTGTGTGCAGTTCTGTTCACCACATCTAAAAAAAAGCTGAATTGGAAAGGTACAGAGAAGGGCAATGAAAATGATAAAGGATACTCGCATCATGAATGGTTAAAAAAGTTAGAGTCCTTCATCTTGGAGAAGAGATGGCTGAGGTGAGATATAATGGAGTTGTATAAAATAATGAGCTGAGTAGAACAAATAAACTCAAATCAGACTTTTGCTCCTTCAAAAAGTCTAAAACTAGGGGACATTTCATGAATCTACAAATTAATACATTTCAGATTAAATGTAGAACATATTTTTTTATTCAATGCTTATGTAATTAAGCTCTGGAATTTGTTGCCAGAACATATAGTAAATGCTGCTGGGTTTAAAAAAGGTTTGGACAATTTCCTGGTGGAAAAAGCCATAAATCATTATTAAAGTGACCTGAAGTAAATCCACTGCTTATCCCTAGGATAAGCAGCATAGAATCTATCTACCTTTTGAGATTCTCCCAGGTACTTATGTCCTGGTTTGGCCACTGCTGAAAGCATGATACTGTGCTTGAAGGACCATTGGTCTGATCCAGTATGGAAAATCTTATGTTCTTAAGGCTTCACCACAGCCCTGCCAATTTGATCTCAACAGGATTGCTTTCATGCTGTGTTATAGGCTGCAGGTACTTCTTTCTCTGATTCCATCTATAAGTATCTTATCTGAAATGCTAAAATAGGGTTTATCCAGGTAAGACAGTTTTCTTTATCCTTCAGTCTATTTGTATCTGCAAGATGATTTATATATACATTTATCTCTCCCTGCTCCTTAACTTCCACACTAGTAGGATGAATAGTTAATGCCAATAAGATAGTGTATACAAAGTGATCCATCAACATTGCTATTTAGGGAATTTGAGCAGTGTTTCTCTTTCGTTTTGAAACTTGTAAATATAAATAATATTGGGTCACTTTTGCATTCTTGCCCTATTCTGATGCATCTAGGTAGAGGGTGTATGTTGTCTGTTCCATGACAAGCTCTCATTTTAAAAGGTAATATTTTAATGTCTCCAGTATCTGCTTGTGGCAACCTTTATGCCTTTGTTGTATATTTCTAGTCATGGGAAAAGACTGTATATTAGAGGTTCCCTCCGAATTGGAGGAGGAATGCTCTGTGATGTACTTTTGAAGCATCAGTTTACACAGTAAACCATTTCTTAATATCATATGTCAGTAGTATTTGGTCTAAACAAATGTCTATTTGAAGAGCTATAATTTATGGTTCTGCTTCTTTTTCTGTATAACCATCTCCTGAGCCCTTACTTTAGTTTCAGTCCCTTTGTAATTCAATAACATAACATAATACTCTGTAAAACAATGCATAAAACACTGCATGCTCTAATTAAGACCTAAGAATGCTCTCATTTATTAAAATTATGCTATGATTACTTCTCTATGGACTGCACTTTGCCTATCTGCGGTTCACTCTAATGCATATTTTATCTGAATATTTATCGCCACTGTGCAGTGCTGTGTACATCTTTTAGTGGCATAAAAATGATACAAATAGCTTATTTTTGATGTGTGCATACATTTTTCATTGACTGTTAGATGGGTTTATCCTAAAATGTCTAACATAGTAACATGGTAAATGATGGCAGATAAAGACCAGTATGGTCCATCTAGTCTGCCCAGCAATATGGCAGAAGTAGGTACACCCCTTCCCATGTCTTTTAGGGAGTAGGTGCACCCCTACCCATGTCTTTGCTTAGTGGTGCACCCACCAGGAGCAGGTACACTCCTCCCCATAGCTTCACCCCTCCCCATATCTTTGTTTCTTTGTTTGTTTAGGGGTGAACCCACCGCTCCTCCCACATCGCTCCATGTAGGACAACACTATTCGTTCAGAAATTAGGTGGTTCAGTTTATTTTGATTTAATCTTGTTGCTGTAAAGTGATCCACTGTGTCTGTCCCAGGCCACTTTGAATTCCGTCACTGTGTTTGCCCCCATCACCTCCATTGGGAGGGCATTCCAAGCATCCACCACCCTTTTAGTAAAAAAGTATTTCCTGACATTGCCTTTCAATTTACCACCTTGCAGCTTCATGTCATGCCCTCTAGTTTTACAGTTTCCCCATCTCTGGAAGAGGTTTGTTTCTTCATTATTTTTCTTTAAGTATTTAAAGGTCTGAATCATATCTCCCCTATCCCTCCTCTCCTCCAAAGTGTACATATTTAGGTCTTCAAGTATCTCCTCATAAGGCTTCTGACGCAGGCTCCAAATCATTTTGGTCGCCTTCCTCTGAACAGCTTCCATTCTTTATACATCCTTAGCAAGATATGGTCTCCAAAACTGAACACATAATTCCAAGTGAGGTCTCACCAGAGACTTATACAGTGGCACTAGTACCCCTTCCTTTTTGCTGGTAATTCCTCTTCGAATGCAGCCCAATATCCTCCTGGCTTTTGCCACTGCCTTGTCACACTGTTTTGCCACCTTGAGATCTACAGAAATAATCACACCGAGGTCTTTCTCCTGCTCCGTGCACACCAACCTCTCGCCCTCTATCGCGTACATTTCCCTTGGATTTCTGCTATCCAAGTGCATGACACTGCACTTCGCATTAAATCTTAATTGCCAAACATCAGACCATTCCTCCAGCTTTTGCAGATCCCTCCTCATGTTAAGCACTCCCTCGGGGGAGTCCACTCTGTTGCAAATTTTCGTGTCATCTGCAAAAAGACAGACTTTTCCATTCAGTCCTTCAGCAATATCACTCACAAATACATTGAACAGTGCCAGGCCTAGGACCGAACCCTGAGGCACCCTGCTAATCACCTTCCTTTCATCCGAGTGAGCTCCATTTATCATCATCTTCTGTCGTCTGTCAGTCAACCAATTTCTGATCCAATTTACCACCTTGGGACCCATCCCCAAACTACTGAGTTTATTGATAAGCCTCCTATGAGGGACAGTAACAAAGGCTTTGCTGAAATCCAGGTAGATGACATCCATTGCGTGTCCTAGATCCAGTTCTCTGGTCACCCAGTCAAAGAACTCAATAAGATTTGTCTGGCAAGATCGTCCCTCGGTAAAACCATGTTGCCTCGGATCCTGTAACCCGTTGATTTTGAGAAAGTTCACTATTCGCTCTTTCAGGAGCGTCTCCATTACTTTTCCCGCCACCGAGGTAAAGCTCACGGGCCTGTAGTTTGACACTTCTTCCCTGTCACCACTTTTGTGTAGAGGTACGATGTCAGCCATTCTCCAGTCTTGAGGAACCTCTCCTGTTTCCAAGGATCTGTTGAAAACATCCTTTAATGGCCCTGCAAGAACCTCTCTGAGCTCTTTCAGTATCCGGGGATGTATCCCATCCGGACCCATGACCTTGTCCACTTTCAGTTTTGCAAGTTGTTCTAAAACCTCATCCTCTCTGAATGGTGTGGTACCTTCCTCATTCCCATTTTTATATTTGGGAGTCACAGTTTGTCCTTCTCCAGGATTTTCTTTAGTAAAAACAGAGCAGAAGTATTTGTTTAGTAATTTCGATTTATCAATGGCATTTTCCATGAGTACGTTTCCAGCACTTCTGAATCCTGCAATTCCACCTCTGATCTTCTTCCTTTCCCGAATATACCTGAAGAAGGTTTTGTCGCCACACTTAGGGGCTTGTTTACAAAGCCGCGGTAGTGGTTCGCGATCGCGATCGCAGCCGCGGCCCCATTGAAATCAATGGGGCCGCTGCTCCGATTACGATCGCAAACCGCTACCGCGGCTTTGTAAACAAGCCCCTTAATATCTTTAGTCATCTTTTCCTCTGCCTTTGATTTTGCTATCCTTATTTCTCTTTTTGTCTCCTTGAGTTTGATCCTGTATTCATTTCTGTGTTCTTCTGTTTGCAAGTTTTGAATTTTGCGAAAGCTGTGTTTTTTGCCCTTATTTGAGCAGCCCCTTCTTTGGAAAACCAAATAGGTTTCCTTCTCCTCTTGTTTTTATTTACTTTTCTTACATATTTATCTGTTGCCCCTTTTATTGCCCCTTTTAGTTTAACCCATTGCAATTCCACTTCCCTTATCCCCTTCCACTCTGCCAGCTTGTCCTTTAGGTACTCGGCCGTTTTATTGAAGTCAGTGTTTTTGAAGTTTAGGACTTTGAACTTGCTATGATTGGATTGCACCTTGGTTTTTATCTCAAACCGCACCGTGTGATGATCACTGTTGCTCATAGGGGCACTCACCCAGACATTAGACACACTATCACTGTTGGTGAGCACCAAATCCAGCGTTGAGCTTTCCCTGGTTGGTTCCATCACCATTTGTCTAAGTAACACATCTTGGATAACGTCCACAGTTTTTTTTTTTCTTTCCAGATTTGCAGAAGGAGTAATCCAATCCACATCGGGTAGATTAAAGTCACCCAATGTGATTGCTTCCCCCTTTGTTGCTATCTTGGCAATATCTATAATCAATTCGTTATCTATCTCTTCAATGTGAGCCGGAGGTCTGTACATTACAGCAATATGGATGACAGTGCCATCTCCTCTTTCCAACATGATCCAGAGCACTTCTTCTTTTCCCCGTGCACTCTGCATTTCTGTAGCTTTGATATTGCTTTTGACATACAAGGCTACTCCTCCCCCTTTTCCATTTTCTCTGTCTCTTCTGAATAGATTATAGCCAGGTATGGCTATATCCCAATCATGTGATTCATTAAACCATGTTTCTGTAATGGCCACAATGTCCAAGTCCTTTTCCACCAGTAGGGCTTCCAGGTCCGGAAGTTTGTTGGCTAAGCTTCGAGCATTTGTGCTCATTGCTTTCCAGCATTTAACTGGCTTGTGCGTATTTTGCATTGATTTTATTCTACCCACTTCTTCCCAGTTGCTTTTGATGTGTTGTTTAAAAGTGTGGTTGTTTCTGTTATTCTGCTTTTGCAGGGGGTGACGTCCAAAACTTGACCTTCCCCATCTGTCACCCCCTTCTTCTAGTTTAAATGCAAATCAACATACTGCCTGAATTTTTCACGTAGGATTCTTTTCCCTGCGACAGAGAGGTGTAGTCAATCAGCACAGTATAGTTTCTTGTTGGTCCATGTGTTTTCCCAGTAGCCAATAAATCTGAATCCTTCTCATTTGCACTAGGTCTGGAGCCATATATTAAAACTGTTAATGTGATTTAGCCTTTTTGCCCCCTTACCTAGAACAGGTAGAACTTCTGAGAATGCTACAGTGTTAAAAACGATCTTGAGATTGGAAGTCCTTTTGGACTGTAGAGGCATTATTTCTAGTCAGGTCATTTGTACCCAAGTGGATGACATCAAGTTTGGAGTGTTTGCTTTCTGCGCTAAGTACATCAATAATTTGGTTTGTATTACATAAGAACATAAGATATGCCATACTGGGTCAGACCAAGGTCAATCAAGCCCAGTATCCAATCTAGGTCATACATACCTAGCAGTTTCCCCAAAAGACACAGGTACCGCAATGCTTGTACTGAGTCAAGCATTGATATCCTGGGTCCCTTCTTAATAATGGTTTACGGACCTTTCCTCCAGGAATTTGTCCAAACCTTTTTTAAACCCAGCTACACTAACAGCCTTTACTATATCCTCTGGTAACAAATTCCAGAGTTTGTTAACACGTTGAGTGAAAAAATATTTTCTTTTATTGGTCTTAAATAGTTTACCCTGTAGCTTCATTGCATGTCCCCTAGTCTTTCTTTTTTATTTTATTTTATAGAGTTTATTTAATGCTTTTACACCTCCACACCACCAACCATTTACATAACAATTAATAACAAAATAATCCATCTTAACCCACCAAACTCCCCCCTCCCCCTCCCCCTCCCCCCGTGCATCCTTCACCCACCCTTCCCCCCACCCCCCTGTCTCCTTATGGTCCATTAACTAAACAAGCTCTCCAATGCTGGAGCAACGATTGCTACTAAAATTCTCTTCCCAGATAACAATACTAGTAATATTTTGACAGAGCTGCAAACTCGTCCAAATACCACCATTTATCTCTGATAGGCAATGCCTCGTTGCTTGTTCCTACTTGCACGCCCTTCAAGATTCGTCGACTACTGGATGCCATCAGTTGGTCTTGCCATTTTTCATGCCTCACATATAGGCATAACAGGTTCCACCACAAGATAGCATCCAGTTTCGTCGAGTCCTTCCAGCACATCAAAATCAATTTAATAGCCACAGCAAGCATAAAATTAAACAAGAACACTTTATCATTTGATAACGACAAGGTACTATCATTGGAGCGCAAGACTATGGTTCTCCAATACAACTGTCCATCAAGATATAACACCTTTCGAACCCTGTCCCATACCTGAACCCAAAATCTCTGAACGTGAGGGCAGCTAAACATCATATGCTTCAAAGTACCCAGAGCCTCCCCGCATGACCAACACCTGTTACCCACCTTCGGATCCCACTTAGACAACCTTGCAGGGGTGATGTATGTTCTATGAGTCAAGAAAAACAAGGACTGGGTTATCGCCGCCCCTCTTGAGACTCTGCCGACCTGCTTCCAAACCCTCTCCCACAGTACCGGTGACACAGGCGTCTCAATATCCGCTTCCCAAGCTTTTCCCAAACCTGACAGCCAAGAAGAAGTCCCATCCCTAAGTGTGGCATAAAAATTCGAGCTTACCCCTTTCCCGGCAGAGCAAGCCTCTATTGTTCCTAAAAGCTTCCACTCTGGGGATAAAGAATCCGCTACAAGTCCAGCTTTCGACAAACAATGTACTAATTGTACCCATTGAAAGTAGCAAGTATTGGGAAGCTTAAACTCCTGTTGTATCCGTGCAAAGGATTTCCACTTACCAGCATCGAGGAGTTGGCTGAGCGTCCAAATACCACCACCATACCAAGCTTTCCAGGCTACCACCTTGTGTCCAATTTTAATACGGGTATTAAACCATATCGGCATCTGCGACGAAGGGGGTGTACCAAGGCCCAACTTTTGCTCCAAAAGCCGGAAGGCCTCTTGTGTACTCCGGACCACTTGGCTAGCCCTAAGCGTATCCGGCAGTACCATTCCAATTAACAAGGATACAGGAATGGGTGCCACAATTCGCTCTTCAACCTCAACCCACGTAGGTCGCCATGAAACAACATCTGGGGAAAGCCATTGCACTCCTTGTTTGAGCTTGAAGGCTTGGTGGTAGTTTTGAAAATCTGGAAGTTGAACCCCTCCAAAACATTTCTTAGTCGTTAACTTCCTATAGGCAATCCTCGGAGGTTTGACCTGCCACAGAAAAAGGCTAAGTGCTCTCTCAAGTTTCTTATAAAATTTAACAGGTATAGAGACAGGCAACATCTCCAAAATGTAATTGATCTTTGGGGCCAATACCATCTTTATGGACTCTACTCTACCCCACCACGACAAGTGTAAGGGGGACCATTGCAAGGTAAATTGTTGTACCATTTCCTGCAAAAGATGGATATTCACCTCCACGGTCTCATCCAAGATATAACTGTACCTCACCCCAAGGTACTTAATCGCATCCGATGCCCATACAAAGGGAAACGAGGCAATCATATCTTTGAAGGTCAGTTTATTCAAGGGGAACGCAGTCGACTTTGACCAATTGATCCGATACCCGGATAATTGAGAATAATTGCCAATCACCCTTAAGATTTCCGCTAGCGAGGAGGGGTGGGTAAATAACAGCAGGTCATCCGCGTAGGCAGAGATTTTAACATGCAATTCCCGAATCTCCACTCCCGAAATCCCCTGCGAGTGCCGGATCAAAAGTGCCAGGGGTTCTAAGGCAATATTGAACAAAAGTGGGGATAAGGGGCAGCCTTGTCTCGTGCCCCTCTGAAGGGCAAACGAAGTAGACAAAGTATTATTTACAAAGATGCGGGCAGTGGGATTAGTATAGAGCACTTTGACAAACCGCAGGAATTTATTTCCAAAGCCAAACCAATGCATAGTTTGATACAAAAACGCCCACTCCAACCGATCAAAAGCCTTCTCGGCATCCAGCGAGAGGCCCACCAATGGAGACTCAGAGCCCTCCGCCATGGCGATGACATTCAACAAAAGCCAAGCATTATCAGACGTCGACCGGCCTGGAACAAAGCCACATTGATCCGGATGAATTAGGTCTGGAATAACTTTTACCAGTCTCCGCGCCAGAACCGACGAATACAGTTTATAATCGGAATTTAACAGAGAGATAGGCCATAATTTTTCTACCTTAAAGGGGTCCCTACCCGCTTTTTCCAAGACAATAATTGTGGCGTCATTGAAGGAACCAATAGTAGGCATTTGCTCATCAAGCCGGACAAAGTATTCCATCAAATGTGGTATTAACTCTATTTCAAAAGATTGATAAAATTCCGACGGAATCCCGTCTGGCCCGGTCGCCTTCCCCTTTGCCATCGCTTTTAAAGCCTCTTGAATTTCACCCGCTGAGAATCCCTTATCCAACTCCGACACTTGGTAGGAGGAGAGGACTGGGTGTGGCACTTCAGCCATAGTTTCTGAAAGCTCGCTGCCGCACATTCGGTTTCAGAGCTATACAAGCTTGCATAAAAGGAGCGAAAAGCTTCTGCTATCTCCGCGCTTTTCGTCAAGTCTGCCTGAGAGTTCCCCTTGAGAGCCGCAATCCTGTTTCTTAGGGATCGAGGTCTCAGCATCCTCGCTAGCCTGCTACCTGCCCGATTGCTTTCCACATAATATTTAGCTTGTTGAGTCCCTATATCCTGCTCAGCCTCTTCACTTAATAAAAGATTGTACTGGTATCTCAACCTCTGAAGGCGTAACAAAATCACGGGGTCCGATCTGGATACCAACAACCTCTCACCCGCCTTAATCTGAATATCCAAAGCAGCTAGCTTGGCCTTCTTTGCTCTATCTAAGCCAATCGTGAAACTCGTAACCTGAGCCCGGGTGAAAGCCTTAAAAGCCTCCCACCAGGCCCAGCTCGAGGTATCAAAGTATTCCCTAATCTTCTCCCACATATGAACTTGAAAAGCATTATCACCTAACAGGGATCTGCGGAAAAAGAATCTGTTGTTCCCCACCCCATCTTCCCCATCCCTCAAAACAAAAGTGATAGCCGCATGATCCGAGATATGCGTTGCACACATATCCACCTTAGCCACCATGGGCAGCAAAGTCTTGGAAATAAGGAAATAATCTATACGGGAATGGGAGCCATGTGGGAGGGAGAAAAAGGAGTACTCCCGACTGGTGGGATGCTTAACCCGCCAGACATCTGAAAGGCCTGCCCTTTGCATGATAGATAGGACTACCGGGGTGGCTTGATGACGCCTGTGTGCCCGGAATGGGGTACAATCCAGCAGAGAGTCCAAAACTAAATTGAAATCCCCACCCACTATAATCTCATAAGGGGCGAGAGAATGTACTTCCTCTGCAATCCTTTGAAAGAATCCAACATCCACCGAATTGGGGGCATAAATATTCATTAAAGCCACTTGTTTTCCTTGAATCTGCAAAACTACTGAAGCCCATCTCCCATCAACGGCCGCTCGAGACTGTACCACCGTATAGGAGAGGCTTCTCTTGATCAAAATGGCTACCCCATTTTTCTTTTGCAAGGCTGCCGAGTGAGACGCAAGGAGATATTGGCCGAGCCCAAGCTTTCGGGATTCTGAGGAGCCGAGACGCGTTTCCTGCAGCAGGACTATGTCAGCATTCTCTTTTTTGCAATATAACAGTATCTTTTTCCTTTTAATAGGATTGTTTATGCCCTTCACGTTCAGAGAGAGAAATTTACAGGATGACATGGGACAAGGTTCGCACAATTGGCACATCCCTCCCAGACAGTTTGCAACCCCATTCATTACCATTACATAGCATCCTAGCACTTCCCAAAGAAACTATACCACAAGGAGACAAAAACCTACCCCTAAGGGGAAAAAACCTTGGGCGACCCAACACTTACCCAGATACAACCCAACCCAACCACCCCCAACCATCATAACCAAAAAACATTAAGCACTCCCTCAGACACAACAGTTAGTAATAACAAGCCCACATGCCAACCCCCCATCGAGGTCAGGCTCAGACCCGTGGCACAAGGTTCCACTCATCACCGAATTGAGCCACAGTAAGGGCCTCCGCGAATAGAATCGTAGACATCACTGCCATTCCACACAGTCCAAAACACCAGCAACAGTCCGGTCATAGTCACCGCTCCGCACAACTTCTGCACTCCTCCTCAGCGCATAACCGCGGCTTCTTGCTCTTCCACGTAGGCCTGCAGCAGATCTGGATCTTCAAATGTCCGCGTTTGATTATGCAGTGTGACCCGCATTCTTGCCGGAGAGAAAAGTCCATATCTGGCCTGCAGCTGTTGTAATCTTGGCCGAAAAGCCAACAGTAATTTCCTTCTAGCCACTGTTGCTTTATGAAAATCTTGATAAAACGCAACGCTCTTTCCCTCGAATTTGGTAGGGCCCGCCCCTTTGGCTGCCGCCAGGATTTGCACCGCTTGCGAGTGCCTTAGAACACACATAATGACGGGCCGCGGTTGCTTGATATTGGGGCCTGCAAATGTTGGAATTCGATGCGCCCGTTCAATCTCGAAGGGCATATCAAATTTTAAGTTCAGCAGTTTAGGAATGGTTACCGCCAGGAACTCTTTAATATCCGTGCCTTCAGCACCCTCTGGCAGCCCAATTATGCGCACATTATTCTGCCTGGTTCGATTATTTAGATCTTCCAACATGCGATCCAAAGTCTCAATTCTTTTGCGGTTGGCCCCCACCTGCTTCAGCCTCTCCTCATGTGCTCCGAGGGTGCTTTCCATCTCATGAAACTTATTCGCCAATTCGGTAACTTGTGCTTTAATCTCCTTCAACTCGGCGACATCCGCTTGCACTTCGTTTAAAGTTTGCCCGTTGATAGCCACCATCTCCCGAACTGCTCGTATCTCGTCTAGCAGTTCCTGCATAATGGCAGGGCCTTCTCGCCCAGCCCCCCCTTTTAGAGGAGAGGGGGGATCCGGTTTAGCCCTCTTAACTCCGGCATTTGGGACCGGATGAAAATCCAATTTTGTGGGTTTGCCGGCAGCCATCTCCTATGGCAGCCACCGCGACTTTCAGCCAAACCGAGTAGAATACCGGAGGGAGTTCAGGATTCTTGACAGAAGAGGTGGAGAGGAGAAAAGTTAGGCAGCCATCTTAGCCCCTGTTGGCTCCGCCTTCCCCTAGTCTTTCTATATTTGATAACGTAAACAATCGATCTACGTTTACCCATTCCACTCCATTCATTAATTTATAGACTTCAATCATATCTCCCCTCAGCCATCTCTTTTCCTGGTTAAAGAGCCTTAACCTTTTTAGCCTTTCTTCATAGGAGTATCTTTCCATCCCCTTTACCATTTTGGTGGCTCTTCTCTGAACCATTTCTAATAACTCTATATCCTTTTTAAGATACGGCGACCAGAATTGCACACAATATTCAAGGTGCGGTCTCACCATGGAATGATATAGAGGCATTATAATATCTTTTGTTTTATTTTCCATTCCTTTCCTTATGATACCTAGCATTCTATTTGCTCTCTGGGCTGCTGCTGCACACTGGGCCGAGGTTTTTAACATGTTATCCACAATGACGCCTAAATCTTTTTCCTGGGTGGTGGTTCCTAATGTGGAACCTTGCATTGTGTAACCATAGTTTGGGTTGTTCTTCCCTAGGTGCATAACTTTGCACTTGTCCACATTAAATTTCATCTGCCATTTTGATGCCCAGTCTTCTAATTTATCAAGATCCTCTTGCAATTTTCCACAATCCTCTTGGGTTTTAACAACTTTAAATAGTTTTGTGTCATCTGCAAATTTGATAACCTCACTCGTTATTCCCCTTTCCAGGTCATTTATGAATATGTCAAAAAGCAGCGGACCCAGCACAGATCCCTGGGGTACACCACTATTCACCTTTCTCCATTGGGAAAATTGGCCATTTAGCCCAACCCTCTGCTTTCTATCTTTTAACCAGTTCTTGATCCACAGTAGTACACTGCCTTCTATCCCATGACTCTTTAGTTTTGCCAAAAGTCTCTGATGAGGGACCTTGTCAAAGGCTTTCTGAAAGTCCAGATATACTATATCAACAGACTCACCTTTGTCTTCCTGTTTATTCACACTTTCAAAAAAACATAACAGATTAGTAAGACAAGATCATCCTTGTCTAAAGCCATGTTGGCTGTCTCCCATTAGGCCATGACTATCTACATGCTGAGTAATTTTATTCTTTATGATGGTTTCTACCATTTTTCTGGTACTGACGTGAGGCTCACCGGTCTGTAGTTTCCCGGATCACCCCTGGAACCCTTTTTAAAAATTGGCGTTACATTGGCAATCCTCCAATCTTCAGGTATTAGAGATGATTTTAATGATAGTTCACAGATTACTAATAGCAGGTCTGCAATCTCATATTTCAGTTCTTTCAACACCCTTGGATGTATACCATCGGGCCCAGGTGATTTTCTACTCTTCAGTTTATCTAATAGTTGTAATACATCTTCCCGATGTATCAATATTTCCTTGAATTCTTCCGCACCTTTAAATACCACTTCAGTCATGGGTAACATCCCTACATCTTCCTTAGTAAAGACCGAAGCAAAGAATTCATTCACTCTCTCTGCTATCGCCTTGTCGCCTCTTAGTGCCCCTTTAACTCCTCTATCATCTAATGGACCAACTGACTCTCTCACAGGTTTTTTGCTACGAATGTACTTGAAAAAATCTTTATTTCACATTTTTGCTTCCACAGCAAGCTTCTCAAATTCTCCTTTTGCCTGCTTTATCAATGCCTTGCATTTGACTTGCCAGTGCTTGTGCTGTTTCCAGGTTTTGTCATTTGGCTCTTTTTTCTATTTCCTGAAAGTTGCTTTTTTGGCAACAACAGCCTCTCTGACCTCACCTTTAAATCATGCTGGCAGTTTTTTGGACTTCCTTCCACATTTCTTAAAGAATGGAATACAGCTGGTCTGGGCTGCCAAGATAGTATTTTTCAACAAAACCCAAGCTTGATGTAAGTCTTTAACCTTTGCAACTGCTCCTTTTAGTTTTTTCTTAACTATTTTCCTCATTTTATAATAGTCTCCCTTTCGAAAGTTAAAAGGTAGCACTGTGGATTTCTGTAATATCCCTCCTCCACTAATTAAATTAAAGGCGATCATGCTATGATCACTATTGCCAAGTGGCCCCAACACCCTTATCTCTTGCACTAGATCTGGTGTTCCACTAAGGACTAGGTCTAATATGGCTTCCCCTCTGGTCAGTTCATGAACCAGCTGCTCCAAGAAGCAGTCATTTATGTCATCTAGGAACTTTATCTCCCTAGCATGTCCTGCCGTGACACTGACCCAGTCGATACAGGGTAATTGAAATCACCCATTATTATTACTCGCGCTGTAATTTTTGTTAGCTTCCTTGATTTCTTTGAGCATTTCATCATCCATTTGTTCATTCTGGCCCGGTGGTCGATAGTACATCCCCACTGCCATCACCTTCCCCTTTTTATATGGAATTTCAATCCATAGAGATTCTACAGCAAATTTTATTTCCTGCAAAACTTTAATCCTTTCCGACTCAATGCCCTCTCTAACATAGAGCGCAACCCCTCCACCAATTTGATCAGCTCTATCATTACAATATAGTTTGTACCCAGGTATCATAGTGTCCCACTGGTTGTCCTCCTTCCACCATGTCTCTGATATTCCAATCATATCTAACCTCTCATTTAGTGCTATATATTCTTTCTCTCCCATCTCATTTTTTAGACTTCTAGCATTTGCATACAAGCATTTTAGAGACTGTATTTTATTCATATTAATTTGGCTATTGGCAGACATGGGTAATTTGGGATCTTTAAGCTCTGTCTGCTCCATACTCTAGGGCATTTGGGCTACTTTACTCTTTTTTGGAACCTCTCTGCTTTTGGTAGTATCCTTCAAGGATACATTCTTCCGAATCATCTGCTCTTGGGCGACTGTCGGCTTTCCCCTATTATCTAGTTTAAAAGCTGCTCTATCTCCTTTTGAAAGCAGCCTGGTTCCATCCCGGTTAAGGTGAAGCCCATCCCTTCTGAAGAGCCCCTCCTTTCCCCCGAATGTTCCCCAGTTCCTAACAAATCCAAACCCCTCATCTCTGCACCATTGTCTCATCCACGCATTGAGACTCCGGAGCTCTGCCTGCCTTTTGGGTCCTGCACGTGGAACGGGAAGCATTTCGGAGAATGCTACCCTGGAAGTTCTGAATTTCAACTTCCTACCTAAAAGCCTAAATTTAGCCTCCAGAACCTCCCTACCACATTTTCCTATGTCATTGGTACCGACATGTACCAAGACAGCAGACTCCTCCCCAGCACTATCTAAGACCTTATCTAGGTGGCACATGAGGTCCGCTACCTTCGCACCAGGCAGGCATGTTACCAGGCGATCCTCACGTCCACCAGCCACCCAGCTATCTACATGCCTAATGATCAAATCACCAACTATAACGGCTGTCCTAACCCTTCCCTCATGGGCACATGGCCCTGGAGAAACTTCCTCGGTGCGAGAGGGTTTTACATCACCTGGAGGACAGGTCCTAGTTACAGGATCACTTCCTGCCACACCAGGGTGATGCTCTCCTGTCACGTGACCTCTCTCCTCCATGGCAAAAGGGATGCTGCCAGACTGGAGGTGGGACTTCAGGACTATATCCCTGTAGGTCTCGTCTATGTACCTCTGTCTGTCTTATGTTTTCCAAGTCTGCTACTCTAGCATTAGAGAACGGACTCGTTCCCTGAGAGCAAAGAGCTCCTTGCACCTAGTGCACACATAAGACCTCACCAACTGGGAGAAAATCATACATGTGACACTCAATGCAAAACACTGGAAAGCCCCCATCTCGCTGCTGGACTGCTGTCTGCATCTTAGTTTTAAGTTTTTGTTTAGATCTGTAAGTTCTTTACTTACTAAGAGTTGCCAATAAAACTGTACCTAATATGTTTAATATACCTTGTTCACCTGAAGCTTAATTAATCTCAGGTCCTTAATGTATGACTGATTTGGGTAACGGGCTTCACCTGAGAGCACCTCCTGTCTGTTAAAATGTGTAAGTACCTATAAAGCTACGATTATCCCATGGGTGGGTGGGTGTGGGGAGGGAGGGAGGGAAATAACACTTATTAAAAGAGGGCTGCTACACAGTACCCTGTCCTGTGCTGCTGAGGTAAGCTATATTCTTATTTGATTTAAATTATAGCTCTTTGCTGCTGCTAGGCTCTAACTTATTATGAAATTTAAACTACAAGCTCTCTGCTGGGTTCTAAATTTAACCAGAAAGCTCTCTTCTGTGTTTTAAATGTAAACTTAAACTGCTGCTACTAGGCCCTGACTGATTTAACAAAAAATAGTGGGTTCACAGATTAATTAGCTTTAATAAAAAGAATTCCTTTCAGAAAATTCCCAGAAGTATATACTCACAATTGCAGATCTCTCTCTCCAGAAGTAACAGTCCCCTTTACTAGTCTTTCAAGACTGAGGATCACAGAGCTCTGGTTGAGCTATTTATGCCTGTGCTGCTGAGGTAAGCTGTGACCAACTTCCTGGATGATTAACAGTCCTTGCTTGGATAGAAGGAGTCTTTCAAAATGGCCTTTTGATCTGCCACCTGGTGTTTACACCTATTGAAAAAGTTTCACAGGTTTCTTGCCCCCTAGGTAGAAGGCCTCTTTGTAAAGGTCTCTAGAAGTCTATTTGCTGCTCAAAGAGTACTGACCCTGTTTTGCTTTTTGTGCTAATCTATATTCTTATTTGATTTTAATTATAGCTCTTTGCTGCTGCTAGGCTCTAACTTATTATGAAATTTAAACTACAAGCTCTCTCTAAGGAGCCTGGGAGGCATTTGACTATCTTCTCTCCTTTGAACTGTGTTCCCAAGTTGGTGTCTTTGATGATGGAATCTCCAAGTAGTAGTAGTTTTCTGTTTGGTGAGTTTTTCTTCATATTTATTGCTTTAGCAGGAGATTGGACATTGACTGACTCCTCTAAGGGCCGTTCAGTTTCTTTGGATAGGGCATCCTCATTAACCAAGGCAGAGAATGCATTATGCAGGGATATCACTTGGTGTATAGGATGTCTCTATGTCACGGATTGCAATCTACCCGAACCCACTGTGATCCATTTATTCCTGGGTGGAAGAAGCATTCATAGTATACCTTCCAACTTCAGTGGGTATATGGGATCATTTTCAAACTTCTCTCTTCTCCTTACTGTTGCCTCTGGCCATAATAAACATTTTATGAATGCCTATTTGTGCCCATGAGCAGGTGTAGACATAGACGTGTCCGCTAGTGGTCATAAATGTGTGTCAAGATTCTAAAATCAAACAAACATCAATATCTGTCTTTTACAGATGATCCTGGACATACCTCTGCCACACCCCATACAGTACATATGATCGCGTCAGAAGTATAAATTCAGGCCTTTCTAAAATGGCTCTTGGGACATAAATGTGACTGGCAGATCAGAATGGGCATTTTCAGATGAACAAATCATGAATAGAGCTTCTAAATGTCATCTCAATGTCACATGTAAGCTGCAAAATTCACGTATGAGTTGCTGAGTTTCGTCTGTTCATTTTTTCTTTTTATAATAAGCTGCAAAATATCTCCTCCCACTGTATATTGATCCATATCCATATGCACCTCTGCTGTCCTTTATAGGTATTTTAGAAAAGGCTCCATGTTTAGCTTAGCCTTTTCTAAAATACTGCCAGAATTGTATATGTCCTGACCTTGAGTTTACATCTCAATTGTAAACTTTATTATATTATCGAAAATGTGCCTTCACCTCTCATAACTTATTTCCTGTTTGGAAAATAATGTAGTTTTCTGTTCATTATCTTTCTTGCTGTCAAATGAAAGTATTTTTTATACCTTGGTTATGTTGCAGAAAACTCTTTGGAGTGTAGCAGAGATCTTATCAGTTTCTTCAATACAGGTTTAGCAGTTTAGGTAGGCTTTTCTAATAATCTTTATTTCATTATGTTGGCCCAAGAGGTGTTTCAAGGAGTTGGCACCCTAGGCAAACTTTAAGCTTTACATCCTCACTGGCTGTCAAAATGTAATCCAAAGGATTTAGGTGCTTGAATGGGCACTTAAACACATGCCTTTGGCAGTCACTATTGTGCATGTACTTTCAGTTTGTGTGTGCACAGGGAGGAAACTTGGGAGGAGCATAGGCTTGCATTCTTTACAAATCTAGTTGCAGGCATGTGCTCATCTTGCTACTGCATTCTTCAGTTCCTCTAAAGTCTTCTGAGGTCTTACTCAGCTCTTCTGGGTTATCACTGCAATGCTGCAGTCCCATTCTGAGTGCTTTTGGGGCTTGTGGAGCTGCACCCTATCTAGGCAATTGCCTATAAAAGAGCACTGCGTGCCAACTGTTCTTGTTAAACTGACTTATTATCAGAGCAAATGCTGCTGGGAATTTTTAGTTGTGGTTAATAAGCAGTCCGAGTAGTTTTAGGCAATTCACAGGAAATTTATTAATTTTCTTTTGTATCATCAGACTTTAGCAAAGTAAATCTTCTTTAGAACATGAACAAGGTATAACAGAAACAATAATGAACTCAAGTAGCTTTCTTCAGCATACAGGACTAATGCTTCAAACAGTGTTAAGCAAAACACATTTGTAATTCTTTCCTTTTGCTTTCAGCATTCAAAAACCTCAGAGCATTTATCACAGTTCTGAATTTTCTCTTTGGCTAGCAATTCAGCTTTTCCCCTTATGAAACATAAGCTGTTGAGCAATCCATTAGAGACTCTGTATCCTGCTCCAATCCAGTTATCTCTATCTCCATGTCTTCAGTTTCACCCTGAAACAGCTCTGGATCTTTATTTGCACATTCGGGCTTTAATCGTTGCATTAACTTAAACATTTCATCCCAGGGATTCCCTTTTCTCCCTTCAGGCTTCCTATATGAGCTGCATGGCTTTGTATTTCTGGGCAAGACACTCACAGGTTTCTGTTGTCTTCCCTGGCTTCTAGGAACAGACTTCCTCTCAAGCTTTCCAGAAGGATAAATCTCTCCTTCTGAATTCTCAGCAGCCTCACTGCTATCTGAGCTATATTCTACAATTCTCCCAGAGTTTGGGTTCCTACCTTCACAAGGGCTTGCAAACTCTGTACAGCTGTCTCTGGTAGAAGAGCTGCTGTTAGAATCCCTTCTGTGCCGGAGCTCAGACTGTCTCTGCCATTCTCCAGAGCCTCTGGTCAGACTCCTCAGTCTTTCTCTCCTAGACTGTCCAATCTGCCGTGACTCTCTTGGCTTTGGCTTCTTGCCTCTCTGCCGTGACTCCCGTGTCTGCCTTGTCCAAGACTCCCGTCTTGACTCTGCTCCTTCTGTTCCTTCCTCTGCTTCTCTCCCTGCTTCTCTCTCTGCTTTCCTCTGCCTTTGATCCTGAGAGCTTAAATGTTTTAGTGTGAGACCCGTTTCCTTGCCCCATCCCCCCAGGTGTTTCTCATTTGCACTCTGCGTTGTCCTGGAGGCAGGGTGTGGTCTGTATTCAGCACTCTCAATCATGTGGCTTTGCTCTCTATGTGCTGATTTAAATGAATGCCTGCCTGAGCCATGCTTTAGCTCAGAAGAAAAAGTTTTAAAACCAGCCCTTTTTCTATGCTTGTCAGAAGCCTCATTACCACAGGCTTTGACCACAGTGCATTATGATTCATGCTTAAATCCCTCAACATGTCATCTAAGCAGTCTATGAATGCTTCTTCCACCCCAGGGAGGATCATTTTCTATGCTTAAGTTTCTGAAGCTGAGAACAAAGTCCTCAGTGCCAGGACTCTAGCTTACAGGCACACAGTTTAGCTGAACTCATCCCTACTCCTGTGGCCTGGGCTCATGCTGCCTCTTCTGCTTTTGTGTTGACTCTGTTGCTCTAGGTCCTCACAGCTGATCTCAGTGCTATTCTGGTCCCCTGGGCAAGCTTTTAAGACCTTGCTGTGCTGTGCTTGTCCTCTTGGCATAATTTAGGGCCTTGCAGCTGATCTGGATGCTGTGCTAGTTTCTGGGCTGGTGGAGGTTTGATGCCTGGGGTTTTTCTTTTTCTTTGTGTTGGTTGTCCTAATTTCCTTGGCATAATTTAGGGCCTTGCAGATGATCTGGGTGTTATGCTGATCTTCTCTCAAAGTGCCTTGCTGTGACTCTGCCAATGGTGGTGTTCCTTTACCCTCTTCCACTGTCTTGAGGCTTTCATTGTACTCTTTCTAGCATTTTGTACTTCTGATGGTTTCTGATACTCACCCTTCCACTGTATGCTTTCTTTACACTTCTTAGGGTGCCCCTCAGAGAGTTTGTGACACTCTCAAAGGCTTGTAGTGCTGTTACAGATGTCTGATATCAAGTTTCAAGCAGTTTTGACTGAAAATAGATAGCAAGCCTCACTGTTTCATTGTTAAATAGCTTCCACTTTAGACTCTCATGGGGACAAATGAGACCAATGAACAAATGATTTAGCTCCGAAGACTATCCAAACAAGTATATTCTGACAAACAAAAGTGAACACAGAAATAGTCAACACTCACATGCCTAGCAGGGCTTTTGGGAAATTGGTGATATGGGAATCACATAGTAACATAGTATATGATGGCAGATAAAGACCAGCATAATCCTTCTAGTCTGCCCATCAAGGTGGCAAGAGTAGGTGTGCATGCTGCTCCATGCAGGGCACCCCTCCCCATGCCTCTGTTTAGGGGTGTACTCACCACTCCATGCAGGTCACCCGTATTTGTTGAGATAGCAGAGACAGTTAAGGCTATTTTGATTTTATCCTGTTGCTATAAAGGGATCCATTGTGACTGTCCCATGCCATTTTGAACTGTCACTGATTTGCCCCACCACTTCCATCAGGAGGGCTTTCAGTGAAAAGTATTTCCTGATGCTGCCTTTCAACTTGCCCCCTTTCAGCTTCATTTTATGTCCTCTAGTTTGCAGCTTCCCCGTCTTTGTAAAATGTTGTGTGTTCATTAATAGTCTTTAAGTATTTAAAGGTCTCTATCATATTTCCCCTATCTCCCCTCTCCTTTAGAGTGTACGTATTTAGGTCTTCAAGACTTTTCTCATATGTCTTCTAGTGCAGGCACAAAATCACCTTCCTCTGAACCATTTCAAGTCTTTCTATATCCTTTGCGAGGTATGGTCTCCAAGACTGAACACAATATTCCAAATGAGACCTCACCAGTGACTTATATATGTCATTAGTACCTCCTCCTTTCGGCTGGCAATTCCTCTCTATATGCAACACAGGATCCTTTTGGTTTTTGTCACCAACTCGTCACACTGTTTTGACATCTTGAGATCCTCAGAAGCAATCACTCTGAGGTCCTTCTCCAGGTCCATGCACACCAACCTCTCGCCCCTATCACATACAATTCCCTTGGATTTCTGCTTCCCAAGTACATGACACTGCCCTTATTCACATTAAATTTAAACTGCCGAGCATTAGACCATTCTTCCAGCTTTTGTAAATCTTTCCTTATGTTATTGACTCTCTGAGGGGAGTCCACTCTGTTGCAAATTTTTGTTTCTTTCTGCAAAAAGACAGACTCTTCCATTCAGTCCTTCAGCAATATCACTCACAAATGCATTGAACAATACCGGTCCCAGGACCGAACCCTGGGGCCCCCTGCTAATCACCTTCCTTACATCTGAGTGAGTTTGGTTTGTCAGTCAAACTATTTCTGATCCAGTTCACCACCTTGGGACCCATTCCCAGGCTGTTCAGTTTATTGATAAGCCTCCTATGACAAAAAGTATCAAAGGTTTTGCTGAAATCTAGGTAGATCACATCCATCGCATGCCCTTGATCTAGTTCTCTGGTTACCCGTTCAAAGAAATCAATCAGATTTGTTTGGCATGATCGTCCTTTGGTTAAACCATGTTGCCTCGGATCATGCAACCTATTGGTTTCGAGAAAGTGCACTATTCTCTCTTTCAGAAACACATCCATTACTTTTCCCACTACTGAGGTAAGGCTTACTAGCCTCTACTTTGCCACTTCTTCCCTATTACCACTTTTGTGAAGAGGTACCGCATCAGCCTTTCTCCAGTCCTATGGAACTTATCCTGTCTCCAAGGATCTATTGAAAACATCCTTTAACGGCCCTGCCAGAACCTTTCTGAGCTCTCAGTATCCTGGGATGAATCCCATCCAATGCTATGGCCTTGTTCACTTTCAGTTTTGTAAGCTGTTCAAACACATCATCTTCTGTGAATGGTGTGATATCTACTCCATTCCCATTTGTATATTTGTCAATCACAGGTGGTCCTTCTCCAGGATTTTATTTTTTAGTAAAACCAGAGCAAAAGTATTTGTTTAGCATTTCGCTTTTTCAATGTCATGTTCCATGAATCCATTCTTGGCACTTTTGAGTCTTGCAATTCCACCTCTGATCTTCCTCTTCTCCAAAATATACCTGAAAAAAATTTTGCTATCATACTTTAGATCTTTAGCCATCTTTTCTTCTGCCTTTGATTTTGCTATCCTTATTCCTCTTTTCATCCTGTATTTAGCTTTATCCTGTATTCTTTTCTGTGTTCCCCTATCTATTCCATTCCCATTTGTATATTTGTCAATCACAGGTGGTCCTTCTCCAGGATTTTCTTTAGTAAAAACAGAACAGAAGTATTTGTTTAGCATTTTCGCTTTTTCGGTGTCACTTTCCACAAATCCGTTTTCAGCACTTTTGAGTTCTGCAGTTCCACCTCTGATCTTCCTCCTCTCCCGAATATACCTGAAAAAGGTTTTGTTACCACGCTTCACATCTTTAGCCATATTTTCTTCTGCCTTTGATTTTGCTATCCTTATTTCTCTTTTTGTCTCTTTTAGCGTTATCCTGTATTCTTTTCTGTGTTCCTCTGTCTGCGAACTTCTGAATTTTGTGAAAGTTGTGTTTTTTGCCTTTATTCGTGCAGCTATTTCTTTGGAGAACCAGATAGGTTTCCTTTTCTTGTTTTTATTTACTTTCTTTAAATATTTATCTGTTGCCCCTTTTATTGCCTCCTTTAGTTTAGCCCACTGCAGTTCCACTTCCCTTACCTCCTTGCACCCTGCCAACTCTTCCTTCAATCACTGCCATTTTACTGAAGTTCTCAAAAAATCCCGGTATCAGAGATATATACAGTGCCTATGAAAAATCCCTGAAACAATCCCCACCGTGTGAACCAAAATTATATCTTTTTGTCGGACCACAATGAGGGAGGTTCAGATAGACTTCAGAACCACACCCGTCAAATGGGGTCCATTTTAATCAACAAACACAGTTCTTTAGTGAATATTATAATGAACTTATCTTAAAATTTTGGAGAAGAAACACCAATAGTCGTGTGAAACGTCCAAAACTTGTAGAACACAATGTGCACGTTTCGGGAACCAACAGCCCCTGTATCAAATGCTCTCCACGTAATTCACAACAAATCAATTCTTCTCCTTGTCTGATGCCAAGTGAATAGCATTGCTCTCCATTGTTAAAAAGACGCCGGTTCTTGCCGAACAACCAATCACTGCAGAGGACTGAACTTGTAGTCATTGGTCGGCATGATCGTCAATCTTCGAGGGAACCAAATATGGATAAGGGCAAATCCTCCTCAGCTCCTTATCCAATTGGATGAGAGCCATCAAATGAACAGAAAAAAAACACCAAAAGCCCAATGAAAGAGTTACTAAAGAACAGCCCTAGAATGAGGGAATTCCCACCACACCAGGGAATCCCTAAATCATAAGGCCTTATTTAAAGGACACTGAGCCACTCAATTTCTCGATTTAAGCCTCCTGGTTGCACACAGTCCAGATCATAAATCCAACGTTGTTCACAGCGTTGTAATCGAGCCATTCTGTCACCCCCTCTAGGATCTTCCGGGATGTGATCAATCACAGTCCAACGAAGTTTATCAAATGTGTGGCCCAGTTCAACGCAGTGGTCCACTATTGGAGCAGATAGAGTGTTTTGTTGTAAACGGGATGCATGTTCACAAATTCGGGTCCTGATGGGTCTTATCGTACGGCCCACATAGAGCAGAGGACACTCACACTGAATTAAATAGACCATAAAAGGCGAAGAACAAGTCGTGAGCCAACGTCGTTGGTAGGTATGACCAGTCCGGGGGTGATCCCATGAAATTCCGGATAATGTATTAAAACAAAATTTGCATTTATGGCACGGAAAATGGCCTTTAGTTGTGCCTGGACCAGAGGGCTTATCAGATATCGTAGTAGAGTGCACCAAAATGTCCCAAAAACTAGAAGCCTTAGTGAAGGCTGGCATAAATGAATGGGTCAAACCAGGGTGTACAGATAAAATAGACCAGTGTTTACGAAGGATTCCCACCACTGTATTACTACAAACCATATACAGGAAAACGCCAACGATCCTCTTATCCGAATCAGTCGTCTGAGAAATGGAAGGTCTTAATAGCCACTCACGGTGTGTGTAACATGCACGTTTGTATGCCCGCTCGATCACTGACAAAGGATATCCTCGCGAAAGTAATCTATGTTTTAACTCCTGGGCATGAAGATGAAAGTCTCCTATAGAGGAACATAGCCTACGCAAGCGAAGAAATTGGCCGTATGGTAATCCCTTCTTAAGTGAAACTGGATGAAAGCTGTTATAATTCAATAAACTGTTCCTTTGAACTGGCTTACGGAACAGAGTAGTCTGTAAAGTGGTGTCAGCACGATAAATAAGCATATCCAGAAATTCAATCTGTTGTGAATCATTATGTACCGTAAACTGAATATTAGGTTTAAGACTATTTAACCAAGTGATGAATGCTGACAACTCATCCGCATCAGCCGTCCATACGAAAAAAATATCGTCCAAAAATCTCTTCCACATAAGAACGTGAGTGAAAAAAGTTGAGGTACAAATTAGACTTTCTTCCATTTGAGCCAAATATAAAGTGGCAATGGAGGGGGCCACCGTAGCCCCCATTGCAATGCCAAAAATTTGTTGGAAAATTTGTTTTTACTCACGTTCTGTTGCGGGACTGCTGGTGCAGCCTCTGGTGCCGGTGCTGGCTGCTGTATACGGGCTGCTATGGCCTCCTGGGCATCCGCAATACGGAGGCGTGCCCCTGCTATTGTGTCTGCTGTGGCCCACAGCTGGTGGATCTCTTGGTGAATGGCCAACAGAGCCTGACAAGTGCCTGTGGGTGGGACACAAGGTGATATGTGTGATACCTGTTTCAACCCCCACTGTGACACATATACATGTCAGGTATATCCCACCAGATCAGTCTGCAGAACAATCATGCATGCAACAACTAGCAACGCATGACCATGTTTAGATCTGTGTGTCCCATGAGCTATTCTCATGCCTGGAAGGGGTCTTGATGAGGGGTCATGTGAATCACAGATATCACACATAGCACAGTGTCGCAGTTCAATCTGTCAATGCTTGATCTGCACACTGGTCGTCTGAGATAGGTCAGATGATGTGAGGGGTCATAGCACACACATAACATATATCTCGGGGCCCTATTTTCTGTAATGCTGACGCACAGTACAGATTATGCTGACAAACTATGCTGCATAACAATACCCATGGGGAGATGTCAGTCAAGTAAGGTGTCTGGGTGACCTGGGATAGGTGTTTTCTGCTGTGCGCTTCCTTGGGGTATATGGCTGTGAACAGTGTGCATGTGTCTGAGCCCCTCACACATGCTGACACCTGACAAGCCATGCTACAGGATGGTGGAATGCACATGGCACAGAACACCCCCCCCCCCCCCACATAAGAAATGATCTGCTATGTTGCCAACATATTGTGGTGCACATGAAATCTCCTTGTGGATGTTACGTCAACCCCCATGGGGGTTGTTGTGTATGCTGTTACCCACCTTCGGCATCGTGCCATGCTGAGGCACTGTGGGCCCACAGGTCCGCCAAGATTGTAGCCATGCTTGTGGGAGAGGTGGCTTATGTCCCTGGCACCTGCACGAGGTGGTGATTCCCCTCCATCTCATCACCCTCTAGAGCCTGTGAGTGGCTGCCAGTGGCTCCCACTGTAGAGGTGACATCCATTGGCGTGTCCTCTGCCTTGACCAGCACATGGGTTCCTGTTGTGCCTTCACCATTGCTGGCAGTGTCCCAGAACATTGTGGCCTCTGGCCCCTCCCCATCCTGAGGCCCTGCCACATCCTCATCCTCATGTGCTTCCATGGTCCTGTAGTCACCTGGGTTGTGGAAAAGGGTACACAGCACAGATAAGTTTGCACAGTGCACCTATTTACACCTGTGTAGTACATCCACCCCACAATCAATGTGTTGTCTGCCTGTGCCTGCTGTTGTTGCGCCTACAATAGAGACAGCACAGGTGCCTACAGTATGCTGTGCCTGGCAGGGGGTGGGGGTAGCAGGCTCATTCCCTGGTGTAGCTGTGACACATGGAATGCGGTGTGTGGGGGATGGTGTGTTGAGTGCCGTACCCCCTATCTGCAGTATCAGATATGGACTGTCCACCTGACCTTGTCTGTGGCCTCATCAATACATGTGGCCATGGCACATGTGGGAGTCCTGAGTAGGATTGTGTGCCATCATTGTGTGTGTGAGCGATGTGCTTGCACTGCTCTGAGTGGCATGCACGTTAGGAGTTGCAGGATGTGTCCATGTCAGCCAGACGTGTGTGGGGGCCCTCCACTTTGCAAGACACTTTGCGGTGTGGGTGGACAGCTATCACATACTCCATGGGTGTGGTGGGGTGTCTGGGGGGATGGGTGGAGCACTGCTGGGTATGGGGTTGCACAGTGTGCGGGGGTATAGGAATGCATGTGTGGCACTGCGGGACGTGTATATGGGCTGATCCCAGGTGTTGTGGGGGTTGTGCTATGTGAATTTTGTATGGTGTGGCGATGTACCGTCCAAGGTCTGGTGAGGGTGGGTGGGGTATCCCCACTTAATGTGGGCCCTGACAGAGTGTTAAGTGTGTGACGTGTGTTATGTTTCTGCTGCCATTTCTTTGCTTTACTTCATCATCCCCATGTGTTAGGCCCCTCCCTGTCAGTGATCTGGGATATGTCCCTGGATAGGTAGGTGCATACAGACATATGTGATTTGGTGGGGTGTGTGGGTACCCACAGGCCACTGTGTTCTGGGCTAGTTGTATGTCCCTCTTGTATGTCTCCCCCTGTCTCAATGTGTTTGTTGACTGGCTGCAGACGTATGATGACTGACTGTGACCTATATGCCAGATACTATATTAGCAAGTAGACCTCAGGGGGACAGACAATGCAGGCAGGTAATGAAGTACACACCCCAAATGGAGTGGGCACAGATATTAATTTAATGTAAGCCCTCATAAGCCATATGTGAAGATGGAACTCTAGACCATTCTTAGTAGGGTTACTCCAGTGGTAGAGGCATCTGACCTCAGTTAGTCCCCCAACCACCCATCCTTAGGAGGAGGAGCACTTAGAAGGACAGACCAGCCCTGTAATCACATGAACTCTGCATACATCAGTGGCCAAACTTACCTATATGAAAGGTCCTAAGGGTCCAGCAGCACAGCCAGACTTCACAGCACTAGAGAGCAACAATGTAGAGGTGATACCAGGAGGTTATCTGCATACTGTCAAATGATATCCCAATGTGGCTTGTTACTGTTACAGTGCTGCTCAGGTATGCTGTGCTTCTTGTTGATTACAGTGGGATATCATTGGCCACTCCTCAGATAGGTCCTTTACATCACTGTTACATTGATGATCTGCGGTGCTGTAAATTGTTGTTATGCAGCTTAGCCCTCTGGGCTTTGCTTTTCTGTTGTCTGGACCATGGATGTATGCAGTGTTGAATCAGATATGGGTGTGGTCTGCCATGCCCCCTGCTTCACCATTGCTTTGCGGACCTCGAATACGCTCAGGACTGTGTCTATGATGCACACAGGTCCATGTACCTGTCACACACACACTGTACCTACCCTGCCATGTGCTGCTGTGTCATCACCCCACAGTTGCCTGTGTTAGGGCACACATGCTCTCAGGACATGGTCTCCCACCATTCCCCTCCATGTGCCACATGTGCTCGGGCATTCCCTGTACATGTGCTGCATATCTACTACTACTCCTCCTACTACAACTATGAGCATTTTAATGGGCACTACCAAGCGCATGCATCACTGTGAAAGTGAACACACAAAAAGACAATCCGTGCTCAGTGGATCTTATAATCTAAATAGACATAGCACTAACAGGTGTGGAAAGAGGTTTGGAGCAGGAGCAAAGAGACAGTAACAGGGAAGACAGGACAAAGTATGGTGGTAGGAACACTTGTGAGAGGCAGACAGAAACGTGCAATTTAAAAGGGGTGGAATGGCAAACAGAACACTCATGAGCCAAAGGCAGAGGCAAAGATATGAGCTATGAACCCAAGTGTAAGGAGGGGAAAAGAAGATGCCTGACACCTAGACAAAGGGCATTTATTCCAAGCGTAAGGAGCAGCAAGGTGTAAGGGGCATACCTACCTGCCTGTGGATGGGCGGTGTCCAGTGCTTCTGGCAGTCTACGCAGGTAGATGGGCCCAAGACGGTCTGATAGCTCCTGCTCCAGGGGTGTAAGAGTTGGGGCAAAGGGGGCACCCCCACCGGTGTCCATGGCATGTTGCCTCTCAGCCATCATGTGTGCATGCACACCACGCTTAATAGCATTAAATCTCTTTCTCAGGCTATCCAGGTCCCTGGTTGGTCCCCCTGCCTGGGCTATGGCCTCCTGCACCTCTTCCCAAACATTTGTATGTGTTGCCACAGTGGTGCTGTTGCTCAGCCGGCCATAGAGCACACTCCAACACACTGGCCAGCAGGATGTGGTTTTCTTGCTGACTGAATCTCACAGCCCTCCTCCGTTCCTCAGCTGGCACTGGTATACGCCTTCGTTTGGCACTGGGTGGCCCCAGTGTGGGTTGGGACATACCTGATGGGCCTGCTGCCACTGCCAAATGCCCAACACTCCCTCCTGTCTCTGGGTCCTGCTGAACAGGTGCCCCCCTCCTCCCCTCCTGCCATGTCCTGCTGCTCCTTCTCCATGCCCTCTGTGCCCTCTCCCTCCCTGTCACACATCCCTGCTCCTCGGCGCCTCTGCTACACCTCACACCTGCTCCTCGCCCCACCTCCTCTCCCTGCTGCCTGCTCCTCAACTCTGCTGCTGTCTCTCTAGACTGCTCTTTGCCTCCCCTCCTCTCTCTCTCACCTGCTTTGCCACAGACCTCTCCACACCAAACCTGCCTCTGATACTCTCCACCACCACTCACGACCCAACCACTATCCATGACACACCTGCCTCCTCTCTTCACTCTCCTCGACACTCTCCTCGCTTTGTCAACAACTCACGCATTCTCTCCCTCGCCTACACAAACCCCTCAATGTGAACCAGGTGTGCAGGTGTATTTATAGGTTATTTTACATTGCGCGCATTGCACATGTGCCACAGTGCAAGTGTATCTGCTGCACTCATTGCACATGCACCACAGAGACACAGAAGTTGCGCGCATGGAACCCCATGTTGCACATGCGCTGTGCATGAGCACGAGGCTTGACGCATGCGCCTAACATCACTCAGCACATGCGCATGTGTAACATGGTGTCCCACGCATTCACATTCTGCGTATCTGTGGCGCATTCACAACGCACGCAGCAGACGTGCTTGCGCTGCGGCGCATGCGCAATGCGCTCAACGTAAAATATCCTATAAATACACCTGCACACCTGGTTCATGTTGAGGGGTTTGTGTAGGCGAGGGAGAGAAGGCGTGCATTGTTGGTGAAGCGAGGAGAATGCTGGAGGCAGGTGTATCATGGAGAGTGGCTGGGTTTGTGAGTGGTGGTGGGGTAGTGTGGCTGTGTTGGTGTGTGGTGAAGGAGGTGTGTGGCTTGGTTGGTGAGCTGAGTGTCTGTGTTAGAGTGAGTTAGAGGAGTTGGAGGGGTGGAGATTATGGCGGGCTTTGTGATTGCTGCATGTGCAGTGGGAGATGAGCAGGGGCTGCGGTTGCCTGATGGGGGAGGTGGTGTTCATGGGGCTGAGGCACAGGGCATGTATTTAGTCCCGCTGCAACACAGACCTTCAGCTGTGGGGGCAGGCCAGGCAGGGGCTGTGCCGGCATGGCTCAGTAGGCGTGCGGAGTTGCAGGCTCGCCAGCCTCGCCTCTACAGGCCCAGGGCCCAGATCCAGGGCATGTGTGAGGACCAGGTCATCTCCCTCTACCACCTGAGCACGGGGTCTATTAGGGAGCTCTATGAGGATCTAATATCTGACCTCGAGCCCCTGACTGGTCGGTCACATGCCATACCAGGTTTGGTCAAGCTCTGACTGGTCGGTCACATGCCATACCGGGTTTGGTTAAGCCCTACATTTCTTTGCCTCTGGCTGTTTCCAGTCATCTGTGGCCGCAGTGGGTGGCATGAGCCGCCCTACCTTCTCACGCTGTCTCCACCAGGTAGTGCGTGCCATAATCAGCCGGGTGGGGATTTACATTGCCATTCCCAACACTAGGCAACAGTGGGGGACCCTGAACAAGGCCTTTGAGGCATTAACCGGGATACCACACGTGATTGGAGCTATTGATTGCACACATGTTGCCCTGGTCCCACCTAGAGACATGGAGGTAGTGTTCCACAGCCGCAAACACTACAGGCCTGTAGTATGGGGTCAACAGTCGGAGAGCGGCCCATAGATGGGACCAGTTGCCTAGACATGTGTGTTTCACATTTTGTAATATGAGATAATGGATTGGTTGGTATGCTCTGATGAGCATGGACTGAGTGTTAGTTGTTTCTGTGTCATGCTACATGTGACATGTAGCACTATATACATGCTCTGTAGTAGTTGGATTACTGGTAGTTGAGATCAAAAAGGGATGTTATTGCAACACCACAGTGTACCTGCATGTATAGGTCAGCAAGTGAGCCTTGACATGGATGTGTAGACGGATAGGGAACCTGTGAGGTGTCCTGACAGGGGGCGTATTATTGCCATTATGTGTGTGGCTGTGGAAAGGCCATGCAGTGCAGTGTTGCATGTTTTCAGGTAGACAGAGATGATTCAAAGCTAGATCAGCAAAGTGTGGGTTACAGTAGGCAAGCTGGGAGCTGATTTGGGAGTGGATTTGGATTTTAGTTGTGTGTTCAGGGAGGACTGGGGAAATATAGCTGATGACATCTAGACAAGAACCACAAGCCTCGACTACAAGCTGAGTATGTGTGTAGGGGGGAGAGTGCAGTTCAAGACAACACCTGAGGACCCAGGAGAAAGGAGGGTATGGCACACACACAAAGCCGCTCAGATGGGAGGGGAGGGTTTAGGTGCACATTTAGGATATCCATGCTTTGCCTGTGTTGATTTCACACAGTGGGATGACATACAGTAGTCAATGTCAGTTGACAAGCAGACATCGGACTGTGGTTTGGCAGAAATGACTCAGGTGTGGAGACATACCTTTGCAACTCATCAGCACACAGGACAAAATGGGAACCCGGACATCCCACCCACACAAAGAAGATTTAAGAGTTTCGACAGGGATCAATTCCTTCAGGACACTATACCACACCTACATCCAGAAGAAGAGGATCTAGAAACACAAATCGCAAACTGGAACAACATCATTAATACCGCTGCCAAAGCCACTGAATACAGACAAGAGAAAGCTTGCAGCAACAAATTACAGCACAAGCCATGGTACTCAAAAAGAATACGGTCTGAAAAGAGGCAACTCCAGAAAACTAGAACGACGATGGAGACACACCAAGTCGACGAGTACACAGGAACTATACCTAACAAAGCAAAAGCAATACAATGAGCTCATCAATTAAACTAAGAGCGAATACCACACAAACATCATACTTAAATCCAACAACAAGCTGAGGAAGCTCTTCGAAATAGTGAAAACCCTCACCAAGGAACAGAGGACTGAAAACGAAGTCCAAATAGACCCACAAAAGTTTGCAGATCACATCCAAGAAAAATTTCACTCATCATTACAGCCAAGACCCAACACGCCCGCAAAGAGAAGCACACCACCGAAAACATGGGGCACATTCAACACACCATCCAAAGAGCAGCTCTCGCACATCATCACCACACTCAATACAAGCACAGCTCCAACAGACCCATGCCCAGTGAAATGGATCAAAGCCACCAAGTCAAACTTCATCCACACCATACACAACATGGTGCAAAGATCACTGACGCAAGGATTCATGCCAAATCAATTAAAACTCACCACGATAAGACCTATCCCAAAGAAATCCACACTCGAGAAGAGCAACCCAGCAGCATACAGGCCGATCTCAAGCATACCCCTACTGGCAAAAATAATCGAGAAGACAGTGCAACATCAGCTACAGGAGCATATTGACAACCACGCACCGCTTGACATCCACCAACACGGTTTCCGCCCCAACCACGGAGTCGAAACCCTCCTACTATACCTTTTCAACAACATACTCCACTTCATTGACAACTGTAAGAAACGGAATACTCATGATCTTCATAGACATTTCCTCGGCATTTGACACAGTAGACCACAGAACTCTGCTGGACAGACTACAGGACATTGGATTATATGGATCCACACTGAAATGGTTCCAATCATACCTAACCAACAGACAAATACAGGTCAAGATCGGCCCCAACAAATCTCTGCCCATAAAAGTCAAGCAGGGAGTACCGCAAGGCTCCGCTTTATCTGCACTATTATTTAACATCTACATTCAACCAATATGCAGAATCATGAAAGAAAATAACATACAGTATACAATCTATGCCGATGACATAATGATTTACACACCCATCTCTATCGACAACCCGGACTACTCCAAAATAACATACTATCTCATGCAAATGAACGACTGGTTCCAGACCAACAATCTATCCATAAACTACAGCAAGACCGAGGCACTAATCATCACCCGAAACACCGACTTCATCTCCCTACCTAACATCATGATGAAGAACACAAGCATACCCATAAAAACTGAAGTAAAATACCTGGGAGTAACCCTGGACAGCGAACTAAATCTACAATCACACATAAGCAAGACCACCAAGAATGCATACCACAGGATGAGCCTAATCCGACGTCTCAAACTCCTCCTCGCCCCGGAATACTTCCGCACTGTCTGCCAGGCCCTAATAACTCCACTCCTAGATTTCTGCAACCCAATCTATCTTGGTCTCCCAAAACAGACCCTCAGACCACTATAACTGGCACACAACACGGCAGCATGAATAATAGCCGGCACTTCAAGACAAGACCACATCTCACCTATCCTGAAAGACCTACACTGGCTTCCAATCACCTCACACATCAAATATAAGACAATCATAAACATATTCAAAATTAAACAGCAATCATCAGCCCTTAGCTTACAGACACTCATACAACCTGACAACAGCACTCGACCAAGGAGAAAGGGCACATCCAACCGCGTCAACACACCAAAGGAGATAACCAAGGTACGGAAGGACACCTCAGAACGAGCCCTTTCCCTGGCTGCACCAATTTGGAACAAGCTACCAGACGAACTTCGACTAAATACAGACATCAAGGACTTCCGGAAGCAACTAAAGACAGCACTATTCATTGAACACTATGGGGACATCACACGATCCAAATCTACACAGACGACCAATCCCCCGCCCCCACTACTTGTATAATAGTGCATAATGTAAATAGTGCATCACGAATCTAATATACCCTAACACACTCGCACACATGGAACACTGCATGACCCCCCCCCCCCCAAGACACATTTGTGATTGTTTGCTGTGAAAACCGCCTTGATTCAATGAAAAGGCGGTATAGAAATCCTTTTAAATAAATAAATGTACGTCAAGGGATGATATAGCCAAAGCAAGGAAATGTATATCGACAGAGGATAAGGAAGTAGCCCCTGGATATTCCTCTGTGGTACAGGAACTGACAGTGGGGTAGCAGTGGCCATTGAGATACCACAACACACACAGAAGGGGCAGGGGGAGCGATATGGGGTACGCAGGATAGTACTGCAGCCTGCAGTTCCTGGAGGAAAGGTCCATAAACCATTATTAAGAAGGGACCCAGGATATCAATGCTTGACCGAGTACAAGCATTGCGGAGCCTGTATCTTTTGGGGAAACTGCTAGGTACGTATGACCTAGATTGGCCACTGTTGGAAACAGGATACTGGGCTTGATGGACCTTGGTCTGACCCAGTATGGCATATCTTATGTTCTTAGAGCTGAGCAGGGACACGATAGTGAGGAGACAGATCTGTTCAACAGTTTTACGGCAGAAGAGAGGTGGGGAAGGGAACAGACAGAGTATGGGCCCTTGTAGTTTGCCACACACACTTCAGTGATAACGTTAGCATAAGGGGAATCTGTACAGTGTGATGGGGCACAGTCAATCTGTAAAGGATCTTGGGGGATCTGCGAGCTGAGGACGTGAAGGTGCAGTGTTTGTTGTACAGCTCCAACATGACATATGTATGTTTCTCTTGTGTTACTAAATCCACAGGACATACTTGGTGACCCACGAGATGCTGTGGTGCCTTGGCAGCTGACTGTAGGTCATCCAACATGCAGTAGTCTGAGGTAGGTTGACCTACAGCTACTTTGTCTGTGACAACAGTCAGGGGGAGCACATGTCTGCAGGGATCTGTCAAATTGTACATATGTTGTTGTTCACCTCTTTGCCCTGCACCCCCATATTTTGCTATTGGCATACATATCCACAAGTGTTCCTGGCCAATTCATCTTCTCCAACACTGTCTCTGGGACATATACAATAGAGCTGCGAGTGTGTGTAGGTCCTAGGTGTTCGGATAGTAGGATGCACGTACACCCTTCCCTGACATTGCAGCATCAGCCAACAGCAGTGTATCATTGCATTTGACAAGCCTTTCTCTCCAGTAATCTCCAATTGTGCGCATACAGGCCATATGCTACTGCTGGCATGCTCACCTTAGCATACTATGTGGGTGTGTGTTTTTGGGTTGGCTGTGTGATGATACAGCGTGCAAGCATTTTGAATTATCATGTGGTGTGAGGGGTCTGTACACCTGGGGAGTGGTGGTGGCTGTGCTATCTCTACCTTACTGCTGTTTACCTTGTGAACATTGTGGCCATGTGTTGTGTGTTGTGAGCTGACCTATCTCTTGTGTGCTGACAGACCACTGCGCAACAGCATTTTTGCATCACAGATATCACCATAATGTGGACATGCATCAACAGTGGCTGGACATGGGGACATGGTAATTCTACGCATTTCAATGCCATCTTCTCCCTTCACTGTGACATGTTGTGGCCTTTGAGAGCCTCAGGGAAACCCAAACAGATACTTGCTGCAGACACACGGTAGGTTGCACCTTTGGTCTTTTGGAAATGACATCAGCCTTTACATGTTAATGATTCACTGTTTGTTTCATGGACATTTCATGTGGAGTCTCTGTACACAAACGCTGATGCACATGGGGTGGAGCTGTGAAACGCCTATGTAACATGGGCATGAACATGACCATATCCATGTGACACCCTCGTTTGTGGTTCCAATTCCAAATGTCCACAACATGCACTGTGTTCTGTGTTGTGATCATGTTATGTTTGACTGTGTGACGTTTCATTACATACATATTGATGTTTGACTCTCTGCAATTTGGGCTGATGTTGCAAGCAGCATACCAATACATTGTTTATCCTCTTCTGACACAGGGCAGATGACACACAAAGCACATCTACTACAGGGCAACCGGCATCACCATCACCCACCTGTTGGAGGACACAACAACACCATGGAACTATCCCTGGGACATGGTGCCATAGGATGTTTGACCTCTGCGAGTGGGACACATGCCTAGGATGGACATTATTGTTGGACTGCTACTTTGGCCATGAAAGGCCTGTCCAACACATCATTTGCTGCCGTGCTCTGGCTGGGTGTCCTGTTCATCACAGGAGACACACTTGACCTTTCCAGTACTGTGGCAAATTGGGATGTCACACTTGATTATGCATGCCCAGGGTTTCAAGGACAGTCTTCATGAGACTTGTTGGGTTGCAGACACCCTTTGCACTGTGAACACTGCGTACTGGTCCCCACATGTGCAGCTGGGACTGACATTGTTGCTGTATGTTGTACATCTTTCTGACATTGTACTGTTGTGTTTTGCCCATGTGTGTGACATGGGATGCAGGATACGCTCATCTGTTTGGTTCAACACTAGCATACAGCCATGCGTGTGGCACAGGGGGAACACTGGAGAGGTCCTCTTGTCCATGTCTGCCTACCCTCCACTTGGACATGACACAGTATTTGCCACCGTGATGTCGCTGTTACCTCCACAGCCTGAGCTTGTGGAGATGGACATTCTGATTCTCTATTCAGGAAGTTACTGGTGCTTGGGGAAAGCACTGCCTTCTGGGAGTTGAAGTTTTCACTATCCCAAATAAAGAGAGTTGTGGACTCGAGTGTTTCAGGCAAAACAGGATTTTTAATTCCCCTTCCCAAGTGGTTTCACATGTAGAACAAAAGGAACATTGGCCATACACTTCTGGCACTAAATTATATAAGAAAGAAATTCAAGCTTCTTATCTCAGCATCACTGTAATTCCAAATGAAAACACTTTTCTATTTCAACACCCTTTTGTGCTTTTTCTGATCAGCTGCTATCTGCAGCACTCTCTCTTTCTCGGCACAGCTTAATTCTATTTCACATGACTTATCTTCTCAGATACAGATATCGTACAATCCATTGGTTCACTAGGCTGACATTCTAAAGGTGGTTCAGTGTCCATTGGTTCAACCTGAACCCCAGCTGGAAATGTTTGCAAGTTGCTACAGGGTGTTTCCAAACACACATCTATCTTTTCAGCATTGCACTTTTCCTCACAGCCTTTTGATATACACGGTTGTGAATTGCCACAGTATTCCCAGCATGTGGAGCCCCACCCTTCTGGGTTAATATCAGAGCACTTAAAGACAGCTTTCTGTTTATACCGGTCACTTATCCTACCTCTTAGCTTCCTTATGAGAGTTTCCTTTTGTGCTCTAGGATCAGCTGCAAATGTGAGCCTTGGAGTTTCTCTGTGCATACAAGTCTGCCTTCCCAGTACGCTTCCCTTTTGGTTGCCTTTTACTCCCAGCACCAAACCCGGGTTACTTGTACCTGGCTCCTTGGTACCAACTCCCTGCTTGTTTCCTCTGCTGAATTCCTCTTCTGAGTCAGAGGTCAGAGAATCCTCAATTACCATAGATTCCTCTGAGTCTTCATTCCTAAGGCAATCCTCTGTTTCTCGTGACGGTTCTAAGAGCTGTGTCTTCAGCCATGCTCTTGGCTGAGCTCTCCTCTGAGCTACCGACTGTGCTCCTCCCGGCTGTGCTCCTCCCAGCTGTGTCCTTCCCAGCTGCATCCTTTCCAGCTGCCTTCCTCCCAGCTGCCTCCTCTCTCCTCCTAATGAGCTTCCCTTAAATCTCTGGTTTCCTGGGTTTACCCTGGCTCCTCCCACCAACAGGTGTTCTGGCTTAACTCGTGACTGCTGCACTGAACTACAGCAGGGCGTGTTTTCCCTTCTTCTGACCTGCTCTGTTTATGGTTGCCTGGGAAACCAGGAGCCATGTGCATTTGTTTTCTTTCCCAGCCTGAAGCTGGATCCTGTGTTTTATCTCTCTCTAAGGGGTCAGAGGGACCTTCTCCATCACACACCACACCACTTTACTGCACACCAACATGTTAGATTGATGTTTGCACTCACCAATGGTGTTACAGTGCATGTGCGGCATCACTGTATCACTGACATTTGTGCTAATGGTCATAGGTTTGATTCTTCTCTGTTCTCTTTCATTTGTATGCCTGTCCTGCACAGCTACTTTTCATTCCTTTAACAGTCATATCTGTGCAGATCTGTGCTGTTAGCACATTGTACCCTTATCACAGTTGCCAACCATCCTTCTATCCTTCTATGTGTGTCTGGCAGCTGTGTGCCATCCTGCCCTGATGTGCAAGCTCCTAACCCATGTCCTGTACTGGTACACGTTTCTGCGTTCCACTTTCTGCATTCCACTTTCTCCTGTGTGTGCTGTGCATGGCACTGCTACTTCTCTGTCCTCCTGTCATTGCAAATATCCTGCCACCTCTACCTCCTCTGCTGGACACATCTTCCCATCCTCTGCCACACACTGTCATTGTTGCATGGTACATTACCATCACCCTGTGCATCACTACAGCTGGCTCTGATATGTTTGTCCATTTTTCAAACTGCCACATGGGCTGAACGCAGATTTGTCTGATCCATCCATACCTTTCCTGCTTTTCATCTTGGGGAACCTTACTGCCCTTGGCCAACATTTCTTGAGTGCCCCATACATCCTTGGGGCATCTTTAGCCACACCTTAGATTCAGCCAGCTGATGGGGCGCCTAATATGGTGCCTTGGGGGTTGATAACCTTTCAACGCGCTCTCTGGGGCACATTATAACCCACCTTGGCTGACGTGATGGTTTAGGATGTGCCTTCTGGTGCGCCCTAAAAGGTGCATTGGTTTATGGCACTGGGGTTTAGGTATTTTTAGCTGGCAGCACAGATTGTTGGACTGTTATGAGCCGGAAAAGGAATTGCCTTAGTCACCATTATTCATTTGGCCCACTTGGGGATTGAGCTCATGACTACTGTATTAGCCGTCAATGTATTAACCACTGTGCTACCCTTCTGTTGCTGTGTTTGCAGGTCAGTGTGCCTAATTAAGGCTAACGTGCGTTAACGTGCCACTGCTCCCTCTATTGCACGATAACAGACTTTATCATGCGATAACCTGAAATGCTACCTTAAGACCGGCATGCCCACTCCTTATATGGCATTCTTCACATTATCGCTGGAGCTAGCGCCGGGAACATTAAGACGGTTTAGTAAACATACCTCCTAAGTGTTTTTTTCTGAAATTTCAAAGATTGGGATCAGTAGAGGGAGGGGTGCCAACCTGAAAAATGTGTTTGTTTTACTTTTAAAGTGGATATTTCAGCTAAAATTTAAATTGTTATAGTGAGGGGGAGGGATTTACACTAGCTTTAAAAATCATATTGTTTAAAGGTTTAAACAAGTTTAAAGTAAAGAATAAACACTGGGAAGCTGCCAGGAACTGAAAAAAGGGTTTATTGGCTAATGAGGAGGTTTTAAAAGAGAGAAAATGGTCCCATTGTAAAAGATTCATTTTTAAAAGAATTTAATTAAAAAAAAACCACACACACAATAGTAGTGCTGAGGATGAGGATATGTGAATTCTGTGGAAAAAATGTTCAAATTTGGTGTCTTAGGTGATAAAAACTTTAATTTTCTTATATTTTAATGGGAGACTGAGTAGGGATATGAAAAGTTACATTGTTGCATTTTGGTCAGCTGTAACTGACTGCTTCAGCTGAGATACTTTCCAGCTCTCTGCATACTGTGACTAGAGAGGGAAGAAAACTGTAGTATAACATTTATGGAGGTTCAGTTTGCATAGGAAATTTAAAAAAATAGGATAAAGGAAGGGAAAAAGCAAAGTTATAAGGAATAGAATGGGACTAACTGATGAGGTCAGCAGGTATAGTAGCACTTTCCCTCAAAGAATAGACTTTGGTAAGTCTGGTTTTGTGTGGCAGTTGCTGTGTGAACTTGAATGTGAATGGATGTACATGGCTGCGTATGAGTGAGGAGGCCTCAGAATGACCATATTTTGAAAAATTTGAAAGGTTTTGAGTGATTTTGATTATCTTTGAATGGGGTCTGAATGAATGGAGATGGCTAGAAGACTAGTTTATGAGTCTTATGGGACTTTATACTGAAACTTCTTTTGAAGTACTCTGGGAAAAGAGGAAAGAAGTAAGAAGGTTAGAGATAAGGGTGGTAAGAAAATAGGATGAACAAAAAGAAATAAATTAATTCTTAGTTTTGACAAATTTTAGTGAAGAAGTAAAAGGTAAGAGGCAATTTGGGAGTGAGTTAAGGGAAAGTACGAGGGGGTTACTGAAGCACAGAAAAGGTGGGGGGTGAGTAAGGGAGGTGTATAGGTGAGGATTTAAAGGAAATTAAGAAACAGATTATTCTATCAGGAGAGATAGGAGTAGAGCTGGTAGAGAAGGAAAGTGAAGGGGGGGGGTTCTAAAAGGAGGAGTTTAGAGAGCAGAATAAAAGGAGTTATTAGCATAAGGATAAGGAGAGTGTGAGTAACTGAGAGACTGAGGGAGAGTGTATGGTAGTGAGGTTGAGGAGTGAATGGGAACAGTATGATGGACAGTGAGTGGCATGGGCCCCAATGAATCCGGAGGATAAGTATTGTCCTTAACACAATCCACCACACAATATTTGATCTCAAATAACGTATTTGGACTTTAGAAGTTGTTAAATGTGAATTTAAAGGACTGCATAATATTCAAATAGTTCAGAGGTGAATCTATAAATGATTGACAAGAAACAGTAATTATAATAATTAATTTTATTATGTTAAATACTTATATGCTCATTCATTTAAAACAAATTTACTTACCTACATGTTATTGGGTGATGTTTATTTAACCAGAACTCAAATTTTCCAAATAAATAACATAATTTTTAATGCTCATATTTTGGTTTAATTTTATTTTCCTCCAGTGTTCCTCTTCTTCCTTTCCAAAGGAAGAAGGTATTCCTAGGGAAACCTAGTATTTTTGTACTGCACGTTACTCTCCATTAGTTTCAGATTTATACCAACTCAAGGCCAGACTACCGTGAAATTTGTTGAAAAAGATCCCACTGGTCTGATACTTTGGAGGAAGTGGCTGCAGGTTACATTAAGAAGTCACAATAGAAAATAAACTACACTCCAGAAATCTGAACTTCAAATCACCCAGTTCAGCTTTCAGTGCCCAGTAGCTCATCAAACTGTCATAGATATCAACATGCTATGCACCCCGTGCAGAGCTCAGCACAGCTCTTCAGACTCAGGACTTAAATTCCTTTTTCAGGAATTTTTGTTTAAATTTCCATTCAAATACTTCTGGTATACAGCTGGTTCAGAGTTTTTCTTCCCTAGTTCTTTAACAGAGGCCAGACCAGTTTTCCTGAAGTTCAAGGCTGTCAGCTTTAATGGCCAGCAATCACCAGTTGATTTTATATCTGGGTTTAAAACCAGTTTCTTATTCATCTATTTATCAAGATAATAACTGAATTTTTAGCTGAGCCTCAACTCAGATCCTCTGTTTCTTTAGATCCTTATTTCCAGATTCTTGTCAAACAGGAAAACTTGATCATTATAACTATCAGAGTCCTTGTCAAAAGCGGCATCAGCTCTGCCAAATAAAAGCCTGTACTTCTCTTCAGCGCTCAATAGGACTCCCAAGGAAGTGTCAGTCACCTTCTTTCTTTCCAATTTTCACTTAGACAGCACAAGTCAAATATCTTTTACTCTTTCTCTCTATAAATACCAACTTTTAAACCTAAAACTCCACTTCTCACACTCCACAGTCTTCACACACACCCTGTGTTCTCTCTTCAGCAGCAACAACTGCCAGTTTCTCTGCCTAGTAACCAAAGTTCTCTGGGCAGCAGCAGACGTGCTCCTCCACTGCTAACCCCAAGATAATCTACGGAACAGCCAAATCCAACAAACTGTCCCAAAAAACACTATTTTTCACCTAATTAGTACATTTCTATGATTTTATATTTTTAACAACATAAACAGTCAGCTAAAAGGACATAAAACTGCATCACAGAAATGTACTTTCACAGCCTGCCTGCTAAAAACAGCCCCTGCCACCCTGCAGAGCCTCAGCCAGGTAAAACTTCATTTCATTTCATCCATCTGGTTACATCAAGTCGCTTCATTTGTTCCCTGTCTGTTTCTATATCCAGATCAAACTTCTCCTACTGACCTATTAGTGCATTCATTCTGCTGATCCTCACTACCATTCCTCTTCTATCTCTCCCTACATCTCTTCCCGGGAACTCTGCTCTTCTGGCAGATCCCTTCTATCTGTGCTCTTCCCTTCCAATGCCAACTCCAGACTTCATTCTTTCCACCTCAGTGCTCTTTATGATTAGAATAAACTTCCTGGGTAGGAATGTGATATTGAAAAAGTGAAAATGCTAAACAAAATACTTCTGCTCAGTTTTTATTAGAGAAAATCCTGGAGAAGGACCACCTGTGATTGACAAATGTACAAATGGGAATGGAGTAGATACCACACCTTTCATAGAAGATGATGTGTTAGAACAGCTTGCAAAACAGAAAGTGGCTAAAGCCATGGGACCAATGAGATACATCCCAGGATACTGAAAGAGCTCAGAGGGGTTCTTGCAGGGCCTTTAACCCTGGGAGTACCGATGGGGTCAAAAGTGACCCTATTGCAAGTTTCACAACGCATATCTCAGAAACTAGTTGTTCAAGAATGCAATCTTTTTATGACTTTTCACATGTCAATATTCTCTTTATATTGCGCTATGAGAGGAATAATTTTCATCCGCAAGGTGACGCTAGTGATGAATTGGAGCACAGAGTACCAGTGGGGTCATTTTTGGATCGTGATACAATTTGCAGTTTTGTGAAATTTTTGATCTGACAAAGGTATTTATCATTAATTATATATCATTTATTTTTGTACTCTTATTTTATGAAAATTACACATTTTCTGTAATTGATATCATATGTTCTCTCATTATTTCTGATGAAATCTAAAGGCTTTCAGCTCGTTCATCATGATTATTGTACACCTAAAGTAAAACTGCTTTGCGTTTTATTCAACTTTATCTTTATTTATTTTAGGTTATTGTTTATGATGTCAAAACGAAAGTATTCAGCTGCACAAGTAAGAGAAATATTGCAACAAAATGCTGACAGTGATGGCTCTGAGTCTGATGATGCAGCATATTCAGCAAGCGAAGAAGCATATCAACCAAGTTCGGGCGATAAATCTGATGATGACAGTCATGATTCAGATGGCGACAGCAGTTGGTCGCCAAGTGAATGTGAGACTGATGTTGAGCCGGTAACATCGCCTGCAGCAAAGAGTCAAGTTACAGGTCGAGGCTGTGCTGGATGGGGAAGAAGGCAGGAGTCCTCCGTGTCAGTATCATCTGTGAGGAATCTTAGTTGTGGTCATAGAGGAGCTAAGAGTTCATCAACTATAAGCACAAATGTTGCCATTGAAGCCTATGTATCTAAGGATGCCACATCATGGAACAGGAAACCTATAAAGCAAGCTGCTGGAAGATACACCAGAGCTAATGTCATGCCCATACAACAAGGTCCTACAAGGTATGTTGTACGAAATGTTGATGGCCCTCTCGCAGCATTCCACTTGTTCATGAGGAAGAACTTATTGAATGAAATCATGATGTGGTCGAGCAAACAAGGAAGATACATTTATGACGACACCTGGAAAGATTTGACAGATGGAGAATTTCAACGTTTTCTTGGACTTCTGATCCTCTCAGGCGTGTACAAGTCACAAAATGAATCCATAGTTCAGTTGTGGAACCTTGAAGATGGTCGTTCTGTTTTTGGCAAAAATATGGCCCGTAACCGTTTTCAGCAAATTTCTTGTGCTCTCAGATTTGATGATGCAACCAACAGATGTGAACAACGAGGCGTGGATAAGCTTGCTCCAATCAGACACGTTTTTGATACCTGGGAAGCAACTCTAAGTGACGCCTTTGTTCCTGGTGAAAATGTTACCGTGGATAAGCAACTGCTTACATTTCGTGGCCGTGTTCCATTCAGACAATATATTCCCAGCAAACCTGGGAAATATGGCATAAAGCTATGGATGTTGTGTGACAGTCATATGTTCTGCGTCTTCAAGTATATACAGGAAGGGAACTCGGACAAAACAGGGAACAAAATCAGGGTGAAAGGGTTGTGCTGCAACTCACTGAAGGATTGACGCGATCTTGCAGAAATGTTACTGTTGACAATTTCTTCTGCAGTTTATCCCTGTTACGGAAATTGCTAGAAAAACAAATGACATTTTTGGGGACAATTTGAAAGAACAGAAAAGAATTACCTCTAGAATTTGTAACAGCAAAGGGCCAAGAGGTATTCACTTCACTGTTTGCCTTTCGCGATGACGCCACTCTGGTTTCCTATTGCCCAAAGAAAGGAAAAGTGGTTATTCTTCTGAGCAGTTTGCATGATCAAGAAGAAGTAGATAACACACGTCCAGACAAAAAAACACGCATGATCTTGGACTATAATTCTAGTAAAGGTAGAGTAGATACGGCAGATCAAATGTTGCACATGTATACAGGGGCGGCCCAAGGGGGGTGCGGGGCCATGTGCGGAGACTCGGTGCGGGGCCTCATTTGCATAAGTGGCCTTATTTGCATAAATATTTGCATAATGTTACCATACACTAACTTTTAGTAAACATGTCTCTTAATGAGTGTATGGATAAAGAAAGACTAAAAGATTTCTACATTACTATAATCCAGTGCCAACCGCCAGGCACATTAGGAACTACTACAAACGCTGCCCATTTAGAACCCATAGCAAACCCGCTGTATCCTGACAGCATTACCAGGACTCACAAAGCACCAGTCCCTACCTATCAAAAGGAAACACTGCAAATATTAAACCAGTACATTTCAGAGAATACTGGGGAAAGAGAACAAGTGGCAATGTCAAATAGGAATTACATAAACAGAATACCTCAGCTCAGTTACACATGCAGAACATAGACCATCACCAAACAAGGAATCGCAATTTAGAAACAGGAAGGCAATAATTTAAACTGGGAACCCCAAAAGCCAAACTTGGAATGTACAACAACACTGTAGAAATAAAACTATAAATCAATTTCCTCTTGTACCAAACAAAGCGCAGACGTTAATGATGCACATTTCCCAGAACTTTCATATTCCAGTTAATAAATTCAAAATAAAGAGATATATTTCTACCTTTTGTGCATTTTTTTTCAGTTGCAATTGCTCCAGCCACTTTCTTCTGGTTTCTTCATTATTTTTTATTATTTATTTAACATTTCTTATATACCGCGCTATTAAGATCAGTGCGGTGTACATTGAACAAAATATACAACAATGTATGCAAGTAACATTGAGTTTACATAGAACATGGGAATATATAACATGGATTAACAGGTAAAACTATGTACAGTCAACATCATATATGTATATGTTTTTACTAAATAAATAAATATGTTAGCTCAAGTGGATATTATCTGCGTAATTTATGTAGGAGGTGGGAATCAACAGAGGATGTGGAGCTATCGTGGAGCTTAACCATTTTCTGGTTGAATTAAGGTAATATGGTGTTTAGTGCACGTTGGAGGTCTGTTGTTTGAGTGGACATGCTGGGTCACTTCTGGGTAGAATTTTGTGAATAAGTGATGCTTCACGGCTTTCCTGAATTGTAAAAGGTTTTTGATACAACGAATTTCATGAGGAAGTAAATTCCAGTTCAGGGGTGCAAATAAAGAGAAAGCTCTGTTCGATGTAGCTTTAGTACAAGATGTCATCATCTTGGGAACTACTAAGGTATTCATAGCAATGGTCCTTCTGTTTCTATTTTCGAGGGTGTTATGTATTAGTTTGCTAATTGGTGTCGGAGGGTAGTTATTCCTGGCCTTGAAGGTCAGAACTAGAGACTTATATGTAAGTCTGGCTTGTAATGGTAACCAGTGTAGGTCCTTCATGATCGGCGTTATGTGAGCAGCTCTTGGTGACCCAGAGAGGACTCTTGCAGCTGCGTTCATAGCCAGACGAAGTGGATTTAAGGTTGATTGAGAGAGGCCATGGAGGATAATATTCGCAAAATCTAGGTGAGGGATGACTAGAGCCTGGAATATTGAGCGATAATCAGTATAGTCAAGTAGTGGTCGGAGGTGGCGTAGCGTTCTGATCTTATGATATATCCTCTTTGTCACATTCTTCACATGCGTTGTCATATCTAGGTGTTGATCCAATGTGATGCCGAGGTATCGGATAGTGGGTTTTGACGTCAGTTCTATGTTATTGATTAGCAGTGACGGAGGGGGTATGAACTTGCGATTTCTTGTGACAAATAATACATCAGTTTTGTTGTGATTTATTCTTAAGTTTTGTGTCAACAGCCATTCGGCTATTGCACCAAAACAATTAATTATTGGTGTGAACACTGGTTGGTCAGTATTAAACGGCATGTAAATGAGGATGTCATCTGCGTATGCCAGGCATTGCACGTTGAAGGATCGGATCAACTCACATATCGGCTGCATATAAATGTTGAACATTAATGCTGATAATGAAGATCCTTGAGGTACACCTTGAGACTGTAGGAATGGCTCTGATGATTCCTGACCTGTTTTAACTTGTTGCCACCTATTGGAAAGGTAGGATCTACACCATTCAAGTGCTGTGTTTTGAATTCCCTTCTCACTCAGACGTTGCAGCAGTATGTTGTGGTTTACAGAATCAAAGGCAGCGGAGATGTCCAAAAATATGAGCACAAATCCCTGTTTAATGTCGTTTATTCCCGTGATAAGATCATTGAATAAGGTTGTAAGGATTGTGTCAACTCCATGTGCTTCTCTGAAACCATGTTGTGATTTGTCTAGAGGCGCTTCAATGTCAATATGCTGCTGGAGCTGTTGTTGGGCAGCTTTCTCGATAATTTTTGCTAACTCTCCATCGTCTGCTGTCCATTTGTCCTTTCTTCTCTCTTCTAGTTTTCTTTCCATCCTCTCTCTCTACATCTGCTTTAACATACTAATCTTTATCCTTTTGCTCTTTCCTCATTCTTATTTCATCCACACAAATTTTACCCCTCCATCCTCAATCCCCACTTACTCTCCCAATACCCGGCCAATTGTAGATTTTTCATCCCTCCCACACAAAATATTTTTCCCCTCTCCATTTTACTCTCCCAGCCCCATCCCATTCTAATCCTCCCCCAACATCAGCTCCCTTCTAGTTCCAGTCTCACCCAGCATCCATTCCCTTCTAGTCCCTGCATCAGCCCATTTCCAGTCCTAGCCCCCCATCAACCCATTTCCAGTCCTAGCTCCCCCATCCATTTTCAGTCTGAGTCCCTTCATCAGCTCATTTCCAATCCTAGCCCCCCATCAGCCCATTTCTAGTCATTTCCTAGCCCCACCATCAGCCCATGTCAAATCCTAGCTCCCCTCCGCTCAGCCCACGTCCAGTACCAGCCCGCCCATGAGCCTACTTCCAGTTCTAGCCCCTCCATGAGTCCATTTCAATTCAAGCCCCCACCACAGCCCATTTCCAATCTTAGCTCCCCCCAACAGCCCATTTCCAGTCCTATCCTAGCTGCTCCATCAGCCCATTTTCAGTTCTAGCTCCCTTCCCTCACAGCCCATTTCCATTCCAAGCTCCCTCCCCATCAGTTATTTGCAGTTCAAGCCTCCCCGTCCACTCAGTCCATTTCCAGTCATAGCAATCCCCCAACCCATTACCAGTCCTAGCCCCCCATCAACCCATTTTCAGTTTAAGCCCCCCCCTATAACCCATTACCAGTCCTAACCCCCCATCAGCCCACTTCCAGTCTTAACCCCATCAGCCCATTTCCAGTCAGCCCCCCATCGCCCATTGCCAGTCCTAACCCCCCCCCATCAGCCCACAGCCCATTACTAGTCCTAACCACATCAGCCCACCTCCAGTCCTAACCCCTCCCCATCAGCCCTTTTCCTGTCCTAGCGCCCCCATAGCCCATTAGCAGTCCTAACCCCCCCCCCATAGCCCATTAGCAATCCTAACCCCCATCACCCTATTTCCAGACAGCCCCCATCAGCCCACAGCCCATTACCAGTCTTAACCCCCCCAGCCCATTTCCAGTCCTAACCCCCCATCACCCCATTTCCAGTGAGCCTCCATCAACCCCCAGCCCATTACCAGTCTTAACCCCCCCAGCCCATTACCAGTCTTAACCCCCCCAGCCCATTTCCAGTCAGCCTCCATCAGCCCCAGCCCATTAGCAGTCTTAACCCCCCCCCCAGCCCATTTCCAGTCCTAACCCCTCCCCAGCCCATTTCCAGTCAGCCTCCATCAGCCCCAGCCCATTTCCAGTCCTAACCCCCCCTCCAGCCCATTTCCAGTCCTAACCCCCCCCAGCCCATTTCAAGTCAGCCTCCATCAGTCCCAGCCCATTTCCAGTCCTAACCCCCCCCCTTGCACATTTCCAGTCCTAACCCCCCCCCGTCACCTTTCCAGTCCTAACCCCCCCCCTTGCAAATTTCCCGTCCTAACCCCCCATCACCCCATTTCCAGACAGCCTCCATCAGCCTCCCCCCCTCCTCCTCCCTCCTTCCCTTCCCTTCCGGCAAATTTAAAAACAAAAACCTGGCTCTAGCTGCTGCCGCGTCCGTCGCAGCAGCGGCAGAATGGCGTGTCCCGCGGGGCCCCCTCTCCACGTCGAGCCCTCTGCAAGGGCTTTCAGATTCGCGAAGGGAGAGTGCTCCCTCGCGTCTCTGTACAGCCCGCAGGGGCTAATGGGAAATTTCCCATCAGCCCCTCGCGTCTAAAGGGGCTGATGGGAAATTTCCCATTAGCCCCTGCGGGCTTTACAGAGACGCGAGGGAGCACAACTCTCCCTTCGCGAATCTGAAAGCCCTTGCAGAGGGCTCGAAGAGGAGAAGGGGCCCCGCGGGACACGCCATTCTGCCGCTGCTGCGACGGACGCGGCAGCGGCAGCAGCTAGAGCCAGGTTTTTGTTTTTAAATGTAATTTTAAAAAAAGCAGAATGTTCTTTGCGCGGGGCCCCCTGAAACGCGGGGCCCTGTGCAAAAAACATTCTTGCTCAATGGACGGGCCGGCCCTGCATGTATACCACAAAACGAATGACAAGACGCTGGCCAGTGACAATCTTCTACAACATGTTGGACATCAGTGCTTTGAACGCCTTTATTGTTTGGATGTCACTAAATCCAGAATGGCAGTCCAAGTCAAAGCACAGACGTCGTCTATTCCTCTTGGAATTAGGAAAGCAGCTGCTTCAGAGTAATTGCAGCAAGCCTTCTTCCAGCATTGAAGAAGCCACTGATGCTGTTTGCAATGTCGGGATCCCAAAGAAAAGGGCAAGGTGTCACTGCTGTTCCAGAGAAAAAGACAATAAAAACAACATACCTTGCACCTCCTGCAAGCGCAATGTTTGCAAAGGACATTCAGAAATTGTCTGTGTTTCATGCAAATGACTGTAGTACTTTACTGTGTTCATCAAGTGCATGCAAAAATTGCTTTCATGGCAACTCTTCTTCATGTAATTTTATGATAAAGCATTAAATTTCAAAACATTTAACCTTCAAATAATAAATAATTAATTCGGAATAATATTTTGTCTGTTTAGTTTAAAATTTTTATGGTTAACAATTAAAATTTGTCGTGGGGTCATTTATGACCCCAACGGTATTCAGTGTGTGCAAAAAATCTCGGTAATTCCAGGGTTAAAGGATGTTTTTAATAGATCCTTGGAGACAGGAGAAGTTCCACAGGACTAGAGAAGGGCTGATATGATACCCTTTTACAAAAGTGGTAATAGGGAAGAAGTGACAAACTACAGGCCAGTAAGCCTTACCTCGGCGGGAAAAGAAATGGAGGCGCTCCTGAAAGAGAGAATAGTGGACTTTCTCAAAACAAACAGGTTTCATGAGACGAGGCAACATAGTTTTACAAAAGGATGATCTTGCCAAACAAATCTGATTGAGTTCTTTGGATGACCAGAGAACTAGATCAAGGGCATGCGATAAGAACATAAGGTATGCCATACTGGGTCAGACCAAGGTCCAACAAGCCTAGTATCCTGTAACCGAGGCAAGCGTACCCGGTGCTCCGGGCCCTGCCAACAAACATCCCTCTCCCCCCCCTCTGTCCCCCCAACACCCCATCCCACAAGGAATAACACTACACGGCTTTCATGGGAACAAAACTGGTCACAGATTTATTAATTATTAACCATTAACAAATATTCCAACAACATAAACCATAACCAGCCCCATAGCAGAGTAGTACCACACCAGCCATGCCTTAGCAAAGTGCACTACCACCGCTACGGCCCTACACTTGCCCTCCGGCAAGTTTCCTATCCCTTTCCCCGACTTCGCCATGCCCATAGCAAAAGTTGGCCAGGGTTTATCCGGGTCAGGGGCACCCCCACCCCCGCACAAGTGTACCTTGAGGCACCGGACCCCGGAAACCTCCGGGATCCCGCCACCGGCACATGCGACAGGCCTGTCGATGCGCCGCCCCCCAAACCTAAAGCTGCGACCAGCGGTTATCCCGCAAAATGACATACTCCAGAGCTTCCTGCCAGTCATTAAGGAGCAGATCCATGTCAACTGGAGACAAATGAACACCATCACCCCTGTAAAGACCAGCGCAACCCACCTCCACCCAAGAATGCATAATCTGATAACCCCCATTCCTGCAAACCCACCGACCGATCTGATGGTTTATCTTAGTCAGCCCCTGCGACCACCGCCGCTGGCTCCAGCACGCAGGCCGAGGGATAATGTCGGACCACAATAAAATTGTCCCAGGAAACATTCTCATAACCACCGCCAAGTCGTCCTGCGCCGCTCTAATCAGCTGATGACAGGACCAGGAGACGAGTTCATTACCCCCCAAATGCACAATCAGCACTGCCAGTTGACGCGACGTCCTCCTGTGGTGCCGTAGCAAAGGTAGCAGCTGAAGCCAGCGAAGTCCCCGCTGCCCCAGCCATGAAACCGACACCACTGCAGGATCCATCTGCAAATTCAGGCCTCCAGGCCAAATGGCAGCACGCTGACCTGCCCAGTGGACAAACGAATGACCAACCACCCAGGCACCACCAAGCACGAGACCCCCATCTGAAAAACAAATGAACAGTTAGCATCCCCCACCCCCAAGCAAAGCCACCCTTCACAGCCATATGTAACCCTTAAAAGCCCGCGACCGCCACCTGCCGATACTCCTAATTACGTCATCGGACATCCCGGCCCCCGCCGCACTAGTAGCTGCACCGATACGAAAGGAGTGAGGTGCAAAGCACATGGGGTCCTCACCCAAAAAACGCAGTGCCAACCGAAGCACCACAGTCAACACCCGCGCATTCTCATGCAGAAAAAGAACCCCGGCCCGCTCAGGACGCACCCTCAAGTACGTCCTCACAGCCAGCACCGGGCACGTAGCGAGTCCCGCGACCTCCCTCAATATGACCCATAAACCCCTACCCCGCTGATCAGTCTTGGATTTCTCCAAAAAGATCCGCAGCTGCCCGCCTTCCAAACGCACATGGTGCCGTTGCAAGCCCCCCCCCCCGCCCCCGACCTGCCTGAATTCAGCACCAGCTCCCCAATTCGAAAAGCTCCGAAAAAAGCAAGACAAAAAACCGCCCGGAATAGAAAAACCTCAAACTGTGAAGCAGCCACCTGAGGTAACACTGCCAGGAGACACACCAGCAGACCATGTGTAATCAGCCTACACAGATCCACGGAGGCCGGCCTAACCCGCTCCCATCCCCTCAGAAGCCGACGTGCCAAAAATCTCCCCGAAATTGAACCCCAGCCCACGGCACTCGCAAAAAAGTTAAACCCCGCTAAATGCGAACGCACCGCCGCTCTGGACCTCTGGCCTCTACTATATAACCTCCAATGAGGTCATCCGGCACCCTTCCCGCCTGCCACCCCTGCTCCCCCAAAAACTTAGCCACCTTGTCACAACCACGCTGGTACACCAACCACATCCCGGCCGCCACCGAACTTCGCAGCAAGGTCAGCATCCCTCCAGGCCAATGCTCCACAATGTCTCGGGGACTACGGATCCTTCTCTGTCCACCGCTGGGGCCAGTACACGGAACCACTCCCACTGAAAATGAGAAAGAGCATCAGCTATCTTATTACTGCAACCAGGAAGGTGCCGGGCCCGAACAGATACATTCAAATGTAAACAGGCGAACACCACTTCACGCATCAACCGCGCCACCCATAAGCACTTGGGTGAGAAACGATTAACCACGCTAACCACAGCCTCATTATCACACCACCAAACTATCCGCCGATCCCGCAACCTATCCGGCCATAGCTCCAATACAACCAGGATCGGAAACAATTTCAGGAAGGTTATGTTAGTGGTCAAACCCGAATCGTGACAATTTTGGGCCACCGATCCGCACACCAGGCCCCACCGAAGTAAACCCCCAATCTAGTGCCCCCTGCCGCATCCGTAAACAGCTCCAGCTCCGCGCTGGATACCTCAGCTCCTAGCAAAACCGAAGTCCCATTAAAATCCTCCAAAAACCGGCTCCAAACCTGTAAATCGTCCCTCATCAGTTCAGTGACTCTAATCCGGTGGTGTGGCTTCCGCACCCCCGCCGTGGACGCAGCCAAGTGCCTGGAAAACACTCTACCCATAGGGATTACTTTACAGGCAAAGTTCAAAGATCCCAGCAGGACTTGCATCTCGCGCAAGGTTATCTTAGAAGACACCAGGACATTAGCGACCAACGCCCGTAAACTAGCCACCTTCTCAGGCAGCAACCACGTGATCATCTCAACAGAGTCCAATTCAACCCCCAGGAATGTGAGCCGGGTCGTAGGCCCCTCCGTCTTTTCCGCTGCCAACGGCACACCTAACTCTAGCGATAACTCCCTGAAACCAGCTAACAGCTGCTGACACTCATCGGAATGGGTCGAACCAATGAACAGGAAATCATCCAGGTAATGCCCAACATTCCGCGAGCCTGTCTTCCGACACAACACCCACTGCAAAAACGTACTGAACTTTTTGAAGTAAGCGCAGGAGACGGATCAGCCCATAGGAATACACTTATCAAAATAATACTGCCCTAGAAAACGAAAACCCAACAAAGGAAAGGAGGAAGGATGTACCGGCAGCAAACGGAAGGCGGACTCAATATCCACCTTCGCCATCAGAGCCGCCTGCCCCCACCATCTCTGCCGCCCTGTCAAAGGATGCATACCGCACCGTGCATAACTCCCGCGGGATATGATCATTCACCGACGCACCCGACAGACAGGACAGATTATGAATGAGCCGAAACTTCCCCGGCGCCTTCTTAGGTACAATCCCCAAAGGATAAATTACCATGTCCGGGAAACGAGGGTCAACAAACGGACCCGCGATCCGTCCCAATGTCAACTCTAAAGCCAACTTGTCCCGTACCACCGACGCAAACCGCCGTACCGAAGGCGAATTCCGGGCGCTAGCAGCCCCCACCACACCCCGAACTGGGATGACAAAACCAAACTGAAAACCCCTCCCTAACACCTCCCCCTCCCGCTTCCGTGGGTATTGCTGGAGCCAATTCCGCAAGGATTCCGCACGAACCGGAGTCGGGGCCCGGCAACCCAACTCATTGGGACTTGGGTCCCAGCCCAGCGGTATCGTCGGACCCTCTTCTACTACACTTAACAGCAGAGTGTCCCCCGCCACAAACTGAGCATGTGTTTGAATTTGCAGTCCGGAAATGGGCAGATGATCTTATTAAACCGCCAACACGCGTCGCTGTCCCCCCCGTCCCGCTTTTCGATTGTAAGCCCCCCCGCCGACCGAAAGGAAAGGCCCCCCCAGGCGCTCCCACTGCACCCCCCTCCCCCCACCACCCCCCGTACCCAGTCCCGATCTAGCAGACATTTGAGTCAACCAGAGGTTGATGTCTTGGGTGCCCCAGGATAACAATCTATTCTCCTCCATCTTGTCCCTAAACTTTTCGTCATAATTTAATCACGCCCAGCCCTCGTGCATCTGTGAAGCTTCCAAAATGGAATCTGCATATGCCAGTAACATACCATAATGCTCCAGCGAATAATGCCCCCACACACTGGCTAGGCGCAGAAACGCTTGGGTCCAGTTTACCACATTGCACGCCACTTTCCGAATCTGACCCGCCTTCTCATCCTCTTTTCACTTTTTCCGGCTCTCACCGGACCGCTTTCTGCCCTCCAACAAACAAAAAATATCAATGTACCGCCGCTTCCGAATTTTCCTCCGAAGCTTCTTTGGAACCCCCCCACACAGCTCCGCGAACGCCACTACCGATGGGGCCCCTCCCCCGTCCTAGACCCCGACGCCCCACCCCTGTCGCCCTCTTGCCTCACGACCTCACCTCCTGATGACGAAGATGAATCCCCCGAGGAGGAAGAGGAAGATGACTCGGAACTACGCCGCCATCGGCAAGAATGACGCCTCTTCTTCCGAGCCACGTGCCCTGCAGTGCCCAGCACCAGCGGGTGCAACGAATCCCTGCCCTGGTCCCCCGGACAACTCACCTGTGGCCCGTCCCTCCAGCGCAGAAGTCAGTGCGGGGTCATGCTCCACCTGGCGACGCTCCTCGCCAATCCGCGCTGCCGCGACCTGGCCTCCATCTGCCTCCACCTCCGCGGAACTTCGCCGCGCCGCAGCTCCTCTGGCCGCCGTCACCATCCAATACGTGCTCCCAACACCGAGCCCCCACGAAGGCTACGTCATCCCCCGCACCTGTGGAGACAAAAAAGGAAAAACAGGGGGGGAAACTGCCGAAGGCCACATGGGGGACCAAGCCGCGCGCCAATCAGATGCCAAAGTACCTTGCCCCCCGCTTACCCAGTACTCCCAAGGAGATGGCCCCCTTACTGCCACATAGCCCCCCTGAACTGGTGGCCACCCTGCCACGGGAAGAGCACCCTGCAAGCAAGGCGCCCCAGCCATCGGCGACACTCCCCCTCGCCCCTGCACCGGTCCCCCAAAATCATTCACCCCCTTCCACCACTGGCCCCCCCCTCCACCGCACTCCCGCCGATGCCCTCACACATCGCCTCCACTCTCTGAGGCTGCTCAGCAACAGCCCGCCTCGCCCCACGCAGCGTGCCCCCCTTAGCCCGAGCCCTCCCCCGTGCCCCTCCCCCACTTGTCCTCTGCTCCCCCCGAGATCCCCCACGCCCCTGCACAACCCCCTGACCCCTCAAGGACCCCCTTCTTAAAGCCGCCGGCCCACTCAACCCTCTTTGCACAAAAGAACCCCCCACAGCACCCTCAATCTCCCCCTTACCCCCCCCAGCTCCCCTCCCACAAGACTCCGCCCTCGAAGTCACACTCCAGCACCCAGCAGTCCTCTGCTGCCCCCCTGCCCGGCCCGATCGCCCCCCGCGTGGTGGCATCAGCCCCTTCTCCCCACTTGCCTGACTCAGCGCAATTATTTAATAGAATTTTTTGTTTTTATGTCGGAGGTCTGTGCAATAAAGGCTGAAACACTTATCAGCACCTTTATCCAGGTCTGGGAACCCCCCCCCCCCCCCACCAGCCACCTAGCCACTCACCCAAAAACCAGAACCCCCCCCCAGAGGGCCCGTCCTCCCAGCAACCTCAGCTGTCCAATTGCAGCACTTGCCTTTAGGTTCCTCACCACCCCGACCACCACCGCAGCCTGAATCCACCGCCGAACACCACCGCCGCTGCAGCACCAACAAGCCCGATCCAAATCCGCTACCGCCGCAGGCCACACTGCAAGCAGAACGCAGGCAAGCAAGAAGAAAACTGGCACCTCTCCAGACTCCGATGCCGCGACTGACCACGCGGAGTCCACCAGTCTGCCCCTCCCCCCCAGTCGCACTCCCCTGGCAGCTTCCCATTGGCTCCCGCGCGGCTGCATTCACTGGGAGCCAATGGGTTCAAACTTCGCCCGCCCATGAGCCTCAAGCCGCAGCCGTGCGCAGGGTCCCCACACCGGGCCGCGTGCCCGATTACCATTGGCCGCCGGGACCCTGCCCGCGGCCTCTCTAATTTCCAACAGTGGCCAATCTAGGTCATAAGTACCTAGCAGTTTCCCCAAAAGACACAGGTTCCACAATACTTGCATTGCATCAAGCAGTGATATCCTGAGTCCCTTTTAATAATGGTTTATGGACCTTTTCTCCAGGAACTTGTCTAAACCTTTTTTAAACCCAGCTAGACTAACAGCTTTTTCTACATCCTCTGGTAACAAATGCCAGAGTTTGATTACAGGTTGAGTGAAAAAAATATTTTCTCTTATTAGTCTTAAATAGTTTACCCTGTAGCTTCATTGCATGTCCCCTAGTCTTTCTATATTCTGAAGACATAAACAATCAATCTACATTTACACGTTCCACTCCATTCCTCAGCCATCTCTATTCCAGATTGAAGATCCCTAACCTTTTTAGCTTCTCTTCATAGGAGCATCCTTCCATTCCCTTTACCATTTTGGTGGCTCTTCTCTCTACCTTTTCTAATAACGCTATATCCTTTTTAAGATACGGCGACCAGAATTGCACACAATATTCAAGGTGTGTTCGCACCATGGAACGATACAGAAACATTATAATCACCATTGTGTTATTTTCCATTCCTTTCCTTATGATACCTAGCATTCTATTTGATCTCTTGGCCGCCACTGCACATTGGGCGGAGGGTTTTAACATATTATCCAGGATGACACCTAAAACTTTTTCCTGGGTGGTAGTTCCTAATGTGGAACCTTGCATTGTGTAACCAAAGTTTGGATTGTTCTTTCCTAGGTGCATAACTTCCACATTAAATTTCATCTGCCATTTGGATGCCCAGTATTCCAATTTATCAAGATCATCTTGCAATTTTCCACAATCCTCATGGGTTTTCACAACTTTAAATAGTTCTGTGTCATCTGCAAATTTGATAACCTCACTGGTTATTCCCTTTTCCAGGTCATTTATGAATGTGTCAAAAAGCAACAGACTCAGCCCAGATCCCTGGGGTACTCCACTATTCACCTTTCTCCATTAGGAAAATTGGCCATTTAGCCCTACCCTCTGCTTTCTATCTTTTAACCAATTCCTGATCCACAATAGTATATTGCCTCCTATCCGATGACTTTTTAGTTTTGCCAAAAGTCTCTGATGATGAACCTTGTCAAAGGCTTTCTGAAAGTCCAGATACACTATATCAACCGACTCACCTTTGTCTACCTGTTTATTCATACCTTGAAAAAAACAATAGATTAATAAGACAAGATCTTCCTTGTCTAAAGCCATGTTGGCTTTCTCCCATTAAGTCATGACTATCTACATGTTTAGTAATTTTGTTCTTTATTATGGTTTCTACCATTTTTACTGGTACTGATGTCAGGCTCACCGGTCAGTAGTTTCCCGGATCACCCCGGAACCCTTTTTAAAAATTGGCATTACATTGGCCATCCTGCAATCTTCAGGTATTACAGATGATTTTAATAATAGTTCACAGATTACTAATAGCAGGTCTGCAATCTCATATTTCAGTTCTTTCAACTCCCTTGGATGTCTGTCATTCAGTCTAGGTGATTTGCTACTCTTCAGTTTATCAAATAGTTGTAATACATCTTTCTGGTGTATTGATATTTCTTTCAATTCTTCTGCAGTGTAACCTTTAAATATCACTTCAGTCATGGGTAACATCCCTACATCTTCCTCAGTAAAGACCGAAACAAATAATTCATTCAGTCTCTCCATTATGGGCTTGTCCCCTCTTAGTGTCCCTTTTATCCCTGTATCATCTAATGGTTCAACTGACTCATAGGTTTTTTGCTACAAATGTACTTGAAACAGTCTTTATTACGCATTTTTGCTTCCACAGCAAGCTTCTTCTCAAATTCTCTCTTTGCCTGCCTTATCAATGCCTTGCATTTAATTTGCCAGTGCTTATTCTGTTTACAGTTTTCATCATTTGGCTCTATTTTCCATTTCCTGAAAGATGCTTTTTGGCAACAACAGCCTCTCTGACCTCACCTTTAAACCACGTTGTCATTTTTTTGGATTTCCTTCCACTTTCCTTAAAGTGTGGAATACAGCAGGTCTGGGCTTCCAAGATTGCATTTTTAAACAACACCCAAGCTTGATGTCAGTCTTTAACCTTTACAACTGCTCCTTTTAGGGTTTTTTTTTTCTTATTTTCCTCATTTTATCATAGTCTCCTTTTTCAAAGTTTAAAGGTAGTACTGTGGATTTCCTTACCATCCCTCCTCCATTAATTAAATCAAATGCAATCATGCTATGATCACTATTTCCAAGTGGCCCCAACACCCTTATCTCTTGCACCAGACCTGGTGTTCCACTAAGGACTATGTCCAAAATGGCTTCCTCTCTGGTCAGTTCATGGACCAGCTGCTCCAAGAAGCATTTATTTCATCTAAAAACTTCATCTCTCTAGCATGTCCTGCTGTGACGCTGACCCTGTCAATACTGGGGTAATTGAAATCACCCATTATTATTACTGTGCTGTAACTTTTGTTAGCTTCCCTGATTTCTTGAGAATTTCATCATCCATTTGTTCAGTCTGGCCAGGCAGTCGATAGTACACCCCCACTGCTATTGCCTTCCCCTTTTTACATGGAATTTCAATCCATAGAGACTGCACAATAAATTGTGTTCCCTGCAAAACTTTAATCCTTTGTGACTCAATGCCCTCTCTAACATAGAGCGCAACCCCTCCAACAATTTGTTCAGCTCTATCATTGCAATATAGTTTGCACCCAGGTATCACAGTGTCCCACTGATTGTCCTCCTTCCATCATGTCTCTGAGATACCAATTATATCTAACCTCTCATTTAGTGCTATATATTCTAACTCTTCTATCTTATTATTTAGACCTAGCATTTGCATACAAGCATTTTAGAGGCTGTATTTTATTCATATTAATCTGGCTATCGGTAGGCAGGGTTAATTTGGAATCTTTAAGCTCTGTCTGCTCTGTACTCAAGGGCATTTGAGCTACTTTGGTCTTTATTGGAATTTCTCTGCTGATATGTCCTAATTTCATTATTTTGGTAGTATCCTTCAAGGATTTTATGTATTTATTTAACAATTTTTCTATTCCGCCTTTTCATTTAATCAAAGCGGTTTACATTAACTTCAACTTCTACATAGAACTCGCAAGTGTAAACAATAACATCAACACTTCAAAACTTAAACAATCACATAAGAGTTTCAAAGGAGAATGAAAGGGAGGAGTCAGGTGGAAGTACTGAAATTAAACTTACCGGTATATACTTTGTAATGAGAGTGATGGGTGGATGGATGTAAATATGCTTTTGGAGTGAGGTGGGCAAGGTACCGTGGGATGATAAGTGTGATTGGGGGTCTTCATTGAATTCTTCGATGAATAGGAAGGTTTTGAGTAACTTCCAGAAATTTTTTATGTCAGTTGTGGACCTTTTGTGTCAGTGAGTGAATTCCAAATAGCGAGGGCAGCAAGAGAGAGAGCCCTCATAGAGGTGTATTTATTGGTTTTAGTGATCAGGCTAGGGGTTGGTATGGTGTTTCTAGTGCTGCTTCTGTCATGTCTTTTACTTGCTTTGGTGCCGATGAGCTTCTGTAGTATTCCTGCCGACATGCTATTTTTTATCTTGAAGATGATGAGTGCCAATTTATATTTTGTTTGTGAGGAGATTGGTAACCAGTGTAGATCATGAAGGATGGGAGTTATATGGACTTGTTGTGAAGCGCCAGCGATAATACGGGCAGCAGTGTTCTGAACTTGTTGAAGGCAGGGGCGGCCCAAGGGGGGTGCGGGGCCATGTGCGGAGACTCGGTGCAGGGCCTCATTTGCATAAGTGGCCTTATTTGCATAAATATTTGCATAATGTTACCATACACTAACTTTTAGTAAACATGTCTCTTAATGAGTGCATGGATAAAGAAAGACTAAAAGATTTCTACATTACTATAATCCAGTGCCAACCGCCAGGCACATTAGGAACTACTACAAACGCTGCCCATTTAGAACCCATAGCAAACCCGCCGTATCCTGACAGCATTACCAGGACTCACAAAGCACCATACCCTACCTATCAAAAGGCAACACTGCAAATATTAAACCAATACATTTCAGAGAATACTGGGGAAAAAGAACAAGTGGCAATGTCAAATAGGAATTACATAAACAGAATACCTCAGCTCAGTTACACATGCAGAACATAGACCATCACCAAACAAGGAATCACAATTTAGAAACAGGAAGGCAATAATTAAACTGGGAACCCCAAAAGCCAAACTTGGAATGTACAACAACATTGTAGAAATAAAACTATAAATTAATTTCCTCTTGTACCAAACAAAGCACAGACGTTAATGATGCACATTTCCCAGAGCTTTCATATTCCAGTTAATAAATTCAAAATAAAGAGATATATTTCTACCTAGTTTACCCCTGTTATCCAAGTTTGTACCCCTGTTTGATGTAAAACCAAACAGCTTGTTGTTATGGTCGTTGTGTTATAATGTGAACCGCGCTGATGCCGAATAGTGCGGTATATAAGAAACTGTAATAAATAAATAAAAAAAATAAATTTTGTGCATTTTTTTTCAGTTGCAATTGGTCCAGCCACTTTCTTCTGGTTTCTTCATGTTTTCTGCTAACTCTCCATCATCTGCTGTCCATTTTCCTTTCTTCTCTCTTCTAGTTTTTTTTTCCATTCTCTCTCTCTACATCTGCTTTAACATACTAATCTTTCTCCTTTTGCTCTTTCCTCATTCCTATTTCATCCTCCCAAATTTTACCCCTCCATCCTCAATCCCCACTTACTCTCCCAATACCTGGCCAATTATAGATTTTTCATCTCTCCCACACAAAATATTTCTCCCCTCTCCATTTTACTCTCCCAGCCCCATCCTATTCTAATCCTCCCCCAACATCAGCTCCCTTCTAGTTCCAGTCTCAGCCAGCATCCATTCCCTTCTAGTCCCTGCATCAGCCCATTTCCAGTCCTAGCCCCCCATCAGCCCATTTCCAGTCCTAGCTCCCCCATCCATTTTCAGTCTGAGTCCCTTCATCAGCTCATTTCCAATCCTAGCCCCCCCCATCAGCCCATTTCTAGTCATTTCCTAGCCCCATCATCAGCCCATGTCAAATCATAGCTCCCCTCCACTCAGCCCAATTGTAGGGAGTAGATTTGTAGAAAGTTTGGGAAATGGTAGGGAGGAATGTTACATAGATTGGGGGAGCTTGTAAGGCTGTAATGGAGGCAGTGTAGTAATAAGCACATGTTAGGTGAGAGCATAGGATAATTATTAATATGATAGCATACATTGATGGCAGAGCGTCCATCTGTACATTTGAGGTCTGTACAGTAACTTCTGAGTCCTGTTTGTAGGGAGAGCATGTTGAGGTAGTGGTTCAGAGTTGCCGTCTGCTATGTGGAGTAAGTTACACACCGCGTGTGATACTTTTTGTTACAGCTGGGTCGGTAGTGCTGGATTCTTGATTGGTGGTGTGGAAAGCTTAGTACGGGTCTTTCCTTGTGTAGTATAATTGCAGGAGTAATCTGCCCAATTTGTCTATGATAGCTTGGAGGTTGGATTCTTCTTGTGGTGTGTGTCAGTTCATGCCACAGCGCTCCCCCCTAAGGGCCACTCCAAAGGGCCCTCTGGCGAGGCCCTCAGGTGCAGGCCCGCCAGGCATGGGTGCATCTCGGAGCACTCCGATGGTTTAAGGTGCCGTCACAGCCCTGATTGTTGATCAGGGATGGTTTAAGGTGCCGTCACAGCCTTGAGGAGGTGATCAGGGAGGAGCACTTCTTCCCGCTCTACTCCCCGATGCCAATCAAGTCAGTGGCTGTGGTCTAGTGAGCGTGGCAATACAGTGTTCTGAACCATGCACTCTTGGGCGACTGTCAGCTCTCCCCTATTGTCTAGTTTAAAAGCTGCTCTATCTCCTTTTTAAAGGTTAATGCCAGCAGCCTGGTTCCATCCCTGTTAAGGTGAAGCCCATCCCTTTGGAAGAGTCCCTCCGTTCCCCAAAATGTTCCCCAGTTCCTAACAAATCCAAAACCCTCATCCTTGCACCATCATCTCATCCACGCATTGAAACTCTGAAGCTCTGCTGCCTTCTGGGTCCTGCATGTGGAACAGGAAGCATTTCGGAGAACACTACTATGGAAGTTCTGGATTTCAACTTCCTATCTAAAAGCCTAAATTTAGTCTCCAGAACTTCCTACCACATTTTCCTATGTCATTGGTACCGACACGTACTAAAACAGCAGACTCTTTCCCAGCACTATCTAAGACCTTGTCTAGGTGGTGCGTGAGGTCCGCTACCTTCGCATCAGGCAGGCATGTTACCAGGCGATCGTCATGTCCACCAGCCACCCAGCTATCTACATGTCTAATGATCGAGTCACCAACTATAACTGCTGTTCTAACCCTTCCCTCATGGGCACATGGCCCTGGAGAAACTTCCTCGGTGCGAGAGGGTTTTACATCACCTGGAGGACAGGTCCTAGCTACAGGATCACTTCCTGTCACACCAGAGTGATGCTGTCCTGTCATGTGACCTCTCTTCTCCATGGCAACAGGGATGCTGCCAGACTGGAGGTGGGACTTCAGGACTATATCTTTTAAAAATTGAACCTTTATCAAATAACACATCAAGTATGATTTTATTGTGCACATTAAAATAAGTTGTGCCTCCATGAAAACAAAGAAAAATAAAACAAAATAAATTACTGTGAACTTTAATGACTTTACCCCTTTAATCACAGGGTTTCATTTGAAGGAAAATAAAACTGTATAGTTTAGTGTTTCTGAAAGGGATTTTTTAAAATAGCAATTAAAAACCACAAATTTCTTTCCTCTTAATTTTGGAATCTTGAAGAACGTCAACTTCTGATGCTTAAAACTGTACTAATGTACTGCTATTGTTAATAACTTGAAAAAATATTTTCTCCATTATACTCTAAATATATTAAAATCAAGCATGACTAGTTTCCTTTAGTACTGTTGGTCTGAACATATCTAATTCACAGAAATATTCATCAATGTTTTTAATCAATGAACATTATTCTGGATGCCATCCTACCCCGATGATGGAAAATGCAATATGTAGCTTTGAGTCAATGCTTGGTAGTGCAACCAGAAGTAGATTGTCAGGTCTTTCTTCTGAAGCTATGGAGGGTAAAGTGACTTGCCCAAGGCCATAAGAAGTGCTAGTAGGAATTGAACTTTGGTCACCGTGCCAGTACTCTAACCATTAGGATATGCCTCCACCTGGATGACAAATTCATATATTTTCAAAATGTAAAAAGAAAAAATGATGAAAAAGAGACACCATACAGCATATCTACACTGCTCATCCACACTAACTGTTTAGTTTTACAATTCCTTTGAATTTACATATTGTCATTGGCTCCACCATCTCCACTGGAAGATGGTGGAACCAATGACAATATGTAAATTGGGAGATGGTTCTACAGATCTACTATCCTTTCTGTAAAGAAAAATTTCCTTAGACTACTTTTGAGTCTACTTTCCTTCACCCACATCCAGAAACTCCTCATTTCAGAGCCTTCTTTAAATGGAAAGAGGCTTGTTTGTTTGTTTGTTTATTTGTTTTTTTAGCCTGCACCTTTCCTGCAGTTCAAGGCATTGCAATCAGGTACAGTGGGTTTATTTCTTGTGCATTTATTCTTTATAGGTATTTAAATATCTTTACTTGAATACATATTTATGAGGATTTCAAACATCTCCTGAAAAACAGGATAAGCAAAATTTTACTTTGAAAAGGAATATAATATTTTGATGAAAACTCGTCAGTATTAAGTGATCCCACAGACATAATGGAGTCCATTTTAAAACATGAGTGATTATTCACCTAAGCATGACACCATTAAATGCATAAAATATTAAGCACATTTTAGAAGACGATTAGTTGACCCATCAGTCAATTGAAAATCCATCATTTGAATATCTCAGCTTTTTGCATTCATCATCACTAGTTGATGCTTTAGATTGCACAATAAATTGTCTACGAACATGATTCATTGGGAAATTCATATTACCATAGAGCCCTCATGGTAGTAGTCTAATTTCTTCCTAAGATAAATTGCATTTTTAATTTCTTCAATTTTGTGCCAGCAGGATGTCAAGTGTTCTGTCAACAGGCATAACATCTCTTGCTTCACAGACTTCCTTGTGAATAGTACAAAATAAGATAAACAACTGTACAATTCTTTACTTTTTAGCTCCATATAGAGCCTCATTGTCATCCTTTTGGTAGATTTGGGGGTATGTTTACTGAACTGCGGTAACGTTACATACCGCATGTTATGTAACGTTAACGTTACATACCGCGCGTTATGTAACGTTAACATTACATAACGCGCTGTATGTAACGTTAACGCGCATTAGCTTTACTTAACGATCGTTAATGTCCCCGGCCGCGGTAAACACCACAGAGGACGGAGAGTGGGCGGGGAGAGGCCCCTTTCACACTAACGTGCTGAACTGAAGGGCTGAATCCTACCACGAATGAAAACCTGCTGTTAGATGCACATTTGCAGGAGAGAGAAACCATTTAATTGTCAGCAATGTGCAGCCTAGGCAGGGAGCCCAAGATATGTGATAGTAGTGCTCCATTTTCAGCAACACCATAGTGCCAAAGTATGAATGGCCACTATGGTGATGGTGCAAATGGGGTATAGGGGGCCGCAGGCGGGACATGTAGCATGAGTATCTGGGGCACAGGGTGGACCAGGCAGGCGTCTAGGTGGCACATAGGAACATAGAAACCGGAAATCAGCAAGACAGCAGCTGACCAAGGCCAAACACAATCCACCTATATCTATCTGGTTCACCCTAGTCAATAGTTGCTAGGGCACTGACCTGACATCCCCCCAGCCATCCCGCCCCCATGTGGAAGGGACATAATATTGGTAGGCAGTGATGGGGGGATGTGAGGATGTCCATGTATGACCCCCCACCCCGGGATCTGCTCCCTAGGCGGGTGCCTACCTACACAGCGGATGGCCTGGGACTGCGCACTACCAGCACTGACAGCAAATGGCCATGTCAGCTTGACGGGGGGGGGGGGGGGTACCAGGCACTTTACAAGGTGCCTTGCAAGGTGCCTTACAAGGCGTCTTGTAACGCTCTTTAGTCTAGGGCGCCTTGTAACGCGCGTTAGCTGTCAGCTTGCTGTAACGATGCAACGCCCATGCCTTTATATGGGCATCTCTACTTTTACCGCGGATCCTACCGCGAATGACATTACCGCAGTTTAGTAAACATACCCCTTAGTGTATACAAATTTGCTAAAAAATTACTTAAAAAAAATATTTGCATGTGCAGGATGTACTCGTATGTTCAGACTGTTTGCACAAAAGTTTGCTCCCATGCAAGTAAGCTTTGATTTTTTTGTTCAAAGTTTTCTACTCTCCTGGCAAAAGAAAATGCACATCATTGAGATGTAGCTATATTCACATTTTTGGAAAATTCATAATTAATGAGCTGGTTACAACAGCAACGGGATGAAATTTGGGGCTTTGGGGCATGTTTACTAAAATGATGTAGTGACCTGTGTGCCAAGCCTCGAAATGTAGTGTGGAGGTGGTATCATACCCATGCTAACACATGAAGACATGCCTGGCAGGTCTCCATGTAGTTAACACAGATTCTGTGCAACCCTCAAGCTAAGCAGTTTGCCATAATTAAGGTGGATATATTCCATGCAACCTACTGAGGTGGCAGAAAGTGAACCCATGCTAACTGCAACATTGCCATGTAGCATGTGCTCAGAATTCCCTTGCTGACTGTAATGTGCACATTCCACTCATGAACAGCCCAGTCTTTTCCCCAATCCATGATAAGAGGTGAGCATGGGAATTTTATTAAGACCACATATTTAGCATGTGGCAGTGGTTACCATTGCATGTTTAGAATGTGGTAAACAACGTGTCATTCATTAGTACACTTTAGAAAAGCCACCAAAAGTTCACCATTTTGTATTTTCTGGGACATTGTCACCCATTTTTCCAAGTAAAGCACTTGCAGAAACAAAATTAACAAGTTAGTGTATAATTCTTGAAGTCCAATACCAGCTATTCCTAAAAATCTCATTTTTTAATATTTATATTGCAATTATATAATGGCTGAAACAATGTTGGTATGTATGTATTTATTCAGCAGTATTTGATTACATGCATCATTGTATTTGTCCAAAGCATGGTGTCATTTACCCTGGTATCTTCTCCAATAATATATTCCATTCTTCTTCCTTTCAGCTTCTTTATCTGAAACCTACATCTCCTTTTCTCTTTCATCCTTTCCTGGGCCTTCAGTGATCCCACTACTTTCTCCATCTTTCTACCTGACCTTATGCTTCCTTTCCACCCTGTTTCACTTTCCCTCCTAGGCCATTCTGTCTTAACTTCCATAGTTTCAGTCTTCTTATCCTCTTATTTAATACTTCTACTCCTCTAACCTTGCTTCTTTAGCAATTAATACCTACAAAAAAAAAGTTATGGTTCTAAAATGCCATGAGATTTTAAGCCACATTATTGCTCATGAGATTAGACCAATCAGAAGACAAATTTGGTCCAGAACATTCAGAAAAACAGGGAGAAATAAAATATCTCTTCTCACAATGTGCAAAAAATTAGATCTAAGAATGTGGAGGTGCCACAGACAACTTTCAGATCAGAAGATTTTTATTAATGAAATAAATATGCTAATAAGCCAGAAAACTCTAAAATATGTAAAGAGGCATTTTAGAAAAGGAGTTCTGGTGCAATCTGGGATGTCTAGGGGGTAGAATGTAAAGAACAACTTTGAGGATGTCTTCGTCCCTCCACACAACATCAAGATAAAAGACACAACCATACCCATAAAACCAGAAGTAAAGTACCTCGGAGTAACCCTAGACAAGGAACTGAATCTACAATCACACATAAGCAGAAACACCAAAAGCACATATCACAGGATGTGACTCATCCAATGCCTTAAGCCCCTCCTCACCCCAGAGCACTTCCGTATAGTCTGCCAGGCACTAATAACCCCACTACTAGACTTCTGCAACCCAATCTACCTTGGTCTACCAAAACAAATACTCAGACCGCTTCAATTGGCACAAATCCCAGCGGCCCACATAATATCTGGCACAACAAGACATGAACACATCACACCCATACTGAAAGATCTACACTGGCTCCCAATCAGCTCACGCATCAAATATAAGACAGTCATAAACATCTTCAAGATCAAACAACTGTCATCAGCCCTCAGCCTACAAACACTCATACAACCTGACAGGAGCACACGACCAAGGAGGAGAGGCACTTCCAATCGTGTTAACACCCCAAAAGACCTCACCAAGGTCTGCAAAGACATCGCGGAACAAGCCCTTTCCCTGGCTGCACCAGCAATTTGGAACACCCTCCCAGACAAACTAAGACTAACAACAGACCTCAAAAACTTTCAGAAGCAACTTAAGACAACACTATTCATTGAACACTATGGACACGTCACATGATCCACTCACCAAGCAAGAACAAAAGACCACCCCCCTCCCCTGACCCTTGTACATAAGAATGTATAATAGCGCATGATGTAAATAGCTCAACAAGAATCCAATACACACCACCACAAACACACAATATGTATCACTGCATGAACACACTTGAACCACTCTTATGAGTGTTTGCTGTGGAGACCGCCTTGATTGAAGGAAAAGGCGGTATAGAAATACTTTTAAATAAATAAATATGTGTTGGCCTGATTTTAGAAACATAGACATTCTAGATGTGGACATCTGTGCTGGCTCCACTTAAACCTCCACACCACAAGGTTGCACAGCGGAGATGTCTACGAAAAGTTGCATATGGGGATTTCCATTGATATGGCAAAATGAAAACATGAGCCCCCATTCTCCAGCAGTGTCAATTATCAAAATGTAAAATAAAGTTGGTATGAGTGTACCTCCTTCTCCATAAACACCAGACGTTTACATGACAAAATGAGCACTTTTCAGATGTCTAATCATACCTGGTGCAGCTATAACCTCAGACACAGATTTGTATGTCTAGGAAGTCTCTGAGAACAAGCAAGGACATCCAAATTTCTGGGAACACCCAAGGCATGCCTATACCATGCCCCTGTTCTGACTTGAAAGTCCTTGTGCTGCAGACGTCCACAGACCCAGCTTCTAAAATGGTTCTGCAGACATCTCTTTGCCCATTTTCAGACGTCCAAGGCATGAATAGGGCAGGAAATTGGATGAACTATTGAGTTAGAGTATTGTGACTCAGAGTTCCATATAAATCAAAACATACATTGCTAAGATCAGATCTTAATATAAAGGAAAATATCTCATCAAAACTAATGAGGAACACTTAACAAAAAACTACTATATACAGAACAATGGAGTAATATGTAAAGGTTTGCAGGAGCTAGGATGGAGCTAGAGTTTCCAAAATGGATAGCTCTTTAGAAATTCATAGTAATTAGCTGTTAGTGGAAGACTACTGATAGCCTAAAATAACAATATTTTACCACAAAAAAAATTCAGGTCAACAGGAACATCCAGACCAGAGACATTCTGACCCTGGACATTTAGAGGTATGTTTACTAAACCACGGTAAAGGAACAGTCTTTTCCTTGTGTTTACAGTAGCGATAAGGGGTTACCATGTGGTAGGTGTGCTGGGTGTGCCAGAGACTTTCCGGCGTTAAGAGGTGCTAGTGGACACTTACCTATAGAAACAGCACATGCTGCATTAAAGGGTGGTAATGGGAACTTACCATGCGGTAACAGGACATTAAGGGGTGGTAGTGTACACTTTCCATGCGGTAATGGGACATGTTTCAGGAAGGTGTCTGGCATACATCTCTGAAACTCTGAAAGGGGGGCACGGAAGCCATTGGAGAAGGTATGGATGCAAGCACAATTGGTAGCTGATGGAGCTGACTCACCTGATGCCTGGCAATGTGGCCTATGCTGTTGACTAGGCAAGATAGACGTCTGCCTAGTGATGATGGTCAGTGTGGGTGTTGGCTGTTTCATGGGTGGGTGGTGGCGGCAGTGGAGTCAGTGGAGGGGATACAGCAGTGGGAGGCACTGTAACAGGCGTGCAGTCCTAAATGCTCTTGAAATCATGCACTGTGTCATAAACTACATTATAATGTCTGTGAGGTGTGGACAGGTATCCAAATGTACTGTCAGTGTGTGGCATGCCATAGGCCAGGACAGTATCTTGGTGGAGGCAGCATGTTCCTGATGTGGGAAGTAAAGTGAGGATTATCCATGAGTGCTCGTGTGGAGCAGTCACAAGAGAGGTATACATGATATGGCTAACTGCTGCAAATGACCCCTGATGGTCATGGTGGGGCAGTTTACTACCAGTAAGCTGCCCCACCATGAATCTCCCTGATGGTCAAATGGTGGGTGCAGGGCTGTGTCATGGATTTTCAAAGCAGAGAGTGCAATGTGTGTGGTGGATGGATGGATGGGATCATACAGGCCAAAATATTTGGTGTGTGTGAACCAAACGTAGCAGTGCCATGGGCTACATGAAACACCATTTGTGTGGGTGGGACTGGTGTTTCAGCCTATGCAACTGCAAGACAATAAACCCAACAGAGTGGCATAATAAAAAGGGACACGTTAAAACCCATTTGCCCCATGTGGGGCACGTAATGATGGTAGAACATTGCAGGAAATGGGTATGCAATGAGTGTTAGGAGCCTGAATGTATAAGATATATCCTCTTTATGTAAAGCTGGGAGGTCACAATGATGGCAAAACAGAAAAAGTATCCAAACCTGTTGACCCAGCATCTGCTGTGTATACATCATTGACCCGCTGCAATGCGCAGCAGCAGAGCCACTAAAGCCATGTTCACAGATGTCCATGATGGGAAATGCCATGTTGGGCTACCCAACCTGTGGCCATAATGCATAGAAGTGTAGAAGAATGACTGTTTGCAGGTCACAGCAGAGCCAGCACTGTGGGAATCAAACCCTGGACCTTTGACCATGGAAACATTGCACCAACCAATAAGCTACACCTCCACACAACTCTGTGCAAATGTATAGAGCCTGTAGATCTCTTATCAAACTGTTTGCTATCTGTGCCAGTATAGGTTGGGCCCTCCATTATTTGTTGCATGCACATAACAACAGCAAATCGTGCTGCAGAGCAGTTTCAGCTGTCACCCTGAGGGTGAGGAGTGGTGCCCAGCACCTGGTCCTCTGAACCTGCATTGTTAGAGATGATCTCTGCTGGCTGTGTTATAGGTCCACATTACTACTTGTGTTTAGCAGGTAGTATCTGCAGTGTGCTATGCTTTTTTTCCTTGTTACTGCATGCAGAGGTTGACAGTGACAGCAACAGCTCCACCCTGTGTTCTGTACATTGGACATTAACTCTCCAATAACAATGCAGGTGCTCTATTTGCACGTGCTATATTACCATGCCTTGCCCTCACCACACGTTTTATCATGTGCTGTTAGCCTCCAACCAGCTGTGGATAGTGGAGCCTGTCAGTGTTGTTGGTGGGTGTTTCCACCCTTGGGTGTTGTACATGCTGGAGCTGTACTTACACTGTCAGTTAAATCTTGTCTTCAGGAATATGCAGTACAGAAAACCCAGCGGGAACCTGACCCTATGACCCCCACACACATACACACCAACTGTGTTTGTTGCACCACAGTGCTGCCTTAGGAGGATAACAGGTCCTGTTGCTAACATGCTTCCCTTCATCTGACCTTTGGCACATGCTGCAGTGCACATGGTACACACAACCAGGAGAAGACTTCTGTCTGCTGCAGACTGGTGCCACATTCCATGCCACCACCAACACCCACCATGCAGACATGCCCATGCACTGTTAGTGGTAGTAGTTGCAGTCCCAGCATGTTAAACATACGGGTTTGGCAGGCGCCTTGGGCACAAGGTCTGGATGTGGGGGGCAGGAGCACATATGGGTGGCCACACAGGCCCCCCCCAGCTGCTCATGCAGGTGCCCCATCACCGTCTGCCACTGATATGTCTCGGGGACGATGGCAGCCACTGCTGTAGTATTTCCCCAGGCATCTGCATTTTCCAGTTGCCTGGAGGGCTACAGCATCTGCCACTATTGGCCTCTTCCCCCAAGCTGGGTTCTGCGGCAGCAGGGGGTGGGGAGGCAGCCTGGATATCTGCCTGGGATGCCAGGATCCTTAGACCACCCCATGTGGCACATTGCCTTTCCGCAGCAGTATCAGGACTTGTTCTGCCACTGTCAATGTGGGATCATGGCGAACATCATAGATTGTTCTGCGGATAGCAGAATACCCTTTTGTGGAGAGGCTAAAAAGGTTGGGGCTTATCAGGCTGGGGAAGAGACAGCTGAGGGGGGATATGATAGAGGTCTATAGATTGTTGACTAGAGTGGAACAGGTAAACATAGGTCTCTTTTTTATGCCATCAGACTGTGGATAGACTAGGGGAGCTGCAATGTGGCTACAGATTCCATATCAGAGTTCTCAAATAAACCAGAAATATTCTCCCATTCCCAAGGGATCAACCTCAGAGGATTCTTTCTTAACAGCTGGGAGATAAATAAACTTCCCACATATAGGCTCTAAACATATCCCTGGCAGATGTTAATGGAGATCTAGGGAAATCTATCAAATGAAGATTAGCAGATCTAACTTGATTGCCATTCTAAATTTTACTTTGGCCATATCAGATGTTACAGAGAGTTTGCCGGGTCTCATCAAGCCCACTGACTATTACCAGATGTTGCTCATCCATGTTGGCACAAATTATACTGCCAGATATCCCTCTGAGCATATCAAAAGTGGCCTCTGGGACAGAGGGTAAAGCAGACAGGGGCACATGTGGTGTTCACTTCAATCCTCCCTGCTGAGGGTAAAGGCCAAGGCAGTGAAGCTCGCATCCTGGAGATAAATACATGGTTGCGTGGATGGTGTGATCAAGAGCGTTTTAGTGTCCTGGACCATGGGATGCTGTTCCAAGGGTTGTAGAGCAGTGATGGCATCCAGCTGTCCAAGAGAGTTGATGTGTCTTCAGTAGCAGACTGGCTCACCTACTGAAGAGGGCTTTAAACTAGATTCATTGGGAATGGGTGAAGAAAGCCCCTAGGTAAATGAAACATTAAATATCTTTATGGAAATGGGTAAAAGAAGCAACACATGGAAAGCAGTGTGTATAAATGCTCATAGCATGGGAAATAAAATACCAGATGTTGAGGCTTTAATGGGAGAGGATGACTTGGATTTAGAGATACTAACAGAGACATACATGATTCACAGACAACCATGATTGGGATGTAACTATACCAGGCTATACTTTATTTAGAAAGGACGGAGTAGGAAGAAGGGGAGGAGGAGTGGCACTATATGTAAAAAATAATATTAATGCTATGGAACTACAGGGCTTAAAAGTGAGAGAGGAGGCACTATGGGTTTAACTAGAAAGAGGAAAAGAAAAATCTATTTGCATTGCCGTGATATACAGACCTCCCGCACCGAAAGAAGAGGTGGACGGAGAGTTAATTGAAGATATGCACAGCATTGCCAGGAAAGGGGAAGTGCTACTGATAGGGGATTTCAATATGCCAGATGTTGATTGGCACATCCCTGCTGCAGTATCATCTAGAAGTAAGGAGATCCTGGATTCTCTACAGGGAGAACTAGTCAGTTAATTGGTAACAGAACCCACCCGTGAAGGGGCCATACTGGACTTGGTGCTTACCAATGGTGAAAGTGTTTCTGATGTTATAGTGGGGGATCATTTCACATCCAGTGATCATCAGATGGTGTGGTACAGTATTAGGAGTAGGACTGCTAAACTCCATTCAAAAGCGAGGGTCTTAGACTTTAGGAAAACAAACATTGCCAAGATGGACCAATACCTCAGGGAGTCGTTAGCAGGATGGGAACAGCTGGGGGATGTAGAAAAACAGCAAAACTGAAAGGGGATATTCTAAAGGCAACCAACCTTTTTGTTAAAATGGTAAAAAAAGGTAAAAGGAAAAGGAGACTGCTATGGCTTTCGAAAGAAGTAGCTGAAAAGGTGAAGAAAAAGAGGGAGGCTTTCATGAAATGCAAGAGATCACAGAGAGAGGAAGACAGGCATCTATATTTGGAAAAATTTAGAGAAGCTAGCAAAGTAGTCAGGAAAGCAAAGATTCAAAAAGAGAAGGAAATAGCCAATGCAATAAAATGGGGGGATAAGACATTTTTCAGATATGTTAGTGAGAAGAGGAAGGGCAAAAGTGGTATTCTCAGACTCAAGGGTGAAGGAGAGGAATACTGTATGTAGAAGCTGATGAGGATAAAGCGGAATCGCTTAACAAATATTTCTGTTCTGTGTTGACAGATGAAGAACCAGGACAGGACCTAATAAAACGCCCATAAACAGAAACAGAAGCAAGGGGCATCATGAAGAATTTTCAGAAGACTGTGTTCGTGAGAAGCTAGCTAAACTTAAAGTAGATTAAACGATGGAACCGGATGGGATACACCTGAGAATACTGAGGGAACTTAGGGATGTTCTGGAAGCTCCACTGACTGACCTTTTCAATGCCTCGTTGGGGTGGGGAGTGGTGCCAAAGGACTGGAGAGAGGCACATGTGGTCCCTTTACACAAAAGCGGAAGTAAGGATGTGGTTGAAAACTACAGGCCGGTTAGTTTAACTTTGGTGCTGAGTAAATTATTGGAAGTGCCGCTGAAAGAGAAAATAGTGAGGTTTCTGGAGTCCAGTGGATTACAGGATCCGAGGAAGCATGGATTCACCAGAGGCAGGACTCGTCAGACAAATCTGATTGATTTCTTTGACTGGGTGACCAGGGAGTTGGATCAAGGGAGAGCCCTAGATGTGGTGTATGTAGATTTCAGTAAAGCCTTTGACACCGTTCCACCCAGGCAACTTATAAACAAGCTGAGCACCCTAGGGATGGACCCTAAAGATACTGCTTGGACTAAAAATTGGTTGAGTGGGAGGCGACAAAAGGTACAGGTAAATGGAGCTCACTCTGAGGAGAAGGAAGTTACCAGAGATGTGCCCCAGGGATCTGTCCTTGGTCCGATTCAACATCTTTGTTAGTGATATAGCAAAGGGATGTCGGGTAAGGTTTGCTTCTTTGTGGATGATACCAAAATGTGCAATAGAGTAGACACCCAGGAAGGTGTAGATAACATGAGGAGGGATCTAGCTAAGCTTGAAGAATGGATTAGAATTTGGCAGCTGAGATTTAATGTTAAAAAATGCAAGGTCATGCATTTGGGCTGCAGCAATCCAAGGGAGCAATATAGTATAGGGGGTGAAGTACTTTTGTCCACTAAAGAAGAGCAGGACCTAGGCGTGATTGTGTCTGATGATCTTTGAGTAGCTGAACAGGTAGAAAAGGCGATGTAAAAGCTAGAAGGATGCTTGGGTGCATAAGGGGAGGAATGGCCAGCAGAAGATAAGAGGTGATAGTTCCTCGGTATAAGTCTTTGGTTTGACCTCATATGGAATATTGTGTGCAATTCTGGAGACCGCGCCTTCAAAAGGATATAAACAGGCTGGAGTCAGTACAGAGGGTGCTACTAAAATGGTTAGTAGTCTTCATTATAAAGCATATGAGGACAGACTTAAGGATCTTAATATGTACACTTTAGACAGGATAGAGGTGATATGATAAAGGCGTTTAAATACCTCTGTGGCATAAATGCACAGGAGGAGAGCTTTTTTTGACTGAAAGCAAGCTCTGCTACGAGGGAACATTGGATGAGTGTGAAAGGAGATAGATGCGGAAATATGTCTTTATGGAAAGACTGGTGGATCCATTGAATAGTCTCCCAGTGGAGGTGGTAGAGATGAGGACAGTATCTGAATTCAAAGAAGCATGGGACAAACACAGAGGATCTCTAAAGCAAAAAAGGGGACTGTTGTAGTTGTTGATATGGAAGGATGGACTGGATAGGCTATGTGTTCTTTTTCTGTCACCATGTTTCTACGTTTCTATGTAAATGTGATCTATGCACTGTTTGAAGCAGTACCTTTCACAGCTGTTGTCTTGTTCCGTGTGCTTGCGGGGTCTGACTGATGCTGTTTAGTCAGGCTTGTAGAAGATTGGAGAGCAGTGAAGGTACTTTGGGCCATATCCGCTCAGTGCCCTGCTTAAGGGCCACACGTAAGGACCCTCTGGTGAGGCCCTCAGGTGCAGGCCTATCAGGTGTGGGTGAGCCTCCCAGCTCAACTTATAAAAGTCTGTTCCTGCAGCCTGATTATACACCTCCAGGCCTACCTGACCGCAACATCAGATCCAAATACACATAGAGAAAGGGCGCGGGCAGGGTTTAACCGGGTGCTCGGCCCGGCATGGGACCCTGCGCGCGCTGGGAAAAAGAAAAGGGGGGATGCAGAGCGGCGGCGAGGACACTTGTGCATCCTTCAAACTGATTGGCTCGGCGCGCGCGATTGGGTGCATGGGAGCCAATCACGGTAGAGGAAGGCATGTGCTCAGCCAGCGGCGGAGGTCGCTGGGCACATGTGGCGGATGCCCGGAGCGTGGCGGTTGGATAGCAGTGAACTCGGGGTCGTGGAGCTGAAAGTCGTGTCGGGGGGAGAAAGAGAGACAGGCGGAAGAAGGTTCCGGCTGTGCAGGTGAGTGGTTGGGGCTGGGGGGCCTGCAGACAACGGCTAGCCTGAGGGTGGAGGCCTGATCGGGTACAAGGGTCCGGCAACAAAAACAACAAAAAAAAAAACAAAAGAAAAGAGATCAGCGAAGGATAAAGAGTTGGGTAGTCATCGGGGGTAAGCTTTGGGATAAGACAGGTAGGGGAGAAGTGGCATGGCACCCAAGAGGGCCCAGCAGAGCAGAGGTCGAGGGGGCAGGGATGGGGGGGGGATAGGATTAAGGGGGGAAAAAGGAGTCGGGGGGCTGAACGGGGGAGAACGGGGGTCCTCGGGGTACAGTGGGGTCCCGAGTGGCGCAACGGGGTGAAGGAGAGGCAAGGCTGCCGGTCCGCCGATGACGGGCATCCCCAGTAGTGTCCAGGAGGGGTAGTGGAGTTAGGGGTCATGGGAATCGGCCACATGCTGTGAGAGGGTTGGTAGGGGAATCTGCTTCGGGCAGGGGAGGAGGCAACCAGGAGGGGGGCTCTGTAGGGGCGATAACAGAGCCGGGCAGAGGGGAGTGTTCAGAACCAGGGCGGGGGATGAGGCCAGACCCAGTTTCGGGGGGGGGGGGTGTTTGACATTTATTTTATTTATTTATTTTATTTAGCTGTATTTATATCCCGCTTTTCACCGGGTCAAAGCGGTGTAACATTAAGGGGGGGGGGGTGGACAATAATCAAATTCTGGGGTTGGGGCCATCACCAGGTGGCCAACATTAATGATTTCAACAGATATTTGGGACATAGACATTGTATTACAGTCTCTTAGAACATATGTTCAAGGGGATAAATTAGGGGGGTTGGGAGGTAGTTAGTGGCGGGTGCTTGTTTCTGGTCCGAGGTATTCCTGGAATAGGATGGTTTTTAGTTGTTTCCTGAATGATAAGGGATCTCCGTTGCTTCTGATGTGACTTGGTAGAGAGTTCCAGAGGGATGGTGCATACAATTTGAAGGCTCTGTTGCAGGTCCGTTGATTGCATTTGGTTCGTTTATGGGGGATGGTGAGGGAGTTGTTGGTGGTTTGTCTGGTTGTTCTGTTGTGGGCTGCTCGGGGCAGTAGTGTGCGGAGCTGGGAAGTCTGAGTTTGGTAGAGAGCTTTGTGAGTAAGTAGGGTGGATTTGTATTTGATTCTTCCTTCGAGGGGGAGTATGTGTAGCTCCCTCAGGATTGGGGTGATGCGGTCTTGTTTTTTTGCTTTCTTGATAATCCTTGCTGTGGTATTTAAGGCAGTTCGAAGTGGGTTGGTATGAGTGGCTGGTAGTCCGTGGTAGATTATATTGCAGTAGTCCAGGTGGGAGGAGTGTCATGGCTTGCATCACTGTTCTGAAGTCCTGTGGTTCAAGGAGAGGTCTGAGGCATTGTACTGTTTTAGCCTTGTGGAATATTGTTCCGGTGGTTTTTTTTGATTTGTTGCTTGAGTGTGAGTGCTTGGTCTATGATGATTCCTAGATACTTTATGTGTGGTTGTATTTGTATTTGTGTGGTTCCAATGTTGAGGTGTGTAGGTGGTGTGAAGTCAGGGTCCTTTGTTACTATGAGGGCTTCTGTTTTCTTTATGTTGATGGATAGGTTGTTCTTTTGTAGCCAGGTGGATACCTCTGTGAAGCATTCTGATAAGTGTTTATTTGTTGGGTTAGGGGTTGTGATTGGGGCATAGAGCATTATGTCATCTGCATAGATGTGATAGTTGATGTTGTGGACGCATATGATTGAGCAGAGTGGTTGCAGGTAGATGTTGAAGAGCATGGCAGATAGTGTGGATCCTTGGGGTACTCCTTGGTGTTGCTGGAAGGGGGGTGAGGTTGATATGTTTGTGCGGATCAGTTGTTGTCTATTGTTTAGGTAGAAGTGGAACCATTGAAGTATGGTATCTTTGATGTCAATTGCTTGTAGTCTGTGTAGGAGGATGTTGTGGGAGATGGTGTCGAAGGCTGCTGATATGTCTAGGAAGATCATGGCATATCCAGAGTGTTTGGCTTGAGTTCCTATGACGAGGGTGTTCATTAGTGATGTCATGAGGGTCTCGACTCCGTGGAGTGGACAGAAGCCATGTTGTTGCGGGTCCAGTATGTTGTTGGTATCTAAATGTTCTTGGAGCTGTTGCTAAACTACCTCCTCTATGATTTTGATGGTGAACGGGAGGCTTGCTATAGGTCTGTAGGAGGCGGGGTCCAGGGGATCCAGGTTGTGTTTTTTTAGGGTTGGCCGGATGATTGAAGTTTTGAGGAGGTCTGGCATGCGTCCTTGGCTGAGGGATTCATTAACAATGTAGGTTAATGGTGTGCTTAGGTCTTCTTTGGTTTTCTTTATCCATTCTGTAGGGCAGGGGTCTAGTGGAGATGTGGTGGTATTCAGGCGGGAGATGGTGGATGATATTTCTTCTTTCATGATTGCTTAAAATGTGCTCCATTCTCTGTTTATGGTGGTGGGGTGGTTTGTTGTTGTTGTCTCTGTGTTCAATTGTGGATTTTGTGGGTTTTGAAGCTGCTTGTATTGTTGTGCTAGTAATTCTGGTGGGATGTTTGGTAGTTGGACTGTGGCTGCTGCGGTCCCTCTTTGGAGCTGGCTTTTATGCCGGCTCTGTTGCTCAGCTTGCTCCTCCCACTGCCCCGATTGGGCAGGAGTCTCCGAGAGGGGGACTGTGCTGCTTCTCCCTCTCAGGTGCTCTACCCCGAATTGGGGTAGCTGATGGACTGTGGCTGTTGTGGTCCCTCTTTGGAGCTGGCTTTTATGCCGGCTCTGTTGCTGAGCTTGCTCCTCTCACTGCCCCGATTGGGCAGGGGTCTCTGAGAGGGGGACTGTGCTGCTTCTCCCTCTCGGGCGCTCTACCCTGAATTGGGAGAGCTGATGGACTGTGGCTGCTGCGGTCCCTCTTTGGGATTCGGATTGGCCCTCTCTCCGATAAGGGTGGAGGTGTTAAGGGTGTGGCTTCGGCAATACCCGAAGAGGAAGGATAGGGCTGTATTGCAGTTAGGATTTCAGTTTGGTTTTGTTATCCCGGTTCGGGGTGTGGTTTTAGGTGCGACGGCACGAAACTCTGCGACAGTGCGGCGCTGGGCGCCGATAGCGTGGGAAACGTTGGCTGTTGAGTTGAGGTTAGGTAGAATAGCTGGCCCGTTTCAGCAACCACCTTTTCCACACTTCGTGGTATCTCCATTGGGGCTCATACCTAAGAAAGAGCCAGGGAAATTTTGTTTAATACACAATCTGTCGAGTCCAGCTGGGGCATCGGTGAACGATTTCATACCGCGGGAGTGTTGTACAGTGAAATACGCCTCATTTGATAGGGCGGTGGAGTTACTCTGGAAGGCTGGTTGGGGGGCATTAATGGCGAAAGTGGATATTGAATCTGCATTTCGTTTGCTCCCGGTTCATCCTTCATTGTTTCATTTGTTAGGGTTCCAATTTGAGGGGGAGTTCTATTTCAACAAGTGTATGCCGATGGGTTGTGCAGTTGTGTGTGTGTATTTTGAGAAGTTTAGTTCTTTCTTGAATTGGGTAGTGGTCCAGAAGGTTGGGTGGCCTGAGGTGGTGCATTATCTAGACGATTTTCTGTTTATCGGGGCAGCGCAGTCGATTGGCTGCCGAAAGCTTTTGGCAGGCTTCATGGAGATGGCTGGAGCGTTAGGGGTCCCTCTCGCTAACAACAAGACAGTGGGCCCGGTTACCAGGATTACCTTCCTGGGGATTGAGCTGGATTCCGAGGGAATGGTGGCGCGGCTACCGGATGAGAAGGTGGTGAAGTTGCGGGTCTTGGTAGCTAATGCCATGGCTTCATCGAAGTTGACATTGAAGGAAATGCAGGTATTGCTAGGGTCGCTGAATTTTGCTTGTAGGGTGCTCTCGATGGGGTGGGTATTTCTTTGGCGATTGGCGGCAGCGATGGCCGGGGTGTGCAAGCCTCATCACCGCATATGAGTTTCTAGGGTGATGCGTGAGGATTTGCAGGTGTGGGATCTGTTTTTGCGGGGTTTCAATGGAATTTCAGTTTGGATGGAAGCGGAGATTTCCAGTGAAGATTTGCAGCTGTTCTCGGATTCGGCGGGGGGAGTAGGCCTGGGCATTTACTTTGCGGGTTCATGGTGTGCTGACAGATGGCCGCAGGCATGGTATGAGGCTGGATTGTTGAGTAATATTACCTTTATGGAGCTTTTCCCTATGTTGGTAGCGCTAGAGCTGTGGCCCAATCGGTTGAGGAATCGTAGGGTGCTATGGTGGTGTGACAATGAGGCAGTGGTGAGCATCGTGAATCATTACTCCCCGCGTTGTCTCCAGGTAGCATCACTAACGAGGGCTGTAGTTTTGACATGTCTGCGTTTGAATGTTATGTTGAGGGCGCGGCATATACCTGGCCATACTAACGGAATTGCTGATGTTCTTTCCCGTTTTCAGATGGAGCGGTTTCAGAGATTGGTACCAGAGGCGGACACGGTCGGGTGTGTGGTCCCGTGGAACTTCTGGAGCTCTGGCCTGCAGAGATGAAGAGTCTCCTGCGGAATTCGGTGGCGGGAGGCTTATCGGCAAGGTGGGAGGAGAGTGGCTGAATTTTTGCTGGCTTGGGGATGGAAAGGGGGGGGGGCGGTAGCGGATCACCTGCTCGGGCAATATATTATCAGTGCGAAAGAACACGGGGTTACGAGATCAGTGGTGCGTAGCCATTTGTTGGGTTTTGTGTTTTTCACAAGAGCGGTGGGATGGGGTTCCGTTGGGGGAGGGTTCCTGGCTAGCAGGTTACTGCAGGGCTGGGAATGCTTGCGGCCCACCCCACTGGATCGGCGACACCCAATCACGCATCAGTTACTAGTGAGATTGTGTGAGGAATTGCCGCAAGTTGCGGAGTCACGCTATGAGGCCATGCTTTTTTGAGCAGTTTTCAGCTTGGCTTTCTTTGGCGCCTTCTGGGTGAGTGAATTGGTAGCGGACTCTTTGAAGGCGGGAGGGGGTGATAGTTTACAGCGGCAGCATGTGCAAGTGCTCAACGGGCAGTTGCGGGTGTTCTTAGTGAGATCCAAAACGGACCAGTGTGGTAAGGGGCAGTGGGTGGTCTTGAAGGAGATTGGTGGGCCCACATGTCCGGTGGCGCTGATGAAGGCCTACTCAGGCGTTCGTCCGGAGCATGAAGGAGGGTTATTCATCCACAGGGATGCGCGGGTGCTGACACGGTTTCAAGTATCAGCGGTTTTGCGGATGGTATTACGGCATATAGGCGAGGACCCTTCCCTGTTCTCAGCCCATTCGTTTCGCATTGGGGCGGCAACCAGTGGGGTGGCGGTTGGGTTGTTGGGGGGGCAGATACAACGTATCGGCAGATGACGGTCTAGGGCCTTCAGAGGTTATGTTCATTTCTAAAGGGTGAGTCTGATTGATAAGGAGGCGTAACACATTCTTTCTTTTGCAGATGGGGGGCAGAGTGTTTGGAAGTGTTGGCTGCTGGGGCATTCCTTCATGTTCTGGGCTGGCGAATGAGCAGCAGTGTGGCCTGTCAGGCTGAATCTGGGGCTGGATCATGCGTTGGTGTCGATATCATGGCTGGGTGAGCGTGGTCTGCGGTGGACTCAGCTGCTACCTTTGCTTCGGCACCACCAGCGAATAAGAGGACAGCCGGGGATTATCCTGCTGCATCTGGGGGGGACTGACTTGGTTGCCGCGACTTGCAAACAACTGATCAGAGCTGCAAAGAGAGATTTGGCCTTAGTGTTGCAAATGTTGGGAGGGTGGTGCTAATTTGGTCGGATATTGTCCTGCAGCCAGCGTGTCGGGGACATCACTGGTGGTCTCAGGGGTTAGCAAAAATTAACAGGCAGATTGGGCAGTGGGTATGCGAACAGGGGGGTTATCAAGTGCAGCATTCATGGGCAAAGGTGGAGTGTGGGGGATTGTACAGGAGCGATGGGGTGCATCTTTCTCCGGTGGGGGTAGACCTCCTTCTGAATGATTGGCAGGAGGCTGTGGATCGAGTGCTACAAGGTGGCATGAATTGGTCGCAGCTTGAGAGAAGGGGGGCGGCTCGGGCATTTCAGATAGCCTGAGCTGGTGGCGGGATCCCAAAGGTGTCTGGGGTCTGGATCCTTAGGCCACTTGGGGCGTGGGCAGGGTGCCCACAACCCGGACAACCCCTGGTAGACTTAGCTAGTGATATGGCGAAGTTGGACAGGGGTGGTAGGAATTTGGCCAGCGGAGGTGAATGCGGCCGGTGCGGAGGCGAGGTCACTTTGCTAATAGCATGGCTGGTGACACATCGCTCCGTTGGGGGGGGGTTGGTTGGTTGTTGATTATTCTGGTTTAGTATGTTCTGGATGTTAAATTGGCAAATAAAGCTGCGACCAGTTATTACCCAAGAATGTTTGTCTGTTGCATTTGTGATAAGGTGTGGGGGGGGGATATTAGAATTAATGGGGTACATGAGGCAGGTAGGGTGAGAGCTGGGTCTGACTACCCGGTTAGGGAAAGGGCACGGGCAGGGTCCTGGCGACCGAGTTTAACCGGGTGCTAGGCCCAGCGCGGGAGCCTGCGCGCGCTGGGAAAAAGAAAAGGGGGGATTAAGAGCGGCGGCGAGGACGCTCATGCATCCTTCAAACTGATTGGCTCGGCGCGCACAATTGGGCGCACAGGAGCCAATCAGGGGTGGAGGGAGGCATGTGCTCAGCCGTCGGCGGAGGTCGCTGGGCACATGCGGCAGACACCCAGAGCGTGGCGGCCCACCCACCCACCCCTTGTGTGAGGCAGTGGGTTCGGAGACTTAGGGTTGTTGCAGCTTGGGGGAGGGAGCGGTGAGATCCTGGAGGTGTCTGGGGTCCAGAGCCTTAGGCCACTTGGGGCATGGGCGGGGTGCCTACAACCCGGAAAACCCCTGGTAGACGTTTGCTAGTGATATGACAAAGTCGGACAGGGGTGGTAGGAATTTGGCCAGCGGAGGTGAATGCGGCCAGTGCGGAGGTGAGGTCACTTTGCTAATAGCATGGCTGGTGACACATCGCTCCGTTGGGGGGGGGGGGTTGGTTGGTTTTTGATTATTCTGGTTTAGCATGTTCTGGATGTTAAATTGGCAAATAAAGCTGCGACTAGTTGTTACCCAAGAATGGTTGTCTGTTGCATTTGTGATAAGGTGGGGGGGGGGGGGGTGGATATTAGAATTAATGGGGTACGTGAGGCAGTTAGGGTGAACGCCGGGTCCGACTACCCGGTTAATGTCCTGAAATATGAAAGTAAACATCCAGAATCTGTCTCCACCATCAAATCAATAAGCCAACAGAGAAAAGGGAGTAACAAAATTTGCAAAGAAGTAGAGCAGCGAATGAAGAAAAAACAAGTGGCAAATGCACAAATACAGTGGGAAATACAAAGTGTTACTCCAGGAATCCTTTGTCGATCAAGAACAGACACATGAATGGTTAAGGTTAGGTGAATTGAAACTGAAGGATGAGAGTATGATAGTTGCAGCCTAGGGCAGTGGATTACGGATGAGATGGTTTACAGCAAGCATTAACAAATTTATTTATTTATTTATTTAACTGCATTTATATACCGCTTTTCACCGGGTCAAAGCGGTGTAACATATAACAAAAAGGGGGGGGGGTCAATCTTTTATAGGGTGGGGCCGTCACCAGGGGGCCACATTTATAGATTTGGGGTGGACATAGACATGTACGTTTCTGCTGCATCTAAGTATTAGTTCATGCGGATAGGGTGGTTTTTCTGTTCAGAGATGTTCGCGGAACAGGATTGTTTTGAGCTGTTTCTTGAATGATGTGATGTCAGCGTTGTTTCTGATGTGGTTTGGCAGAGAGTTCCAGAGGGATGGAGCATAAAGTTCGAAAGCTCTGTTGCAGGTCCGTTGCGTGGATTTGGTTCTTTTGTGGGGGACAACGATGGAGTTATTGAAGGATTGTCTGGTTGGTCTGTTTTGGGATGGGCGAGGCAGTAGGGGGTGGAGTGAGGTGTTCCGTGTTTGGTGGATAGTCTTGTGGGTGAGTAGTATAGCTTTGTACTTGATTCTTGCTTCAAGTGGGAGGATGTGGAGGTCTCTTAGTATTGGGGTGATGTGATCCCATTTTTTCGCATTCTGAATAATCCTTGCTGTAGTATTTAAGGCAGTTCGGAGGGGGTTGGTTTGTGAGGCGGGAAGTCCATGGTAGATTATGTTGCAAAAGTCCAGATGAGGGAGTGTCACAGCTTGCATTACTGTCCTGAAGTCGTGAGGTTCTAGGAGGGGTCTGAGGCGTTGTACAGTTTTAGCTTTGTGGAATATCATCCCGGCGGTCTTGTTGATTTGAGGTTTAAAGGTGAGAGCTTGATCAATGATTACGCCTAGGTATCTTATTTGAGGCTGGATTTGAATTTTCGTGGTCCCCATGTTGAGGTGGGTAGGTGGTTTGAAGTCTGGTTCTTTTGTCACTATAAGGGCTTCGGTTTTCTTTATGTTGATGGATAGGTTGTTTTCCTGTAGCCAGTTGGCCACATCAATGAAGCAGGCTGATAGCTGATCATTTGTTGGGTTGGTGGTTGTAATCGGTGCGTAAAGCATTATGTCGTCAGCGTATATGTGGAAGTTGATGTTGTGGGTGCGTATGTGCGTATGAAGCTGGCAAAAGAGACATATGTCAATTCTGTAAGAAAGACCTGTAAACAATGATTCACCTCAAAGCTAGCCGTAAAGTTCTGATGGCAGAATATTTCTATACAGAAAGGCACAACAAAGTAGCACGCCTCATCTTTTGGAAACTCTGTAAACACTACAACATCATTGTGCCTAAAAAGTACCAGGAACATGAACCTAAGAGAATTACAGAGAATGAAGAAGTTATGATTGAGACGTTTATATACTTCAGTGGCATAAATGCACAGAAGGAGTGCCTCTTTCTATTGAAAGCAAGCTTTGCTATGAGTGAACATAGGATGAGTATGACGGTTAAGAAACTGGATGCAAGGAAACCCGACATAGTGGTAAATGAGAAAAACACCAGAACGACATTGATAATAAAGGTGTCCCTTCCAAGTCATTATTCTGTGAATCGCGTGGAGAGGCAGAAGATCATGAAGTACCAAATAATACAGTCAGAGACCAAGAAAATGTGGCAGAAAGATACAGAAATATTGTCCATTGAATTTCCAAGCACATTTTGACAAATTACCCATACCTGTTATATCTTACGAACTTCAGAAGGAAGCTTTCTTTGGCACGATGCAAGTACTATGCAGAGCATCAGCAGTAAATTTGAGAGACTGAGATTATAGTCACATAACCTGGTTTAGAAGTTTATGACTGTCATGGTATGCACAAAACTAAACCATTATACAAAAAACACCCTTAGTAAATATTATCAATCACTAATATTTCTCAAATACTTACTAAATAAATTCCTAAACATACCAATGCCACTTTACAAAACTTTCACTAGGCATTAATGACCTCAGGATGGCCTTACTCCTACATGTGGCGAAATTAATCACCATAGGGTTAAAAGCAGACACTCACATCATAGGTCAGTGGCCTTTTTATTATTTTTATAATTGCATATTGCACAACTTCCAAGATTACTAAGATTAATTAAAGCATCCAAAATCCGAAAAAGTACTTTTAAGGATTCTTTACAAAATTAAACACTCAGTGAATAAAAAGCGTCTGCACTCCCACATAATCTTCAGTTCATTTCCTATAATGAAATAGAGAAACTTTTCAAAATCAAGAATATCAATACACTGTTGAATAAATTCACTATCACTTATCTGAATAGATCCATGAAGCCTGCATATGTCGGTAACTGAAACACCCGTTTCTGCTTAACCACAAACACTGCACAACCATAGGCGTCCGCCGTTGCGGCAAATAGAATCAATGCCCAACAAAAGCTTCTGTTTCACCATATAGGCTTCTTCAGGGGTTCCTAATAGTATTATTTTTAGAGATATTCCAACAATCAGACACAAAAAGTGTCTACAAATATTTCAACCAACAGGCAAAATCAACGCCTCCCACCGCTATCACATTAACGGTGTCTGGCGTCAGCTTCTTTTAAAGAGGCGTTCTGTTACCCAATTCGCTCAATGAAGCTGACATAATTCTTTATAAAGAACTTTCATTCCCAACCTCACAAACCCAAATAACACTATACAATTTCAATTTAAAAAAGAGGAAATTATATTGGAACTTCAGAGATACCTGGTAAATATCACATAAACAGTGTCCATTCAATTTTATCATTCAACCCATGAGGGTCCAAGGTATTGAAATTATAGATCCATTTCTGTTCCTTCTGCAACAAAATGCGCCCTGTATCCCCTCTCTGTATATTTAAAGGAACTTGTTCTAATACTGTACACTTTAATTCCTCAAAAGTATGATTGAAGGACAAACAATGCTGAACTAGTGGCATGTCGATTCGTACTTTATTAATGCTGTATTTATGCTCTGCTAGCCTGGTTTTCAAAGGGCATGTAGTTTTGCCAATATACATTTAAAACAAGGACACCATAAGGCCTCTACCGTACCATCTATTACACGTGTATTACCACATTCTAGCCTTTCAAGCAGGATAGCTGCCTGTATTCGCAAGAGATGGACTCTTTTGACTACTCACTCTAAACTTTCGGACAATTCTTTGCGAATGGCATAAAGTAGAGGTAGAAATCTAAGAGATCAATTCTGTTCAGCAGTTCCCCAACATGAAAATTCTGTTGAGATTCATGGACATAAACAATGTGGACATTGTTTGTATTGCAGTATTATGGAGGATAGGATCTGTAGTAAATATGCAAGTAAGAGCTATTTACATAATTACAACACAACCTGCAATACTTCATTCGTAATATATGCCTTATGGTGTCCTTGTTTTAAGATGTATATTGGCAAAACTACACGCCCTTTGAAAACCAGGCTGGCAGAGCATAAATGCAGCATTAATAAAGTACGAATCGACACGACACTAGTTCAGCATTGTTTATTTATTTATTTATTTATTTATAGTTTCTTATATACCGCACTATTCAGCATCAGCGCGGTTTACATGTAACAAAAATGCTCAGTACAGTTAAACGCGTATGAGTTTTACAGGTAACAGGGTACAAAAACTTGGATAACAGGGGAAAACTATTTACAAAACTTACTACATGGAGTCATAATAACAGTAGTTTCACAGAAACATTACCACCACTAAGGGTTTGAGTATCAAACTTGGTGTGTTGTTGAGAATACCATAATTTGTATGGAAATGGTATCGCCGGGTGTCTTTAGGCTCTAGGGGGTATCGTTAGGCTCTATGAGGTATATGTTGAAGAGGTGGCATTTGAGGGCTTTCCTAAACTGTGGTAGGTTCTTAATAGCCCGGATATCAGGAGGTAATGCATTCCAGCATCTTGGGGCACTGAGACTAAAGGCTCTGTTGGCTGTCGATTTGGTGAAAACAGTTAGTGCCTTCGGGACTTTTAGGGAGTTTATAGCCGTGGATCTTCTTGCTCTATTTGGGGATGTGGTATGGATGAGTGAGGTTAAGGATGCAGGTGAGAGATTGTTAATAGCTTTAAAAGTGGTTATCAAGGTCTTGAAAACTATTCTAGCCTGGATGGGTAGCCAATGCAACTGTATCAGTAGAGGCATTACGTGGTCGCTCCTGGAGGCTCTGTGGAGGACTCTTGCTGCAGCGTTCATGGCTAGCTGCAGCGGGTTCAATGTAGATTGGGGAAGATCTTGTAAGATGGCATTGGCATAGTCAAAATGAGGTATGATCAACGCCTGGAAAATTGTCCGGAAATCAGTTGGTTCAAGCATGGAACGTAGATGCCTAAGTGAGCGGATCTTGTAGTAAACTGATTTGACTATGTTTCCTATATGGGCTTTCAAATCCAAGTGCTGATCTAAAGTGACTCCCAGGTAACGTATTGAGGATTTAGATTGCAACTCAGCTTCTTTCACCTTAAGATATTGTGGTGGGGTAAAGTTGGGGTTCCTCGTAATGAAGAGTACTTCCGTTTTCTTATGTTGTATTCTGAGGTTTTGAGAAAGAAGCCATTCGGATATTGCATTGAAACAGTTTGTCAGTGGAGAGAGGTCCATATGCTCAGTAGAGAAGGGAATGTAAAGCAGGATGTCGTCTGCGTATAACATGCAATCAACATTGAAGGACCGGATGATATTACAAATTGGTTGCATGTAAATATTGAACAAGAGCGCAGAGAGGGAGGAACCCTGTGGGACTCCCTGGCTTTGGTGGAATGGTTCAGAATTTGTCCCTCTGGAACGAACATGCTGCCATCTTTCAGTCAGGTAGGATCTGCACCATTCAAACGCTCTTCCATTTATGCCTTTGTCAAACAGTCGTCTTAATAGAAGCTCATGGTTTACTGAATCAAACGCTGCAGCGATGTCTAGAAAGATGAGGGCAAATCCTTGACGAATGTCGTCAATGCCGGTGATTATCTTGCAGAAGAGAGTGGTAAGAAGGGTCTCAACTCCATGGAATTCCCTAAAACCATGTTGGCAAGGATCTAACGGTGCGGCGGAGTCGATGTGCCTTGCAATTGACGTTGAGCCTCCTTTTCTATGATCTTCGCGAGTAGTGGGATGCTGGATATAGGTCTGTAGGATTCTACCTGTTGGGGATCGAGCTTGCAGTTCTTTAGCAGAGGTCTGATAGAAGTATGTTTAAGGGCTGAAGGGAAAGAGCCAGTTGAGAAGGAGAGGTTCATTATTTTGGATAGTACTGGGCTGAAGTGACTGCGAAGCTCCTTGATCCAGAAGGCTGGGCATGGATCCGACTGGGCAGTGGTGGTATTAAGGGCCGCAATAGTATCTTCAATTCCTCTCTTGGTGGGGGTAGAGAACATGGCTAGGACTGTTTGGTAGTCTTGCTCTATGGCGTTAGTTGTAATAGTGGTTTTGTTGGTCTGGCATATCTTGGATTGGATGTAGGTTGCAAAATCTTGTGAGTGTATCTCGAATGGGGGTCCAGAGGGTGGTTCCTTCGATAAAGTCTTTACTAGGTCGAAGAGGTTGTGTGGTTTATTAAGCGATCTCTTTAAGGTATCAGCGTAGTACTGTTTCATCGTATCGGTGATTGCGTTGCGGTGTGCAGCCAGATGAAAGTTGTATGTTGTCTGGTCATTTAAAGAATGAGATCGGCGCCAGCGTTTCTCTAGTTTCCGAAGTTGGTTAAGCGATGCTTTGAGATCAGCTGAGTACCATGGGGCACTCGCTTTCTTGCCTGGAGGCTTGTTGGCTGGTGTGCGTAGTGCGATTGAGCTAAGGCAATTGTTCCAGTGGGAAATTAGGTTGTCAAGGTTCTGGGAGGCATTACAGATGAGTTGTTCCATTTCCGCAAGGATAAGATCTCTGTTGTAAGGTTTGAAACATCGAGAGGGTGGTCTTGCGGAGTTGTTTTGTATTTTGTTGATTTTTGTATAGGCTTTGTGAGAAGGAATTTGGATGATGATCAGTTTGTGATCTGACCAGGGAACAGAAATTATGGAAGTTATGGGGTCCTGGGCCAGGTTAAGAGATGTTTGCGGGGCGAATACTAGGTCCAGGATGTTTCCCTTAATATGAGTAGGGTCTTTAACTAGTTGCTTGAAGCCAAGATTTTCAAGGGCATCAAGGAATGCTTATGCTTGATTATCTTGTAGTGTAGGCAGGTTAAAGTTGCCTAGGATCCAATTTGGGATGCTTGGGTTATGGGTGTTGGATGCAAGATCGATGATAGCCGCAAGATCATCAGGGGAAGCTGAAGGTGCTCTGTAAAGCAGGTTTGTTGGAGATGGTAATGGTCTCCATGTGATTTGTACTGGTGGAGTCTATCGTTCGAAAGTGGAGGTCTGTCCTGGTGAGGATGAGCACGCCGCCTCCTCTTTTGTCTTGTCTATGGCTTGAATGTGCGGTGAAATTCTTGGGGAGGAGCTGATTGAGTATGACGTTATCTTCGGCGGATAGCCACGTCTCAGTGACCATGAGTATATCAAGGTCATGGCTGGCAATGATGTCAGTGACGGCTGGCCATTTCTTCCGGATAGAACGTGCATTGATGAGGGCACATTTTAGGCTATGAGGGTAGGGGTTTTCAACTTGTTTGGATTTCGTATTGTGTTGAAGTGCAATGTGTAACAGATGGGGGTGGTGTGAGCGGGTGTCCCAATTTATGTTATTATGAGATGTACTGGTCCACCTCCTCCCATGGCTCCGTAATATAGGAATCTGATTGGATGATGGGGTTAAGGCGAGAGAGTTGGAGAACCAACTTGAGAGGATGATATAACATCTTACTATGGTGGTAATGGGGTAACCCATCTTGGCAGAGCGCTATGTGATTGTGGGTCAATTAGGGTAGACTACCAGACAGTTATTAACAAACTCTTGATATGTAGGGCAGAGGTTGGGTCGCAACAGACAGTATAATAGACAGTGGTTAATGTTAGATTACTAGCAACATTACACTTATGAGACTACTGACAACAGTAAAGTAGATTGTTTGCAATGGTAGATTACTGGAAGCGATGCAATGGTGACTGGTACTGATAAGGCTACTGAGGACAGAATATTGGTTGATTGGCCATGGAAGACTACTGGCAACAGTAAAATGGTGACTGATACTATTAAAGGTTACAGACAACAGTATAGTTATTAAATAGTAATGATATGCAATGGTTACTGACAACAGTACAATAGTGACTGGTATTACTAAAGGTTACTGACAACAGTATTATAAATAAAATAAAATAGTAATGATATGCAGTGACTATACTATTGAGTCTATACTTGCGATTGACAGCATGGGAGAGGAGAGTCTGAGGCTAGAGATTAATACAAGTTCTGTCGCGTGGTGTCTGCTTTGCTGGCTAAGGGCAATGCGAGGAAGTATAGTGCTGTGGACTGTGGCTTCGGTAAGCGTGCTCAGCCTCAGGGGACCTCCAGCTGCTGGAAAGTCGTGTGCTGGTTCTGTATGTGGTGGCCATTGATCTGTGTGGGCCAGCTGCCTTCTTTAAATTGCAGGTTGTTGGCTGCCCCGATTGGGCAGCTGCAGCAGGGGGTGGGCCCTGTATCCCCGGCGGCTCGATCCCGGCCGGGAGAGCTGTTGCTGAGCCGGGGTGAAGGAGGGCTGTTGATGGTGGGTCAGGCCAGCTGGGTAGCATGCTGTGTGGCTGTTCTGTAGGGCCGACGCCTAAGGGCCACGCCAAAGGGCCCTCTGGCGAGGCCCTCAGGCACGGGCCCGCCGAGGCGCGGGCGCGCCTGGCAGCACTGCCTTTTTAAATCGCCCGCCGGCTGCCCCGATTGGGCAGCTCTTCCAGGTGGAGGTGGAGCAGTGCTGCGGCTCGCTCGATCCCGCGCCGGGGAGAGCAGATGGGAGCCGAGGTGGAAAGCAGCAAAAGGGCTTCTTCTCTTCAGCGCTGCCTTTTTAAATCGCCCGCCGGCTGCCCCGATTGGGCAGCTCTTCCAGGTGGAGGTGGAGCAGTGCTGCGGCTCGCTCGATCCCACGCCGGGGAGAGCAGATGGGAGCCGAGGTGGAAAGCAGCAAATGGGCTTCTTCTCTTCAGTGCTGCCTTTTTAAATCGCCCGCCGGCTGCCCCGATTGGGCAGCTCTTCCAGGTGGAGGTGGAGCAGTGCTGCGGCTCGCTCGATCCTGCACCGGGGAGAGCAGATGGGAGCCGAGGTGGAAAGCAGCAAAAGGGCTTTTTCTCTTCAGCGCTGCCTTTTTAAATCACCCGCCGGCTGCCCCGATTGGGCAGTTCTTCCAGGTGGAGGTGGAGCAGTGCTGCAGCTCGCTCGATCCCGCGCCGGGGAGAGCAGATGGGAGCCGAGGTGGAAAGCAGCAATCATACTTCTGAGGAATTAAAGTGTACGGTATTAGAACATGTTCCTTTAAATATACAGAGAGGGGATAGAGGGCACATTTTGTTGCAGAAGAAACATAAATGGATCTATGATTTCAATACCTTGGACCCTCATGGGTTGAATGATAAAATTGAATGGACACTGTTTATGTGATATTTACCAGGTATCTGAAATTCCAATATTATTTCCTCTTTTTTAAATTGAAATTGTATAGTGTTTTTTGTGTTTGTGAGGTTGGGAATGAAAGTTCTTTATAGAGAATTACGTCAGCTTCATTGAGGGAATTGGGTAGCAGAACGCCTCTTTAAAAGAAGCTGACGTCAGACGCCGTTAATGTGATAGCGGTGGGAGGCGTTGATTTTGCCTATTGGTTGAAATATTTGTAGACACTTTTTGTGTCTGATTGTTGGAATATCAGAGGCGCATCAGCGAGGGGACGCTGCGCGCGTCGTTTAAAATGATTGGCTCCACATGGGGTTGAGTCGAGCAGAGCCAATCAATGCTGTGGGATGCACATGTGCTCCGGCATCCATGGCGTGGCCAGAGCACATGCGGTTGGGCTGGTGGAGAGGCAGGGTCGTTGGCTGTGGAGCGAGAGCAGGCCTGGTGGCTTGGATCGGGGCCCCTGTGTGAACAGATCATGTCAGCGGCTCAGCGGCGGCCAGGCTCTGGAGCTGCGGGGTTACACGGCAGTGTCCAGGCAAGTAAGCTGAGGGTTTAAGGGGGTGTAAGTAAAAAAATAAAACAAAATAAAAACGGCAGGACTGGGAACGTAGTGGGTGTAGGGCTTCTTAAAAAAAACAAAAAACAAAAATCAAAACCACATAAAGTTAAATAAAACTCAGTGATTAGTGCTCTAATCAAAAAAAAAAAAAAAGAGGTTATGGCGGGTAAGCGGGCTGGGGGGGGGCGAGGTGCTAATAGGATTGCTGTGGCTAGGCATGAAAGGGGGAAAGGGGGTTGGGGGTCAGACAAGGGGGGGAGGTCCGGGCAGCAGAGCAGGGTGAGAGGGAGAGTCACAGGTGGGGGGCTGGGCAGAGCGCAGAGTTCCGTCAGGGGTAGCGGGGGACCTCCCGCCTCCGTGAGAGGAGCGGAAAGGGGGCGTACTGCTCGGGGCCATATGGTTCGGACCCAGAGGGTGTCGGGCGGGTCTGAAGCGGTGCTGCCTGTGCCTTCCAGTGGTGAAGTGGGGCTAAGGGGGGGTGAGGCTGTTGGGGTGTCAGAGGCGGGGGACGGGAGCGCGAGGGAGCGCGGGTCCGGGTGGGGTGCAGGCACTGGGGGCCTTTTGGATAGGAGCAGGCCTGGGGCTGGAGGAGCTGGTGGAGGGGTTAGTGTCATGGTCTCCCCCAGCGGGTTTGTGATGGTGCTGGGCGGCTGTGGGCCGCCGGGTCAGCAGGCAATCTGGGAGCAGTGGTTGGCTGGCGGGCAAGGGTCATCGAGGGTGGAGTGGGTGGGGGCATGGCAGCTGACTTGGTCCCTGGGTTTCTCTCCTCTGTGTTCCCCTTTTTTGTCTCCGCAGGTGCCGTTTCTTGCTATGCCGCGAGGTGGGTCACCTACAGGAGATTCGCTGGGAGTGCCGAGCATGGATCCCGTAATCAGAGTGCCAGGGGTTGCTGCGAGCGAGCAGGCTCAGGGAGCACGTGCGCAGCAGCGGACGGAGGATCCTCGAGCGTGGAGGCCATCTGCGTCCAATGGAGCAGCGGCAGGAGGCAGGGCAGGTGAGTCACCGCAGACAGAGGTAGTTGAGTGTGATGGTCATAGGTCGCGCGCTGAGCAGGCGGGGAAGGCGCATAAGAAAAGGAAGCATGCCTGTCGGTGTAGACATAGCTCTGAATCGTCATCCTAGTTGTCATCGGAGTGTTCGGAGTCTTCTTCGGGTGAGGTCGATAGGAGGGTAGCGGCATCTGAGGGTGGGGCTTCAGGTCAGGCAGGCGCGGGTTCGGCCTCGTTGGCGGCCTTATCAGAATTATGGGAAGGTGTCCCAAAAAAGTTGCGACGGAAAATTAAGAAGAGGAAGTATATTGATATTTTTCGTTTGCTTGAGGGTAGGAAGTGCTCCGGTGATAGTAAAAAGAAGCATAAGGAGGATGAGAAGGCCGGTCGTATTCGCAAGGTCTCGCACAATGTAGTAAATTGGGTCAGATCCTTCTTGCGATTGGCGAGCGTTTGGGGTCATCACTTTCCTGAACGGTATGGCAGTTTGCTGACATATGCGGACTCTATTCTGGAAGCATCGCAAGCACATGAGGGCTGGTCGTGGTTTAATTACGATGAAAAATTTAGGGACAAAATGGAGGAGAACAAGCTATTAACTTGGAGGATGCAAGACATTAACCTGTGGTTAACGCAGATGTCAGTCAAGGCTGGTGCGGGAGGAGGGGGCGGGGGAAAGGTGGGGCAAGGGGTTACTATAGGGGTGGGTTGTTCCTTTCGTGGCGGGGTCTCCCCAGGGCAGACGAAGCCTGTCCCTGTGGGAGCGGGCAATGTGTGTTGGAGGTATAATAAGTCCATGTGCCCCTTTCCGGACTGTAAGTTTTGGCATGCGTGCCCGGTCTGTGGGGAGCCCCATTCGGCAACGAAATGTGTTAAAAAAGGGGCTGTGTCACCCTCGGTGCCGGGACCCAAGTAAGGGTGCCGGTTTTGAGGTGGCCCCCTCTCCCATTCGGGTACCAGTGCTGCACAGCTGGCTTCTCAGGTACACGAAGAAGAAAGATAGGTTAACATTGGAATTAGGATTTCAGTTTGGTTTTGTTATTCCAGTTCAGGGTGTGGTGGTGGGTGCGGCGGCGTGGAATTCCCAGAGTGTGCGGAGCTGGGCGTCTGTTTCACGTGAGAAGTTAGCAGCCGAGTTGCAACTGGGAAGAATAGCGGGGCCTTTCAGCCACCTGCCGTTTCCGAATTTCGTTGTGTCCCCCTTAGGCGTAATACCTAAGAAGGAACCGGGGAAGTTTCGGTTGATCCACAATTTGTCTTCTCCGTTTGGGGCATCGGTGAACGAGCTTATCCCGCTGGAGTTCTGTACGGTACGGTACGCCTCATTCGATAGGGCGGTGGAGTTAGTCTCGAGGGCCAGTCGTGGGGCGTTGATGGCTAAAGTGGATATAGAATCGGCATTTCGCTTGTTGCCGGTGCATCCTTCTGCATTCAAGTTGCTGGGTTTCCAATTTGAGGGCACTTTCTATTATGACAAATGTATGCCAAATGCGTTGTGCAGTGTCTTGCGCTTACTTCAAGAAGTTTAGCACCTTCTTGCAGTGGATGGTGGTGCAGAGAGTAGGGAGTTCGGAGGTGGTGCATTATCTGGATGATTTTCTGTTTGTCAACGGAGCCGAGTCAGAGCGTTGTAGCAAGCTGTTGGAAGGTTTTATTGAATTGGCGGGTGAGTTGGGGGTGCCTCTGGCAGAGGGTAAGACGGTGGGCCCAACGACGAAGATTATTTTTCTTAGGAGTCGAGTTGTATTCGCTGAACATGGTGGCACGGTTGCTGCGGGAAAAGGTGGTGAAACTGAGGGTATTAGTGGCTAATGTCTTGGCCTCATTGAAGCTGGCCTTAAAGGAACTGCAGGCGCTTATTGGATCCCTCACTTTTTCTTGTAAAGTCATTCCAGTTCAGTTGGCGGTTGACAGCAGCGATGTTCAGTTCAGTTGGCGGTTGACAGCAGCGACAGTTCAGTTCAGTTGGCGGTTGACAGCAGCGACAGCAGCGTCAGTTGGCGGTTGACAGCAGCGACAGTTCAGTTCAGTTGGCAGTTGACAGCAGCGACGTTGGGTGTGAGCAAGCCTCATCACCGTATCCATGTCTCTAAGGGAATGCGTGACGATTTGCGGGTTTGGGATGTTTTTTAAAAAGAATTCAACGGGACATCCGTATTGCGTGAGGCAGAGATCTCCAGTGAGGACTTGCAGCTGCACACGGATGCTGTTGGGGGGGAGGGCCTGGGAATCTATTTCGGTGAGGCATGGTGCGCTGACAGTTGGCCGCAGGCTTGGGTTGAGGAGGGGTTGTTGAGTAATATTATTTTCTTGGAGCTCTTTCCGATATTGGTGGTGTTGGAGTTATGGCCGGACAAGTTGGTCAACCGCAGAGTGCTGAGGTGGTCTGATAACGAGGCAGTGGTCAATGTTATCAATCGTTATTTGCCACGCTGTGGTCTTCTGGCGTCCCTAATGCGACGGGTGATACTGGCGTGTTTGCGTTTGAATGTCGATCTGAAAGCGCGGCATATACCAGGGCATACTAATGCAATTGCTGATGCTCTTTCCCATTTGCAGTGGGAGCGGTTTCGGAAGTTGGCGCCGGAGGCGGACGAGGAAGGGCTCATGGTCCCCTGGAGACTGTGGTGCTGTGGCCTGCAGCAATGAGGAGCCTCCTGAAGAGCTCGGTGGCAGAGAATACCTGGGAAGCTTATTGGCGGGGTTGCGAAAGAGTGCAAGAATTTTTGCATGGGAATGGATGGGTGGGGGGGGGGGTGGTACTGGATCAGTTGCTGGGGAGGTATGTCGGTTGGGCAAAGGAGCAAGGGGTCACGAGATCGGCAGTGCGGGGTCATCTGGCAGGGTTTGGGTTCTTTGCCAGGGCGGTGGGGTGGGAATTCTCGGGATGAGGGTTCCTGGCAAGGCTGTTACTCCAGGGGTGGGAGCGGTCTCAGCCGGTTCCGCAGAATCACCGACTGCCGATTACGCACGACTTACTGGGGAGGTTGTGCTGGGAGTTACCCGTGGTTGCGTCGTCGCAATATGAGGACACGCTCTTTCAGGCAGTGTTCTGTCTGGCCTTTTTTGGGGCTTTTAGGGTTGGTGAATTGGCGGCGGATTCGGGAAAAGCGGGTTTTGGGAATTGTTTGCACAGGCAGCATGTATGGATGGAAAAGGCACGGATGCGTGTGTTGTTAGCGAAGTCCAAAACGGACCAGAAAGGGAAAGGGTTACGGGTGGTCCTGAGGGCAACGGGTGGGCTTACATGCCCGGTGGCCACCATGAGAGATTATTTGGTGGTGCGCCCGGAGTGTGGAGGGGGTCTTTTTGTGCATAAGGATGCCAGAGCGCTTACGTGGTTTCAGATCACATCAGTGTTGCGCATGGTGTTGCGGCGGATTGGGGAAGATCTGCGGCGTTTTTCGGCTCACTCTTTTCGTATCGAGGCAGCAACAAGTGCTGCGGCTGTGGGTTTTTTGGGCGAGCAGATTCAGAGTATCGGCAGATGGCGGTCGAGAGCGTTTGAGGGATATGTGCGGATCTGAGTCACCAGCTGGGGGGGCTGGGGGTTGTTAATGCTGTTCTTTTTTGTTGCAGATGGGGGTCTGTGTGAGCGGGGCTGTTGGATGTTGGGGCACTCCTTCATTTTCTGGGCTGGCCAGCGAGCGGCAGAGCGGCCTTTCAGGCTGAATCTAGGTCTGGATCCAGCAGAGGTGGCGGTTTCATGGCTGGGCGAGCGGGGACTGCGGTGGGCGCAGCTGCTGCCTTTGCTTCATCACCATGGACGCATCAGGAACCAGCTGGCGATTTTAGTAGTGCATTTGGGGGGCAATGATCTAGCTGCTTGGTTTTGCAAGCAGTTGATCAGGGCCACCAAGAAGGACTTTGCTGTAGTGCTCCGCATGTTTGTGGGTGTGGTGTTAATATGGTCTGACATTATCCCAAGGCCAGTGTGCTGGGGTCAGAGGTGATGGTCCCCGGGGCTGACCAAGCTTAATAGACAAATTGGGAGGTGGGTATGTGAGCTGGGGGGGTTTCAAGTGCAGCATCCCTTGGTGGAGGTGATGTGTTTTGGGTTGAATAGGGAGGATGGGGTCCACTTATCTCCAGTGGGGTTGGATTTGCTCCTGAACGATTGGCAGGAGGTGCTGGAGAGAGTAGTGCACGATAGGCCACACTGGTTGCAGTTTCTGGTTGAGGGGGCGGCACAGGTAGTTTGTTGGCCTGTGCCGGTGGCGGGATCCCGGAGGTTTTCGGGGTCCGCAGCCTTAGGCTACTTGGGGTGGGGGCGGGGTGCCCTCGACCCGGATAACCCCTGGAAGACTTTTGCTAGTAATATGGCGAAGTTGGATAGGAGTGGTAGGAACTTGGCCGTTGGTGTGACCATGGCTGGAGCGGAGGCGTGGTCGCTTTGCTAATTGCATGGCTGGCGGCACATCACTCCGCTGGGATTTGGTTGGATCAGTATTATGGTTTAATGTTAGTTTGTTTTGGAAATAAAGCTGCGACCAGTTGTTACCAAGAATTGTTGTCTGTGGATTTTGTTGGGGGGGGGGGGCTGGAAGGGGTTGGAGGTGATTGAGGAAATGGAGGGGGAGCGCCTGGTTCGGCTACCCGGTTATGGGGCTGAGATGGACATTTTGATACTGGAAGTTATTGTGCTAGAGGCATCTGTGGATTAAAGACTGCATATAGCTCAGATGCTATACTGTAAAAAGACCACACTGTGCTAACGTATAAAGCTAGAAGGAAAGCAGTCAAATGTCAAAATGCAGAAACTCACAAGAAAAAGCTCAAATATTATAATGTATAAGGTTACAAGGAAAAAGGTTCAAATGTTATAATGTATAAAGTTATTTTGTGCGAGGCCAAATGTATATTGTATAAACTTATAACGTGTAAGGCCCAATGTTACAATATATAAAGTTATAATGTTCAAGGTTAAATGTTATAATGTAAAGCTACAAATAGTCTTTGTAACATGTTACGTTTTATGTAAACTGCCCCTAATCTCTGGAAGGGGCGGTATAGGAAAACACAACAAATAAATAAATAAATAAAATAAGATTGCTCATGCTCCTCATGCACTAGCCACAAGGGAGACCTCAGGTAAGTGCTAAGAGATGTCCTGGGTTGGGGATGAGGTTTTTCGTGCCAGGATGAGGGGTTGGTGGGGCAATTGGGAGATACTTGTTGGTATGGGTGTCAGGGATAGGCAAATTGTTTTTTCCATCACCTGCCCCTTTAAGAGAGTCCCCAGGAGCATCAGTGCTATTTTTTCATGACTAAAGTAGCTTGAGATATTAAATATAAGCCGTGTTGTTCATAATGCATAATAATGATCTGCTTTCCATGTATTTTCATGCTTTGCATCTTAATTATTATCTAATATGGGCTAAGCTAAAAAATCATGCATTAAGGATAATTAGGACATGGTTTTTCCAGTTAGTATATGTTATTGTCCTTTATAGCCATTCTGCCAAGAGCAATGCGTCATCGGATTGCTTGACCTCTTGTTGTTTCTTTATTGATAGTTGATCCAAGTAGGTTAAAGTTGTCCACTATTTCGATTTTTTCTCCATCAACGATGAACCTTCTGATTTTTCCTGTTGTCAGGATCTTTGTCTTCTTTCAACTCGTTCAAGCCATGGCATTTTCAATAACGTCATATGGATGTGAAAGTTGGACAGTGAAAAAGAGAGACAGGAAGACAATTGAAGCCTTTGAATTATGGTGCTGGTGACGAATACTGTGTATATCATGGACTGCCCAAAGAACAAACCAGTCAGTACTAAAGGAGATCAAACCTAAACTTTCTTTAGAAGCTCAGATGAGAAGACTTTGACTTTCATACTTTGGACACATCATGCAAAGAGAACTATCATTAAAGAAAGACATCATGCTTGGCAAGGTAGAAGGTCAATTTATTTATTTATTTATTTAACATTTCTTATATACCACGCTCTTTGTCATCAGTGCGGTTTACATTGAAACAATATAACACTTGGTCATTTGAGTATGACTTTCATTTACATATAACAGGGATTTTAGCATGGAGGTAAACTGGGGAAAACTATTTACATTTTTAGCAATATACATGTTGGTACTCAACTCGCAGTAGTTTTATGCAATTAGCTTCAGAGGTTAGGAAATGTAAGGGTGGGGGAGTGTGAAGGGGGGGAGATATCTAGATGTTTAAAATGCATAAGAAACAGGTGATGTTTGATGGATTTTCTAAACTGCCTAAGGTCCCTGATCACTCTAATGCTGGGAGGAAGTTTGTTCCAACACCTGGGGGCGAAGTTCCCAAATGCCCTATTGATGGTTGTCTGGTTAAGCTTTGTAGAATTACTTGGTATAATCTGCACGTCTGCAGTTAGTGATCTCCTAGATCTATTGTTTCCGTTGTGTGTGATTAGGTCAGAAATTGATGAAGGTGACATTTTGTTAAAGGCCTTGAAGGTTATGAGGAGGGCCTTGTATACGATTCTACAGTTTATTGGAAGCCAATGGAGTTCTTTTAAAATGGGGGAGATGTGATCACTCCTTGATACTCCGCAAAGGACGTGAGATGCTGCGTTCATAGCTAACTGTAGGGGGTTGAGGGTAATCTTTGGGAGGCCATGCAGTATAATCGAAGTGAGGTGTGACTAGCGCTTGGAAGATGGTACGGAAGTCATCGGGATCAATCATAGGCTTCAAGTGCCGTAGGGTTTTGATCTTGAAGTAGATCGCTTTTACAGTGCATTTTATGTGCTCTTTGAAGTCCAACTGCTGATCCAGTATAACTCCTGGGTAGCGTATATTGGTTTTGACTGGAAGTTCCGCGTCTCTGACCTTTAGTGTTGGAGGAGGTGAGAAGGATTTGTTTCTAGTAATTACTAGGACTTCTGTTTTTTTGAAATTTATACGGAGGTTCTGATTGAGTAGCCAGTCCATTATTGCGTTGAAGCAGTTAACACTGTATAGTCCGGGCAGGAGACAGATATAGGTGTAAATAGCAGCACATCATCTACATACATAAGGCAGGATATGCCAAAAGATCGTGTAATGTCACAGATTGGTTGCATATAGATATTAAAGAGCAGAACAGACAGGGAGGAGCCCTGGGGTATGCCCTGTTTCTGCTGGAAGGGTTCGGATGTGGCATTGTCGATACGGACTTGTTGCCATCTTCCTTCGAGATAGGATTTGCACCAGTCCCATGCTCGATCATGGATTCCCTTCTCGTGAAGCCGCCTAAGGAGCTGTGCGTGGTCTACGGAGTCGAACGCTGCCGCTATGTCAAGAAAGATTAGCACAAAGCCTTTCTTGATGTTGTCTATGCCATTGATAAGTGTATTGGTTAACGACGTTAGGAGAGTTTCTACACCGTGGGCTTCTCTGAATCCATGTTGACAAGGGTCTAGTGGGGAGGATGAATCGATATGCTGTTGAATCTGTCTCTGGGTCAACTTCTCGAGGATTTTAGCTAGAAATGGAATACTAGATATTGGTCGGTAGGAATCCTCTTTCTTTGGATCCAGTTGGTTGTTTTTTAGTAGTGGACGAATGGATGTGTGCTTAAGGGCATCTGGGAAGACTCCGGTTGCAAAGGACAGCTTCGCGATGTTAGCTATGAAAGGGCTGAGTTCTGAGCGCATTGATTTGATCCAGTGAGCTGGGTGTGGGTCGGTTGGTGCAGTTGTAGTGTTGATAGAGGCAATAATATTATCAATGGTCTTTGCTGAGGGAGGTGAGAGTTTAGTAATTGGGAAGTGTACTTGAGAAGTCTGGGAGGGTTCTTGCGATGATACAGTAGTTATTTTTATTGCTTTGGATTGAATGTAGTTAGCGTACGCCTGGGGCTGAATACATTCTTGCTGTGGTGGGGATGGTTGGTTGGTAAAGGATTTTACTAATTTGAATAGTTCTCTTGGCTTATTTAGTGAGCGGTTGAGGATCTCGGCATGGAATTTTTTCCTCTTGGCCCAAGTTGATTCACGATGGAGTTTCAGATATTCTAAATATATGGCTCGATCAGCGGCATTACGGGTACTTCTCCATTTTCTTTCTAGTTTTCTGAGGTGGAGTAGTGAAGATCTTAGTTCAGGGGAGAATCATGGAGCAGATTGTTTTTTAGCGGCCCGGATATCGGGTGTTGAATTTTTGTTTAAGGCAGGCTGTTGAGCATATGAGGAAAGGGTATCATTCGAGTTGGTGACCATTTCATTGAAGTTAGTTGCTGGTCGGGCAAGCTTTGGGAGTGCATGGTTAATGATCAGCTCTTTGTCAAGTTGCTTGAAGCGGGCAGCTTTTGAGAAGTCCTTTGTGTTTGGGAGGTGGCTTGTGGTTTGTTGTGCTGGTATCTGAAATGTTATCAGGTTATGGTCTGACCAGGGAACAGGAGTGATGGAGAGCTCAATTTGGCTTATTGTACTTGTATCTGGATGAGGGACGAAGACTAGGTCCAAAAGGTTCCCTCGTTGATGGGTGGGATCATCTATCACTTGTTTGTAGTCAAGGTTGGACATTGCCTCCAAGAAGTTTTTGGCTAGGGCAGGTTGGGTTGAAGCGAGGTTAAAGTCTCCTAACAGCCAGTTCGATTTGGAAGGATCTTCAGGGTTACAGGCTAGGTCAATAATATCTGAGAGCTCATCTGAATCAGCACATGGTGCCCTATAGATGAGGTTGATAGTATTGAATTTGTTGGTAATTGTTAGCGTATGCAAGTACCGCGTGCTCTTGGTTAAGTTAGTCCGATATTGTAGCGCTGTTTTTGCAAGTATAAGGACACCTCCACCTCTTCTGTTTTCTCTGTTACAGGAGTATATCGAGAAGTCAGGTGGTGTGAGGTGGTTTAATGCAAAAGGGGAAGGCCAGCAATGAGAAGGATCAATACAATAACAGCAGCTATGGGTGCTGCTCTGTCAACAATGAAATGCCTGTATGAAGACTGAATACAGTTTAGGACAACTATCCAGAGTGCTGCCATGAGTCAACGGCACTTAGCAACAACAATATGTTATTTGGCAAAATATTAATGTCGTTCCATTAACACATTATTAACTTACTCTCTTATTGTTGATGGTTAATAGAATAGGAACATTATTAGTAGGAGGATGAAAGACAGAGAAATAAATGCGTACATGATGACCACATAAGCCTCTCTTCATTTTGGAACTTAGGAAAACATATTAAATGAAGAGGAAAAGGTGTTTTATAATGCATTGCACATTCTGACCTTATATGTCAGAAGTTCACCATACTTTGTAGATAGATAAGCCATTGCTGATTTTAGCTTTGCAAGTTAGATGCCTTGTTATATGTGCAGTTCTGCTGTTTCTTTCCCCATGAAATCCTATGAAGCCTGACCAAATCAGCATTTCAGAGCGTAAGTAAATGAGACAGGATAATGATTGAAGTAAGGCAAGCATTTCTGGCTTTTTGCCCTTACTTTTTGTTGATATAATTTATCAAGCATGCTCTGTGAGCTTCCTCTGCCCTTTTCTACAGGTGCCATTGTTACTGGAGGGATTACTATGTCTGAAAAAGAATAATGAGGCCTGTGCACATTTTAATGAGACTAATGATATATTTTTAGCTCTGAGCCGGGTGGAACCCAAATACCTCAAGACATCAGGCAATTGTAGACTGCCTGCCCCCTCTTCTCTCTATCTTCACTAGACTGTCAGAAAACCAGTTCTTCTTAGCCCCTCCCTTGCCTTGCTAATCTACATTTTCCATTTTGTGATACCGGAATAATTTAGGAGTCTGGGGAAATAGACTGTAGCTTTATCATTACAGAACTGATAGTACAATAGCAGTGATTTTCAACCCTGTCCTAGTATACTCTTTAGCCAGCCAGGTTTTCAGGATATCCACAATGAATATGCATGAGAGAGATTTGCGTGCAATGGAGACAGCACATGCAAATCTGACTTATGCATATTCATTGTGGATATCCCAAAAACCTGACTGGCTCTAATAGAAGGTATACCAGGACAAGGTTAAGAACCACTGACCTAGACAAATATTAAATGTTCGAACCTGAGACCATTTGAAATGATTATTAGGGAAGATTTATGCCTTATATATATAAACAATAATAAAAACCAAACCCTCAAAAATGTGATGACACCCTGAATATCATTGCCAAAAGTCAAAACATATGAAAAGACCTGGGAATTAGTAGCATGAAACTACATAAGTATACCTGTAAACCAAAAATCACCATTTTAACAAACACTCTTTTTTTGTCGGGATCCGCTGACTTGAGATGGAGAGAGGAAAAAGCTCCCCACTCGTTGTCAGCAGAGGCCTTTTGTTTGTATTTTCAAAAACCGTAACTTAAATAGTACAATTTACTTATCTGAAAATGTATCAATAGGGCAGCAGAAAATCCTGACAGCTTTTTTTTTTTTTTTTTTTTTTTCGGGATCCGCTGACTTGAGATGGAGAGAGGAAAAAGCTCCCCACTCGTCAGCAGAGGCCTTTTGTTTGTATTTTCAAAAACCGTAACTTAAATAGTACAATTTACTTATCTAAATATGTATCAATAGGGCAGCAGAAAATCCTGACAACGACATGCATGTTTCGAGCCAAGGAAGGCTCCGTATCAAGCTGTTTCCAAAATGTACGCGCCCTAAAAACGCACAATTCCTCAGGCCATATAAAGCACCAAAACATCTCTGAATGGCTGCTGAAAAAACCGTCACCAAGACGTCATAAAAACGTCATAAAAACATCATAAAAAGAGTCTCCCAGGAAAATGTCCAAAACCCTATTCAATGAATCCGAATCTTCAAAAAAACTGCAGAAAAAAGGTGTAATTAAAGCAGACTCCACCAGTCACATTCTAAATTCAAGCCCGTAGGCATTACTGTTTTAAGTTGAAAGATCCACCGCTGTTCGCAGCGTTGCAGCAACTGCTCTCGATCACCACCACGAGGATCCAAAGGAATAAAATCAATCACCCTCCAACGAAGATCCATAAAAACATGTTGATGCTGGAGACAGTGGTCAACTATGGGAGCAGAAAGGGTCTTGTTAGCTAATCGAGAGGCATGTTCGCCCAGACGAATTCGAACTGGGCGAATAGTCCTACCAATATATGACAATTTGCATGGGCAGGTAATGATATACACCACATAAGATGTTAAACAGGTCGATTAACCAGTAAAGGAAAAAGATTTACCCAAAAATGCATGTGACCAACGAACTCCCTCCTCGGTAATGGCACAAAACTAGCAGCGTTGACAAGACCAATGACCCTCCTGACGGTCAATGACCGGTGTAGAGGGAGAAGGAAGGACCGTATGTACCAGCCGATCACGAATATTCTTGCCCCTAGAATAGGCTAAGCGAAGGGGCTTTTGAAAGCAAGTATGCATGCGTAAAACCCCCCAATGTTTCGCCCCATCTCTCTCCTGCCTTTCATTTCTAAACTGCTCAAATGTGCGGTTTACCGCCGTTGTCTTGACTTCCTCTCTTCCCAAGCTCTTCTCGATCCCTTACAACCCGGTTTTCGTCCTTTGCACTTTACTGAAACTGCTCTTGTCAAAGTCTCCAGTGACTTATTCCTGGCTAAATCTAAAGGCCTTTACTCTGTCCTTATCCTCCTTGACCTTTCTGCTGCCTTTGATACTGTTGACCATGATCTTCTCCTTGACATTTTGTCCTCGCTTGGCTTTAGAGACTCTGTTCTCTCCTGGTTCTCCTCATATCTCTCCCATTGCTCCTTTAGTGTATGTTCTGGTGGCTCCTCCTCTTCTGTTACCCCGCTCTCGGTTGGTGTCCCCCAGGGTTCTGTCTTGGGTCCCCTTCTTTTTTCTCTCTATACCCAATCCCTTGGTGCACTTATTTCCTCTCATGGTTTTCAGTACCATCTCTATGCTGATGACTCCCAAATCTATCTCTCTACTCTTGATCTTTCTTCTGCTTTCCAGTCCCGGTTCTCTTGCTGTCTCTCTGCCATTGCTGCCTGGATGTCCCATCGTCACCTGAAATTGAACATGGCCAAGACTGAACTTCTCATTTTTTTCTCCTAAAATTTCCCTTTCTCCTTCTTCTTTTTCAGTCTCTGTTGATGGCTCTGTTCTCCAACCTGTTTCATCTGCTCACAATTTGGGTGTTATTTTTGGCTCGTCGCTCTCTTTCTCCTCTCATATCCAACACATCACTAAGACCTGTCGCTTCTTTCTCTTCAACATTGGCAAAATCCGCCCCTTTCTCTCTGAGATCACTACTAAAACCCTCATCCATTCCCTAATCACCTCCCGCCTTGATTATTGTAACCTCCTTCTTTCTGGTCTCCCTCAGTCTCATCTCTTCCCTCTTCAGTCTATTCAGCACTCCGCTGCCCATTTGATTTTCCGTCAGCCTCATTTTGCCCACATCACTCCTCTCCTCAGATCTCTTCACTGGCTCCCTATCCATTTCCGTATTCACTTTAAGCTTCTCCTCCTGACCTATAAGTGCATTCACTCTGTGGCTCCTCAGTACCTTTCTTCTCTCATTTCTCCCTATTTCCCCCCTTGTGTACTCTGTTCTTCTTCCCAGTTGCTTCTTGCTATGCCCTTCTCCTCTATTGCCAACTCCAGATTCCGCTCTTTTCACCTTGCTGCTCCTTATGCTTGGAATAAACTTCCTTTGTCTATATGTCAGGCATCTTCTTTGCCCCTCTTCAAACTCATTAAAAGCTCATCTTTTCGCCTCTGCCTTTGGCTCTTGATTTTGTTTGCTGTTCCCCTTCCTTCCCCTCTTTTATTTCACCTTTCTTTCTTCCTCTTACACTTGTTCTTACCTCTTTCCTTTGTCCTGTCTCTCCTGCTCTTGTCTCTTTGCCCTTGTTCTTATCTTTTTCTACTCCTTTTCTTGCTTTGTCTTTTTAGATTGTAAGCTCTTTTGAGCAGGGACTGTCTTTTTGTGTTTTCATTGCATGCACCTGGTAGCACTTTATAAAATGCTTAGTAGTAGTAGTAGTAATATATCATTAACAGTTTTTATACGATGCTGCAAACCATCTAAATGGTTTTGAAAATGCCTTTCCCATAACATTTGAAGTCACAGCCTTAAAGGCATAATGCAAATCAAAAAAACTGGAGCATCTACCCTACAGTAATATATCTATTAATATTATAAATCAGCTAGCATAGGCAGCAAACAATAACATTTCAAAATGCTTGTCAAAAGGTCACTCTACTGGAGCCCCACTACCAGCAGCAATTTTAACAGCAAATGATATCTAATCAATGATACAAAATTAAAAAATATAAATATGGATTATGATGCTACTGACCTTAATATCACATACACAAGTAAATAATATGAGAAATCTTGCAGAAAGTAATGCATTAAATATTAAAAAAAACAGCTAGGGGCACTGTAGGTTGGTTCTCAGTGTATGGAATAGAACTCCGAGATAAAGCACTTTTATACCCTCTAATTCGTCACTCTTTCAACACAGAAAACACCAGAAGTTTCATGAATTATTGCACAGTACGTTATTGTCAGTATCACCTTAAAAGATTAAGCAAACAAAATCAGGCTGACTTTTTCCCAAATATCAACTCTTGCAGGTAAATGATGGAAATCACAGGCCGCTACCTGACCATACTGTCTTAATCATGCACTCTTTTAGAAGATCATTCTACATCAACTTTTAGCTATCAAAGTTTAAAAGTGGCCATCAGTCTGTCATACTGATAAGCTGGAAAAGTCCAGTGAGTTCACAGTTCCAGTTCAAGCCTTTTGGATCAGCACAAGCACAGCAGATAAGGAAGATATCGAACAAGATTAACTTTGCCCATGCATTATTCTCATCAGTTATAAAGATAGCACAGAACAGTCCTACCAGATTCTTGACCATAGCCTGAAAGCAAGCTGTTTTGTTCCAGGTTTTCCACCTGACTGAGAGTAGCCTGGTTCTGGTGCTGTAGCCCATTGTAAGAAGAGGGAGGGAGGGAAAGAGAGTGACAGCCCCCCTCCCCACCCTCCTAAATGCAACAACTTCCTACTTACAGAAAACCACTACAAACTCCACAAATATTTCCTTGTAGTTACTTCTTGTTTACAGAGAATCAATTTTAACCCAAAGATATTTCTTTCCCTTGGAAAGCTTCCTTGTCCTCTTCATGCCTGCCTCCCTCTCCTCTTCTCTCTGTCTTTTTCCATCTCATTCCCTTCCTGCAACCTTGTTTTTTAATTTTTTTAGTTTGTACACCACCATAATGTACCTTCACACCTGAAAGGCAGTATAATAAGTGCCTGCAAATAAATAAATATTAGTTCTAGTATGTTATAGACACAGACTCCTACATGTCTTTGTAAATTAGGGCCAATATGGACACCCACTTATCCTCTTCACCTAGATAATTTTTTATATAAATTACCCTCCATGCATGGTAATACCCTCTCAATTTTATGAGGCATTTTCCAGATGTAAAACATGCTTGACATGTAGAAAATATAAATTTTACCTCTATAATGGGAGGGAGGTTTCTTAAAGCTTATTTCTGTGGGTCATATATTGTTTAGCTATGGGAATTACTTTCAAAATTGCTCTCATAGGAGCCAAAATTCAAGGAGGTATATTTACTAAATCTCACATGGGTTTGGGTCACATTGCTAGAGCAAGGCTATGCACTAACTGCAGAGGGTAGGGCACTGTAGTAAATATGCCCCAAAATATCTAAGTACTTCACTAAACAGAAGTAACTTTCTCGCATCAGTAATAGTAACACAAGGTACTAAAGTCAGGTTAATGTGTCAATGATCTCATTAGCATGATTTTGGATAATACTAGGCTCATTTAAATTTGAGCACAGAAAGCTGGGTTTAGGACATCTTACTGCTTAAACCATATTTATTAAACTACATTATTGCCTTTAATTTGATTTAGGAGCCAATTTAACTAAAACACATTCGGCTTTTGCAGTTAATGTGGCAAAAAAGGGCAGACAGCACTACATTAGATGCAAAAGCAATGGATGATCTGTTGGGGTGTGCAGGTCCCCAGCAGATAATGCACCGAAAGCACAGAGAGTATGGTCAGGCAGCATCTGCTACTGCTATTACTACTACTAATCATTCGTATAGTGCTACAAGATGTATGAAGTACTGCACAGAGACTGTAAGAGGCAGTCATAAGAACTTACAGTCTAGTCACAACAGACAGCACAACTGAGGACTAGCATTTATCTAGGAGAATGGAAAGGAAACACATAGGAGGTGAACAGGACACTAAGGGGATCAGGATACAAAAGCAGCCTCAAAGAGGTGAGTTTTCTTCCTGGATTTGAATACTACCAGAGATGGTTACTGACTTACCAAGGCATAAGGAGCCTTGCAGGTAGTTTGTTCCAGGCATAAGGAGCAGCAAGGTGGAAAGACTGAAGTCTGGAGTTGGCAGTGGAAGAGAAGGGCACAGATATAAGTGATCTGCCAGAACAGCAGAATTCCTGAGGAGAGGTGTAGGGAGAGAGAAGAGAGGAAATGTAGTGAGGAGCAACAGAATGAATGCACTTAATAGGTCAGTAGGAAAAGCTGCACCCATGCTATCTGCAAATCTGATGGCTACTGTAGCTGTTGAGGTCAGCAGTAGCCATATGTTGCAGACACATCCCTCCTACTCCTGCAGATAATGTGCTTTCTGCAAATGATGCAGAAAATCACCACATTTTCTGCAGTTACCCTGTGCTAACTGCTACCACGTTCAGATAGTGTGCGCTATCTGGTGCATTAGCAGCTAAAATGAATTAGTATGCTGTCCCCTTAATGATTTTGGGCTGTTTTTTTTTAATATTCATGAAATTTTGAATAACAAATCAAGAAAAATCTTGTACAGAAACTGAGCTATGGTCATGAAATCCACAAAAACAAACACCCCCCCCCCTCCCAAATTGAAGTAATTACTAAAGATCCATAAATCTCACTCCAGCCCATAATAAGAAGAGATCCAAGAAGAAAATCAAACATTATACCTAAAGTGAAAGGAAATACAGAACACTGAACGACTGGTACATTACTGGAGTGGAGGAGTGGCCTAGTGGTTGGGGCAAGGTACTTCAGGCCAGAAGGTCAGTGGTTCAAATCCCACTAGAGGACAGCAACCTTGGGCTGGAAGGGCTGGGGTTTCTGGTCCCACAGGTGCTCCTTGTAGTCTTGGACAAGCCACTTAACCCTCCATAGCCCATGCTCCCTGTAAAATAGTTATTTCCAAGTTATAATGCCCTGTTTAATGTAATTTCAGTTTGTTCAATGTAAACCTCACTGATGCAGAATAGCACAGTATATAAAAGAATGTAAATAAATAAATTACAAACAATTCACAGCAGATCAGCAGGAGAAAGCACCTGGCATCATGGAAGGTCAGCAGTTGGGAAGGCTGAAAAAATCATAGGAAACAGCTTTTCAAGCATTTACATGGATATTTTAAGAAGAAAAATGCTCTCAACTGCTGAACCCCCGGGCGCATAAGGAGGAACTCCCATTGTCTATGCTGAGTATCATGGGCAAGAACTGGGAATATACGAACTAGCAAGCCGTTAAAGCACAGGTTCCTCTTCATAAAAAACAACTTCATCAAACACTCTTTATCCTATATCAAAACTAAAGTCACTAATAATGTAGTAGGAGTAACCATTTCTTATCTACAGTCTTGAAGAATAGCTGAAACATCCAGAACATCTACTTGCCCAAGCTCCAAGGCGACCCCAGTCATGGCCATAAGTGTTCTTTTTGAAGTTGGAAGTTAATAAATCATCATCATCAGCGGGTGGGATTCAGGTGCTATACCCAACACATCAATTAAATAACTCTGCCACATCTCTCTAGGAATTTCTAAAGGATCCCTAGAAAAATTACTAATCCTCAAGTTACTGTATTTATTTATTTGAACATATTTTTATACCACCCCTTCCAGAGATCAGGGGTGGTTTACATTATAACAAACCAAACTTTTACATGGAACAGTATTAATGAACAGTTATCCTGATGTAATTTTCCAAAAAGTTCCATCTTCACCTTGTTTTTAGACTGCTCTTTCACAAAAGATTCAGGACATTTCTCTAAGGCCTCAACCTGAGTTTGAACACCAGATAAAGCAGTTTGAAAAGTTGCTACCTTAGATGATGTCTCTTCAATAGCCATAGAGTTAAGCTGAACTTTCTGATGTAATGAGGAAACCTGAGGGATCAAGGCAGCTCTCAATTGCATTATTGCCATCCAAATAGACTCTAAGGTGAAAGTCATCGGTCGCTGTATCTTAAAGGCTTCAGGAGGACTCTCCCCCGATACATCCACAGGGCCTTCTATGCCGCCAGGCTCTCAGACCCGGGTGTATTGGGCAGCCCGACCCGCTGCCTGAACTCCTGCTGACAAACTGGCAAGACCGACAGAGTCCAACTGATCTGGAATGGGGAAAACCTCATCCTTAGGAGACCCTGGTGCTCTCCCTCATTGTCAGAAATCCCCTAACAGGGGATGACACAATCTGCTGCTCCTCCGGGGATTCCTGAAAACACACCGCCTTAGCCAAACGCTGCAAATCCGGGGAGACAGAGTGACTGCTCTAGGCAAGCGTCAAGTCACCCAACTCTGACGCCGGCACAGCCAAGCTTAACTCCCTGTACACCTCCAGTTGCTGAGCTGGGCACAACACAAAAGCATCCAAAGATCCAGTAAAAGCAGGTAATGGTGAAGAAATTGATGGTGCCAACAAGGGAGCAATAGTCCCCTTAAATTTCTGCTTCCTTCCCATTCAAAAGAACACTCTGCTCATACATTTCCTGCCAGTACCATCTTGGATCTCTCTCGTCCTATGCCCTTAATTGTGTTTTAATGCACATTAAGGCTTGCTGCCATACCAGGCCAGTTTGCTAAACTGATCTCATGGCTATCAGATGTTAGACATCCTTCATCAGGTTCAACAAAATAAGAAACTTTAACATATTGTTGAACTGCATTTGTACACAAATACTTCTCTTGCCTTTTCATATAGCTGATAACAGGAAGAGCAGTCACCAGCTCAACAATATTTTATTAATTGTGACGCTCCTGCCTGGGCCCTAGAGCTTACAGGCAGGAGTGGCCTTATATAATGTCCCTTATGAATAAAGGTGGTACTGATCCCTCTGAATGCTGGGATTCGTAGTACACTTGTTTTTTTTTCCTTTAGGGATGAAAGTTGTAGTTGTGACTCGAGTGATAAGGCTTGCAAGAAATTTATTTGTTGTGGGGATATTTTCAACGCATTACAATTCAAAGGTGCATAACGTAAAGGTGCAACTTTCAACATAAAGGTGAAATCAGGAGGTCAGGAAAACAACTGAAATCAAATAGCTTTAACTCAGCTTTACACAGTCACGGTAGCTTCTACTCAGCTTTGCTTCGTGTGGTTACTTGGGATTATTGCAGCCTCACAGTAACAGTTGTTCTCCTCACAGCGTGGCTTTACAGAAACAGGTGAAAACAATTTGTGAACTTTCACGGCTAGGCAACAGGTATAGCAAACGTTTTGTATTCTTCTCATACAAACTCCAGATGCTTCTTTACACTGTTACTCTCTAAAACATAAAGAGCAATCCATTGCACAAGGATCATAACTCAAGGTAGGCACATCATTATCTATCTGCATACGTTCATCTAGGCTAAGGCAATTGTTCTCTTCATCAGGTTTTTTATGCTTCCCTGACTTTAGCTCCAGAAATTGCTGAAACTCTTTTAGAAGCAATTCAGCCTATAGCTGCTCTTTAGCTGCTTGATAGTCTCCGATAAGGGTCACACCCTTCCCCCGCTCACTATCTGCTCCTGTTGCAGAGTTTGGCTTAGGGAGGTCAGCACAATAAAAGGGTTTCTCCAGCAAGGCATTAAAATTAGGAAATTCAGCTTTATCTTTATCAGAGACATTGGCATAAGAACGGGCACCTTTCTTCCAGGACTCTCTCCTCTCTAGAAACTCAGGAGCCTTATGGCTAGTTCTTCTGCTAGGGGATTTTCTCTCAGAAAAACTTCTTTCCTGTTTTGGTTCCTGGCTTTTATAGCACTGCTCGCCACCAGACAAAATACCTTTTCTCCAAGAGCTGGGTTTGCTAGCCTTCCCACGTTTAGGCTCTACCGTGTAGTAAGGATCTCCTTGAGAGTATATTGGGCTCCAAGGCTTACTGTTCCAGGGTTCTGCCTTCTCCCAGGGTTCTAGAGTTTTCCCCCTTTGATTCCAAGTTCCTCCTGAAGACCAACGTGCACTGGAAGCTGCTTCTCGTCTGCTTCGTTTCTTGCTGCTCTCCTTGTCAGCCTTGCTGCCTGCCTTGCAGCCTCCTTTGCCAGCCTTGCTGCCTCCTTTGTCAATCCTGTCTGAGGATTTAAAAAGGGCTTCATTTCCCGGCACTCCCTGTCATTCCCCTGGGCGTGCCCAATCAGTGCTGAAGCCTAACTCCTCCCCTGGGCTGGGGCTTGTCTTCAGCTCAGCCGATAACTGTGTTTTTTCCAAGTCAGTTTTGGAAATCCTGTGTGTGTCATCCCTTCTATCAGGATTTTCCCCTATCTCCATTTCCTCTGGAGGGGAGTCTTCACCACATAATCCATCCTTAATTGACAGACACATGCAACAGCCTATTAGAAATATTTTAAGAGTTGCAGCTTGGAAAACTGAAGGCCAAGAGAGATAATGACATTCTTAGGGACTGGACAGAACTGAACTGGTTAACTAAACTGTAAAGAGAAGATAAAAAAGGCAATTTCTATAATCAGTCTTGAAAAGAAAGCAACCGTTGCATACCATCATTCATTAATGGGACAGCTAAACTTTGCAAGCAGTAGGAAGGCTATTCATGTGCAGTCTACCAGTCTTTATAGCTAGTATGACAAGAAAGCTTCATTTTTTTCAGCATGGCTAGGTTTATCCATGGAGATTTCTATATTTGGGAATCATTACTAATGGATTTTAATGGGCGCTCTTTGGAAGTCTTCATGAATATTTGCACATGACCTGAGGTTATAATAGATATAATTTTACATAAAGGATAGCAAAGAAGTGAGAGATTATCTTGTCTTACCTTCTTTTTTTTACAAAATATCTTTGATGAGGCAACTACTTTATGTAGAAGAGTGCAAATTTTTTGAATGCTTGTTTTGTATCTAGTTCTTTCAGCACCTGGTAATTTCTTAAATTTATAATTAATCTGATCCCAGGCATTTCCTGCTTCTCATCAGCCCCAGCGGGCTTAACAGAGCCGCAAAAGGGAAATTCTCCCTTCGTGGCTCTGAAAGCCAGCGCCCAGGGGAGTGATTCAGGGGGCTCTGCCAGGAAGGCGGGGTGGGGGGGGGGGCCCCAGGAGACTTGATTCTGCCGCTGCCATAGTGGCAGCGGCAGCGGCAGCAGCCATTGTTTTAAAAAAAATTTCCTGGGCTGATGGGTGAGGGGGGGTGGGGTTAGGACTGGTAATGGGCTATGGGCTGATGGGGGTTAGGACTGGTAATGGGCTATGGAGGGAGCTAAGACTAAAAATGGGGTGATGGGAGTTAGGACTGGAAGGGGGCTGATGGAGGGCTTAGGACTGGTAATGGGCTATAGGGAAGGCTTAGGATTGGTAATGAGCTATGGGGGGGCTAGGACTGGTAATTGGCTGGGGGGTTTGCTAGGACTAGAAATGAGTTGAGTGGAAGGGGGGCTTGAACTGCAAATAGCTGATGAGGACGGGGCTTGGAATGGAAATAGCTGATGGGGAGGGGGCTTGGAATGGAAATGGGCTGAGTGGAAGGGGGGCTTGAACTGCAAATAGCTGCTGGGGAATGGGCTTGGAATGGAAATGGGCTGTGAGGGAAGGGAGCTAGGACTGAAAATGGGCTGAGTGGGTGGGGGCTAGGACAGGAAATGGGCTTATGGAGGGGCTAGGATAGGACTGCAAATGGGCTGTGGTGGGGGCTTGGATTGAAATGGACTCATGGAGGGGCTAGAACTGGAAGTAGGCTCATGGGGGGCTTGGATTGGAAATGGGCTGAGTGGAGGGGAGCTAGGATTTGACAGGGGCTGATGGAGGGGCTAGGAAAGGACTAGAAATGGGCTGATGGGGGCTGGGATTGGAAATGAGCTGATGGAGGGACTCGGATAGGACTGGAAATGGATGGGGGAACTAGGAATGGAAATGGGCTCATGCAAGGACTAGAAGGGAACGGATGCTGGGTGGGGCTGGAACTAGAAGGGAGCTGATGTTGGGGGAGGATTAGAATGGGATGGGACTATGAGAGTGAAATGGAGAGGGGAAAAATATTTTGTGTGGGAGGGAAGAAAAATCTACAATTGGCCAGGTATTGGGAGAGTAAGTGGGGATTGAGGATGGAGGGGTAAAATTTGAGTGGATGAAATAGGAATGAGGAAAGAGCAAAAGGAGAAAGATTAGTATGTTAAAGCAGATGTAGAGAGAGAATGAAAAAAAAAACTAGAAGAGAGAAGAAAGGACTAATGGACAACAGACAATGGAGAGTTAGCAGAAAACACGAAGAAACCAGAAGAAAGTGGCTGGAGCAATTGCAACTGAAAAAGAAAATGTACAAAAGGTAGAAAAATATCTCTATTTTGAATTTATTAACTGAAATACGAGCTCTGGGAAATGTGCATCATTAACGTCTGTGCTTTATTTAGTACAAGAGGAAATTAATTTATAGTTTTATTTCTACAGTGTTGTACATTCCAAGTTTGGCTTTTGGAGTTCCATTGTCTTCCTGTTTCTAAATTATGATTCCTTGTTTGATGATGGTCTATGTTCTGCATGTGTAACTGAGCTGAGGTATTCTGTTTATGTTTATTTATTTATTTTATTTACATTCTCTTATATACCACGCTATTCTGCATCAGTGCGGTTTACATCAAACAACTGAAATTACATTGAACAGGGCATTATAACTTGGAGATAACTATTTTACAGGGAACATGGGCTATGGAGGGTTAAGTGGCTTGCCCAAGACCACAAGGAGCACCTGTGGGACTAGAAACACCAGTCCTTCCAGCCCAAGGTTGCTGTCCTCTAGTGGGATTTGAACCCCTGACCTTCCGGCCTGAAGTACCTTGCCCCAACCACTAGGCCACTCCTCCACTATTTGACATTGCCACTTGTTCTCTTTTCCCAGTAGGTCATGTATTGTTATTCTCTGAAATGTATTGGTTTAATATTTGCAGTGTTATCTTTTGATAGGTAGGGTTTGGTGCTTTGTGAGTCCTGGTAGTGCTGTTATGATACGGCGGGTTTGCTATGGGTTCTAAATGTGCTACCAAAATACGTTATCCGCTCAAATATTCACCACAGAAACTGACTTTTTGAAGTTTTTGAGTATCTGAGAGTTTATAAAAATAACAAAAGCAAAAAAATAAAAAAGAATAAGAAAAAGGACAATGTTTGTCGAAGTGTACAAGAATAAAGGATCATTGATGTGAACAGCAGCATTAAATAAGGGTGATAATCTTGATGAAGCCCCTTTCTTGAAAAGCTGCGTCTGTTTGAACTGAGACCCTAGTACACGACTACACACACGTCCTATTAGTTTCTGTGGTGAATATTTGAGCGGATAACGTATTTTGGTAGCACTTTAGTAGCAACCGCTTAATAAGGAGACCAAATTTTTGTAGCCTATACAATTATGGGTTCTAAATGGGCAGTGTTGGTAGTAGTTCCTAATGTGCCTGGTGGTTGGCACTGGATTATAGTAATATAGAAATCTTTTAGTCTTTCTTTTTCCATACACTCATTAAGAGGCATGTTTACCAAACGTTAGTGTATGGTAACATTATGCAAATAGTTATGCAAATGAGACCCATTATGCAAATGAGGCTCCACACCGAGTCTACGCACATTGTCCTGCACCCCCCTTGGGCCACCCCTGAGTTTGAGAGATCAAGGTTGTACTCCACATACCTTGATTTAAGTAAATAACAAATATCAGGTACAATCAATCCCATTATAAAGTATATGCATATGCATCAGTTTCTATGACACATGCATGCCTATACTGACAGCTACCTTGAAACAGGTGTAACTTTCAGGTAAGCTGTTTTCTAAAAACACAGGGCCCAATATCCAAAGGTATTTACATGGTTTGCTAAAATGGCCAGTGGATTGGCTTAGTGAAAAATTAATGGAGGCAACTTTCTTTGGTAATTTTAGGAGTTGGGGAATTTAAATTTGTCATTTCCCATAGAGAGTAATGGCTCTCAAAGGAAATAACAGGCCCCATTAAAGTCTATGGATGTGTCCATGGCAACCTCTGAAAATATCAAACATCCGAGAGAAAGTATTTGTGGAACACCAAGCTTGAGGGGACTCTAATTTAAAGACTCATTGACCACTCCAGGACAATGCTATGGAAATACCATTCAAAACACTCTTGATTTCACACTTATGACACTCAATAGGAACTGCCCTAATCTATAGCACCAATAACTGATGAATTGTGCCATACAATTTTAAATTAATAATGTTTTTTGTTGGATCACTCACCGTGAGAGGAAAACCTTTCCCTCTCTCGAGGTGAGCCCTCCTTTTTAATCAATAATAAAATGACCCCTGACAGGCCATAACCCGGACAAAACAATACTTATTGCCGTCCTTACCCATGTCCATAAGTACACTGGAAGCTTCAAAACCAAGCTATAATAAAATAAGCAAGGTAAGTGTACTTAGCTTAATCCAATGCCAAAGAAGGGCTGTATTTAAAGCTTCTGAGTGACGGTGCAAAGTCCGCCAGCATCCAACTTCCCACACTCCGTCTCCAGGAGTAGCTTAACAAACTGGCCCGTCACCGGTTTCAGAAAATAGAAGCAAAACACTTCTTCAGTCCTTGCGCACGAGGTTCAGACGCAACACTAGCCGTGTTTCAAGCTGTTCCCGCTGCTCAGCTCTTCCTCAGGCAGAGCAGCGGGAACAGCTTGAAACACGCGGCAAAATCGAATGTCCCGCGGGGCCCCCCCTGCCCGGCAGAGCCAGCCCTCCCTCCCTCCCTCCCTCAGTCCCTCTCCGCTTCGGCTTAGAACCGCAAAGGGAGAGTTCCTCCCTCGCGACTCTGTTAAATTTCCCATCTGCCCCGGCGAGTTTAACAGAGTCGCGAGGGAGAAGCTCTCCCTTCGCGGCTCTGAAAGCCGAAGCAGAGAGGGACTGAGGGAGGCAGGGCTGGCTAACATCAGGGAATTCCGGGGGCAGGGCAGACTGCTTTCTCCTTACCTGTCCGCAGAGAGCTGTGCACACTGGAACAAGCACAGGCCGACTAACTGCAGCAGGGCAGGGAATGGATGAGGGCGCGTGGTACCTCGTGGCGTTGGGCTGGCTGCTCAGACTGCTTCTGCCCCCTCCTCCCTGTCTCCTATTGGTTGAGGGCAGACTCGTGAGAAGAGGACTTTGTAGACTCTCAGTCTAGAAGACGAGATTGCCGGCGCTGCGTTTCAAAATACAATCATCAGGTGAGCGTGGCGTCGCGGGCCGCACAAAATGCTCTCGCGGGCCGCGTGTTTGAGACCCCGGCCTTAGAGGAAAGGCAGGATAGATGTGATATGACTGAGACATTTAAATACCTCCGTGGCATAAATGCATAAGAGGAGAGCCTCTTTCGATGGAAAGTAAGCTCTGCTACGAGGAGACATGTGATGAGGGTGAAAGGGGATAGATTCAGGAGTGATACGCGGAAATATTTCTTTACGGAAAGAGTGGTGGATCCATTGAATACTCCCAGTAGAGGTGGTAGAGATGAGGACAGTATCTGAATTCAAAGAAGCATTGGACAAACACAGAGGATCTCTGAAGGAAAAAAGGGTTGTAGTGGTTGATATGGAAGGACAGACTTAGATAGGCCATGTGGTCTTTTTCTGTTGTCATGTTTCTTTGTTTCTATGCTAGAGGAGATCACCAGAAGCTGTCTAAGAGGACAGACCTATGTTTGCTCAGCTGAAAGAGAGATGATATTGACCAAAAGAGAAGAGGCAAAATTGTGATTTTCCTTGATTAATGAGTGAATGTGAGTGAAAGAAATTAATTTAACTGTAGTACTCCAAGAATTTATGCCACTTAGAGTGAACATGATAGAGTGAGGAAAAGCCGACAGTCTCCTAAGAGTGCATGGTTTGAAATGATGCATCTTTGAAGGATACTAGCAAACAGGGAAGTTAGGCCATCCCAAAAGAGAGGTTCCCATAAAGGTAAAAATAACCCAGGTGCCTTTAAGTAAAATCAGACAGAGTTGAAAAATTCCAAATTACCGCTCTTATCCAATAGCCAGACTGTTAATATGAAAAAAAAAAATGAAACACCTGTATTCAAATTTTAGAAGTCTAAAAAATAAGATGGGAGAGTTAAAATATATAGCACTGAATGAAAGATTAGATATAATTGGTATATCAGAGAACTGGTGGATGGAGGATAACTAGTTGGACACATGATACTAGTCTATAAACTATATTGCAATGATAGAGCAGAACACAAAGGTGGAGGAACGGAGCTTTGTGTTAAAGAGGGCATTGAGTTCAACAGGATAAAAGTTCTGCAGGAAGCAAAATACATTGTAGAATCTCTATGGATAGAAATTCCATATAAAAAGGGGAAGGGAATGGCAATGAGAGTGCACTGCCATCTGCCTGGCCAAAATGATTAGACAGATGATCAGATGCTAACAGAAATTAGGGAAGCTAGCAAAGTTTACAACACAGTAATAATGGGAGATTTCAATTACCCCAGTTTTGACTGGGACAATGCTACATCAAGCCATGCTATGGAGATAAAGTTTCTAAATGAAATAAATTGCTGCTTCATGAAGCAGCTGATTCAGGAATGAATAAAAGGGGAGCTATTTTAGACCTAGTCCTTAGTGGAATGTAGGATGTAGTGTGAGAGGTAACAATGTTAGGGCGGCTTGGCAATAGCAATAACATGATCACATTTGATTTAATAAATGGAGGGAGGATACAAGGAAATCCACTTCACAAGCAATTAACTTTCAAAAAGGAGACTATGATAAAATGAGGAAAATGGTTAAGAAAAAACAAAAAGGAGCAACTGCAAAGGTGAAAAATTTACATCAGGCCCGAGCATCACTTAAAAATACTATCTTGGAAGCTCAGACCAAATGTATTTCATGCTTTAAGAAAGGTTGAAGGAAGGCCAAACAACAGCCAGCATTGCTTAAAGATGAAGTCAGAAAGGCTGTTATAGCTAAGAGAAAATCCTTCAGAAAATGTTAAAAAAGAGCCAAATGACAAAAACAGGAAAGATTATAAGTACTGGCAAGTAAAATGCAAAGCATTGATAAGGCAGGAAAAGAGAGAATGTGAAAAAAGCTTTCCATGGAAGTATAAGCGCATAATAAAATGTTTTTCAAGTACATTTTTAGTAAAACACCTGTGAGAGAGCTAGTTGGATCATTAGATGATAGAGGGGTAAAAGGGGCATTAAGAGAGGACAAGGCTATAACAAACAGACTGAATGAATTGTTTGCTTCAGTCTTTACTAAAGAAGATGCAGAAAACTTACCCAATGCAGAAATGATATGTAAAGGTGGTGTATCAAAGGAATTCAAACAAATCTCGATGAATTAGGAAGAAGTAATATAGTTATCTGATAAATTAAAGGGCAGCAAATCACCTGGACTAGATAGCATACATCTCAGGGTGATGAAAGACTGAAATATGAGATTGCAGACCTACTTTTAGTAATCTGTGAGCTATCAACTGTAGTACCTGAGGACTGGAGAGTGGCCAATGTAACACCAATTTTTAAACCGGTAAGCTTGACATCTGAATTGGGCAAAATGGTAAAACTAATTATAAAGAACAAAATTGCTGAACATTTACAACATCATGGCTTAATGGCAGAAAGTCAACATGGATTTAGTGAAAGAAAGTCGTCTCATTAATCTCTTACAATTTTTTTTAAAGATGTGAATAAATAGATAGATAAAGGTAAGCTGGTTGATATAGTGTATCTGGATTTTCAGAAAGCTTTTGAAAAGGTCCCTCATGAGGGATGCTTGGGGAAATTATAAAGTCATAGGATAGGTGGCAGTGCACTGTTGTGGATTAGGAACTGGTTAAGAGAAAACAGAGAGTAGGTCTAAATGGACAATTTTCTCAATGGAGAAAGGTAAATGGTGGAATACCCCAGGGATCTGTGCTGGGCCCACAGCTTTTTGCCATATTCATAAATGACCTGGAAATAGGAATAATGAGTGAGATGATCAAATTTGCAGATGACACAAAATTATTCAAAGTTGTCAAAACACAACAGGATTGTGAAAACTTGAAAGAGGACCTTGATAAACTGGAAGACTGGACATCCAAAAGGCAGATGGCATTTAATGTGGACAAGTACAAAGTAATGCACTTAGGGCCCGATTCTGTCCCGGGCGTAGATCCACTCTGTGCGTCCGGTCTGAACCGGATGCACAGAGGGGATTGCGATTCTGATCCCATGGGGCACATCTAGCCCTGTGGGATCAGAATCGCGAACAGTCCTGCATGTGCAGGCGGGACAGCGATTATGTCAAGCCTACGCATGCAGGACTGCACCTGTTAACTCAGTTAAGGCTCTTCAATGGAGCCACGGTGCAATGACGTCATGTTGCTATGGCACCATTGAAGAGCCGCGATGCTGGCCACCAGAGAATAAAGTTAATTCCCCACAGTCTGCTCCCTGATCAGGCCTCCTAAGGCCAGGGTCGGGCTGCAGGGAATGTCCTCTGGCCCCCCTGTCTCTGACAGAAAAAAAACATGTAAGGGGAACTTATTCCACCTTGGAGGTGGAATAACTTTCCCAGACATTTTGCTGGCCCTGGACGTACAGGCCTAACATTAGAATTGGCCCTGTACGTCCAGGGCTGGTGACCACCCACTGTCCACCGAGACTCTGCTCCCAGGCCACCTATTCCCCGCCCCAGTCTAACTTCCCCACACAACTGGCAGGGAAGATATTCAGGGGCAGGAGAAGCCGCAAATAGTGGGGACGGTCATCCTGTTGGGACGTCCATCCCCGCTATTCGTGGCTCAGAATAACCCCCTTAGGGAAGAACAACCTAAACTATGGTTATACAATGCAAGGTTCCATATTAGGAACCACCACTCAGGAAAAGGATTTAGATGTCACCATAGATAATTCTTTGAAACCCTCTGCCAAGTGTGCAGCGGCAGCCAAGAAGCAAACAGAATGCTAGGAAAGTAATGGAGAATAAAACAAAAGATATTGCAATGTACAAGGTATAGCTTAAAAGGTTAGGGCTGCTCAACTTGGCAAAAAGACGGCAGAGGAGAGATATTATAGAGATCTATAAAATATTGAATGGAGTGGAGCACTTATCTTCTTATGTATGAATGTATAGGGCTATAGTTGAGGCATTATCAGACACAGCCTAAACTGGAAATTGAAGCACTGAGTCACTTGATGAGACCTGTGAATTCAGATAAGAGGATATATCTAAATGTTGATAGCAGAAACACTGTATGCTGCAAGAGGCAGTATGGAAAAACCCACTATAGCAGGTTCAATTAGGCCCAGAAGGTGCCCATATACGGAAGCCCTGGAGCAGCTGCAGATATGAATTTGATGAATGAAAGTGTGTTTTCAGCAGTGATCTCAGTAGTTATAATTATCAGTATATATTCTCTTAAGTAGTTTAAGTGGTAGGAACAGGTCTTACCTAGACCAAGAAACATTAAAAAAAAGACTGCTTCTAGTCAAGAGTTGTGTTTTTCCTTATTGAGTTAATAAAGATAGGTAGTAGGTGATCTTCAAGGACCACGTATCAAAAGGACGATACTGAGAGTCAAGAGAACTACAGAGGAGCAACACAGGACTGGAGTCGTAGTGTCATTCCTATTATAACTTAGATAGGTGTGCACCAATAAAACTTGCCTTACACCTTTGCCAGAGGTTGTTTTTTTTTTCATTGAGCAATCATTTTAAGGGGAAGAACTAAAAAAGGGATATTACATTTTAAATAGTTTTTTTTAAGGACATAGGCATAGAAACATACAGACATACGGACAAACAGATATATGAGAAGAAGGCATATTTACCTGATTTGGTTGCTCAGGAATTGTTGAAACTGTAAAAGAAGATAGCACAAAGTATCAAGTCTTGAGTTGTAAGATATATGAGAGTATGAAATTGAAGTTTAAAGGTAAAAGTTTAAAGGAGTGGAGGAGTAGCCTAGTGGTTGGGGCAAGGTACTTCAGGCCGGAAGGTCGGGGGTTCAAATACCACTAGAGGACAGCAACCTTGGGCCGGAAGGAGTGGGGTTTCTAGTCCCACAGTTGCTCCTTGTGGTCCTTAGGCAAGCCACTTAACCCTCCATTGCCCATGTTCCCTGTAAGTATTAGTGTATGTCTCATATCCCCATGTGTTAAATGTATCCCCCAATTGTGTTGTGACCGCTTTGATTGAAGGATAAGGCGGTATACAAAACTGTCTAAATAAATAAATAAAATAAATAAAAGTAGTAATAGTTACTACTACTACTACTTATCTGAAGCAATCTTGTAACATTAGGTTGTGGTCAACTTATCAAGTGCTATGAAAAAGAAAAAGTGATGTGTTAAGACAAATTTTTGAATAGAATAATTTATCACTCATGTCAAGTGGAGGAGTAGCCTAGTGGTTAGAACACTGGCTTAATAACCAAACAACCTGGGTTCAATTCCCCCTAGCCCTCCTTGTGGCCTTGGACAAGTCACTTAACCCTCCATTTCCTTGGAAGAAAGGCCTGGCAATCTACTTATGGTCACACTGCCAAGAAAACCCAGGAGCTTCTGGGTCATCAGGAGTCAGCACTAACTTGAAGGCACACATTGCATTTGCAAGACACATTTTTGCAATAGAATAATATAGAGGGGGATTTTAGAAGAGCCATCCAAGTGCTATCTGGGATGCTTAAGGTAGAATGTCTGAAAAAGTGCAGGCACGTCCTGGTGTGGGCATGATTTCACAAACATGGATGTGCCTGATATGAACATCTGTTGGGGTGTCTTAGGATAGCCTAAGGGTTAGAGTAATTAGTTAGGGCCAGGGTTCAAATCCCACTTTTGCTGTTGTTGACATTATGCTGAGTACTGGGGATGATAAAGTACATTCTTCTCTACACCCTTTGGATGTTTTCCAGCTTTTCAGATGCTTGTTTATCACTGATTGTACCATGGAGCAGGTCTAAAGTTTGACATGCATGACGTTTCTCTGATCAAGCAGAGGATGCTCTGGTTCCTGGAATGCCTCAGCCATGCCTTTTCCATATCCCGGTCAGATTTGGACATCCTCATGCTGGGCTCTGGAGACATCTCTGTGCCTGTTTTCAGACATCCAAAGCACAAATAAGGTTTCTAAAATGATCCCCAGAGTGAATAACCATTGCTACCATCTGGTACAAATAAAAATCATTTATTCATCTTAAAATTTTTATTGAACTCGAAGTTGTTTATTGCATATTAATCATCAAGGTTTAATCTTTTTTTGCTCTTTGTGACAGTCATCTGGCGTCACCTGTTAAACCTTTTTTAACCTCACTCTCTCACTCAGCCACCAGTAGAAACTAAGCAGGAGGATTCAAGACCAGAGGAGCTCACACTATAGGGGTAATTTTAGAAGACCTATTTGTGCATTGGAGCTGAGAAAATGGGCTTAGAGATGTCTCCAGAGTTATTTTAGAAGCCAGCTCTGGGGACGTTCTCAGCATGAGGACATCAAAGTCTGAACAGGAGCATGAAGGAGGTATGGTCAGGGTCTTCCAAGCTCCTGGAAACCCTCACCTGATGCCCAGAAACTTCGCAGACATCCGGCATTGCATCTAACATTAGACCTGCTCCAGAAACCTGAAAAGTGCTTGTTTTAGCTGAAAAATATCCAGACAGTGTAGAGAAGAAAGCACTCCATTATCCCCAGTACAATATCAATGATAGCAGCAGTGGGTTTTGAACTCTGGCTACTCTCTTTCTTAACCCACTATTCAAACCATCAGACAAGCCTAGAGGCAGAGATGCTGAAGCATGCTTCTGGGAATTCTAAGTAGATCCCCCACAGACAGCCATATCATGCACGTCCATGTTTGTTAAATCACATCTGCACCTGGATATATCTGATTTTTTCTCAGATATTTCTGGTGAGATGTCCCAGATTGCACTTGGACGTCTCTACTAAAATTCCCCTCCATGTTTCTATGTTTCTATATATGCATGAAAATGCCTTTAAAAATTACCCTCTTGGTGACTCATTCCTAAAGTCTGTTAAGAGACAAGACATATTTATGTCTTCATTTGCTAGCCATGTATATTCATGAGTCTTGCATTAACCTTCATGGATGTTGTCCTGAAGTAACTTATCTGAATTAGGCCAGCAGCAGTAATTGTTTTTTCTTGAGAGACTGACAATTTCTGCATGTGTTTTTGAGTTGTTTCATGACAAAGACATTATTAGACTAGTAGAGGTGCTGAATTTATTTATGTATATCTCTTGTTAGAAAAGATAATAGCTACTTCAAGACCTGACAATTTTCTACAAGCCTGCCTAATTGTGTTGGTACATAAGGAAATGCATCTTATAGAACCAGAGGAAGAACTTTCTCTAGATCAATTCCAATCCTATAGGACTTCCTGCCACTTAAACATTTGACTACTGTAGCTCCAAGCCATGGCCAAATGAAGATATGTAAAAATGTACCCTGTGTAACGCACGAATCTGTCAGACAAGATAGGTTGTATGATCTTTATTTGCCTTCATATTCCTGTGTTTCAATGTTTCCATAATTCAGGCTGCTTCCTAAAATTTGGACCCTTTTTGTTTTTATTGTTATTGGCTGATTTACCCAACATAATTAAAAAGGGATCTGACATCATTAGACATTTATTAAGACCCAAAATTATGGATCTGATATCAAGAAAAGTTGAGCTTCTAAATTTAGGCTCTTAAGTTGGGATCTTACATGTGTGCCCTATTTTCAGCCAAATCTAGGGGCCTAGGTTTTCAACTGAAAATTAATCTTTCTTTCTTTCTGTGTTTATTGAGGTTTATACCAGTTAACATCATATTCTAACTTGTTTACAACAAAACATGCATTTCAGACACAAATACTGTTAAATACGTGGAGGCACATTCTGTACTTTGCATCCTGGCCTCTGTGCGTCTGGTCGGAACTGGACCACAAAGGTAGATGTGATTCTGATCCTGTGGGGCACGTCTAGCTCCCACAGGATCAAAATCGTATTTAGGCTTGTACGTGCAGGTCAGGACCCAATTCTCATCAGCCTGCACATACAGGCCCCTGCCCGGCTAACTCAATCAGGCAACTGAATGGAGCCGCAGTGCCATGCTGTCCGGAGCCGCGATCCCAGTCGCTGACCACTTTACCCTTTCCCCGCAACCTGATCCCCGATCTGGTCTCCCATGGCCAGGGTTGGGCTGCAGGGAATGCCCTCACCATTTTGATCCCAGTCGGGCCTCCCATCCCCTGGTATCTAGGGGGACCTATTCCACCTTTGAGGTGGAATAAGTCCCCTGTCCAGTCTGCCAGCCCTGGACGTGCAGGGCTGACTTCAGAATTGGCTCTGTATGTCTGGGGCCATGGACCGCCCACTGCCTGCCCTAACTCTACCTCTGCAGAGTTCCTTTCCACCCTCGTCTAAGCCTCCCTGTACAAACTCCTTGTTCGTACAGGGAGGCTTAGTCGGGGATGGCAAGGGGGACGAATAGACCCCATAGTGCAATTTTCAAACTACATAAATCTAATCTAAAACTAGTGAGTCGATTTTCAAAATCACTGATATTCAAATGCTACTGTTGTCAGCTGTGATGCTTAAATATCAATGGGATGTGCAGCAGCAGCCTAAAGGAGGGGAGGAGTAGCCTACTGGTTAGAGCACTGGCTTAGTAGCAAAGAAACCAAGGTTTGAGTCCCACTAGCAGTCCTTGTGGTCTTAGGTAAATCACTTAATCCTCCATTCCCTTGGAAAGAAGACTTGCCCATCTACTTTGGTCACACTGCTGGGTCACCAGGCATCAACATTGACTACCCATCCTCTGCCACAGACCTCTCCTGCACTAAGAGAATGCCTACAATAGACTACCTAAGTCGCTATATCAGACTCCATCTCTGGCCTAATTCACCCATATGCTCTTTAATAATTTTCCTTAAGAATTCCCCTAATTGCCTATTTGTTCTATTTGTCTGTCTTGAACAGATGGTAAGCTCTCTGTGGAGGAGACTGTCTCTTTTGTGTATGCTAGTAGTAGTGCTCTAGAAATGATAAGCAATAGTAGCGGTAGCAGTAACTCCACTGAATATTGTGGTCAGCACCCTTAACTGGCCATGCGCTTAGTGGTCAACTGGCTAAGGGTTTTGAATATAGGCCCCTATATATTTACTGTTTGAATTAGTCAGCAGTCACCTTATGCTTCCTCAAGTGCCAGCCCTTTATTTTTTTATGAAATCCCTTAATGTTTGGGATAATAAATTCTAAAGTTTGTGTCCAGCTATCAAGTATGCTCTCTCATGAGTACAAGATCTCTGGGTATATCGAAGAGAGGGAAGATATTGTAAAGTTGCTTCTTGCAATCATAATAAGCACACTGGTTGATACTCCTGTAATGGTTATGGAACCATCAGGAAAAAAGGTTGATTGAAACACCCTATTCTAAAATAAGAGCTAAGGGGTGATATTCAGCAGTGGCAGTTAGCGCAATTACAGCACTTAGCCATTGCCGCTGAAACTTACACCCAGATGTTCCTTGTTGGGGTCATATTCAACCACTGACATTGAATATCCAGGTTTGCCAGAAAAACTGGAAGATAACTAATCAGCAGCAATATCTCAGTGACCGTGATTAACATGGATAGCAAGTCTGCTATCCATGTTAATTGCATTGAATATCCCCCCTTAAAACTTTAAATGTTACTCATGTTCCTGTTGGGAGCCAGTGTAATTCCTTCTTTACTGGGATTATATGATCCGGGGTTTTAGTCCCAGTTAACAGATGTGCAGTATCATCTTGCAGCACTTGTAAAGTTATTTATCTTGTCTTAGGAAGACCAAGCAGAGATGAATTACAATAATCAAGTAGAGTAAGTACAAGCTTTTTCAAGATAGTATACCACCACTGCACACTGGGCGGAGGGTTTCAATGAATTATCCATGATGACACCTAACTATACAAATGGGAATGGAGTAGATACCATACCATTCACAGAGAATGATGTGTTTGAACAGCTTGCAAAACTGGGATACAGAATACTGAAAGAGCTCAGAGAGGTTCTTGCAGGGCCATTAAAGGATGTTTTTAATAGATCCTTGGAGACAGGAAAAGTTCCATAGGACTAGAGAAGGGCTGATGTGGTACCTCTTCACAAAAGTGGTTGCAGGGAAGAAGTGACAAACTCCAGGCCAGTAAGCCTTATCACGGTGGTGGGAAAAGTAATGGAGGCTCTCTTGAAAGAGCGAATAGTGGACTATCTTGAAACCAACAGGTTGTATGACCTGAGGCAACATGGTTTTACCAAAGGATAATCTTGCCAAAAAAATCTGATTGAGTTCTTTGACTAGGTGACCAGAGAGCTAGATCAAGGGCATGCAATGGATGTGATCTTGTGATCTACCTAGATTTCAGCAAAGCCTTTGATACTGTTCCTCATAGGAGGCTTATCAATAAACTAAACAGCTTGGGGATGGGTCCCAAGATGATGAACTGGATCAGAAATTTGTTGACTGACAGATGATAGAAGGTGATGTTAAACGGAACTCACTCGGATAAAAGGAAGGTGATTAGGAGTGTACCCCAGGGTTCGGTCCTGGGGGCCAGTACTGTTCAATGTATTTGTGAGTGATATTGCTGAAGGACTGAATGGAAAAGTCTGTATTTTCGCAGATGACACAAAAATTTGCAACAGAGTAGACTCCCCTGAGGGAGTAGATAACATAAGGAAAGATCTACAAAAGCTGGAAGAATGATCTAATGCTTGGCAGTTAAGATATAATATGCAGAATTGCAATGTCATGCACTTGGGAAGCAGAAATTCAAGAGAATTGCATGCCATAGGGGGCGAAAGGTTGGTATGCATGGACCAGGAGAAGGACCTCAGAGTGTTTCTGAGGACCTCAAGGTGGCAGAACAGTGTGACAAGGTGGTGGCAAAAGTCTGAATGATGCTGGGTTGCATACAGAGAGGTATTATAAGCAGAAAGAAAGAGGTACTAATGCCACTTTACAAGTTGCTGATGAGGCCTCACTTGGAATATTGTGTTCAGTTTTGGAGAACATATCTCGCAAAGGATATAGAAAGACTGGAAACGGTTTAGAAGAAGGTGACCAAAATGATTTGGAGCCTGCGTCAGAAGACTTATGAGAAGAAACTTGAAGATCTAAATATGTACACTCTGGAGGAGAGGGGGGACAGGGGATGTATGATTCAAACCCAATGAACAAACTTCTTCCAAAGATGGAGAAGCTGTAAAGCTAAAGGGCATAACATGAAGCTGCAAGGGGAAACTGAAAGACAATGTCAGGAAAGCACAGTTACTTACCTGTAACAGGTGATCTCTGGGAATAGCAGGAATTAGTCTTCACATATGGGTACGTCGGTACCGACGGAGCCTGCACGGGAATGCTCCCCAGCATCCAATCCGAAAGCTTTTGGGAGCATCCCTCATGCCTGCGCACTGACTTCCCGCCTTTCCCACTGCCTCTCCTCAGTTGAGTTTCATAGCTGAGACAGAAGGAGAGAAAGAGGAAAGGAAATAGATAGATACAACTCCTAGGGGAGGTGGGTGGGTTGTGAAGACTGCTGTTCCCAGAGATCACCTGTTACAGGTAAGTAACTGTGCTATCTCCAGGAACAAGCAGGAATGAGTCTTCACATATGGGGACTCCCTAGCTGAGGGTGCCAGGGGAGATCCCATAAAATGCGTATCCCTGGAACAGGACGGCATTTCCCAAACCTGGATCCCCGGCATCCCCTGAGGGATGGGGGGTAGGAGTTGAATAGAGAAAAGCTGTAGAGGAACAGCGAATCTAAAGACTACAGGGAAAAAGAGTCTTTAGATTGTATGTCAAGTATCATTAAGATATTTAATGAAACTAGTATAATATAGAGCTTACCTACTGGATAGTAGGAAGTAGAACTGTGATGGAGTGTACTGTAGATGCAGTAGCGGAATCCTCAAGGTAACTTCACAGCAGTGAGGATGAAGTCCCAAACTTGGAATGGGCAAGTGACCCAGGTGTCAACTGGGGTAGGAGAAGAACGGCAGGTCTTCAATGGAAAGCTTTATGGGAAAAAGCTGAAAACTCTTTTAGGTACAGAGTTATTGAAATGGAGAACTAAAAGAAGAAGACTGACCGATCTGGAGAATTAGCCCAGTCCTAAAGGGAAGAGGGAGTATGGAAAAAAGCCCCTATTCCCAAGGAGAAGAGAAGTGTACTCAGAAATACTGAAGATGTACACTGTCTTTCCTAGCTGGTGAGAGATAGGAAGACATTGAAGCTTGATACTTCATAGATAGGGAGATCTATAACAAAAATAGAAGCTGCTGACATCACAGCAATAATATTGTGTATAACCGCTCCCACTTACTGAGCCATATGAGAATAGGCAAGTGGACTGTCTGGACCCCTTAAGAAGGGAAAAGCCTTATAGCACAGACAGGGAGATAGCAGGTAATACTTAGCGTCCTATGGACATCTCCCAATGGGCACATATATATATATATATATATATATATATATATATATATATATATATATATATATATATATATATATATATATATATATATATGGAGAGACATACATATCTATATACATGTGTATGTATGTCTAAATATGTGTGATATTTATAGATATATAGGTATATATATATATATATATTGTAACACAGCAGATCTGTCCCCTGCCTTAGAGAGACAAAAACATGATAAAAACAGGCTGGGTTTTGACAGGCAGACAGATCAAAAACATCCCTGTTGCCATAAGCAACCTAGGCAGGCACGAGATCTGCAGCCGTGCCTAGTTAAGAAACAGCTCTCACTAGAAAGAGAAAGCAACTTTCACGTGAGGGAAGACACACCCCAAAAGCAGTATAAAAAATACTTAGGGAAAACAGGAAGTAGAGCTGGAGAGCCTGATAGGTCCGGTGGAACAGGAAACTCTAGAGGAAGTTACACGGGAGACTTCAGAGGAGGTTACAGAGGGAGCTGTAACGTGAGGAGCTGCCATGAGGGAAGAAAGCTGACTGACTCTGAGGCAAGCTCTGATTTCTCAGACACGGAGTTTGAACCACCTAAAGTTCCAGCCAGGAAACCACAAAGGAGTTCTACACCAGGAACTAGAAAAGGTTTCACCTGGGAGGTTAGTCAAAAGAAATACCCAGCTTTGATACAAAGAGAAATTCCCCAGCACCAGGCTGAGTGTGGGAGACGTGAGCCAGTGAGAAAGACGTATGTACCTGAGAGGCAGGCTTATGAAAAACAGTCTCCAAACTTTGAGAGAGACTGGGTTATTGAAGATGTTTGTATGGATGAGTCTGACAACGGTATGCTAGAGAAGCCAAGGCACAGATTGATGAAAATAAGGATCAGTGCTGTAAGCTACCAGTGAATGGGAGGAGCAGAGAGCTTAAAGCTGACAAAGGGAAACGTTATTCCAGGAAGTGTGTTTCTCTGCCTTGCCAATATAAAACGAATGGTAGTTACTTGCCTGGTTGTGATGAAGACTGTTTGAGAAACTCTGGAGAAGACACAGAGTTAAAATATACACAGACTTTCTATCCACAGGGTAATGATGTAGAGCCAATGATTACAGAAGATAGCTGTTTGAATCTAGGCTTGGAGGACATGGAATGCTCTCTAATGATAGCTGATGAGAATCCTTCTTTATTGTGAAACTTTCAAACCAGTGGGTTTATAACTGGGATAGAAGATAAGAAGAGATTATCAGCTGCCTGGGATAACTATTTACTGTGACTGTTATAGTTAAAAGCAAGTCTGCTACCTTTAAGTTTCATCAGTTTTTGTATCCTAAGTTTTCCTCTGTTGCTGTTTTGAAAATCCGAAAACCCCGGGAGGGGAAATAAAATCCTTTAAACCTTGACCACTTGGACTCACAACTACACTTATTTCCAATATAAAGGTCAGGTGCCCTAATAGCTCGGCTAGCTGCCTACGCCACAGCCCTGCTGGGACTATAGGGGTTACAATATATATATATATAGAGAGAGAGATGGGCATGACTTATGCCCACACAGACTACAGAAATATGTATGTATAGGACAGATACATACATGAATATAAGTCTGAGGATACATGCCTGCAATGAGCCCCACAAAAACATTCACATGGGGAATGTGGGGAAAAGATTCATCTAACAATGAGGGGGTAAAAACCACCTGAAGATATGTAGAGAATCTATTTGGTAGTTCAGTGGAATAACCAGTATGGTTGCATGAAAAAACAGAGGGTAATAGCAGTCTGGCAAGAGCACGTCAGGAATACTTTAGGACTCTGACATGTCCAAAGGACAAAAAAACGCATAGACTAAGACACCAGGGTGACCCCGCTAAGGGACACAGGGGTATCATGTACACTAAAAGAGTATGCGTTGTCCAAGTGGAGTAGAAAAACATAATGCCAAGCTGTAAGGAAAAAAAGGGGTAGATTCCTGCAAGATTGGGAACTCCTTGGACATTCACACCATGGAATGATCATATAAACCTTTTCTACTATATGGGAAAAACCCTCAGAGATAAAGTTCAATGCTCTGTAGCAAGGGCCCATAGTAGAAAGCTTCTCTGAAGATTGCAGAGAGCATTGTGCAGGAGAATTATAAGATAAAACTGACAGAAGTCAGGTGTATTGCCACATCCTAGGAAAGGATGTGGCTAGAAGAAGATAACCTGCAGTGAATAGTATCATGCAAGATAGTTGAAGTAGCTTGCAATGAGCATTAAAGTAATCACTGAAACTCCTGCATATACAGCAACTGAACAAAACAGCAGAGGGGATTCTCCTGTATAAAACAGAGAGAAAACAGACAAAGGGAGCGGAGATATTCCCGTCCCTGTCTGAAGAAAAACAAAAAATCTACACTGGAAGGAAGAGAAGTGTTTCAGTATGGTACCAACTCAAGCAGGGGAAACCCTGGAAGAGAGGGGGTTGGAAAGTGACTTACCATATGGTAAGTCAGCTGAAGGAAAGATGTCCATGTGGGGACAGAAACTATCATGGGATAGTTGTAACCTCCCTTCGTGGTAGTAAGAAGGGGAGAATTCTGTAACCCATGGACAAAAGTATTCTGACAGTTTAGCAGACTGAAAAAGAAAAAAACAGTGTAGAGTTTGAAGAAGAAACTTCTGCTAAGAAGAAGTTAACTGTAGATTGTAATACACAGGAACCTATGGTTGCTGGCTATGATTAGACTGGCTAGAGTCTGGAGACTTCAGACTAGGATGAGATGTCCCTTGTTTGGGTACATCTGGAGGATGGGCAGGAGAAGGGTGAAACCTTCTTTTCTTAGGGAAAGAAGGTTTGGTAGGACATTTCCTACGTCCTGGGGAAAAAGAAGGCTTGGGATGGTTTCCAGAACCAGGGAAGTCAGTAGAGCAATGAGTAACCTGATGTAAAGCCTTTTATTGAAGAGATTTTCTCCAGTACAAGGAGAGTTACCCAGTGTATGTTATGCCCATCTGCTCAAGTCTGAAGCTTGCAGCCAGGCTGTACGACGTGCTCCAATGGCAATAGCAGAGGATCTGCTAACAGACTCAAAAGAGTCTAGAGAAGCACAAGAAAGAAACCAAGAGATATTCCTGCTGTGATTAAGAAGCAAGGAATAGTCAGTGGCCTTAGGCTCTGACAAAAAAGGGGACAAAAGAGATAATTTCTCTGTGACTTCCTGAAGTGTCAGGCTCATATAAAAAATATATGAGATAATCCTTGAAGCCAGCATAGAAGTTTGGAAGGTTTGACGTCCAAAGGCATCAAGTGCATTAGATGCATGACCTGGCGGATAAGAAGAGTGCTTCTTCTTGCTTCTTACCTTCCTCATTGCTGATTCCACTACAAGGGAATGATGTGGAAGTTGTTTTTTCTGAAAGCCCGGAGAGGGAGGCACCTGATACAGAACATCTGTGACTGTAGAAGGCGAAGGAACCCTTAAAGGTGATTCCCAAATCCTCAGAAGAAGGTCCTGCAAAGAATGATGTAAAGGAAGCATTATATTTTCCTTTTCTGCAGGATCTTGGTTAAGAGTAGAGCCAGAAATAGGAATGGCAAGAAAGGTTGCCATGTCAAGGAGAAATTTCTGAAAAGAAGGATCTCCAATAGGAACTATTCATGGGTAGGCTGAGGTTGAAGGAGCAGCTTGAGCACCAGAAGACATAGTGGACTGGTGCAGAAAAAGAATCCTGCTAGATGGAGAGCGATACTGACAGTTCTGATTCGAGGCAGTTAGTACTGCATCATCGGTTCCCGGTATCGATTCCAAGCTAGGCATAGAAAGGATCGATGGCACCGATGGAACTGCAGGAATCGACATCGATACCGATAGCGGTATCGGACACGGTAATGCCATCGAAGCAGGTATCGGAGGCTGCTGAAGCGGTACCGAGGTAACCAGAGAGGCTTGGTAAATTTCCTCGGTACTGCGTAATCGGGAACGATATGGGTCGGTTCCCAAACGCGTCGGTACCAAGTCATGTAGACTGGATATCTATTCCAGACTCGGCATCGAGGGGAGCGGGTCTATCGATGCATGCCTAGAAGGTACCGACATCGGTGGTGGTATCGGTGATGCCGATACAGGAAAGTCAATCAGAGTGTTATCGATCGGTACCAAAGGTACCGAGGATGTCTGATGACAATTCCTGGTGAAGAGAGGAATACTCGACACCGATGCCAATGCCGGGGTATCGGTACCGCTCGAAGCCGATACCAACCCCGAACATGGCAAAGATAGAGGAAAGTCAATCTGGGTGGTATCGATCGGTCCCGAAGGTACCGAGGATAGCAGATGATGATCCCTGGTGAAGAGTGGAACACTCGACATCGATGCCAATGCCAGGGTATCGGTACCGCTCGAAGCCGGTACCAACCCCGAGCATGGCGGAGATACAGGAAAGCCAATCTGGGTCGTAGCGATCGGCCCCGAAGGTACCGAGGACACCAGATGACGATCCCTGGTGAAGAGTGCAGCACTTGACACCGGTGCCGGTGCCGGGTTATCGGTACCGCTCGAAGTGGATACCACCCCCTGGCACGGCTCAGGTATGTTCTGTGAGGGGTGAGCCCCAGGAACAACTTGAAACCCCGTGAATGCTTTGGAGCCCGAAGACTCCCGTCGGGGTTTTATTGCCAATGGGATCTTGAGGGCAAGGCCGGAGCCATCACCATGCTGAGCATGAGACTTACCCTTCAAGAATTGGCTAGTCTTAACAGACTGTTTGTGGGTTACCTGATCCTGGAGAGAAGAAAAAAATGGTGTCCTCACCTCAGGAGGAAAAACGGCATCGAGGGAAACTCGAAAAAGCGAAGGTCTTCTCCCAATAGTACAGCCTGATGGTTCAGGAGAAAAAGGGTCAGGACCCAAACAGGTTAGACACCAAGCCTTGGAGTCTAAAAAGAAAACTATGTTTCCACAATGAAGGCACTTCTTAGGGGAAGAAGGCACCATGTTGGAGAGGCCTGGTAGGCCCAAAAAGCTAAGACAAAAAACTGAGGAGAAAAAAATCTCTGTAATTTTAGAAAAGAAAAGAATAAAGCACCGGCGGTACCGGTATCGGCGGGAAGAACAGCCGCGACCACAAGAAAACAAGAAAATAAGAATTCTAAAGAAAAAAGTTTCTGCAGTGACAGGAGGACGTCCTGTTGGCTCTGCGAAAAAACGAAAACTGAGGAGAGGCAGTGGGAAAGGCGTGAAGTCAGCGCGCAGGTGCGAGGGATGCTCCCAAAAGCTTTCGGATTGGATGCTGGGGAGCATTCCCGTGCAGGCTCCGTCGGTACCGACGTACCCATATGTGAAGACTCATTCCTGCTTGTTCCTGGAGATATACTTTTTCGCTGAAAGGGTGGTGAATGCTTGTAACGTCCTCCCCATAGAAGTGGAAGGGGAAAATACAGTGACAGAATTCAAAATGACATGGAATAGACACAGTGGATCCCTTTATAGCAACAGGATAAAATCAAAATAAACAAACTATCTCTTATATCTCAACAAATAGGGATGATTTACACGGAGCAGTGGGTACACCCTTAAACAAAGGCATGGGGAGGAGTGACCTGCACGGAGCAGCAGGTGCACCTACTCTTGTCGCCATGCTGGGCAGACTAGATGGACCATTCATATATTGCCGCCATATACTATGTTACTAAATCTTTTTCCTAGGTGGCAGTTCCTAATGTGGAACCTTGTATTGTGCAATCATCATTTGTGTTATTCTTTTCCTAGGTGCATAACTTTGTAATTGTCCACATTAAATTTCATCTGCCATTTGAATGTCCCGTCTTCCAATTTAGCAGATGAAATTTCTTCCATTGTTTTAAATTTAGGAGTTTAGTGAAATTTTGTGTATAAATTAAGGCACTCCCCCTATTGAATTTTCAGTTTAATGGAATAAACTCTCAACGTTAGGAATATAAATCAATTGAATATTGGGCTATTCATATTTTGGGGATTTAACATCAACTTGTTGCTTAGCATCTACCTATGTCCATTTTTAAATTGAATAGTCATGACAAGTTTTCCTATGAATTTGTTTCTCATCAGTGCAAACTATTACAATCTATTGCTCTGAAAGTTGAATGAATATGCTGAATAATAAGGGAGGAATAAATAGATTCCTGAGGGGTACTACTTCTAGACTTGCAAGTTGCAGAAAAATCAGTACCAAATTTTACTCAACTTCTAGGTACAAAAAGGGACACAAACCCATTCTTCATCCTGGGCCATCATTCAAGGTGTTGAAAGCAGGAGAAAGATCCATCAGAATGACCAGTGTGTCCTTTCCTTTCTTTATGTAACTTTTTGCAAAAGTCATCATTTGAAGTAATTTATGTTACCATAGTGATGTGACTAATCCTAAAACCTATTTAGTATGGGTCAAAAAAGTTCTGCTCTTCCATCAACTGTCCTAGTTGTATGATAATAGTGTATGCTATGGACTTGTGTCAAATAGGCAAGCTATAAACTGATCTATTCTGATTCATCTCTGCACTTGAAAACCTTGTTTAGGTCCTCCATAGCCATTCCGCCAAGAGCAGTGCATCATCAGATTTCTTGACTGCTTGCATTTCATTGTCTATTATGGATCCAAGCAGGCTAAAGCTGTCTACTATTTTTATTTATTCTCAATCTAGGATGAAATTATTGTTTTTGCCAGTTGTCATCATCTTTGTGTGTTCTTCATATAAAGGTACAGAACCATTTTAAGACTATGATCTTGATAAGCAGACATTTCAGATTGTCTTTACTTTCAGCCAGTAACCTGGTATCATCAGTATAGCGAAGAGCGTTGATCAATCTTCTACCAATCTTCACACCTCAGTTTTCTTCATACTATCCTGCTTCTCTAATGATTTGTTCCATATAAATGGAACAGGTATGGGGAAAGTGTGCAGCCTTGTTGTACACCTTTGCCTTTTCTAAACCATTCTGTTTCTCCTTGTTCTATCTGAACTATTGCTTCTTGGTCAATGTAAAGACTGCATGAGAACCATCAAGTGTTCTGGTATACCTATGCTTCTTAATGTGGCTCAGAGTTTTTTGTGGTTTACACAATCCAGGGTCTTGCTATACTCAATAAAATACATATAGAAATCCTTTTGGTATTCTTTTGTCTTTTCAAGGACCCATTTCGCATCTGCAATGATGTTTCTTGTTCTTCATTTTGTCTTGGACCCTGCTTGCATTTCGGACAGTTCTCATTCCAAGTATGAATGATCTTGAGTAGAATATTGCTTGCATGTGTGATCAGAGAGACTGTGCGATAATTTCCAAGGTCGGTTCGATCACCGTTCTTGATTTTTGTAATACTTCAGTAAGAATGTCATCAAAGTCCAGTGCTTTGTTCTTTAATAATGCTTTGCATTCCCCACGCTGAAGATACAAGAATGGATAAGCATGGCAAACATAATAAAGTAAGTTTGTCACACTGCTGCCATCCCTGCTTCATGGCGGGGCCACCACATGAAGGGGGGGGGGGTGCACAAGAAGTGGTACACATCACCACCGAGACAATGGGGGGGGGGGCTCAGCAAAATCTTATAACTTATGCCACTGGTTAAAAGGGTTGTTGATGCCTTTAATCTTTATGGTAGAATGATTCAGTGTATTCCTTCCACCTTAGCTCGATCTTCCCAACATCTTTCAATACGGATCCTTGAGTACCTTTTAGCATTCCAATTTGAGGTTGGAATTTTCTCTTGAACTCTCATAGCTTTAGGAAACCCGATTAACAATTAAGTCATGCATTAATACAATATTTCCCCAAAATATCTAACAGTAAGAAGACCAAACTTTAAATCTGAATCAAAAATCAACTTTTTTATGTGTACCTGTTGTGAGATTTTGATCCTTGAAAGCACACTGTACCAAAAGGTGTGTGGAAATAGGTGTTCTGTCTAAACAATGCCTGAATCTTCTGCCCCAAAGTACCACTACAGAGGCTAGAGAGCATGGTGCTGGCTCCATTAATGAAGTGAAAAATAGCAAGAGCATCCAGATAAGAAATACATTAGCAAGCCACCCTCAGAGTCACCCTTGGAACTCCCAAAGAAACATGTCCTGTTCCATATGCATGCTTCTTTGTCATGCGATGCTGTGGTGTGACACTACACATACTGAAGTGCTTTATGGTGGAGTTCCCCACATCATCAGTGATGCTCTTAGATGGCATGCTTCAGGTGGGGCAAGAGTGATCCCTAGATGTTCTTGCTCTTTGGCTTGTCCATATACAAAATGGTGACCGATCCCTAGCGCTATTCTTGCAATATTACTGTTAAATGTCCAGCACCAGAAGCCAGCAAGGGGCCCTGCTGGCTGCTGATATTGCTACTTATCAGATTGATAGAAGGGAGTTTTCGGGGTCCTGATGGTATTGCTACTGATCAAGCTGATGGGATGAAGGGAGGTTGAGGTGGTTCCTAATGGCCGCTGGTATTGTTACTGATTGGGATAGTAGGAGGGACTGTAGCAAAGCCTGTTGGTATTGTTACTGATTGGGTCAGTGGAGGGAAGAGTTGAGTTCTGCTGTGAAAATCATTTTCCAAAGAATTTACCAAGGAACTGAAGACTTGCCTAGATACGTAATTTTTATAAAACAATTATTTTGCTTACTGTAAACCACTTTGAATACTTTGGCTCAAATAAAGTGTCATATCAAATGTAATAAATAAAATATATAAATAAATAACAACCACGAAAGGCAAATTTCAAAAGAATTTACTAAGCAACTAGGGAACTGCATAGACAAATCCCCGGGGACTGAGAATTTGAGCTCCCTGCATCTAAACCTATCCAGCAAGTTTCACAATCTAGCTACTTTATGAAATGTGGTGGATAGACTTATTTACTAAAAGCTGATATTTTCAGTCCCAGGGATATATTTAGGAAAGTCCCTTGCTACACAGTAAATTCTTTTGAAAATTACCTCCCACAGTCGTTAATGAAATTCTTTAAATATCTTTCCAACAAGAGTTCTAACCCTCAGAAAGTAGCCATGTTTGGAAAAGTGCCATAGATAAACTTCTGCTTGGTTTCAGCTGCAGATGTGTTTCTGTTGCTAATGAAAATTATAAATAATCCAACTAAAGATTTAAAAAAATAACTTAGCAGTGCAATCTGTTCTTGATGAAAACAGGGTGAATAATGCTTACTTATTATGTGTGTTTCTGAAATATGATATACTGGACAGCAAACATGCATTTTCCCTAACAAATGTGCATTCTCTTTCATGAGGTATTCTCACTATTTTATGGGGAGTGGGGAAGTAGCAGGTTGAGAACCGGGGAAGCCCAGTTTGAATCCCACTGATGCTTCCTGTGATCTTAGATAAGTCACTTAACCCTCCGTTATCTTAACTACAAACTTACATTGCTTACTTGCATTATGGCTGCACGCATCATGTTTAGGGGTTATTGTGGGTAGGTTTTGGGATTTGTTTTCTTTGTACCACACCTCTAAACTTATTTTGAGTAGGCATGCTATTAAATGGTGCAAATGAATAAATAAAATTGTAAGGGACAGGAAAATATTGTACTTAATACCCCTCAATGTAATTCACCTTGAGCTACTCCTGAAAAGGATATAAGTTAGATCCACAGTTTCTTCCCTTATGATATACTGAGTGCTTTTGAGTATTTGCTTTGTCTTTTGTACATATCCATTACCTGGATCAGAGATAACTCGGAAATTATCCTTTATGCAAGAAATATTATTTTAGGTACTGGGCAGGATGCATGCACCAGCAGATTATCACTGAAAAGTTTTGTGCTGAATCAGAACATAAATCTGAATGTTTTCTCTCTACTTTTATGAGTCCTTTTGGCCATGAGATTGTGAAAAATTTATGAAGGTAAAGTCTTCACCAACTACAGGGTTATTACCTATCCCAAGCAAATAAATCCAAGTCTCTTAAATGTAGAAATATATGGTATTCCTCGGTGTCAGATTCACAGCTGACAAGAACAGTGCCTGGGTCTTTACAACCCTGCAAACAGTCAATAGTGATATAAAAAGACATAAATGGATTCCAGACAGAGATGACCAGAGTTCTTCAAAATGGTAGGAGGAATATACTTGCCAGTATGAATGGACAACTGTGCCATCAGTTCATTAATTAATGTGATGACAGTTGGATATGGCATTACTTGCAGAGTTTCTTGCTATGATGAATGGTAAAAAAAAAAAAGAAATTATGCAAATTGAAAAAAGATATTTTAAAACAGAGATAGGATAACAAATTGAATTTCTAATTGCTCTGCCTTTCTGGTTTATAAACCTAAAAAATATTGAGAGCATTTTCTAAATGGTTTAATCCATTAGCAGACCTGCTAATGGGTTAAACCACAGTCAGCAAGATATTCAGTGACACTAAACTGTTTAGTGTCGCTGAATATCTCCTGCTACTGGGTTTCAATGCCCTGACTAATTGCTTAGCATTGGGGCATTATGGGGGCAAAGCGGGAGCAGCACCAGGCGTTAACCAGGTAGCAGCGATATTGAGTTACGGCCCGGTTACCCTAATTGGCTAAAGTTAGAACAGCTAAATGGCTGCCCTAAGCTTGGCCGCCTTTGCAGTCTGACCAGTGACTAAATATCTCAGAGTTGCCAAATTATCCAGTTCCAGAAGTAAGATTTTGCCAGTTCTGGTTTTAAACTTGCATTGCAATGCAGTATGGTATTTATAGTCCCTGATTATACCCATTGGAATCAGGGCTGCAGGTCGCATAATACATCAGGTTGAGATTGCCAGAAATCCAGAACCAGCTTAAAATCTCACTCCAGGAACTAGGTAACTTAACAACTGCGATATCACTGCTGACCAGATTGCAAAATCACAACCCAGACAATCCAGATGTTTAATGCCAATGGCAACAACCAGCCGATTTCATCAGGCTGGCCACCACAGCTGAAAATCCATCTCCCCCAGATCATTTTAGAATATGTAAATAAGCATACACATGTATGTAGCAATTTTAAAAAAAACATTACTTATACATATATATCTGCAGCATGCAGATTGCAATGGGGCATGTTCTAGTTGTGAAGAAGGCATGCTATGGACAGACTTTTAAAACATATGTGTGCTTCCCATTTTACAAGAGGAATACACATAGATTCCACAGTATTTCCCAGATGGCATTTGTACCTCCTCTAAGTCATAAGTGTGGGCTAATTTTTCATTTGGACTTGGGGTTTCAAGGAGTGAGTGATGGGGAAATTGTGCTTATATCTTTAGCCACCTCAAAAAGCCAGAATTCTTAGGCTTATAAATTGGCTTCTCTTATAAAATAGTTACAGGAAGGTTTTAAATACACTGAAAGCTGGGAAAATATACGGAAAACAAATGGCTCTTCTTAAATTATGGGCTACATCTTTCTGTGGCAGGAAGAGATCCTAAGTGAGAAATTATTAGGCATTTAAACTAGATGGGGTGACACATGAAATGAGATGAGTCTGGGATATTACCCCAGCAAAAACAAGACAGTAATGGCAAGGCCGCGGGCCCCCGGCGTGCACGCGGCCGGCGTTAACCGAGGGGGTGGCCGGTCGCGCAACGCTGCGGGCTCGTGCGGGTGTTCGCGGGGGCGGGCCGGCGCGATCAGTGCTCTCATTGGCTCCCGCGGGGCACTGATGTAATGGGAGCCAATGAGAGGTATGGGAGACAGGCGCGGGGGGGGGAGGGGTGGGAGAGGGGGGCCTCTTGGCTCCTCCGGCCTTTTCAGCTCGGCAGCCGGAGGGGTTAGACGCCCCACCCACCCGCCCTCTTTTTTCGGGCATTGTGTGCCGGAGGGGGGGGGCCTTAGTCTGGGGTGTTGCAGCTGGGGGTGGTGGCGGGATCCCGGAGGTTACCGGGGTCCGGAGACGGAGCCAAGCAGTAGGGCGGGGGTGGGGTACCCCCGACCCGGACAGTCCCTCAGGCTTTTGCTAATAATATGGCGAAGTCGGAAGAGGGGGAGGCTAGGCAATTTGCCAGGGCCTGGACACGGCGGAAGCAGAAGCGGCGTCACTTTGCTACCCACATGGCTGGTGAGAGTTCGCTCTGCTGGGGGGGGGATAAAGTTATTGTTTGAATGGTTGATGGTTATTGTAATCTTGTTAATTGGGTCAATAAAGCTGCGACCAGTTGAATTCCCAAATAGGTGTTGTGTATTAGTTATTACGGAATGTCTTGGAGGAAAGGGGGGGGGGCTGATAAGCGGAGGTGGCGACCGGTAAGCCTTATCCGGTTATTATTTTTTCTTTTTATCATTGTTTTTATATAGGTGTCTGAGCATGGTTTTTATTATTTTTAACATAGTACCTTATCAGCCTTCAAATTTATCCATGCAGAGTCACCCCCATTTTTACTTTTTTACTGCATTTTTCACATTATACCATAATGTGCTTTGATCAATTTGTCCTGCTCGTTTTCTCCTGATTTTGACATATACTTTATATATATATATATATATATATATATATATATATATATTTATTTATTTATATATGTATATTTATTTATTTATTTATTTATTTATTTTTACTCTTTGTCATGTATATTTTTTTAGTCTAAATAACTTTTTTTTCATTATAGGCATCCCTGATCAGCCGTTTTTATAATGCATGGTGCTTTTTTCCCCTTCAGTTATGCCTGTCTCAGTTTTTCATGTCAAGTTTTTATTTTTTATTTGGAGTGAGTTTTTCCAAGAAAAGATTTTTTTCAACTTCCACGCTTTGATTTTGAGGTCTGGCTCTGTAATTGTTCTTGCAGTACAACGCTTGCTCTCCTCTGTGCTTTTTACTTCCCAGTGTCATGCGTGTCCATCTGTCAGTCAAATGCCCGTTGGCGCCAAAATCAGGCTTTATATTCTAAGACGCTCATACTCAGTCTCCTTCTGAAGAGTTTGACATTACACGCCGCAAGTTTAGGATTCTATATTTGACTGGGTAATGTACCAAGGATTATTCCTCTTCTCTGACACTTCTAAATGATGTTATTTAGTTAGCTGCGATTGTCAAGGCTTTTTCTCCAGTTTGTATTCCAAGCCCGATCTGTCAACCATTTTTAATGGTGTAGCATTTATTTTTGATTTCGGTTCCTCTCTGTTCTGGCTCTGTGTGTCCTCTTAAGGAATGAATTTATAATCCTATTTTTTTACCTTTTAGCCTTGAGCTAATATTCGAAAGGGGTCTTTTTCAAGACTTTACTCTCATATGGTGCACTACGTGAGTACCCTCTCTATAGCATTCCTCACTGTTTAACAACTATCGCTGTCTTGTTTATTGATTTTAATTAATTATATATTTATTTGGTTGTTTTGGTCCTATTCACAAGTTCATGTATTACTTTCTCACTTACTATTTATTCAAACATTTGTGTTTTACCTTGTTTTTATTTTCTTATGAACACTGCTGGCTTTTATTCTCTATTTTGGACTTTTATTTTTAGTTCTTTTAATACTAGCTATATTATTGATGTGTTCGAATATTATTGTTTTTATTTTTCATTTTTTAATGTATGTAACTTATTGTTATTGTTTTTAGATGCATACCCCCTACCCCCCGATGAAGGCTTTTGTTGAAACGCCTAGGGGATTTACCAATAAATATTAGCACCTGCGACCCTTTCTGGCCTTCACCTGTTTTGTGTTTCGGCAGATAGCATGATTACAGCACCTAGCCGTCACTGCTGAATGCTAAACCTGGATATTCAATGCCGGCCACTAGCATTGAATATCTGGGTCGACCACACAGCCCAGAAGCTAACCGGGCAGTGGTGATATTGAACTACTGCCTGGTAAGCTCCCATGGGTAAAGATAAACCAGCTTTTCCTACACCAATTTTTACTCACAGGTTGCTAGCCAGGCAGCAGTTCAATATCACTGCTGTTCGGCTAGCAAGGGGGGCTGCCACCGGAATGCCCCAATCTTAAGTGGTTAGCATCAGGGCATATATTGGTGGTACTCATGTTTACAGTACTTATGAACATAAGAAATGCTATACTGGGTCAGACCAAGGTCCATCAAGCCTAGTATCCTGTTTCCAACAGTGGCCAATCCAGGTCACAAGTACCTGGCAGGTTCCTAAAAAGACACACAGGTTCCACCATGTTTGCCTGTAAACTATGTAAATGTCTTTGAATATCGAGCACTCACAGTCTAAGTAATAAAGTTCCTGATTCCTAAGCCCTAAGAGCAGAAGCAGACTTAGAATTCTGCAAGAGATTCAAAACCCACATTTTCCTAGAGCACTTTGGCCTAGATCCCTAGCCAAAAGAAAATTCAACATGTTCTAAGGTTCCCTGTTAGCATATTGTAATTTAAGTTAAGCTGTTGAATACTCTCTTATATGTAAACAATTTCTAACTCCAATGAATGGGACATGGCCATATGGCTATAATCTCTTTAGGAGAGACATTTATGGCTAAAAAGGTGGAGAGGTAGCCCTATACGTGAAAAACGGCATTAAAGCAACTGTCATGGAGGATCTTGGGGAAGAACACAGCTAGGAGCAGTGCTCTTGCAGCACCATCCAAGGAACACAAAAGGCAAGAGACGAGATGATTATGGATGACCAGCAGTCGTTTATTCTCAAAGAACCCCAACGCGTTTCGGCGCTAACTGACGAGGCCGCGGGCAGGGTCCCGGCGGCCGACCCTAACCGGGCACGCGGCCGGTGCGAGGATCCTGCGCGCGGCCAAGTTGGCTTGCGTTCATTGGCTCCCGGCGGTTGCGGCCGCGCGGGAGCCAATCCGATTGAGGCATTCAGCGTGGTGGGGAGTTGGGCTTGGCGGGCAGCCTCCGCGTGGTCATTCTCTGCGGAGGCTGCCCGGGGTGCCGGCTTCCCGCCCACCCTCCCATGCCTGTTTGGGGGGGTTTGGTTTATGGGGTGTTGCAGCTTGGGGGGGGGCGGCGGGATCCCGGAGGTTTCCGGGGTCCGGAGCCTCAGGCTACACTTGGGCAGGGGCGGGGTGCCCCTGACCCGGTCAAACCCTGGACGACTTTTGCTATTAGCATGGCGAAGTCAGGGGGAAGGGTTAGGTAACTTGCCGGGGTGGCAAGTTATGGCGTTAGCGGTGGCAAGGCACTTTGCTAAGGTATGGCTGGTGCGGAGCGGATGCTGCTAATCGCTGGAGAAGGTGTAGCATGTTGGCATAATTGTGAAATTGTTAAAAGGTTAATAAAGCTGCGACCAGTTATGTTCCACAAACTGTTGGTGTGGTGTCTTTTGTGGGTTGGAGGTTGGGGTTAATGGGGGAGGGAGGAAATGGACCCGAAGCACCAGGTCCGCCTGCCTCGGTTACGCCTTCTTCAGGGGGAATACAGTTTAAAAACACAAACAAACTTAAATGAATACATACATAAAAATGTTAAAAATTATAAAAATTAATACAAATGATGATAAGTGAAAACTATTTCATCAAAAAAACTTATAAATGAGTAAAAGAAGCAACCCCATTAAATTTATCTAAAATTGTGTACATATATGTAAAAAACCATATAGTATAAGAAAGATATGCATGAATGAACTTACTTATGCAAACGCAGGACAACAATAACATTAAAATCATGTGCATAAACAGGACAATAAATAAGCTGAGAACTGTTAATGACTATTATATGTTGTAGTCTTTACATAGATGAGTTTACAAAATTGTGTTTCATATTGTGATGACTATATAAATGTGTATTAAAAACCCCACTAGGTATCTATTGGACGACAAGACGGATACTTCCTCAATAAAACTTGAAAGCTGTATAAAATACAAGAATGAATAAGTGATAAATAATTAAAAACTTTAAAACAGAAATGATTGTGTTGAAATGTTTGTTGAACTATAAAAAGTTTCTAGTCAACTAATACCATAATGTATTACTGTGTGTGCACTGTAAACTATCAACAGAATTACTCAGCTCACATAATGCAAAAACCGTCTACTGTATAACTGACCTGAATAAATCAGTGTGACTTCTATTGCCGTTTGTAGAATCGTGTGAAATAAGAACTTCACTATAAAACCAAACAGACCACATTATAAATATATATTTCAGGGCACGGGCAGGGTCCCAGGGCCCGCTGGTAACCGGGTGCACGGCCCGGCGCGGGACCCTGCTCGGTAGCGGGAGCGCGCGCGACGTCAAGACGCTGGGGGGAAAATTTGAACTGATTGGCTCTGCGGCGATATGGAGGTGCAGAGCCAATCAGGTGCGCGCAAACTCCATGTGCTACGGGGCTCGCGGATAGCCCGGAGCACATGGTAGCGGGGCGCGCACTTGGAAGGAGCTGCTGCAGCATTCTCGGTCCCCTTAGGCCCGGATTCCACGGCCCACGGGTGCACCGGCACGTGGCTACTCACCGCGTGGCGAAGCGGTGTGTTGGCGATCCCATCCGGCCCGGTTCGAGGAGGCTTCTGAGCAGCACGATCGAGGGACCGGCACGGAGGAGTGCGTGCAGCTGAGCCGTCGGGTGCTGGACGCGGCGGAGGATCGTGAGCACTAACAGAGGGGGGGGGAAATCGGTGCATTCGGCGGCCTGATTGACTTGTGGGGGGGCGAAAGAGGGTATTCCAGGCGGGGGCAATGGGTCCTAGGCGGCTAAAAGGGGTTAGGGTGTCTGGGAGGTCGGCAGCTTCGGGGGGAAAAACTGGCCAGAAAGGAGCGGGTAGCAAGGGGAGACTGCAGCAGGGAGGTGGGGGAGAGGGGTATGCCTCCGGGGTGGCCAGGGGCAAGGGGATGGATGCTAGCACAGCTCCTAGGGTGGGGAGAGGTGCTGAAAGGGGGCGTGCAGCTAGGCCCCGGAGAGCGAAGGTAACAAGGGGGGTAGGCAGAGCTGGCAGGCTGTTGCCTGAACTGGCCCCGGTGGGGGGTGATCCGGGTAGCGCTCCAGAGGGGTGCGGTGAGGGAGCAGGAGGTCCTGATAGTGGGACTCCACAGGGCAGGGGTGCAAGGGGTAGAATGGCGCCATGGGAATGGAATAGTATGGGGAACAGCCCAGCTTGGGGTGGGGGCAGGGGAGGAGGATGGTTTGGGGGGTACCCCCCCTCGCAGGGGACTACCAGTCCTCCCGGGCAACAGGCGGCCTGGGATAGGTGGCAAGCCGGGGGGCAAGGCTCATCGGGTGGGGACTGGATGGGGGCATGGCAGTCGGCGTGGCCGGCGTTTTTCTCCCCTTTGTGTCCCCCTTTGTTATCTCCACAGGTATCCTTTCCCGTAGCGCCTTGTGGCGCGCAGCGTCCCAGTGAATCGGAGCGAGCGATGGATGGGGCAGCCGGCGCCGGTGCGACGGAGGTGAACACGATGGCAATGGTGCAGGAGCGAGATGCACGTGCGCAGCAGCAGGTGATGGACCCTAGTGGGGGCCTTCGGGTGGCTCCAGAGGGCGCTATGTCGGGAGGAGCTGCAGGTGAGTCTTCTGTGCGGGGAGTCGATGAGAGGGGGGGGGTCGCACGGGGGGCGTCCGGAAAAGGCGCGGAGGAAGAGGAAACACGTTTGTCGGCGGGGGCATAGCTCCAACTCCTCGTCCTCTTCTTCGTCGGAGGGTTCCGATTCGTCGTCAGGTGGAGCGCAGAATATGGTCGTCTCGGGTGATGGAGGGAGCGTCGGGATGGGGGGCGTTGGCTCGGCGTCTTTGGCGGTGGTCGCGGAGCTGTGGGAGGGTGTGCCGAAGAAGTTGCGGCGAAAAATTCTCAAACGCAAGTACATCGACATTTTCCGTTTGCTTGACGGCCGAAAGCGTTCCGGGGATAGCAAGAAGAAGCGTAAGGAAGACGAGAAGGCAGGCCGAGTACGTGCCGTATCGCGCAACGTGGTCAACTGGATCCGCTCGTTCTTGCGATTGGCAAGTGTCTGGGGGCATCAGTTTCCGGAGCAGTACGGAAGCTTGCTGTCCTATGCTGATGCTATCTTGGAGGCGTCCCAAGTGCATGAGGGGTGGTCGTGGTTGAACTACGACGAAAAGTTTAGGGACAAGATGGAAGAAAGCAAATCGCTAACGTGGGGGACGCAGGACATTAATCTGTGGTTGACACAGATGTCTGTCAAGACGGGTATGGGGGGAGCTGGTGGTGTTAGGACAGGGCCGGGTTATACTGGGGGAGCAAACCGTTCCTTTCGTGGGGCATCCTCAGGGGGACTGTCCAAACCGGGCCTCGGGGCCGGGACTGACCTTTGTTGGAGATATAATCGAACGACCTGTCCGTTCCCGGATTGTAAGTTCCGGCATGCCTGTTCGTGGTGTGGAAGTGCCCATCCCGCGACAAAATGCCTTAAAAAAGGGGCGGCCCCCGCGCCGCTTCCTGGAGCCAAGTGAGGTGTCTCATAGCGCCTTAGCGCCCTCCCCGATTCGGAGGCAGGTGCTAAGTAGTTGGCTTCTGGGGTATCCGAAGAAAAGAGACGGTTTGACGTTGCATTTAGGTTTTAAGTTTGGTTTCCTTATTCCCATAAGGGGGGAGGTGGTCACAGGGGCGGGGCGGAATGCGGTGAGTGTTCGGCGCTGGGCGGCGGTGGCGCGTGAAAAAATTACAGCGGAGTTGCGTGTAGGACGGATTGCGGGGCCGTTCCGCATTCCACCTTTTTGGAATTTCGTAGTGTCTCCGTTAGGGGTGATTCCCAAGAAAGAGCCGGGAAAGTTCAGGTTGATACATAACCTCTCGTCACCGATAGGAACCTCCGTTAATGACTCCATACCGCGGGAGCTCTGCACTGTGCGGTATGCTTCCTTCGACAAGGCAGTGGAGTTAGTAGCTGCGGCAGGACGCAGGGCGCTGCTAGCAAAAGTTGACATTGAATCAGCCTTTCGATTATTGCCAGTGCATCCGTCGGCTTTTAGGTTGCTTGGTTTTCGGTTTGAAGAGGCGTATTACTACGATAAAAGTCTGCCAATGGGGTGCGCGATATCGTGTGCATACTTCGAGATGTTTAGTTCTTTCTTGCATTGGATGTTAGTGCAGAGGGTTGGTGGCGCGGAAGTGGTGCATTACCTAGACGATTTCCTTTTTGTCGGCAGGGCCGGGGCGGAGGGATGCAAGACACTCCTGGACGGTTTCGAAAGAATGGCGGAAGAGCTGGGGGTGCCGCTGGCGGATGGCAAGACGGTGGGACCTACCTTGCAGCTTACCTTTTTGGGTGTGGAACTAGATTCGGTGCATATGGTAGCGCGTTTGCCGCAAGAGAAGGTAAAAAAACTCAGGGTATTAGTGGCCAACGTGATAGCCTCGCAAAAAGTGACATTGCAAGAGCTGCAGGTGCTATTAGGGTCCCTTAATTTTGCCTGTAAAGTCATTCCGATGGGGCGTGTTTTCAGTCGGAGCCTGGCGGCGGCGACGGCCGGAGTGCAGCGGCCACATCATCGTATTCGGGTCTCTCAGGTTATGAGGGAGGACCTACGGGTTTGGGATGCCTTTTTGGAAGGATTTAATGGCACGACGGTGCTGCGGGAGGAGGCGGTCACCAGTGGCGACCTGCAGCTTTATACGGATGCGGCCGGGGAGTTGGCCTGGGTATCTACTTCGGGGGCGCTTGGTGTTCTGAGAGCTGGCCGCAGTCCTGGGTGGAAGGGGGTTTGTTGAACAATATAACCTTTTTGGAGCTCTTTCCCATATTAGTCGTGTTGGAATTGTGGCCGAATAGGTTGGTTAATCGCAGGGTGGTATGGTGGTGCGACAACGAGGCGGTGGTACATGTCGTAAATCGTTATTCGCCCCGGTGTGCTCAGGTGGCTTCGCTTATGCGGCGGGTGGTGCTCGCTTGCATGCAGTTGAATGTTGATTTGAAAGCGCGTCACATCCCAGGGCGTATTAACGAAATTGCTGATGCTCTCTCTCGTTTGCAGATGGAGCGTTTTCGGAAGTTGGTGCCGGAGGCGGACGAGGAGGGTCACATGGTCCCCTCGAACTTGTGGAGCGTTGGCCTGCAGAGATGAAGCAACTATTGAAGAGCTCGGTGGCGTCTAGCACCTGGGAAGCCTATCAGCGTGGTTGTGCAAGGGTGCAGCGGTTTTTATATGAGCGGGGATGGCAAGGGGGGAGGGCCCCTGCTTTGTTGCTGGGACAGTATGTGGCATGGGCCAAAGAGCAGGGGGCTGCGCGGTCGGCGGTGCGGGGACATTTGGCGGGTTTTGAGTTTTTTGCTAAGGCGGTGGGGAGGGAGTCCGGAGGTGCGGGTTTGCTGGCGCGGCGGCTCTTGCAAGGGTGGGAACGGTCGCACCCGGCACCGCGTGATCGCCGACGGCCAATTACGCACGAGTTGCTCGTGAAAGTGTGCCAGGAGCTGGGGCGAGTGGCGCGAGATGCGTACGAAGCAGTGCTATTCAAGGCAGTATTTTGTTTGGCTTTTTTCGGGGCGTTCCGGGTCAGTGAGTTGGCGGAAGCTTCGCGTCGATGCGATAGCGGCAATAGTCTGCGGCGGCACCACGTATGGATTGAGGGCAAAAACATGAGGATTCTCTTGGCTAAGTCCAAGACGGATCAAAACCGCAGAGGCGCATGGGTGGTGCTAGTAGCGACGGGTGGGAGTACCTGCCCACTGTCGGCCATGCGGGCGTACTTGGCCCTTCGCCCGGCGGGAGGGAAGGGGTTGTTCGTACACAGGGATGCTTCCCCGCTGTCCCGTTTTCAAGTGACGGCGGTATTGCGTTTAGTTTTACAGCGGTTGGGTGAGGACCCGTACCAATTTGCATCGCATTCCTTTCGCATCGGGGCAGCCACCAGTGCGGCAGCAGCGGGCTTGTCTGGTGCGGCGATAAAGAGCATTGGGAGATGGCGCTCGAGGGCTTTCGAGGGCTATGTACGCTTGTAAAGTCAAAGGGGGGGGGGTTGGGGGGGGTAACTAATGTTGTGTCTTTCTCTTGCAGATGGGGCTGTGCGTCGGCTCGGATGCTGGCTCCTGGGGCACTCCTTCGTCTATTGGGCTGGCCAGCGGGCGGCGCTACGCCCAGGAGGAGTGAATTTGCGTCTGGATCCGGCTGTGGTGGCTGTGTCATGGCTGGGCGAGCGGGGTCTGCGGTGGACACAATTGCTGCCTGTGCTTCGCCACCACCAGCGCGTCAGAGGCCAGCCAGAGATCTTGTTGGTGCATCTTGGTGGGAATGAACTTTCTTCGTGGACTTGCAAACAGCTGATTAGGGCTGCCAAAAAAGACTTTTCCATTTTGCTACGGATGTTTGAAGGGGTTGTTTTGCTGTGGTCTGACATCATCCCGCGGCCTGCGTGCTGGGGGCAGCGGCGCTGGTCGCGGGGGTTGATCAAGATCAACAGGCAGATCGGGAGATGGGTCGGGGAACAAGGCGGGTTGCAGGTGCAACACCCCTGGGTAGAGGTGGCCTGTTCCGGATTGTACAGAGATGACGGGGTGCACCTATCTCCAGTGGGTACAGATTTGTTATTGAATGACTGGCAGGAAGCGCTGGAGAAAGTGGTGCGGAGTAGGCCACACTGGTCGCAGCTTGGGACTTAAGGGGGCGGCACAGGGAGATAGGATCCCCCGTGCCGGTGGCGGGATCCCGGAGGTCCGGGGTCCGGAGCCTTGGGTGACTTGGGGAGGGGGCGGGTGCCCTCGACCCGGGCAACCCCTGGAAGACTTTTGCTAGTAACATGGCAAAGTCGGATAGGGGGGGCCGAACTAGGCCGTTGGTGGGGACCACGGCTGGAGCGGAGGTGTGGCCGCTTTGCTAGTAGCACGGCTGGCGGTCCATCAACCCGCGGGGCCAGTTGGCTACATTTATAGATAGTTGCATTTACCTGTTAAATGTTTCATGGGTTGTTAAATAAAGCTGCGACCAGTTTTGTCCCACCAAGAATGTGTTTGTGAGTTATTTGAGACATGGGGGGAGGGGGGAGGTGCAGGATATATGAACTAAGGGGGGGGAGGGCCAAGGTGAGAGGGGAAGCCGGGTCCGGCTACCCGGTTAATTTCAGGGCACGGGCAGGGTCCCAGGGCCCGCTGGTAACCGGGTGCACGGCCCGGCGCGGGACCCTGCTCGGTAGCGGGAGCGCGCGCGACGTCAAGACGCTGGGGGGAAAATTTGAACTGATTGGCTCTGCGGCGATATGGAGGTGCAGAGCCAATCAGGTGCGCGCAAACTCCATGTGCTACGGGGTTCGCGGATAGCCCGGAGCACATGGTAGCGGGGCGCGCACTTGGAAGCCCTCCCACCCACTCGCTTGTGGAGCTGTTTGGGAGGCAATGGGGGTGTCGCAGCTGGGGGAGGGGGTGTAAGTCTGGATGGGCGGGATCCCGGAGGTCCGGGGTCCGGAGCCTTGGGTGACTTGGGGAGGGGGCGGGGTGCCCTCGACCCGGGCAACCCCTGGAAGACTTTTGCTAGTAACATGGCAAAGTCGGATAGGGGGGGCCGAACTAGGCCGTTGGTGGGGACCACGGCTGGAGCGGAGGTGTGGCCGCTTTGCTAGTAGCACGGCTGGCGGTCCATCAACCCGCGGGGCCAGTTGGCTACATTTATAGATAGTTGCATTTACCTGTTAAATGTTTCATGGGTTGTTAAATAAAGCTGCGACCAGTTTTGTCCCACCAAGAATGTGTTTGTGAGTTATTTGAGACATGGGGGGAGGGGGGAGGTGCAGGATATATGAACTAAGGGGGGGGGGGAGGGCCAAGGTGAGAGGGGAAGCCGGGTCCGGCTACCCGGTTATGTTAGGATTTACTACAGGCAATGTGTTTCTTATTGTGCAGTGTTTAGAAAAGCACCTGAGAATTCTGTTTCAAAATTTGTAAGTTATAAAATTATTGCATTAGATGTACTAATTTATATTGTAAAGCCTTAAAAAATTTAAGGTCACTAATTTTATGGCCAGTGGTGATCCAATGTTCAACTAAAGGTTTTTCTGCCATCTTTCTCTGGATACAACTTCTATGCTCTATAATGCGAACTCGTACTTCTCTCACGGTTTTGCCTATATAAACCTTATTGCAAGGACATAAGATCAAGTATAACACATTTGATGTCTTACAGTTAGTGTAGTTTAGTAAGTATATCTTATGTTGAGAAATGGGATGTACAAAACTGTTTTTAGCTGTGATAGTATGGAGACAGACCGAACAGTTGGCACAACTGAAATGACCTTTTATCTTAGGTGGAGGGTTATATTTAGTGAGCGCTGACGGAACTAAAATATTAGACAAATTGTGGTTCCTCTTATATGCTATCATGAGTTGCTTAGTAGTGAATTGTGGTATGGAGTTGAGTAAATACCACTCCTGCTTTAAAATATTCACTATTGCTTTTGAAAAATGTGTAAATGTAAGAGCGCAAACTATTTTATCTTTATTGTCACATCGATCTTTCTTTTTTAATAACGAAGAACGTTCTGTTTTGCAAGCTCTAAAATATGCTTTTTTGATACAATTTTGTGGGTACCCTCGTTCTTTAAATCTTTTATGCATATTTATCGCTTGACGTTCAAAACTAGTATCTGTTGTACATAATCTTTTAATTCTAAGAAACTGACTAATTGGTAAATTACTTTTAAGAGAGGAATTGTGATAGCTGTCATATTTCAGTAGTGTATTACGATCTGTCGGTTTTTGATAAAAGTCCGTAGTAAATCCATTTTCTTCTTTTCTGATCATTATGTCTGAATATGGAATGTTGTTCTTATTGAAAGTGCCTTCAAATTGTAAATTGGAATCTAATGTGTTAAGCCAACCGAAAAAATCATATAGAGTTTGTTCAGTGCCTTCCCAAATTATAAGTATATCATCGATATATCGCGTCCATAATCGGATGTTAGACTGGAATGGATGGGATATTAGGTATTGCTTTTCAAATTGGGCAACATATAAATTAGCGACTTCTGGTGCCATGGATGAGCCCATGGCTACCCCTTTTATTTGTTTGTAATAGATACCCCTAAAGTTAAAGTAATTTTCCATCATTGCCAATGTAGCTAATTGTATTAGAAAGAAGGTAGGAATGCGAACAGGTTAAGGTCTTAGAACATAAGAACATAAGATATGCCATAATGGGTCAGACCAAGGTCCATCAAGCCCAGTATTCTGTTTCCAACAGTGGCCAATCTAGGTCATATGTACCTAGCAGTTTCCCCAAGGGACACAGGTTCCACAATGCTTGTATTGGTTCAAGCATTGATATCCTGGGTCCCTTCTTAATAATGGTTTATGGACCTTTCCTCCAGGAACTTATCCAAACCTTTTTTAAACCCAGCTACACTAACAGCCTTTACTACATCCTCCGGTAACAAATTCCAGAGTTTGATTACACGTTGAGTGAAAAAATATTTTCTTTTATTAGTCTTAAATAGTTTACCCTGTAGCTTCATTGCATGTCCCCTAGTCTTTCTATATTCTGATAAGGTAAACAATCGATCTATGTTTACCCGTTCCACTCCGTTCATTAATTTATAGACTTCTATCATATCTCCCCTCAGCCGTCTCTTTTCCAGGTTAAAGAGCCCCAACCTTTTTAGCCTTTCTTCATAGGAGTATCCTTCCATCCCCTTTACCATTTTGGTGGCTCTTCTCTGAACCTTTTCTAAAATCGCTATATACTTTTTAAGATACGGCGACCAGAATTGCACACAATATTCAAGGTGCGGTCTCACCATGGAATGATATAGAGGCATTATAATATCTTTTGTTTTATTTTCCATTCCTTTCCTTATCATACCTAGCATTCTATTTGCTCTCTTGGCCGCTGCTGCACACTGGGCCGAGGGTTTTAACATGGTATCCACAATGACGCCTAAATCTTTTTCCTGGGTGGTGGTTCCTAATGTGGAACCTTGCATCGTGTAACCATAGTTTGGGTTGTCTTCAATAGGTGCATAACCTTGCACTTGTCCACATTAAATTTCATTTGCCATTTTGATGCCCAGTCTTCCAATTTATCAAGATCCTCTTGCAATTTTCCACAATCCTCCTGGGTTTTAACAACTTTAAATAGTTTTGTGTCATCTGCAAATTTGATAACCTCACTCGTTATTCCACTGTCCAGGTCATTTATGAATATGTCAAAAAGCAGCGGACCCAGCACAGATCCCTGGGGTACACCACTATTCATCTTTCTCCATTGGTAAAATTGGCCATTTAGCCCTACGCTCTGCTTTCTATCCTTTAACCAGTTCCTGATCCACAAAAGTACACTGCCTCCTATCCCATGACTCTTTAGTTTTGCCAAAGGTCTCTGATGAGGGACCTTGTCAAAGGCTTTCTGAAAGTCCATATACACAATATCAACGGACTCACCTTTGTCCACCTGATTATTCACTCCTTCAAAAAAACATAACAGATTAGTAAGACAAGATCTTCCTTGTCTAAAGCCATGTTGGCTGTCTCCCATTAGGTCATGACTATCTACATGCTGAGTAATTTTATTCTTTATGATGGTGTCTACCATTTTCCCGGTACTGATGTCAGGCTCACCGGTCTGTAGTTTCCCGGATCACCCCTGGAACCATTTTTAAAAATTGGTGTTACATTGGCGATCCTCCAATCTTCAGGTATTAGAGATGATTTTAATGATAGTTCACAGATTACTAATAGCAGGTCTGCAATCTCATATTTCAGTTCTTTCATCACTCTTGGATGTATACCATCCGGCCCAGATGATTTGCTACTCTTCAGTTTATCTAATAGTTGTAATACATCTTCACGATGCATCAATATTTCCTTCAATTCTTCCGCACCTTTAAATACCACTTCAGTCATGGGTAACATCCCTACATCTTCCTCAGTAAAGACTGAAGCAAAGAATTCATTCAGTCTCTCCGCTATCGCCTTGTCACCTCTTAGTGCTCCTTTAACCCCTTTATCATCTAATGGACCAACTGACTCTCTCACAGGTTTTTTGCTACGAATGTACTTGAAAAGGTCTTTACATCGCGTTTTTGCTTCCGCAGCAAGCTTCTTCTCAAATTCTCCCTTTCCCTGCCTTATCAATGCCTTGCATTTGACTTGCCAGTGCTTGTGCTGTTTCCAGGTTTCGTCGTTTGGCTCTTTTTTCCACAGCCACGCAACTGGCATGACCGCCTTGGGTCCCTTTTACCCTTACCCGTGACCCCCCACCCCCCCTTTCCCCTTCCTCCCCCCTCCTCCCCCCTTCCCTTCCCTCCAATGAGTCACTACGTTACACCGTGGAGTTTCTTTCACAAACTATTTCGCTTTATTTGACAATAATGGTTATTAACAGTACAACAAACTGTTGGCCACAGCATGCACGCTCCTATCAACAAACACAGTCTACAGATTCCTTGTATCCCCTCTTTTCTTTGCCCCTCGAGAGACACAGCCTAATAGCCTACAGACTTTGTACATAGCAGGAGGGAACTCTTTGCTGTGAAAGCTTTTTCTCAGTCCCTTAATCTTTCATATCTTTCAGTCGCAAGGCTGTTACACCTGCCGTTCGAGCAGACTTGGCAACCTTTCTTCCTTACCCCCCCCCCCTTTGCCCGCCGTCAAAGCAAGGCAGGGGGGGGGAGCTCTCTGCGCGGTGTTCTTGTCGCCATCTCCCTCTCTCCGGGGGGAGGTCCGTGTATCTCTCCAGTACCTCTCCCCCTTTACTTAAGGCCTAGGCTGTGTTCTCTCTCGCCGGGTGCGTTTCTCCGCCGTCTTGCATGCTGCGACGTTTCCCCCCCCTCCCCCGTTTGCTAATTGGGTGGGTTGGGCGGGTGTCCGGCTTTCTCCAGGCAGGGGGGTGAGCGGCAAAGAGGCTGCGCCCGCGCCCGATGCGCCCTTTTGACTGCGGCTCTTTGCCCGCCCCCCCTCTGCCATCCCCCCGCCCCTCCCCCCGGCCCGCGGCTTGCCACCGCGTGCCTGTGCCCGGCCGCATTGATTCGCGGCCGGGTCTCAGCCACGCAACTGGCATGACCGCCTCGGGTCCCTTTTACCCTTACCCGTGACCCCCCCCCCCTTTCCCCTTCCTCCCCCTCCTCCCCCCTTTCCTTCCCTCCAATGAGTCACTACGTTACACCGTGGAGTTTCTTTCACAAACTATTTCGCTTTATTTGACAATAATGGTTATTAACAGTACAACAAACTGTTGGCCACAGCATGCACGCTCCTATCAACAAACACAGTCTACAGATTCCTTGTATCCCCTCTTTTCTTTGCCCCTTGAGAGACACAGCCTAATAGCCTACAGACTTTGTACATAGCAGGAGGGAACTCTTTGCCGTGAAAGCTTTTTCTCAGTCCCTTAGTCTTTCGTATCTTTCAGTCGCAAGGCTGTTACACCTGCCGTTCGAGCAGACTTGGCAACCTTTCTTCCTTACCCCCCCTTTGCCCGCCGTCAAAGCAAGGCGGGGGGGGCTCTCTGCGCGGTGTTCTTGTCGCCATCTCCCTCTCTCCGGGGGGAGGTCCGTGTATCTCTCCAGTACCTCTCCCCCTTTACTTAAGGCCTAGGCTGTGTTCTCTCTCACCGGGTGCGTTTCTCCCGCCAACCCCGCCAGCAGCGACTCCTCGCTTGTTGACGGGGCCCCACCAATCAACGCGCCGCTGTGGCCAACACTTGCTTCTTCCATAGTCGCTCAACCGCATCTTGTATGTCGCAGAGGAAAATGTTCATTCCAATGTCTGACAGGTGCACTCCATCTGCGCAATATAGTCCCGGACATCTCTCTTCAATGAGGTTGTGCGCAATGCCGCATCCCCCTATGGCCCCCATGAAGCGGGCCATCCATCTGTTCACTTTGCGTCTGGTCCTCTCCACCGCCCTATGCGAGTTCTCACCTCTCCACACTCGCCGCGGTATGATGTGTGACCATGCCAATAGCGTCCCGGGAAAGGTGTTTGCTAGTGTTAAGAGGTCACCCTGCATCCTCTTGGTGAGCTCGACGCTGCGCGTGGATGCCAGGTTGTTGCCCCCCAAGTGGATCACAATCATCGCTGGGTTCCCGGTAGATCGCTTCTTTAGGAGCAAGGACGGCATTAGCTGGTCCCACACCATACCCCGTCGACCCAGCCATACCACGGCAACCTCCGCGCTTGGTAGGCCCAGATTCAACCCCTGTGGTCTAGACCGTGTCCTCTTTTTTGCCCAGTGAACAAATGAATGGCCGCATATCCATGCTTCACGCGGCCCCAAGTGGTAGCGCATCCCTGCGTGGAGCACAATCAGAGAATATTATTACAGCAGCCCATATCCAACATACGTTTACATTCTCCTTATCCCCGCCTCCCGTTCCTCGTCCCTTACTCGCTGGCCTCCTGCGTTGGACGTATATACAGTTTGTATCTATCCAAACGCCATCGGCCTATCTTCATTATCTGTTCTCGGTACATCCCGATGCTGGCTGCCGTTGAAGCAGCTATGCGAAAGGAGTGCGAGCCGTATAAGCTTGCATCCCGTCCTGTTCGCTCAATTACTAGCTTGAGTACTCTGATAAATTGGAAGCGCGATAAGGGGGCACCATTCGCATGTACGAACCAGTGGTTTTACGAGTGCGCCCGTACTTGTTGGTAAGCTAAAGCATTTTTTAGTGGGCATGAAGGGTCGTCGGGCATTGCCGACAGCACCACCTGCGCCCCTTTGCCCTCCACGTCGGTCTTGGATCTGCACAACTGCAGCACTATTGCCCTAGTGCATATACACACGTCGCGCTTTCCCATACCTCCGCGGGCCAACCCTCGCTCTGATGCCGAGGATGCTACTAGCTCCCCTATCCGAAAGGCTCCGTAAAAGGCCCAGGAATATGCGCATCGGAAGAGGCGCGCCTCGCAGTCATCGTAACAGACTTGGCTCGTCGTTACCATGAGTTGTTGTAGCATATGGTGAGTAATCGGGCGGCGCTTGTCTATTTGTCGGGGTTGGCCCATGGACCAGCCTCGCATCACCTTCTTTACGATGAACTCGGCCTTGGGGCTCTTCTTTCCCGTAGCCTTCGCAAAAAAGGAGATGGCCGCTAGACGGGCTTGTACTGCCGCTTTTGTGCAGCCCATGCTTTTGCAATGCATAATCCACTTCAGAATGGTTGTTACTTTGAGTCTGTCTTCCTGTCGTATGACATTCTCTCTGCAGAATGTTTGGTAGTGTTCCCATGTCGCCAGGTATCTGCGCCGGGTATTATCCGCTAGGGCGCCTAACAGGAGCTCCCATATCTCCGTGGACCATACTCCCAGACTTGATCGGGCACCGCTGTCTTGTCCACGTCGGCCTCGGGCGCTAGCTGGTGAAAAAGGCAGATTTTAGAACGGGAAAGAGCATCAGCAATGTTATTATTCTCGCCCTCGATGTGCTCCGCTCTAATGGATATGTTATGCTCCATGCACAGCAATACAATTCGCCTCAATAGTGTCACCACCCTGGGCGTCTTAGCTCTCATCCTGTTCACCGCCCACACCACCGCTAGGTTATCGATATGGAAGGTGATCGCCTTGTTGGCGATCTCCGGGGCCCAGATACTGAGAGCTACCATCAGCGGGAAAAGCTCCAGGAACGTGATATCCCTGGTGGTTCCTTCTGCATGCCACTCCCTGGGCCAGGTCTCGGAGCACCATGCTCCTTTATAGTATATGCCAAAACCAATCCCCCCTGATGCATCAGTGAAGAATTCGAGTTGGGCATTGGATATGGGGAGCGCTTGCCAGAAGGCAAGGCCGTTGAAGGAGGGCAGGAATTGAAGCCAGACCAGTAGGTCTTCCCGTATTTCTTTGTTGACCCTGATGCGATGGTATCTTTTTGTGATACCTTTTGTTGCCCATGTCATGCGATGGCAGAACACCCTTCCCATGGGTATCACCCTGCATGCAAAGCATAGTAGGCCCAGCATTGACTGAAATTGTTGAAGTGTCGCTTTACGCCGGCTATGCATAATTTGCATGTCTGTTTTCAACTTCAGCACCTTTTCGGGCGGCAGACGTGACCTGCGTGCCGGCACATCTAATTGTATACCCAGGAACGTGATGATCCCTGTTGGGCCCTCTGTCTTCCCCTTTGCCAGCGGGATCCCAAACGCTCGCGCTGTCTGTTCAAAGATATCCAATATCCTTTTGCAATCGTCGTGATCCTTTCCAATGAATAGGAAATCGTCCAGGTAATGTACGACGGTATTGGGGCCTGCTAGGTCTTCCACTACCCAGTGTAAGAATGAACTAAATTGTTTGAAATACGCGCATGATATTGCGCAGCCCATGGGCAAACACTTGTCATAGTAGAATTCCCCGTTGAACGTGAATCCCAGCATTGGGAACGAATCTGGGTGCACTGGCAATAACCGGAAGGCCGACTCGATGTCCGCCTTCGCTAATTGTGCTTGTGGCCCCTTGCTGCGTATGATGCTAATTGCCTGATCCATGGTTGCGTATCTGACTGAGCATAATGCCGGATCGATATAATCATTGACTGACTGCCCCTCCGGGTATGATAGGTTATGGATTAACCGGAATTGGCCCGGCTCCTTTTTGGGTATGACCCCCAGTGGGGAGACTACCATGTTCTTGAGGGGGAGCGACTGGAAAGGCCCCGCTACTCTCCCCATACCAAGTTTTTTGGCTATCTTGCCATGGGCAATCTCATTGTGCTTCCGTACAGATGGTGGGTTAGTAAGTAGGCTTGTTTGTGCTCTGTTTTTTAAGATCAGGGATGGGATGCGGAAACCTCGAGCAAAGCCATCCTCTATATTGATAGCTATTTCCCGCCTGGGGTATGCTCGAAGCCAAGGCCGCATCGGCTCAAGCCTGATGGGTGTGGGTGCCAGCCCCCTCATTGGAACGTTGCTGTATTGCTCTGAACGGCTTGGCCTCCCGTGACACCCTGCATGTGAAGGCGGGGTGTCCATTTCCACATACTGCGCAGGAATGCTTGAATTTACACGGCTGCCATGTACAACTCCCTGCGTTGAACTGTCGGCATGGCCGTTTTCCCGCGAACTGATTGGCCTGCCGCCATTGCGTGTTCTGAAAGGGCTGCTGCCATTGTGTGCGCCACTGTTGCTGGCGCAGCCCCTCCAGACACAAGGGCCTGTTGGGTGCCATTTCGTCCATCCACATGTCCAGGATCCTATGATGCCACGCCAGGGTGGGATCATCGGCCATGGCCCCTCTGAACTGCACGTCATAGTTCAGCCAGGCCCATCCCCCATATTGTTTGTGCGCCCTGGTAATCGTGTCCAGGTACCGGGTCAAGTATGGCCCTGCTTCAGGTTCTTTTTCCATCACCACACTCATAAAGATGTGGAATGCTGCCACCCAATTATTAATAGATTTGGGAATTTTTTGTTTCCGCTCCCTCTCGCTTCTTTTTTCCCTATCTTTTCCATTGTTGGACTCATCATCTTGGTCCTTGAGCAGGAGGGAGAATATGTCGATATACTCCCTCCTCCAGATCCTCTTCTTAACTTTTTTGGGTACCGACACGGCCAGGGAGCTCACCCCGCAGCGTGGGTCGCGGCTGGCGTCATGCCAATCCATCTGCGTTCGTTGGGTCGCTCCCGTTGTTGCGCACGTACGGTCCTCGCCATGCTGACTTTGCCCCGACCAAGCCTGCCTGAGGGACTTGGATTGTTTTTCGCTCTTCTTCCTTTTCACTTTTTTAAATGTGTAGCGCATCACATCTGCCCATTCTATGTCCCTCTCACTGTCTGAACTGGCCCCATCAGACGAGGATGTCGATAGCTCTGGCGCCCCCTTTTCGCCCCCCGACCTACCATGTGCTTGGTTGGGAGTGGTCGCGCTGGCACTAGTCGATGGCACTTCGTAGATCGTAGAGCCCGGTGCTCCCAGCCGTTGCTTAACTGAGTTCAGGCCGTGTTGCGTCACCTGATCCCGGACCATCTGGAGTAGGTCGTCAAGTTCCTGATGCTGCGGCGGGGCGGCGATTTCCAGTTGCTGCGGCGCCTTCTTCCTGGTACTTTGGCGAGGCCTTGCTGCTGCTGCTGCCCTCTGCGCTCCTCTCGTATTTGGACCGGGGGCTGCTCGCGCCTTCGATGCTGTTGCCTCCTTTGTTGTCGCCTTTGCGCCTTGTGGCCTGGAAGCCTTTGGTGTATCCTTTCTCGGCATCTCTCACTAGAATAGAGTTACTATGCAAATGCAATGGAAAGGCTAAATTACTATCAGCCAGAATGCTATCTTTTAATCCCGTGCTCACCAGATCTATGTCCTTATAACCTCGCTCTATATCTCCATAAATAAATGTATTGCTATCTCAACATTCCCATATACCTATCTTCCCCACATAAACATCTATCTTATGCAAATTCCCCCTTGTGAGCTTCCTTATCATCACATAATAAAGGCATCCTAACAGTCTGCATTACCCTCTATTGCCCATTAGATGGCAGCCTTACGCTTCCCTTCTCCCCCACTCCATTGCCTTTCTGCTTACATTTCAGCCTTGTTCTGCAGCCGTTCGTTTCATAGTGTTTCATCTTTTTTTTTTTTTTTTTTTATATTTAAGCAGAACCCGTTCGGCTGTCCCCCCCCCCATCTTCCTCCCCCCCCCAGCAATAATAAATCAATACACATTCGCTCTGGGCTGCTGCCCATCTCCTAGCCTCCGGCTGCCCCCTTTTATCCTTGTTATTATTTGTTACTGAAAGACCACGCTGCCTGCACGTGTCTGGGAGCATTTGTGCTGGTGTGTTGGCTGGTTGGCTGGCTGGCTGGCTGGCTGGCTGGCTGGCTGGCTGACTCGCTCCTTCCCTCCCCCCCCCAGGCTGCTACCTTGTTCCGTGGCTCCCCCCTTCCTGCCTCACTCTGGCCTCCCTACCACGAGCTCGCTTGTTTCTGGTACTTGCCTCAGCCTTCTCTTCGCGGTTCTTTTCTCCGGCTCCTGTTGGATGTAGCCTGCGGCCCCTGCGGCGATCTACACGCGCTCCTCCACGTGGAGGGGGTGGATCAGCCTGAGCCCTTGTGCAGCCTCCGGCTCACGACCGCTGCCCCGGAGAGACCAGCGCTCCCGAATCAACCTCCGGGAAGCAGGTGAGCGGGTGGATGAGGGCCGCTAGAGCTCGCAGCGGCCGGGCCTTGTAGACGCTGGTCGTAGTTGAAACCCTCGCTGTCCGGCTTTCTCCAGGCAGGGGGGTGAGCGGTAAAGAGGCCGCACCCGCGCCCGATGCACCCTTTTGACTGCGGCTCTTTGCCCGCCCCACCCTCTGCCGTCCCCCCCCCGCCCCTCCCCCCGGCCCGCGGCTTGCCACCGTGTGCCTGTGCCCCGGCTCTTTTTTCCATTTCCTGAAAGATGCTTTTTTGGCAACAACAGCCTCTCTGACCTCACCTTTAAACCATGCTGGCAGTTTTTTGGACTTCCTTCCACTTTTCTTAAAGCGTGGAATACAGCTGTTCTGGGCTTCCAAGATAGTATTTTTCAACAACAGCCAAGCCTGATGTATGTCTTTAACCTTTGCAACTGCTCCTTTTAGTTTTTTCTTAACTGTTTTCCTCATTTTATCATACTCTCCCTTTCGAAAGTTAAAAGGTAGTACTGTGAATTTCCTTACTATCCCTCCTCCACTAATTAAATCAAAGGCGATCATGCTATGATCACTATTGCCAAGTGGCCCCAACAACCTTATCTCTTGCACTAGATCTGGTGTTCCACTAAGGACTAGGTCTAATATGGCTTCCCCTCTGGTCGGTTCATGAACCAGCTGCTCCAAGAAGCAGTCATTTATTTCATCTAGGAACTTTATCTCCCTAGCATGTCCTGACGTGACACTGACCCAGTCGATACCGGGGTAGTTGAAATCACCCATTATTATTACTGCGCTGTAACTTTTGTTATCTTCCTTGATTTCTTTGAGCATTTCATCATCCATTTGGTCATTCTAGCCAGGCGCTCGATAGTACACCCCCACTGCCATTGCCTTCCCCCTTTTACATGGAATTTCAATCCATATAGATTCTACAGCAGATTTTGTTTCCTGAAAAACTTTAATCCTTTCTGACTCAATGCCCTCTCTAACATAGAGAGCAACCCCTCCACCAATTTGATCAGCTCCATCATTACGATATAGTTTGTACCCAGGTATCACAGTGTCCCACTGGTTGTCCTCCTTCCACCATGTCTCTGATATTCCAATCATATCTAACCTTTCATTTAGTGCTATATATTCTAACTCTCCCATCTTATTTTTTAGACTTCTATCATTTGCATAAAAGCAATTTAGAGAATGTATTTTATTCTTATTAATTTGGCTATTGTTAGACATGGGTAATTTGGGATCTTTAAGCTCTGTCTGCTCCATACTTGAGGGCATTTGGGCTACTTTACTCTTTTGTGGAACCTCTCTGCTTTTGGTAGTATCCTTCAAAGATACATTCTTCCAAACCATCCGCTCTTGGGCGACTGTCGGCTTTCCCCTAATATCTAGTTTAAAAGCTGCTCTATCTCCTTTTTAAAGGTTAATGCCAGCAGCCTGGTTCCATCCCGGTTAAGGTGAAGCCCATCCCTTCGGAAGAGCCCCCTCCTTTCCACAGAATGTTCCCCAGTTCCTAACAAATCCAAAACCCTCATCTCTGCACCATTGTCTCATCCACGAATTGAGACTCCAGAGCTCTGCCTGCCTTTTGGGTCCTGCGCGTGGAACAGGAAGCATTTCGGAGAATGCTATCCTGGAAGTTCTGGATTTCAACTTCCTACCTAAAAGCCTAAATTTAGCCTCCAGAACCTCCCTACCACATTTTCCTATGTCATTGGTACCGATATGTACCAAGACAGCAGAGTCCTCCCTAGCACTATCTAAGACCTTATCTAGGTGGCGCATGAGGTCCTCTACCTTCACACCAGGCAGGCATGTTACCAGGCGATCCTCACGTCCACCAGCCACCCAGCTATCTACATGCCTAATGATTGAATCACCAACTATAATGGCTGTCCTAACCCTTCCCTCATGGGCACATGGCCCTGGAGAAACTTCCTGAGTGCGAGAGGGTCAAAGTGTTCACCAGAACTTCTATAGCTGCTTGTTGTGGTATATTTGTATATAGTGAATTAATATGTCTAATGTTACTAACAAGAGATCTTTTTGATATCCTTCAAAATCCTTCAAAATATTGATGATGTGTGTTGAATCTTGTACATAAGATGGAATTTCCAGTACAAATGGTCGTAGAAATATGTCAAGAAACTTGGATAGGGGTTCTAACAAAAACCCTATAGCGGACACGATTGGGCTTCCTGGTGGATTTTCAAGAGACTTGTGAATTTTGGGGACCATATAAATGGTAGGTACAACTGGGTGAGAAACTTTGAGGAAAGAAATCTCGTGAGGTGTAAGATAACCAGCTTCCTTACCGATGTATAATAATGTATCAATTTTTTGTTGTAGAATCTGTGTAGGATCATCATAGATCTTCTTATAGAATTCATCATTATTCATTTGGCGTAATGTTTCTTTAACATAATTATCTCTGTCTTGGACTACAAGGGCACCACCCTTATCTGCTGGTTTTATAATGATGTTATTGTTGCAATGTAACTGTTTCAAAGCTGTTTTTTGTGAACCTGTAAGATTAGAATTCATGCGAGTACCTTTATTTTGATAAAGTTGTGCTACCTTGGATAGAACTACATGTTCATATGTAGTAACCGGGTAGCCGGACCCGGCTTCCCCTCTCACCTTGGCCCTCCCCCCCCCCCCCCTTAGTTCATATATCCTGCACCTCCCCCCTCCCCCCATGTCTCAAATAACTCACAAACACATTCTTGGTGGGACAAAACTGGTCGCAGCTTTATTTAACAACCCATGAAACATTTAACAGGTAAATGCAACTATCTATAAATGTAGCCAACTGGCCCCGCGGGTTGATGGACCGCCAGCCGTGCTACTAGCAAAGTGGCCACACCTCCGCTCAAGCCGTGGTCCCCACCAACGGCCTAGTTCGGCCCCCCCCTATCCGACTTTGCCATGTTACTAGCAAAAGTCTTCCAGGGGTTGCCCGGGTCGAGGGCACCCCGCCCCCTCCCCAAGTCACCCAAGGCTCCGGACCCCGGACCTCCGGGATCCCGCCCATCCAGAACCTACACCCCCTCCCCCAGCTGTGACACCCCCATTGCCTCCTAACCAGCTCTACAAGAGGGTGGGTGGGAGGGCTTCCAGGTGCGCGCCCCGCTACCATGTGCTCCGGGCTATCCATGAGCCCCGTAGCACATGGAGTTTGCGCGCACCTGATTGGCTCTGCACCTCCATATTGCCGCAGAGCCAATCAATTCGAATTTGCCCCCCAGCGTCTTGACGTCGCGCGCGCTCCCGCCGCCGGGCAGGGTCCCGCGCCGGGCCGTGCACCCGGTTACCAACGGGCCCTGGGACCCTGCCCGTGCCCTGAAATTAACTGGGTAGCCGGATCCGGCTTCCCCTCTCACCTTGGCCCTCCCCCCCCCTTAGTTCATATATCCTGCACCTCCCCCCTCCCCCCATGTCTCAAATAACTCACAAACACATTCTTGGTGGGACAAAACTGGTCGCAGCTTTATTTAACAACCCATGAAACATTTAACAGGTAAATGCAACTATCTATAAATGTAGCCAACTGGCCCCGCGGGTTGATGGACCGCCAGCCGTGCTACTAGCAAAGCGGCCACACCTCCGCTCAAGCCGTGGTCCCCACCAACGGCCTAGTTCGGCCCCCCCTATCCGACTTTGCCATGTTACTAGCAAAAGTCTTCCAGGGGTTGCCCGGGTCGAGGGCACCCCGCCCCCTCCCCAAGTCACCCAAGGCTCCGGACCCCGGACCTCCGGGATCCCGCCACCGGCACGGGGGATCATATCTCCCTGTGCCGCCCCCTTAAGTCCCAAGCTGCGACCAGTGTGGCCTACCCTGCACCACTTTCTCCAGCGCTTCCTGCCAGTCATTCAATAACAAATCTGTACCCACTGGAGATAGGTGCACCCCGTCATCTCTGTACAATCCGGAACAGGCCACCTCCACCCAGGGGTGTTGCACCTGCAACCCGCCTTGTTCCCCGACCCATCTCCCGATCTGCCTGTTGATCTTGATCAACCCCCGCGACCAGCGCCGCTTCCCCCAGCACGCAGGCCGCGGGATGATGTCAGACCACAGCAAGACAACCCCTTCAAACATCCGGAGCAACACGGAAAAGTCTTTTTTGGCAGCCCTAATCAGCTGTTTGCAAGTCCACGAAGAGAGTTCATTCCCACCAAGATGCACCAACAAGATCGCTGGCTGGCCTCTGACGCGCTGGTGGTGGCGAAGCACAGGCAGCAATTGTGGCCACCGCAGACCCCGCTCGCCCAGCCATGACACAGCCACCACAGCCGGATCCAGACGCAAATTCGCTCCTCCTGGGCGTAGCGCCGCCCGCTGGCCAGCCCAATAGATGAAGGAGTGCCCCAGGAGCCAGCATCCCAGCCGACTCACACCCCCATCTGCAACAGAAAGACACAACATTAGTTACCCCCCCAACCCTCCCCTTTGACTTTACAAGCGTACATAGCCCTCGAAAGCACTCGAGCGCCATCTACCAATGCTCTTTATCGCCGCACCGGACAAGCCCGCTGCTGCCGCACTGGTGGCTGCCCCGATGCGAAAAGAATGCGATGCAAATTGGTACGGGTCCTCACCCAACCGCTGTAAAACTAAACGCAATACCGCCGTCACTTGAAAACGGGACAGCGGGGAAGCATCCCTGTGTACGAACAACCCCTGCCCTCCCGCCGGGCGAAGGGCCAAGTACGCCCGCATGGCCAACAGTGGGCAGGTACTCCCACCCGTCGCCACTAGTACCACCCATGAGCCTCTGCGGTTTTGATCCGTCTTGGACTTAGCCAAGAGAATCCTCATGTTTTTGCCCTCAATCCATACGTGGTGCCGCCGCAGACTATTGCCGCTATCGCATTGACGCGACGCTTCTGCCAACTCACTGACCCGCAACGCCCCGAAAAACGCCAAACAAAACACTGCCTTGAATAGCACTGCTTCGTATGTATCTCTCGCCACTCGCCCCAGCTCCTGGCACACTTTCACGAGCAACTCGTGCGTAATTGGCCGTCGGTGATCCCGCGGTGCCGGGTGCGACCGTTCCCACCCTTGCAAGAGCCGCCGCACCAGCAAACCCGTACCTCCGGACTCCCACCCCACCGCCTTAGCAAAAAACTCAAAACCCGCCAAATGTCCACGCACCGCCGACCGCGCAGCCCCATGCTCTTTGGCCCATGCCACATACTGTCCCAGCAACAAAGCAGGGGCCCTCCCCCCTTTCCATCTCCGCTCATATAAAAACCGCTGCACCCTTGCGCAACCACGCTGATAGGCTTCCCAGGTGCTAGACGCCACCGAGCTCTTCAATAGTTGCTTCATCTCTGCAGGCCAACGCTCCACAAGCTCGAGGGGACCACGTGACCCTCCTCGTCCGCCTCCGGCACCAACTTCCGAAAACGCTCCATCTGCAAACGGGAGAGAGCATCAGCAATTTCGTTAATACGCCCTGGGATGTGACGCGCTTTCAAATCAACATTCAACTGCATGCAAGCGAGCACCACCCGCCGCATAAGCGAAGCCACCTTAGCACACCGGGGCGAATAACGATTTACGACATGCACCACCGCCTCGTTGTCGCACCACCATACCACCCTGCGATTAGCCAACCTATTCGGCCACAATTCCAACACGACTAATATGGGAAAGAGCTCCAAAAAAGTTATATTGTTCAACAAACCCCCTTCCACCCAGGACTGCGGCCAGCTTTCAGAACACCATGCGCCCCCGAAATAGATACCCAGGCCAACTCCCCCGGCAGCATCCGTAAAAAGCTGTAGGTCGCCACTGGTGACCTCCTCCTCCCGCAGCACAGTCGTGCCATTAAATCCTTCCAAAAAGGCATCCCAAACCCGTAGATCCTCCCTCATAACCTGAGAGACCCGAATGCGATGATGCGGCCGTTTCATTCCGGCCGTCGCCGCCGCCAGGCGCCGACTGAAAACACGCCCCATCGGAATGACTTTACAGGCAAAATTAAGGGACCCTAATAGCACCTGCAGCTCCTTTCAATGTCACTTTTTGCGAGGCTATCACGTTGGCCACTAATACCCTGAGTTTTTTCACCTTCTCTTGCGGCAAACGCGCTACCATATGCACCGAATCTAGTTCCACACCCAAAAAAGTAAGCTGCGTGGTAGGCCCCACCATCTTGCCGTCCGCCAGCGGCACCCCCAACTCTTCCGCCATTCTTTCGAAACCTTCCAGGAGTCTCTTGCATCCATCCGCCCCGGCCCTGCCGACAAAGAGGAAATCGTCTAGATAATGCACCACTTCCGAGCCACCAACCCTCTTCACTAACATCCAATGCAAGAAAGAACTAAACATCTCGAAGTAGGCACACGATATCGCACACCCCATCGGCAGACTTTTATCGTAGTAATACGCCTCTTCAAACCGAAACCCAAGTAACCTAAAAGCCGACGGATGCACTGGCAATAATCGAAAGGCTGATTCAATGTCAACTTTCGCTAGCAGCGCCCCGCGTCCAGCCTCAGCTACTAACTCCACTGCCTTATCGAAGGAAGCATACCGCACAGTGCAGAGCTCCCGCGGTATGGAGTCATTAACGGAGGTTCCTATCGGTGACGAGAGGTTGTGTATCATTCTGAACTTTCCCGGCTCTTTCTTGGGAATCACCCCTAACGGAGAAACTACGAAATTCCGAAAAGGTGGAATGCGGAACGGCCCCGCAATCCGTCCTACACGCAATTCCGCTGTAATTTTTGCCCGTGCCACCGCCGCCCAGTGCCGAACACTCACCGCATTCCGCCCCGCCCCTGTGACCACCTCCCCCCTTATGGGAATAATGAAACCAAACTTAAAACCTAAATGCAACGTCAAACCGTCTTTTTTCTTCGGATACCCCAGAAGCCAACTACTTAGCACCTGCCTCCGAATTGGGGAGGGCGCTAAGGCGCTATGAGACACCTCACTTGGCTCCAGGAAGTGGCGCGGGGGCCGCACCTTTCTTAAGGCATTTTGTCGCGGGATGGGCACTTCCACACAATGAACAGGCATGCCGGAACTTACAATCCGGGAACGGACAGGTGGTTCGATTATATCTCCAACAAAGGTCAGTCCCGGCCCCGAGGACCGGCTTGGACAGTCCCACTGAGGATGCTCCACGAAAGGAACGGTTTGCTCCCCCAGTATAACCCGGCCCTGTCTTAGCACCACCAGCTCCCCCCATACCCGTCTTGACAGACATCTGTGTCAACCACAGATTAATGTCCTGCGTTCCCCACGTTAGAGACTTGTTTTCTTCCATCTTGTCCCTAAACCTCTCGTCGTAGTTCAACCATGACCACCCTTCATGCGCTTGAGACGCCCCCAAGATAGAATCAGCATAGGACAGCAAGCTGCCGTACTGCTCCGGAAACTGATGCCCCCAGACACTTGCCAATCGCAAGAACGAGCGGATCCAGTTGACCACATTGCGCGATACGGCACGTACTCGGCCTGCCTTCTCGTCTTCCTTACGCTTCTTCTTGCTATCCCCTGAACGCTTTCGGCCTTCGAGCAAATGGAAAATGTCGATGTACTTGCGTTTGAGAATTTTTTGCCGCAACTTCTTCGGCACACCCTCCCACAGCTCCGCGACTGCCGCCAAAGATGCCGAGCCAACGCCTCCCATCCCGACGCTCCCTCCATCACCCGAGACAACCATATTCTGCGCTCCACCTGACGAAGAATCGGAACCCTCCGACGAGGAAGAGGACGATGAGTTGGAGCTATGCCGCCACCGACAAACGTGTTTCCTCTTCTTACGCGCCTTTTCCGGATGCCCCCCGCGCGACCCCCCCCTCTCATCAACTCCCCGCACATAAGACTCACCTGCAGCTCCTCCCGACATAGCGCCCTCCGGAGCCACCCGAAGGCCCCCACTAGGGTCCCGCACCTGCTGCTGCGCACGTGCGTCTCGCTCCTGCTCCACTGCCATCGTGTTCACCTCCGTCGCACCGTCGCCGGCTGCTCCATCCATCGCTCGCTCCGATTCACTGGGAAGCTGCGCACCACGAGGCGCTACGGGAAAGGATACCTGTGGAGATAACAAAGGGGGACACAAAGGGGAGAAAAACGCCGGCCACGCCGACTGCCATGCCCCCATCCAGTTCCCACCCGATGAGCCTTGTCCCCCGGCTTGCCACCTATCCCAGGCCGTATGTTGCCCGAGAGGACTGGTAGTCCCATGCGAGAGGGGGTACCCCCCAAACCATCCTCCTCCCCTGCCCACCCCCCAAGCTGGGCTGTTCCCCATACTATTCCATTCCCATGGCGCCATTCTACCCCCTGCACCCCTGCCCTGGGGAGTCCCACTATCAGGACCTCCTGCTCCCTCACCGCACCCCTCTGGACCGCTACCCGGATCACCCCCAACAGGGGCCGGATCAGGCAACGGCCTGCCAGCTCTGCCCACCCCCCTTGTTACCCTCGCTCTCCGGGGCCTAGCTGCACGCCCCCTTTCAGCACCTCTCCCCACCCTAGGAGCTGTGCTAGCATCCATCCCCTTGCCCCTGGCCACCCCGGAGGCATACCCCTCTTCCCCACCTCCCTGCTGCAGTCTCCCCTTGCTACCCGCTCCTTTCTGGCCAGTTTTTCCAGCTCCCCTCGAAGCTGCCGACCTCCCAGACACCCTACCCCCTTTAAGCCGCCTAGGACCCATTGCCCCCGCCTGGACTACCCTCTTTTGCCCCCCCCACAAATTAATCAGGCCGCCGAATGCACCGTTTTCCCCCCTCCTCTGTTATTGCTCACAATCCTCCGCAGCGCCCAGCACCCGTCGGTTCAGCTGCGCGCACTCCTCCGTGCTGGTCACCCGATCGTGCTGCTCCGAAGCCTCCCCGAACCGGGCCTGATGGGATCGCCTCCAAACCACCGCTTCTCCACGCGGTGAGTAGCCGCGTGCCAGTGCACCCGCGGGCAGGGGAATCCGAGGCCTAAGGGTACCGACAATGCTGTAGCAACTCCTTCCAGGTGCGCGCCCCGGGCTATCCACGAGTCCCGTAGCACATGGAGTTTGCGCGCACCTGATTGGCTCTGCACCTCCATATCGCCGCAGAGCCAATCAATTCGAATTTGCCCCCCAGCGTCTTGACGTCGCGCGCGCTCCCGCTCCATGCTGCCTTGGATCCAGTAATCCATTGGACTCCAGAAACTTCACTATTTTCTCTTTCAGCAGCGCTTCCAATAATTTACTCACTACCAAGGTTAAACTAACTGGCCTGTAGTTTTTAATCACATCCTTATATCTGCTTTTGTATAAAGGGACTGCATATGCCTCTATGCAGTCCTCTGGCACTCCTGACTCCAACGAGGTATTGGAAAAGTCAGTCAGTGGAGCTGCTAGAATGTCCCCAAGTTCCCTCAGTATTCTCGGGTGTATTCCTTCTGGTCACAGAGCTTTGTCTACTTCAATTTAGGTAGCTTCTCACGAACACAGTCTTCTGAAAATTCTTCATGATGCCCCTCACTTCTGCTCCTGTTTGTGGGTATTTTCTGAGGTCCTGCTCCTATTTCTTCATCTGTGAATACAGAACAGAAATATTTGTTAGCAATTCCACTTTATCCTCATCAGCTTCCACTTATTCCTCCCCTTCACCTTTGAGTTTAACAATACCACTTTTGCTCTTCCTCTTCTCACTAACATATCTGAAAAATGTCTTATCTCTGCATTTTATTGCATTGGCTATTTCCTCCTCTTTTTTAATCTTTGCTCTCCTGATTACTTTGCAAGTTTCTCTAAGTTTTTCCAAATATAGATGCCTGTCTTCCTCTCTCTGTGATCTCTTGTACTTTTTGAAGGCCTTCCTCTGTTTCTTCACCTTTTCAGCTACTTCTTTCAAAAACCATTGTGGTCTCCTTTTCCTTTTACCTTTATTTACCATTTTAACAAAAAAGGTTGGTTGCCCTTAAAATATACCCTTTCAGTTTTACTCACTGTTTTTCTACATCCCCCAGCTGTTCCAATCCCGCTAAGGACTCTCTGAGGTATTGGCCCATCTTGGCAAAGTTAGTTTTCTTAAAGTCTAAGGGGTATGTTTACTAAGCAGTGGTAGCAGCTGCCATGTGGTATCAGAGCTGCGGCCCCATTGACCGCCGATTAGTAAACATACCCCTAAGACCCACTTTTTTGAATGGATTTTGTCAGCCCTAGTCCTAATACTGAACCACATCATCTGGCGTTCATCATTGGTAAGCACTAAGTCCAGTATGGCCCCTTCATATGTGGGTTCTGTTACCAGTTTCCTGAAAAGTTCTCCCTGTAGAGAATCAAGGATCTCCTTACTTCTAGATGATACTGCAACAGGGATTTGCCAGTCAACATCTGGCATATTGAAATCCCCTATCAGTAACACTTCCCCTTTCCTGGCAATACTGCATATTTCTTCAATTAACTCTCCATCCATTTTCACCCTGTGAGGGAGGTCTGTATATCACGCCAATGCAAATAGATATCTCTTTCCCTCTTTCTAGTTTAACCAACTGTGCCTCCTCTCTCCCTTTTAAGACCTATATTTCCATAGTTTTAATATTATTTGTTACATTTAGTGCCACTCCTCCTCCCCTTCTTCCTACCCTGTCATTTCTGAATAAAGTGTAGCCTGGTATAGTTACATTCCAGTCATAGTTGTCCGTGAACCATGACTCTATTACTGCCTCTAAATCCAAGTCATCCTCTCCCATTAAAGTCTCAACATCTGGGATCTTATTTCCCATTCTATGGGCATTTATATGCACTGCTTTCCATATGTTGCCCCTTTTACCAATTTCCACGTTTGATGATGGAGACAGATTCTGGACATTTACTTTACACTTTATGCATATTTGCATCTGATGATGCTGTCAGGTAAGCCTGGAGACCTATGGTAGTAGCTCTGTAGGTGTAATCAATCTCTATAAGTCCTAGCCATCCTTCAGCTCTAGGAATGTACTGTCTTGGCATATACTGATTCTTATAAAATAATGTTTTTGAGAGATTCACAGCAGCTGAAGGTGATAGAGGGGCTCTGATGGAGGCTCAATGCAGAGGTAGCCAAGTTTGTAGCTTTGCTGTGGCATTGGTAATATTGATGACCGACTTTCTGGGGCTCTATTGCAATGATGATGTCCACCTCTCAGACATTGGTTTAGATTTCATTCTGAATACAGTTCAGGGTATTTTGGAGGCTTCTTATGGTGATAAGGGGGCTGCAGCTTGATTGGAGACTGTAACTGCTTATGACATGATTAGAGGGAGATTATTTATTTATTTATTTATTTATTTAGACAGATTTGTATACCACCTTATCCTTCAATCAAAGTGGTTACATCAAAATTGGAGGGTTACATTTAACATGTGGGTACTTTACAACATTTAACATGAGGGTATTTAACAACATTTAGACAGCACAATTGGGAGATTACATTTATACCATGAACTCGTAAGTCTAGTTTGGATGATTGGGTATTGAGTTGGCGGGGTTAGTTGCGATACCGCTTGGGTGGGGACTGTTGTCTGTCTGCTCATAGGTTTCTGTAAAGAGCAGGGTTTTAAGGGCCTTGCGGAAGTCTGTGATGTCTTGTAATGCCCTCAGGCTCGTTGGGAGGGAGTTTCATAGTGTGGATGCCAGTAGTGATGGAGCTCTTCTTGAAGTATTTTGTTTAGTCTTCTGGTATTCTGCAGGTATGACGATCATGTTGTCATTATTAGTCCTTCTTGGTCTATTACTGATATCCCTTGTTATGATATCTTGGAGTACATCTGCCGAGAGATGGTGGATGATTTTGAAGATGATCAGGATTGTTTTGAATTTTGCTCTGGCCACCATTGGGAGCCAGTGTAGTTGCTGTAAGACGGGGGTGATGTACTCAGTTCTTGGAGTGTTTGTAATGATGCGTGCTGCAGTGTTTTGCATCATTTGGAGTGGGTGTAAGGTCTGCTGAGGGAGGCCTTGATATAACGAGTTTCCGTAATCAAGCAGAGGTGTGATGAGTGCTTGACACACTGTGCGGAAATGGTCCTGGTGGAGTAATGGCTTGATCTTTCTTATGGTCCTCAAAAGTTGATAGGCCTTGTTTGAGTTTTGGTGATATGAGATTTCAGATTAAGAGCTCTGTCCATTGTAATGCCCAGGTACTTAACTTCACCTTTGACTACTATGAGTTCGTTTAGAATGCTGATAGACTGTGGTGGAATGAAGGTAGGGTTCCTGGTGACGAACATTGTCTCAGTTTTATTGTAGTTGACCGTCAGGTTATTGGCTGTGAGCCAGGTATCCATGCCTTCATGAGAATGATTAATTTTGGGATGAGGCTGGATGGGATACATCCAATAGTACTGAAGGTGTGGTCTCCAGGATTGAATACAATACTCCAAATGAGGTCGCATCAAAGACATATAGAGGCACCCAAGTATCCTTCTAGCTTTCACCATCACCTTTTATACCTGTTTAGCTACTTTAAAATCATCAGACACAATCACGTCCAGGTCCCACTCTTCTTTAGTGGACAGAAGCACTTCACCCCCTATACTGTATCGCTCCCTTGGATTGCTGCAGCCCAAATGCATGACCTTGTATTTTTTAACATTAAATCTCAGCTGCCAAATTCTAGACAATTCTTAAAGCTTAGCTAGATCCCTCCTCATGTTATCTACACCTTCCTGGATGTATACTCTATTGCAAATTTTGGTATCAGCCGCAAAGAGGTAAACCTTACCCGACAGCCCTTTGGAAATATCACTAACAAAGATGTTAAAAGGAATCAGACAAAGAACAGATCCCTGTGGCACACCACTATATTGCACATCTAAAATTATTATTACTCAGAAAAATTTACATTGAAGACACAAGAATAGAGCCAAATGATGAAAGCTACATCTCAATTCCAAAAACAGTGTATTGAAGTGAAAATTAAAGTACTGTTTGCAGAGTGTCATCAGTAAGCGAGTACCTCATTGATGCTAGAGTACCAAAGATACATACTGTAGGAGAATCCAAAATTTCAAGCCTAAGCATACTGCTTTGATAAAAGATCTCAAATTCATGTAACATAATAGCAGAAGCAGAAGCACAAAAACAAAAGGTGACATGAAGAGAATAGTAATTAAAACTGTGAAAAAATGTAATTGCAACTAAAATACTACTAAGCAGAAAAAGTACTAGATAGATAACTACAGATTATTTAGATCATGAAAGAGACACAAAATATCTATTCCTCATCTGGTAAGCCCCTGGGTTCAACCTGGGGCACCCTAACAAGGCAATAGGACTGACATTGACAGGGGAGGGTTCCTCAGTGAAATTTGGGATGCCAGCTGATTAGTCTCTGGGGGAAGCCCCAGAGTTATGCGTATGTAATATAGACAACTGCCTAGGGTGCCAAATTTTGAAAGCATCAAATACTTGGTCTTAACAGGATCTTGATTGCACTTTCTTTAGGACCATGCTATATGATCTTTGGAGGAGAAACCTCTAGTCCATGTTGCTTTCTTGTTCTGCCTCTGGGTTCCAACACCTTAAATTCTTCCTTCCAGAGACCAATGATGTCGAGGCACTGGAGCTATAGTCTGTGATATTTTAGCAGGTGGCACAGGGGTAACTGACTGTTATGAAAGAGATTATTCGGGAGAAACTGGAGAAGGAATTGTGTGTGGTCCAGATTGCTGGCTCATTCACATTTCCTGTTTTGAAGATTTTGTGCTTTCTCCATTGGGATTGGTTCACAAGAAGAAACTGGGGAAGTTCCAACTTATTCACCTTTTATTCTCAATAGGCACGAGTGTCAATGATTTCATTGATTTGAGGCTTTGCATCATTCAGTATGCATCATTTGATCATGCTGTTGAGATGCTGTGAGTGCAGAGTCTGGGTTTGTTGATGGTTATAGTGGATATTGAGGAAATGTTCACCCTGATTCTTTTCATTTGGTGCATTTAATTTTTAGGGATGTTTTTATTTTGATTGATAAATGCCCATGGGCTACTCGGTGATATGCACTTGTTTAAGGCATTTTCTGTTTACATTGAGTTTCAAGAAGAGACACAATTGTGCATTATCTTCATGGTCTCTTGTTTAGTGGAGGCAATCCAGAATGTGACCAAGGAATTGGGAGTTCCGTTAGCTAAGGAGAAGTCTGAAGGTCTGGCCATTATGGTCACCTTTATAGTCATTGAACTTGATTCAAAACAGAAGGAATGTAGATTGCCTAAGGACAAGGTGGGCTAGTTGATTAGGGCAATCGATGAAGTTTGTGCATCTTAAAAAAACACTTTGTGGCAACTCCAGTTGCTTATTGGGCTGCCTAATTTTGCTTGCCTGGATGCTTTAGCAGGGCTATCATGAAGATTGTGTGGAAGCATCCTTTTCTGTGAATACTCCTTCCAGTAAAGAAAGATTTGTTCATTTGGGGGTCCTTTCTGTCTGATTTGAAAGGTATTCACATCTGGAAGGCTTTATTGGTGCCCAGTTGAGATCTGGAAGTATTTTTTTTTAGATGTTTGTGGAGGGCATGAATTGGAATTATATTTTCAAGGAGAGGATGGTGCAAGAATGAGGCATTTTTGGAATTATTTCCAGTATTGATAGCTTTTGTTATTTGGGGAGATCAATTGGCAATCAGTCAATGGTGATGCAAATTAGTAACAGACAGTTCACTCAATGCCTGAATATGCTAGAGCTATTGTGGTATTGGTGCTATGGTGCCTCTATTTGAATGTCACATTTTTGGTTGAACATGTACCTAAGTTCATTTAGAAGATTGCCGATGCTCTCACTCCTTTTCAGTGACCACATTTTTTAGTTTTGGCACCCTGTGACAACACCAATCTGAAGAGCTGTTATAGAGAATATGGAATATTATCCAAGAATTCTCAGAGATAGACCATGGAAGAAAGTACTTGGGGGTCATATAAGGCTGCCTGGCAGAGATTTGCATTGTTTTTGAAGTCATAGGACCTGCATATGCATGTCCCATTTTGTCTGGAAGTGATATTAGTATTTATTGATCATGCAAAGCTGGAGGGCATGTCAGCTCAAGCAGTGGCCTCTACTTTGGTGAATGTGGGTTCATTTACAAATTTCAAGGCCTTAATGACCCTATGTCCTCTTTCCTGGTAAATTGATGTCCAGGTAAAGCACAAGCAGGTACTCCTGCAGATCTAATAATCTAAGATTGATCAGTTGGGGAAAGGTGTGTATGCGTCATTTTGTGTCAAGCATTGGGCTTGTTTATCTATCCAGTGCATTGTGTGAATATTTTCCTTCCTTTGTGGCTAAATGATACACTTTATTGTCTGGTGCTTGTTAGTGGTTCATCTTTAACCAAATTTCAGTTTCCATCAGTGCTAAACAGGTGCTTGATCTATGCAGAGTATGATCCCAATTAGTTTTGCATACATTCCTTCTGAATCAATGTAATATCATGTGTAAAAGTACTTTTCATGGGGGCTTCCTGGTTTTAATTTGGCAGTTGGAACACTAGCATTCTAATAAGTACAAGTGTTGATGACTTTTATTCAGTGCAATAGCTGTGGTGCCTTAATTTCAAGGAAAGTCATTTGGAACCTTTGAAATTGCCTTATTTGTCTCAAGCTATCTACCATCCAAAAAGAATTGACTCAATTAAGGACAGCATTAGCTGCAATAAAACAAGACTGCAACAGGATACAACTTGAAAATAATCTACCACTACTCCCACAAAGAATCAAACCACTCTAGAAAAAAATGGATCACACTAGGTTCAGGCAGATAAAGCACAGTTACTTACCTGTAACAGGTGATCTCTGGGAACAGCAGGAATTAGTCATCACATATGGGTACGTCGGTACCGACGGAGCCCGCGCGGGAAAGCTCCCCAGCTTTTCAGATTAAAAGCTTTTGGGGCCTCCCACTGCACATGCGCGCTGCCTTCCCGCCTTCCTGACCAGCTCTCGTCAGTTCGAGTTTAAAGCTGAGACAATAGAGAGAGAGGACAGGAAGATAGATAGATAGAGATACAACTCCTAGGAGAGGTGGGTGGGTTGTGATGACTAATTCCTGCTGTTCCCAGAGATCACCTGTTACAGGTAAGTAACTGTGCTATCTCCAGGAACAAGCAGGAATAAGTCATCACATATGGGGACTCCCTAGCTAAGATGCCTGGGAGATCCCCCTCCAAGGGTAAACCATCTTCGCATGGATCTCAGGCATCCATCCAGGGAAGGTGGGCAGGAGTTGTTTAAGTATGGAACAGGTGTTTGAGGACAGCCTGACCAAACAAGGCATCCCGGCGGGAGTCCTTGTCCAAGCAGTAATGGGCTGTGAAGGTATGAACTGAGGCCCAAGTGGCTGCTCGACAGATCTGATCTATGGACACAGAGTGAAGATGAGCCATAGAAGTGGCCATGGCTCTCACATTGTGAGCTGTGACATGGCCCTCCAGAGAAATGTTCTTACTCTGGTAAGCAAAAGAAATACACTGAGTGATCCAATTGGAAAGTGTACGCTTGGTGACTGGAAGTCCCAAATGAGAAGGATCAAAAGCCACGAAAAGTTGGGAAGACTTTCGATGTGGTTGAGTCCTGTTGAGGTAAAAGGCAAGAGCTCTTTTACAATCCAGAGTATGAAGGTTCCTCTCTGCACTGGATGCATGAGGAGCCGGGAAAAAGACAGGTAGATATACCTCTTGATTAAGATGAAAAGGCGAGACCACTTTGGGCATAAAGTGGGGATTCGTCCTAAGGACCACCTTATCATGATGAAACCTAGTATAAGGTGGATGAGCCACTAAAGCCTGCAGTTCACTGATGCGGCGAGCCGAAGTGACTGCAATAAGGAAAACAACCTTCCAGGAAAGAAATTTGAAGGAGGTAGAGTCCAAAGGCTCAAAAGGTGGCTTCATAAGCTGACCTAGAACTAGGTTCAAATCCCATGCTACCGGAGGAGGTCGGATGGGAGGTTTAGTTAGAGTCAGGCCTCTCATGAAACGTGCAACAAGAGGATGAGAGGAGACAGGTTGTCCATTTATAGGTTTTAAGGATGCTGCAATAGCACTCAAATGGACCCTTACTGAATTCATCTTAAGGCCTGCATTTGAAAGATGCAGGAGATAGTCCAAGAGGGAATTCAAAGGAAGCACTAGAGGGTCAAGACCCTGCTGAGCACACCAAATGGAAAAACGTTTCCATTTGAAAGCATAAGAACGCCTCGTGGAAGGTTTCCTAGAGGCATGAAGGATATCTGTCACAGGTTGAGAAAGATTAAAGTCTTGAAGACTTAGGCCTTCAGTAACCAAGCTCTGAGATGTAGGGATTTGGGGTTTGGGTGCCACAAAGTCCCCTCCTCCTGAGACAGAAGGTCTGGCGCAGCTCCCAGGTCCAGGGAGGATCCCTGGGAGAGATGCAGAAGTAGAGGGAACTACACCTGGCGTGGCCAGCGGGGAGCTATGAGGATCATAGTCCCGTGATCCCTCTGGAGCTTGAACAGAGTCTTGGATATTAGAGGAATGGGTGGAAAGGCATAGAGGAATTCCTGACCCCAATGCAGGAGGAAGGCATCGTGGGCCTGAGCTCCCTGACACTGAGTTCTGGAACAGAACCGGGGAAGTTTGGCATTCCACGGACTTGCAAAGAGGTCTATGTCCGGGGTCCCCCATTCCTGAAAGATTCTGCATATCTGGTCCATATGTAGGGACCATTCGTGTGGAAGCAGAACTCGACTGAGTCTGTCTGCACGAGAGTTTTGAACTCCTGGAAGATACACTGCAAGAAGGTGAATTTGATGCTCTCTGGCGAAGGCCCATAATCTGAGAGCTTCGTTGCAAAGCGACAGAGAGCCTGTCCCTCCTTGTTTGTTTATATAGAACATGGCTACCTGATTGTCTGTCTGAACTAGGACAGTCAGGTTGACAAGGAGGGTATAGAAGAGCTTGAGGGCAAGGTAAATTGCTCGCAGTTCCAGGAGGTTGATATGAAGGGTGGCCTCCTGTGGAGACCAAGTGCCCTGAGTGGAGAGGTTCTGAAGATGAGCTCCCCACCCTGTCTGGGAGGCATCTGTTGTGAGGGTTGCTTGGGGCAACAAAGGTTGGAAGGGGGCCCCCAACAACAGATTCTTGGTGGATGTCCACCATTGGAGGGACCAAAATAGACGGCTTGAGGTGAGTATTTGGTCGGAGAGCGCTCCAGATGCTTGAGTCCACTGGGTGGCCAAGGTCCATTGAGCTGCTCTCATATGCAGACGAGCGTAGGGCACCACATGTACCGTGGAGGCCATGTGGCCCAGAAGTTGCAGCATTTCCCGGGCTGTCAAATGACTGCTGGACTGAGCTTGGGAGGCCAAACTCAGCAGGCGTTGGGCCCTGACCTGAGGCAGGTAGGCCCTTGCAGTGATGGTGTCTAACTGGGCCCCTATGAACTCGAGAGACTGAGTAGGGATTAGTTGAGACTTGGGAAGGTTTACTACCAGTCCTAGATACTGCAGAAGACGCCTTGTGCGGTCCAGGGAAATTTGGGCCTGGGACTGAGAGGGAGCTCGGATGAGCCAGTCATCCAGGTATGGGAATATGAAAATTCCCAGACCTCTTAGAAAGGCAGCTACGACTGCCATGCATTTGGTGAACACTCTTGGAGCAGAGGCTAGACCGAAGGGGAGTACTCTGTACTGGAAATGTTTTCCCTGAAACAGAAATCGAAGGTATTTTCTGTGGGATGGGTGGATGAGTATGTGTGTATACGCATCCTTTAGGTCTAGAGAACAAAGCCAATCCTGACTCTGAAGGTATGGAAGGAGAATGCCCAGAGAAAGCATTTTGAATTTCTCCTTGAAAAGAAATTTGTTCAATTCTCTCAGATCCAGAATTGGTCTGAAGCCCTCTGTCTTCTTTGGTATTAGAAAATAAGGGGAGTAGAATCCCATCCCCTGTTGAAGAAGAGGGACCTCCTCTATTGCCCCCTGGGCAAGGAGGGAGGAGACTTCCTGACCCAAGAGGGCCAGGAGAGATGGGGGAGAATTGAACTGCCTCACCATAGTATAAGGAGGAAGGTCGGAAAAATGGAGTTTGTAACCCTCTCTGATGATAGAGAGGGTCCATTGCTCTGATGTAATTTGCTCCCATCTGGGAGCAAAGTGAGCTAACCTTCCGGGTATGGTGAGGGGCTCTGGTTGTTCTAGAGCCAGAAAAGTTAAGTTCTCTAGGGGCAAGTCAAAACCCCTGAGGGGGTGGAGCCTACTGAGGCGTAGCAGACGCCGCAGGCTTTGACCTTGCCTGTTTAGGTTGCTGACGTTTAGCAGCAAAACGAGGCTGAGAGGATTGTTGGCCAGTATTTGTGGAAAATCTGGACTTCTTGTAATAAGGCCTCTTAAAAGACTTCTTCTTGGCAGGAGTGGAGGTAGACTTAGAAAGTCTATCTAAGGTGGCATTTTCTGCGTCCATTTGAGTGGCCTTAATTTGCCACTCCTCACCAAATAAGTTCTCACCTGTACAGGGCAGATTTCGTAAGCCATCTAGGACCCAAGGTTCTAGATCAGAAGCCTGGAGCCAAGCAAGACGTCGGGCTGCTATAGCAATGCCCGAAGCCCTACCAGCACCCTCAAAGGAATCAAAAGCTGCCCTGTTGGAGAACTTTGAAATATCCAAAAGGTGTTTCACTAAGGAAATGAACTGCTCCCTCTTATCCTCAGGGATAAAGGGGGCAAAATGCCGAACTTTTAGAGCGATTTCACTGAGAAACATGCCCATGTAAAGACTATAGGAATTAATCCTGGCTATAAGCATAGTAGCCTGGAAAATTTTCCTGCCAAAAGAGTCTAGAGTCTTACATTCTCGCCCTGGAGGAGTAGAAGAGTGCCTTTTGGTACTCTTTATCTTCTTCATTGCAGACTTCACCACAATAGAATGGTGAGGCAACTGAGTTTTTTGGAAACCAGGAGAAGGGGGGACACGGTACATGGTGTCCAACCTGCGAGAAGAAGGAGACAATGTTAGAGGAGCCTCCCATAAGTCCATTAAGTGTTCTTGAAGGATTTCATGGATAGGCAGGGTAACTGCCTCTTTAGGAGACTTAGAGTATCCTAAAATATCCAGTTTCTTTGATCTGGGTTCCTTTTCAGAGGATGAAGCAATAGAAAGACCTTTAGTCATTTCTATGATGAAGTCCTGAAAGGACAAATCCTCTGGTGGAGACATTCTCCTTTTAGGAGAAGAAGGCTCCTCAGGAAGATCAAGGGAGAACTCATCAGAATCATCAGAGGAGTTAAAATCCTCTGAGGAAGCAGAGTATCCTCTATGTGCTTCCAACGCACGATACGCATACCGTTCGGTATCGACATCGGGCGTACCGGGTATGGGATCGGTACCGGGCAAAAGCCCGGATCCGGCATGCGGAACCGATCTGCGTTTGGAAGACGATGGCCTCGGTTCCGGTATGGAAGCCATTACCGGAACCGGACCCGGTATCGCTGGCTGCGGTACCGAGGGCGTAGCAGCATTAATAAAAGCCAGAATGGCCTGCTGCATGACTTGGACAGTATTGCCCATAGACGCCACTGCTGCCTGGATGTCGGTACCGGTATGGGCCGGTACCCCAGAGCAGTACAACAGGTGATCTGTCGAGGCCGCGCCATCGATGTCAACCTGTGACCCCATGATTGCTTTGGAGGCCGGAGCCTCCCGCCGGGGTTTTTTGGCCTGGGCAGAATCCTCGAACTCAGAATTGAGAGCCTCTCGATCTTTAGAAAGAGATTTGCTTTTAGAGGATTTGCCTACTGGAGTTTTGGTTACCTGAGATCCATCCAGAGAGGAAGACCTGGATGACTGTGATGCTTCTGAAGGAAACAGCACATGGAACTTGTTGGCCCGGTTCTGCAATCCACGTTTCGACATCTGTGAGCAGGATGGGCAGTCCGGTATGGAATGGTCAGGTCCTAAACATTTAAGACACCATTCATGGGTGTCTGTAAGAGGAATGACAGCACTGCACTTGGTACACTTTTTAAAACCAGGAACTGGCTTCTCCATGAGGAGAATTTGTGTAGGCCTGAAGGCCTAACAAAGTACCAAGCTGTGCTGAAGAAAAGAAATTTTTTTTTTTTTCAAAAGAAAGAAAGAGAGACCGGCAGTACCGGTTTCAGAATGGGGAAGGCAGGTACGCGGTCTAAAGAAAACAATAAAATTAACAATTTCTTCAGCGGTGACAGGAACACGACCTGCTGGCTCTGCGGAAAAAAAGAAACTGACGAGAGCTGGTCAGGAAGGCGGGAAGGCAGCGCGCATGTGCAGTGGGAGGCCCCAAAAGCTTTTAATCTGAAAAGCTGGGGAGCTTTCCCGCGCGGGCTCCGTCGGTACCGACGTACCCATATGTGATGACTTATTCCTGCTTGTTCCTGGAGATCATGGAGATACCTATTCCACCAAGAAATATTCTTGAAAAAAGGTTTGGAGAAGAGTAATCTGAACAGAGTCGGGTACAATCCTAAACAAAGGCACAGAGAAGGTGACCTGTACAGATCACGTGTACAACCTCACTGGATAGAGTAGACAGACCATGCAGATCTTTATTTGCTGTCATTTACAGTGTTACTATGGGGGTTATTCTGTAATTTCTTTTCATGCTTTGGACATCAAGAAATGAGCACAGAGATATTCCAAACACAGAGACATCTCCAGAGCTATTTTAGAAGCCAAGTCTATGGATATCCCCAGCAAGAGGACGTCCAAGTCTGAATAGACATGGCATTCCCAAAAACGTGGACATCCCTGCCTGATCTCAGAAATGTTCTGGAAGTCCAGCATTGCATCTAAGGTTATACCTGATCCAGGCATGAACAGGCATATGAAAAGTGATCATTTTGTCAGACAAATGTTTGATGGGTGTGTAGAAGGAGCAGCACTAATAACCTCACTATTTTACAATATGACAACAAACATTGACAGGGAATGGGGGCTCATGTTTCCATTTTGCTATGCCACTTGATGTCCCCTTATCTTAGTTTTCATGAGATGGACATCCTCACCAATGCTTCCCTAAGGGGGAGGTCTACGTGTGTTGCTGCTGGCATGGATGTCCATGGATGTCAGGGTTGTCCAAGTTATAAAAATCAGCCAGTGACATAGACGTCCCTGGTGTTTTTCTGCATGTTCCTCCATAGATCTCCCAGATTTGACTTGGACGCCATTTCTAAAATGGCACTTCATGTTGCTTTGCTACTATGTGCAGAATTTCATGCTAATTCACCTATGTTTTAGTTTCTGTTTCAGTACCTTTACTCTTGAAGTATGTGTTTGGCTATGTGGTTATTCCTTTATCTTCTGGTCTCAGAAGAGAGTGCCTGAAACTCAACTAGCCTACCACCTGGCTTTGGCCTCTTTGGAGTGAAGATTCAGTAGCTGGGGCTATGAGGTATGCTGTGGAACCAGCTTCTTATTTATTTAGTTTATTTGATTTATGGATTACCACTATCCTTAGACCTATGACAATTTAGAGTAAACAGTAACAGTACCCCAAAAACGCACCCTTCCCCCAACCACCCTTTTATAGTTAAACCACCCCATATACCAAAACATACAATCACTCTGCCATTCTCCAAAATTAGAAAAAAAAATCTATCTACACAAATAAATGCAGGCAGCTTAATCCAGATGACCAACCCATTATATATAAATATCTCAAAATGCCAAACTCCACAACTAGCCCTTCACCAATTTGCAAAATTACAAGTAATCAACTTCCACATCAATAGATATGGGAAGCCTATTCCAGGCAGCTGAACCAACTATAGACATAGTCCTACTCTGTCAACTGTGGATAAGCCTCGGGACCATAAGCATACTTCCTGCTATGACCACACACCAGAAGCATGGAAAAATAGATGCTCTAAAAAAAAGTAGGGCCCATACCATGCAAAATCTTAAATTAAAGCATCTGTAGTTTAAACCATTCTCACTGTTCTACTGACAACCAGTAAAGCTGCTCTAACATCGGGTTAATATGATCATAGAACCCTAACACTCCCTTCTCTCTCCCCCAAAAAAGCCATGCCACAATATTCTGAATCACTTGAATATGCCACCGCACCTTGAATATTATGTGCAATTCTGGTCACCATATCTTAAAAAGGATATAGCATTATTAGAAAAGGTACAGAGAAGAGTCACCAAAATGGTAAAGGGGATGGAAGGATACCCCTATGAAGAGAGGCTAAAAAGGTTAGGGCTCTTCAACCTGGAAAAGAGAAGGCTGAGGGGAGATATGATAGTGGTCTATAAATTAATGAATGGAGTGAAATGGGTAAACGTAGATCGATCGTTTACACCATCAAAATATACAAAGACTAGGGGACATGCAATGAAGCTTTAGGGTAGCCTATTTAAGACTAATAAGAGAAAATATTTTTTTTCATTCAACATGTAATCAAACTCTGGAATTCGTTAACGGAGGATGTAGTAAAAGCTATTGGTGCAGCCAGGTTTAAAAAAGGTTTGGACAAGCTCCTGGAGGAAAGGACCATAAACCATTATTAAAGAGGACCCAGAATATCCACTGCTTGCCCCAGTACAAGCATTGTAGAACCTGTTTCTTTTGGAGAGACTGTTAGGTACTTGTGACCTAGATTGGCCACTGTTGGAAACAGGATACTGGGCTTGATGGACCTTGGTCTGACCCAGTATGGCATATCTTATGTTGTTATGTTCATATTTTGTAGGCAATCCTACCTACATGACAGTAACATAATCAATACCAGTCAAAACCATTATCTAAATTACCTGAGACAGGTGCTCCATCCTTAAAAAGTTTATGTTTGGCTGTATGGTTATTTCTTTATCATCTGAAGCTTTAATTGCTTCGCAAGCTAAAGCTGATAAAAAGCCGACTGAACCATGTTGGCAACCATCCATACACCTCTCTTTGTGAACTCCGCACTTCTGCAAGATCCATTCTATCTGTGCCCTTCTCTTCCACTGCAAACTCCAGACTTCACTCTTTCTACTTTGGTGCTTCTTATGCCTGGAGCAAACTACCTGAGTCAGTACATCAGGCTCTATCTGTGACCCTGTTCAAATCCAGGCTAAAAAGTCACTTCTTTGAGACTGCTTTTGTATCCTGAACCCCTTAGTCTCTTGTTCACCTCCTATGTGTTTCCTTACCATTGCCCTAGATATATCCTGGTCCCCAATTGGTGTATTGTCTCCGCTTGACTAGACAATAAGAGCCTGATATTTGAAAGGCATTTACACGGTTTACACCTTGGTACACCTCCAACCTCTGAAGACTAAAAGCTCTGAAGGCTCGAGAGCAGATGGCACAAATCAGCACTCAACTCCAATAGAACTGACTACATGAAACTTCTCGATGACAATCGCACCGCAACTGAGCATGCCAAGTGCACATATCACACCAAGTTATTCAATAGTTCTTTAAATCGTCCCAGAGAACTATTTAACATTGTCAGGCAGCTTACAATGTCTCCCTCTATCAGCACCACTGTCACCAACATCAGCCCACAACTGCTAGCCAGCCATTGCAAGCAAGTCCACCCTTACCCCAATCTGTAATCCACCTTTCCTCCCTCACAAAGCACCCCTCCTCCACATGGCCCACCTTTGACTCCGTCAGCAAAGACAACATAAAGTCCATCATTGCATCCCTCAAAACAACTACCCCCCTCTCAATCCTTGCCCAGTAAGCTGGATCAAAGCACTCAAACAAGACATCAGCCCCAAAAATCGTCGAATCAATATGACAACAAGGACATATGCCCAACTGCTTGAAACTATCCTCCATACGACCCCCCCCTTCAAGAAATTCTACCTCAACCTATTTTATCCAGCATCTTACAGACCTATAGCAAGCCTCCCTTTCTTAACCAAGGTCAAAGAGAATGCCGTCCAACTTCAGTTCCAGGAGTTCATTGACAAAACCTCTCTCCTCCATGGAGTAAAGACACTGATGGTCTCCCTCACAGATACCATAGTGAAAGGAATTCAAGACACTAAACAAGGATATATCATGCTCTTTCTCAACATATCTGCCTCATTCGATACTGTCAATCACAACATTCTACTCCAACGGCTATGATCCATCAGCCTCTTGAGCATTGTTCTACAATGGTTCCATTCCTACCTGTCCGACAGACACCAACAAATAAAAATCCACCCCCTACCAGCAAACTCAGGGAGTACACCAGGGATCCACCCTTTCATCACTCTTCTTCAATATCTATTTACAACCACTCTACGCCATCATCAGATCCCACAACATCAACTTCCATATCTACACCGATGACATTATGATATACAGCCCATTCAACACAAAGCAACCGACCTTCACAAACATCCTACGATGCTTTGGCAAAATCTTAAGATGGCTAAGAAGCAATAATCTGGCAATTAACTACAAAAAACAGAAGCCATATTCATAACATAAGATGTTACCTTCAATCCTCCTACCTCATTTACCGTAAACAACACACAAATAACTCAAATCAAATGCCTTGGCATCATCCTCATCAACAACTCTCATTCATCCCACAGATACTCAAGACTGCTAATACAATCTACTTCAAAGCCAAGACCCTACAACAGCTATGTCCCCTCCTCAAACCAACAGGTTTCCATTCCATTCTCCAGGCCCTGATCCCCTCACATCTCGACTACTGTAACTCCATTTACCAAGGCCTACTGCAGTTCACCTTACTCACCCTGTACACTGCTCTACACACCACCACACGCATATTTAAAGGAGCCTCAAAGTATGGCCACATCACATCTATCCTGAAGCAACTACACTGGCTGCCCCTCAAAAGCTGGATCAGATACAAAACTCTTCTTCTCACCCACAAGGCGATCCACTCAGTGCCGAACCTGGATATTCAATGCCATCTCCACAGCATTGAATATCCAGGGTTAGGGGTGAGCGGGCAGTACTATGCACCATAGCAGCCCATAGCCTGCCTACTTCAGTATCAGGCCCTACATGTCTCTGTACAGCGCTGTGCATGCCTTGTAGTACTATACAAATGATTATTTGTTGTAATAGTAGTAGTAGTATTGGCAATACGAGGCTCAAAAGTCACTCCTGAATCCATCCATACTCACAAATTCCAGACCACCATATGGGATTCTACTGGATTTCCTATTAGAGAAACTATATCTGACTGTCCCTTATCCTCTCACATCACCTCTGATTTCTCCATATTCACTTTCATTTTATTATCCATCAACCACTGAGCAACCATTGCTAATTTATTATTTAAACGTGCAACTTCTTTCTGATAGTTTGCTCCTATAGGAACAAACCTCTTGATATCAACTATAAAAAAGAAAAATCTCAATCACAAACATAAAAACAGAGAAACAGAGAAACATGATGGCAGATAAAGGCTATATAGTGTATCCAGTCTCCCCTTCCATACCATTTACTAATCCTTACAGTCTCTTTTGTCCCTTAGACATCCTCTGTGTTTGTCCCTTGCTTTATTGAATTCAGATTTAGTTCATGCCTGTACTACCTTCATTGGGAGTATTTTCCACACATCTACCACTCTTTCTGTAAAGAAATATTTCCTCAAATTACTCATGAGTTTAGTCTCTTTTGCTATCATTTTATGACCCCTCATTGCAGAGCTTTCTTTCAGTTGAAAGAGGCTCTAATCCTATGCATTTATGTCATAAAGGTATTTAGATGTCTCCATCATACCTCCCTTATTCCAAAGTGTACATATTGAGATATTTCAGTCTATCCCCATATGCCTTATGAGTAATACCACTGACCAATTTAGCTACTGTCCTCTGCACTGACTATCCTGTTAGTTGAGGATTTTTTCCTATCTCACATGATATTTTCTTACCTTGAGTATAAATGCATAGGCCTCATGGTCTCTGTCTCTATGTAACATTCTTTCCCAATCTGATATTTTTATCAGATATATTTCTTTTTAAGTATGCTAAGCTCAGCAAGATTGCTAGTACTACAGACATGGACATTTATTGGGCAATATGCATGTTTGAAAAAGTGTACAAGTGTTCATATAAAATGATAGTTTGGAAAGTTCTCACAGAGATACAGCCTAAAAATAATAGTTTGAATGGGAAGATACCAGAGATATTGTTCTAATATGGAACAATAATAATTGCTAGTGAAAGAAGAAAATGTATGCTTCTATTTAATGAATTAGTAGAACGATACATGATATAAATCTAATTCTGCAGAAGTCTGCACAGTTGTTAATATAGAAAGGCAAACTTTATTAAATAACCTCTAGCATAAGAAGGGGCCACAATCAAATTGCATATTTGGGCTTCAAATATAACATTGCACCAAAGCAAATATAAATATAAATATATTTGTTTCTTCCCTGCTGAGGTAAAATTCAAACCATTAACTAGTATGATGTAATTTGTTTAAGTTATATTACTTGTAAACGCTTTGATTGACCGATAAGGCAGTATATAAAACTTTTAAATAAATACATACAACTTTTGTAGACAAAATATTTCAATAGCTTACCCAAAAATTGTCTATAACAGGGGGTTTTTTTGCATTGCTATTGCATTTTTATATGCTAATATTAGAAAATAAGTTATTTGTTTAATTGTCATTCTTTACCATAACAAAACCTGTAGATTCTGAAAATGTTGCCCAGTCCTACTATTTCATTAAAATATTAGAGAAATGGAGCTGCAGGTTTCCTTTTATTTTTCTCTTCTATTTTTGTGGGAAATAAAGCTATTTTCTTGGTTATATAAATTTGTCTCATCACTGGAGCATATGTCGAGCATTGCGGCATATGTACTGCATGCACATTCATAACAAGAGCAATAATGTTAGACAATTGCTTATTCAACCAGAGAGGTAGTTTAGGAAATAAGAGGATTGCATTTTCTTAAAAAAAAAAAAAAAAGACAGGATGTTCAAACACAGAATTTTAACCCTGCCTTGAGGATAAAAATAAATTGTTATCTCTCCATGTCCTGGTGTTAGGTTTTAAATAAAGGACATCTTGTTTATTACTTCTTGTTTCTTGTGCAAGAGATAATTATTTTACTAGTACAACTTTTAGCCTTGAGCACCAGCTATGTTTTCCTTACTCTTAAAGACAGCAGCTCCTACGACATCCTGAGATATGCAATAGGTAGCAAAGCCATCGAGAAAACAGTTATGTGAGTTTACACTAGATATTTGTGGCATATGAAGTTACATTTAGTAGCTTCCATTCTGAAAATCTCTCGTTCATTTCAGAGCCCTTGTATTAAAACATGTTAGGGCTTTGCATTTAATCTGGCTGTAGCATGAAAACTAGTGTGTGTTAAGTGCAAAGCCCCAACCAGTGATTGTTGGGCATCATCATCAACATGTTCCCAGAAGTTACAGCACAGATGTGTATCCTAACAAATGGCACAATTAACGCAGATACACCTAATGCCACCAATAGAGGCATTGCTAGGTATGCCCACCCTAAATTCCACATAGACCACATGTGATATGCATCCTCGTGCTAACTACAATGTGCTCTCCATCCCCACACTCTGCCCACACCATTGGCTGAGATGTTGTGAATGATTTTGAATATGTTTGGAGTTGATTTGTATCATGTGTGTGCATGTACGGGCAACCAGTGAAGGGTTGGAGTACAGGTGTGATGTGCTCATATCTAGCTGAGTTTGTGATGATCCTGGCTGCTGTATTCTGCACCAACTGGAGGGGGTGGGTGGCCTGTTTAGGGAGGCCCTCATATAGTGAATTTCTGTAGTTGAGTATGGGCATAATGATTGCCTGACATACCGTTCTGAAGTAATCCTAGTTTAGGATCGGTTTGAGCCACTGGATGAGTTTCAGCTGGTAGTATGCTTTTGCAGCAGTTTTGTTAATGTGTGAATGGAGATTTAGCTTGCTATCTAGGGTGATTCCTAGGTATCTTACTTCCCCCTTCACTTCGATTACTTTATCATGGATGCAGATTCTGGATGGCGGTTTGGAGGTCACACTTCTGGTAATGAACAATGCCTCTGTCTCATTATAGTTTACCGAAAGATTGTTGTTGGTGAGCCATGTAGTCATCTCCTTCAGGCATTTGGTTATGGAGGTCAAGTCCAGTGTTTGTATATTTATTAGGGTGTATTCCATAATGTCGTCTGCATAAATGTAGTAGACCAGAGCATCTTGTGTTGCTTGAGGATATTGCAGACAGGCCGTAGGTACAGGTTGAAGAGGATGGCAGACACTATGGACCCTTGAAATATGCCTTGTGGCGTGTTGAATCATGTTGATCTCTTTTCACCAAATTTAACCTGCTGAGGTAAAATTCAAACCATTTGATTGTGTTGTTGTGTAGCCAACTTCATATATCTGTTGCATCATTGTGGGAGACCATGTCAAAAGCAGCCAATATGTCCATAAAGATTAAGAGGAATCCTTTTTTGAAACTGTCTTTGCCCCTTATGAGGTTGTCAAATAGGGAGGTCAGCAGGGTTTCCACATTATGCTGTGGCTTGAAGCCATGTTGATTGTCATCCATTGGTGCATTCAGGTCGATGTGATCCTGTAGCTGCTTTTGGACAGATTTTTTGATATTTTTTGCAATGAATGGCAGGCTGGAGATTGGATGGTAGGATTTAGCATCTAATGGATTTAATGGTGCATTTTTAAGGACGGGTCAAATGATGGATTGCTTGAGTCGAGGTGGCATGTAGCCTTATTGGAGTGATAATTCTACTATCTTTTGGATGTGCTGGCTTAGCTGTTCCTTGGATGCCTTGATCCATGCTACTGGGCAGGGGTTTGCTGTCGAAGTTGTCATGTTCAAGGAGTACACTATTTGTTTAATCTGGAGCACTGAGGGAATAGAAAAATTTTCCCATGTATTTTGGTGTTCTGTGGTTATTATGTTGTTCTTTGTGAGGGGAAGGTTTGAGACGAGGGTCCTGTGTTTGCCAATTAAGAAGTCTGCAAACTGTTGTGGGTCTTCATGCTGTGCAGAGTCTCCAGTGATCCTCTTTACTATGCTAAAGAGTTCTCTAGGTCTGTTCACTGCCTTCATAATGGTGTTGGTGTGGTATTGTTGTTTGCATTTGTTAATTAGATCATTATATTCTATCTGCTTGGCTCTGAATTGTAGCATGTTGTCCTGTGCCTTATTTCTTCTCCATTATCTTTCAAATTTTCATAGTGCCCTCTTAGCTTCTCTGATTGTGCTCAAGTACCAGGGCATGCTGGTCCTTTTGTGGGTGCGTGGGTGGATTTGATTTGTTGCTGTGGAGGCTGTGGCAATAGTGTCATTCCAGTTTTCAATGATACTGTCCATCATGGTTAGCATAGGCATCAGCGCATGTTAACAGGGAATGTTGAAGTTAGTGTGAGCACACTTACCATCACCTCAATGTATGGCTTTAAGTGCATCTGTGTTAATTATGGTAGTGGCGTTCCCAGCCCCCTTGGCATATGTGGCGGGTGCCCCCCCCCCCATGCTTAGAATGGTGCTGTGATTCACATACCCCATAGCCGGGCCCACAGAGGCAGCATGGCAACTCACTATAAATCTGGCTTGCAGCGGTGCCTCACATTCTAGGCCTGGCCACTCTTCTCTCCCAGCCAAAGTTTTGCAATTCATAAGATTGTCTGGGAGAGAAGAGCCGCTGGGGCTGGAGCACAAGGCACTATGGTAAGCCATCTATATGGTAAGTTTGTCATGCTGCTTCTGTGGGCTCGGCGGGGGTGCACCCCCCCCCCCCGAGCCAGCATCTGGGGTGGACCGCATCCACCACACCGCCCTTGATCCACCACTGAATTTCAGTTGCTGTTTCAGCATGGGGAGGTGCATCTCCCCATGTTAACTGTGTATGGATATGTTGGGAATGCCCTTAACAGTGAGTGTGAGTCAGATGTAGCTCCCACACTAATTTTCTGCATGTAGGGGCATGTTTACTAAATGGTGCACTGCTAGCATGTGAATGGCCTGGAAAACGAACATGGAGGTGACACTTGACCCATGCTAATAAATGGAGGCATGCCTGTATGTCCCCATGTTACTAGCATGGGTATCTTCCCCCCCCCCCCACCCTTTGCCCATTGCCTTTGGTGTGATCAGTGTAGGTGCACTTAATGCTACCCATTAAGCTGGTGGTAAGTGTACTTACTCTAAGTCCGAAATCGACAAGGAGCACTAACCAATAATGCTTTTAATACTCACAATGCGAATGAGCCACCCAAGAACTTCCCATTCTCTGCACCAACCTACACTGCGCAGGTAGCATGGGAATTTTAGTGTGGCCAGATTTTCATCGCGTGGTGCACTTGGTGGACACAGAAGCCCATGCTACCAGGTAGCTTGCTTTATCAAACATGCCTCTCAAAGTACATCAAGGTATCAAACCTTAGCCCACTTTAGTAAACATATCCCTGTGTTACGTGCTAACACAACATCTGTGCTAACTTAGCACAAGCTAATTGCCACACTAACAGCTAGCACAGCTTAGTAAATGAGCCCCATACTTTGCACCTGCTATTTGTGCAGGTGGCTGAGGAATAATGCAGTGTATTGCTTTTTAAAAATCCAATTGTATGGCACAGTTTTCCTTCCCCATCGTAACCACATCCCTTAGAAATTATCTTTGTAAGCTGACTAAAAGAACTCACTTCGTGGAAGCCTGAATTGACTTGTAGCCAAGCAGAAGAGAGCAATTTGCAGACAGGACAATTTATTTCATCAGATGGGTTCCAATAGTACTGCTAACTGATCTGGTGCACATACAATAGCTGATTTATGCCCATTTATGCCCAGAGTCTTTTAACACTGTTCAGTGCGACCATTAGGCAAACTAAGCCTAGAGCACCATTAGTTCAGGAGCAGTCCACTGCCACTACTGCTGCCCTTCTCTGGGACTTCAGTACAGCAGCAGCAATGGACGCAAACAGCCCCACAGTACTTATCTTACAACTTTGGCGCTGGGCATCGGACATCAGAGGGTGGAAGCAAACAACCCCGCAGTGCCAAAGTTGTAAGGTAAGCACTGTAGGGCCGTTTGCAGCCATCGCCGCCACTACAGGTGATGGCTGCAAACCGGCGAGGGATGGCAGTGGTGGCAATGGATGATAGAGAGCAGGAGGGGCGCAGTGAATTAGGTTCGCCTAGGATGCCTCATCTCCTTGTGCTGGCCCTGTATCGGAGAAGTTAAAAAAAAATCTATTTTTCTCATCCTCATTTTCTGCATTGCCTCACTAACAACTTCTCCTTCTAAAACCTATGTCTTCCCTTTTTCTCAAATCCCTCCTCTTCTTTCATTTTCTTTTTGTTTTGTTTGTTATTGACCTCACAGGTTAAGAGTTACTCTGAAATGGAAACAGAGATCAAAGTACATTTGAATAATATCAGAACATTAATGTTCATGTGATTTCATCGGTAATCTTGAAGTATGAATCAGATCACACTAGTAATTCATGATGAGCATTTCCAAAAATGTATCCTTTTCAGATTGTTTGTAGATTGTACTAAGTCATTCTTCTTAATTCTGAAGGGAATCTGATTAATTAAAACATCATGACTGATGAAAAAAACATTTTGTTCATAAAGCACTGCTGCCATTTAAAATATGAAAATTAATGCAAGACAATTATGTTCATTCTTCTCTGCTGATAGTGCACTAGGGCAATGATTTACTAAGCTTGTTCTCAGAGGCACAGATGGGAGAAAAGTATTAGTACATCAGACCCTAGAATATACATTATTGAATTTATAACAGAGATCCTATGCGCACAGTTCAAATAGACACCTATTTTAAGCCCATTTTATAAAGACAACATAGGCCCCTATGTGCATTAAAGTGAGCTCTTATACCCAGCTCAAATACCACACAAATATCAAAAGATGTATTTATATCTACTCCAAAAAACCTGCAAATATGTGCCTATGCTCTGCATACACACACACATATATATATATATATGTGTGCGTGTGTGTGCTCAGCTTCGCCTTCATTCTGCCCAAATCTATATTCTATATAATCTATAAAAAACCTAAAAACCCATCTATTCACTCTGCACTACAATAACCTTCATATTGAAGATAATCCTAACACTGAGAAAAACACCGATCATCAGTCACTCAATGACCCTACCTAGACAAGCATAAAATCTTTCCCACACATTTCACATTGCTCACCTAGTTTAAGCTTACTCTTTGAAAGCAATTACTTGTCGCTAATGTGAATAACTGTAATATAATGTAAATATATCCCCTTACTGTTGATATACTGTTGGTAGTATTTTTTGAAATATTATCTAATTCTTCCCCAGTTCAAATGTTCCTACCTCTCCTACTATCTGCTGGTATCTACGAGTTACAATTAATAGTTGAATGTTCATTGTTCTAAATCTGTTCTATGTAAAATAATAGTACTCTATTATTAAAGTTTGTTACCTGTAAACCGCCACTGATCTCTGGAAGTGGCGGTATAGAAAAGATGTATAAATAAAAATAAATAAATAAAATAAAATATGCAGATCACATATAGCAGGAGCAAGCTTTCTGTAAGCATACTTTTTATGCACACAAAGTCACATTAATTTGTAAAAACCCTTTTCTGTATGGAACATGATCTTTATATGATGAAAAATCTTTATGAAATTATCCCATGTAGGAGCAATTGTCCAATAGCGTGCTATTACAAACTACTCTGGTGCTTTCAATAAGCATACTTAAAGCAAATTTCCAAAGAGAAACTACCAATGCTATCTTCCTTTCTCTTATTTGTATTGATTCATGATGAGCACATCAAGGAAAAATACAGGAAATTACTTTTGACAATAGGAAATAAAAAATATATATATAGTCTACCTTGTCAAAAGTCCTCAAAATGGAAAGAGACCAAGAGAAAAATGCCCAATAATGTCATAATAATCACACAAAAAATAAATATAAATCAGATAATAAGTAACAGTCACAATACGGAACTTCTCAAAACAAGCTAGTTGTCCTCAGTCCCTAAACAAAGCATGCAACATCCAGAGTATATTCAATCCAGTATATTCCTCCTATACAGAACAAACTCTGCCACTGAACCTAGTACATAGAATTTATACTACTTATGAGTCTGAAATTTAACAATACATAGGGAAGTTTTTACTAAAGGGTATTATCCATTAGCACAGGTTCTGGCTAAAGTCACGCTGGGACATGTGTTGACAACTAGCACAGGGCCATGATAGTTAACACTGCCAGATTTTGGCACTAAATGTCCATGATGCATAGGGAAGCAAGTAGGTGGGTTAGGGCAGAGAATGGGCATGGTGAGATCTCCTGTCAGCGCTCTTGTGTTAACTGCAAGGCGACCAATACGTGCAGGTCCACTTATTTCCACCTAATTTATGCCATATTAGGGCAGAGTGCACTATGTTACCTGCCAGGAACAATCCTTCAACACCTCTGCCAGGTGCTGATGTACCTAACATGCTATCGTTTTGGTGGTGTTGGAGCGTTAGGTGCAACACCTTCATGCCTGTAGTAAAAGGGCCCCATAAACAAGGACATCACAGCATAAAGGCTACACCTAGGGTGATTACTCTTGGCCTATACTTCAGGAAAGACCTACATCTCTCCTTGGAGGCCCTAAAAATATTAGGAAAATCAATATATCAGTACCCAGAAAGGACACAGAATGAATTTTATAGAAAAACTTTAATGTCCAAGCCCTGTCAGTCTCCAGTGCATACTGTATGTAACCAAAAGGGTCCCTCTATCTTTAACACCTGGCAAAGAATCTTCCAGAAGGTCAGAAACATCCAGAATCTCACCTGAAATCTGATCTTCACCTAGGTTTTCCCCCCCTCCCGCAGATGACAGGATGGCAAATAGCAAATAGAAGGCCCTGGTAATTGGAAGGATAGACTATGGGGACACTTTGAGAACATCTCTATAATATCATCTCAACATACCATCTGGCTTTCAGCAATGAATTTTTGAAAGTTCAAAAAATGCAAGTTTAATTTCTTAGAAAAGTTTTCAAAAACCTCCATTTTTTGCTACAGCCTCATCACATTCTTAATTTCTCTCAGGTTGTTGACCTTCCAGAGTTCCCATTCTGAACTTTAAATCTCCACAATGTTGCTCCATTTTGGTCACTCACTCCTGCAGCTCAAATATAGGACCCAGGACAGAATTTACTCTTTCAATGAGGGAAGTTTTCATATTAGAAATAGCCATCCATGATATGTCTATAGTCGCTACTGTATGGTTTATTGGTTGTAACTCTCATGTGCTCCAGCCCCACTGGATTACTCCCAGCCTGGCAACAGGATGCTCATTGCCTCTGATAGGGACTCTTCACATCCATATGCTAGTCAATTGTTGCCTGTCATGGTTTGTTTTAGCTGTTCTACAATGTTGTCTGCTACTACTTCTGTGCTCACCCTGCCAACCACTTCAGCATTCACACGCACTACAGAATCTTCCTGTGCAAATCCCATTGGGGTAGAGACTGTCCTTGGTAAAGGGGGTAACACGCTCTTCCAGAGTCAGCAAAGTCTCATCTTCATTTTGGGAAGATCTGTCCTCACTGAGCCCCACATTTACTCCAGCATCTGGCTCCATGATGTCTTGAAGGTTAGCAAACTGCACCATGTTCAGAAGCACCCTCCAATTATCCTGAGGGGGAAGGGGAGCTGCTGCTCAAATTTGGCCTTTAAGTTTTGCATTGTGTCAGGTAAGAGGAACAGAATGTAGAGCTTCTGAGAATGTAATTGCTTAAGATGGTCTTATCAGGTCTTTAAAAATTAGCTAGTGCAAAATATGCATACTAAAAGGGAGGACTTTTATAAAGCATTTTCCACATATGAAGCATTTTACAGGCAGAAAAATAATTCTTACAGTATTCCACACCCAAATATGCACATATACATAAGTATTGACAAGATTGCATCTATGTATATGCACATTACACATAGACATTGCAGAGGTGTAATTTGGGTGGATCTGTGATGTACACACTTATTATATAAAATACACCAGTACACATGGAGTACATACATGCATTCACACCTTTTTCAGAGTAGATTTAAATTTGCATAAGATAATTTGTTCACTACTGGGGGTCATGGTACCAGCCTATTTTATAAAGGCACATAGGTGCCTTTGTAGCCTTTTAATATAGGTATCCTGTTATGAAATTGCCACCAAAGTATCCACATGCTAGTCTTAAGAACATAAGATATGCTATATTGGGTCAGACCAAAGATCCATCAAGCCCAGTATTCTGTTTCCAACACTGGCCAATCCAGATCACAAATACCTGTCAAGTTCCCAAACAGTAGACAGATTCCATTTTGCCTATCCCAGGGCTAAGAATTGAATTTCCCAAGTCCCCTTTAATAATGCTTTATGGATTATTCTTCCAGGAACTTGTCCAAACTTCTTTTAAATCCAGGTACACTAACAGCTTTGAATATATCCTCCGGCAACATAAGAACATAGGGTGGTCCTTTTGGCATGTTCAGAATGATTTCTGCTGCTTTTCGGAGCTATTAATATGACTCTAAAGCATCCTTTGGCCCACAAGCTGAAATATGGCTTCTCTCTCAAGCTGTGCTCCCTGACTGTTAGAAGGATGTCAGTAAATCATTTATCCCCTGCTGGCAGACTATTCAATATGCAGCAGAAATCATTCTAAACGCGCTAAAAGTGCCACCCTACCTTTTTTTCTGATCTGCTTCCCTTACTGCACTCTACCTACCCCCTGCTGCATTTTCTAATGTAGTTATTTTGTTATAGCTTTCTGATGTGGCTGCTGATCTGTTATGACACACTTTGAGATCTCTAGCTGAAGAAGTGTGGAATAAATAAATGATAGTGATTCTGTTGATGATACTTTGCATATGTTATTTCTGTGCACGGTGGATGGGGACAAAATAGCATGCATCCATCTGAAAATAAAATGTTACATGATGTTTTCTTCCCATAACCTAAATACATCCACAGGAAGGCCCCTTTTTCATATGGATTAAAGTATACAGTATATACTATGGAACCCATGTATATGTTTATCTTCATTTTAGATGGGCAATTTTAAGGTAGGGCATTTTATCTCACTAAGATCTTGATGCTAAGTTTCAACTCACAGCATTCTAATGCATGTGCTAAAATTAGTTTTACTCTAGATACAGTAAATTAATGGCATGCAAATTAACTAAGCACTAAAAAATATGCACTGGAGTTAAAACTGTAAAGCCATCGGGGCCAAGATGGCGGGGCAGCACTGGTTTTCTGAGTTGGCTGCTTTATTCTGCGCTTCCCCCCGATGCCACATACATGGGGAAAGAGGAAAGTCAATCACAGGCTGACCCTTGTGAAACCGAGTTATCCCCAATGAAGGGGCAGAGACAATTCAGAAGTGCTATGCCCCCCTCAATAACGAGCTACCTGACGCTTCACTCCAAATGCTTTCTTGAATTTAGATAAGCCCTTGTCTCTGCCTCTTCCACTGGGAGGCGTTTATGCATCCGCCACCCTTTCTGTAAAGAAATGTTTCCTTTGATTACTCCAGACCAGGGGTGTAGTTACTAGGGGAAGAGGAAGGGGCCCAGGCCCCTTTATGTTTGATTGAAGCTCCCCCCCCAACAAAAATTCTTAGGATAGTCTTTACAAGTATTACTTACAGCGTAGCCACACTGGTGGTGCTGTGCACATGTGCAGTAGCGGCTGTACGGTGCTCTGCTCTGCTCATCATCGCTGGGAACTAAGTCTGATTGTTGTTTACGCTGCCTGCTGCTCTGTGGTTGCACCATTGCAAGCATGATTGAGTGCCTTATTGGACTCCTTCCCCCTCCCCATTTCTGACACTGATGTATAAGGCCAAGCTAATTTGAAACGTTCACTATTTGCAGACTTCCCGCCGGTAGGCTGAGTAAGCTGTTAGCCGTTGATTGCTCACTACTGCCGATCCCTCTGTCTTGAAAAAGTGAAACAAGCTATGTTCCATATTCATACTTCCTCACCGTGATTGCAGTGGGGAAATCTGAACGAAAGTGAAATGCCATGTTTTTCAGTCTCTCAACACATAGTGGCCAGCAGTAGCAAGCATCCAATAACTAACAGCTTACTCAGGTTTGTGGTGGGAAATCTGCAGTGAAAGATCCAAATGCTACGTTACTGCCAATTTCAGGAGACTAGGAGAAATGGTTTATCATGAGAGACTGGGGGAAGCAAGATCATTAAGATGACAGAGCATGAGGGGAGCAAAGGGTCATGATGAGAGAGAGAGACTGTGAGGGGTGCAGGGGGTCATGGTGAGAGAAAGAGAGGGGCCTGACTTCTCTCTCTCATTCTCCACACACATCCAACTGATATCTAAAACCTGCCATTTCTTCCTCTACAACATCAACAAAATTTGTCCATTCATTTCTGAACACGCTACTAAAACACCTATCCATTCCTAGGTCACCTCCCTTCTAGACTATTGTAACTTATTCCTTGTTGGTCTCCCTCTGAATCTTCTCTCTCCCTTTCCATCTGTTCAACACTTTGCTGCACGGCTAATCTTACTCCAGCCTCTTCATGCTCATATTACCCCTCTTCTCAAGTCACTTCATTGGCTCCCTATCTATTTCTGCATCCAGTTCAAACTTCTCCAGCCGACATATAAATGCATTCACTCTGCAGCTCCGCACTACCTCTCCTCTCTTACCTCTCCCTGCACCCCTCCTCGGGAACTCCACTCCACTAGCAAATCACTTTTATGTGTGCCCTTCTCTTCTACTGCTAACTCCAGACTTCACTCCTTTCACCTTGCTGCCCCTTACATCAGGCTTCTTCTCGGACCCTTTTCAAATCCAGGCTGCCACTTTCGGATCTTGACTCACCTAATCTCCTTTGTGTTTCCTTACTATTCCCCCTAGATGTATCCCATATCTACAACTGTGTTGTCTGTCTTAGCTACATTGTAAGCTCTGATGAGCAGCAACTGTCTTTTACATGTGTCTGTGCAGCGTTGTGTACATTTTGTAGCGCTATACAAATGTTCAGTAGTAGTAGTGGTAGAGAGAGTGTGAATGGTGCAGAGGTCATGAGAGAGAGAGTGAGGGGAGTAGGGGGTCTTGAGAGAGAATGTGAGGGAGGGAGTCATGATGACAGAGAATGTGATGGAAGTGGGGGCTCATGAGAGACAGTGTGAGGGAAGCAGGGGGATCATTATGATGAGAGAGTGAGGGAAGCAGGGGGTGATTATGATGATGAGAGGGAGAGAGTGGTGGAAGCAGGGGGTCTTTATGATGAGAGAGAGCAGGGTAAGCAGGGCTCATGATGAGAGATAGAGAGGAGAGTGGGGGGAAGAAGGGGGTCATGATGTTGAGCTTTTTTTTTTTGCTTCCCATATCACCAAGCTAATGTGATGTGAGAAGCAAAAAAGGAAGTTGCCTTTGGTGCAGCTATCAAGGGTCACTGCGGGTGGTGAGAGTGGGATCAAGAGTGGGGCCACTGCCTTCTGTTGGCACTCTTCAGTAGCACCCGAAGGCCCTGATTTTATTAAGCTTTCTTTTCCCATAGGAAATGGAAGACAGTCTTAGTAAATCAGACCCTAGAAAGGAACTGTGATACACCTTTTATTGTGTATGTGTTTAGGGGGGGGGGGGGGGAAGAGGGCTGACAGCGCACACTGTGACCAAGGTCTTTGAAGTTAAGGGGACTGGAGGAGAGTGCATGGGTCAAGTGGACAGAGCTGCGATATTACTCAGTTCCAGGAGGAAGATTTAACAATAGTCCTGGATTTCTAATAACCTTATCCTGATGTATTAGGGTCCTGAAGCACTGATTTCAATGAGTAGAATCTGGGACTACAAATCCACATTTTTTGTGGATGTAAGTTCAAAACCAGGCCAAGCCAACAATTTCCCCTCCTGGAAGACAGTAACTTGTGCAGTTCTGAGTGAGATGGCTGAATTTCCATCATTTTTGTGGGGACATGTTGAGGCTACAGAGCCCTATGCATTATTCTTGTGGGGTTGTGCTGTGTATCATAATAGTCCCTGCTCCCCCACAAGAACGATGACTGGGGCTTGCCTTAGCATAGAAGGAAATGCATTTCCGTTTCTAGTTCTCATATTTTGCACTGCATACAGAATGGTTTCTTGAGATTTAATTTTGGTTCTGGTCTGCACATCTAGAATATGTGATTAACTATGTTCTGTATTTGGTGAAAGTCTGCCTATGTTCTAGGATTAACTGAAGTGCGCAGTGGCATAGGTTACAATGAGGGGCCCCCAAGAAAAATTTTGTTGAGGGCCCCCCCATTGTCGTGGCGGTGGTGATGGCACCCTCCCCTTTATTGTACAGGCCCTGACCTCCCTTGCGGTGGCGTCGGCAGCGGCAGCAAACTTACTTCATTGTGTTTGACATGCTGCTCTGCTATTATAAGCTTGCTGCGGAGTCTGCTGGGCCAAAGTCTTGTGGTATGGCTGTTATTGCGAGACTATGACCTGGTGAGAAACAGCCACCAGGCCTGCAATAACTTACAAGAGCAGCTCATGGGTGTTCTTCAGGGTGCACTCATCCCCCTTTTTCCCCAGCATGAACAGTTTTCTTTTCTGCTCATTCTTTTGTGTGAGGTCCGTGTTTTTTCTTTCTCTGTTTTTGGAAATCTGCATCACTGATATCGTTCAGATTTTTATAAAGTACAGGAAGGAAGTGCATTTCTATTTCCTCGTTCTTTGGGATGCCGTCTGGTTCCTTGGGGTTTCCACTTTAGTGTTTGTCTGCATATTTCTATTTTTAATTTGTATTTCCTTATTCTGTGTTTGGTGAAGGTGTATTAGTCAGCTAGTTTGTAGTTTGTGGGGATCTACTGCATTTCAGCTTATGTTTTCCCAGTAGAAAGCATATTAGTGTTACAAAGCCTGGTTTAATATCTGTATTCCTACCTCTTGCTAGGTAGAGTTGTTGCTAGTAGAATCCTGGATGTTAGTATTGTTTTGGAATGGCAGGCTTACCTCACAGGTGCTGAGTGGGTATATTTTAGAGGTGTATGTAACTTCAAGGTGAGGATTTTGGCATTGTATTGAAATGGCATCAAAATTTGAATATTGCTTTTTGTATCATTTGTGGTAATTCGAAACATCCAAGCAGAACACAATGACATGAAAACAAAATGTGCCTTGCTGGGTCAGATAAAAAGTCTATTGAGCCCAACCTAGAGAGATTGGTGTGTTATAAATAGACATTTTTCAGTTTATTTTTAATTTATTTTCTAAATTATAATGTGTAAATTGTGAGTGATGTTTCCTAGATATTAGCATGTGCTATCTCTTGCAGTACCCATGTTATTCCATGGGCACTGTGACAAACAGCATGCAGTACTATATATATTTATATATTCAGCAATTGATTTAATATTTCAGACTGTTTACCTTAAAATCTGTCAGCAGGTGCATTCTTAAGGCATTAGCATATAAGCAACATGGCTCAAACCTGTGTATGCCTAGTACCCACCGTATTATCTCTGGGTCCCCCAAAAAACTCTGGTCTGGCTACCCCACTGCTCCAGACTCTATCCCCTTTCACCTTCATCCTATGGCCCTTCATTCCAGAGCATCATATGCCTTGTTGCTGTTGTTGTTGTTGTTAAGTGCCATCAAGTCAGTGTCGACTCACGGTAACCCTCTGGATAGTAGACCTAAACTATGTTTGATCATCAGTTTGTATATAGTTACCCTGTTTGAAACCTGTACATAACCCCCTGTTATATTGTAAGTTCAGTGCAGGACTCCTGCACTGCACAAATATGTTACATGTAAACCGCACAGGTAGTAAAGAGCACGGTATATAAGAAAAGTTAAATAAATAAATAAATCAGGTAGATCACTGTTGATCGAGTGGCACCCATAGCTGCTGTTATTGTATCTATCCATCTCATTCCTAACTTCCTTTTTAACGTTGACCTTCCACCTTGTCAAGCATTATGTCTTTCTCTAACGATCTCTCTCTTCTCATGATGTGTCCAAGTATGAAAGTTGAAGTCTTGTCACCTGAGCTTCTAAGGAAAACTTAGGTTTGATCTCCTCTACTACTGATTGGTTTGTTGTCCAGGCAATCCATGATATACACAGTATTTGTTGTCAGCACCATAATTTAAAGGCATCAATTTTCTTCCTGTCTATCTTTTTCACTGTCCAACTTTCACATCCATATGATGTTATTGAAAATACCATGGCTTGGACAAGTCAAATCATTGCTTGGAGTGAGATATCTCTGCGCTTGAGAATCTTGTCTAGGTCCTTCATAACCATCCTGCCAAGAGCAGCGCATAGTTGGATTTCTTGACTGTTTGCCCTTTTGTTATCGATTGTTGATCCAAGTAGGTTAAAATTGCCAACTATTGGGCAAGTCACTTAAACCTCCATTGTCTAAGAAAATCCAAGTTATCAATGCCTCTGTTTAATGTACATTACCAGTTTAAATTACAATTTAAACCACTTTGACTGAAATGATAAAGCGGTATGAAAAATATCTGTTAAATAAATAAATAAATACATAAAATATTGGTCTACATATTTTGATAAACGTATTGATTTTGCCAGCTGTCAGATCTTTTTCTTCTTAATGTTAACCTGCAGGCCCATTTTAAGACTATGTTCCTTGATCTTGAGAAGCAACTGTTTCAGATCATTTTTGCTGTCAGAGAAGGTTGTTGATGGGTCTTCCATCAATCTTCACACCTCAGCTGTATTCATACAGTCTTGCTTCTCTGATGATTTGTTCTGCATATAAATTACTGAGGTAGGTGGAAAGAATGCTGCCTTGTCATATGCCTTGGCTGATTTTAAACCATTCTGTTAATCCCAGTCTCATCTGAACAATTGCTTCTTGATCAATGCAATAGTTGTGCAAGAGAACTATCAGGTGTTCTGGTATACCCATGCTTCTTAATGTGGTCCAGAGTTTCTCATGGTTTACACAGTCAAATGACTTGCTATAGTCAATAAAACACATATGGATATCCTTTTGGTATTCTTTTGTCTTTTCAAGGTTCCATCTCATATCCTCAATGATGTCTCGCGTTCCTCTCCCTTTCCTGAACCCTTCTTGCACTTCAGGCAGTTCTAGTTCCAGGTATGGTTGTAGTCCCTGCTGAATTATCTTGAATAGAATCTTGCTGTCATGTGGGATCAGAACAATTGTGCGATAATTTCCACAGTTAGTCAGATCACCATTCTTCAGTATTGGTATAAACACAGATCTTTTACAGTCAGTTGGCCATGATGTTGTCTTCCAAATTTTCTAGCAGAGCCTTGTAAGTATAGTAACAGCTTCATCCAATTGCTGTAATACTTCAATGGGAATGCCATCCATGCCCGGTGCTTTGTTCTTTGAAAAGGCTTTCAATGCTGCTTCGACTTCTTTCATCACCAATGATTTCTGATCATAAAGTACAGGTTGAAATAGCTGTTGATCCATTTGATCTTTATAGTATAATGACTCTGTATATTCTTTCCACCTTTTTTTGATCTTCTCAGCATCATTCAACATGGATGTTTGAGCATCTTGTAGCATTCCAATTTGTGGCTGGAATTTTTTTCTTTAACTCTTGTAGCTTTAGGAAAGTCAATTTTGTTCTTCCATTAATAGTTTCTGATTTTATTTCCTTGAATGCATCATTGTAGTACTTCTCCTTGTCTGGTCTTGCTGCATGTTGGAAATCTATTGAGTTCTGCGATTGCCTCTCTTTCTTTTCTGGCTTTATCGTCTTTGCATTTCTGGGCAATTTTCAGAGTTTCTTCAGTCATTCGTTTTGGCTATTTTTGCTTTTTCACCTTTTATAGACACTTCTTACTTTCTTCCAACATAACCTTCTTGATGTCATCCCATAATTAGTAAATTAGTAAAATAGTAAATGACGGCAGATAAAGACCAGTATGGTCCATCTAGGCTGCCCAGTAAGATGGCAAGAGTAGGTGCGCCTGCTGCTCCGTGCAGGCCACCCCTCCCCATGTCTTTGTTTAAGGGGTGAACCTACCGCTCCGTGTAGGACACCCCTGTATGTTGAGAAATTAGTTAGTTAAGTTTATTTAGATTTTATCCTGTTGCTGTAAAGGGATCCACTGTGTCTGTCCCGTGCCATTTTGAATTCTGTCACTGTATTTGCCCCAACACTTCCATCAGGAGGGCATTCCAAGCATCCACCACCCTTTCACTGAAAAAGTATTTCCTGACATTGCCTTTTAATTTACCCCCTTGCAGCTTCATGTTATGGTCTCTAGTTTTACAGCTTCCCCATTTTTGGAAGAGGTTTGTTTGCTCATTATTTCTCTTTAAGTATTTAAAGGTCTGAATCATATCTCCCCTTTCCCTCCTCTCCTCCAGAGTTTACATATTTAGGTCTTCAAGTCTCTTGTCATAAGACTTCTGACACAGGCTCCAAATCATTTTAGTCGCCTTCCTCTGAACAGTTTCCAGTCTTTTTATATCCTTTGCAAGATATGGTCTCCAAAACTGAACACAGTATTCCAAGTGAGGCCTCACCATTGACTTATACAGTGGCATTAGTACCTCTTCCTTTCTGCTGGTAATTCCTCTTTGTATGCAACCCAACATCTTCCTGGCTTTTGCCACTGCCTTGTTGCACTGATTTGCCACCTTGAGATCCGCAGAAATAATCTCACCAAGGTCCTTCTCCTGGTTCGTGCACACCAACCTCTCGCCCCCTATCGCATACATTTCCCCTGGATTTCGGCTTCCCAAGTGCATGACACTGCACTTCTTCGCATTGAATCTTAACTGCCAAGCATTAGACCATTCTTCCAGCTTTTGTAGATCTTACCTCATGTTATACACTCCCTCAGGGGAGTCCACGCTATTGCAAATTTTTGTTTCATCTGCAAAAAGACAGACTTTTCCATGCAGTCTTTCAGCAATATCACTCACATATAAATTGAACAGTGCTGGGCCCAGGACCGAACCCTGGGGCACCCGCTAATCACCCTCCTTTCATCCAAATGAGCTCCATTTACCATCACCTTCTGTCGTCTGTCAGTCAACCAATTTCTGATCCAGTTCACCACCGTGGGACCCATCCCCAAACTACTGAGTTTATTGATAAGCTTCCTATGAGGAACAGTATCAAAGGCTTTGCTGAAATCCAGGTAGATGACATCCATCGCATGCCTTTGATCTAGTTCTCTGGTCACCCAGTCAAAGAACTCAATCTGATTTGTTTGGCAAGATCATCCTTTGGTAAAACCATGTTGCCTCAGATCATGCAACCTGTTGGTTTTGAGAAATTCCACTATTCGCTCTTTCAGAAGAGCCTCCATTACTTTTCCCGCCACCGAGGTAAGGCTCACGGGCCTTTAGTTTGTCACTTCTTCCCTGTCACCACTTTTGTGAAGAGGTACCACATCCGCCCTTCTCCAGTCATGAGGAACTACTCCTGTTTCCAAGGATCTGTTGAAAACATCCTTTAACGGCCCTGCAAGAAACTCTCTGAGCTCTCTCAGTATCCTGGGATGTATCCCATCCGGTCCCATGGCCTTGTCCATTTTCAGTTTTGCAAGTTGTTCTAACACATCATCTTTTGTGAATGGTGTTGTATCTACTTCATTCCCATTTTTATATTTGGGAGTCACAGATGGTCCTTCTCCAGGATTTTCTTCAGTAAAAACAGAGCAGAAGTAGTTGTTTAGAAGTTTTGCTTTTTCATTGTCACTTTCCACAAATCCGTTCCCAGCACTTCTGAGTCCCGCAATTCCATCTCTGATTTTCCTCCTCTCCCGAATATACCTGAAGAAAGTTTTGTCGCTTCTGCTTTTTGATTTTGCTTTCCTTATTTCACTTTTTGTCTCTTTTAGTTTGATCCTATATTCCTTACTGTGTTCCTCTGTTTGCAAGCTTTTGAATTTTGTGAAAGCTGTGTTTTTTCCCTTTATTTGAGCAGCCACTTCTTTGGAGAACCAAATAGGTTTCCTTCTCCTCTTGTTTTTATTTACTAACCTTACATATTTATTTGTTGCCACCTTTAGTTTAGCCCATTGCAATTCCACTACCCTTATCCCCTCCCACCCTGCCAACTCCTCCTTCAGGTACTTGGCCATTTTACTGAAGTCAGTGTTTTTGAAGTTTAGGACTTTGAGCTTGCTATGATTGGACTGCACCTTGGCTTTTATCTCAAACCACACCATGTGATGATTGCTGCTGCTCACAGGGGCACCCACCCAGACATTTGACATGCTATCACCATTGGTGAGCACTAAATCCAGCATTGAGCTTTCCCTGGTTGGTTCCATCACCATTTGTTTAAGTGACACATCTTGGAAAGCATCCACAATTGTTTTGCTTCTTGCCAGATTCGCAGAAGGAGTACTCCAATCCATATCGGGTAGATTAAAGTCACCCAATATGATCACTTCCCCCTTTGTGGCTATCTTGGCAATAATCAATTCATTATCTATTTCTTCGATTTGAGTCAGAGGTCTGTAGACTACAGAAGTATGGATGACAGTTCCATCTCCTCTTTCCAACACAATCCAGAGCGCTTCTTCTTTTCCCCATGCCCCCTGCATTGCAGTAGCTTTAATATTGTTTTTTACATATAAGGCTACTCCTCCTCCTTTTCCTCTTTCTCTTTCTCTTCTGAATAGATTATAGCCAGCTATGGCTATATCCCATTCATGTGATTTTTTAAACCATGTTTCTGTAATGGCCACAATGTCCAAGTCCATTTCCACCATTAGGGCTTCCAGGTCAGGAACTTTGTTGACTAAGCTTCGAGCATTTGTGCTCATTGCTTTCCAACATTTAAGTGGCTTGCATGTATTTTGCATTGATTTTGTTCTGGCCACTTCTTCCTACTTGTCATTGATGTGTGGTTTAAAAGTATAGCTGTTTCTGATGTTGTTCTGCATTTGCCGGGAGTGACATCCTGAACTAGTCCTTCTCCATCTATCACCCTCTTTTTCTAGTTTAAATGCATATCCACATACTGCCAGAATTTTTCACTTAGGATTCTTTTCCCTGCGACCGAGAGATGTAGTCCACCAGCACAGTGTAGTCTCTTGTTGGTCCATCTGTTTCCTCTGTCGCCAATAAAACTGAATCCTTCTCGTTCACACCAGGTCTGGAGCCATATATTAAAGTTGTTCATGGTAAGGGGGCAGAAAGGCTGCAATGCATAAAGCTGTTTATGTGATGCAGCCTTTCTGCCCCCTTACCATGAACAGGTAGAACTTCTGAGAATGCTACAGTGTTAACAATGGGCTTGAGGTTCTCTCCCAGAGTCTGGAAGTCCCTTTGACCTGCAGAGGCACTGTTTCTAGCCAGGTCATTTGTACCCAGGTGGATGACAACATCAATTTTGGAGTGCTCACTTTCTGTGCTAAGTACATCAACAATTTGGTTTGTATTCCTTCTGGCTGAAGAGCCTGGGAGGTATTTGACTATCTTGTCTCCTTTGAACTGTCTTCCTAAGTTGGTGCCTCTGATGATGGAATCTCCAAGTAGTAGTGTTTTTCTGTTTGGTGAGTTTTTCTTCATATTTGGTGCTTTAGCAGGAGATTGGGCATTGACTGACTCATTTAAGGGTCCTTAAGTTTCCATGGGTTGGTGATCCTCATTAACCACAGCAGAGAAGGCATTATGCAGGGATATCTCTTGATGTATAGGATGTCTCTGTGTTACAGGTCGCAATCTACCCGAGCCCACTGTGATCCATTTGTTCCCGGGATGTTTGATTCCTTGTGGGAGCAGTGGTGGACTTTGTTCTGTTTCCATCCTAGAAGAGGTGTGTTTCATTGCAGCTAGTTCTTTTTGCATGGCAGCTAGCTTGAGGCACATAAGACAATCTCTTAGGTTCGAAATGATTTGTCTCAGAATGAAAGCACCACAGCTATTGCACTGAATACACAACATGCTGATTAAGCAGTCCTAGAAGGAGAAGAAGAAGAAAAGGTGGGCTTAAAATCAAATTAAAAAAGATAGATGGCAACGTATGTAACCACTATATAAGCAATGCAACACTGGGGTGGGTGGGGTGAGGGGTAGGGTCAGCGGGAACCTAAATGTCCCTGGCCAGTAGGCCTAACATGAACAGTGGTCACACTCAGATATCTGATTTAAGGGCTACACAAGGAATATAGGCAGTCAGAATATTCCCAAAAAGTATTGTATAACCAGCAGTTAAATTCTATATTAGCAACAGGCAAAGATAGAAAGCTGAAAGCTTAGCTGTGTGCAGGCTGTGGAAGCTGTGAAGACTGGAATGGACCAGGTACGTGTGGCAGTCTGTAAGATAATCTAATTAGCCCCTCTCTGGGAGCAGGCTTGCAACAGAAACTTCAAACAATGGAAGCAGAAATAGTCAAACTGAACTTTTTCTTTCTTTGTATCTGCCTACTGTACAAAGGTCCCTGTAACTTTAACTGATACCTTTGCTTCTAAAGTCAGTGTGAAACACAGGTAAAAGACCAGGTCCCTGCAATTTAAATGTTTCTATTCCAAGTAGCTTTATATGTCTAGTGTCCCTGGCCAGTAGACCTTACATGAACAGTGGGCACATTCACATATCTGATTTAAGGGCTACACAAGGAATGTAGGCAGTAAGAATATTCCCAAAAAGTAATGCATAACCAACAGTTAAATTCTATATTAGCAACAGGCAAAGATAGAAAGCTGAAAGCTTAGCTGTGTGCAGGCTGTGGAAGCTGTGAAGACTGGAATGGACCAGGTACGTGTGGCAGTCTGTAAGATAATCTAATTAGCCCCTCTCTGGGAGCAGGCTTGCAACAGAAACTTCAAACAATGGAAGCAGAAATAGTCAAACTGAACTTTTTCTTTCTTTGTATCTGCCTACTGTACAAAGGTCCCTGTAACTTTAACTGATACCTTTGCTTCTAAAGTCAGTGTGAAACACAGGTAAAAGACCAGGTCCCTGCAATTTAAGTGTTTCTATTCCAAGTAGCTTTATATGTCTAGTGTCCCTGGCCAGTAGACCTTACATGAACAGTGGGCACATTCACATATCTGATTTAAGGGCTACACAAGGAATGTAGGCAGTAAGAATATTCCCAAAAAGTAATGTATAACCAACAGTTAAATTCTATATTAGCAACAGGCAAAGATAGAAAGCTGAAAGCTTAGCTGTGTGCAGGCTGTGGAAGCTGTGAAGACTGGAATGGACCAGGTACATGTCTCAGGCTGTAAGATAACACAGATACACTACCAAAAAACTGCCTCCAGTTTTGCAACTGATTCCTATAGATTTTGGGGTGCTGAATCCAGGAAAAATAGCCAAAATGTTCCATCACGTCACGTTTTCTTGCAAAATTAGATTTCTTACCCATATAAGGAATGTTCACATAATTTCTTTTTAGCCGACTGCAGTTTATTTTCTTGGCCCAAAATAGAGGTTGTAATGGTCAACTAACTAGAAACACTCCCTCATGATATTTTAGAGTGTTTTGTATTCATTTTATACATTAACAGGACAATTGGGAGGCGGGGGGCTAAATCCAGTACTCGCGCTGGCGCATGTTCTTTCCTGTTCGCCTCACCTCGTTCGCTCGCTCAAACACGGTGGTTGCGACATGAACGTTCCTGTCAAATTTCAGTTTCTTGCAAGTTCATTATTATCTTTTGTTTGCTCAGTCGTAATCCAGCTTTATTCCGAAGTGGTTCACTACAGTTGTAGATTGCAGTGCTGTGTATTTGTGATGGCTCACAGAGCCAGAGGTTGCGTCAACTCTCCGGACAGTTTTTGTTTTATTTGTGGGGAATATACCGTGAAAAAGCGACAGAGGAACATTTCTGCATTTATTAAAAAAGTATATTTCGCCTATTTCGGTTTGAAGTTAGGCGATCAAGACAAACCGTGGGCTCCTCACAAAGTGTGCAAGACATGTGAGGAAGATCTACGCTTATGGATGAAAGGTAAAAAACAAGCATTTCGTTTCGGAATACCTATGATGTGGCGTGAACAAAGAGACCACAGCAGTGACTGCTATTTTTGCTCTTGCATTGTGAAGGGATACAACTTCAAAAATAAGAACGTAATAAGTTACCCCAACCTTCCCTCAGCAATTAGGCCTATGCCTCATAGCAACGAAGTACCTGTGCCTGAACCACCAAAATCTTTGGATCATATTTGTGTGGACGGTTCTGATCATGATGAGACTCATCAGATGGCTTTTCCCGATGAGTCCAGTACTTCTGAGTTTGAAACTGAACCAGATCCGAAACCTGAACTTTTCTCTCAAGCTGAATTGAATGATTTAGTCCGGGATTTAGGACTCCCAAAAGATGCTGCCCAACTGCTAGGTTCTCGGCTTAAACAGAAAAATCTATTGTCACCAGAAACAACTTTTTATTGGTACCTCAACCGCGAGACACAATTTTTGAAGTATTTCAGCAAAGAGGAAGATTTGGTATTTTGCAACGATATATACGGAGTGATGGAAAAGTTTAAACTCAAGTATGATCCTGCTGAATGGCGGCTGTTCATTGATTCGTCAAAAGACAGCATAAAAGGTGTTCTTCTTCATAATGGCAACACATTCGCTTCAGTTCCTATTGCTCACTCTGTTATTCTCCAAGAAAAATACGAGAATTTGGCCCTGATTCTTCAGAAGATTCGTTATGATGAGCATAAGTGGATGATTTGTGGAGACTTTAAAATTCTATCCATGCTATTAGGGCAGCAATCCGGTTTCACCAAATATCCCTGCTTCCTTTGCTTGTGGGATAGCCAGGCCCGCGACCTACACTGGGGGAAAAAAGACTGGCCAATTCAGGAGTATTTGAGACCCGGTGAGAAAAATGTTCTTCATGAGAGCTTGGTACCTCGTGATAAAATTCTATTACCACCTCTCCACATTAAGTTGGGTCTCATTAAGCAATTCATCAAGTCCCTTCCAAAAGATGGTGAGTGCTTTCGGTACCTTTGCTCAAAGTTCCCCCGACTTTCTGAAGCAAAGCTAAAGGAAGGAGTGTTTGTTGGCCCTGATATAAGGAAACTCATTTCAGATGGAGCATTCGCTGAAACGATGTCTGAGAAGGAAAATGAAGCCTGGGATTCCTTCAAGGATGTTGTTCTCAAATTCTTGGGGAACAGGCGGGATGAGAACTATAAGGATATTGTTGCCAGGATGCTCAATGCCTTCAAAGAACAAGGCTGTAACATGAGCCTGAAAGTCCATTTCTTGCACTCCCATGTGAACTACTTTCCCGAAAACTTGGGGGCGTACAGTGAAGAACAAGGTGAAAGGTTTCACCAGGACATCAAGGACGCAGAGAGAAGGTACCAAGGAAGATGGAACACCACTATGATGGCTGATTTCTGCTGGTTGCTGCTGCGGGAAACCCCAGATGAAAAATACGCCAAGCAGCGCACCAAGAGAAGCATTCGGGGGAAGAAGAAACGGGCCCACCAGGAGATTGATTGACCCAAGAATGACTTTAAAATCTAAACTGTGTTGACAAATATCGTGTTTTTACTAAACTTTGAAATAAAAATTTGCTAGTTATTACCACAGTGTCGGATCTCATTTATTAGAATTTTATTTTCACACCATCGGGTGTTTGTCTTCATGTATTGCAATGGTGCGGTTTGCGTTTTCTATTCTTACATACATACCTGTACAACATTTTTTGCACATTTCTTTGCTTTGCTTTGTGTCTAACCTCGCTCTTATATGCTCAATGTTTGTGCACATGTATGTGGCTGTTTTAAGTGCAGACAATTTTGCTACTATCACAGTGTGTTTTTTGACATTACTCTATTCTTATGTGCTGCCTTGTTACAATTTTCTTTATTCTTATTTGAATAACTACTAAACAATTAGTATAAAGAATTCATCCAAGAAACTTTTATCTCGATCGCACTCAATCTGAAACGTTCACCTCAAACTGCTAACCCAATGTAGCAAAAAATCTGTACGTGATGGAGCAAATTGGTTACCAGATTTGGATTCAGCGCACCAAAAAACGTAAAAATCAATCGAAACATTAGAGGCAGTTTAAAAATTTTTTTTTTAGTGTACCTGTGTAATCTAATTAGCCCCTCCCTGGGTGCAGGCTTGCAACAGAAAATTCAAACAATGGAAGCAGAAATAGTCAAACTGAACTTTTTCTTTCTTTGTATCTGCCTACTGTGCAACTGGAACTCTAATTTGTATCTAAGGCTGCAAATTGATTTTGCAGGCAGTCTTTAAATTCAGGTGGTATATTCTCAAGGTCATATTTTGCTACATAAATGAGTGGCTTGTTCTTTTTCATCTTTAGTTTGAGTTTGCATACTAGTGGTTGGTGTTCTGGACCACAGTCAGCTCCAGGTTTTGTTTTTGTTGATGTTATCGAGCTTTTCCATCATTGTTTTCCATAGATGTAGTCAATTTGATTTTTCTAAAATCTACTGGTTGAAGGCCACATGTACAGTCAGTGTTTGTGTTGCTGGAAGAAGGTTTTTGAGATGAATAGATCATTGGTCTTGCATAATTCTATCAGAATTTCTCCAGCTTCATTTCTGTTGCCAAGTTCATATTTTCCAACCACTTTGCCTTCTTCTTTTTTGCCAACCTTTGGATTCCAGTCACACATGGCTATTAGGATATCCTGTTTGCATGTTCTATCAATTTCAGCTTGTGCTTGTTCATAGAACTCATCAACATCTTCCTCTTCTGCAGCTGTTGTTGGGGAATATACCTGAATTATAGTTGTGTTGATGTGCTTTCCTCATAGGCAAATACAAATTAAGCGTTTGCTGACTGCACTGTGTTTCATTACAGTTCTTGTGAGTTTCTTCTTAAATATAAATGCAACACCATTTATTTTTTGTCTTTCATTTCCAGCATAGTAGACCATGTGATCATCAGATGCTAAGTGCCCAATGCCAGTCCATTTTAGTTCATTGACATCCACCAGATCGAGTTGTACATATTCCATTTCATTCTTGACCACTTACAACTTCCTTTGGTTATCTTTATCTTTATTGAATTTTTGATGTACCTCTCAGGCAAAGCATCAGAGAGGTGTACATAAAATAAAGTCAGTTATAGGAGAAAAAGGAAAGAAAAACACCATTGTCAACAGGAAAGCAGACGAGACTAGTGAGTAATAAGAGAATACAGGTAAAAAGAGGAAAGTACAGACTGAAGTGAGTGGGCAGGGGTCGGGAAGGAGACTAGGTGATAATAGGTGGGAGATCGAAAGCTGTGTGAAAAAGTTGGCTTTGAATTTTACAAAGGAAGGTTCTGATCGGAGAAAGACAGGTAACGAGTTCCAAAGGGCAGGACCCAGAAAAAAGATAGCAGAGTGATGGGTGAGTTCGAGGTGGGCATGGAATGGGGAGGGAAAAACCATTTGTTAGAGCGAATAGACCAAAGGAGACAATGCAAAGTGTGATATTGCAGAAGATTTGTGAAATATTGTGGAGTGCCAGTGTGGAGTGCTCTGTGAACAAGGATAAGTATCTTGTAATCATTGCGGTGTTTAAGTGGCAGCCAATGCAGTTGGATAAGCAGGGGGGGTATGTAATCTGAACAGGTGGGGTGTGTAAGAATTTGAGCTACCTTGTTTAGGAGAAATTGGAGGCACTAGAGTTGAAAGAGGAGAAGACCAGCCAGGGTACCACTGCAGTAATCAAAATGAGAAGTGACTAGGGACAACGTGACGGTTGTGAGTGAGGGGAGGAAGAGGAATGGGCGCACCACACAAATCTTCCAAAGGGAAGCAAAGGAATGACAGACAAGAATGGAGATATGCTCCTGAAAAGAGAGAGAAGAATCCAGAGTTACATCAAGGTTTAGAATTGAGGTGGTGAGGGGAATAGTAAGATTAGAAAATAAGGGAGCCAGTTTGGGGGAAGTGGACCTGAAAGTGAACCAAATGGCAGTGGATTTAGCAGTGTTAAGATGGAGGAAGTTTGTCGATAGCCAAGAGGATGCTTGGAGTAGACAGGAGTTTAAAGGGTGCGAGGTCAGGTGTTGTGGGATTGGTGTGCTGAAGTAAAATAATGTCATCAGCATAAAAGTAAGCTGATAGGGCAGATTGTTGAATGATGAGCACAAGAGGGGTTAGAAAGATATTAAACAGAAGGGGGCTAGGACCTAACCCTGTTAGACACCACAGGAAAACAGGGTAGGTGGGGAGGTCGCGGAGCCAGTTTATATAGAGAAAGAGCATGCAGAGAGAAAGGACAAAAACCAAGAGAGAACACTGCCCTAAGACCGAAGTCATGGAGAGAAGAGTGGGATGATCAACCAGATCAAAAGTGGCAGAAAGATCCAAGGAGACAGCCAAAGTGATGTCACCATGCTCTTGAATGGTGTGGAGCTCATTTAGAAGGGAGAGAATAGGTTTGGTACAATGACCTGGCCTAAAACTGGATTGACGGGGATGGAGAGCATGGGTGGAGTCAACGTGTATGGACAGTTGTGCGAAAGCAAGTTTCTCTAATACCTTGGAGAGAAAAGGGTGGTTGGAGACAGGATGCCAGTGAGCCAGGACTGTGGGGTTCAGAGCAGGTTTCTTAAGAATGGGTTTGACCAGGGCATGCTTCCATAGGGAGGGAAAGTGCCAGAAGAGAGACTAGACTTGAACATGCAGAGGATATATGAAAGAAGGGCAAGGGAGGACTTAGTGAGTCAGTGGGAGGGGATGGGATCTAGGGATCAAGTGATCTTGTGGGAGGACGACAGGGTCTTAGATAGCTCTGACGGTGATAGGGGATGGAAGGTGGACCAGGTGTGATGGAGTAGATGAGGAGGAAAAAGGGGAAGGGGTAGAGAGTATAGTAAGGGTGAAGACAGAGGGGGCAGGTAGGAAACTGGCCATATAATGAAGAGCCTTTTTCAGAAAAGTAAGAAGAAAGGAAGGTGGGGGCTGGAGCTGAGGAGCAGCAAGCAGAGGATGAAGAGCTATGTGAGGTTGAGAGAGAGCAGAGGACACAATAAAGTTGCTGGGTAGAGTTTGAGGATGAAGAGATAATTTAGAATAGTATGTCTTTTTTGTATCATGGATCAGGGTTTTATATTGATGATGATGATAATGGAAGAGAATCAGAGGATGGGTGCTTATTCCAGTGACGCTCAGCACGCCGAAGGTACAAGCGATGGCAAAGGAGGGCTGAGTTGTACCAGGGATGCCGATTGGGTGGGCATGAAGTGAGGGAAGGGCAGAGTGGAGCAACTTGATCTAGGGCAGAAGTCAAGGAGGTGTGCCAGGACTGAACCTGGGTTTCAATGGAAAAAGATGCAAACCCTGGGAGAAGTAAGGTGTCCCCAGTGGGAGCTGCTGGAGGGTGTCAGGGGTAATACATCGCTGAAGCCGGGGTGGAGTAGAGGTAGACATAGGTATAGGTGGAGGAAGAGTGAAAGAGAAGAGTATACAAAGATGATCAGACCATGGAAGAGAGAAAATAGAAATCTCTGATGGGACGTAGGGAGATGTGCTAGTATAGGGATAAATCCAAAAAAAGGGCAAAAAAGGTCTTGTCTTGGGTAGTCCAAGGAGAATCTGGGTGAATATTAAAGTCACTGAGGTGGGGATTACAGAGTAAAGGTTCAGAGAAGGTGAGTAGTAGCGAATCCCAAAGGTCGGCACGAAGAAAGGGAGGGCATACAGTAAAAGGATATGAATAGAGTGGTCGGAGTCAAGACAGAGTAGTAAGGATTCGGGATAATGAAGGGCGGGGGAGGAGATCTCACGAAGAGGTATACAGGAGCGGTAGATGACAGCGACACCTCCACCACATCAGCCAGAGCGGGAGGTGGACAAGGCCAAGAAGTTAGAAGGGAGACAGTGGGCCAGGAGGGGCTAATCACCATCCCCTAGACAGGTCTCGGTAAGAAAGAGAACATCAATGTTGTGGAGCAGGATAGTATCATAAAGGAGTTTGGTCGTTGATTGTAAGAATCTACAGTTAAGGAGAGCCATGGACAGAGTAAGAAGAGGAAGGGCAGCGGGCATGGGAGGAGTAGTAAAAGTGGAGGTGGAGGTGCAGGTAATGAGATTACTGGATACACGAGTAGCAGTATATGGCATAGTGAAGGAAGTGGCATAAGGAAGGGGGCGCCACCCCCAGTAAACTGGGATCACCATCATGGTAGATGGACAAACAAGTGAAGGTAGGAGCCAGATAAACAGAAGCAGAGGGAGAGTGAGGGAGCAGGACTTACCCGGGTACAAGGGGAATGGGAAGGCAGTGCAATAGTCACTGGTGTGAGATGAGAGAGGCATTAAGAGGCATGCATTGGTGGGAGCTGGAGGGCCCTAGAGACACCCCAAAAGAGCGCATCCAAGGAGCCAGCCTACTCCTTGGGTGCGCTCCTTTGGCATGTGCCTGTGGTGTGCTCCCCTATGGAGTAGGAGATGACACATGGCAATTTTAGTGGGCAGGGAGCACCGGAAGGAGCACAATCATGGTCAGGCAGCTATGCCACTTTCAGAGTCCAGGTGGAGTATGGGAAGTGCAGTCTGAGGGCACAGAAAAATACCTGGAAGGGAAGAAAGAAAGGAGATGGTCACTGGTGGTGCTTCATGCTTCGTACATCTTTGCAAGTTCTGACTCTAATTTCATGCACAACTACATCACTGGAGGTGCAGTTTGAGGATACAGACAGCAGACAATGGATAGAGGAGACAGCAGGTACACAAAGGCAGCAGTATCAGGAGAGGCCGTAGCTGGCGTGGGAGGCGATCCACAGCACTTTTACAGGATAAGAGCACTGGAAGGAGCACAATCATGGTCAGGCAACTATGCCACTTCCAGGGTCCAGGAAGTGCAGTCTGAGGGCACAGAAAATACCTGGAAGGCAAGAAAGAGGGGAGATGGTTACTGGAGGTGCTTCATGCTTCATACATTCCCTGTTCCGATATGTAAGACATCTTTGCAAGTTCATGAGCAGCTACATCAGCAGTCAGATGTCTCGAGGTTTTTGATCCAAACACATCATAAATGCTGGCTTTACTCTGAGAAGTCTTCAGCTCATCTCCAATAGCCAGTTGAGTGACTTCCAACCTGGGAGACTCATTTTTCAGCCCTGTAATGCAATTTGTTTTGTGACTATCCATTGGGTTTTCATGGCAAGACACAGAAGTAGATTTGCCAGATCTTTCTTCTGTGCAGGAAATTCTAGTGTTGCTGCAGCTGTCACAGAAATGTGATCCTCTGCCGCCAGCACCATTCCATTCTGCTGCTGCCCAGATGGGTAGTTTATCTTAGTCTGGCACCTCAGCTGAGAGCTGTCTATCTTGGGAGATCGTGCCAGTAGTTAAGCTACCGATAGCTTAGCTCTCAGCATCACTGATGCACACAAGCCCTCACAGCACGACAAGCCACAATTCAAGTGAGGGCATACACCTTGTAGCACTATACAAATGATAAGTAGTAGTAATAGCATGCTTTCAACTGCAAGAGGGCCACTTCTCGTGCATTTATACCATGTAGGTATTTAAATGTCAGTATCATATTTCCCCTTTCCTGTCTAGCCTCCAAAGTATACATATTGAGGCCTTTAAGTCTATTCCCATATATTTCAACCCCTCTTTCTACCTCAGTTTCACTCCTTTTCCACATTTGAAGTCCACTCCATCTGCCTTTATAATCCCTTACCTCTCCGAATAGCTGCTATTTATAGACTTACTGACAAGCCCACCTCTACCTTTCTTACTGACTTTGATTCATAGCTGTCCTTATTTCTGGACTCATCTTCTCCCTTCCTTATTCTTGGTGATTTTAATATTCATGCTGATAATCCTTCTGACCTCTATGCTTCTAAGCTCTTTTCCCTTACCTCCTCACTCAACTTCAGTCTTGGCTTGATTAATTAGCAGGTTGTGTTGGGAGAGCCAAGATTTTAGGGTGGATAGGCAATCACTTAGTTTAGTAAAGTCTGGGTTGGTGAGATTAAATGGGGTAAAGCACATCATGTCATCAGCATATAATTGGTACTGAATGTCATAGCTTTGGAAGATGTTGCAAACAGGTTGGAGGAAAATATTGAAAAGGAGAGCCGAAAGACTAGAACCTTGGGGGACACCTTGTTTTAGGATAAATGGGAGGGAGGTATCATTACCAATACGGACCTGTTGGGTTCTGCCATCTAAGTAGGATCGGAACCAATTTAGGGTAGTTCCTCTAAGCCCTGTTCCATGGAGTCTACTTAGGAGTTGATGGTGAGGAAGGGAGTCAAAGGCAGCAGATAGGTCAAGGAATATGAGTACGCAACCTTGGGTAGGCTTCTGGGTGTGCAAGTGCAAGGAGTCTAGTAGGGAGGTAAGGAGGGTTTCAACACCATGGTTCTTTTTGAAACCATGTTGGAATAAGTCAAGGGGAGAGTGATCATCAATGTAGTTTTGAAGTTGGGTTTGGACTAGTTTCTCGGCTATTTTAGCAAGAAAAGGGATGCTAGAGATGGGTCTGTAGGAGGTAGGGGAAGTGGGATCAAGTTTTGTTCCTTTTAGGATTGGCCGGATAGTGGCAGACTTAAGTAGAGGTGGTACAGATCCAGTCTGGAGGGAGGTTTGTATAATAGATAGGATGTAGGGGTTGAGGGAACCTCTGGTAGATTTAATCCAAGGGATAGGACAAGGGTCAAGGGCAGACGTGGAGGCATTTAAGTCTTTTATAACATTTGAAACGTTTTCTAGAGTGAGGGGATCAAATTTGTTCCAAGAAGTTACGAGGGTTGGTTCATGAGGTTGGGAGCTGTAGTCAGGAGTATATTGGGGGTTATTGGTTGAGGAGGGTGTGAGGAATTTAGAGAGCAGGTGGTAGGCTATAGCTTGTGCAGTTATTTTAGGTGGCTGGTCCTGTGGTGAAGGTTCATTTATTAAGGATTTGGCAATAGAGAAGAGTTCTCTGGGGTTGTTAAGAGACCATTGGATCATGTTTTCATTATATTCCTTTTTATGGTTGAGGGTTTCAGTACTTTAGGTTTGGAGTTTATTTGTGTAAGAAATAAGTGCATTGGGGTTATGTGAGCGTCTCCAGATACGCTCCAGATGCCTAAGTTCTCTTTTGAGGTTTCTTAGTTTTGTAGAGAACCAGGGCGCTCTATTACGGGGCTTTTGATGGAATTGTTTAGGAGGGAGAAGAGAGGCTGAAGATAAGATTTCATTCCATTTGGAGATGTGTGAGTCTTGGTTAATTCTCATATCCTTTAGTAGGTCGAGAGATGGGATTGTTTGCTCTAGAAAGATGGCTTCATTGAATTGTTTAAATTTTCGGGTATGTTGAAGATGGGGAGGAGGTTGAGTTTTGTGAGTAGAGTAGGGGAAGGAAAAGAGAATGAGAGCATGATCAGACCAGGGAATGGGTTGAATAGTGTGAAGGACTTGTTCTGCAAATAGAGCTTGTTGTGGGATAAATATTAGGTCAAGGATGTTTCCTTTGGAATGTGTAGGGTGATTTAGGATTTGATTGAAATGGAGGGCATTCATAGCTTGGAGGAATGAAGAGGAATGAGAAGGGGTTGTGGAGTGTAAATTTAGATCACCTAAGATTATAAGGGGGCGTAAGGCCGGTTGGGGGGAGCAGGCTGCATCTAGAATCATCGGAAGGTCAGTTGAGTCTGCCTGGGGTGCTCGGTATAAGAGGTGCAAGGACAGTGTTGAGTTGGAGACAGTGATGGAGTCCATGCCTGAGGTCGAGGTAGAATCAACTGTAGAGCGTTGTAGGTTGGATCTGGCAATAATAGCTACACCCCCTCCTCTGCCCTGTGTTCTGTTATATATATATATATAGATTGAGTATGCCTTAGGGCATAGTTGGTTTATTAGGACCATGTCAGAGTCTTGAAACCAGGTTTCAGTGAGGCAAAATATATCAAGGTCATAGTCAGTTATAAGGTCAGCAAGTAAGGTGATTTTATTTCAGGCTGAGCGAACATTGAGTAGGGCGCATTTGAGGGGGGGAGGGGGAATGTTAGAAGGAGAGTTGGGCTTAAGGTTGGGATTTATGGTGATGGGTTTGAGTTTACAAGTTCGGTAGTGGGGGTTATGAAAAGAGTGAGGTAGAGGAGGTGGGATGTGTAGGTGGGATGGGGGCATTATGGGTCAGAGTTATTGCATAAGGGAAGGTAAGCAAGGAGATGAATAGTATAATGAGGGCAGACCTCGGGGTGAATGAGTAGGAGTTAAGGAGGGCCATTCTGGGATAGGTAGGGGTATAGTGTTAATAGGAATATGGAAGAGGATGCTGTGAAGGGAGGAGAGTGGCAGAGACAGAAGTCTAGTTGGAATTAGGTCAATTCAGAGGGGTGAAAGAAGAAACAGTAAATATCACAGAGAATTGGGTACTTTAAGAAATAGCAGCAGTGAATGATACATCAATTAGGAACTTTTGTAGCAGAGGATGTAACTGAATAGCAGCAATTGTAGCAAATTATAGCAGATAAAAGATAAAAGATCAGCTTCTTCCACTCTTCCCCTCTTCAATACCAACTTTTCACCTCAATCTCTATTACCCTTTTATCCTTTTCTAAGATCTCCAAAGATAAAACCTCTCATTTTCTTTCCTCCTCTACAGTAAAATTGTTCTTCTTACCTTCATCTCCTCCTCTGTCATCTCTTCTGTTTCACATATTCTCAACCTATCGCTTTCCACTGCAACTTTCTCTGTAGCCTTCAAGTATGCTGTGGTCACAACTCTCCTCAAGAAATCTTCACTTGACCTTACTTGTCCTTCTATTAACCCATCTCCCTTCTTCCCTTAATTTCAAACTTCTTAAACATGCAATTCTCCACCATTGCCTTGAATTTGTCTCCTCTCAAGCCCTCCTAGATCCACTTCAATCTATCTTTTGTTTCTTCTATTCTACTGAAACAGCTCTTGCCAAAGTCTCCAGTGCCTTGTTCCTGGCCAAATCCAAGGGCCTTTACGCGGTCCTCATTCTTCTTGACATCTCTGCTGCTTTTGACACTGTTGACCAGCATCTTCTCCTCTACACTTGGTTTTAGAGGCTCTATGCTATCCTGGTTCTCTTTTCTCTCACATCACTACTTCAGTGTTTGTTCTGGTGGTGCCTCCTCTACTGCTATCCACTCTCGGTGTACCTCAAGGGTCTGTTCTGGGCCCTCTCCTTTTCTCCCTGTATACCCAATCCCTTGGTGCTCTCATCTCCTTCCATGGCTTTCAGTATCACTTTTATGCTGATAATTCCCAAATCTATTTATCCACACCTGATATTTCTCTGACATTCCAGACCGTATCTCTGCCTACCTATCTGACATCGCTGCCTGGATGTCTCTCCCCCCCCCCCCCATTTGAAATTGAACATGAAAACCAAACTTCTTATTTACCCCCTAAATTCTTCTTCCCCCTTCCTCCTTTCTCAATCTCTATTGATAACACTCTTATACTTTCTGTTTCCTGAGCCCGCAACCTTAGGATCATTTTTGACTCCCCCCTCTCCTTCTCTACACATATTCATCAGGTAGCTAAAACCTGTCATTTCTTTCTCTATAACATTAACAAAATTCACCCCTTCCTTTCTGAACATAATACTAAAACACATATCCACTTTTTAGTCACCTCCTGTCTCCACTATTGTAACCTCCTCCTTGTTTGTCTCCCTTTGTGTCATTTCTTTTCCCTTCAATATGGTCAGAACTATGCTGCACAGCTAATCTTCTGACAGCCCCAATATACTCATATAGAGGGGTCACTTCATTGGCTCCCCTTCCATTTCCTTATCCAATTCAAGCTTCTCCTTCTGATCTATAAATGCATTCATTCTTCTGCTCCACACTACCTTTCCTCTCTCCTCTCTCCCTAAACTCCTTCTCGTGAACTCGCTCTTCATCTAGATTACTTCTCTCTTTGCCCTTTTCTTCCACCGCCAACTCCAGACTTTGATCTTTTCCCCTTGCTGCTCCTTATGCCTGAAACAAACTACCTGAATCTGTATGTCAGGTTTCATCTCTTCATCAGATCCAAACGTTCAAAAGAAGTCACTGTAGTTCCTTTAAAATAGGAGTAATGCAAGCAACAAGTCCTGTATCATCTCCTTTCACATGGGTTCTTTTAGCAAATGCTGGAACAGTTCTTCCTGTAGAGGACCCAGGTTCTCCCTACTTCTTGATGACACCACAGTTGGGATGTCTCAATCAACTTCTGGAAATTAGAAATCTCCTATCAACAGCATTTTCCCTTTCAAAGAAATACTGTGAATATCTACAATTAAATCATTATCTATTTTTTCTATCTATGAGGGAGTTATATATGTTACACCAATGTATAGAGATGTTCCATTTCATCTTTCCAGACTAACCCACAGTGCCTCCTTCTTCCATCTTAAGCCCTGGCTTTATGATTATTTTTTGCATATAGCATCATTCCTCCTCCCTTTCTTCCTACCCTGTCTTTCCTAAATGGATTATAGCCTGGTAAAACAACATCACAGTCATTGTTTTCCATGTACCATGTCTCCATTACTACCACTATATCCAAGTCAACCTCTTCCATTACAGCTTCTGAATCTGGAACTATATTTCACATATTATGAGCATTAGTATATGCAGCTTCTTGGATGTTGTCCTTTTCCCTCTTTTCTGCATTATTCTTTAAAATTGTACTTACCTGAGGACTTTTACATACCTGTGGGGCTTTCTTCACCCATACCCAACAATCCTATTTTAAAGCTTTGCTTAGTAGGTTAGCCAATCTTTTGCAGAGGACACTTCATCCTGTATTCAATAAGTGGATTCCATCTCTGATCAGCAGCTTTTAGAAAATCATGCCATGATCCAGAAAGCCAAAATGCTCTCAATGACACTAACCACACAGCCAGGTTTTCTACTACTACTACTATTCATTTGTATAGCACTACCAAGCATATGCAGCACTGTACATATACACATGGGAGACTGTCACTATTCAATAGAGCTTACAATCTATGGAAGTACACAAGAGAGGGGACTAGAGATGGTCTTGACACACATGGGTGATAAACAGGAGAATAAAGGGTCAGGATCCAAAAGCAACCTTGAAGAGGTGGATTTTTAGCCTGGATTTGAATAAGACCAGAGATGGAGCCTGACACACAAACTCAATCTGTTCCAGACATACAGTGCAGCAAGGTGGAATAACTCAGTATAGAGTTGGCAGTGGAAGTGAAAGGCACAGGCAGAAGGGATTTGCCTGATGAGTGGAGTTCCCAGAAAGGGGTGTAGAATGAGATAGAGAAGAGAGGTAATGAGGAGTAGCAGAATTAATGCACTTGTAAGTCAGTATGAGAAGTTTGAATTGGATGCAGAATCAGATAGGGAGTCAATGAAATGACTTGAGAAGAAGGGTTACATGAGTATAGGAGTACTGGTGGAGGATTAGCCTCACAGCTAAGTTCAAATGGATTGAAGGGGAGAGAGATGATTCAGGAGGAGACCAGTGAGGATTAGGCTGGAATAGTCTAAACAGAAGGTGACCAGAGAGTAGATAAGGGTCTTGGTAGTGTGTTCAGAAAGGAAGAGATGCATTTTGCTGATGTAATAGAGAAAGAAATGATAGGTTTTAGCTATCTGTTGGATGTGTAGGGAGAAAGAGACAGAAGAGTCAGAGATGATCTCAAGGTTGTGAGCTAAGGAAAAAGGGAGTATGATAGTGTTAAGCACAAAAACAGAGAAAGGAAGAAGTAGTGTGGTGGGCTTAAGGGGAAATATAATGAGCTCGGTCTTAGTCATGTTCAGTTGTAGATGGTGGCACTGCATCTAGGCAGCAACATCAGACAGGCAGGCTGAGATATGGGCCTGAATCCCTGAAGAGATTCAGGTGCAGAAAGGTAAATCTAAGATTCATCAGCATAAATATGGTACTGAAAGCCATGAGAGGGGATTAGAGCACCAAGGCAATGCAAATAGAGTCAGAAGAGAAGGGAAGAGGTTCCAAAACAGATCCCTGAGGTGCACCTACTGAAAGGAGGATAGCACTGGAGGAAGGTCCACCAGAGCATACACTAAAAGTGTGATGAGAGAGATAAGAGGAAAACCAAAATAGAACATAGCCACTGAAGCCTAGTGTGGTGATCAACAGTGTCAAAAGCAGCAAATAGATAAAAAAGGATGAGGATCAAGTTAACATCCTGGGATTTGGCCAAGAAGAGGTCATAGAGACTTTTGCAAGGGTCATTTAAGTAGAATGTAGAGGATGAAAGCCATATGGCATGAGAGGAGAGAAAATCAAGCTGGAACGTTGAACCATGTAGTCCAGTAGTTTGAATAAAAAATGGAAAAGAGAGAGGAGCTGATAATTGGTCCAGTGAAAGCTTAATGAGAAGTATAACCACAGTATGTCTGAAGGTTGCAGGAACAGATGCCATGGCAAACAATAGGTTTAGGATATGACAAAGGAAGGGGAAAACAGCAGGAATAATAGCGAATTTCGAGGAGGAGGAAAGATCTGCAGTTCCCTCCTCAGTGATTTTAGAAAAGGAAGAAAGAATGACAGAGGTTGAAGGAAGGATTTGTGAATGGAGGGGGGGGGGGTGATAGGGATTGAGGTGGAGGTGATGATGTGGAGAACTCTAGATTAATCTTGTGAACCTTATCATAGAAAAAGTCAGCCAAAGTTTTGGCAGAGATGAATCGGGGGCAGAGGTACTTTGAAGAGAGAATTGAGTGTTGCAGGAGACATTGAGGGTCAGATGCAAGGGAGCTTTTTAGAATGACATAGTACTTCTTAGCAAGTGCTATGGCTGAATGGAAGGGCATAAGCATGAATTTGAAATGTAAAAAGTCATCAAAGTTACCGTATTTAAGCCACAGGCACTCAACAGAGTGGGCACAGGAACACAGGTAGTGGATTTTAGAGGTCATCATGGTTCAGATGCAGTACATCTCATAGGGTGAGAAATGGAAGGAGCAAGAGAATCCAGAGCAAAGGAAAACATAGTGTTATAGGAAGAGACTGTCTCATTGATGGACCTAGATAACATAATGGAAGAGAGAGGAGATGAGACAGCAGTAGGTTCTTAAATATATCAGTGAAGACAGTATGAGATTGTGGCAGGGTATGTGTTAGAGTCAAAGCTAGAAGATGACAAATAGGGGAAGAACTGAGGTGGAGAAGTTAGAGGTTGAGCAGATGGAGAAAAAGATAATGTCAAAGCAGTGGCTATGCAGTTTAATAAGGGTTATAGAACACAACTGGTGGTTAAATGATGTTGAATACGAGTCAGAAGGGTCATCAACATGAATGTTAAAATCTCCAAGAATGAGAGAAGGGGAAGATGGGTCCAGAAAGAAGGAAACCAGGAGTCTCTGAGAAAGGAAGAGATGGACTTGTCTGGGACTTGATATATGAAAGTTACCCAGCGAAGTAGTGGAAAAAACAAGTGGATGGATTGGACTTCAAAAGAAGAAAAGGAGTGAGACAGGTGGAAGGAGGAGCTGAAACCGGCAGAAAGGAGAGAGTAGCAATCCCACCCCACCACCAGGGCCATCTGAACATAAGAACATAAGATAAGAACATAAGATATGCCATACTGGGTCAGACCAAGGTCCATCAAGCCCAGTATCCTGTTTCCAACAGTGGCCAATCTAGGTCATACATACCTAGCAGTTTCCCCAAAAGACACAGGTTCTGCAATGCTTGTACTGGGTCAAACATTGATATCCTGGGTCCCTTCTTAATAATGGTTTATGGACCTTTCCTCCAGGAACTTGTCCAAACTTTTTTTAAACCCAGCTACACTAACAGCCTTTACTACATCCTCTGGTAAAAAATTCCAGAGTTTGATTACACGTTGAATGAAAAAATATTTTCTTTTATTAGTCTTAAATAGTTTACCCTGTAGCTTCATCGCATGTCCCCTAGTCTTTCTATATTCTGCTAACGTAAACAATCGATCTACATTTACCCGTTCCACTCCGTTCATAAATTTATAGACTTCTATCATATCTCCCCTCAGTCGTCTCTTTTCCAGGTTAAAGAGCCCTAACCTTTTTAGCCTTTCTTCATAGGAGTATCCTTCCATCCCCTTTACCATTTTGGTGGCTCTTCTCTGAACCTTTTCTAATAACTCTATATCCTTTTTAAGATACGGCGACCCAGAATTGCACACAATATTCAAGGTGCGGTCTGTCAGACGGCTGCCTAGGGTGAGAACTTACACAATCTTGACGATGCATATATTCATATGATTCTTGCAAGGTATTGTGGGTATTGCAGTTCATTCACTCCCAAACACAGCTGATGACAATAATTTGAGTTGTGAAACCAAGTGGTAAGATCAATAAAATACTTCTTTTATTGATGGGGTTTAATTCACCCAGCACATGTATGCTTGATAGCACTATAAATGAGGTTACTTGCTTGCAGTGTTTAAAATGGATAACAAAAAGTCACAAAGTAAACCAGAAAACAACCTTCAGCTTGTCAGGCAATTAGCTAATGTTTTCTTAGCAAATAATTACCAATTACAAAGGCACAAAGAAAAGAATAAACTTTGCTGGTTAGGTTAACCTCTGCTTATTTTCCACGCAGATCTCAGCAGTGATTCTCCCCTGCTCACACACACAATCAGGTGCAGCTTTAATTACTATCAATTGACCAGCTGTAAGCCTTTAGCTGGCTGGCTGCTACTGTGTGAACCCAAATCCTGCTTTAAGAGCTGTTTGCAGTGGAAATAAAGAACAAAGTTAGGTTTCTTTGTGATGGCTGATGTGTTTGCTCATAGAAAGCTAGCAATAGCATTTAGATAGAGAACAGTCCATGTAAACTGTATTTTCATCTGCTGTATCAATCAGCATATGGTCACTATCATACATTGGCACAGACGAGTCTTTCATTAAGGCACTATCATGAGAATGCTTATTCCCTTGCTGCCATTCTCTATTATAGATAGGGTCTGGATCAGTGTTCATACCTGAGCCTCTCCTGCCATCATAATTCCTCTCTGTAAAGCCTGGCCAATATGTAATCCAATTCTGATGTCCAGCCTTCCAATCTTGATCCCTGGACACTGGATCTCCTCTCACATACCTTCTGGCCTTGGTCTGAAAGTCCCTTCCACATGCAGTCTTCTCTCTTCCAGGTAGCCACTGGTGATTCCTATCTCTGCCACTCCATTCCTCTGGCTGAATCCAGTCCAATGGACTCTGCTGGCTTTTGGAATACCTCCCAGTATGAGTACTGCCTTGGAATCTCCCAGACCTTCCAATGGCCTTTCTTCTCTTCCTTCCAGAGAGTTTCCTTCTCTCTCTATCTGCGTGGCTTTTGCTGAAGCTGTTCTTCAAACTGTTGCTGAAACTGTTTCCTGAAGAATAAGCTCTACTCTTATCCTGTTCTAATGTGTGCTGCTCCCTAACACAGCGCAGCTGTCTTGAATCAGGCCCTGCCCTTTGAGATGAGTGCTTAGGGATTACCTCATAGCTCTCTTGATTGCACACACATTTTCTCACTTCAGCCCCTCTCATGGCTGCTGGAAACCTGGTGCATTCTGGGACTGGTAGTCTTTTATGTGAAAACTCTGTTTTCTCACTTCTACCAGAACTGACAGGTTGCTTGTTCAGAGTCACATCATCTTTTCTATAGCTCCTACCTGAGCTATGATAAGCTTCCTTATCACAGGTCTCACCATGGAACGATACAGAGGCATTATAATATCTTTTGTTTTATTTTCCATTCCTTTCCTTATGATACCTAGCATTCTATTTGCTCTCTTGGCTTCCGCTGCACACTGGGCAGAGGGTTTTAACATGTTATCCACAATGACGCCTAAATCTTTTTCCTGGGTGGTGGTTCCTAATGTGGAAACTTGCATTGGGTAACCATAGTTTGGGTTGTTCTTCCCTAGGTACATAACTTTGCACTTGTCCACATTAAATTTCATCTGCCATTTTGATGCCCAGTCTTCCAATTTATCAAGATCCTCTTGCAATTTTCCACAATCCTCTTGGGTTTTAACTTTAAATAGTTTTGTGTCATCTGAAAATTTGATAATCTCAATCATTATTCCACTTTCCAGGTCATTTATGAATATGTCAAAAAGCAGCGGACCCAGCACAGATCCCTGGGGTACACCACTATTCACCTTTTTCCATTGGGAAAATTGGCCATTTAGCCCAACCCTCTGCTTTCTATCTTTTAACCAGTTCTTGATCCATAGTAGTACACTGCCTCCTATCCCATGACTCTTTAGTTTTGCCAAAGGTCTCTGATGAGGGACCTTGTCAAAGGCTTTCTGAAAGTCCAGATACACTATATCAACCGACTCACCTTTGTCCACCTGTTTATTCACACTTTCAAAAAAACATAACAGATTAGTAAGACAAGATCTTCCTTGTCTAAAGCCATGTTGGCTGTCTCCCATTAGGCCAATTTTTGCCAACATTAGCCATTGATGTTAACCGGCACATAACTGGGGAGGTAATAGTACCCAGTTTTGAGTGCCTTATGATTGGTTCTGAGGATTATGTTGGATCAGTCCTGAGTTACTGAACGAGACTCTGTCATTGAATGTGGGATTTTGATTTGTTATTCCCATTAGGCCATGACTATCTACATGCTGAGTAATTTTATTCTTTATGATGGTTTCTACCATTTTTCCCGGTACTGACGTGAGACTCACCGGTCTGTAGTTTCCCGGATCACCCCTGGAACCCTTTTTAAAAATTGGTGCTACATTGGCAATCCTCCAGTCTTCAGGTATTAGAGATGATTTTAATGATAGTTAACAGATTACTAATAGCAGGTCTGCAATCTCATATTTCAGTTCTTTCAACACCCTTGGATGTATACCATCCGGCCCAGGTGATTTGCTACTCTTCAGTTTATCTAATAGTTGTAATACATCTTCCCGATGTATCGATATTTCCTTCAATTCCTCCACACCTTTAAATACCACTTCAGTCATGGGTAACATCCCTACATCTTCCTCAGTAAAGACCGAAGCAAAGAATTTATTCAGTCTCTCCGCTATTGCCTTGTCGCCTCTTAGTGCCCCTTTAACTCTATCATCTAATGGACCAACTGACTCTCTCACAGGTTTTTTGCTACGAATGTACTTGAAAAAATCTTTATTTCGTGTTTTTGCTTCCACAGCAAGCTTCTTCTCAAATTTTCCCTTTGCCTGCTTTATCAATGCCTTGCATTTGATTTGCCAGTGCTTGTGCTGTTTCCAGGTTTCGTCGTTTGGTTCTTTTTTCCATTTCCTGAAAGATGCTTTTTTGGCAACAACAGACTCTCTGACCTCACCTTTAAACCATGCTGGCAGTTTTTTGGACTTCCTTCCACTTTTATTAAAGCGTGGAATACTGCTGTTCTGGGCTGCCAAGATAGTATTTTTCAACAACACCCAAGCTTGATGTAAGTCTTTAACCTTTGCAACTGCTCCTTTTAGTTTTTTCTTAACTATTTTCCTCGTTTTATCATAGTCTCCCTTTCAAAAGTTAAAAGATAGTACTGTGGTTTCCGTACTATCCCTCCTCCACTAATTAAATCAAAGGCGATCATGCTATGATCACTATTGCCAAGTGGCCCCAACACCCTTATCTCTTGCACTAGATCTGGTGTTCCACTAAGGACTAGGTCTAATATGGCTTCCCCTCTGGTCAGTTCATGAACCAGCTGCTCCAAGAAGCAGTCATTTATGTCATCTAGGAACTTTATCTCCCTAGCATGTCCTGCCGTGACACTGACCCAGTCGATACCGGGGTAATTGAAATCACCCATTATTATTACTGTGCTGTAACTTTTGTTAGATTCCTTGATTTCTTTGAGCATTTCATTATCCATTTCTTCATTCTGGCCCGGTGGTCGATAGTACACCCCCACTGCCATCGCCTTCCCCTTTTTACATGGAATTTCAATCCATAGAGATTCTACAGCAAATTTTGTTTCCTGCAAAACTTTAATCCTATCTGACTCAATGCCCTCTCTAACATAGAGCACAACCCCTCCACCAATTTGATCAGTTCTATCATTACGATATAGTTTGTACCCAGGTATCACAGTGTCCTACTGGTTGTCCTCCTTCCACCATGTCTCTGATATTCCAATCATATCTAACCTCTCATTTAGTGCTATATATTCTAACTCTCCTATCTTATTTTTTAGACTTCTACCATTGCATACAAGCATTTTAGAGACTGTATTTTATTCATATTACTTTGGCTATTGGTAGACATGGGTAATTTGGGATCTTTAAGCTCTGTCTGCTCCATACTCAAGGGCATTTGGGCTACTTTACTCTTTTTTGGAACCTCTCTGCTTTTGGTAATATCCTTCAAGGATACATTCTTCCGAACCATCCGCTCTTGGGCGACTGTCGGCTTTCCCCTATTATCTAGTTTAAAAGCTGCTCTATCTCCTTTTTAAAGGTTAATGCCAGCAGCCTGTTTCCATCCTGGTTCAGGTGAAGCCCATCCCTTCGGAAGAGCCCCTCCTTTCCCCAGAATGTTCCCCAGTTCCTAACAAATCCAAACCCCTCATCTCTGCACCATTGTCTCATCCATGCATTGAGACTCCAGAGCTCTGCCTGCCTTTTGGGTCCTGCAAGTGGAATGGGAAGCATTTCGGAGAATGCTACCCTGGAAGTTCTGGATTTCAACTTCCTACCTAAAAACCTAAATTTAGCCTCCAGAACCTCCCTACCACATTTTCCTATGTCATTGGTACTGACATGTACCAAGACAGCAGACTCCTCCCCAGCACTATCTAAGACCTTATCTAGGTGGCACGTGAGGTCCGCTACCTTCGCACCAGGCAGGCATGTTACCAGGCGATCCTCACGTCCACCAGCCACCCAGCTATATACATGCCTAATGATCGAATCACCAACTATAATGGCTGTCCTAACCCTTCCCTCATGGGCACATGGCCCTGGAGAAACTTCCTCGGTGCGAGAGGGTTTTACATCACTTGGAGGACAGGTCCTAGTTACAGGATCACTTCCTGCCACACCAGGGTGATGCTGTCCTGTCATGTGACCTCTCTCCTCCATGGCAACAAGGATGCTGCCAGACTGGGGGTGGGACTTCAGGACTATATCCCTGTAGGTCTCGTCTATGTACCTCTCTGTCTGTCTTATGTTTTCCAAGTCTGCTACTCTAGCCTCTAGAGAACAGACTCATTCCCTGAGAGCAAAGAGCTCCTTGCACCTAGTGCACACGTAAGACGTTTCACCAACTGGGAGAAAATCATACATGTGACACTCAATGCAAAAGACTGGAAAGCCCCCATCTCGCTGCTGGACTGCTGTCTGCATCTTAGTTTTAAGTTTTTGTTTAGATCTTTAAGTTCTTTACTTACTAAGGGTTGCCAATAAAACTTTACCTAATACGTTTAATATACCTTGTTCACATGAAGCTTAATTAATCTCAGGTCCTTAGTGTATGACTGATTTGGGTAACGAGCTTCACCTGAGAGCACCTCCTGTCTGTTAAAATGTGTAAGTACCTATAAAGCTGTGATTATCCCAGGGGTGGGTGGGTGTGGGGAGGGAGGGAGGGAAATAACACTTATTAAAAGAGGGCTGCTACACAGTACCCTGTCCTGTGCTACTGAGGTAAGCTATATTCTTATTTGATTTAAATTATAGCTCTTTGCTGCTGCTAGGCTCTAACTTATTATGCAATTTAAACTACAAGCTCTCTGCTGGGTTCTAAATTTAACCAGAAAGCTCTCTTCTGTGTTTTAAATTTAAACTAAAAGTACTTTGCTGATGCTAGGCCATGAATGACTATTAAATTTAAACTACAAGCTCTCTGCTGGGTATGAAATTTAACTAGAAAGCTCTCTTCTGTGTTTTAAATGTAAACTTAAACTGCTGCTACTAGGCCCTGACTGATTTAATAAAAAATAGTGGGTTCACAGATTAATTAGCTTTAATAAAAAAAATCCTTTCAGAAAATTCCCAGAAGTATATACTCACAATTGCAGATCTCTCTCCAGAAGTAAGAGTCCCCTTTTTTAGTCTTTCAAGACTGAGGATCAAAGAGCTCTGGTTGAGCTATTTATGCCTGTGCTGCTGAGGTAAGCTGTGACCAACTTCCTGGATGATTAACAGTCCTTGCTTGGATAGAAGGAGTCTTTCAAAATGGCCTTTTGATCTGCCACATGGTGTTTACACCTATTGAAAAAGTTTCACAGGTCTCTTGCCCCCTAGGTAGAAGGACTCTTTGTAAAGGTCTCTTGAAGACTAATAGCTGCTCAAAGAGTACTGACCCTGTTTTGCCTTTTGTGCTAATCTATATTCTTATTTGATTTTAATTATAGCTCTTTGCTGCTGCTAGGCTCTGACTTATTATGAAATTTAAACTACAAGCTCTCTGCTGGGTTCTAAATTTAACCAGAAAGCTCTCTTCTGTGTTTTAAATTTAAACTAAAAGTACTTTGCTGATTCTAGGCCCTGAATGACTATTAAATTTAAACTACAAGCTCTCTGCTGGGTATGAAATTTAACCGGAAAGCTCTCTTCTGTGTTTTAAATGTAAACTTAAACTGCTGCTACTAGGCCCTGACTGATTTAACAAAAAATAGTGGGTTCACAGATTAATTAGCTTTAATAAAAATAATTCCTTTCAGAAAATCCCCAGAAGTATATACTCACAATTGCAGATCTCTCTCCAGAAGTAACAGTCCCCTTTTCTAGTCTTTCAAGACTCCCTTTTCTAGTCTGGGTGAACTGTATAGAAGAAAAGAAAGCCTCCATGAGAGAGTGCAGCAACAGAAGCAGAATCATCAGGGGGAAGTCAAGTCTTTCTTATAGCAAGAATAAGCAGATCATTAGAGACAAAGAAGTCATGAATGAAAGTACATTTGTTGGACGTAGAGTGGACATTCCACAAGGTGCATGATAAGGGGGGGGGAGGAAAGATGAAGGAAAGGGATGTGAATAAGATAAGAGGGACTGCAGAAGGAGCAATTGAAATGCCTAGGGGTGCCAAGATTTGGGATTGATATCCCCAGATAAAAGAAGCAAAAGGAGTAGAAGTCTACAAAAGAAAGAAGAGGAGGCACAACAGTGATCCCCTTTTCAGAGAGAGTGGGGATTGCAGAATGAGAGGAAAAGATTAAGGGGAGCTAGCTTTAGGAAAACATAGTGATGAGGAGCCAGAGGCGTAGAAGGAGGGAGGAGATTACCGATCAAAGGAGATGTAAGGCTTGGCAGGCTGGATTGGAGTGCAGCTGAGAATAATAGATTTAACAAGGACTAGGCTGTTATACAGTTAATGACAGCGGGGGGTGGGGGGGGGGGTACTTAAAAGTCTGCAGATGACAAGGAGGACATCAAACTAGGATATTAATAGGAAGAAGGAAAAAAAGGGGCAAAACAGTAGAGCCTGAAGAAATAGAGATTAAAGTAGCAACATGATTAAAACACACAAGTTGAAAACCAGCAAAGATATTATACCAGAGAACCACAATCTGAAATGGCAAAGCCAAGCAGCAATGCTCAAAGAAATAAATACATAATAGAAGTTAATCTAGCAATCAAATCGAGAACACAAAGTGAAGGCTAGCAATGCTATTATACCAAAGTGCTACAGCAGACAGACAGACCAATTAAAGCAGACAAAAATAATCAGAAATATAGATACAAATTCAACAGAAACACCCGAGGAGATAAAAACCCAACATGTAAATTAAAGGTTAATATGGAGTCTTATCTGAAGGAGCAGCAGTGGGTGCGCACTCAGTCCAAACAGCAGTGACAGCCCAGGTAACGATCCCGCCCTCTAAGAAGGCTTAATCAATGAATAAGGTACCAGAGATCCTGAGTTCTAAAGCAAGAGGAGGAGGGACAGAGAGTAAGACAATAAGGAATAACACAGCAGAACCTGATGAATAAATATGTAAGAGGTTAAACTAGCAACCGAGACGTAAGTCTCTTAACCTCAGCTTTGGACTTGACCCTCAACACAGAAGATTAAGGAGAACAGTTCCTACACATGATTGTTTCATCTTCTCTCCCAGAGCCACAAAGTCACTTTAGATATACTTGGGTGAGAACATAGCAGTATCATTTGTGCCAACATGGATTTTATTTATTTATTTAATGTCTCTTTTGTACCGCACTATTTAGAATCGGTGCGGTTTACAGGTAACAAAATTTGTGCAGTGCAGGCAGGTCTGCACTGGACTTACAACAAACAGGGTTTTTTTATACAGGGCTAACAGGGTAACTATGTACACTTTAACCGGCCGTCACGGCTATGTGGGCAGCTCAACATTATCTACAGTTAGAGTCAGCTATATACCTCCAAATGAAGAGGGGTGGGGCTCTAGAGGGCGGAGCTGCAAATATGAGGGAGTGCAAATGGATGAGTATCATTGGATAATAGTGTGCTTGAGGAGACTCGACAAACTCTCTTTAACATCTCAGATTTTGGCACCAGGCAGTACACCTCCTGTTATATCATGCTGGATAACAGATGGATGCCTCTGTACCTCATACCACTCAGAAATGGTAAGTCGCCATATGCTGTCACTACTGCAGTTGGCATGAATACATTCACAGTCTCCTGAGAGTAGGCAGTAATTGCATCCATGCTAACAGGGATGTCCTTACCTGGGCCAACATCCTCCTGACAAAGAGCACCACATCCCCCCACCCCAGACATTTCCCAGACCCAGAGCACAATGTCCACTCCCATCCCTAAAAACCTCCCCAACACAAGGCACCAGGTCCTCTCATCCACAACAACTCTTCTCACAGAGCCTTAATTTCCCCTACCCCCCTACCTGACATCTGGATGATAACAATGGTCCCTTGTAGCTAGTGGAGGACAGCCGCAAACCACAGATGCTCCTGATTCATCTGCTCCCTGATCGAAAATGGCAGCTCTGACCTTCATGGAAGTCTCATTTATTATCACTAACGGTGAAGCTCTCAAATAAGGAGCATGTATGAAACTACCTTTAGGGTGTCTGAGACACCATTTTGGGACCAGGGCACAGATGGGACAGGAGTATCTGAGGATCACTCCCTTCCCCTCAGTAGCCACCAGTAAGAGCTGGGGAGAGAAGTTGATGGATGTTGGTGGAGGAGATGGGAGTGTCTCAGCTCACAGTAAGGGCATTCGTAATACATAGCTTCACTTGCTACCTCCTCTTCAGAAGGCAGTAAGTGCATCTGCATTATCGGAAATGCACTTACGAGGTGGTGAAGGTTTGTACTGTGTGGTACCTTCATGAGCAGTTAGCCTACATTAATTTTTGTAAGTAATGTGCGTAACTGCTAAACTTTCCCTTTTTCTTGCCAGGGATGAGATACAATCTTTTGTTAGTGAAAGAAAAGTCAAAGACAAAAAGAACTAACAGAAACAGTAACAAGAGAGATTTAAGCAAGCAGAAGGATACACATCAAACAAGAATTCCATTCTGTTGTAGGAAAAGTTACCTTTATCACCTTTTGTGACTCTAGTTTAATTCTCAACTGAAATGTGCTCAGAGGGCTCTTACATTCGGGATACATATATGTGTATTGTTGGTAATAATTAAAACATATAAATCGTAACTTGATATCTTTGTTTCATCTGGTTGGCGCTGAAAAACCTCCTTTAGAAAAGCTGATGTAGGGATTATTTTTTCCTTTTTTAGGATTACTCTCTGAGGACAGATAAAGCAGGTTTCTGGGGCAACAAAAGGAAATTATTATTCAGATCCAGAAAGTTGTATTGCAATACTTAAAACCATAAACTTAATTTGAAGAAATGAAGTTCATTCTGGGGTCACAGCTATGACAGCTCTTGATGTAAAAATTGAAACTAGTGTCGGAATAAGAGGCTATTTTATTCTTGATGAGCATTTTTGGTTCATAGAACAGACAGAATAAGTGGATATAGCACTTAGACTTTATATAACAACAGCTCTCAAAGCTGCTTGCTAATTCACAGTTCTCAAGGCAAACCAATGTTAATGGCCTGACAGACTTTATAGCAAGGATATGATTTACAATAATATTTAATTCCTGTGCAATATTTTGAGGTCTAGTTGAAAAGTAAATTTTATATGCACCTTGTACTCAATAGAGGATCAACGAGAAGCGCAGAATCTGTAGATTTTTTCAGAAAACGTGCTATGCAGTATGTTTAATAAACTATTGTACATATAGAATCAGGAAATTTTCTAGAGGTTATAAAGATGCACCCATATGTCTGATATTAGATGAATCAGTATCAGATAAAGAGAGGTAGTAGCCTATGGGCCTGATTCCATAAGGCATATAGTGGGGCAACACATCCCACCGGGAAGCGCTACCCTGCTATCCGCCTCACCGGTATTCCGCTTCCATCCCCTGCTGCACTCACAGAGCTACTATGCATGCTGCAGTGGACAAAGGCGTGATGGGGCAGAGAGTGGGCAGAGCATGGGCGGTGCCGACCCTGGATGTACAGGGCCAATTTCAGGACAACTCTGTATGTCCGGGGATCGCTGGGGGGGACATCCTGATTCTATCACCTCTTGGGTGAATTAAGAGTGGGGCGACCCCCACCAAACATGGCCGGAAGCCCCCCTGGAGCCCAGAAGCTCCCCCCACATGAACACTGGGACACAGAGAGTGAGTCCCTGCTGCCTGATCTTGGCCAGAGCGGCCCCCATCGGGGTTGAGTGGTGGGGACTCGGGGGTCCAGGCCTGTGAGCAGATGGTGCCGCAGGGAGGATGTCCCCATGGCTGCAGAATGGGTACGCTGGGCCGTCCTCAAGCCAATTCTAACAGCCGTGGCAACATTTTGCTCCCACATTTTAGAATCGGGTCCAAATGGACTCCTTCTGAACGGGGCCATCCGGATGGCCTGGATGTACCCCTTCTGGGATCGGGCTTCATTAAGGAGCTACAATTTTTACCAAATACCACACATTAAATTGCAAAATGGTACATTATTCTACCACAATGCAAGCTACATAATAATGAGATGTAAAACATGCAAATGTGTGCAAGTCACCTTATTATTCTGCAAATCAAATAAAGCGGTTTATGCTTAATTTCACCAGCTGCATAACTTCTGGAAAATTAATGCCAGGAGAGCTATTTACAGTAAAGGGACCATGCATAAAACAATAACTCCCAATCACAATGACCCCAGTACAGATCCCCCACCCAAATCCCCCCATCAGATCACCCACTTCCCAATCCCCATGATCCCTTCAGTGCTGCTAAAAATTCATAGAAAGGGGACTAAGGATCTTGACCCCCCCCCCCCTTTTCTCCTAAATAGTATTCTTATATCTTTGATCATTTCCTTACAATTACATTTTCCTAGCTCTTCATTTATTCTTTTTGTTTGTCTTGAATAGATTAAAAGCTCTTTTGAGCAGGTGCTGTCTCTTCTACATGCGCTGAATATGCCTAGTAGCATTATAAAAATGATACGTTGTATTAGATCTAGTAGTAGTGATGCATCTAAGGTGCTTATTTTAGAAGTCTTATTTGAATTTAGACATTTGAAAATATGCACTATTTTTGTAAACTGCACTGACGGCTTGCTACCTAGGGCAGTATATCAAATGACAATAAAGATAATGATATAGACATATGTGGATGTACAAAACATGAAGACATCCCCACAGACATTTTAAGAGACATCTCTAGAGATGTCCCATTGTGCACATATCTAAATATGGTGATGGGCATCGCAGGAGCATATCCAGGGCAGTCCACCAAGCTTAGACTTGCATGCCTGATTTTAGAAATGGCCAGTACATCTAGGCCAAGGAGAGCGAGAAAGTAAGGAAAATCCTTTATTATCTGACCCCTATACGGCTGCGTTTTTGGCAGTTTTTGTCAGGGGGTACCTCAAAGAGAACAATCATAAAAATATAACAATCAATAAAGATATTCATACATACTTAAAAAAAGAATTACATCAACACATAAAAGTATAAAATCATATTGTAAAATGAATATCAGAAAATAAAAAAGATAAATTAATAAAACGGAAATAAAACAATTGGTGCATCTCATTATCAGCTGTCCATAGGACTTTCCAAAAAGTGAATGTTGCACACAGATAGTAAAATCAATCTAGATGAAAATAGGACTGGTAAAATCTGAGCTTATATATAAACAATGGGAGAATGATTGTGTACACTATACATTGTGCTCACAATGGAAAAGAGTCACCATAAGTGTCTAAGCATGGGGTGAGGGAGGGGAAAAATACAAACTTACTCATAGCTAATAGGGCTTACTGTGTTGAAGCAACTATGAATTAATTATATAGGCACTATTCTCTGAAAAGAAAAAGAAAAGTGTGAATAACCAGACATGCAGTATAGAAACAACCACTAAACATTATTGGCATAGAGCTGTAAACTAAACATTAAAAGGGGGAGTTAGCCATTAAAAGCAATGACCAATTGTGACACAAAATATTTAAGAGCCAAGGGTTAATATCTAGTCCATATAAATGGTAAGGCAATGGTAGGTGAACTCACATAAATAATGTGCCTATAATGTGCTGAGACCATGACTTTAAAAGACCATTGGTCTAAAATTTAAACCTTTATGCTGTGTAGAGTACTGACATGAGTACTGATTAGCACTGCTGACTTCTGTGCCATTAAATGTACTGTATGAGATACCTCAAGTAGCATCAAACTTGAGAGGAAAACACAAATGGACGAACAATGTAACACAAAATGCTAGCTTTTGATTCATTTGAAATTCCTAATAAAAATGGGGGAGAGCAAAAATGTGACAGGGCTATAAAGACAATGCAGTAGGCAAGAAGGATGGAGGGCACGTCAAATAGACTTCGGGATATTACACCAGAATACCATTCCTTTAATTGATATATGAATTTAAATCAAAAAGTGAGCTGTTATGGAACCATAGGATATTAAGTTCCCTGATGCAGAAAGATAAGTAGAGAACTGTGCTTTTAAAAAACAGTGCCATGTCGGGATGATTTTTTATATGAAGGATGATTTCTGTATGAATTTTTGTATATGAATTGAGATGAACTGCTCTTTGTATGCTTTTAAAGGAGAAACTGGCTTCATATGTGTCTTAAAAAATGTTTCTAAAAAATTAATGGAATAGAATTTAAAGCAGGACCGATGATGAAATCATAGCTTGTTGGCTTGTCACTGTAGGCCATGTTAAGCCTTAGTATATCATATAGCCTATAAATGCTTTATATTTGATGATCCTAAAACACCTTTCTTAAAATATGGGGTAAATTTACTAAAGGGCATTAGCTCTCTTTGCGGTTCTAATGTGGGATTGTCACACTGTGAAGGCAGTTAACATGGGAAAAATGCTGATATCATGGCACTTTTCCATGATGTCTGCATTTCACACAGTAGGTGTAGGCTTGGGTGGGATTAGAACAGATAATGGGAGGAGAGTGGGCATGCCTGCAATGGGCAATTGCGGCAGGCATTACCATCACATGGTAATCACTAAAGTTTGCAGACTTTGCAGATGCAGCTATCACTACTTCAATGGATGGCAATAGTTGCATTGGCAAAGCTTGTCCCCCACAATCCCAACATTTCTTCCATGGTCTCTGCATAGGAAATGCTGGGAATGCTCCCTGCCCCTACCGCGGGACTTTTGCAACTAATGTCACCTTTTTGCAGCTGTCGCCCAGCGTTAACTGCAAAAGCCTATTGCAGTTTAGTAAACATACCCCATAATTTCTGAAGTGGGATGGCTTACAATCTATACTAGTTATTTATGCACCTCAAATTGTGGGTGGTGTTTAGTGTGTGATTTGTTGTTCTTGCTATTCTTTGTGTCCCTTTGTCCCATTTTTGTTGCCTATGCTGTTGACGTCCGCCTGCAAGTTTTATAAAACATGAATGGAAAAAATATTAGATTTTTAAAAAAATAGGAAGATTTGCTTCCCCTAAATGGAAAACAACATAAATGGTAGAACAACATAAATTAATTTGATAAAGGAAATCAAAGAAGTGGCAGAAAAGAACAAATGAAATACAATAACGAAGGAAAAGGATTATTTTTCCTTGCACATCCTTTACATTAGATATCTTACTCCCCTTAGCACTAAGTATTATGTTAAGTGATTGGAAGAACAGCAAAATCATTGCTTACTGGCTTGGATGTAATGGGGTTTGCATGATTTATAAATATGACATCTTTTATTTTTTGGCTGAGAAAAAAAGTAGCTCGTAACTTGTAAAATTTAGGAACCTATTTGTTTATGTTGTTCACAATCTAGATGACTTGATTGCTTTGTGAGGGCACTTACATTCCTGTACTCTCTTTTTCTATCTGTTTTGATGCCTACATTATATATTGAGTTTTATAAAGCCAATAAATTAAGGAACATAAAAAAGATGGTTTTGATATCTTCTTAACTCAGAGAAGTTGAATAAATCTTGTTTTAATGTCTTTTATGGCCAGTCCTCTCTATGAAACATCAAATGCATGACTCTGTAAGTCTTTGTATAAAAGCACTGCCAAGCCTTTATGGCTATTACCCATACAAGAGGGCAAGCACTGGCAGCTCCCCTACATCAGATGGCTGTGCTAAGGAATGAATTTGCTGATTTAGAATGGCCGATGACTTACCAGTGCTTCCTTTGCAGGACGTGTTACATAAATAACACTTTCTCTCAGTTGTGGGATCTGGAATAGATATGAAGAATATACCTACGCAACTGCTAATATACCTACTGATATAAAAAGAACAAGTAAAAACATTTGGGTCAATATTAGCAGTGGCTTCATTGTTTTAAATACCAGCCATGGCATTTAAAAAATATATATGTTCAGTGCTTCTTTAAAGATAGGTGGCAACACAGAATGTACATTTAATGCAGTCACTGCCAGGGTAATTTTATAACAGGTCATCTAGAGGTCAAGCAGGGCCTATTTTTAGCCTATTTTATAGGTCAGTGTGTCTTCATAAAAAGACACCTCCAGACTGGCAGACATTGGGCCCGGTTCCAATCCCGACATACATCTCCTTTGTACGTCCGGGTCACAAAAGAGATCACGATTCTGATCCCGCAGACCACGTCTAGCCCCGCAGGATCAGACTCGTGAACTGCCTGGCTAACTCAGCCAAGGCTTTTAAATGGAGACACGTTGCCATGGCATCCTGTTGCCATGGCACCACGGCGTCCTGTTGCCATGGCACCACGGCGTCCTGTTGCCATGGCACCACGGCGTCCTGTTGCTATGGCACCTGTTGGGAAATTTGGCTTAGGGCTACCTTTTCTCTGGTCTGCTTCATAAGTGTCCTATGTCTGCACTCCTCTCTGCCTGCAACGCACCCAAGCATCCTGTTTATGGCACAAGAAGACAGCATGTGGGCTACGTGAAAGTATATGGTATGAGGCCTGCTACAGTCTAGGAAGCCATGTCTTGCACAGAAGTGTTCATGATATGGGCCTAGCAGAAAGAAATACAGGCAAAGCTGAAACTAATTAATAGAAATACTTTCAGCCTTGAAGACAACATTTTAGTGCCAAGAATTCACAGAACACAGGCCCCACACAGGAAAGCAAAGAACGATATGCCTGACAGCACCCAATAAGCAGAGACCTTGAAGGAAAGCAGTAGCCAGCCCAGATAATCATGAGGAGGGGGTCCAATTAGAAACTTTGCAGACTTTGCAGAAAGCTGCACGTACGCTATAGAAAAAACTCTGCATATGGTATTAGGAGATATGCAGTACTTTCTAGAAATTTGTGATGGAGAAAAATCTATATAAGGAAGAAACTGTATAGCTCGGGGGCAATTTGCTCTTCAATTCCGGTGTGGAGAGTAGTTTGCCTGCCACTTTTCTCAGACTGAAACTTTTGCTATCTGCACTTGCAATTTGTTTGCTTTGGTACCCAAATAAAGAGCTTTTTGTAGCTGAGCAACTGTAGTCTGAGCAATTTATTGGTGATTGGCAACATTTGGGGAACCTTTGTGGGTTCCAGGCCCCACACACCATGGCTCCATTTAAAAGCCGCGATGCCGGCCACCTGCCCAAAATGTTAATTCCCCAAAGCCTGATCCCTGATCTGGCCTCCTAAGACCAGGGTCAGGCCGTGGGGAATTAACACTGCCCCCCAGCCCCTTCCACCCCCCCCCCCGGAGCAGCAAAATTGAAATGTCCATGTCGCAGGCCCTGGATGTACAGGGCGGACATTAGAATCGGCCCTGCACATCCAGGGCCGGCAACTGCCCATTGCCCGCCCCTTCCCTGCCCCCATATAACTTCCCTGCACAACCGGCGGGGAAGTTATACAGGGGCAGGAGCCAGAACAAATAGTGGGGATGGATGCCTCAGAATGACCCCCATTGTGGTTAAAATGAAGCCACAGACATTTATGCCTGCTAGGGAGGAGGTACAAATTGTTGTGTGCATGAAGTATGTGTGTATACAAGCAGTGTTGTACCCTGCTCCCCGTCACTCGGGGCTGGCAACCCACCCATGCTTCCAGCACTCCCCCCTGTTCTGCACCCCCCACTCCTGGCTGGACCCACAAAGGCAGCATAGTAAACTTACAGTTAAGCTGGCTTGCCATAGTGCCTCATACTCCAAGGAATGGCCAGTCTTCCCTTTCAGCCAAAGTCTTGCAATTCACAAGATTTTGGCTGGGAGAGAAGACCGAATGGCCCCTGGAATGAGGCATCGTGGCAAGTCAGCTTAATCGTAAATTTACCATGCTGCCTCTGTGGGCCCGGCCGGGGTGCATCCCCTCTCCCAGCTGGCACCTCCCTATCCTTCATACACCACTGCTTGTCATTAAACATATTTTTAGGTATAGTGTAATTTTATAAACTGCATTTTGTGTGTGTAAACTGGCATGTACAAGCAAAAGCTCCTTTTAAAATTGTCTCCATTTTCAGTCACTGTAATGGAGTACATAGAATGTTACCCATTCTTTCACAAAGGGATTATCAGCAATCTCCATTAAGACAATCTGCAGAACAGAGTTCAGGGCTGGGAGGGTGTGACTCAGAGGGAGGGGTTAAGAACCCAGCAGGCTGCAGGAGGGAGAGAGCCCCATAGAGCCAAAAGTTCTTCCAAAACAAGCCATACAAAGACGTTCTGAGGTTGGAAATTTAACTGAGACTGCAGGAGGGCCAGGAGAACCAGCTTGTGGAGGTTTAACAAGCTGGGACAGAAGTATAAAGCTGCTTTTGTTTTTCCTGAACTGATGTCTGTTATGGGTTTTGCTTTGTGGAGGTTTAACAAGCTGGGACAGAATAAAAACTGCTTTTGTTTTCACTGAACTACTGTCTGGCCTGTGTTGCACAGATCCCCCTCCCCCCCCCCCACCTCCACCACATACCACACTATCAAAATCACTATATGTGTAGCTAAGCAGTCCTACTGTAAATGAAACCACTTACCTATCTGGAGTGGAAGAATAACCTATTGGTTCAAGCTACAGCCTACATTAACCCCAGAGATCTGGTTTGATTACCACTGGTGCTCCCTGTGGCCTTGGGCAAGCCACTTTACACTCCATGGCCTGGTAATCTTCTTCTGGCCATACCTTGCCAAGAAAATCCAGGGGCTGCTGAGTCAGCAATGGCTAGAAGGCACTTGAAAAAAAATCTATATGGACAGCAGCTGAATTTCACTGCTACCTGTATACCTATTCATTCTGCACTAACGCCACTCTGGCACTATCTGGCTAGTTAGAGGGATTTTCACTGGCAATGTCCAGATAGTGCCACTGAAAATCCACAAAAGTAGACTTATTCATTTAGCAATATCTGCTAAACATATAAGTCTGTTTGAATATTGGAACAAATGCATTCACTTTTATATTGCAAATCTAAACTCTTAGGACCCGATTTTCAAAAGGCATTTACATGGTTTACAGCCCAGTAAACCATGTAAATGCCTTAAGTCCGGATATTCAATGGCACTTACATGGTTAGTGCAAGTGAATATCCCCTGCTAATTCCCCTAAGTGTCCCGATGTTATCTGGTTATCATCGGGGCGTGTCGGGGGGCATTGTTGTCAGAGGCGGCAACAAACGATAACAGGCAGTAGCGATATTGCATGCTGCCCGGTTAGTGATTTGCACCTTAAAGATAGGCAAGGAAAAACCTTTGCTTATCTTTAAGGTGCAGGAACTAAATGGGCAACATGCAATATCATTGCTGCCCAGTTAGCTTTGGCAGCTTCTGGTGTCTGCGGTGATCCCCAGATATTCAATGTCATTGCAGTGGCATTGAATATCTGGGTTAGAGGTCGGCGAGAAGATGTGCCCACCTCAATATTGGGCACTTATCCTCTATAACAAACAAGAACACATTTTCTTATAAATGAAGAAATATTTCTTATCACAGAGAAAAATAGAAAATTTAGAGGCATGCTTACTAAAGCACGGTGGCCTAGACCATGGGGTTTAGTTTGTGAATAGTATATGTTCTGGTACCGCGGGAACTGGGAGAGCACAGCAACAATGCATCCACATTAAAAATAACGTGCTACCTAAATATTACCCAAAAATGTAGGGTTAGAGCAGATCTGGGGTGAAAAGTGAGCATGATCAGCCATGTGCAACTAGTGTAGCTGCACTAGTGGTACTTCTGACCACAAAGATGCCACTAGCATGGGTACAGATAATGGCTGCCTCTAACCAAACTCATAGCATGGGTGCAATTTCCATACAGTTAACAGCCTTGAGCTATCCCACACGTAAAGTATATCATCCTAGACAACTATGGCTGGTAGTGTCCATAGATGAACCATGCAGACACCTAAGGCATCAGCATCCAATAGGCAGGAATGTGCAGAAAGGACCCGAAATATGCAGCAGCCATGATGAGCTGGTGAGCTGGGGTGAGGGCATAGGCTGTATGTTCTCCTAGGGTGCCCAATAACCCTGTTCCAGCCCTGCAGACAACAGAGGCAAGGATGAGCCCATGGACCCTGTCCCCATGCCATCATCTGCAGCAGGGCAGATGATTACACAAGCCTGTGTGGCAAACAGCAGGGGGAAAGCACTTGCAACAACATCAGCAGCAGTAGGAGATGGGGGTAGATTGTCCACCTTCCACCTTTGGGACTGCATAGTCATTGCTGTAGTTGCGGAGACATCATATTCAGGATAATCATTTGTGAGTGGAAAGCCAGCACTGTTGACAAGTGGGGAGGCAGAGCATGCGCTCAGTGAAACAACCAGAGCTGAGCCACATTGTCATGGTTGGAGATGGCTGAACACAGTTGGAGTGGAGCATGCAAATGAGATGTTGCAACTACAGGCAAATTATAGGACAACACATAATTGTGCTGTCAGACCACCACCTTCCCTGCATGGGGTTCCACACAGCGGTGCACATGTGCATCTGGGGGCTATGTCAGTGCCATGGGTTCTGTTTCGGGGGGGGGGGAGGGGAACAATTCATGGCTCCTCACTCTGGCCATAGGAGGGCATGTCTGTAGCCCACTGGCTCAGTGCATTTGCTTGCATCAAAACCACTGAAGGAGAGCTATCACAGTTGGCGCTCCCTGGCCAGTTCCCCCCCCCCCCTCCATCTAGCATGTTGCTTAGGGGATATGGAATTCTTCCTCATCTGCAGCTGTCCCCTGGGGTTCTATAGACAGTGTTTCAGTCCCTGGATGTGTCCTTTCTCATCCTGCAGGCATCTGCAAGGTGCTTTCAATTCTCCACACAGCACAATGCTGTGGCCCCAGTGACATACTCCAGTCCATGGGGGTTGCATTGGTGTTAATGCTCAGGTATGAGGTAAGCAAAGCGAGCCTTCACAGTGTGCATGTGCACCTGACGTGCCCCATTCACCACCAGTTCACTCTTATTTAAAGTGTGCCCCTTAATTCTGATCTGATCTAAATATGTTTATTTATTAATTGATTGATTCCCAAACTCTTGCTACTGCCTATCCAAGAGGTTTACTATAAATAAGTAAGGAGTTAAGACAAAGACTTGCAGAGATGGATAGGCCATGTATCATTTATGTATGTTATGTTATCCTCTTAGAAACTGAAGCTAGACGGGCTATAAATACCAATAAATAAAATGAAATGTAAGTGATATAAACATCATGGTACTAGTATTTGATTTACTGAGATGACAGTGTACCAGTGTGAATTTCAGCACAGTTGGAGAGGCTACAGGCTCATAGGACCAAAAAGTAAAAATGAATACTTTGCCTTTTCCTTTGAAAATCAAACTTTAGTCTATGTTGTTGTGATTCCCAGCCAAAAATTACCCAAACTCTTTCAGACGTATGCTGTAATTTATTTTATTTATGTATGCTTGATAGACCGCTATTCAGAAATATAAATTTGCCATCATGGTGGTGTACATAACATCATTAATATCAGATATATAAAAACAGAGGCATGATCATTAAAACATAAATAAGTAGAGAAGTTTAAAATAAGATGAATAGTAGTACATTAGGTAGGGGGATGCATAAAATGATAATTCAAACCTGAGAAATTGCAATTCTTCGGGATACAAAAGGATAAGGCAACATAAGTAATGATGATGAGAGAAAACGTAAATGAAATCATAGCAGGGTCTTAAAGGACTAGCATAGGACTAGTGAAAAAAAAACAAGCTTTTATGAGCTTATTAAGGGGCTCGTTTACTAAAGTACAGCCCCTTGGTTTTTGTCCTGTTTTGTTGCATTATGTACAACCTGGAATGAAAATCGAGGTTCATTTGGATGTTAGGTAATGGACTTAATAATATAGTCCACATGGGTGAAGTGAAATGACAATAAAATACCTTGTATATATAAAAAAATCTAGTAAAAACTGAAAAGTTGTGAGTGAATATGTATTCATCCCTTTTGCTATGAAACCCCTAAATACGATCTGGTCCAACCAATTAACCTCAGAAGTCACATAATTAGTTGATTAGGGTCCACCTGTGTGCAATCAATGTCACACGATGCCTGTATAAATATAACTGTTCTGAAAGGCTCCTGACTCTGCAACAGGTCAGAGACAAAGTTGTGCAGTAGTGTAGATCAGAGTTGTATTATAAAAAAAATCCCAAATTCTGAATATCCCACGGAGCACCATTAAATCCATTATAACAAAATAGAAAGAATATGGCACTACTACAGACCTGACAAGAGAAGGTCGCCCACCAAAACTCACAGACTGGGCAATGAAGGCATTAATTAGAGATGCTCCAAAGACACCAGGGATAACACCGAAGGAGCTGCAAAGATCCACAGTGGAAATGGCTGTCCATAGGACCACTTTAAGCCATACACTCCACAGAGTGAAGCTTTATGGAAGAGTGGCCAGAAAAAAGCCATTGCTTGAAGAAAGAAATAAGAAAACATGTTTGGAGTTTGCACAACTGTATGTGACAGACCCCCCAAACACATGGAAGAAGGTTCTCTAGTCAGATGAGACGAAAATTGAACTTTTTGGCCATCATGGGAAACGCCATGTGTGGCGCAAGCCCAACACTTCCCATCACCCCAAGAACACCATTCCCACAGAGAAACATGGTGGTGGCAGCATCATGCTGTGGGGAAGTTTTTCATTGCAGGAACAAGAAAACTTGTCAGGGTTGAAGGAACGAGGAATGGCACTAATTACAGGGCAATTCTTGAGGAAAGGTCTGCCAGAGATTTGAGACTGGGACGAAGGTTTACCTTCTAGCAGGACAATGACCCTAAACATACTGCTAAAGCTGGTTTAAAGGGAAACATTTAAATGTCTTGGAATGGCCTAGTCAAAGCCCAAACCTCAATTCAATTGAGAATCTGTAACATTACTTGAAGATTGCTGTATGTCAATGCAACCCATCAAACTTGAAAGAGTTAGAGCAGTTTTGCTTTAAGGAATGAGTTAAAATCCCAGTGACTAAATGTGCTAAGCTAATACAGCAATACTCCAAGAGACTCGGGGCTGTAATTGCAGCAAAAGGTGGCTCTACAACGTATTGACTTTGGGTGGTAAATACAAATGCACACTCCTTCTTTCAGGTTTTTTTTTTTTTATCTTAAATATTGTTTGCATCTTCAAAATCATAGGCATGCTGTGTATATCACATGGTGCTAACCTCCAAAATTCAATTTTCATTCCAGGTTGTAATGCAACAAAACAGGACAAACACAGAGGAGATGAATATTTTTGCAATGCACCGTACCTTCGGATTTTGCATATAAATTGTATTTCACTTAAAACTAACATGCATTGAGTTTAAAATCTCAACATTAACTGTTGGGAGTATGATTAGCATGTTCTAAACAGTCAGAGCCCGATTCAGACATGGACATCCCGGCTCTCTGTGCGCCCGTTGGAACTGGATGCACAGAGTTAGCCGGGATACTGATCCCATGGGACACGTCTAGCCCTGCGGGATCAGAATCACGTCCATGCCTGTACATGCTGGCCAGGACCCTGATTCAGGTCGGCCTGCACATACAGGCCTTTCCCAGATAACTCAGTCAGGCCTTTGAATGGAGATGTGGCACCATGGTGTCCGGTTGCCATGGCATTGCAGCTCCTTTCAAAATCCGCGATCCCTGGTTGCCGGACTGCAACCTGCATTCCCCGCAGCCCGACCCCCAATCTGGCCTCCCAGGGGTTTTCCTTGCCTATCTCATAGGTGCCGAGTGCTAACCATGCAGCTTCCAATATTGGTACTGCACGGTTGGCACTAATCCCTGCCTCCAGGCATTTACATGGTTAACTGACTGTTTACCATGTAAATGCCTTTTGAATATCGAGCCCAATATGTCCCCTTGCATTATCTTCAATATGCCCCCCATATCTGCTCTCTGCCCCTAACCCACCCATTCAGTATCCTAATGCATGATAACTGCTACCATGGGTCTGAGCATGCAGCTAATATGTACCAAATTGTGTATCAACTGAATAAAAGTTTAATAAAAGGGCCCCTAAATTCCTTTAGGGAGGGAGGCTAAACTGAACATTTGAAAGGATGCTTCCATCTGTCGGTCTTGTAGTTTATCATTATTTTAAATAATCCATGGACATATTGAATGCAAAACATCCCTGTCAATCAATAGTTTTGAAATAAAATGCTTCAAATTAGATGATCTTTGCCTTATCAGAGGGGGGGGGGTCAAATAAAATAAGCCGGATCGCTCTTCACCTCACTAAATGGTAGCTGGGAAAGACTTAGAAATATAGAAACATGACGGCAGAAAAAGACCACATGGCCTATCTAGTCTGCCCTTCCATATCAACCACTACAACAGTGCTCTGTCTCTAATGGAGGGTGTTAAAGAAATTAAGAAAATGTTGCTGTAGAAGAACAGGGTCTTGCTCTTTGGTTGGGACTTGTCAAGCAGAATTTTATTGCAAGTGGGTCAATCTGTCATACAGATAGAGCCTTATTTCTGCCTACATCTTTTAGAGCCTAGTTTATATAGGTTCTTTCTCTAATAAAGCAAGTTCCTACTATTGTGCACAGTTCTAAAAATAATTTTGCTGAGTTCCCAAAGCAAATAGCTATCAACCAGGACAGAGACATAACATTTATCAATACTTAACTACTTTCAACATTAAGTGAATATACAGTACATTCTTCTTTTCCCTGAGAGTAATCACCTCTTTTCACAGTTGCATTTTCTATGCCTATGTTTTAATTTAATTTAATTTAATAACAGCACTTATATTCCACTTTTACAATCTATAGATGTACAAAGTGGATTACTTTGATTCCATAACCACATCTTTAAAAACTTTTCGAAATTGCACATAATCCTCAATGTCTCTAATTGTAACAGGTAATTCATTCCATGATTTTGCAACCACACCTGAAAAACATCTTTCTTTAACACTCTTTTGTTGCAAGCAGAAGCTGAAGGTAATGTCAAAGTGCAATGAGTCACTGAATGAAGTAATTTAATTGATGAATTATGACACAATCTATTGACAAATAGATAGGGCCAATCTTATGAATAGCTTTAAAAGCCAAGCACAACACCCTGAACAAAACACAGGCTTTTACTATTACAAACAGATCCTTGCTTCGTACGTCACAAATAGCAGTTGCTGAATGTTAACATGTGCACAAACCTCTGTCTTTTGTTCTTGACCATTTTATTATCCTATAAGTCAGGGTCTAGTTCCATTAAGTCTGGGGTTTGGGGGGTTTATTCCTCCTTTTATAGATGAATCAAGCAGCAATAACAGACCTCAGAGCTGATATGGCTATACACTGTATATTACCCAATTTCAAATGAAACTGAAATTGTCCGACCTTGAAAAATGAACAGCTGCATTGGAAGCCTCAGTGAGCCAATCTCAGCAAATACTGTATGAAGGCAATAGAGAAATTGCAAATGGACATTGAAGACCTATGAAAGAGAAAGCACCGGAACAGCCTAAGAATTCTTGGCATCCAAGAAGGGGTTGAAGGCAAGATGCTGGTCAGGAAATAAGGGGATGGAAGGTTTCTAAATGCTGATTATGATATGCAGGATTGATACAGTACATGCTGAGAGAGGGAACTTTTTTTTTTTTTAAACTTTAGCAGACTGCGGTAACTATATGTTGATAGCATAGATGCATTACCACTCTATCTGCCAATACATTCAATGAGCAGTAAATGTCTGCCCTGTGCAGTAACTCCAAGGCAGATGTTGGGCATGCCTCCATCAGTTACACACAGACTTTGCACTTAGCACACATTCATTTTTGCACCTAAAATGTGGTAAATTTAATATTAATTACTGAAACCTGATCAACAAATAATGAAGTTCCTAAACTAGATGAAATATGCCCTATAGGATATTGGGATATACTGCTCAATTAGGAGCAATTTGTTAGGAATGCTAGAATTAGTATGGTATATTACAGGCATTTTTGTATAGCATCATTCCATTGTACTTAATAAAGATTGGAATTTTCATTTTGTTTTGGAGATTTAATTGTACAATACCTTCTATTAAGCTTAGCTATGCTAGGCCATTATCAGGAAAATGGTTTTCCAGCTCACGGTGTAGGAACAGATTTAGTTCTAGCCAAAGAAGGTCTAATGGGCATGAAAAAATGCCAAAATATGAAATGCAGGCTGTTGTTCGGTCTGATCACTCAAGATTAGATTTTTTAGCCAATTTAAATTTATTGCTGATCAATTCTAGAAATAATCACCTTCTAGGATTAAGCAGAGGAAAGTTAATAAGAAATGTTTATATTTAATAAAGTTGGATCTTTTCCAGAAAGACTAGTATAGCTCTGACACTAGAATCGGATTGTTTCTGATGCAATAAATAAGATTGCCCCTTTGAAATGGTGCAAGATACCTAAATGAACAGAGTCAATATGGTACAATGATGCCCCTAAAAAGAGTACTTTATAAACCTAGAGTTACAGTAATATGCACTGCCACATGTGTATTTGAGATCTCTTTATAAAGTGAAGTATGCACATTCTTTACAAAATAGAAGCATAAAGACTATAGTCATGGCAGTAACCGAGGTATCCGGAGGCCCTGCTCGGCCTGAATCCCCAACCCATTATCGCCCACCCCCACCCCTTGACAAAGCAAGCGGACGTCAAGTGTTGGTGTTAAAGCATGGTCGCAGCTTTTATTAACAGTAAGCAAACCGGCCCAACATGGGCCAACACAGCAATTCAACCATAACAGAGAAGAGCCCCCCCCCCCCCCCAACCCGTCATCCGGATGATGCCCCCACCAGCCGTATAGCAAAGTGGAGCACCATCCAACCACCCCCCCCGGCTGCCCTTCCCGCCCGCCTCGCCATGATAGCAAAGGCCGGCTGAAGGGGCTGCCTAATTCCGGGCGGAGACCCCAACCGGGACGTCTCCCCCCAACCCGCGTACCCGGGCCGCTCACAGGAAAGCGGCCTCCAGCTGCACAGATCCGCCGGGTCAACGCGCCCCCGCTCGCCCCCCCGCGCGCGGGTGCCACCCACCCCCCGACACCCCCCCCCCCCCCCCCCGCTGCGACAAGATCCAACCTCCCCCCCACCCCCACTGAACCACGGGCGGGCGGGCGGTAATCCGCTCCGATCGCGAGCAAGGAGGGAAAGAGGGAATCGCCTACAGGCGTTCCCTCCTTGCTCGCGCTGACTCCGCCCCCCCCCGCGACCCTGAGGCCAATCAGTGGGCTCCCGCCGAGGAGCCCGAGAGACTGTCGGGTGCGCGCCTAGCTGCGCGTCACCCCCCCCCCCCCCCCCGCCCCCCCCCCCCCGACAACGGCCTGCCTCGTGGCCGGGCCCCGGGAACCCGGTTACTGGGCTGCCGCGGGACCGGGGCCCGGCGGCTAAGCCGGCACTTACGTCCTATTTAGAGCAGGCATAAATGCCCCCACTTAGATTGTTCAGAAATGTAAAATATTCTAGAACTTATGCATGCAAATTTAGGTTCTACCTACTCTCCACCCTTGTGCACACTCAAACTGAAAATACACGTGGTAGGACTTGTGTGCAAACTTATAGACTAGCAATCATCTAAAGCATGCATATAAGTGCCCAGCCTCATGAATAAGTCCTTTAAATGATGATGCTATGAAATGCACTAATATATGTATGAGCATGGTAAATTCTTGGATGACACACAAGTTAACTTTGTTTTAGAAGACAGAAATTCTATATTTGTCTTGGGCACTTTCAGATCCTGTTTTATTGTCTGTATAGACCAATTGTTCATCATCAGTGAATTTTGAAGTCTGAGATTTAGGTGTGTATCTTGATAATCAATTGAATATGCAAACCTATATATAAAAAGCTGCTTTTTTCAAATTGTACTTGCTTCAAAAACTTAAAACATATCTATCTGTGGATAATCTTTGCACTATTGTCCAAATTTTTGTGTTATCACCATTAGATTATTGTAACAACATATTGCTAGGTCTTCCATCATATTCTATTCAACCTTTGCAATCTGTTCAGAATGCTATTGCACAACCTTTGACTGGTAGTACATGCTTTGATCGCGTATCTCATGATCTATATAATCTGAATTGGCTACCAATTAAATTTTGATAATATACAATTATATTTGGTTTAAATGCCTTCATCATCAGGCACCACTCGGTTTATCGTCTCTCTTGGAAATTTATTGTCCTTCTCAGGCTTTGCGTTTACGATACATTGTTATTAGATGTTCTATTGTTCTGGAAGATACACTTTCAAAAACTTTGCAATATAAATTTTTCCATGGCTGCTCCTAGTATCTGGAATGCCTGCACTTCTGAAATTTTGATATTCAGAAAGAAATTTAAAAGTGCATTTATTTCAATGGGCATTCACAACATTCGTTTCTGTGAAATGAGTACTTTGTGAAGTAATATGGCAGTTGTTTCTGTGATACTTGTTCATACTGTTTGATTCTGTTGCAATTGTATGTATTTTTTTAATGTTATCCAGCTAGGATTCAGTACGGAATATACATTTTTTAATAAATAAATAAAAAAGGGACTTACTCACTAGGGTGTAACTTTCCATACATTCCTTATAAAATTATCCCCAAAGAATCTAAAACAATGTAGATCATCAGAACTTATTTGAAAATATGATAGAAGTTTGGAAAGAAAGCAGCAGTGGAAATCAAGTTGAACTTCTACTAGTGAAATAACCATGGCTAAATTTAATTTAACTTCTGAAAGTAAAAATGTGACTAAAGCCTTATTATTTTATTTCAAAAAAATTGTTGAGAGCTTCTAAGATCAAAGTGGATATGTCACATCAGGTGCCAGACTTTAACCAGTTAGACCATTATTTTGCAGATAAAGTGAGGTTGATCAGAGAACGTCTACTAGCAGAGAGACTGCAAATAGAGAACATAGCAGATGCTGAAGATGAAATTCTTACCTAATGAAGATCAAAAAAGTGTGATCATAAATTAAATTTACAGAAGTGAGTCCAATGGCTTCTAAATGTTGCAGGGGCAAAGTGAATCTAGAGAAAGAAGAGGGCCAAGAACAGATACCTGAGAATGGGATAGCAGTAGAGGAGGAACCACCAGAAAAACACTGGAAGAGCAATGGGAGAGATAAGAAAAGAACCAGGACAGGGCTCAGTCCTTAAAACCAAGAGAGAACAATGTGTCAAGGATAAAGTGGTGGTCAATGGTGTCAAAAGCAGCAGAAAGGTCAAGAAGGATGAGGATAGAATAAAGGCCTTTGGATTTAGTCAGGAATAAGTCACTGGAGACTTTGGTAAATGCCATTTCAGTAGAATGAAAGGGTCAAAAGCTAGATTGTAGTGGATCTAGAAGGGCTTGAGAGGAAAGAAAGTCAAGATAATAATGGAGGACTGCACACTCAAGAAGTTTAGGAATAAATGGAAGAAGGGAGATGGGTCAATAATTAGAAGGACAACTAGGGCCAAGAGAAGGTTTCTTAAGGAGAGGTGTGACCACAGCATGCTTAAAGGCTGAAGGGACCATGACAGTGTAGAGTGAGAGGTTGAGAACATGTTAGATGGAAGGGATGATAGAGGAGGAAATGGAACTAAGGTGATGGGTGGGGATAGGATCAGAAGAGCAAGTAGTAAGTTTAGAGGAGGAAAGTAAATGACAGGTTTCCTCATCAGAGATTTAGAGAAGGAAGAAAGGGTAACAGAGATCGAGGGGAAAACCTGATATTGAGATAGGGGAAGAGGGGATGAAGTTGATTTAGTGGAGAATTTGAGTGTGATCTTATGGATTTTGTCATGGAAATAGCTAAAGTTTGGGCAGAAAGAGAAGGAGGGGTTGGAGGGGATAGATAGTTTCCTATAATACTGCCCTCTCTTCTGCTTTAGATACTCTTGCTTCACCTATCCCATGTCCTGTAAGATGCACAACACCTCAGCCATGATTATCTTCAATTACCCGCTATCTACAGTATGCTCCTGTGCCTACTCAGCCGATTGCATTCAGCTCAAATCCCGCTCCCTCTCTGACTTCCTTCACTTCAAATACATGCATACCTCCTTCCAATCAGCCTTAGCTCTTGCCAAGAAAAACTACTATGTCCATCTGACTAACTCGCTTGCCACTGACCCTCGCCATCTCTTCTCAACTCTTAATTCTCTCATCAAGGCTGAGGTTTTTAAGAGAGATGAAGGAGAGGAAGAAAAAAGTGAAGTTTGAGAAGAGGAGAGGGACGAGGATTAGATGGGAAAGGAAATGGTAAAGGTAGAAAGAGGGTTAAAAAGAGGGGAAGTATGAGGATATTGGTGTAAGGAGAGAAGGTTAGGGGGTGTCAAAAAAAGTCCGTGCACAATACCTGCCTGTTGGTACAGCGAAGGGAGCTTCTAATATCCCTTCTGTTCATGCTGAGAAGAGTGAATTGACAGGATTTTTGGAATCTTCCCTTGAGGTTATCACTGACAAGTCAACTTTACTTGTTACTCTGGCGTTAGAATCAGATAAATTCTTTATTCTTCGTTTGTATTTTAAAAATATCAATGAGGAATTCCTAGGTTCTAGAGTTCGAGTATTTCCTGATCTCTCAAGAGTTACACAGATGAGAAGGAAAAGTCTTTTGACTTTTCGTCCCAGAGTTTTGGCTTTAGGGGCAACTTTTCTGTTGAAATTTCCTGACAAGTGTTATGTGGTTTATAAACAAAAGATGTATGTTTTCTTTGAACCTAGGCAGCTTAATGAGTTCTTAATAGCTAGGGAGGAAGTAGTGGTGGAGGTTCCTCAGAATTCCCATTTGGCTGACACTTAAGTCTTTGCCTGTTTTCGCCTGTTTAAGTATTGTCTTGATGTATTATTGCATCTATGTATTATTTCCTAATACACCCTCCTATATTTCCTTTATTTTGTGGACTGAATATTTTGGACGACATGGAAAATGTTTTTCTCTTTTTTTTTTCTTTAAGATCATAGGATTTGATTAATGTACATGGTTGATCCATTGTTTTTCTTTTCATTCTTGTTATTGACTTGGATGTAATTATATGATAACTATAAATAAATAAATAAAAAAAAGAAAGGAAAAAATTATGTGGAACTGTAAACCACTAACTGGTAGATACAGAGGTATAAAAAAGTTGCTAAAAAAGCTGTTAAATAAATAACAGGACTGGCAGAAGATTAGTCACGCAGCAAAGTTCTGAAGAGATTGAAGGGGAGAGAAATGATTCAGGGGGAGACCAGTAAGGAGGCGGTTGCAATAATCTAGACAGGAGGTGACTAAAGAGTTGACAAGTGTCTTAGTAGCGAGTTCAGAAAAGAAGGGGTGAATTTTGCTAAAGTTAAAGAGAAAGAAACAGCAGGTTTTAGCATTCAGTTGGATGTGTGTGAAGAAGGAGAGGGAGGAGTCAAAGATGACCCCAAGACTGCAGGCTAAGGAAACAGGAAGTAGAAGAGTGTTATTTACAGAGATAGGGAAAGGAGGAAGGGGGGAAGAGGGTTTAGGGGAAAAAATAAGAAGTTTGGTTTTGGCCATGTTCAGTTTCAAATGGTGGTGAGACATCCAGCCAGCGAAGTCAGACAGGCAGAGATTCAAGCCTGGTGTGTCCGAGAAATATCATGTGTAGAGAGATAGATTTGAGAACCTCTCAATGATTTCCCCTATGTGATCACTTCCCCCGATGTTCCCTATCTAGAGAGATACCCCAAGTGATAACCCCCCCTCCCAGTTGGTACCCATTTTCAGGATAACCATGGCCAGAAAGTCTGGCCATGGAGGCCTGCAAAAGGGAGGGTGCATGTGGGCTGATTGAGAGGTTTCATACAATGGCATTGGTGGACCCCTTAGCAGGGCCTCCATGGCTGAAAGGCTTTCTGGCCATGGTGGTCTTGTAAAGAATTACCGATTGAGGCAATGATTATGGGAGGTAGGTGTCTATCTGGGGAGAAAGAACGTGGGGGTTTGCATCACAGGAAGAGTGATTATTGGGAGTGGGTTCTTACTTCGGGAGGACTGGATTGCCAGCATGGACTAACTGATTTGCCTCAGGTCTGTGTTTCCTGTCTTTGCAGGGAATGTGAGTGTACCCACACTATATAGTGCTGTGCAGCATTTGGCTTCCTTATGAACTAACTGCAGGGCAAATGCAGGACACACCACCTACATTTACCACACAGGCTTTGCACCTACTGCACATTTTTTCCCATGAAAAACTCGCAGTAGGTGCAAAGTCATACTGCATTTCAGTAAGATGGTCCCTATATGTCACTGAGGAAGAGATAAGCATATGCAGATCAATATTCCATGCACTTTTCCAACTAGTGGCAACCACTATCCTGATAAGTGTGCTATCCATAAAATTTCAGCAGCACTATCTGTTTATTGCTACTGAAATTTATTATAAAGCAACCTGGTGATATTCAGATAGTTCTAAACAAAACAATAGGCTGGATTTCAAATCAGGAAATGATCTTCAGAGATTAAATTGTTAAATACTAAAAAATAGGATGAAAAAGACATCATCATACAGATTGGTCTCATTTACATTCTGCACAATGTAGAACCATCAGGCTTAAATGTCAGTGTTGAGTGGAAAGCATTTTTATGTTTGGTCCAAAGCAGTGCTTTTCAACCCTCTCCTAGAGGCACACCTAGCTAGTGTGATTATCATAATAAATATGCAAGAGATAGATTTGCATATAATGGAGACCTCTTGTACATAAATCTATTTCATACATATTTATTGTGGATATCCTAAAACCCTGACCTGCTAGCTGTGACTCCTGGAGAGAGTTGAAAAGCACTGGTCTAGAGTATTGACATTCTCAATGTCAAAGGCCTTCATATGACTGGCTAAAAGAGTCATCACTCTAAACATCATTGCAACAAATGTGTGTGAGTGGCCAAGGATCGCTTCATTTAAGACATTAATTGTCCATGGTGCAACTGCTGGTCTCTATTAAAGCTACAGCCATTTTTTATATGACAAGAAAAATGTGAAGAATTGAGATAAGTGACAAGTAAAAAATGTTTTTCGACAAGCCGACTCTGTACATAATAGAGTGGTTGGGTTGGATGAAAGAAATAACATGATATTTCAAGTCAAAGGGAGAAGAGAAAACAGTTTTGAGATTCAAATGAATATTGACAATAGTAGCTTGTTTAATATATTTTTAAGTGATGGACATAAGCTATAAAGGAAATGTTTTTTAAATTAATGAAAGTAAAGTGAATAAATAGTTAATGAATCTTCAAATTTGAACATATATTTCTGTAAGTTTTCCATGGAGGTTTTTCTAATGGGAGTATGTGTTTTGTAGCTTTATAGGTCCTCCACCACTGAAGCCAAGAGGTGAAAATGAAGGCCTCTGAGTTAAGACTGACATTTAATCATTAATTGCCCGATGCAAAGAGGGCCCAGCATGCTATTCCGAGCCCAGCCCTCCTCGCATGTCAGAGGGTTAGTGCAGGGAGCGTTGGACGGGGGTGGGAGGGGGAGGGCAGGAAGTGGAGAGTGCACATAGCTGGGGCGGACCGCAGTTCCCAGACATACAGGGCTTATTCCGGTTGGGCCCTGTATATCCGGTGGCTGAACTTTGGATGCCCAGCTTATTCCACCTTGGAGGTAGAAAAAGGGTTAGGTGCTGTTGTGATCGGGGCCTTCTGCTCTCCAGGTCAATGGCACCACTGCTGGCGAGCCCCCACTGCCCGATCCCAGCCTTGGCTTCCCCCTCTGAGAGTCGGGTGGCGTGGTTGAGGGACTTTGATCGCTGTCGGGCCTTGCTTGCTCCTGCTGAGCATCCCAGTGCCATGGCACCGGCACACCAGCAGGAACACCAGCAGGTACATCTCCCCACTCAGAATACTGAACATGGGAGCATGCTGTACATCTCCCCATCTCATCCATGTTCCCAGATTCTGCAACCTTGGGAATGTATAGTTCCCGTGGTTGCATAATCTGAAACAACTGTGCCCCACCAATATTTTGGGCGTCCGGATGGGCCGGATGTGCACTCCACTTGAAGAAGTTTAAGACCATCACGGCAGTATTTCTCTACTGCGACTGCGCCTCTTGCTTCTGCTGCTTCTATGCCCCAGCCATGGGAACAATGCATGCTAAACGCACATTTATCTCGTACTAACTGCCATGCTTCCTCAATTATTCCCCACTGTGTATGAAATGTGGCTGTTAACTTGCAGTAAATGAAAAATTTACCACGCTTTAGTAAATATGTATTTTTTCTATTTCAACTTCCTTCCTAATGTATCTTTAATCTTCAGATTATTGTGGCTTAAAGTTATTCAAATTATTTAAAGTTCTTAAAATGCAAGAGAATTGTGAAAAATTGCAAGAGGACCTTGATAAATTGGAAGACTGGATGTCCAAGTGACAGATGAAATTTAATGTGGACAAGTGCAAAATGCACCTAGGAATGTACAACCCAAACTACGGTGTCACAATGCAAGGTTCCATATTAGAAATCACCACCCAAAGAATGGAGAATAAAACAAAGGATATCATAATGCATCTGTAACATTCCATGGTGCGACTGCACCTTGAATATTGTGTGCAGTTCTGGTCACCATATCTTAAAAAGGGTATAGCAAAATTAGAAAAGGTGCATAGAAGAGCCACCAAAATGGTAGAGGGGATGGAAGGATACCTCTATGAGGAAAGGCTTAAAAGATTAGGGCTCTTCAACTTTGGAAAGAGACAGCTGAGGGGAGATATGATAGAGGTCTATAAATCAATGAATGGAACGGAAAGAGTAAATACAGTTCAGTTGTTTACATTATCAACAAGTAGAAAGACTAGGGGACATGCAATGAAGCTACAATGTAGCCCAGTTAAGACTAATAAGAGAAAATATTTTTCACTCAATGCGTAATTAAACTCTGGAATTCGTTATTGGAGGATGTAGTAAAAGCTGTTAGTGTAGCTGTGTTTAAAAATGGTTTGGACAAATTCCCAGAGGAAAAGTCCATAAAACATCATTAAAGAGGGCCTGGGAAATCCACTGCTTGTCCTGGGACAAGCATTTGGAACCTGTGTGCCTTTTCGGAAACCTGCCAGATGCTTGTGACCTGGATTGGCCACTGTTGGAAACAGGATACTGGAATTGATGAACCTTGGTCTGACACTGTATGGCATTTCTTATGTTCTTATGTACACTGTTGTTGGCAGGACTGTACCAAACTAGAAATGCACCCTGTGCGATTAACAAAGCTGGTGTCCCCCCTCCACCCAGCCACATTCATTAACTCACTTGTTTTGAGCTTCCTGGAAGCCCATTTATGATATCAGTGCCCCCTTCTGTGCTTGTGCCCTTTGTGGCCGCACCGCTCATACAGCCCTTGGTTGGCACCGCTTGTATAGCCCTGTATGCCCTGGTTGTTGGCAACAACTGCATACCCGATCTTCTTAGATGTAAATGTGTTTATTGCACTCCAACTCTTCTGGTTTGACTTTGAATTGCTCCAACATCATTAGTGTCAATAGAGAACATGCCTCCTTGAGGATTCAAGTATTATTCTCAAAAATGAATATATCTAGATATTTGTTTTCTTACAGGCAAAATATTTAAGGTGAATCAAGTATAGTTACTGAAGGTAAGTTTGTTAAAATAATGTAAATGTTTTATTTTAGCACTGATTATTTGTAATAGGTGCAAGTCTACTGTGTTAGCTCATGATATCATGGGTTATTAGCAAATAGGTCTCATTGCAGAAAGTGGGACTGTAGGAAATAACATTCATTAGCTTGTGCTAATGCATGATAATGCAGTAATTCCTCATAGTAAACTTAGCCCTAAGTTATACTAAACTTTGAATTTAAAGGCGATAAAAGGGACCTTGATATGTTCAAATAATTTGAGTACAGACACGACAGTGCTCTGTATAGCCAGTTTAAGAATATTATTTTGTTATGGTTGCTGAGATTTCTGCAGAAATAGTAGAATATAAAAGCAAAATGGTTTTGCCCTGAAGTTGACTTAGTGGTTTCATTATTCTCTGCAAGCATTCATATTCACTTGCCTGTTAGACTCACTTGCAAGTGATCAATTGTCAGTAAGGAAACTTAATTAACCTTTCAGGGATCTGTGCTGTATGGTTCAGTCAACTATCTGTTCTGAAGGTTTCTTTGAACAGATAATAGTTTATTTGTTCAGTGCTCCTTCTTTTTTTTTTATGTGGTCTTTCTGATTAACAACAAGACAAAGAAGGAAGCAGCATCAATGACAGCAGATTCACACTGATTATAACCTGCCTGTTAAACCAGTGGCAAAGGATTGAAGATTAAATGAGGTTGCCCTAAGCACATTATCTTGCTCAGCTCTGGGGGAGAAGATCAATAAATAATCACTGAATTCCAAGACTTTTAAATTCAGGGCATGAGATCATCAGTCTCCTTTACCCCTAAACAGCAAGAAAATCAATATATTTTACATTAGTATTGAGATCATAAGCAACATCTATATTAAAGAGCACTGCGAACTCTGGAACAATAATATACAGAGTAGCATCACTTATTAAGAACACAATCCTTTTAAAATAGTTTTCTAGCCTTATCCCATGTAACTAAAACACCCATGGGACATTAGAAACATTTAGGCAACTGAGAGCTCAGATAAAGTGGATTACAATGGTATGGCAATACAGTATAATGCATACCAGAAGTGACTGCTAATTTTTTGCAGATATCGTTTATTGAGAGTAGTAATCAACACACAATATGTTTGATAGTCATGTGCTACGTGTTGGGAGCATGTACAGCATGGCTCAGCAGATATCACCACACTTATTCATAACCTAATATGCCCCAGCAGCATTCATACTTACTGCAGATGCACTAAACACCACCCATTGATATGCCTCTAAGTACAGCTGCACTAAATGCAGCATTGATGTTGAACACACATTAGTAACCCCCACATGAACTGCAATGTGTAGTCCACACCCACACTCAAACCCTATCCCAATCATTTCCCTCCTCCCTCCCCACAGCAGTCAGTCTTGGCCACTGTGCTCTTCATTATCTTTATGAGTCTTCTTGCAACCATGCTACATGAACTCAGTATCACTATATATACTGTATATATGTTGCTGATATACAGTACTCTTGATTTCTTATACTGATTCTCGCTTCTCTGATGTTGCGCCCATTAATCAGTGCCTGGCTTTTGTGCCCCACTGACTAGAGCATAACCAACTCAAATTAAGCCCTATGAAAACAACCACTACCTGGCTCAGGGGATTTTCCAGCTCACTCTCTGTCACGTCACAAACTGATAACTCTCCCATTGCATTGACTTCCTCATTTACTGTAAACATCTAGGGGTCTATATCAATACTAAACTCTCTTGCAACTAATTAGTGCTGTCGTTAGACCATTGTTTAATGCCCTTTACCATATCCACACCATCTGGCCTTTTCTAGATATGAAAATACCAATCACTGCCATCTTAAGCCTTTGATGCTTTGATCATTGCAATTCAATTTACTTCTGTTTACCAGCTTATGAGATAAAACATCAGAAACCAGCCAAAGCACTATTATTAGAATTTTATTGCTAGCCCGGAAAAAAGACCATGTAATCCTACTCTTCATTTATTTATTTAGACAGATTTGTATGCCACCTTATCCTTCAATCAAGGTGGTCACGTCACATCACAATTGGAGGGTTACATTAAACATTAGGGTACGTGTAAACATTCTGACAGTACACTTAACAGCAAACATTTAGACAGTACACTTAACAGTATTTAGGTAGTACGTTTGAGGGTTAACATTTAACGGGAGAGTATTTAATAACTTTGTATGATAAACTTGTGTGTATGGATGGGATGAGTGCGTGCTTAGTTGGCGGAGGAAGTAGTGTATCTGTTTAGGTAGGGGATGCTGCCTGAATGCTCATATGTTTCTATAAATAAGAATGTTTTGAGGTCTTTGCGGAAGTCTGTAAGGTCATCTAATTCCCTCAGGCTTGTTGGGAGGGAGTTCCATAGTGTGGATGCCAGTAGTGATGGTGCTTTTTTTGAAGTTGTTTGTTTGGTTTTGTGATAGCCTTCAGGTGTGTCGATTATGTTGTTGTTATTGCTTCTTCTTGGTCTATTGCTGTTATCCCTTGTTATAACGTTTTGGAGTACGTCTGCTGAGAGATGTGAATGATTTTGAAGATGATCATGATTGTTTTATATTTAGCTCTTTCCATCATTGGGAGCCAGTGTAGTTGTTGTAGAACGAGAGTGATTTGCTCAGTCCTTGGAGTGTCTGTAATGATGCGTGCTGTGGTGTTTTGTACCATCTGTAGTAGGTGGAGTGTCTGCTGAGTAAGGCCTTGATATAGTGAGTTTCCATAATCGAGCAGTGGTGTAATGAGTGCTTGGCACACTGTGTGGAAGTGGTCCTGACGGAGCATTGGTTTGATTTGTCTGATTGTCCTCAAGCATTGATAGGCTTTGTTTGCGGTTTTGGTGATGTGAGATTTCAAGTTCAGAGCTCTGTCTAGTGTGATGCCCAGATACTTAACTTCTTCTTTGACTACTATGTGTTTGTCTAGGATGTTGATGGTTTGTGGAGTTATGAAGGTGGTGTTCCTGGTGACGAACATTGCCTCAGTTTTATCGTAACTGACTGTTAAGTTGTTGGCTATGAGCCAGTCATTCATGTCTTCGAGGCATTTGGTTATTGTTGTGGTGTTTAGTGCTAGTAGGTTGATTGGACCGTATACCATGATGTCGTCAGCATAAATGTGATAGTGAAGTTTGTGGTTCTTGATGATGTTGCATATGGGCTGTATGTAGATGTTAAAGAGCATTGATGATAAGGCTGAGCCTTGGGGTATTCCCTGCGTGATGGGGAATTGTATTGATTTCTTTTGGTCGCATTTGACTTGTTGCGTTCGCCCTTCCAAGTATGACGTAAACCAGTTCAGGGTATTCTTGCATAGTCCTATCTGTTGTAAGCATTGCAGTAGCTTGGTGTGGGACACAGTGTCGAAGGCTGCTGAGATGTCCATGAACACTAGCAGGAAGCCGCTTTTTGTGTTGTCTATGCCTCTTAGGAGATTGTCGAAGAGGGAGGTGAGTAGTGTTTCCACGCCGTGTTGGGGCTTAAATCCATGCTGATGGATGTCCAGTGGGGCATTTATGTCAATATGGTCCTGAAGTTGCCTTTGCACTGCCTTTTCCACGATTTTAGCAAGGAATGGCAGGCTGGAGATGGGACGGTATGATTTTGGTTTGGAGGGGCTCAGATTGCTACTTTTAAGTATTGGTCGTATCATTGCATGCTTTAGTGGTTGAGGCATGTATCCTTGTTTCAGTGAGTCTTTGATGATTTTTTTTAATGTGTTGAGAGAGTTGGCTTTTTGTAGCTTTGAGCCACGACACTGGGCATGGGTTTGATGGTGAGGTTGTTGTGTTTAGTCCAGATATAGGGGTATGTTTTTCTAAACCGCCCTAATGTGCGCCTGGCGCTAATGTGCAAGATGCCATATAAGGAGTGGGCGTTTCAGTCTTAACCTAGCAAACCGGGATTATCGCACGCTAATGTGCGCTGCGCGCTATTGTGCGCCGCACACAGTAGCGCACGAGCAACGCGCGTAGGAAGCATAAGCAGGCGCGCTGATGTGCAAACAGAGGAACAGAGCTGCAGTACAATGGTGAAGACATTGACTGATGTTGCAGGGGTCATGGATTCAATCCCCCACTGTGCCCAATGAATAAGGCTGGCTGAAACACTACCTGTTATGTGTAATATTGCATTATGAGGCATTTTAATTTTATTTTAAGTACTGCTGCTAGCAAACGCATTCACAAAGCGCTGTAACATAAGGTGCTCCATAAGGCACCCTATGAGGTACCCCAGAGGGCACATTTTAAAGTGCACTGTCCGCCAAGGCACCCTACAATGTTGCTTAAAGAGTGCCATATAGGGTGCCGTATGAGGCACGGCAGGGTCATAGCACTGTTTTTGATGGCAGAACTGTGCATTTAAATGCATGGAAATCTTAAGTAGGTGCGCTGACATGCAAGGAGGAACAGCAGTGTAGCACAATGGTTAAGGCACTGACTGATAATACAGCGATCATGAGTTCGATCCCCAGTGTGCCTAATACTTAAGGCTGGCTGAGGCATCAGCTTTGACATGTAAGCATTGTTTCCTGCAGCACTTTATTTGTATTTTTTAAATTGCTGCCAGCAAACACACCCTCACGTGCCATAACCTAATGTGCCGCATAAGGCACCCTATAAGGCACTCCATAGGGCACATTATAAAGTGCACTGTCTGCCACGGCACCGTATAATGTCCACTATAGGGCACCCTATAAGTCGCTCCATAGGATACCGTATAGTGCACCTTATATGGACGGTAACCATAAGGTGTCCTATAGGGCGCCCTATAAAGCGCCCTCTGAGGCATCTTATGGGTACAGTACGCTGAGGGTGTTTTTGCTGGCAGCACTAATGTACATTAAAAATAGATAATGCTTTGCATAGCCCTATCAAATAACCCCACTGTGGGTTTTAACCCATGACCTCTGGCTCCACAGGCAGTGAAGTAACCAGTGGGCTACAGCTCTATAGCTGCTAGCAAGCCCCTAGCTGGCTGCAGAAGGACTGCACATCACCACACAAACAGTCTGCTGTGGTCACCAGGATAGGATTAGCCCACCCATACCCATGATGCACTGCACTTGCAAATCAGCCGTCTACAGATGAACACAAGATGGGGTATGCACCCCCACAGCACCTCAGCCTGGTAGGGGGAACTGACCATGTGTGTTACTAGCACAGAGTAGCTACACACCGTCACATTGTGCAGGTACTGCACTCACCCTGAGGGTGAGGTGGGGCGCCCAGCACCAGGTCCACAGCAGAGATAGGCCATGCTGCAGGTCCCCAGCAGTGCTAATGTGTGAGAGAGGTAGTTTCTGTAGACACACCTTGGATATATCTGTATGTCTCAGTCAGGTTTAGCTCCTATGGACCCCTAGGAGGATTATGTACCACCCACTCCTCCTCCAGGGCTGAGGGGGGTAAACAGGTCTCCCACCAACAGATCCACATTCTACCTCCCTGCAAAGGTGGCAGTAGAGGGGACCATCAACCCCAGTCCTGCTGGGGAACCGACACCCTACAGGGCAGTCAGTGCAGCTCTGTACACATCCATCATGCAATAACACACAGACATTAGGCCTGGGTATGCTAAGCTGCACCCCACCACTATCTGATATTGTCCTGCAGCAAGCCTTCAGCCACTGCACCCTGCAAGGCGTTCCATCAAGACACATACCAGCTGCAGACAGTCTGCTAGCTAGTCCATGTTCCTGGTGGAAATGTGTGCACCCAGAACTGGGATGTCAGCATACACACCAAGCAGATAAGACAATGACTGGTGTGATAAGGAAGCTTAACATAGCTCAGGAAGGAGCTATAGAAAAGGTGAAGTGACTCTGAACAAGCAACCTGTCAGTTCTGGTAGAAATAAGAAAACAGAATTTTCCCATAAAAGACTACCAGTCCCAGAATGCACCAGGTTTCCAACAGCCATTAGAGGAGCTGAAGTGGGGAAACGTGTGTTCAATCAGGAGGGCTATGAGGTAATCCCTAAGCACTCATCTCAAAGGGCAGGGCCTGATTCAGCACAGCTGCGCTGTGTTAGGGAGGAGCACTCATCTAAGCAGAATAAGAGTAGAGTTTATTCTACAGATGACCATCTTCATGATCACCTTGGATATCCAGAGAATTGTCCTCAGTATCCTGAGAATCAGCTTGAGTTTGATCATCAGTTTCATCTGAAGGATCATCAGAAGCAGAAGCCAAACCGGACGGACAGAGAGGGAAAGAGACCCTTTGGAAGAAGGAAGAGAAAAGCCTTTGAGAGGTCTAGAAGAGTCCAAAGCAGTACGTATACTGGGAGGTATTCCAAGGGCCAGCATACACCATTGGACTGGGGAAAGCCAGAGGAATGGTGCTGCAGAGCTAGGAATCACCAGAGGCTACCTGTGAGGGAGACGGCTGCACGTGGAAGGGACCCTAAGACCTGTGCCAGAAGGTATGTGAAGAGAGATCCAGTGTCCAGGGATCTGGATTGGAAGACTGGACATAAGAACTGGACTACATACTGGCCAGGCTATATAGAGAGGAACTCTAGCAGCAATGGAAGCTCAGGTATGAACACTGATCTATGCCCTAGCTATAACCTTGAAAGACAGCAGGGAAACAAGTATTCTCCTGAAAATGCTCCATTGAGAGATTCATCTGTGCCAATCCATGATATTGAACCCATGCTTGTTGAACAAGGGGGAATAATAGCAGATGAGGATCCTGTTTATATGGACTGCTCTCTATCTAACTCCGTTGGTAACTTTCTGTTATAAAGTACAGCAACCATCACAAAGAAATACAAATTTGTTCTTTAATCCACTCAGAAAAGCTCCTGAAGCAGGATTTGACCCACACAGTGGAAGGCAAGCCAGCTAAGGGGTTTCAGCTGGTGACTGCTAGCAATTAAGCCTTACCTAATTGCTTGTGAGCTAGGAGAGAATCACTTCTGTATCTATGTGGGAAGTAATCAGAAGTTAACCTGAAAAGAACAGTTTGTTTCTTGCTTTGTGGCTTTTCATTTGTTGTTTTCCTGATTTTGACTTTGTTTTTCCAAGTTAACACTGAAAGCAAGTTACCTAATTTATGTGCTACCAAGCATATCTGTGTTGGGAGAAATAACCCCATAAATAAATATCTTATTGGCTTTACCCAAGAGCACAACTAAATTATTGTCAGCAGCTGTGTCTGGTGTGAATGAACTACATTGCCCACAATACCTTGCAAATCATATAGAGATATGCACTTGCAAAGACTGTGAAGATTCTCACCCAGGCAGCCGTCTGACAAATGGCGTAGTTTTTTGGATTGCTTTTGCACAAAAGGGGATTTACTTGCTGAGGATTACAACTACAGTTCAAGTTTAAAGCTGGAAAAAAAGATTTTCCCTCAACTACACTTTGGAGGAAAAGGGGTTGTTCCAGGAAGCTGTCCCAGGAGGAAAAGACCCTGTGCAGAGCTGGATTCATCACTGAGACAAGGTAATAAGTACCTGGGCATGTCTAGTGGTGGATGGGAGTAAGGCACAGGGGTAATTGGAAAAAAAAAAAGTAGAAAAAAACACACCTGTTCGGAAGGTGGTGCACTTTGGGTTTTTTTTTCTTTGTTTCTTGCAGGGTTCAAGATGGATCCAAGGGAATTAGCTGAGTGGATGGCAGCCCAGTTCAGCAGGCAGCAGGAGCTAGCACAGCAGGCTCAGGACACTGCTATGAGAGCCTTAATGGACCAGCAGAAGCCAGTGCTTGATCTGGTGCAAGCCCTAGTTCAGCTGCAGAGCCAAAGTGGAACAGATGCAAGACCAGCAGTAAATACTTGTACACCACATGTGGACAGTGTGGGACTCAATCAAGGGATTGGGGCATTTAGTTTTGGGAAATTAACTCCAGATGATAATGTTGATGATTTTCTAGAGTCTTTTGAAAGAGTGGCACAAGCATTAGCATGGCCAGAGACCCAGTGGGCAGTAAGGCTGGCAGCCTCATTAACTGGAGAGGCGCTTGCAGCGTATAGAGCAATGCCAGCAGCCCAGGCTTTGATTTATAAGGATGTAAAGGCTGCTATTAGGGATCGCCTAGGGTTGTCTATTTCAGAGTATAGGCGAATGTTTAGAGCTACTACATTGAAAGTGGGTGAAACACCCAGGGCTCTGAGTCAGAGAATCAGAGGTTTAGCTGTAAAATGGTTGGAGCCTGAGCAAAAGACGGTAGAAATGTTATTAGATATTATAATGCTTGAACAATTTATGTCTTGGGTGCCTAAAGATTTGCACACTTTCCTTATTCAGCAAAATTGCCAAAATCTTGGAGAGGCAACCATGCTAGCAGAGAGATTCTTGGAAGCCACGCAGGCTTGCCATAGAATGGGTGGCCCTTTGAAGATTGGTGCTGAGGCTAGATGTGCTGTATCAGAAAAGAAAATAATTAAAAATGTTTCTGAAAATGAATGTACTGTATCAAACCAGATGACACAGTGGAATAGAAAGAAATGTTTCAAATGTGGAAAATGGGGACATTTAGAAAAGAGATGCCAGACACACACTAGCTTAGTGGGTGTGGATTTAAAACAGCCCAAAGAAGGATTTCTTTTGATGGTTGATGTGCAAGGAATTACCACAAATGCTTTGTTAGACTCTGGGGCAGACCAGAGTATGATGTCAAAAAGGCTTTGGAAGAGGATAGAGGCCCAAGAAGGATTTGTGCCTAAAACCCCTGAAAGCCAAGTTCACATCAGATGCATTCATGGTGCTGCAACATCATATCCCACCTATAGGCTAAAGGTTAAGTGCCTGGGGGGACAAGAGGAAGTCCTGTTAGCAGTGGTGCCTAGGCTACCCTTTGATTTGGTTCTAGGAAGAGACTGGCCAAGATTTAAGCAGGGTCTAGTGGAAGGACTAGGAAAGAAGGAGGGAGAAGGTTTAATGGTAATAGCTCCCGGGCCTTTATTTGGAAGTCCTCAGACCCCAGCTAAAAAGATGGTTAAGCGTACAGAAGACCAAGCTACCCCAAAGCAGACATTCGTCCTAAAGTACCATAGAGTCACAGAGAAGGCCCAAGCTCCTAAGCGGGCAACCCCTCAAGCTGCTGGGTTTGACCTGTGCAGCATAGAAAATGTGACTGTACCTAGCCAAGGGAGATCCCTGGTTGACACCGGTCTCCAAGTGGAAATACCTATTGGATGCTATGGGAGAGTAGCCCCAAGGTCCGGATTAGCCCTTAAATATTTCATCGATGTGGGTGCGGGAGTAATTGATCCCGATTACAGGGGCAATATTAAAGTTCTGTTATTTAATTTTGGACAGAATGATTGTCACGTGAAGACAGGAGACAGAATTGCCCAATTGATCTGTGAGAGGCTGGGTTTTCCACCTGTAGAGGAGGTCACATCCCTGGAGAATTCTGAACGTGGAACCAAAGGCTTTGGTTCTACTGATGTCAAAGGGGTTAAAAGCCTAGCTGCCACCTGTGCCCGAGAGAGGGAGGTGAATGAAGAGGAAGATTTGGGACCCCAGGTATCTGATTGTAAAGAAAAATCAGAGCCCCAAATAGGTGAGGACCTGACAGTGGTACAACAGGAAGAAATTAGGAAATTGCTCAAAGAGTTTCCAGATGTGTTCACACCCATACCTGGGGAGACACATTTCGTTGCCCATGAAATAATAACTCCACCTGGGAAATTAGTTTATCAAAGGCCATACCACTTGCCTGAAGCCAAAAGACAGGAAGTAGTGGCACAAGTCCAGGAGATGTTGGACATGGGAGTAATAGAGGAGTCAAAGAGTCCCTGGAATAGCCCCATAGTCCTGGTGCCGAAGCCTGATGGATCTTTAAGATTTTGTATTGACTTCCGGCAGGTAAACGCCATATCAGTTTTTGATGCATATCCAATGCCAAGAATTGAAGAGCTGTTGGACCAGCTGGGACAGGCTCAATACTTAACCACCCTTGATATGACAAAAGGATATTGGCAAATCCCTCTCACCAGGGAGTCGAAGCCGAAGACTGCGTTCAGCACCCCCGTTGGCCTTTTCCAGTTCAAGAGGATGCCTTTCGGACTGCATGGAGCAGCGGCTACCTGCCAAAGGTTAGTGGATCAGGTACTTCGAACCCACCAAAATTATGCTTTTGCATATATGGATGATGTCATAATCCATAGTAACACCTGGGCGGAGCATCTGAAGAGGATCAGGGCAGTCTTGTGCTCCATGAAGCAAGCGGGAATCACTTTAAACCCGAAGAAGTGTGCCTTTGCAAATAGGGAGGTAAAATACCTGGGCCACCTAGTGGGAAGAGGAAAAATTAAACCTCTAATGAGTAAAGTAGATAGCATCAGGGATTTTCCTCCTCCAACAACAAAGAAACAACTAAGAAGTTTCTTAGGACTTATTGGATACTACCGCAGGTTTATACCGCAATTCGCAGAGAAAAGTGCAATTTTCACGGATATGCTGCGGAAGAATTGTCCAAACCAGCTAAAGTGGACACCTGAAGCTGAAAAAGAGTTTTCAGTCTTAAAAGGAAAATTGTGTACAGGACCGGTACTGAAAGGGGTGGACTTCAAGAAACCCTTTCTGGTTCAAACGGATGCATCGGACGTAGGGCTAGGAGCGGTTCTATCCCAGTGTCACGAAGGGGAGGAGCATCCTGTGATGTACCTGAGCAGGAAGTTGTCACCAGCTGAACAAAAGTATTCCACAATAGAAAAAGAATGTTTAGCTATCAAGTGGTCAGTGGAGGCGTTAAGGTTTTACCTTACAGGGAGAAAGTTCCAGTTGGTCACAGACCATGCCCCACTTAAGTGGTTGCAGCAAATGAAGAACCACAATGCCAGGTTGACACGCTGGTACATGGCCTTACAGGCATTTGATTTTCAAGTTGAACATCGTGCTGGGAAGTTACACAAGAATGCGGATGCCCTTTCCCGTATTACGGACTGTAGAGAAGAAGTTTCACCAGTTAAACCAGTCCATAATAACTTAAGCAGGGGGGTATGTGATAAGGAAGCTTATCATAGCTCAGGAAGGAGCTATAGAAAAGGTGAAGTGACTCTGAACAAGCAACCTGTCAGTTCTGGTAGAAATAAGAAAACAGAATTTTCCCATAAAAAACTACCAGTCCCAGAATGCACCAGGTTTCCAACAGCCATTAGAGGAGCTGAAGTGGGGAAACGTGTGTTCAATCAGGAGGGCTATGAGGTAATCCCTAAGCACTCATCTCAAAGGGCAGGGCCTGATTCAGCACAGCTGCGCTGTGTTAGGGAGGAGCACTCATCTAAGCAGAATAAGAGTAGAGTTTATTCTACAAATGACCATCTTCATGATCACCTTGGATATCCAGAGAATTGTCCTCAGTATCCTGAGAATCAGCTTGAGTTTGATCATCAGTTTCATCTGAAGGATCATCAGAAGCAGAAACCAAACCGGATGGACAAAGAGGGAAAGAGACCCTTTGGAAGAAGGAAGAGAAAAGCCTTTGAGAGGTCTAGAAGAGTCCAAAGCAGTACGTATACTGGGAGGTATTCCAAGGGCCAGCATACACCATTGGACTGGGGAAAGCCAGAGGAATGGTGCTGCAGAGCTAGGAATCACCAGAGGCTACCTGTGAGGGAGACGGCTGCACGTGGAAGGGACCCTAAGACCTGTGCCAGAAGGTATGTGAAGAGAGATCCAGTGTCCAGGGATCTGGATTGGAAGACTGGACATAAGAACTGGACTACATACTGGCCAGGCTATATAGAGAGGAACTCTAGCAGCAATGAAAGCTCAGGTATGAACACTGATCTATGCCCTAGCTATAACCTTGAAAGACAGCAGGGAAACAAGTATTCTCCTGAAAATGCTCCATTGAGAGATTCATCTGTGCCAATCCATGATATTGAACCCATGCTTGTTGAGCAAGGGGGAATAATAGCAGATGAGGATCCTGTTTATATGGACTGCTCTCTATCTAACTCCGTTGGTAACTTTCTGTTATAAAGTACAGCAACCATCACAAAGAAATACAAATTTGTTCTTTAATCCACTCAGAAAAGCTCCTGAAGCAGGATTTGACCCACACAGTGGAAGGCAAGCCAGCTAAGGGGTTTCAGCTGGTGACTGCTAGCAATTAAGCCTTACCTAATTGCTTGTGAGCTAGGAGAGAATCACTTCTGTATCTATGTGGGAAGTAATCAGAAGTTAACCTGAAAAGAACAGTTTGTTTCTTGCTTTGTGGCTTTTCATTTGTTGTTTTCCTGATTTTGACTTTGTTTTTCCAAGTTAACACTGAAAGCAAGTTACCTAATTTATGTGCTACCAAGCATATCTGTGTTGGGAGAAATAACCCCATAAATAAATATCTTATTGGCTTTACCCAAGAGCACAACTAAATTATTGTCAGCAGCTGTGTCTGGTGTGAATGAACTACATTGCCCACAATACCTTGCAAATCATATAGAGATATGCACTTGCAAAGACTGTGAAGATTCTCACCCAGGCAGCGGTCTGACACTGGGCCCCAACAGGAAACCCATAAACATCACATGAGAGAAATGCTAGATAGCACTATGGGGGAGCCTAGCCATGCCGTGGTCACTGCACAGTCAGGGTGAGAGTGATCTCCCAGCGGAACATGCTGTGGCCACCCTATCTGGCAGGTGGTGGCCGGGCACTACAATGTCCCAGCCAGTGCCCTATGCCCTGTGCAGATGCATCCTGGCCAGGCCACCCTTTCCGGGCTATACCCATGGTTCCTTGCTCCTCATTATGCACATTGGCAGGCCAATACTGGCAACAGTGCTGGCAGTGTGGGCTGTGGAGGGTGTTTGCAGCCACCACACACTGGATAGACAGACACACACTCCCACACCTATGCCAGCACTGTGCTATTATAGAGGTGTTTAGCAGCCCTGGCCACCATACCAGTCCTGGGCACAGTGCAGGCATGGATATGGTACGCAATACTGTTGGGGGTCACTCCTCAGGGTGGTAAACACTGTCATAGACCAGTCCTGAAGCACACTCCACAGACATCAGAAAGGTTGCTATGATGGAGCTCAATCAGCAAACTGTGCTTAACGTAGGAATTGCTATCTATCAGTAATCATAGCAAACGTTTGATTGCTGTGTACCGTATTCCCAGGTGTAGGGTGGCATTGCTAAGGTATGCAAGTGCTAGTATTGGGAGATGCACGCAGGGCCCAATGTCCTGCCTCTCCTGGAGGTATTGGCTAATGGAGCCCGTGGGTGTGGGTGTGTCTGCCCCTGTTGGCTGCTGCTTTACGGCAGAGGTTCCCAACTCCAGTCCTGGTGTGCCAAACACTGTTCGGGTTTTCATGCTGTCCCTCATGAATATGCATGAGATACATCTGCATACCATGGGGGTGGTGCATAGATATGCAGCACAGGCATCTTTATTAGAGGCAGCATGGAACCTGAATGGTGTTTGGCCCTCCAGGACTGCATTTGGGAGACTCTGCTCTAGGTAATGCGCCTATTTATGGTGTCTTTGCTCTGTAGGGTAAAATGTAGTTGTTTTGGGCATGTTTACGTCATCTGCAATAAAGGTTCTGTCTGTATTAGCACGTTGTAGTAGTAGGTAAAATATGGGGACTGTGTTGGCAGGCACCATAGCTGGGACTTGAACCTGTGACCTTCTACCTCCTAACACACTGGTTGTGTGCACTGCACCACCGTGTTGCCATGGAGATAGTGTATTCCCTGGTGATACCATGACTGTTTGTCCGGCAGGGCCTGTCTGTTGCAGTGCATGGCACCCACCTACACAGGGCTAGGCCATGGTCTGCTCTGGGCAGCTGCCACTGCCCCCCTCCACCACCAGTACCCCTCTGCCACCATGCTGACATGCCCTTCTGCTGGTGGTGCTGATGGTGCGCAGTCTCAGGCCATCCAGTGTGCAGGTAGGCGGCTGCCTATGGTGTGTGTTCTGGGGTAGGGGTGCCTGCATAGATGTCCATGCTTCCCCCCAACACCGCCTGCCAATGTTCTGTGCCCTTGGAGGAACCTGCTGGGTACTATCCCCTGTGACACTGTGATAAACACTCTCATGCCCATGTTCGGCCCTCATCAGTTGCTGTCTGGCTGCTGTATAGTTTCAGCATTCCTAAGTGCCACCTAGGCATCTGCCTAGTCTGCACTGTGCCCCAGCTGCACCACAGCATGTGCCGCCTGCAGCCCTCTGTATCCCCTTTCCCAGCATCTGTCCAGTTGCCCATTCCCACATGCCCGCCCTGCTGTTGTGGAACATGTGCATGCCATAGGAAACCTGTCCAATGGAGAGGGAAACCCTGATCAGTGCTATTTCACTGTGGGATCATTCACCTTGTATGGGGACGGAGCGTAGACCCTTCCGAAATTCATATCTTTTTTGGGGGGCTTTTTTGGGAGTTTTTTTTTATGTTTCCCATTACTATCACTATTGCCCAGCTTGGTTATGTTTTTTTTTACATTTACTTCTGTTCATTTTCATTGTTTATTTGCCCTTTGGTTCCGTGCACATGTATCACACCTATCACTTTTTGTAGGTTTCCCTTGTCTTGCTGTACATTGCTGACGGAAATGGTTTCTTTTCCCTTTAAATGAGCTCTAACGCCAGGATTTCACTGGCGTTAGTTTTGAGCCTCGGATTTCACAGCGTTGGTGTGCAGGGAGCCTCTCCCCTCCCACTCTCCACCCATTGACCCCTTCTCTCCGCCCTGGGGAGCCTTCCTCCGCCCTCCGGGAGCCTTTCCCCGCCTTCAGTGCTCGTTTGCGCCGCAGCGCGCGTTATCGCGCGATATGGTACCTGTGCACCTTAAAAAGTGCCATCATCGCGCGATAAGGTACCTTATCATGCAATAACATCGCAGAGCACACGTTAAGACAGTTTAGTAAACATACCCCATAATGTCTTTTATTTGCTGCTTTGTTGGTATGTTGAAGCTCTCCCATGTTTGATGTTGTTTTTTTATCGTGAAATCATTTGTTTGTGGTATAGTAGAGCATGTTTGGTTGGTATTTTTTGATATAATGTAATCTGCATATTTTTGTGGGTCAAGATGGTAGGTACTTTGTTGCGTATCATCCTTTGTGAGCTTTTGGATAATGCTAAAGAGTTCTCTTGGTCTGTTAGTAGATTTCATGATTAGGTTGGTGTGGTGTTGCTGTTTTCGTTCATTTATTAGATTGTTATATTCCAGTTGTTTGTCTTTGTATTGGGTTAGGAGATAGTGTGATTTGTTCCACCTCCATTTTCTTTCCAGTCTTCTGAGTGTGCGTTTTGCAACTCTGATGTGAGTACCATGGGGCATTGGATCTCTTGCGTGTTTGTGGTTCTTTGATGGCTGGGGAAGATATTGGATATTATTGTGTTCCATTCTTCTAAGTTTAGGTCAAGGGTGTCATGATTCTGTTGAAGTTGTGGAGTGATTTCGTTTATGAATGAGTCTCTCTTAAATGTTTTGAACCATCTAGTTATTCATTCATCATCTTTGCGTTGGGCGGGGTTATTCAGGGTCATGGTGAATTCAATCACATGGTGGTCTGACCAAGGGACTTGCATGATTGTTGGATTTGTGGTCTTGTTTTGTTCCACTTTTTGAATTGGCATGAAGACCATGTCCGGAGTTGTACCATGCTGGTGCGTTGGGGCGTTAATTATCTGGCAGTATTTTAATGACTCCATAGATTTTAAGAACGTTGTGGTTTCTCTGCTGGGTGCGGATGTTAGGTTGTAGTCTCCAAATGCAATGAGGGGTTTGTGTCTTCTGTTATGTGCACATATCATTTCGATTACTGTGGATAGGTGTTCAGTTGTGGTTCCAGGTGGTCTGTATGTGAGGGAGATGCTTAGGTATTTGTTGGCTATAGTGAGTGTGTTAGATTCAATAGTATTAGTGGTGGCGATCGTTTTGAATCTGTATTCCTTTCTGTTAAGTATTAGTACTCCTCCTCCTCCTCCTCTCTTTTGTGCTCTGATGCAGTTAAATGCCGAGTATCCTGTTGGGGTTACTTGGTTTAATATGACCTGGTCTGAGTCATCTAGCCAGGTCTCGGTGATGCATATTATATCCAGCTTCTTGTCGTGGATTAGGTCAAGAATAGTATTTGGTTTGTTCCTGATAGATCTGGCATTTAGTAGAGCACACCTGATGTTTGTTGTTATGATTGGATTTGTGTGTTCATTGTCTGTGTGGTGAGTGGGTGTGTTACGTGTGGCACTGTAAGGTTTGTGGGCTGTATGCTTTGGTTGTTGGCATTCTTTGGATAGGTGTGATGTTAGTGTGCACCTGGGTTGGGTGGTATGTAGGTTTATCAAGGGGATTTGCTTGTTGTGTCTGATGTTATGTGTGCATGGTGCGAACATGTGGAGGAGTATGAGGTAGGCCATGAGGTAGTAGGTAGTGGAGTGCATTTTCTAATTTGTATTTTACTGACCTGGGAATAGGTTTGTGGTTTTCTGACATAGGCTCAACTTGAATTGTGTCCTATAGTTGCATTTTTGTGTTGTTAGTGACCATACAACATCACTGTCTTCCTGTTTCCTCCAGGATCTCTTTCAAACGTTTAACTTTGACACACAAAGCTCTACATAATGGCATTCCGGAATATTTATCACCACATATCACTTTGCATGCACCTGCCCGAGTGTTGCATTCAATTTGCAGTAATCACTTACATGTGCCTCTACCTTCAAACATTAGATATGAGTGAATCCATCAATCTGCCTTCTTTTTTAAAGTCTTCTTATTACAGAAGTGCCTTCCACCACATTTACAATTGGCACCATCATAAGGTCAGTTCCGTGCCTCCCTTAAACCATAAGAACATAAGATATGCCATACTGGGTCAGACCAAGGTCCATCAAGCCAAGTATCCTGTTTCCAACAGTGGCCAATCTAGGTCATACGTACCTAGCAGTTTCCCCAAAAGACACAGGTTCCGCAGTGCTTGTACTGGGTCAAGCATTGATATCCTGGGTCCCTTCTTAATAATGGTTTATTTGAGGAGGCATTTGGGTCTCTATTACGAATACCTTCTGATGTTTTCTAATCTCTACTGCTTCTCTTCTCTTCTAACCTATTTAATTTTTTCCTCTATTCTATTCTGATGTATAATGGAGTTCTTTTTCAATTTTCTAATTTTCTGCTTTTGTTAACTACGTTCATTGTTGATAGAAAAGTGCTATATCAAGAAATAAATAAACCATAAACAATAAACCATCAACCTCAATGCAAAAAAGAAATTTGGTTTGGATGCAGATATTTTGATGATTCCATTAGTATTGTTACTTTTAAAATGTGCACAATCGATAGTGAAGAATTGACGTCAACAACAAGCATGGATGCTTAAGCAAAGAGCTCTGGTGAGCCAGGTGAAACATAGCCCATCTAAGTGAGTGAGATAGCACCCTCCAGTAGTGAGTAACAACGTGAGGTGTGCTGAAAAGAGATGCAGCATGGAAGATGTCTGTTATAAAAAAATGAGTGGTTTAAATGTGATTCCCGGGGGCCAAGAAGAGTGGGCCAAGTCTGTACATGGAGGGGCCTGCACATCCCTTAGTCATAAACTCTGAGCTCGAATCGGAAGATCAGAGTATGGCAAATTAGTGCTCCAACTGATGATTCATCCACCAGTGGATTACAAAAACTGATATGCAAGAATGGTTAGCAGAGCTAAAAGGTGAGTGAGTTTCTGTCAAAGAGAAAATCAAGGAGGTTCAAGAGATCCCAGCTGATCTGGCAGGGTTGGACTTGAGTGGATTTTACCAAGAATTGGATTGAGGTACATGATCAAGTGGTTATGGAGCTGCGAGCTGCACATAAGGACTTGCTTCATAAACTGGATGATCTAGAAAATAGAGCAGGATAAATAACATTACATTATAGGGAGTGTCTGAGAGAGGGATATAAAGTTGCAGCTACAATGATTCATTGTATGTAAAATAGTCATGACATTGGAGGACTGTGATGGTTCTGATCTCAATTAAAGTTGAGAGAACACATAGGTCTCTGGGGCCTTGTAGTGGGCCTTATAGTGGATATTGTGGAATGCCTACATAACTTTACAGTAAAGGAGAAAATAATGACCAGATATGCATCAAGTGGGCTCGTGAAATTAAATAATTTGGACGTTGAGATCTATAATGACTTCTCCTATATAATGCTGAAACTCTGAAAGGAGTTTAAGGAAGTAACAATGCTTCTGAGAACAGAGAATTTATGGTGTAAGTGACTGTTCCCAAGGATATACCCTTTTCAACAAAGGGGGTAATATGTTGCTACGGTTGAGGAAGTTTGGAAACTTCTGGAAAAGGAAAGTCTCAGACCCAAAGTGAAAACCAAAGCATGGAAGGCTAAACAGAAATTGGAACCTTATCAATGGCACAAACTAGACGGCACACAGAAGAGACTGCAACAAAATTCTGTTGGCAGAGTGGAAGAGATGGACATCGTTGGGCCTGAAAAGCAGTAATTGTATAAGGAGCACCGGTCGGAGGAGTGAGACATGGATGATTGCCTCTTGGCCTTGGGAATTTAGTCCCATGATGGTACCTGTCTACTCTAATTATTTGAAAGAGACATGTCTGGATCTGGACACAAGGACTGCTTGAAATGGTTTCAGTATCATTGATGATACCTATTGCAGTGGATGCTATGAATGGCTGATGAAAGAGAGCAGGGGGAGGGGATAGAGGAAGGTGATTGGGGAAGAATGTGAGGAATGTGTGTGTTTAGAGAGAAGGAGGGTTACTAAGAGATGGAGATGAGTGGTGTTGAAGGAGTGTGCAGGTGAAAGGATAGTATGACGTGAGAGGGGAGATGAATGTATAGTGTGACCCCACAGGTCCCATATAGGCCTTCGCCTAGGGCCCCGGGTTTATAGTTGCCTCCTATCTTGCAGAACAAAATAGTCTTCAGTCGAGTGTTAAGGCAAAACAAAGATAAGGGCTTTATTCCCCTTCCCTCAAGGATATCTTTTTGTACAACAAAACTTGGAAACAAAACAGTACTTCTAAAGAAAAATATGCTCTTTTCCTTTGTAGCTTACAGGTCTTCAGCGCAAGGATTCAACATCATCCGACAAGCATAACGTACAGTCCATGGGAGCACATTCAGGAATATTGTTATTACTTTCCCACTGCATCAGCTTGCATTCACCCGGTGTTATACTGGGGTTTAAATCCTCATAGCTGTTTCTATACAAGCCTCTCTCTGAGGATTCAGTTGGACTACAAGGGTACAGTTCTAAGCAAGTAGGTTTTGGAATACCTGTTACTGCAGTATGTCCTCTCTGGCTCTCCTCCTCTAACCTCCAATGGCTAGGAATTGTTTTATATCTTCCTGTAGTTAATTCATGCTCTGTGCACTGCTCTGACCCTCTGGTACAAACAGACTTTTTAGCTTTCCCTTTGATAAAGCTTGGTTTCCACCTGTATAAATGGTGAGGTCTTCTCTCTGGTAATGAGGACTGTGGGCTCCCCTGCTCTCCCAGTCTGGACAGCTTTCTGACCTCAGCTTGGTCTCTCCTTCTTTCTGGAGTTATAGCTTCTACCTCTGGGCTGTAAGCAGGCTCCACCTCAGATCTCCAGTTGCTAGCACTCTGAGCACTTCGACAGCCATGTTCTTCTGAAGCCTTTCCCTTGCTGCTTCCTGTTCCAGGGCTACTCCCACTGCTTCCTGGATTCAGCAGGCTTCTCTCTCTGTGACCTCTGCTTCCTGCACTGCTGCTGCTCACTCTGACACTGACGCTGCCCCTTGCTGGATCTACCCAGCAGCTTTTATCTCCCTCTCCACTACACGTTCCCTGTGCTTTCCTGGACAGGTGATAATAACACAGGTACACAACCAAAAAACTGCCTCCAGTTTTGCAACTGATTCCTATAGATTTTGGGGTGCTGAATCCAGGAAAAATAGCCAAAATGTTCCATCACGTCACGTTTTCTTGCAAAATTAGATTTCTTACCCATATAAGGAATGTTCACATAATTTCTTTTTAGCCGACTGCAGTTTATTTTCTTGGCCCAAAATAGAGGTTGTAATGGTTAACTAACTAGAAACACTCCCTCATGATATTTTAGAGTGTTTTGTATTCGTTTTATACATTAACAGGACAATTGGGAGGCGGGGGACTAAATCCAGTACTCACGCTGGCGCATGTTCTTTCCTGTTCGCCTCGCCTCGTTCGCTCGCTCGCTCAAACACGGTGGTTGCGACATGAACGTTCCTGTCAAATTTCAGTTTCTTGCAAGTTCATTATTACCTTTTGTTTGCTCAGTCGTAATCCAGCTTTATTCCGAAGTGGTTCACTACAGTTGTAGTTTGCAGTGCTGTGTATTTGTGATGGCTCACAGAGCCAGAGGTTGCGTCAACTCTCCGTACAGTTTTTGTTTTATTTGTGGGGAATATACCGTGAAAAAGCAGCAGAGGAACATTTCTGCATTTATTAAAAAAGTATATTTCGCCTATTTCGATTTGAAGTTAGGCGATCAAGACAAACCGTGGGCTCCTCACAAAGTGTGCAAGACATGTGAGGAAGATCTATGCTTATGGATGAAAGGTAAAAAACAAGCATTTCGTTTCGGAATACCTATGATGTGGCGTGAACAAAGAGACCACAGCAGTGACTGCTATTTTTGCTCTTGCATTGTGAAGGGATGCAACTTAAAAAATAAGAACGTAATAAGTTACCCCAACCTTCCCTCAGCAATTAGGCCTATGCCTCATAGCAACGAAGTACCTGTGCCTGAACCACCAAAATCTTTGGATCATATTTGTGTGGACGGTTCTGATCATGATGAGACTCATCAGATGGCTTTTCCCGATAAGTCCAGTACTTCCGAGTTTGAAACTGAACCAGATCCGAAACCTGAACTTTTCTCTCAAGCTGAATTGAATGATTTAGTCCGGGATTTAGGACTCCCAAAAGATGCTGCCCAACTGCTAGGTTCTCGGCTTAAACAGAAAAATCTATTGTCACCAGGAACAACTTTTTATTGGTACCGCAACCGCGAGACACAATTTTTGAAGTATTTCAGCAAAGAGGAAGATTTGGTATTTTGCAACGATATATACGGAGTGATGGAAAAGTTTAAACTCAAGTATGATCCTGCTGAATGGAGGCTGTTCATTGATTCGTCAAAAGACAGCATAAAAGGTGTTCTTCTTCATAATGGCAACACATTCGCTTCAGTTCCTATTGCTCACTCTGTTATTCTCCAAGAAAAATACGAGAATTTGGCACTGATTCTTCAGAAGATTCGTTATGATGAGCATAAGTGGATGATTTGTGGAGACTTTAAAATTCTATCCATGCTATTAGGGCAGCAATCCGGTTTCACCAAATATCCCTGCTTCCTTTGCTTGTGGGATAGCCGGGCCCGCGACCTACACTGGGGGAAAAAAGACTGGCCAATTTGGGAGTATTTGAGACCTGGTGAGAAAAATGTTCTTCATGAGAGCTTGGTACCTCATGATAAAATTCTATTACCACCTCTCCACATTAAGTTGGGTCTCATTAAGCAATTCATCAAGTCCCTTCCAAAAGATGGTGAGTGCTTTCGGTACCTTTGCTCAAAGTTCCCCCGACTTTCTGAAGCAAAGCTAAAGGAAGGAGTGTTTGTTGGCCCTGATATAAGGAAACTCATTTCAGATGGAGCATTCGCTGAAACGATGTCTGAGAAGGAAAAAGAAGCCTGGGATTCCTTCAAGGATGTTGTTCTCAAATTCTTGGGGAACAGGCGGGATGAGAACTATAAGGATATTGTTGCCAGGATGCTCAATGCCTTCAAAGAACAAGGCTGTAACATGAGCCTGAAAGTCCATTTCTTGCACTCCCATGTGAACTACTTTCCCGAAAACTTGGGGGCGTACAGTGAAGAACAAGGTGAAAGGTTTCACCAGGACATCAAGGACGCAGAGAGAAGGTACCAAGGAAGATGGAACACCACTATGATGGCTGATTTCTGCTGGTTGCTGCTGCGGGAAACCCCAGATGAAAAATACGCCAAGCAGCGCACCAAGAGAAGCATTCGGGGGAAGAAGAAACGGGCCCACCAGGAGATTGATTGACCCAAGAATGACTTTAAAATCTAAACTGTGTTGACAAATATTGTGTTTTTACTAAACTTTGAAATAAAAATTTGCTAGTTATTACCACAGTGTCGGATCTCATTTATTAGAATTTTATTTTCACACCATCGGGTGTTTGTCTTCATGTATTGCAATGGTGCGGTTTGCGTTTTCTATTCTTACATACATACCTGTACAACATTTTTTGCACATTTCTTTGCTTTGCTTTGTGTCTAACCTCGCTTTTATATGCTCAATGTTTGTGCACATGTATGTGGCTGTTTTAAGTGCAGACAATTTTGCTACCATCACAGTGTGTTTTGTTGACATTACTCTATTCTTATGTGCAGCCTTGTTACAATTTTCTTTATTCTTATTTGAATAACTACTAAACAATTAGTATAAAGAATTCATCCAAGAAACTTTTATCTCGATCGCACTCAATCTGAAACGTTCACCTCAAACTGCTAACCCAATGTAGCAAAAAATCTGCACGTGATGGAGCAAATTGGTTACCAGATTTGGATTCAGCGCACCAAAAAACGTAAAAATCAATCGAAACATTAGAGGCAGTTTAAAAAAAATTTTTTTTAGTGTACCTGTGTAATCAGATCCTAAACGTCTTGCTGTGTCATGGCTTGGGTGTGGTAATCCTATTCCACTGTTTCTTTGCTCCTTCTGAGCTGTGTGTGCTGGCTGCCTAACAGGTTTTAAGGTACATTTTTCTTTTCCCTCTATTATCATAGGCTCTGTATAGAGTTCCATGTCACAATAGGGAAGAAATAGGGCATGTGGTAGGGGTGGGGGGGACGATAAGAAAGAGAGGCTGAGTGGTGGTTCTGGGGTTGAATGTTTGAGTGGGGGATGAGTAAGGCTACCAGATGTCCCTGATTTTCAGGGATTGTTCCCAATTTCAGTGCTCTTTCCCTGACTCCTACCTCTTTGGCAACCTCCTGTCCCTGATTCCAGTAGGGGGGGACAGAGGTGCCACGCCAGGTCTGCAGCAGTAGCATCACCCTCCCGTCACCAGCACAATCGGTTCAGTGAGTACCCCCTCTCCCCGCAGCTACCACTTGATGCCTCTCTCCTTGTTCCCTCTGCACAACCATCACCGATCGTTTCTTTCCCGCCGGAGTGGCAGACAGGAAGTTAAAACAACACGGGGCTTTGGTACACATGCACACACTGCATGTCAGACATACAGCATATGCATGGGCTTCAAAGCCTTGCGCTGTTTTAACATTCTGTCTGCCACGCAGCCGGGAAAGAACCAATCGGTGAATGCTGTATGGAGGGGTCTAGGAAAGAGAGATCAAGTGATGGATGCATGAGGGGTAAGAAAAGAGAGAGACTGGGTGATTGCTGTGGGCGGGGGGTAAGAAAAGAGAGAGATCAGGTGATGGCTTTGGGGGGACAAGGAGAGAGAGAGAGAGAGAGGGTGGTAGCTGTTGAGAGAGAGAGCAAGATCGGGTGATGGCTGCTACAGACATTGAGAGAGGCAGTGGCAGTGGCAGAAGAATGCCGGGGGAAGTGGCAGGAATATGCTGGCCACAGGGCAGGGAAAGTGGAAGACAGGTAAAGTGAACATGGGATGGGATGGGATGGAGGGCAGATGCTGGTCTGAAGATAGGGGATATGCTTGGAAAAGGAGGAGAGAAAGGTGGGGAGATGTTGGCTATCTAGGGGAGAGGGGGTGGATAGCGATGATGAAGGGAGATGATGGACACCAGGAGGATGGTAAGGAAGGGAAGATGCTAGGCACCTGGAGGAAGGGTAAGGAGAAATACTGGACTGGGAGGGTGGGGAAGGGGAGAGAAGGTGAAATATTAGATAGGGAGCAGGGTGAAGGGAAGAGAAAGGAAAATGCTGGACAAGGAGCAGGGAGAAAGGATATGGAGAGAAGAGGGAGTAAGTGAGAGGGTGGGGTAGGAGGGAGAGAAATGGGGAATGGGAGGACTGAGGTGAGGGAGATGAAAACTAGGTAGATGCAGTAAAAAAGGGAGAGACTGAGGACTGATTGAAGAGGAGGGGTAAAATCAGAATGGACAGAGAAGTAGAAAAATAAATGGAAGAAAGCTGAAAGATTAATGTCAGATGTAGGAGAGGAAGTGAAGACAGGAGGGGAGAAAAGAAATAACAAATGGACAAGTCACCTTGGGAACAGCATTATGAGTAGACAGACAAAAGCAGAAAGCAGAGACAAAAAAATGAGATGATGAGGTAAAAATAATTTTATTTTCAATATAATGATTGGAATACGCCGGTTTTAGGAATTTGCATCTACAATTTTTATATTTTACATAGTATATCACTGTTTCTATTTCTTTGGTCATTCATTTGCTTTGAAGCGATATTGTTGCTGTTTTGAGATTGATGAGGAGAAGAGAATGACCCTTCTTCCCTTCCCCACCTCCTATTGTGAAATCCTGGAACTAAGTCCTCCCTCTTCCCTGCTGATGTTGGATAAATCTCTCAGATTTGCCTCCAAAAAATCTGGTAAACTTAGGGATGAGTGATGGAATGGGGTAATTCTTGGCTGTGGAATGAGTATGTCTGGCTTGTAGGAGGCTCCCTTTTGATAGAATGCAGGGACGTAGGAGGTGGGGAGGGAGAGACTATGAAAAAAGAAGGGAGGTATGGGGAGGGGGTGGAGTAGTAGGGTTAAGGAAAGGAAAGGAAGAAAATGACTAATTAGTATGCAGTGGGTAAGAGATGGAGTGGGTGGAGTAGCATTCAGTTCCAGAAGAGGTCTATTGGTACATTAAAATATGGTTAAGCATGGTTTCCGCATAATGAATTTTAATGCTAGGGGCTTGGACTCCCCTAATATGAGACAGCTGTTGCTTAAATGATTAAAAATTGATGTACGTGGGGGCGGAGCTTAACTTCGGACAAGATGGATGTGTAAGAGCTGTGCTCCAGAGGGCAATGGTCAAGAATCCTGACATCTGCAGTCTTTAAGTAAGTAGATCCTACCTACTTTGATATCATTCGATCTTGGATATGTCTAGCCTCAAGCCGACACGTCTGGATTACCAAATATCTCAAATCGCCAGCACAAAGAGAACCAAAACGGAACCTCTCTCACTTCACAAGATGGCGGTCATCCGAGATTGTCCTGAGGCCTTGCAGGAACTTCTTGCTGAGATTCGTGCTGTTAAAGACTTGGTCAAAGCTAATGGAGACTCGTTGTGCACAATGCAGGAGGATATCAGCACCTTGAAAAATACTTTGGAGTCAATTACGGTGATATTGGAGAAGGTGGAGAGCATGGGGGCAATGCATGGGGAACAGTTCAGGATCATTGAGAAGCAAGCAAAGTTGATACGGTCACTGAAAAAAGAGTTGGAAGATGGTAATAATCGCGCTCGAAGGAACAACATAAGAATTTTGGGAGTTCCCGAGGGAGCAGAGGGTCCTGATATGATAGCTTTTTTACAGTCAATGATCCCGGGTGTGTTGAAAGTGAAGTTCACTATGCCTTTTGAGATCGACCGCGCCCACCGAGTGCCTACTCAGTCCGTGGTTGCGGGCAAGCATCCATGTCCAATCATCCTAAAAGTTTTGCGCTTTCAACAAGTCACGCAAATAATGGAAGCAGCCAGAGCATACTCTCCCTTGGAATATCAGGGACATAAACTCCTATTCTTCCTTGACTTTGCAAAGGTGACGGTAGATTGGAGGAAACGTTTTTTTGTGCTATGTCCATGCTTATCGCAGCTGCAGGCCTGATTCGGGCTACTCTACCCTGCCTGCATGAGAGTCATGCTGCACAAGCAGACTAGGACTTTTGATGATCCAGGGGAGTTGCACGCATTCTTGGAGGACAAGGAGTTGGTGTTGATGCAGTGAAAGCTTGCCTTGCAATCAGTGTCTTGCAGGAGTTCTTCAATGCTTTCTTATATGGGTGCTTTGACTGGTCTGAGGTCGTGAAGTAGTGACTCAATTCATGCAGAGTTGACATTCAATGTGTCATTCAATGTGATTCTCTTGGAGGAACTCCAGGGTATTGCCCTGATCAAAATGTCTTACTCTTTGTTTCTCTCTCTCTTCTTTTGTGTTTTGTGTTCTTTGTGGTGTCTGTTGTGGTTGGGAGGGCAGCGGGGCTTAGAGGAGTAGGATGGCCCTTGCCTACATACATGTGGCCTTCTGTGATCATAAATTGTTTTGGTGGGAGCAGTTTTGCTATAACGTTCTGGCGCTTTGGGTTTGGGGATGCTTTTTCTGCTTCTGGAATGGGTAGTGTGTGGTTTAAGTTGTTTTAAGTGGCAGAGGAGTTGAAGTGAACTAGATAGTTATACCCTCTGTGCCTGTCTTGTCTTTTTGGCTTACCCACTAAGTTTTGAGTTGTTATAGCCCCCCAGGGTTTTGGTGGCTTTGTTATTTAGAACTAGGTGTTTTTATTTTGAGCAATCTTCCACAAGCAGTAGCTTTTCTTTTGTGTTTTTTCTCTTGGGCTATAAGTGCAGTTATCATTGTGAGGGCTTTTAAGGTGTGGATCAACAATGTGAAATCATATGTTACAACTCGGTATGTTTCTGCAACATTTGACTATCATTTTGTATTATACTGTCAATATGCTTTCCTTTAAGATAGTTTCACTGAATGTTAAGGGCATTAACAATCCCATAAAGAGGAAAAGGATATTTTTATATGGACGCAAGGAAAGTGCTGACATCCTACTGCTGCAGGAGATACATTTGAATGTGAAGGAGTTGTTAAAACTAGATTTAAACCCTTTTCATTAGTGGCTTCTTCTGCTGCCAATCATTAAAAAAATGGGGTAGCCATCCTAGTAAGGAAATCTCTATCCCCCATTGCAATACAAACTAGATCAGATACAGAAGGGCGGTGGGCAATGGTTGTCATTAAAAATGGATCCACAGAACTGGCCTTAATTAATATATATGCTCCTAATAATGATTGCCCTACCTTCTTTAGTTCCATTGCGACCTTGGCGCAAGAGGTGTCCAGATATCCGATTATCGTGGAGGGAGATTTCAACCTCGTGCTAGACCCTTTGGTAGACAGGAGTCCAGTGAGAACCAATAAGGTCCCCAAAGCTCACCCTGTTCTTTTGTCTCTAATGCAAGTATTGGGTCTGATAGACATATGGCAGTTGCAACACCCTATAGATAAAGAATACACTTTTTTCTCTCTCCCTCAAAACTCGGTATCATGCATAGACTTTTTCCTAGTCTCCAAAGGACTCTGTTCTAGAATTAGTGAGTTCAATATACATGCAGTTCATATCTCTGATCATTCCACAATCTCATTCATCCTATTTGACTCAACGAGCTGCCCATCTTATTCACGCTGGCATTTTGATAGAACTCTTCTTGGCACTCAGGAGTTCCAAGAGACCATCCTGTTGGCTATAGAGGAGTATTTTCAGTTTAATTTACCACAGGATACCTCGGGTTGGGCGTGGTGGGAAGGATTTAAAGCTAATATGCGGGCCACCATTACCAGTTTTGCTATACGGCAGGCCAAGCAGCGTAAAGCAGAACTTGAAGCTTTAGACAAGCAGATTAAAGCGGGAGAACGCATCATTGGCCAGAAAACTGATCCTAATATTCTTGATACGGTTACAGCATCTTATATTTAGATATAACTCAATTTTGACTACTGAGGCTTCACAGAATATTCAAGTGCAGAAAGGGCGGTATTACATGGAAGGTAACAGGGCCGGACGGTTACAAGCTAACTTGTTAAAAGGCCATAAGGAAGCTTCTCGCATCACTGTTTGTGAGATCCTCAGGTGCAACAAATGATTTTCAAGGACTCTGATATTGCAGAGGCCTTTCACCAATTTTATGCTCAGTTATACTCCCCAGAGATAGATTTCTCTGAGGAGGATATTGATAGATTACTGGCCAATTCTCAGAGGCTGGTGTTAGAAAAGGATATAGCGCCTGGACTAGATAAACAGATTACGGTCATGGAAGTTATCCAGGCTATTAACTCTATGCAAGTGGGTAAGGCTACTGGTCCAGATGGCCTTCCGGTTGAATTTTATAAAATCTTTTCCAAAATCTTAGGCCCATATCTTCAACAATATTATAGGCTTCTTTTGGAAGCAGAGGCCCAGACTGGAGGGTTCGCCTCTGCAAACATTGTTGTTCTTGAAAAACCTGGGAGGGACCCTCAGTTGGTTAGTAACTATCGTCCAATTTCATTACTAAATGCAGATTATAAAATTTTTGCGGCCATTTTAGATGGTCGTCTCTCCAAATTGATCCCTTCTTTGATTCATCCGGACCAATGTGGCTTCACTGAGGGATGCTCCACAGCCGATAATGCTAGAGTGCTTTGTCACGTTCTGGAAGGTGCGGAAGGAACAAAGGGCCCACTTGTGGGATTATCATTAGATGCAGAAAAAGCATTTGATCGACTAGCGTGGCCTTTCTTGTTTGCTGTTTTCAAGTGGTTTGGGTTTGGTGAGGGTTTCTGTAAATTAATCAAATTTACGTATGCGAGATGTCATGAGGCGTGTGTCAATAAAGATGAGTGGTTGAAAAGAAATAATGTTTCTTTTAAGGAACTAGGTGTGCAATTACCCCCAGGCACAGCTAGAGGGAGCAGGAACAGACATTCGGGAGTTAATGAGCCTAGGAACTCTGATGACTTGCACCTGGAAAGGAACCCGGAAGTCATACCAAGCAGTTTGCTTTATAAATCAGAACAGAATTCTTCTGGAGTAGAGAAGGAGGAGAAGAAGGAGCAAGAGAAGGCTGAGAGCCACCGAGAGAAGGCTGAGAGCCACAGAGAGAGAGAGCTGAGAGGCACCTAGAGAAGGAGCAAGAGAAGGCTGAGAGCCATCAAGAGAGGACTGAGAAGAACCTGAGTGGGAACAGACTTCACAAGGGTGGGAGCCAGAAGGCCCAAACTGACCCTGCTGCACAAGGGAAGTTTGCTAGAGCCAGCTCTAAGGTGAGAGTGTCTGCCATGCCCTGTTCTTACAGTCTGCCTGAATCCAGAACAGAGAGACAGAAGCCAAGAACCAGGGAAAAGGGTTCTGAGAAGAGCTTACAATCTCTGAAGGATTATTACCAAGTTTTACCAGGTCAGAGAGGAAAACACTTTTATGGTCAGCTGGAGTTCTTACCCAGAGAGAGAGGAGAATCCAGGACAAGTTTTACTCCACTGCCTAGAAGCACAGCTGTATCCAACGCTGGCAGGCAGGGGTTCGGCTACCAAAGGAGAGTGGCTGGAAGAGAATACACTGGTGATTCCCACTCATCTAAATCCAGGTATGACACATTAACCAATGACTGTGAATATTGTGCTCCTAAAGGCTCTGCTAAAACCCGTGCTCCTTATGAGAGGGGAAAGAAACCAGACTGGTTCAGTAAAATTCCTGCAGCCTTAAGAACCCCTGGCTGTGAGAAGCCAGACTCCAGAGTCCTAACCTACAAAGCTGGGTCAGACAGGGACAGTGAATATTCCTCTACTGAGTATAGCGAAGGGGAGTCCATGGAGATTGAATACCCAAATACTGTTCCCTTATCTCTGCCAGAGCTCATGGAATGTGACTGGTGCATGGCCTCAGCTCTAGAGTCTGTATATAGTGAAGAAGAATGAATGAAATATAAGTGCTGTTTCTTGTACTGAAATTCCAGTAGTGAAACCTGCCTTAGTTGTGAAGCAACAATTAAGCAACCATTGTAAATACTGGTACCTTTTGACACAAAGGACTTTCCGTTTCATGGATTATCTCTTATGTTGAACCTTTGCATTAACCAGGGAATAAAAGCCTTATTTCCTTCCACCTGGTCTCATTAATGAGTGCTCCTAGGTAGTTGGAATCTGTGAGGTCACTTCTCTCAACTACGCCAAGTAAACTTACATTCCCTTGACTGCCTAGCATAATCTTTGCCCGGGGTCACCCCAACAGTAATAAGGCGTAGACGGGGAGCCCCGCGACAAATAGTGTAGTTGGCAGGATTTGGATATAATCCTAAGAGATGTAACAAAGAAATTAAGGAAATTGCCAGTATTCATTTTGAAAAAAAAAAAAAAAAAGGAAAACCCGGACCGGAGTACCAGAAAAAAAAAACCGGACCGGAGTTAAAAGAAAACCTGGACCAGAGTGCCAGAAAAACCGGACCGGAGTTAAAATAAAACCTGGACCGGAGTGCCAGAAAATCCGGATCGGAGTTGAAAACGTGGACTGGACAGCAGCAAAATCCGGAACGGAAGGCGAGGTTCCTGGAGGGTGCTACGACGCAGAGCCGCACCACCGTTGCTGAGAGATCGAGTCTACACTTCTACCAGGTAACGGGTAGAAACGCCTAACTTGTGTGGATACAAGTAGCAGTTTAAAAGGGAGAATTTGAAAAAAAAAAAAGAAGAAAGTGTAGGGCTGATTTTTGTACAGCCACACTTGGTTTTTCTTTGTTTCTTTTTTCAGGGATCTCATCGCGATGGAGCAGCGCGAGATGTTTAACTGGATGGCGGCCCAATTCAGCAAACAGGCGGAACTGGCTGCGCAGTCCCAGCAGCATGCAATTATGGCCATGCAGGACCAACAAAAGCCAGTCCTGCAGATGCTGGAGAGTTGGATGAGCCATCAGCAGAAGACTCAGGAAGCAGCCGCTGGACTCATGAAGCAGAGCTCAGGACTGAGCCATGGTCCGGTAGGACTAGGGTCCTATGAGACTCTAACTTTAGGGAAGTTGGGGGAGAAGGATGATCCAGACGACTTCCTGGATGCTTTTGAAAGAATTGCCCTTTCTGTGGGTTGGCCAGAGGAGCAATGGTCCATCAGACTGGCAGTGTCCCTTACGGGAGAGGCACTGTCAGCCTACAGGGCAATGCCCGCTGCGTTAGCTGCTGATTATAGTGAAGTGACAAAGGCCATCAGGGAACGCCTGGGCTTGACCCCACTTGTCTATAACTGCAGGCTACGTGCAGCACGTCTTGAAGCAGGCGAAACGCCAAAATCATTGGGTCACCGACTGAAGCGTTTAGCTGAAAAGTGGCTAAGGCCCAGTGAAAGATCTGTGGAAGCATTAATGGATATGATAGTTCTCGAGCAGTTTATGACCGCAGTACCTGGTAAAATAAAGAGCTTCCTTATTCTCCAGAATTGTCGCTCTACTATAGAGGCGATTGCCTTAACAGAGAGGTATCTGGAAGCTGAATTAGTTACCCAGCCTATGGGGGGGGGGGGTAGCTAAGACAGCCATAGCGACATTCAATCCAGTATCAGGAAGTCTCTACCAGTCTAAAACACCTAATGTGAAATGTGATAAAAAGATAGAGAAAAGTTTTTCTAAAAGATGTTTTAGCTGCGGAAAGTTAGGTCATGTCATAAATGAATGCAGAGTACGTACTGCTCTCATAGGAGAACATAAGTAATTGTTATCCAAAGGTTTTGTACTGGATGTCACGATCCAAGAAGTAGCGGCCAAAGCCTTACTTGACTCTGGCACGGACCAGACAATGATTTCGCGTAAGCTCTGGTCTAACATCCAAGAGCAAGCTGCGTTCGCCCCAGACCGACCGGAAGGTCAAGTCAAGATCAAGTGTGTACATGGCACTGCTACTTTGTATCTCGTGTACAAATTACTGGTCAGAGGTTTGGGAATAGAGAAAATTATGCTAATAGCGGTAGTGCCCAGATTACCCAAAGAGCTGGTCCTAGGTAGGGACTGGCCACAATTTGAGAAGGGCCTAGAAAAAGGTTTAAACCCCAGAGAGGTTTTTGTCTCCACTCACAGTCAGGCGAGTGCCTCAGAAAAACCCTCATGTTCTAGGGAAGAAAGTGTGATTGATCTGCCATCTCATGATGACTTAGTCAACATTCCTCTGGATAGGGATAGAAAGACTAGGGCTCAAAAATGAAAAGAGAGAAAGGAGCGTTCTCAGGCCCGAGCAGAGTTGGAAGCGGGTGAGGAACTACCCTGGATTCCAGCAGAGCTGGTAGAGAAGTTCCCTTCATTTCCCGCAGAGCAACGGGATGACCCTGCGCTGGCACGCGTATTGGAGTATGCCCAAACAGAAAGAGATGTTTTCCCTCGCTTCATAAAGGAAGAAGGACTCCTATACAGAGAGAGTATAGACCCATGGACTAGGGATGTCCGCAAGCAGTTAGTAGTCCCAAATACATTTAAGTCTGCAGTGCTAAGATTAGCACATGATCACCCAGTGAGAGGTCACAAAGGGGTACAGGAAACACTTGACCGGATAATGGCCAGATTCTATTGGCCAGGAGTTTTCAAGGAGGTCACACGATTCTGCAAATCCTGCGCCTCCTGTCAAAGGATGACCTACACAAGAGAAGTAGGCATTCCACACTTTTTGAGAAATGTAAGAACTCGCTTTAGAAGGACTTCACATTTTGCTAAAGAAGAGCTGAAGGGTAGTCAGCATAACCAATACTTTGATAGAGATACCAAGCCTAGACATCTAACCAGAGGTGAGAAGGTAAGCGTCTTGATATCAAGCCCCACTCAAACGTTTGAAGCCCGGTGGAGAGGACCTTATATGGTGGTCAAATCACTTGGTCCAGCATCCTACTTGGTACAGGATGGAAAAGGACATGAACAGGTGTACCACAGAAACGTTCTGCGAAGATGGCACGAGAGGTTAGCTCTGTTTCCGTCAGCACAGAAGAGGTCAAGAATTACGTGCTGTAATGAGGGTCATTCAGCCCGTAATATTTTAAGAGGGGGGATGTGTCATGAGGCGTGTGTCAATAAAGATGAGTGGTTGAAAAGAAATCCTGTTTCTTTTAAGGAACTAGGTGTGCAATTACCCCCAGGCACAGCTAGAGGGAGCAGGAACAGACATTCGGGAGTTAATGAGCCTAGGAACTCTGATGACTTGCACCTGGAAAGGAACCCGGAAGTCATACCAAGCAGTTTGCTTTATAAATCAGAACAGAATGCTTCTGGAGTAGAGAAGGAGGAGAAGAAGGAGCAAGAGAAGGCTGAGAGCCACCGAGAGAAGGCTGAGAGCCACAGAGAGAGAGCTGAGAGGCACCTAGAGAAGGAGCAAGAGAAGGCTGAGAGCCATCAAGAGAGGACTGAGAAGAACCTGAGTGAGAACAGACTTCACAAGGTTGGGAGCCAGAAGGCCCAAACTGACCCTGCTGCACAAGGGAAGTTTGCTAGAGCCAGCTCTAAGGTGAGAGTGTCTGCCACACCCTGTTCTTACAGTCTGCCTGAATCCAGAACAGGGAGACAGAAGGCAAGAACCAGGGAGAAGGGTTCTGAGAAGAGCTTACAATCTCTGAAGGATTATTACCAAGTTTTACCAGGTCAGAGAGGAAAACACTTTTATGGTCAGCTGGAGTTCTTACCCAGAGAGAGAGGAGAATCCAGGACAAGTTTTACTCCACTGCCTAGAAGCACAGCTGTATCCAACGCTGGCAGGCAGGGGCTCAGCTACCAAAGGAGAGTGGCTGGAAGAGAATACACTGGTGATTCCCACTCATCTAAATCCAGGTATGACACATTAACCAATGACTGTGAATATTGTGCTCCTAAAGGATCTGCTAAAACACGTGCTCCTTATGAGAGGGGAAAGAAACCAGACTGGTTCAGTAAAATTCCTGCAGCCTTAAGAACCCCTGGCTGTGGGAAGCCAGACTCCAGAGTCCTAACCTACAAAGCTGGGTCAGACAGGGACAGTGAATATTCCTCTACTGAGTATAGCGAAGGGGAGTCCATGGAGATTGAATACCCAAATACGGTTCCCTTATCTCTGCCAGAGCTCATGGAATGTGACTGGTGCATGGCCTCAGCTCCAGAGTCTGTATGCTCTATATAGTGAAGAAGAATGAATGAAATATAAGTGCTGTTTCTTGTACTGAAATTCCGGTAGTGAAACCTGCCTTAGTTGTGAAGCAACAATTAAGCAACCATTGTAAATACTGGTACCTTTTGACACAAAGGACTTTCCGTTTCATGGATTATCTCTTATGTTGAACCTTTGCATTAACCAGGGAATAAAAGCCTTATTTCCCTCCACCTGGTCTCATTAATGAGTGCTCCTAGGTAGTTGGAATCTGTGAGGTCACTTCTCTCAACTACTCTGAGTGAACTTACAGTCCCTTGACTGCCTAGCATAATCTTTGCCCGGGGTCACCCCAACAGTAATAAGGCGTAGACGGGGAGCCCCGCGACAGAGACCAAGTGCTAATATTTCTGTGACTGCGACTCAGTCTAGGGATTTTCTCTTAGGGTGTGGCACCCATCAGGGTTGCTCCCTTTCACCCATCCTTTTCAATCTGGCCTTGGAACCTTTGGCCCTATTGTTAAGACAAAGCTTTGTGGTTAAAGGTGTGTCCATAGCTGACATGGAAATTAAATTTTATGCGTACGTTGATGATTTACTGCTGTTTACCACGCCAGCTCTATACCGGCTATTCTAGAGTTGATAGATCAGTACTCAGGATTATCGGGCTATAAAATTAATTGGTCAAAGTCTGTAGCATTCCCTTTAAATTCAAGGGTGTGTAGGGCGGATTTGGAAGATTTTCCCTTTGCGTTGGAGCCTAAAATGGTGAAATACTTGGGAGTTCACTATTGCTATCCATTTAGTGAAACGTTACTGTACAATGAAGGGGAGCTCCTTTCTACGGTTTGTAATATGCCAGCAAAATGGTCGCCAGTCTATCTTTCTTGGTGGATCGTCTTGAATCAATAAAAATGACTACGAGTATCACTCCTAAAGTGAACTATGTGTTAGAAATGTTACCAGTCTTTCTTACAAGTAACACTTATCATCAAGTTGAAAGGACTCTTGTCCAATTCTTATGGAAAAATAAACCGCCTAGAATTGCTCTTAGGAAGCTTATGTCTAAAAAAGAGGAGGGGGTGTGAACTTTCCTGATTTTCAGGCCTACCATTGCGCTTTTCTGCTAAAATGAGGTTCAAAATTGGTGGAGGGAGCTTATCAAAACTAATCACCATCTGGCCCAGTCCTTTTTTAAAAATTCATCAAAGTCCATTTGCATGGCAACAATGGTTCAGTAGGGGCATTTGGGCCATAGGCCAACTGGTATTGGATGGCAAGTGGAAGCCTTTTGCTTGTCTACAGCGTGAGTTTGACTTGCCTAAATCCTTATACATCCAGTGGATTTAGCTGAGACATTGTATAGAGAAATCCCCTATTGATATTAAATCTTAACCTGAAGAATGGGGGTTGTTGAATATTATAGGTTCAGCCCAAATGGCTTCTGGGGTGGCTTCTTACTACTATAAATTGGTCATTCAGAACTCCACCCCACAGTCCATTGGTGTTCAACTGATATGGGAACATGACACCAGGGAGACTCCTTCTCTGGAATCATGGGTGAAATTCTGGAGCAAGATAGAGTATCTCAGTCTGCCTCTATCTCACAAGCTTTATATGTTTTTTGTACGTAGAGCTTCATTTAACCCGATAAAGGTTGCTAAGTGAGATAAAACAGTTGAAAATGAATGTTGGTCTTGTCAGAGTGATGTTGGCACTTTAAGACATGTGGTATATGCCCTAATATTCAGTCCTATTGGATTTCGATCTGGAACCAAATACAAGAGGTCTTGGGATTCAGAGCTACTCTCTCCTAGTCTGTGATTGTTTTTTGGTCAACAATTGGCATCTCGTCGTTACAGAGGGATTGTCATTTTTTATTTGACTTCATGATGGGAGTGGCTCTGCATCTCATTATAGCTAACTGGAAACATACAGCAGAGCTTAGCTGCCATGAATGGTGGAACCATCTGTGCTTATGCTGCAAATATGAACAAATGTCACGTTACGGCACAACTCTTATGCCTTCCACCTTCCTCAAGTGGAAACCCCTGCATACTCGCATCTCAAAAGCATGATATGGTGTAAATTAAGGGGAAATTAGTTAAGCCATCATGTTTTCACATGGTGGAGAGCTGCTTGAGTCATAGCCCTTGTAGGCCTTTTTTGTGCTTATTTTCATACATTTTTTGATGAACGCATGGTGAAGGGAGGGTTAAGGTTGGGGTAGGCTGTCAAGGCCTTGCTTTTTGTTCTTATGTTTAAAGAGCAATATCACTTTAATTGTAATTTTTGGTTTTGTTGTAATTTGTTTGAAAATGTAAATAAAGAAATAAAAAAAAAAATTGATGTACACATAATTCAAGAAACACATCTCCTTAAGAAAGATTAGTTCCAGCTATATAATGAGTTCCTTTATTATGTGCTGGCCTCTAGCGGGGACTCCAGGAAACATGGATGGGTGGAGGTGATGTTTTCAGAGGGATGGTATATATTTTTGAACATCACTTTGAATGGTAAGAAATACACAGCACACAGCAGGGGTAATTCTATGATGGCATATTAAACAAATTATTAGGGTGTAAGGATGATATGCTTATTATGAGGGGGGATCGATTTAACTTTGAACACAGCAATGAACAATTTGAGGGATGAGGTGACCAGGATTGCAAAAGGATCGGAACAAATTAAAACTGTTATTGAATACGAGGTGTGATCAAAAAGTATCAAGACTTGTTGTCTAGCTATATAAAAATAGGTTGCATCGCAATGCTATTAAGCATGCAGTGACCTAATTATGTGCAGAATGTAGGGTGGCTGCAGCATACCTGTACTTTTTTAAATCACCTGATCTTTGGTATCATGTAAAAGCAGTTTGTCAGATTTACAATGAGCAAAAAAAAATCGAACAGCGAATTTGCATTAAATTCTGCCAGAAACTTGGAGATTCGTGTAAACAGACTTATGACAAGTTACAGCAAGTGAATGGCAATGAATGCATGAGTTGTGCTTGAGTCTATGACTGTTACAAACATTTCCAAGAGGGCCACCAAAGTGTTGACAGTGACAAACGTTCTGGAAGGCCATCCATGAGCAGGGATGAAGACAAAGTGGAAGCAGTACATGCCGCAATATGTCCCAATCATCGATTGACTATCAGGGAGTTTGCTGAGGACATAGATATTGGTTTTGAGTCAATACAGTCCATGTTTACTGTCTATTTGACAGGGAGCCAGGGAGTTGCTGGAATGAATTGAAAATTACACAAATTTCATCAAAAAGATTACTTCTGGTGATAAATCATGGATTTATGGTTATGACCCGGAAACAAAGGCTCAATCCTCACAACGGAAGCCTCCAGACTCTCCCAGACCCAAGAAACCCAAGAGCAGAAATATCAAGGCCATCCTCACAGTTTTCTTTGATCACCAGGGTATTGTTCATCATGAGTATGCTCCCAAAGGCCACACCATCAATAAGGAGTAATATGTCCAAGTTCTGACTCATTTGAGAGATGCAGTTCATTGTAAGAGTCCAGAATTGCACAGAAATGGTGAATGGTTGCTTCATCACGATAATGCCACAGCTTACGCATCACATGTTGACCAGCAGTTCTTGGTGAAACCCAAATCGAGCAAGTCCGTCAGCCTCCATATTCACCTTACCTCGCACCCTGTGACTTTTTCTTGTTTCTAAAACTGAAATTACCACTGAAATGAAGGAGATTCAATGACTTGAAGACCATTAAGCAAAATTCAACACAGCAGTTTCACAGCATAGTGAAAGAGGCATTTCAAAATTGTTTCCAGCAGTGGTAGGAATACTGGAAGAAGTATGTTTTATCAGAAAGGGACTACTTTGAAGGAGACTGAGTGCAATAACTCTCAGTGTTATGCTTCTTGTTTTATTGTATATATCTCGATATTTTTTGATAGCGCCTTGTATCTTGAAGATGACAGATGCTTTTAAGATGTTTTTACCCAAGTGATAGGGATTATACCTATTATTCTCCAAGACATCAGATGCATTTGAGGATTGAGTTGATTTGTTTAGGAATTATTTCAAGAAACAGAAGAGATTACTATTGAGAATATTACTTGCTCTGAGCATGGTCCTATATGGGTGGAGCTAAAAGGGGGGGGGGGATGATCCTAAGGAAATGTGTTATTGACACTTGAATGATGGTAAAATTAAAGAACAAATAGCAAAAGAAATTCAGATTTACTTGGATATAAATGAAAATGGAGCTTATTTACTGCTAGTGATATGGGAGGGTCTGAAAGTGGTGCTAACAGGAAAATTCATTATTTATTTATTTATTTCTTCTATACCACCCCTTCCAGAGATCAAGGGCAGTTTACAGTTAACAGTTAAACCGCGTTTACATGAAACAGTGGTATTAACTATCGTGACGATGAGAGTGGTGTTGAACAGATGGAAACAGAGGAAAATAGGGAATACGCCTTTAAGACAAGAGACAGGCAAGGTTTCCACAGGGTTCAAGCTTCAGATAAACTAAAGAAACACATACTAGATAAGGCTGAGCCATGCCCAAGCCCTAAGGTAGGTGCAGGTTTGAGCTCTAATCACAGGTACATGTGCAGGGAGCAGGGAGTGATAGCAGGAAAACAGCTTTTTAAGCCAGCCTCAGTGAGAGCAGAGGGAGGAGAAGGAGAAAGAGCAGCTGAGAGTCCATCAGCTGTGAAGCCAGAGGGTTCAGGAGCAGTGAAGCCTGGTTCAAGGAAGCCAAGAGAAGGCAGACGTGGAAAGCTTTACTCCACGTGGGAAAAAGGTTTTAGCAACCAAAGAAGTAGTTCTAAGGTGAAAGGTACGCCTGCTTCAGAGTCCAGCAGATGGATAGCTGGGGATGTTGCTAATGAGCTGAGCCAGACTGCAGAGCAGAGTGTGCAAAACCCGGTTCCAGGAACCCAAGCAGAGACAAGGTGAGTGCAAGCAGTTATAGACAGAGATAACCAGAACCCAGCCTCGAGCAGAGAGATAGACCTGAATACAATTAAAGTATTAAAGAAACTGTTCCAAGACAGAAAAGCCTACTCTCAAGGTACAACCAGTTCTTATCAAGGAGAGCAGCTTTTAGAGGAACTCCAGAAGTTTCTACAAAACAGTAAGTTTAAACATGTTGTTGAAAACCCAGGAGAAGGGGGGGCGGAGCTAGCCGCGAATGAAGATGGCAGCCTGAAATCTCTGCTCTCACCCAGGCGCTGGAATCCTGACTTCCTACTCCCCAACGGGACCCGCTGCAGATCCTAATTGCGAGGGAAACGATGTCGGAGAAGCCCACCTTGAAACCGGCAAAGTTAGATTTCGCGCAAGGAGCTGGGCATGCGATAAAACGACTGAAACCAGAAGCGGGGTCTCCACAGAAAATGGCGGCGGGAAAGGACTCGACAGAGGGAGTTCGTGAAATCTTGCAAGAGTTAAGGTTGGTAAAGAGCATGGTAGCCTCTAGCAATGAAACGTTGACGCAGCTGCAAGAAGATGTGAGTGCCGTGAAAGAGCAGTTAAAGGGAGTCTGTGAACGGGTGTATAATGCAGAAGCGGCAATTGAGCATCATGAACAGCTTCTGACCCAGATAGGCCCCTTACAGAAAAGAGTAGCAGCGCTGGAGGACCTTAGCGAAGATCAGAGCAATCGCGCCAGAAGAAACAATTTAAGGCTCCTCGGTATTCCGGAGGGCCGGGAAGGCTCGGACCCTCTGGGATATTTGCAGAAATTAATTCCTGAGTTGTTGCAAATAACATTTAATCGCCCATTTGAGATTGAGCGGGCGCACCGCGTGCCGTCGCACATAATAGAGCGGCAGAAATATCCGCGGCCATTTATTATAAAGATACTCAGATATCCGCAAGTTCTGCAAATCCTACAATCAGCTAAACAGAAACCCGAGCTTCGTATAGAGGGCAACAAGATTCTCATCTTCCCGGACCTCTGCAAGAAAACTACAGAAAAGCGCAAGGCCTTACTGGACTGCCGGCCGCTGTTACAAAAATTGAATGCGCGATATGGCCTATATTATCCAGCTCGGATGCGTGTGTCACCTTGGGAAACAGCACACGGACTTTTGATAGCGGGGCGAGTCTGCGCTCTTATCTGGAGGATTATACGATGGAGACTGGAACCTGAGGAGCTCATAATTGTCTAAATGTTGGTAGCCATGTGTAGATAATTTGTGTAATACATTAGTTGGAGACTCACAGGAGTCACCTAAGCAGCTAACATCAAAGGGCAGTTAGACTCAATAAGCAGAGGCTGAAATCTTCTTAACATAGTATGTGACAAGGCATAGGGGAATAGGAACTGGTAACTAGTTGGTAACAGTAGTTGACCAGAAAGACTGGGTGGGAATGTGGGGTGGCAGACTGGTGGGTGGGGGGGCGAGCTTCACCATACAAGTGATGCAGTTTTGTTGTAGTTGCATAATGTTTAGTTTAATTGTTGCAGTGAATGTAATGATTTTATTGTCTGAGACTCTAGATGTGACAGGTTCCATCTTAGGAGGAGACGATGGCTACCGCTTCGGGTAGTGGACATCTTCGAGTGGTATCCCTAAATGTGCAAGGGATACATAACCCGGCCAAGCGCCGTAAAATACTTAATTACTGTAAGAAACAGAGGGCAGATGTAGTCTACCTACAGGAAACGCATTTGACGCGGTCAGAATCCTTGAAGATAGCAGGCGCAGGCTATCAGAATCTACTCTCAGCGCCCACAAGTAACCGGAAGGGCGGAGTGGTAATACTTGTACGAACCGCGCTGTCGCCGGTAGTTGAGAATACGGCCGTAGACCCAATCGGGAGATGGGCTATAGCCAAAGTCCGACTCCTTGCTGCGGAATACACACTAATGACGCTTTATGGTCCGCGTACAGACGATCCCCAATTCTTTGAAGAGGTGTCCCATGCGCTCCTAGACTTGGAAGCCTCCAACGTGATCTTCGGTGGGGACTTTAATCTAATACAGGATCCATTGATAGATCGCACCCCCTATAAGAAGCAGCATAAGCCAAAATCCAGTAAGCAGCTGATAGACATGGCCGAAGCGCTGGGCCTGGTTGACCCGTGGAGGCTTCTCCACCCCACAGAGAGAGAATATACATTTTACTCAATCCCACATAATACGCAGACGCGTATCGACTTTTTTCTCGTTTCCAAAACGCTGCTGCCCATGATAACTATGACGGGAATGCTTGCACGGACTGTATCTGATCATGCAGGTGTGGTCGTAGAGTTAAAGGCTGGTCCAACAAGAAAAACCGCCCCTAGGTGGTATTTTGACCGAGCATTGCTGAGTGACAGTGCCTTCATAGACACCACGTGCAGAGCAGTTACGGATTACTTTACTCATAATCAACTACATGATACTTCAACCTGGGCGTGGTGGGAGGCCTTCAAGGCCACTATACGAGGTAGTATAACCACATATACAATCCGCAAGAAGAGACAGGCAGAACATCAGCTTGCAGAACTGGAGAAAGAGATACGTGCGGGGGAACGTGCCCTTGCAAAAAAGTCTGACTCGCTGGTCCTCATGAGGTTGCAGAGACTGCGGTACCAATACAACACCATTCTTAATGACGATGCTAACAAGCAAATAGCGGCTCAACAAGGAGTATACTATCATGAAAATAATCGTGCTAGTACGCTGTTGGCCCGTACTCTACAAGCTAAACAGATACGTTCACGCATAGCTGGATTGAAAGACCCCACTGGGGAATTACGAGTGGCAGATCAGGACATTCTGGAATTGTGTGAAACATTTTATTCCCAGCTATATAGTTCTGAACAGACCTTCCGTGAGGACCGGTTCTCTGACTTTGTCTCCGGGGTGAAAGGGCCTAAGTTATCGGATTCCCATCAGAGACTGCTGTCAGCGGACATCACCTGCTCCGAAATACAGCTTGCAATGCAGCAAATGGCTCGAGGGAAAGCCAGCGGGCCAGATGGCTTGCCCATCGAATTCTACTCCGCTTTCAAGCAGGAGCTACTGCCGGAACTACATGCATATTTCACTGAGCTTAAAAATGAATCCCCAGCTGTGGGATCCCTGGCAGCTGCGGTCATAGTAATTCATCCCAAACCGGGCAGGGATGCCCAAAAGCTGGAAAATTATTGACCAATATCACTTCTCAATGCCGACTATAAAATATATGCAAAGATACTAGCAAATCGGCTAAACAAAGTCCTCAGTACGATCGTGCAAGCAGACCAATGGGGATTTATGTTAGGTAGGACAACGGCAGATAATGGGCGACTCCTCCTGCATGTACTTCAGAGCGCACAGAGCTCAACCAAGCTGCTGATTGGCCTTGCACTTGATGCTGAAAAAGCCTTTGACAGAGTGGAACTTCCCTATCTCTTCAGAGTAATGCAATGGTTTGGTATACCAGACACTTACCTCGCGGGAGTCAGAATGCTATATGAGCACCCGGTAGCACGAGTAGCTGCCAATGGTGGGCTCTCGCCAGAATTCTCACTAACCAGAGGAACGCGACAAGGCTGCCCTTTATCGCCTCTACTATTCAATCTAGCGCTTGAACCCCTACTTATTCACCTACGTCAACAACGGACTATCGAAGGCATTCAAGTTGGAGGGCAACAGATCAAGTTATCAGCATATGCTGACGACCTGTTTTTGTTTTTGGACCCGTTGACGCTGGATGCAACAATGGAAGTCCTTTCCTCCTACTCTGGAATATCGGGTTATAAGTTAAACCTGTCCAAAACCGTGCTGATACCTCTCAATGGACAAGTTGAAGACTCATCAATGCGAAAGTATCCGTTTAAGTTAGAGTCCGCGTCCTTTAAGTACCTTGAAATAGTGTATGGGACTACAGTGTCAGACACGATACGGCTATGTAAGGCACAGTGCGTTAGCATAGTGCAGGACTCCATCTCTAAATGGACCCCCTTGAATCTAACGTGGTGGGGACGTCTTGAGACCATCAAAATGGTTGCAATGCCCAGAGTCAATTACCTACTTGGCATGGTGCCGATACTGTTCGACCGTCACTTCTATGCGAAAATAGAGAGACTCCTGGTGACCTTTCTGTGGGGGGGGGCAAGACGCCACGGATTGCGCTCTGGAAGCTCAAGTCTCCTAAGCAGAGCGGTGGAATACACTTCCCGGATTTTTACAATTATCATCTGGCAGCCCTGATGAGACAGGGAGTACTTTGGAGTGAAGATACACCCACACCGGAAGATCCCGTTTGGCTAAAGGTGGAGACTGCGCTGAGTAAGCCTGTCCCGCTTTGGATGAGACTAAGTATGAATGACGCTACCGATGACTCTATTAATGGGATACTACGCGCCACCCAGCGAGCTTCTCAAATACTGAAACCTTATATACAGACGGAGCAGGAGTACACAGATGCCACCATATTATGGGGCAATGACAGTTTCAAGATAGCAGGCCGGAGTTTCATCTGGATCCCCTGGCTACTCAGAGGTATCTATTGCCTAGGACAATTAATAACAGCCGGCGTCTACAAGTCCTTCCAATCGTTGCAGCAAGAATATGAACTGCCCGTGCGATGTATGTACCAATGGTGCCAACTGCGTCACTGTTTAAGTCAAGCCGGGGTACTACCGGCTGTGTTGCGCAAGGAGCGCCCATTTCATCAGGAGATACAAGCACTTAAGAACGAACCGCAGCTTCTCTCCAGACTCGCAGCTCTGCTTAGAGAGGGAGGCAAGAGAGGTTGCATTGGTCTGCAGAAAGTCTGGGAATCGGAGGCCGGCGAGCTGGCCGGGTCAGAAGACTGGAGGGAAATATGGCAGACCCAACAAAAAATAACGAGAGCTGCCTCCCTCAATCAGATGCTATACTTTATGATGCATCGAGCCTACTTGACGCCTGTCCGCACGGCCAAATGGAGTGCTAGCAACGACGCTAAATGCTGGTCCTGTAAAGAAGCAACAGGGACCCTTGCCCACATGCTATATTATTGTCCTCTGTTGCAAGCATATTGGCAGGGAGTCTGGGGCCGAATATCCCAGATGCTCAACATACAAACAATGCTCACTTACCGTATTGTCATCTATAAATCTCTGGCTGGGGAAGTTACTTTAAGGAAAGAAGACGCGGTAATCTTAGATCTACTCTTGAGCCTCGCATTGAAAGTCATCTTACGTCACTGGAAGGACTTCCAGACATTGAGTGTCGCACACTGGTGGAGTCTAGTGATTTATCATCAAACCTGCGAGCGCACGTATGCATCCCAACACCCTGCTTTTCGACCGCGTCTGGTGAAGTGGGATACCCTCGACCTGATAAGAATCCAGCAGAGAGAGGTTTAGCGTATTGTCTGACCTGGGTGGGGCCCGTCACAGAGTCTTATTATCCTTGTCTTATTTTTACCTTTCTTTTACGTTAAATCTTTCCTTTTAGTGTTAGCGATTTGGCGGTAGTACGGTTGAGGAATACATACTGAGCTTAGGGGCATGTTTACGAAACACCAAAATTGTGCGGAGCCCCGTTAGTGTGCCTGTGCCATATAAGGAGTGGGCGGGTCAGGCAGAAAAAAGGAATAAAAACGACCGTACCTGTGCGCGGCACGCACATTTGCGGGTCCACATTAGCGCGTGGGAAGGCTAAGTGGGGCGCTGCTGGGCACATATAGGAACAGTGCCGTAGCACAACAGTGAAGATACTAACCAATGGTGCAGGGGCCATGGGTTCAATTCCCCATTGTGCACCACAAAAACGCCAGCTTGAGGCAATAACTTTAATGGTTAAAGGTGCACTAGAAGGCACATGAATCCTGTACGGCAGAAAGGGGAACCCTGCTAACCTTTTGCAGCAACAGGCGGCACACTGTTCATATCTGGGCGGCAGAGTGCGCCGCACTGTTAATATTGGGCGCAGAATGCTTTGCGCTGCAAATTGTGTGCATTAGGCGATGTGCTGTTAAGTCCGTGCGGTTTGAGCGGCAGAAGGCGGTGCGCTGCAAATTTGGAAGGCCGAAGGCAGTGCGCCAACGGACAAACACAGGAAGAGAGCCACAGCAGAATGGTGAAGACACTCACCAATGATGCATGCATCAGGGGTTCGATCCCCCACAGTGCCCAGTTAACCAGCCTCACTGAGGCATAATTTTAGGAGGCATAGAAATAATGGGCAGCAATAGGCGGCGCGCTAATGTCTTACGAGGCACGTGAATAGTGTGAGGCTAAGGCGGCGCGCTGATGTAGAAGCATGTGAACAGAGCCACAGCACAATGGGGAAGACACTCACCAATGATGCATGCATCAGCGGTTCGATCCCCCACAGTGTCCAATGAGTAAGGCTTGCTGAGCCATTATCTGTCATGATGAATATAGCTGAAGGAGGCATTTTAAGCTTTTATTGTAGTGACTTCTGTTAGCAAATGCACTCTCAAAGCACTGTAATATAAGGTGCTGCATAAGGTGCCCTACAAGGTACCCTAGAGGGTACATTATAAAGTGCACTGTCCACCAAGGCACCCTACAATGTTGCCTATAGGCCGCTTTATAGGGTGCCGTATGAGGCAGGGCAAGGTACGAGCACTGTTTGTGCTGGCAGCACTGTGCATTGTAACGCATGGAAATCCTACGTAGGTGTGCACACATGCAAGAAGGAACAGCAGTGCAGCACAATGGTCAGGAGATTGACTGATGGTGCAGGGGTCATGGGTTAACATCAGCAGTGAATAAGGTTGGCTGAGGTACGTATGTTCCCTGCATGCAACTGAACAGCAATCTGTGTTTCCATCTAAAAAGAAGGCCATCCTAGTGCCATACATTAATGCACCCTCCACGGTGCAATAGAACGAACATCAGAAACAACCATGTCAGCAAAGGCGAGTTAAAATGTTACCCAGCGGCCATGTGGAAAGGGTGGCAACTCCCAGGGCACCATAGTTGGTATCTCATAAGCTGCCTGAAACGAAGGTGTGACATAAGATGCCCCAAGGATGTATAGGTGAACCCAAAAACATTTGCTAGGAGCAGTAACATCCCACAATGTGAGGGGCAACAGAGGTATGTGCCAAACGCACATGTAACCCAAACACTGCACAGAGCTGAAAGGAAAGACAATGCAGAGGTAATAGAAGGATGTAGATCAAAGCTGCTGTACTACACAACTCAGCCCCAGGCCATGTGGCTGCTAGAGAAATGGACACACATATATATCCAGTTATTTAGTTATGTTTATTTATGTCCATGTCACTATGTGGTAGGAGCGTGGTTTACAGAGAACAAAAGAAAGACCTGAACAACAGGCTGGTTGTTGTTACATATAACAGGAACATATACCTGGAATAACATGGGAAAACTATGTACATGGAATATATGATTGGTGAACAAGATAACATACCCAAACTATTTACACAAATTAGCAAGGATGCTAGTAAGAAGGAGACAGCTGTGGTTAAATATGTGCTGTGACTGTTTGGTTATGTGATCGGGGCCATCTGTAGCTATGCACAGAGTGATGGTAATGTACCATGCTATAATGTCAGTGTTTGACAGAGGATGGGAAGATGTGTGCAGCGAAGGAGGCTGAAATGGCAGGATAGATGAAATGTCAGGATGACAGTGGAGTAGCAGTGTTATGCAGAGCACACACACGAGAGGCAACCAGGGAGAGATGAAATGCAGGAATGTGTAGGAGTGCAGGACGTGGTGTAGCAGCATGCACGTCAGGATACGATGGCCAAAAAGCTGGGAGACATAAGATGGGCAGAAGGATGATTCCCATCTCAGATGAGGGTACAATGTTCTCGCAGCACAAATCTGCACATATATGACTGTCATACAAATCGAAACCACCTATGCAGGACAAGCATACACATCAAAGAGAACAGAGAGGAATCAAACCTATGACAACCACCACAAATGCCAAGGCAACAACTGGTAGGCCACACCACCAACATCAGTGCATTAGCAGAGGCTGCATACAGAAATACTGAAGCCCATCACACAAGACGCATGCTGGCTGCCAGGACAGGCAACCCCCCAACAGTAATCATGACCAAATGGACATGCAGGTCATCTGAGTACAGATCAGAACCTAGTCTGTATGTGGGACCAGGGACACATGCACACACACACAATGAAATGTTATGCAGTGCATACAGCATGTGAAAGAGGAAGGAAACCAAATCCTGAGGGCATCAGAGGATGCTCGCTGGAGATGGGTACCAATCTGGGACAGGACAGGAGAGAACACAACATGAAAACAGGTGTACCACACACCAGCTGAACCACAGCCAAACCCCTGGTGTTTTTACATGCACTGCCATGTAAACACCATAAAGAAAGAGACATATGTGACTGATAACATCTGATGGCTAAACAGCACAGAGTGCACACCTTGCTGTACAGTGAAGAGAGGGAAGGGTGTGTGTAGAGTTGATGAACCTGCTGGTACCAAATGGTCCAGGTAGCACAACAGAAAAACAACAGAACAACCACATGTGGGGATCAAACCTGCACACTACTGTGTTAAAACACATGCCTCTAACCACTACCACAAACAGCACACTGAGCACAAGGCAGAACAAATAGTCCAAAGGGAGGGTCTATGTGGGAACCTGTCAAACCCACTGATGTTGCAAATGGGTGACATATACACACCTGTCACTCTACAAGGATGTGAGCACAGGTGGGCCATGGACATGACCAGCAACCAGTCTATAGAAGTGCACATGTGCTCAAAGAGTGGAGGAGTAGCCTACTGGTCATAAACCTGTTGTGGACATCAAGTAACCAGGGCCCGATTCACACTAGCACTCCTTGTGGCCTTGGGCATGTCACGTAACCCCCCATTACCGTGGACGAATGACCAGAAAACTGACATTGACCAGAACACCCTGGAGTTTCACGGTCACAGGGAGTCAGGTCAGGACCGACTCGAAGGCACACATTGCATTGCATGTGTGTCACCACGATCAAGGAGCAAAAGAGACAGATGTGTGTCAAATACATATCTTTATTTGGGTCACCCCTCACAGACACTGTAGACCGTGTTATCATAATATCAAGGTGAGTGCAGCCCTGGTGAGAGACAGAAACACATTTAGCATGGCACCAACCCACATCCCACAGAAAGGTCACTTCATTGACTGTAAGTGAAGGGCACGAGATATAATGTGCAACAGGTGCACGCTATGTACTGGCCATCAGGTCCCCACCCCCCACCTGCTGCTGCATCCCTCAAATGTGTCACGCACATATGAGTGCATGAAAACCGTAGGCGTTGCTGGATGAGGACCCAAAACACATCACCTGTCCCTCGCAACATAGCCATCAGGCAACACAGGAGGCTCACAAATGAAAACCTCATATGTTGTCAAGTGAAAATAACTCCTGAACGTAATGTGCAACCTCTCACCTAATGCCTGATCTAGGAATCAGAAATGCGATAATGTAGATCACAGCAATCATCACCAGCACAATGAGCATATGCTAACAGGTCGCAGAGGCACATGAACCCAGAGCGAATACAAACAAAACAACCTGCAGAAAGCTCCAGAGATAACACCATGCAGGAGTGCCCCTTCCAGTGTTTGTTGGTTAGACAGTGTGTGGACACATATAACACGGTACATGGAATGCACAATTGAAGGAGGGCAATGGACACCCACACTGCACACACCAAATATAATGGCGCAATGAGAGTGTCATTACCACGGCGGATAAACAGGACCATACAGATGTGCAATGTAAGGTGTGTACATACATGCAGAGTGTCACGTCTGTGCAGTAAGCAAACACAATGACCAGCATGTTAAGATGGACATGATGGCCAAACATCCTACAGTGAACTACACAAAAGCCATAGGTCCACATGCTGTGGTTCACAAACATAAGCAGTCATAACCACAAGCACCATCCGTATACCAACATGATACAGTGATGCCACTCATACATGTAAACACCCTTGCCCATTGCAAACATCAATCAATGATGTTGTTGGGCATGAAAGGGTTGTTGTGGGAAAAACGGTATCATGTTCAGGTGGAGGGCAGGTGGACATAGATAATATGACCGCTCCATCGTCACCCCCATGCCACTAACATGGCTGTATGCTCGTGTTGAAACTAACAGATGACCGTATCCTGGGTGCCATGTCACACACATGGCCAACCCACAACAACTACACAACTGGGGAGGAATGTACAACATACACTGACAATGTCAGTCCCTGCTACACCCAGCGTCCAAAAAGCAAGGTGTTTCTGTAATCCAACAGGTGAGGTCAAACGTCTCCATGCAACCCTGGGCTTGCATAGCCAAGTGTCACATTCCAATATGCCACAGTCCGTGAAAGTTCATCTGTGTCCCCTGCAATGCGCAGGACCCCCAGCCCCAGAATGGCAGAAACAGTGTGGTGTACAGGTCCGTCATGGCCAAAGCAGCGGTCCAAAAGCAATACTGTCCATCACAGGCATGTGTTCCACTCGCATAAGTCAAACATCCAATGGCACCATTCCCCAGAAACAATTCCATGGTGGTCTGTTCCCCAAAAGGTGTGTGATGGCGACGCCAGATGCACTGTAGGAAATGTGTCCGGGATGCCGTCTGTCCTGTGTCAGGAGAGGATACGTATGGTCGTGTTGGACACCTTGTACAAACAACACAAATTGCAGAGAGTCGCACCTGTGAAAATACAGATGAAACGGATGAAAAGGCAAACATGACATAATATGAACATGAAATAATATGCATATTGTTGACACATCAAATGTCAATGCAGAATGGATGTCACATGGATATGGGCATGTCCATATCCATGTCACACTGCTACACACTATATGCATCTGTTCGTGTGCATAGACAGGCACCATGACATGTACATGAGACAAACAGTAAACTCATCAACAGGTACAGCCACATGTACCCGCACATAACAAAGGTCCAACATACCCTGTGTGTGCATTATGTGTACGTCATCGATCCCTTGAGCGACTCCACAGCCACATCAGGTCACAGTGAAGGGAGACAATGTCAGCCAAACAGGTAGAATCACCATGTCAAGTCACTGTTGATGCATGTCCACATCATGCCGATACCTGAAATAAAAAAGGTTGCTCAACAGTGGTCCCTCAGAACACAATACACAGTTATGCTCACAACGCACACCACATGTTGAGAATGTTGACAATGTAAACAGCACTACGGTAGAGGTAGCACAGTCACCACTGCCCCCCAGGTGCTCCCACCCCTCACAGCACATGATAATGTACCATGACTGGACACTGCATCAGCACACAGTCAACGCATAAACATGCACCCACACAGTATGCGTCGATCTGCGGGACAGCTGTGATACATGGCATGTATGTGCACAACTGGCAACTTGTGGACATAAAGGCGCAGTGACCTGCCCTGATACCCTGGTGATGGCTGAGATAGCAGTGTTGGGGAGGCAGCAAGTGCATGTTCCTGTAAGTCAGACGAAAACACATACACATGTAGCTATGTCGTACAAATGCCATAAACAGTTTTGCAGAAGACATACTGTACACAAACACATAGGGATATGTCTGACAACAGCAAGATATATGGGTAAGGGAGGCCTAAGGAAATAAAACCACCACAACATCTGCAGAGTATGACACATACCATACAACATGTTGGGCCCATGACTGCAGGCACAATGTAGCTGTAGATCCAACTACCCCGGACCGCAGCATCGTGGCTGCTGTCCAGTCAGGTGGCACTGCACCACAGAAACAGCTTCCTCACAAAGTATGTCCTGTGCAGTGGAAAACACAAGAGAAACAAACATATGTCATGTCCAAGGTGTGAAACACACACTGCACCTCTCTGTCCCCCAGCTGTCACACCCCACAACATGACCTATGGACTGGCTGTGCACTATCACACTGTACGGAACTGTGACATGGGAGAGGCAGCACGGAAGTGTCCGTTGCTATATAAAGGTAACCCCAATCCCCCTGTCATCTCCCTTACCACTCTGTTGTTGTACACACTGGTCAAGATAGGTGTTTGCTCCCCCATGTCGATGGCCCATCCCAAGGTCACAATATCAGGCTGTCTCCCCCATGTTGCCACCAATACCCCCTCTCCGTGTGTACTGCCCTTCCACTGTTCTATGTTACCCACTGTACATTGCTGTAACACATGGAGATATGCAGTAACACCTCCTGTATCCATTGGCCAAAGACATATCCTGCAGTGTACCTCGCACACCCCAAATATTATTGACAGCTGTGTGCTGATGATGCGCTCAAATAGATGGCAATGTCAGCGCCACGTCTGTAAAACCACACCCCCATGTCTTCCTGTGACCTGACCATAATGGCTGCATGTCATCCCACTGTGTGAGAGTGCGAATGTCAAACCATGGATGGCCTATATGTGCACCATAACCAAATAACTGTCATCTAGGTGTCTGTGTGTATGTGGACCTAACATCCCTTGCAAGGTCCGTAAGGTACTTGCTGATGTGGACTGTGCTTTCCTGCCCTACACACATCCACAGCATGTAAGATATGCCATACGTCATACTGGGTTTCTCCGAGCAGCAGACATCACAGTATCCTGTATCCAACAGTGGCCAATCTAGGTCATACGTACCTAGCTGTATCCCCAAAAGACACAGGTCCCACAATACCTGTACTGTGTCAAGCACCGATTATCCGGGGTACCTTCTTCTATAGTGGTCTATTAACCTGTCCTGCAGGAACATGTCCAAACCTCCATTCAAAGTCAGCTACAATAACAGCCCTTACCACATCCTCTGCATACAAATCCCAGAGTCTGTTGACACATCCAGCACTGTGGCATATGTTGAGATAGCATCGGCTACACATGCCATGTTCCTCATGGACAACCTCTAAACTGAATATACACACACACATGCAGCGTACCACTTGGCTACTGTAACCCACCCTTTGCTGATCTGATGTCCATCACCTCTGTATGTGTGTACATATGCAACAATGCACTGACTGGCCACTCCACAATACAGCTTCTATCAATGATATGGCCTCCTGGCTGCACACAGCGCAGGTCCCCCTCCTGCCACACATCCATGTCAAGGCTACGTGATAAGGTATACATCAGGGCACACTGTGGGGTTGCATTAACAACCGTCGCACATAATTAATAACATCATTGGAAAGCAGTCATAAGCATGTGCTCTGTGCTATGTATGACATGTGTCACCACACCTAGCCAACATACACACATAGCCAGCTCACACAAGCATAACACCCACACAAGTGGACAAAGGTGTACAATATAAACAAATACCCCGCAGGGGAACTGTCCACAAACAGGGTCATCCCTCCCACTGTGACTACCGCAACATATGCCTGCCACCGTGCTCCATCCCGACCATGAAACCAATGAACCCTTCTTTTCACAGCAACTGCTATCACCACCACCAACTAACTGGGAATGTGACCCACAAAGTATCTGAAAGGTCTAGCAACACCCACACACATAATACACCAACAGCTGCTGTTGTGCCGCGGCCACATTGTTGGTCACACACGCATGGCTATATGTGACCGTGGGATGCTAAGTTGAATGACAATGCAGCGTTGCACCTGAAGGTGATATGTTCCGACACAAAAACCTTAATGACCATCACACACACAGAACAGCACATTTATGTGGGAATATATGCAATATGTACCAGAGAAGATCTCTGCAATCAACCTCCGCCTGACCGCTGTGCCCTCTTGTGTGTCACCACTGGCACGTACAGGGGGGCATGGTGGATCATCATCCAGATCCTCATTAATCTCTGCAGGAATATTGTGCCTGAGAGCAATGTTGTGCAGGATGCAACAGGCAATGATAATCTCTGAAACAGTCATAGGTCTATATTGTAAGGCCCCGCCTGTCCTATCCAGACACCTGAAGCGACTTTTCAACACGCCAAAGGTGCGCTCTATGACAGAGCGGCTGGAGGCGTGGGCCTCATTGTACCTCCGCTCTGCATGTGTCCGTGGATGACGCACAGGGGTCAGCAGCCAGGGGCGACACCCATACCCTGCATCACCTGCAGAAAGAAATGTGGCATGTCAATGCATGAGTGCATGTTACCTCTCATTTACACAGGTATGGACGTGCAAAACAAATGCAGAACACATCCTGACAGACATATATGACACACCAACTATGCATTTGTGAAACATATACATATGTTGATATAAATGGTAAACATGGCCTATGGAGCCTGTACATACGGCCATAAAAAAACCAGTCCCAGTTGTACCTATAGAAATCCTCTATGTGTGGCACATGCGTATTGTACTGCAGTTCCTGTCCTCATCTCGACCACCTCCAACGTTAGACTATACCACCAATACACATATCACCTGTTCAAAGTATATGTCAGCAATGTACACAACCCAAAACTGTGATGTAATCCGATGGAGCCTCGCACCCAGACCATGTATGCCAGGGAGGTCTGACAAGGTCACAACCATATCACCGCTATACCCCCTGTCCTCCAAGGTCCACATCTCAAAAATGAGCATATTGACTCCATATGCTGGTTCCTGCTAATCACCTATCCTTTCAGTAGCCACCCTCTGCACTGTCTCCATCATGTTCAGAGCTTTTTTAAACTGTGGACCACAGAAGTGCACACTGTAGCCCACATGAGCTTGCACCAATCACATGGACAGAGGCAGAGTACCTACCTGGGTATGTGCGACCAATACCTCTCTGTATTCACCCATGTAGTCCCTTGCCCCTGCTGTCACCTGTCCACAATGCTCAACAACATTAGGATCAGCACATACAACGTCGCCTATGTCCCACACATCTGCAGTGGCCAAAGGTATCTCTCCTGCGGTGAAACAGGCCAAATGCATGACCATCCATATGCAAAACTGTACTCGCAGTTGCTAAGGTCAGGGAAACCCATCATATGTAGCCCCCCCCCCCCCCCAGTATATACGCGACCTCCGGGGTGACAACCCAGTACTGAGTGAGTGTGTGGACCTCACACACACATGACAAGGGTTAGGTGTATGGATTGTCCAGAACATAAACGTTACATGACATAACAAAAGGACCAGAAAATGAGCCGCCATCACAGGTGTGTAATGGGCAGCAACCTTCCCCCCCCCTCATGTGGGCAGATGTCACACACACACACTAGTACCAATCCACCAACAGGACACACATCTGCACCTGAGCTTAGTTTCCAGAACAACATGAGCAGGGTATGATCAAACCGTATCACAATTCTGATGTCTCAATTCAAATTAGGTCCCTGTTAATCCACATATACACTCCTGTAACAGTGTAAACACATAACAGTCATATGTCTTTTGAACGTGAGGTACGTTTTCAAATGCAAAGCTGGCAAACAGCGCCCTATATAACAGATGTTACATAAACCAATACATATATGCAGCACATAATAGGTCAGATGGGAATACTCACCCAGCAATATACAGTCCCCATATTGTCCCTCCTCAAATTGCCTGAACAGTGCTGAGTGATGCAGGATATAGGAGTCATGGGTTGGACCCTGCAAACCGCGGGACCACATTCAGAATATGCAGATTAGCATCACATACAACCTGAACATTCAGGGAATGGTAGTGTTTGCGGTTGCGGAACACCACCTCCCTGTCTCTAGGCGGGACCAGGGCAACATGTGTGCAATCAATAGCTCCCATCACGTGTGGTATCCCAGCTAACGCCTCAAAGGCCTGGTTCAGGGTCCCCCACTGTTGCCCAATGTGAGGAACGGCTATGTAATTCCCCACCCGGCTGACCATGGCACGCAGTACTTGGTGGAGACAGCGTGAGAAGGTGGGGCGGCTCATGCCACCCACTGCAGCCACAGATGACTGGAAACAGCCAGAGGCAAAGAAATGTAAGGCAGCAAGGAGCTTGACTAAACCTGGTATGGCATGTGACCGATCAGTCAGGGGCTCGAGGTCAGGGTCGCAGATCCCCATAGAGCTCCCCGAATAGCCCTTGTGCTCAGTCGGTACAGGGAGATGACCAGGTCCTCACGCATGCCATGGAGCTGGGCTCTGTGCCTGTAGAGGCGAGGCTGCCGAGCCTGCACCTCAGCACGCCGTCTGCGTCGTCCACGCACCGCACCTGTGTGGACCACCCCCACAGCTGCAGGTCTGAGTTGCTGCGGGTCTACACCCATGCCCTGTGCCTCAGCCCCATGGGCATCATCTCCCCTGTCCTGCAACCGCAGCATCCGCCCACGTCTCAGGGCACATGCAGCAACATAAAGAGCCGCCATGAACTACAGACACACGCAAACAGACACACAAAAGAAACACCCCACACCTGCCTAAACACTGGACACCTACAACCCACAAGAAAGGAGACACACAAAACAGGACAATACAATGCAGACGTACAGCACAACTACAGCAGACACCACACAAGACTAGATCCACACAATACAGCACAGTAAACGGAGAAATACAGAACAATACCATACAGACACACAGAATCCACTACACTACAGCTGCCTTCCTCTCCCTGTAACTCACAACCAACATACACCGCGCCTACGAAACAACCCTCAATGTGGACCCAATCTGCAATCATATTTATCCAGGTAATGTTGTACGTACCTTGCGCATGCGCGGTTATGGCTGTGCGCGGCGCGCATGTGCAGCAATGCCCTAATTTGCGTCTGTGTGTGTGTTGCGCGCATGTGCAACCCCTTATGCATGGGCGTCTGTCTGTGGGCGGCCCGCATGTGCAACTCGTTACGCATGGGCGTATGCGTCGCCTGTGCGTATGCGTCACCTGTGCGTGACGTCACACGCACTCAAACGCACATGCGCTAACAGCTGCACATGCGTATCGCGCACACACACATCCACCAACGCACGCCCATGCGCAATGTCACATACGCGCCGCGCACAAGCATCGCCGTCGCACAGTTGCACATGCACAATGTAGGTAACCATCTAAAACGTATAAATCACCCTGCACGCCTGTTGCACGTTGAGGGATGAGTGAGGAGTGAGAGGTAGGATAGCGAAGTGTGAGAGCAGGAGGTATTGGAGCAGGTGTCAGTGTAGTGGATTGTCGTCAATTGTCTCTGTATTGTGGTGTGTACTGTTCAGTTTATTGTGTTGTGTTTGTAGTATTGTGCTCATATCTGTTTTGTCTGTGACGTGTGTGGCGTAGGAGAGGGAGAAGGGGTGAGGTGAGGTGTTGAGTGTGGCCAGGGGAGTGGGGAGAGGAGGGCGATGGAGCGGGCCGGGGGAGAGTGAGAGCCATAGGGAGAGTGGAAGTGGCACGGTGAGGGTGAGAGTGAGGGAGAGAGAGAGAGACATTGAGAGGGCTAGAGGGAGGGTGGGAGAGAGGGAGCGAGAGAAAGGGAAGAGAGAGGGGATAAAGGGATGTGATTAGAGAGAGTGACAGAGAAAGGATGAGGGAAAGGGAGGGTGAGGGTGTGCAGGAGGTGCGGCAACCAGTTGCGTCAGGAGTCAGGGGCTAATGGCGGCTGAGCCAAGAAGCAGGGCCATCAACACAGGGCCAGTCTGGACCCACGCCTCCACACTGGGAAGATGGAAAAGGGCCCCTGGTACCTGAGACCCAGAGGAGGAGGGGCCACACGGTTCTCTCAGAATTTCTGAGAACCACAACCTCCTCGCGACGGTCCTCGAGAACTATGAGGCCTCTGTTTTGGGAGGCAGAGCAAGCCGCACAAGTACAGCAGTGGCCGTAAATGTGGTGTGGGAGGAGATACGCAGAGCAGTGCCTGAGGTAGGGGGACCGCTCTGCGAGACATTGACTTGTCTAAAGAAGAGGATTCTGATATCAAAAAGAGGGGTGACGCCAGCACCTGTGTGCTAGAACGACCAGCATGCCAGTGGCACAGGTGGAGGGGGCACCCCTCACACCATCCATGCTCACGCCCCTCGAGCAGCAGGCTTGTCAGACAGGCTTGGGGCCAATATAACACATATGGCCTTCCTGTGGCCCTGGATACAGCCAGATCCGCATGCCAGGTACGTATGCTACGCATATCATTTCACCTCCCCCCCCCCCCCCCCCCCTCCATAACCTTGGGTGAATTAGCCATTGTTGTAGATGGCAGACATTTGCACATGCCACCCCCATAAATCTCTACCAAGCCCCATCATGTACCCATGCTGGGGTCAAGGAGGTATGTGCTGTTCCCCTTCACACTCCTGTCCAACACAAACACACAAGCGAACCCCAACATGTACAACATCAAGCCAATACAAAGACTCCGGGAGACCTGTAGGAACAAATACATAGTTGTGGGCAAACACAAATGCCACGTACCCAACATAATGCTTGGTTGTGCTGGCAGCTGCAGGCGGGCAGTACGTGCCCCTGCCAAGTTCTCCTCCACCTCATTCATTAATGTACACCTACACCCTGGCCACAAACCTTTAACCAGCGGTTCGAACGGAACGGTTCACCTACATCATGTAGCAGTTGGACGACTGCAGATATGGCAGGCGTAGATGCAATGCAGATCCACAAAATGCGTTCAATCTATAATGTGCTATCACCCTCCTTCCACCGCACACGTACATCTGAGCAAGGGTAGAATAGATGGTGGACATATGTGACGTTGTTTGTCAAGGATGTGGATCGCACAGTGGTGAATGACGGTAAAAAGCGGTTCTCCACAGCATTGGTATGTACGCCTGGCATTACAGCAGGTTTTCCTCCCCCAAGAACAGCATACTGTATGGGGGACCTCCCCTGTCGCCGGCATTATGACAATGCCATTGGCAAGGTGTATAGCATACACGGTTGCGGGATGCGATAACGGCAGATGTGTTTTCGACCCCTCTGCCCCTGTGGACAGTCTACGGAAACATGGCCTGTGTTGGGACAATGACATAATGTCTCTAAAAGATAATAGGTGTCTGTTCCCCTCAGAGCTCCACATGTCTTTGTATTGTCTGGCGTCACCACTGTTTGCCTGCCATGCTGCAGGGACACATTCCACATGTGTCCCTCATCCCCTCAGTCCCCTGACCTGTCAACAAACATCTCCACGGTGTAACCAGCCCTTACTACCCCCCCTACAGTGCTCCTCATCACCTTCTGTAATCATAGCATTGGGCCTGTGAGGGGTGCAGGTTTATGTGACATACCATAACGCACATTGATACATGTGCCTGTCAATGGGCACAAGATGCTTTACAATTAGCTGCTCGATTGCACAGTAGGTCACTGCCAGGACACATGTAGCAGGATTCTCACAGTATGTCCCAGGGACATATGGGCCTGCTCAATGGGCATGCCCCCAGCACACAGGGGGTAGAAAATACCAGGTGGAAGTGTGAGAAAGGAGGCAGAGCTTGTGAGTGGACAGATGTTGGCCCGATATGGGGTGACAGACGGCATGGGGAATCCACTGCACAATTATAGCTGTAGGCTGAGGAATGGGACACAAAACTAGGTGTGCGGACCTAAAACACACACCTGTTCCCCTGGGGCAGGTACATGTTGGCTACAGACAGGTATGGGGGTGTGTAGGGGGCCCTAGTATGCAGCACATCATGCTGGGTCCTCCACACCATCAGGTAGGGTGTTGTCTGCAGCACACACGTGTAACCACTAGCTGTAGTGCGTAAACTATGTGTGCTATCTGTGTTTGCCCACATACAGGTGACGCCAGCATCATGCCTGACACGTGCGGTGGACGTAGGCAGGGTGGCGGAGGAGGCGGGATGATGTGGCAGTCCCTCACATCCTGGAGGGGGAGGAGGAGGAGGCGGAGCCTGTTAATGTCGGTTGGAACGCCCATGTTCCGGGGAGAGTCCCCCTGCAGCACAGATGAGGCACCTACCCACCAATGGTGTCTAGTCGAACAGCTATGGCCTACCACCACAGCAGGGATGATATGGGCGAGGATGACCGCATGGGGGAGCTCAGAGCCCCCAATGCAACATCCTCCAAGGCGGATGCAGAAGGTGGGTGAGAAGCAATGTCACCCCCAATGTTCTGTATGCTGTGTGCCCATTTAGATATCAGCTGTGCATCCCATGGCATTAATGTTAATGTGGTTACACACCACAGGAAGAGGCAATGGGGTGTACACAACCTACCTGTGGAGTACATGTCCGGATGCAGTATGTTCAAGCAACATTGCATGTCAATTACAAACTATGGTAGAACCTGTGCCAAAACCATACCTACAACCCACACATCTATACATCTGAGCACGTAGTTGTTGATGTTGAGCTGACTCACATACCTTCTCTCCGTGGGCTATGTCATACAGTAGTTGTGATTGCTGGCAAGTCATGGGGCGCACCACGACATGTGCACAGCTGAGATGGACCACTGGTAACAAAGGGAACGTGTACAGGCACAACGCACAACCCACTACTTCTCTGTGTGGGGTGTGTCCTGTGCTGGATGTGACAAAATGTACCGTTCCAAAGCTGTCACATGTGTGTCTCCAGTAGACGGGATACATTTGCCCAACAAGCAATGTTACGACGTATTGTTAGCGGATGTTAAGTGTGACACACACCATAACAGTCTAGGCACTGTTTCCCTCTAAGCTGTGCGCGTGTGGCGAGCGCACTACACCTCGCCGAGTGAGCAACATACTTTACAGCAGAGCGCCACAAAAATTAATGGTTCTGAATTCCTGATAGAAAACAACATATAAGGTGTTTTGTCTTAAAATTTATAAGTTGTTGACTTGTAATTACTAGACATATTCTGCTTCATATAGTAATGTCCATTTTCATTTCATTTAATTAAAATCAATGTGGTGTACATACTGGTATTCTGACGTGTAGTCCAACTTTTAAAGTATATAACTCCACAGTGTCCGTTATGTGGCGACACAAAACTTGAAACCTTGCTTCAAAAGGGCTGCACAGCTGATATGTTATGGCGCACAGCCCAGCCCTACAGAAAGAGTAGAGGGAACATTGAGCCTAGGGTGAGTGTACACCTACGGATGCAGACCTACTATGTACTGCAGTTTCAGCTGCATCATGTTGTGTGACAATACCCACGAATAGCATAGCACTTGCACAACTGAGCTCATCACTGTAGCCCCCAGCCGTGGCCCAGTAACTACTTCATGTTAACTGTCACATGGGTCCATGGGGAATCATAGATGACATACCTAGACCCAAGAAAAGAACATTCGCCGTTCTATCCCCCAAAATGTTGGTACGAACTTCCACCCCTGAAATGAGAAATCCATCAAAGGCCTTATGCAGTTCCGTAAGGCAATTAAACACCACATCTTCCTACTTCACTT